>JAILYB010000009.1:10000000-11437433 GCA_021437785.1 Rhodomyrtus psidioides
TTCTTGAAGGGTTTTGCTTGACCTTGAGGTGAGTGACTCTAGAACCTTAGATACACATGTTAAGAGATCAATAGCTTGTGTTAGGGGTGTTTCTAATTGAGTTAGCTTGGCATTTGGGGGATTTTTCTTAGGGACCAGGTCTGTTCACCTTGGACCGCCGCACGCCGCGCCTTCTTCCACCGCCATCCACCGCCGGCCTTGCCTTGCTCTTGGACTTGGTAAGTTCCCCTAACCCTTTGCTAGGACCTTGAGTGCATGGAAAGACCAAATGGGGATGATTTTGTAGCATTTAGGGGGCTGTTTCGGTGGGGTCCTCTAGGGATCCGAAATTGCATTGTGTGATTAGATTTTTTTCCTTGATGAGTTTGATGATTGAATGTTAGGAACTATGGATGGAATGGATTGATGAGTGTCCTAGGGAGTGGGCCGAATTCCCCATGGTGTCCTAGGGCTAGCTAGAGCTTGAATTATATCTACTTGAATTGATGGAATCCTAAATGAAGCTTAGGAGTATTCGGTTTTGGGGAAATCGTGCGAGTACGTTGAGTAAATGACTTTAACCGATGGATCAAACTCTAGTCGTGGAAAATCTCAAGATGTGCAATCGAATTAAGTGACCCAATGTTAGTAATTTTGGGTCTAGTGCGATTAATTAGTGAGTTATAAGCCTTAATTGATTGATGTGCCATTGATGGTGTGACATGGCCGAATGGCCATTTTTGAAAGCATGGAATTGTCTCAATTGATGAGTTATCGACCGCATGATATTGCCATGGACTTGATTTGTTGAATTTTACGACGTATTGCCATAATTGGGATGGTAGCTTGAGGGGTCGAATCGAGCCCAATTTGATGAGAGTGCGCATGATTGAGTTAATTATGTCGATGGAAAGAAATTATAAGTATACGTACGTGTGGCATCCTGATGCGTTAGACGCGGGATGGACCTGAGGCATTAAACGCGGGTCATGAGAAATGGCATCGGAAACCTGAGGCGTTAAACGCGGGTTCCTTGATCTCTTAAGCCTGATGCGTTATTACGCAGGCTAAGCCATGAGAGTTTGATTATATCATACATGTGGATTGTCTGTCAAATGATGAAATGTGAAGTGCCCAAGTACAAGTCCTGCCTAGCCTAACTTGTGAATTGCATGACTAAATATGTTTCTAATTGAGCTATTATATGCCATTGCCTGCTGTTTGATTGTTTGGCCATTGCATGTGTTTGGGAAGTGTCTGGAAGTCCCAAGGGTCTAGCTTAGGGTTAGGCTAGCTTATTGAGTATATCTCACCCCGTCGTGGGACACCCATTTTCAGACCCCAAACCCTAAGCATGCCGCCGCCGCCGATTTTTGGGGTGCCCGTCTGGATAGAGCAGTATAGCACGGAGTACTCGGTGGGAGAGGGGAAATCTTACATTAGGAAGTATGGTACCATCTGGATGGATGTGGGCTTAGCAGATTGGAGGGCAGACAGATTCGTAGCATGGTTCTACCGCGACGGCGATCTCACCGTTAGGCCACTGAGGACTTTTGACGTGCCGTGGGATGTCATTGGCGAGCAGGATCCTTCGATCGTACACCCTGATGATGGGGAGCTCACTGACTCCGAGACCGCACCTGATCCAGATCTTCCGCCGGCACCGTCTCAGAACCCCGAGATTGATGGCGACATCGTGGGGCCCTCTGATGCTGAAGACCCCATGGAGACAGACGAGTCCGAGCCCAAGGAGGATGACGCGGAGCTAGACGATTCCGAGGACGAGCCTTTGGAGGATGAGTACAACCCTAACGGGGAGGCCATCTACCATGATCAGCCTGAACCCGAGGATGAGGCAGATCCAGAGCCAGAGTTTGAAGAAGAAGAAGAGGAAGAGGAAGACGAGGAAGACCTGGAGGAGTATGACCCAGTGCACAGCGAGGATCCCGATGATGACCGCGAGCTCGACCCTTAGATAGTCTAGGCATCCATGACTTTTTGGAGTTCCACTTTTGAGTAGCACCTGACCCTTAGCCCGTCGTCTCTTTTGATTAGGCTAACCATCTCCCCAAATCCTAATTGTTGTATCCCAGTTTATGTTTATGTTGTAAAGTGAATCGTATGCTATGCTATGACTTGATTAAGTGTCTTATTTCCCTCAAACCCTCTTGTGTTTAATTGTCTAGGAGTTTTGCATGACGCTGCTGCATGTTCATTTAAGTTTCATAGCCTACCATGTATAGCAAAGATCCTGGGTATAATACAGAGAAACGACTGGTTGTAAGGCGATGATGTGCGCCAGGAGGGACTCGGGGCGTTACAATGGGGCATTCGGTCCACACCTAGGGACATTCATCAACTCATTTCATCTATGGTTCTTAACATTTAATCATCAATACACATCAAGTAAATTTCTGATCACATAATGCAAATTCGGCTCCCTAGACAGCCCCACCGAAATAGCCCCCTTAAACACTCCAAAATCAACTTCATTTAGTCTTTCCATTCACTCAAGGTTCTAGCAAAAGGTTAGGTTACTTTTTTAGTAGTGCCTGACCCCTAGCCCTTCGTCTCTTTTGATTAGGCTAACCATCTCCCCCTTGATCTCAAGTGTTGTATACCAGTTTGTGCCTATGTTGTAAAGTGAATCGTATGCTATGCTATGACTTGATTAAGTGCTTTATTCCCTCAAACCATCTTGTGTCTAACTGTCCAGGAGTTTACGCATGACACTTCTGCATGTTCATTTAAGTTTCATTGCCTACCATGTATTGCATAGATCCTGGGTATCATTCAGTAAGGAACTGGTCGTAAGGCGATGATGTGCGCCTTAGAGGACTCGGGGCGTTACACCACCAGTCTTGCAATGCTACGCTTTCACCTTTTGGCAGGTCAAGCACTTAGCCACGTCCACTTTCATCACATTCCACCAATAGTGTTGGCGTAAGTTCTGGTACATCTTTGTGCTAGCCGGATGAATACTATAGTTGCTCCTATGAGCTTCAGACAAAATCCTTTCCTTAAGCTCCTCGTCATTGGGTACGCACAACTGTCCTCGAAACTTCAAGATTCCATCTTCGGATACTTGGAAATCAGGCTTTCTCTTATCCGCGTCCATTTCTAAGGTCTTCTTCTGTATTTCAGGGCCCGTGGATTGCAATGTCTTTATCCTATCCTGCACTTCCAGTTCAACTCTCAAAGTTGCCATCAAACTTGACAATTGACAAACTTCCAATTTAAACTTGGAGTCTCTCAGTCTTTCAAGTAAAGACCATCCCTTGACCAACAGATGCGCGATGCTCGACATTCGACTAAGGGCATCCGCTACCCTATTAGCCTTTTCAGGGTGATACAAAATGTCACAATCATAGTCTTTAAACAACTCCATCCACCTACGTGGCCTCATATTCAATTCCTTTTGAGAAAATAAATACTTTAAGCTCTGATGATTCGTATAGATCTGGAACTTTTCACGACACAAATAATGTCTCCAAATTTTCAACGTAAAGACAATTGCAGCCAATTCCATATCGTCGTCGGGTAATTCATTTCGTGAGGCCTTAACTGTCGCGACGCATACGCCACTACCTTCCCATGTTGCATCAGAACACATCCTAATCCTTTTAACGATGCATCATTATAGATTTCATAACCTCCAGGGCTAGACGGGATTATCAATCATGTGCGGTCGTCAAACGTCGCTTGAGTTCTTGAAAACTCCTTTCACATTTATCCGTCCATTCAAAACACGTGTCCTTCTTAGTCAATCTCGTTAGCGGGGCGGCTATCGATGAGAACTTCTCCACAAAACGCCTATAGTAACCCGCCAATCCTAGAAAACTTCTAACTTCAATCACTGTTGTAGGCTAGGCCAATTCATAACTGCCTTGATCTTCGAAGGGTCCACGGAGATTCCTTCTCCAAATACTACATGACCAAGAAACGCTACCTTATTCAACCAAAACTCGCACTTACTAAACTTGGCGTAGAGCGTGTGTTCTCTTAGAATCTAAAGAATGATCCTCAAGTGTGTTCGTGCTCCTCATTACTCCTCGAGTAGATCATAATATCATCAATGAAGACAATAACAAATTGATCCAGATACTCCTTGAAAACTCGGTGCATTAACTCCATAAATGCAGCTGCGGCGTTAGTTAATCCAAACGGCATGATGGTAAACTCGTAATGTCCATACCTCGTCCTAAAAGTCATTTTCGGTATGTCCTCCTTCTTGATCCTCAACTGATGATAGCCCGTCCTTAAGTCGATCTTAGAGAATACGAACGCTCCTTGCAACTGATCGAACAAGTCATCTATCCTTGGCAACGGATACTTGTTCTTGATAGTAACTTGATTCAATTGCCTATAGTCGATGCACAAGCCCAATGACCCATCCTTTTTCTTTACAAACAACACAAGTGCACCCCAGAGCGATGCACTTAGATGAATAAATCCCTGTCCAGTAACTCCTGCATCTCCACCTTTAGTTCCTTTAACTCCGACAAAGACATCCTATATGGTGCCTTCGAAATCGGCTCCGTCCCGACAGACAATTCAATTGAAAATTCCACTTCCCTTTCAGGCGATATCCTAGGTAACACTTGAGGAAACACATCAGGAAATTCACGTACTATGGCTATGTCCTCTAGCCTAGGCTCCTCAATCATCAAATCCACCACAATGGCTAAATAAGCCTCACACCCTTCGTTCATCAACCTAGCCGCCTCCAGTGATGAAACCAAAGGAATTGAAGTCCCTCCTTGACTCCCTACAAATTCGAAACTAGGACGATCGATAGGGTGAAATCGAATTACAGCTCCTTGCTTACTCAACCAGTCATTCCAATAATGACATCAAAATCGTACATGGGTAACACGGCCAAATCTATTCATCCTTCACTACCTCCAATAATTATCTTACAATTCTGGTATCCTAGTGAAACATGCACTCTATCCAACAAAGCCGTTATCACATGCAATATAACATCCAACTGTTCAATTTCATTTCAGTAAAGTCAGTAAACTGGGCAGACACAAACGAATGCGATGCACAAGGGTTAAACAAGGCATAAGCAGCATAATCCTAGAGACAGATCTTACCTGTGACCTGCCTCCCTACGTGCCACTGCATACACCCTTTGAGCCGGCGGCCTATTTTGGTTGGCCTAAGGGGCGGCTCCAGCTTGTGGTTCTTGTTGGGCTCGTGGCGATTGATATTGAGAGGGTCTGCGTCTTGTTGTCCCACTCCCTAGCCCTATGGCGCACCTTACCACACTTGAAGTATCCTCATGTCTGCTTTAGACAGGGTCCATTCCCATGCTTTCGCCACAAAGGCGACAATTCCAGTTATTTTGGTGAGCAAGCTTCGCAATGTTCTTCTTAACTAGGGGAACAAACCTCATGTTGTTCACCATAGGTCCTTTACCAAGATTCTAGTTATCTCTAATTGGATTGAACCGCGGTCCAGAGGAAATTCCTCTATTCCTCAAGTCCCTTTCGATCATCTGACTCTTGCTATAAATTTCATTTTAATCCCTCAGGTTCATCGAGATCATCTAGCTGTGAATATTGGGCCTCAATCCATCTCGGAACCTCCTTACCCGATCCATCGAATTTTCCACCATCATAGATGCGTACTTCGACAACCTTACAAATTCAGCCTCATACTGATCAACCGTCATATGATTCTGTCGAAGGTTCTGGAATTCAGCCAGCTTCTGTTCCTAGGCAGCCCTCATAAAAGTACTTCGCGTTTAATGTCTCGGCGAAGATCGCCCACGTCGGCTCAGTCCCTTCAGGGAAAACCATTCCGTCGGTGGACTTCCACCAATCATTCGCAGTTCCTTGGAGTTGGTAAGTTGCTAGGGTCACCTTCTCAGCTTCAGTGCACCCTAAAACTGTAAATGCTTTCTCCAGCTCATCAATCCATCTGGGGGTTAACTCAAGGTCTCCTCTGCCATCAAACTTTGACGGCATCAGCTTCAGGAATTGCTCCATCAACTGACCCATCACACGGTTCTCAGGACCTTGCACGTTGCGACCTCCAATTCCTTGGACATTATTTCCATTTGCCAAGTTCACAGCAGCTACTGCAGCTTCAGCAGCTTAGGTGATGACATCATCTCTTTCCTCAGCCTGTCGAATAGTTACGGCAGCTCTTTCCTAAGCTTCCATTCCCAACAATTCTCCAATTTGCTCCAGCGCTCTTAAGACTCCAACGACTCTTGGATCTTCAGCTACAGGTGCCCTTGAGCTAGACGCTCCTCTAGTATCTCTGCCTCATCTGCTCATCATACTAGCCCTCGCAGTACCTAAGGGCGCGCATTGTAACATTTCTGCAAAAGAAATCAATTCTGAAACTGAAGTTGATTTTTCAATTTCTCAATTAGAAGCAGAAGTTGATTTTTCAACTTCTCCATCAGAAGTTGATTTTTCAACTTCTCCATCAAAAGTTGATTTCTGATCAAAGAAATGTGTTTGATAAAATTTCTACTTCTAAAATTTTTAATTTGTAAACATTATTAACAAAATCTCCTGCGATGGTGGTCGGTGGAGGGTTGCGGCCGGCGAGTGGTGGCAGACGGGCGACTGGTGGCAGGCGGGCGACAGAGGTCGCGCGGTGGGCCGGCGACGACCGAGGGCGACCTGGCGGCGACCGGCGGCCGATGACCGGCGGCGCGCTGTGGACGGCAACACATGGCGATCGGCGGCGACGGGCGGGCGATCGGCAGCGACAACCGACCGCGGGTGGGCTGGCGGACTGCCGGTGGTCGGGGGCCGCCGGCGGTCGAGAGGCGCCGGCAGGCGGGCGGTGGTCGGAAAAGACCGGTGTAGTTGAGGAAGTGATTTCTTTTTTAGAAGCTACAATTTTTTGCTTCTCAAAGTTGGTCAAAAATCCAACCAGAAGTAGAAATCACTTCGAGAAGTACTTTTGGAAGTGATTTCTCAATATTTTTACCAAACGGTTTTCAGCTTCAGAAGCACTTCTGAAGCGTCTTTACCAAATGGATTTCAGCTTCAGAAGCACTTCAGAAGCAGAAATTCTGCTTCTGAAGTGTTACCATGCGCGCTGTGACATTCTGAATTCTGACCCAATCTCGAAACTTATCAGTGAATGAATGTCTATCGATGTATTCCAGTTAATCTCGCTCAGAACTGATCACTCTCGAGTCGACTAACCAATGGGGAATGGCCGTATAGGATTTAAAGTACGTGGACCAAAGAACTTAACCACGAGTCGGTGCTTTGACCATAAGGATCGTCGAGGGAATATTCTGAACTGCTATAGGCCGATCTAAGAATGGTTTTAGAACAATTTGCTAGTGTCATGCGATTGGTTCACGGGTGAATCCGTATGACCATGACGTGATTTGCGAATTAACCTAACTCACTCTCTGACGATCGTGACCTTCGGAACTAGTGATTGACCCTCGCGATTACATGACAACCAAAGCCGCCGTGGCTTGAGTAACTCTTAAACGTGACATAAACGCGGGTCGATACGCGTAACTCCTAAAAGCCGCCTGTTAGTCAGAGACGCACTGGAATGACAATTAACTGAATTTAGCCATATATTGGATTTCGAGATTGGAGGCCGGACATTCGGAGATCGCATTGGAGTAAATTTGGACGCCGCCTCATCAGAGAGTTATTAAGATTAGAAATGGTCCCGTATAGACTAGAAAAACGAAATTCGAACCGACGAGCGAAATCGACCTTTTTACCCATATGATTAGCACACTTTCCAAGGACAAAGCAAGGGCAAGATGGTCATTTGCCATCCCCCACCTTCAGCCGAAATCCCAAGGGTAGAGTAGTCATTTGGGTGATGAATTATTGAAGTGAAATACATCAAGCTTGATTGGACAATTTCCCCCAAACCAAATCCCACTAAGTTGTCAATCCTAGACACTATTCCATGTCATTCAACCACCCCACTACCACTTTTCCCTCCAAAATTTCCTTGCTTCTTATCACCCACTCTCTCTCTCCCTCTTCATTTTCGGCCGATTCTCTCTCTCTCACTCTCTCCCTCTTTCGTTCGCTCTCTCCCTCTCTCGCCGTCGCCCGCTCTTCTCTCGTCCAAGCCGCGGCCGACCGCCGCTCCGTCGCCTCGAACCACCACCATGGCGCCTTCCCCTTCCCTTAGAACTTAGTTGGACCGCCATCCAAGCCCGTGAGCCGCCCATGCCGTCGCCAAACCAAACCGAGGGCTGTTCTTGTAGAGTTTTGCTTGACCTTGAGGTGAGTGACTCTAGAACCCTAGATACACATGTTAAGAGATCAATAGCTTGTGTTAGGGGTGTTTCTCATTGAGTTAGCTTGGCTTTTGGGGGATTTTTCTTAGGGATCAGACCCGGTTGCCCTTGGACCGCCGTACGCCGCGCCTCCCACCGCCACTTGCCGCCGGCTTTGCCTTGCTTTTGGACTTGGTAAGCTCCCCTAACCCTTTGCTAGGACCTTGAGTGCATGGAAAGACCAAATGGGGTTAATCTTGTAGCATTTAGGGGGCTGTTTCTGTGGGGTCCTCTAGGGATCCGAATTTGCATTTTGTGATTAGAATTTTCATTGATGAGTTTTGATGATTGAATGTTAGGAACCATGGATGGAATGAATTGGTGAATGTCCTAGGGTGTGGGCCGAATGCCCCATGGTGTCTTAGGACGAGCTAGAGCTTGATTTATATCTACTTGAATTGATGGAATCATAAATGAAGCTTAGGAGTATTCGGTTTTGGGGCAATCGTGCGAGTACGTTGAGTAAATGACTTTAACCTATGGATCGTACTCTAGTCATGGGAAGTTGCAAGAAGTTCAATTGAGCTAAGTGACCCTATGTTAGTGATTGTGGGTCTTGTGTGGTTAATTAGTGAGTCATAGGCCTTATTGATTGATGCAATGTTGATTGTGTGTCATGGCCGAATGGTCAATAGTGATGGCATGGAATTATCTCAATTGATGTGTTATCGACCGCATGATATTGCCATGGACTTGATTTGTTGAATTTTACGACGTATTGCCATGATATGGGATGGTAGCTTGAGGGATCGAATCGAGCTCAATTTGATGAGAGTGCGCACGATTGATTTAATTATGTCGATGGAAAGTAATTATAAGTATACGTACAAGAGGCATCCTGATGCGTTAAACGCGGGATGGACCTGAGGCGTTAAACGCGGGTCATGAGAAATGGCATTGGAAACCTGAGGCGTTAAACGCGGGTTCCTTGATCTCTTAAGCCTGATGCGTTATTACGGTGGCTAAGCCATGAGAGTTTCGATTGTATCGTACATGTGGCCTGTCTGCTAAATGAAGAAATGTTAAGTGCCCAAGTACAAGTCCCGTCTAGCCTAGTCTGTGAATTACATGACTGATTATGTTTAATTGAGTTGCCACGTGCCATTGCTTGTTATTGCTCATTTAGCCATTGCATGTGTTTAGGGAAGTCTGGAAATCCCAAGTGTCTAGCTTAGGGTTAGGCTAGCTTATTGAGTATATCTCACCCCGTCGTGGGACCCACCTTTTCAGACCCCAAACCCTGATCATGCCACCGCCGCCGATTTTTGGGGTGCCCGTCTAGATAGAGCAGTATTCCACGGAGTACCCGGTGGGAGAGGGGAAAGCTTACATTAGGAAGTATGGCACCATCTGGATGGATGTGGGCTTAGCAGACTAGAGGGCAGACAGATTCGCAGCATGGTTCTACCGCGACAGCGATCTCACAGTTGGGCCACTGAGGACTTTTGACGTGCCGTGGGATGTCATTGGCGAGCAGGATCCTTCGATTGTACACCCTGCTGATGGGGAGCTCACTGACTCCGAGACCGCACCTGATCCAGATCTTCCGCCGGTACCGTCTTAGAACCCCGAGACTGATGGCGACATCGTGGGGCCCTCTGATGCCGAAGACCCCATGGAGACGGACGAGTCCGAGCCCGAGGAAGATGACGAAGAGCTAGACGATTCCGAGGACGAGCCTTTGGAGGAGGAGTACAACCCTGACGGAGAGGCCATCTTCCATCCTCAACCTGAACCCGAGGAAGAAGCAGGTCCAGAGCTAGAGTTTGAAGAAGAAGAAGAGGAAGAGGAAGACGAGGAAGACCTCGAGGAGTATGACCCAGTGCACCGCGAGGATCCCGATGATGACCGCGAGCTCGACCCTTAGATAGCCTAGACATCCATGACTTTTGGAGTTCCCTTTTTGAGTAGTGCCTGACCCTTAGCCCGTCGTCTCTTTTGATTAGGCTAACCATCTCCCCAGATCCCAATGGTTGTATCCCAGTTTATGTTTATGTTGTAAAGTGAATCATATGGTATGCTATGACTTGATTAAGTGTTTTACTTCCCTCCAACCATCTCGTGTTTAACTATCTAGGAGAATTGCATGACGCTGCTGCATGTTCATTTAAGTTTCATTGTCTACCGTGTATGGCATAGATCCCTGGGTATCAGTAAGATAAGGAACTGTTTGTAAGACGGTGATGTGCGCCTGTAAGGACTCGGGGCGTTACACGCGCCCTAAACAATTATAATTCCATCCAAGAATTCTAGACCTAAGTCACTCACTTAAGTCTAACAACTACAGACTTATCACAACAACTATCACAGCCAACAGTTCATCACAAATCAATCAATCATAGGCATCATAATAGGGAGATTTCACTCATATCTCAAGTCCAAACGGTAAAATCGCAACCAGCTATCAAGCATATTAAACAGATAGCAACCAACCACACCTGATCATAAGTGTAAATTCATATGTCATGCAATCCGTGCCTAACTCTAGCGAGTCCCCCTAGGGTCTCACTGCCCAACCATCCTATAGTCACCACTCCTTATCACTCCAGACTTCGAACATATTGGATCGAGTTGACCTTGCTCGGATACTAAACAAACGAGGATGTCACGCCCCGACTCCAGTGAGCACGCCAACATCCCACACAGCCGTCAATTGAATAAGATAACCCAAGATCCAATGGCAAAACTCTTAAAGCGTGATATGATAAGCACATGTGGAATCGAAATAAAACCCCAGACATAATTATAAATATATAAAAAAAAAAACAAACAAACATAAGGTGACATAGGATTAAAAAAAAAACACACACACATCATCTTACAAATAAATGGGTCTAGTCCATCAAAAGGAGATAGGGTTCGGAGAAAGGCACTACAGGACCACAAAAAAAACTCCCAAAAAAATACATAAACTAGATAGACTCGTCTTCATCTTCCACCTCTTCTTCCTCTCCACCTTCTTCGGAGTACCTTCAGGGCTTTAGGTCTGAAAATGTTGGTCCCACGACGGGGTAAGATAACAATCTCAGTAAGTTAACCCTAACTCTAAGCTAGGCTATTAGAACCACCAAGTACATTTGAAAATATGCAAGTTTTGAAAAAATACTTTTCACACATGACATTCAAGCAATTGGCATAACAAGGGAATTCATACATATCAAGCAATCATGCTCATGTCATTCACACATTCACTTTCCAATCCAAACTTCACAAGCCATACAGGCATAACAGACATTCCAGGCACTCTAGCCAATTCAAGCTTTTCAAGCATACAGACTCAGAAACACATCAAAATCATGTTTCAGTCTTTTATCTTCTTTACGCCCATCAAGGGTCGTCCTCCTTAGGCCGCGAGATGATTCGGTCAATCACATGACTCTCGACGTCTTATCGAGATGATTTGGTCATCATGACTCTCGCAGCGAGATGATTCGGTCTATATAGCGACTCTCGACACTACGCGCCAGCGAGATGATTCGGTCGACTATAGGACTCTCGCGTCCGGACCTAGAGATGATTCAGTCACTACCTGACTCTCGATTCTTATAGCCTTTGAGATGATTCGGTTAAGGTAGGACTCTCTAGCCTCACGACCTCGTCAAGTCAATGGGAGTAACTTCCTCCCCGGCTCAATGCATTGGCCATAGAACATAATTGTGATCATTCTCATTAATCTCTTTTTCACAATCACAAGCAAACTCATTCCATCGCCATTCAAGGCACACAATCCAAGCACAACAAGCTTATCATTTCAAGCATACCATTCGGTCATGCACACCATTCATGCATTCACGTTAAATCACATCACCATCAAGCGTACAACCATGCATCAACCATGCATTAGCATCAAGATTTATCACCACACGCCACATTACACACACGGCTCATCATTATCATGCATTCACAGCCTTAATGCAATGTTTCCTAGGCATGAAAACATGGTGCTCAATCAAAAACAAGTCATTAATTATCAATTCCCAAAACTGCTCACTCTTGGCCTCCACGACCAGGTTCAGTCACAAGAAAACTGACATTTTTTTGCTATCTTTTTTTGAAAACAAATTTTATAACCTTGTCCCTCAAGATCTTAAGAATATGTGGGAGAAAACTGTGCTCAATTTGGATATCGGATGAGTTAGAACGAGTCATTTTAAAAACGATGTACGCTGAAAATAGGTTTGGACAGCTCTCGAGTCCCTCATTTGTTTCACACCAAAACAGCCCTTTAACACCTTTCAATTCCACCAAAAAAATCCACCCTTTGGTAATCCAACATCCTAATTAAGGGTTAGAAGTCTTCTTACCACTCAATCCAGCAAGTAAAATTCCACAATCGGCCGCTTGAAGCCTTCCAATCAAACTGGCTAAAATAGGGCAGCTTTCTGTCCTAGGAATCAATCACACAAATCTGCCCTTAAATCTTCATCTAAGCTTCATCCTAACCCACATACTCCTCACTAACATGTACTACTATGTCTTAGAGAGCCTTACCAATAATCTCAAGGCAAGGCGACACTTCAAGAGTCTTCGGAAGCCCTCGGTTCCCAACCCCGTCGAAGAGGACAAATTCTGTCTTAGAGGAATCCATTAAAGTTCAACCATTTTAACCCATCTATCTTCAACGAAATTTAAACATCATGTCACCAAACCTTAGTACTAGATCTTAAGAAGTTCTTTCCACAAATCGGAAGCCAATGAATCTCTTAAGGCTGGCGTAAAGGAGCTTTCTCTCAAACCGGGTATCAAAACTGATCCGCTTGACCTTCGTCCCTTCAAACAGACCTACGGGAAAAACGACTAGGTCAAATTGAGCTTATAATATGTCTCTAAAACCACAAGACAATAATATTTATAATAGCTGTGGACTCATCTCAATCCGATGTCGGACGACGAAGTTATGGCCGGAACAGTTGAACTGTAGGATAGGGCAGCGAGCTGGCAAGAGAGAGAGAGAGAGAGAGAGAGAGAGAGAGGAAAAGTGAGAAAGAGAGATGGGGAAAAGGGTGGCCGGCCGAAAATGAGAGAGGAAGGAGAGAGAAAGAGTTTTCCACAAATTTTCCTTGGTCAATGGTTGAATGGTAAGTGTAATAGTGGTTAATTAATGCTAATCACCCCTCCCTTGACACTTGTCTTCAAGCACATGAATATCTTAACATCGAATGACTCATTGCCCTTTAATTTTCGACAGCCAAGGGGGTTTGCAATTGACTAAAATGCCCTCACTCCCTTCTGGAATAAGGTTAGTCCTTGAGGGGCAAAATGATAATTTTGCACTTTTCGTTCGAAATTTCACTTTTTCAATTTAAATTACCTTCGATGAGGCGACGTCTAATTCATTTCAAATGTTGAAATTCTTTATTGTCCATTTTCCAATTTTGAGATCCCATTTCATGGTCGATTTTTCGTCAATCGTAAATTCAATTTATTTATAACTAACAGGCGGCTTTTACAGAAGTTACGCGTATCAACTCTATGATTTTCATCACACTTAGGATGACTTAAGTCACGGCGACTTTGGTTGTCATGTAATTGCGAGGGTCTATTACTAGCTCCGACGGTCTCGATCGTCATAGTTCAATTTAGGAAAAGTTTGCAAATCATACGTTGGTTAAGCGGCACCACCCGCTCTCCAATCGTACAACGCTACAAATGAATTCCTTAATTGTTCTTAGATCGGCCTTTATTGGCTCTAAATATTCCCTCAGTAATCCTTATGGTCAAAGTGCCGTTCCTTATCCGAGTTTCCTGGGTCTACGCACTTGTCACGCGTTAGCATTTCCCTTTTTGGTCAGTTAACTCGAGATTAATCAGGTCCAAGCGAGATAAAAATAAAATACATCGATAGATATCATCTCATTCATAAGTCTCGAATTGGTCGAAAATTCAGAATGTCACGGTTTCCAAACAAGAAGAATTAATTTCTTTTTTTCTTCTTCTGGAAAGCACAAACCCGCTCACATAAATGCGTTAAGTTTCTTGGGAATTATTTGTGAACTAAGAGCAAAGATTTGAACTAAACCCGCTTCTTTTGAGGGACGAGAACGAGATCAAGGTATTATGTTGTCTTTTAAGTGCATCTCCCGAAATTGTTTAGAAATAGTACGAAGATGAAAATTGAGAATGAGGCGACAAATGACAGCATGCTTGGAGAATCGCTCTTCAAGAATCTTTTTGGTTAAGTCAGATTTTTGTTTTTTCGCATTATCATATTTGTTGTTAGAATATAAACCAGAACCTTTTTTTTTCCCTCTTTTGGTTGAAACAAGTCGGGAAGCATGGGAGGAGATTATTAATGCCATCGAAATTTTCGGTAGACATTCAAATGTTACTGAACGCAATTGCTTTTCATTATGTACGTTATCTCTTTAAAAATTCCTCATTTCTTGTTTCTGATATCTGGATCAAAGAAATGAACTTTCAAGTAGCATAGTACCTTGATTCAATTTCACTATGAGCCAATTGAACCTTGGACAATCTCAACGAGTGTTGGGTAGATGCGCTTAATCGAGTTTTGACTAGTGACATAATGTTGGGAGCGCACAGCAAAAGTCCAATTCTTTCACTTGGGGAGATCGCCAAGAGGGGGCCTAAGTCCAACTCCTTCAATATATTCAACTGGACCATCTTTACTCAAAAGCTTAAGCCAATGAGTTTTGGGCCAACTTGGATATAATAATTAGGGGTGACCGGTTCACAGGATTGGTGGTTTTATCCTAGAAACTGGTTTCACAAAATGCGAATCGTGAACCAACCGCTTCTTCTATGAACCGTAAACCAACCGAACCATCAGTCTGATCGGATTTTCGGATGGATTCTGATTACATTTCTATCGAGCAAAAAATGAAAAAAAAAATAGGCGAGGAAAGAAATTCAACTTGTTCCATCGCAAGCAGCCATAGGATTATGCTCCAAGGAAGCATAAAGACCAAATAAAATAACTCAGTAAAACATGGTGTGTAGCACCTGCAAAATAATAAGAAGAAGACAATGGAACCCAACCATGGCCAGTAAGGAGAGCCAAAGGGGATACGTATAGGTTTCACCACGGGCTTTTTTCCAAATTAATTTTTTTTAAAAAAAATATTTACCAATTTAATATTAAAAAATATATATTTACCAAATTGGGTGCCAATCGGCAATTGGGCCGCCGATTGGCACCCAAAACAGGGAATTGGGCCCCAATCGGTGGCCCAAGTGCCGATTGGGGCCCAAATTTATTTATTTTTCTTTTCTTTTTCTTTTCAATGGATTCGTCTCGAAAAATTTTGCGAAATAAAAAAAAACATCGTTTCAAACGGACACCCGAGCGATGAGATATGTCATTTCAAAGTATTATTCCATCGAATTTTAGAACTTTGCTAATTTAGGCATCCATTTAAACGAATAAATTAAAAAAGTATCAATTAAATAATAAATTATATTAAAATTACATAAACTTTGAGGAAAAAAAAACACTACATAATTCATATTTCACCATTAAAATTGACTTTTAATTTATATTTTTTATAAAAGTTTTCAATTAAATAATAAATTATATTGAAATTACGTAAACTTTGAGGAAAAAAACACTACATAATTCATATTCCACCATTAAAATTGACTTTTAATTCATATTTTTTTATAAAAGTATCAATTAAATAATAAATTATAATTGAAATTTTATTAATAATTTAGGCATCAATTGAAAACTTTTATAAAAAATATAAATTAAAAGTCAATTTTAATGGTGGAATATTAATTATGTAGTTGTTTTTTTTTCCTAAAAGTATCAATTAAATAATAAATTATAATTGAAATTTTATTAATAATTTAGGCATCAATTGAAAACTTTTATAAAAAATATAAATTAAAAGTCAATTTTAATGGTGAAATATGAATTATGTAGTGTTTTTTTTTCCTCAAAGTTTACGTAATTTCAATATAATTTATTATTTAATTGATACTTTTATAATTTATTCGTTTAAATGGATGCCTAAATTAGCAAAGTTTTAAAAATCCGATGGAATAATACTTTGAAATGGCATATCTCATCGCTCGGATGTTCGTTTGGAACGATTTTTTTTTATTTCGCATAATTTTTCGAAACGAATCCATTGAAAAAAAAAATACATTTGAGCCCCGATCGAAACTTGGGCTGCCGATTGGGGCCCAAAATTGGTTTTGGGCCCCAATCGGCGGCCCAAGTGCCGATTGGGTGCCCAATTCCCTGTTTTGGGTGCCAATCGGCGGCTCAATTGCCGATTGGCACCCAATTTGGTAAATATTTTTTTAATATTAAATTGCTAAATATTTTTAAAAAAAAATTAATTTGGAAAAAAACCCTTTCACCACACCATTTCTCAAATGAAGAGAGAAATGCTCGATCAGAACCTGCATACAATAGGCAACGCCAAAGGAGCTGCAAAACCAAGTGGCGCAAATCCCTCCGTCAGAGCCACAGGACTAAGCACGAAACCGCAGCAAAACAATCGAGGAAGGAGACATTCAAAATGCTCACAGTACTCACCGAGCAAAGGCCGAGGCTGAACCGAGGCTTCTTCGGAACTTCAATCAAGCAGAAAGAGACGACGGTTAGGGCTCGCGATGAGCTTCGCTTGAGGAGAGATCATGGCCAAATGAGCAAACAGAAGCTGCGGAGCGAGTCGAGCGATAGGGTCTAGAGAAGTGAAGAAAGAGACTAATGGTACGGTTTTCTTTCATTTGGTTTATGCATGGATGGATATGGGCTTTTTTTTATTGGGTTGGGCTTTGAGGGAATAGTCTCATTTAAAATAATGTACATTCAGATTATATAAGGTCATGAGCCGGTTGGATGGTTCGCATTCCAATCCTTAAACCGAACCGATAAAATCGATTTTGGAAAATTGAAATCGAGAATCGAACAGTACCCGCTAAAACCATCCAAAATCAACCAGTTGGGTATGGTCCGGTTCGATTTGGTTGGATCGTGATTTTTCTGCTCACCCCTAATATCAATTGATCAACGCCACATTAACTCTCCAATATGAGATTTGTTTAACACAACTCACACATGCATCCTAATAATCTCTCACTTACGTGTGAGCTCTAATGTTAGGTTTACTCCCCTTAATCTAAGTATCATTCCCCACTAACTTATCTCAACTTAAATTTTCATCGACTCCTATCGAACCCGCATTGCTACACCACAACGCCCACCAGCCTAAAAATGTCGTTGGCCACTAGATTCTTTCTTTAAGATCCATCTCAACTTAAAACTTCATCAGCGTCCATTGGGTCCGCAATGCTCTGATACTATTTGTTGGGAGCACATAACAGAATTCCGATACTTTCACTTGGGGATATCGTCGAGAGGTAGCCCAAGTCTGAACCCGTCAATATATGGGCCAACAACTGGATATGTTAATTGCTTCACACCATATTAATTCTCCAATTATTTGTCTAACACAACTCACATATGCATCCTAACACATAATGCGCCATATAATTTCAATTTTACCTTCACTTAAAGAGATCGCATAATGGGGAGCCCAAATTTGTGCACTTCAAAACATCATGCCAAACAATTTCGCTTTAACCTTCACTAAAAGATATGGCCAAGAGAAAAACTCAAATTCGAGTCTTTCCAAATATTTAGTTGGACCCACTTTCACTTTAAATTAAACCAAGCTTAAACCAATCCGTTGGAGGACTACTAAATTCAAGCAATTCGAAATATATAGTTGAACCCACTTTCACAAAGAAAATTACCAAAAAAGTTATAAATCTATTACAATTGTGTCAATTTAGTCATCAACTTTTTTTTCCAATTCAATAATAAACATTTTGCATTCATAACAATTCAGTCCTTAACATTTTGTATTTGTGCCAATTTAGTCATTCAAATAAATTTTGACCGACGTGGTCAATTTTAATAATATTTTTCATTTTTCATTTTTTTTCCTTTTTTTTTTTCCTATTTTATGTTTCTTCTTCTTTTTCCTTCTTCCTCTTCCTTCTCCAGGTGGCTAGGAGCCAGGTGACTCGCCAAACGTCTACGAAGCTCGTCAAGGTCTGACCTCACCAAGCCATGGCAAGGCTCGAACTTGCCCAACGACGGCCAGGCCGGCCACGCCATGGTCATGCGAGGCTGGACCTCACGGTTGCTAGGTGAGGAAGCCAACCTCGCCTAGCGACGATAAGGTCGGCCTAGCCAGGAGCAAGCAAGGTTCGCCCTCACCGGTCATCGGGCTCAGCAGCTAGCTGAAGGGAGAAGGGAAAAAAAAGAGAAAAGAAATTAAAGGAAAAAGAAATTAAAAATATTAAAAATATTATTAAAAATTAGCCACGTCAGCGATTTTTAGCCTAAATTGGTTAAAAGAATTGAATTGACATGAATGCAAAAGGTTTATGACTGAATTGACAGAAAAAAAAAATAGACTAAATTGACATAATTGTAATATGTACAAAACTTTTTTGATAATTTTCCCCATTTTTAACATTAAGCTTAAACCAATTTGTTGTGAGAGCGATAGCCTGGCTCTAATGCCATTTATTGGTTGGGAGCACGCTTTAGGTCACCTAGAGGAAGCTTAAATCTAAACCACGCATATATGTACAACTTTTTTAACACAACTCAAGTGATATCTCAACATTCCCTTGAGCAAAGTTCTTTCAATACCACAATGTTGCCCCTTTCTAAATTTAATTCGGGCAAGCTTAACAAATCATCCTTCGATATTATTTTCATGAGAAGAGGGTACGAAACAAGGTAACAGCTTATCTAAGACCCCTTTGCCTAGTGTCGTACGCTCATGGTTAGAACATGATAGACTATCATATCAGCAGACAAAAACATCTGAATTGTTTTGCATACTAATACCAGCTCGTGAAATGTAAAACAAAATTCTGACAGAGAAAAAAATGTAAAACAAAACAAGCGCCAGAAGAACCACTAATACGCAAAAGATAAAGAAGACGGCGAGTTTGCTATGACAATATATAAATATTTTTCGAAGCAAAACTATGTCGATCCTAACATACTTGTAGCGCCTAATCTAAACCCTACAAGCATACAACAAGTAGTTAGGGGTTTCATTTAGATTTCCCTTTCTTCGCAGATCCCCTGTTAGCAGATCCCTTCTTAATGGGCTTTTTTTGCACTTTCTTCTGTGGTTTCAACTGGCTTGAGTTTGAAGAGGACTCTCGCTTTTGTTTACTTCGTTTCTTCTCTTTCTTCACGTTGTACATCGTAACAGCCTGCAAAACCCAAATGTCAATCAGATAAGAACAGTGTAAGCTCAACCACTTGACCTATCCTTCTCCTGAAAAAAAGTGAGAACTATACCTTATCAACGTTAAGTATTTCATGTGAATTCTTGGAAAGGAGCTTGTTTAGAACTCTGTCCGTTTGCTCTTTCTCTTTCGAACCCTGGCCTTTTCCTTCTGCTACTGGAAGAAACTGAACAGAAGAAAGAAGAAATTTGAGCCAGTTAATCTTGAAGTAGAGAAGTAACGGAAATTATACGGCTCAAGAAACCTTGCGATGCTTTTGTTCGTGTTTAGGCTTCTTTTCTCCTGGAACCTTCTTGTCGAACTTCCCACCACTAGCTGTGGCGGTAGCTGCTAATCCGGCAACATTCCCCAGTTCATCTTTACTCACTTTCTTTGGTGCAGCCTGGGTTCCTGTTATGGGCAATGCTGTGGCCGCTAGCTGGATATGGCTGCATAAAAGATAACCGCGTCTCAATATCTGCATGCACGGGTGGGATTGGATAATGCAAAATTAATATACTTGAGGTCTCAAGCATTGGGACGCGTGTTGGAGTCAGTCACTACTGGACGTAGACAACATACTGTATCAGATGCAGATAAAACATAGACTTTCAAAGGAATTAACCAAAAATAGAGACACTTCTATTTTTAATCACAAAAATATATATGGAAGAGAGGATCAGTATTAATTTCTAAGAGTAGTTGCTCAGGCGTTACGTGAAGTTAAAAATGTCATGTTAGTTATTAAGGAGAAATACCTTGGCAAAGTATGATCTTTTGCAGCTTGTTTTAGGTTCTGCAATCGGTTTTTGTTTTGCTTTTCAACGCGCTTCTTCTTATCAAGCCGTCTCACAGCAAAAGGGTCACTTCCAACCTCTGCAACCAATAATAACCATGTGCAACAAATCACAAGAGGTTACAGTGTCATAGACTAAGTTACACTAGCTGGTTATATATAATTTAACCAGAACAAATTACTAAAACATATATCAATGTAAAAACCAGTCAAGCTACTGTTGAACAGGTTGAACAGGAGGATTCAAAACAAGTTGATGCCTCCAATAAGAAAGCAATACATACAGTATAATACAGTACACCTGTAAGTACAAACTCTTAGCAGTCATGCCAAGCTGAGATGGAAAGGAGGGATCTGGTCTCTAGGGCTGGGTGTTTAAACTTAAGTCCTGCAGCAATGCTCTTTTGGTGGAGATGAGAACTGTAGTTTGTCATAAACATATCACGTAATAAGCGAAAACGACATATGGAAAAGTGATTTGACAGTAGTTTCAATCTTATCAAAATAGTCAAGGGTGAAGTCCGTCCCCTAAGTTTTGCAAAATGTCAATATCAGGAAAAATCAGTTTGACTAGATGAATCAGGTTGAATCAGATTTTTGACCTGAACGGTTTCAGGAACAAAACCAAAATGGACCATGGGACAGCACCTGGTTCAAACAGTTAAACCGGCTTGCGTTCTGGTGCTTCTGATTCATTGGTTAATCGACTTATTTGCATGTTAAAGCAAATATATGATGATTAAAGAGAACAAGTTATATGCAAAAGCCTATTCAATGAAGAAAGAAGACAGAAGATATATGCAGTTAATAAGAGATTTGTTTGTATACCATCAGTGGCCTTGGCCTCGAGTATGGGTACATCTTGATCATCATTAACACGGTCATATCCATAGCGGCGTTTCCAAGTACCAGTCTGCTCATCATAAACAATCTTATCCTTTTTACGGTTCTTTATACCTGGTATATATCATCAGAATAATGTTCACGTACATAAATTAATCAAAACAGGGATAAATTGAGACATAATACAAAAATTTCACGATTAAACAAGAAATTCAATGAGCAAAGGCCTACATATCCTATAACTGTATAGAATCAACAATTAGCATCTTCAGAATATTTTTTTCCTTCTCTCAACAGCAAAAACAGATTTAAAAGACAGAAACAGCCCGCGATATTATGGCTCACCTTTGGCTTTGGCAAATATTTCCCATTTTGTAGGAGGTTTGGGCTTTGGCAACTGAAAAAAATAAATATCTCACTATAAGCAAAGAAACAGTAAAAAATCAGCTCTTAAGCCATGCAGGCAAAGGCAAACCTTTTATTCTTGTAAGGGCAAGGTAAGCTTAAGTAGCATCAGCAAAACAAAACAGGCATATTTCTTAACAGCATCTTGATATCATAAAGGTAACAGGACCTGTAATTTCCATCTTGTAATGTTATCATACCAAACACATACTCCTAAAATTTCTCCAGCAAGTCAAAAAAATAGATAAACTACTCACCTATCTTTGGAAGAGAAGTCATTTGCCAAACATAGATGATCCAGAAGCTGAATGCCTAACATGCCAAAGAATGTGTCGTGTACTTTCTATGCATGTATTAGACTGAATTCCTATCCCCAATTGTTGTGCTTCTCTCATATAACCCCACCCTCCAGTATCTTTGTCCATGCTATACTCATACAAATTAACATTCTCACAGATAATATGTATAGGTACCAAGAGATAACATGTAAAATTCAGAGGACAATGAAGATGCCACTCTTAAATTCCTAATTAATTAAAAAACAAATGTGGGTGAGAATTACTCTGATAATCTATCATAGCAGCTTCTCTACTTAGGTAAGAGTCATCTACCAATGTTTCTTCATTCATGAAGAAAAGGACTAAAAGAAGGACTGAGCTAAAATGCTTACATGCTTTTCTCTAGGCAATTTTGTTGTTGGCGGCGGCAACTTGACAATAGGGCCATCCACATCTTCAGTCGAAGGTAAGTTGAAAAGGGCATCTGCGACCACTTGAACAAGCTCAGTCCCCTTCTCCAGACACTTCTGTATCAACTCCTCCCTTCATATTTCATAAATATCAAAATAAAAACTCTATAAAAGATCGACCTTTGTAATTCTGAAACAAAAAGTGGAAACATCCGCATCACAATTCAATACTTCTCAGTACTCACTACCCACAAATAATTGATATCCTATCAAGCAGATTATGATACACTTGTTCACAAATGCAAGATACTGCCAAACTTCGTATATGATCTTACGTGATCTTCTGTGAACTAACTCCAGTCCCATACTAAACATTGACCCTTACCAAAACGAAAGACTCAATTTTTTTTTCCTTTGGTGAGACCTACGCTTCATTCTTCCCCGAATAAACGTTTCTACATCAGACTAAACACGCAGAAGAGAGCTCATATTGCTTTCTCCACCTTTAGAATGGATGAAAACCACACATCCACGATTGCATCAAAGTAAATTCAATTTGGTGACACAATAGAATAGAAACCACAATACCCCGATCAGATTACGCAACAATGACACCTCTCACGAAGAACCATGCACGGGAAAAATAAAATAAACCGAAGTACCGCAGACTAAGACGTGCAGTAAAGAAGTGTGAACCTCGAAGGAGGTAGGGAAGGAAAGTGGTGACTAGAATCCAAGGCCATGATATTCCCGAGGTCAACCTGCATAGTCCGCGTCTCCTCCATTAATGTCCAACTCTGCAAACACCCTAATTCTCAGTCACAAAGTGCAGGTATTAAAATTGGCCGAGTTAGGGCACGAAAGAGAGAAAGAAAGAGACCACGACGGCGATGGCGATGGCGGCGGCGGCAAGGGTACTTGAGGTCCAACGACGACGGCAGTGATTGCTTGGGGTCACGGACGACCGACGAAAAGGCTAAGCAGTTCCGAGCGGCGGGGCGAGTCTCAGCGTCGGCGAGCGACGGAGCAGGACTGCGAGAGGGCGGTATGGTTCTGAAGAGGCCAGAGTGGAGGCGGGCGCCTGAGCCCTCGAAAGTGGGGGCAGAAAAGAAGGAATGGCTAGGTTTCCTCTTTCTTTTGATATCGATGTGAATTCTATTCTAAGGTGCCATCTTCTTCTTTTTTTATAATAATGTTACTCAAGGTGCCGTTTGACGTCGTTTATTTTTATTCCATTTATAATACTGTATCGTCTACTTTATTTCTATTTAGAGCCAATGAAATGAAAGAAAGGACAATTTTCCAAATTAGCATTTTAAAAAAAAAAATATTTATCAAATTAATATTTTAAAAAAATATTTACCAAATTGGGTGCCGCTAGGCAATTGGGCCACCGAGCAGCACTTAATTCGCGAGTTGGGCCCCGCTCGACAGCCCAATTGCCAAGCGGATGGCTGCCTCGCCCCCCAATCGGCAATTGGGCCCCACTCGACGGCCCAATTACCGAGCGAGGTCGAAATTTAATTTTTGTTATTTTTTTTCAATGAATTCGTCTCGAAAAATTACGCAAAATAAAAAAAAATCGTCCCAAACGGACAACCGAGCGATGAGATATGCCCTTTCAAAGTATTTTTCGTCCGGACCGGACCGGGCCCCCTGTCAATTTTGAGAAGGAGGCCCACCCATAAAAGGCAGGGATGATAATTTACTTATTTAAATGGATGCCTAAATTGGCAAAGTTTTAAAAATCCAACGGAATAATACTTTGAAATGGCATATCTCATCGTTCGGGTAACCGTTTGGGAAGAATTTTTTTAAAATTTGCATAATTTTTCGAGACGAATCCATTGAAAAAAATTTTAAAATAAAAAAAATTAAATTTCGGCCCCGCTCGGCAATTGGGCCGCCGAGCGGGGTCCAACTCGCGAATTGGGTGCCGTTCGGCAGCCCAATTGCTGAGCGGCACCCAATTCGGTATATATATTTTTTAAAATATTAATTTGGTAAATGTTTTTTTTAAATGCTAATTTGGAAAATTGCCCTGAAAGAAACTCATTATTGACGAAACAACAAAATTAATAACCAAAATAATTTATTTTTCAATAATTTGTCACCATTTTTAATGGACTATTTTTGTTAAGGGTGTGCAAATTGGACCGGACCGGCCTGGACCGACCCAGGACCGGCCCGGACTGGCCGGGTTGGTCAGGTCCTTGAGGTTGGCGGTCCGGTCCCCCGGTCCCATTGGGACCGGTGACTAGACGGTCCGGTCCCCGGTTCCATGGTTTGGGACCGACCCAACCCGGACCGGACCGCCAATGTTTTTTATATATAATTAATCTATATGTAGAGTTAACCTATTTTTAACATTTTGAGAAGTCTCGTGAGTTTCATCCCACGCCTCTTGAGTTTAGTGGTGTCATTATACGTATTATTTAGCAATTTGAATTTTGGTATTACTTTGGGACAAAACCAGGTCTTAATTGATGATAAAATTTGTCCCTTATGATAGGCACGTGTATGAAGAATAAGCACGCACGTGCATGAGGACAGAAACTCGAGTCATTATGCAGATTTGAGAAATCTGTTTTTTTTTTCACAAAAAAAAAAGAAATTAAACCCAAGTTCGGTTCCATCGCCCACCTGAGTTCAACGGGTCACATGCGAACGTCGATTACGAGGAGGAAAGGTCACGTGAAGCCTTCAAGGCTGGATCGAACACACGTTGGGTGGCCTTAGCATTTACATAGTTGTCTTGCCGTCGTAGGTTGATTATAGATTATAAATTAACATTGTATTGCAATTTCGAAGGGCTAGATTTCTATAAGCAGTTAGAGTTAACGGTCCTATTGAGCCCAGACCGCCGGTCCTGGTCCGGTCCGTGGTCCCGAAAATATGGGGACCGGGACTACTGGTCCAGTCCCCGGTTCCATGCCAGGACCGGACCGGCCCGGACCATGTACATCCCTAATTATTGCTATCTTTGTGTCACATCAAATGTCTTTATCATTCCTTGAATTTTTCAATTATTTCCTAATTGCCCTTTGTCTACATGAAATCACCCGACAATAAGGCTGCGTATGGTAACCATTTTGGTTAAAATAATTTTTTTTTCTATTCATGTATGAGTTTTAGAGAATCAAAACGTGTTTGATAACTGCACAAAATTTCTATTTCAAAAAAATGCTTCTTTTTCTTTTTATTTTTCATTTTTTCATTTTAGTTAAATAACTATGTAGTTAATTTATAAAATGTCATCCTAAATTGAAGACTAATTTTTAGTGCACACTAAAATAATTTATAATATATTATTTTTTAACATGTCATGAATGAAATACAAATTTAAATATATGATGTTTAAAGTTCGATGAAGCATGAGACAGGTTCCCATATTAAGGACTTATTTTTTCTTTAAATGTTGCGTTGTCTAAATGCATAAGAACATCTTGTGACTCACGGCTACGAGTAAGCACGTTGGATGCTCTAATCTTTTGCATTATTCTTTGTAGGAGAGTGAAATCTATGAAATTTAGGCCTAACTTTATGAAAATAAGGTCGCACTAGCCTAATCTAAGGTTTTTTATTATTTGGGATTTTCTAATTTTTTGTTATTTTTTTAAAAAAATTCTATTTTTTATTTTATTTTTATTAGATATAGGGAAAAATGACGAGAAAACTACAAACGAAAAGTGAAAGATGTGAGACTTCATTCTATTTTTTGCTTCTGGATTTTACTCTAAAACTGATTCTGATTCTCCAAAACTGATTCAAGGAACAGAATCAGAATCAGAATTATTTATGCTATCAAACAACGTTATCATTTTTTTTTTTTTACTGTTCTTGGAATGAGAATCAGAGAATCAAAATGGTTACCATGCAAGCCCTAAGAGCATCTAGACATGGCCACACATCGGTTTGGGTTTGGAACCGGACTATGGACTAACCATAATCGACCTGTTGACCGGAACCGGCTCGGCCTCTCACTAGCCGATTACGGTTCCGACCCGCCTTATAGCCGTTGGGCCTATAAGGCCAAAATAACATTAAAAAAAGACAAATTGGGGAAAGAACCCAATTTTTGTTGTTGCATTGCAACAACACTCCCCTCCTTATTTTTTTCCTTCATAACATTATATATTGAATTTTCTATAAATACCCTTCCCTCTTTCACTTTTTTCTCATAATTTCTCGTAATTTCTCTCAATTCTCTCAATTCCGACTAGATTCTCTTAATTTTATGAATCAATTTTTCGCTCAATTCTCAAAAAAAAAAAAAGCAAGTGGAAGCGGAGCTATTGGCAAGGGAAAGAGCCTGGTGGGGAAGAGAGAATTCGATTATCATCAACCTCATCAATATGAGATAATATCAACTATACTCTCAACGTCGAACACGTCCTAACGTAAGAAAGTCTTCATCCTCCTATTGGTGTAGAAGAAATGTCAACAGCAAAGGAGTCAGAACGGCAAGTCCAGATGCATCTGTAAGTTAGCACAACCACAATGATCTATCAAGTACATTAGGTAGACATTGACTAAACAACACTTATTGCCTAGTGCAAAGCTTTAAGACTTTTAGTCGCCTACGACGATGCAACCCAAGAGTGCCATTCACATGCGCCAAATCAAATGCCATGCGATTCATGCAAAACTCTAGCGAGTTCCTAAAGTCTCACTATCTAGCCATTCTAAAGTCATCTCTCCTTATTACTCCATGTATCATCCAACTTGGATCGAGCTGACCTTGCTCTGATACCACTCAAACGGGGATGTCACGCCCCGCGTCCTTTACAGCGCGCGAACATCCCTTCCTACTTTGCCTTTGCGATGAGTCCCAAGGATCGAATCATCTATCGATATACTCGCGGAATGAAGTGCACATGCGGAAGCAATAAATAAACTCTATACATAAAACTCGATAAGATGACTAAGAATGCACACCACACAAAGTTTTACAATATCAAACTTCAAACATAACATAGTTCTCGTCTGCCACGGGGTTGTACTCCACCCAATCACCCTGTTGCAATTCCCTTGGGACATCTTCTTCTTCTTCTTCTTCGGACTCGGAATACACTGGGATATCTCCCTCCCCGTGGTTGGCCTCCCAATCCATGGGCTCGTCCCCGGCGTCTGCAATCTCCGGCTCGGGTCCTGTTGCATGCAAAAAGGATCATCATTGGCATCAGAGGGTTCGACAACTTCACCATCGGCGACAAGGTTCTGGGACTGCACCGCCGAGAGATGTGCCTCAGGCTCGGGATCGGTCTCCGGATTAGAAATCTCACCGTCTGGAGGGTATACGTTCATCGAGTCCTGTTCGCCCACCACGTCCCAAGGCACATCGAAGGTCCTCAGAGGTCCATGAGTAGTGTCGCCATCCCGATAGAACCAGGCTGCATACCCAGCTAGCCTCTAGTGATCTGTCCCTATGTCCACCCAAACTGTACTGCGCTTCCTAATCCACGCCTTGCCTTCCCCTGCTGGGTACTCAATGACATACTCCTTGGTATGCATAGGTACCCCAAAAACTAGCAGCGGCATGCCTAGAGCTTAGGGTCTGAAAAATGTTGGTCCCATGATGGGGTGAGATAAATCTCAATAAGCTAATCCTAACACTATCAAGTTAATTCGTACCTGTCCGCTTCGTTTAGCATTGAGGAGATCCTGAATTATGATCATCTCTCACACTTGGTTCATGATTATGTACATCAAGTTAATTAGGATGGTAATTCTTGATTGGTTACACTTTGACGCCACCATGCCCGAAGAGATTTAAAAGTAGGGGAGAGCATGGTTACCGGGTAGAACCGGGAACCAAAGAACCGAACCGCCAGTTCCGGTTCGGTTCCCGGTTCCGATGTGTCTGGGTCTGGTTCCCGGTTCCTCAAAATGAGGAACCGGCGGTTCCGGTTCCCCTATGGAACCTACCTGGAACCGAAATCGGAACCGTATATGTTATAAAACAAAAATCCTAATTTCCTATATCGGTGTTTGAACTTTCCTCAATTGTGCATTGTTAATAGTTAATTATCAACTTCTATTTCTTATAGTTGTTTCTATAGTTGTTTCCCTTACGATTCATTGAAATGACTAACGATGCATCTTGCCATCTTATGTTGCAAAGATATCAAGCCTGACAACTTGCTGCTTGACAGAAATGGTCATATGAAACTATCAAATTTTGGTTTATGTAAACCACTAGATTGCAGTAGCCTACAAGAAAAGGACTTCTCTGTGGGAAACAATCTTAGTGGGGCTCTTTCAAGTCCATAGAATGCGAGCAACACCGACAAATGAAGATGACAAATAATAAATGGTGTTATAGTGTAAAAATGTATTACTTCACATTTGAGCTTGCATATTCATATTAAAAAAAATCTTTTCTCGCGGGTTGGCAGGTTCTAGGGTACCTTGGAACCGGATCCGAAACTTGTGACAGGGTAGGTTCCAGGTTTCAGGGAACACATGATAGGTTCTAGGTTCCGAAAAATGAGGAACATGTACCCGAGGGTAGGTTCCAGGTTCTAGGTGGAACCTACCCGAAACCTGGAACCGCTCACCCCTATTTAAAAGTACCAAAGAAGAGTTAAACCTATTGCATTTGTACCAAATCAATCCTAAACATTTTTTTTCATTGATACCAATTTAGTCCTTCATTGGCCAGAAATCGCTAACGTGACATTGGCCTCTGATGATGATATGAACAATTTTTTATTTATTTATAAATTCTTATTATTTTTTTCTTTACTTTTGAATGAGTGGTTGCCCCCGCGAAGGAACGCGGACGCGTGACAATGCCCGGTGTGCAATTTTATATTCCCAAACACACGCAAGGCAATAGACGGCGGATATATCAATAAATTCAATTTCAAATATGGATTATCCAAGATATTCGGGATAGCTAGTCATCCCCAATATTAAGAAGCCAGTGGAAGTGTACCCACTTGTTTCATACATCCATCGTTAATACAAGTACATAACTCTTTTCCTCAAACAATAATAAAAATAAGAAAATCTTAGGAATGACAACTATGGATGTAGCTTTATTTTTAGTATTTTCTCTCTCACACGTAACGATTACGTGTTTAAAACATGAAAGATAAAGCTAAAATGGCGTTTTTTTTAATACAAACTTGAATTTGAATACAAATTAAATTACAAATAAGCTATTTTTTTAAGGGGTGAGAAACTAGTCGCCATCACTTCCTCCATCCTAGAATTGCCAGGAAGTGCCGGTGAGGATGGAAGATGGTCGAGGGTTACCAATGCCGACCCTCAACTAGATCTGGGTGATGGCTTGCATGCCCTCGTCTATAATTAGCGAGGTCACCACCCGTTCCCCACCCTTGCTAGCCTTTCCTGGCGACGGTGGGGCAACAACGTGGCCTAGTTCTCATCTATATTTTTTGATTCCCATACCTTGTTTCTTTATTTTCTTGTTCATTTATTTTCTTACATTCATCCCATTTGTCTTTAAGAAATGAACCTCGAGCTTTTTTTTATGGAATTCTCCTAATTTGTTCACTAATTTCTACATCATTTCGTCCATGTTGCCCATCCACTATTCAGTGCCTATTTCCCAAATTCAAGGCGTGCAAGGACATCATCCTTCAATTATCATTATTTTTTTCTTTTTGGGAGGGAGGGTTTTTTTTTTTTGTCAGATTTTTTGTTTTTTTTTGGAGAGGGAGTGAATCGAACTTTTCCGAGGATCTTTTGCCCAAAAAAGTCAATACCTGGATAAAAAATAGAAAGGTCAATCTACAAAGGGAATTCGACCCCAAAAAAAAAAAAAATCTACAAAGGGAAAAAACAGCATCCTTAAACCCTGTCTATTCACGTCCTATGATAGACATGATTGCAAACCAAAAATAAAAAAGACAGATAAACATACAATTTACAGGGAAAACAAAGGAAGCATGGTCAAAGCACAAGATCCTGACTAAGTACGTGGATGATTACCCATCAGTAATCAGTATAAATGCCAACCAACTTCCAGAGCAGTTTCCATGGAAATGTGCGAAAGACTTGTCTGTAATAACAGACCATTCTTGAAAAAAAAGAAAAAGAAAAAAGATCATTCTCGTAACCTATATAATTCTGAGCTCATCAACATTCTTCTACGCCTAAAACCCCCAAAAAACTCTCTCTCTATCTCTATCTCTATCTCTGTGGAGGGCTCCTTCTGGATAAAAATCGGAGGCAAACCCCGCTGATCGATGGCGAAGGAGATGAGAGACATGCGGAACTGGGGCGAAGTTGCCCCGACCCTTTTGTTGACACGAACGAGATCCTCAAGCTCTCCAAAATTAGAGACCATTTTCGAAGAGGGGCCCGAACGTTTGCTGGTGATTAGCAACAAGCAGATGGTGTGTCTTTTTCCAGTGCTCTTGTCTTTTGCGTCTTACTTTTTGTTGTATAGAGTTCCTCTGTACTGATCGAGGAGATGTCGAAAGGAAAAGAAAAAGGAAAGCTCTGACCAGTAGAGAAGGAACAATTCTAGGATTCACAATGAAAAAATGCCATCAATATTGCTCTCTCTCTCTCTCTCTCTCTCTCTCTCAATATCATGGACATTACCATCACAAACGATTTACCTGGTTGAACAAAAGTCACAGTATTAAATGAAGCAAGCACAGCATCCTAATTAAAAGTAAAATAAGCAGACCCAATGGCAAGAACTGCCAATATTTTATATTAGAAGTCCAAAATGGTAAGTTGCATTAGAATACCTTCTTTATTTTTTGCGTAGATTTTTCTTAAGTGTTCATTAATTCCTGTATCATTTTATTCAGTTTGCTCATCCATTTTTCCAGTGCCTATGTTGCAAATTTAAGGTGTGCAAATGCATGATTGTCCGATTATTATCTCTTTCCTTTCTATTAGTGAGCTAATTCAAGTCTTCTCGAGATCTTTTGAATAATCTTAGTATAAAACGGAAAGGTCCATAGGACAGATATTGTAGTGGGGCACACTATTAATGGTCTCCCAGAACTGTATCATTAGACAATGCCTCCTGTGTCTCCTATCTATGACAAACATGTTTTTGAACGCCAAAAAGAAAAGGCCAAAAAGATAAATATTCAATTTTGCTAAAAAGAAAAGAACGTGGTCAGAACAGAAAATCATGACTAATTACGTGGATGAACATGCAAAATAACCTGAGACGAAACCTAACTCTTATATCATGTTTGCAAATAAGTCCAAAAGTTTAAATTGATAGGTAAAGAAGAGATCATATCAATATAAAGAACACACGAACCCCATAGCCAGAAGATGGAGGATATTTCAATAAAAATCATACGCAACTAGGGTGAAGTTGCATGGACCCTTTTGTAATCGCGTACGAAATCCTCAAGTTCTCCAAAGTGAGAGACCATTATCCAAGAGAGATCTGAAATTTTCTTAATTGTTGGCAATTCGAGGGTGGTGTTTCTTTTTCCATTTGCTCGTCTTCTGGGCTTCATACTTTTTGCTGTATAGGGTCGCTACGTGGGAGATGCCACAAGGAAGAAGAAAGGAGAAAGTTTGAGAAGGAACAGAATTGTGGAGAAGAATAGCTCTAGGGTTTATAACGAACCTCTCTGTCCCTAACGCAACGATGCGCGCAAATAACTTGGACATTACCGTCAACAATTTTAATGGCTGGTCTTTAGGGTTATCTTATGTTTATATAGTGTAAAAATGCCAAGCTACTATAAAAGCACGCGTGGGAGTTTATGTGGATATGATTCGGAAAGTGAAAATCGGTCGCTCCTGATAAAAAAAAAAAGATCTAGAAAATTGAGCTATATATTGTATTGAGGCATAAAGCCGTAATAAATAGATACAATGAAAATTGATCTAAAGGAAACAATCTTAGAGAATAAACAACAATAATTCTAGAATATATACAGAATTAATAAAATATTCCAACAATATTCTAACACCTCCCCCCTCAAACTCAAGGTGGATCAAATAACGAGAGTTTGGAAATGAGATATTGAAAACATGGCGCTGTAAGAGGCTTCGTAAAACCATCGGCTAACTAATCCATAGTCCCAATAAAAGGAAGAGAGATGGTTTGAGCCTGAAGGTAATGACGAGTAAGATGGCAATCGATTTCAATATGCTTGGTGCGCTCATGAAAAACAGGATTAACCCCAATATGGATGGCACTTTTATTGTCACAGCACGATATTCAGACTCAGTAGAGGAACAAGAGACAATACGTTGTTTCTTGGCGCGTCAAGAAATGAGAGAATCGCCAAGAAAAATACAGAACCCCGTGATAGACCGGCGATCTATTACATCAGAAGCCCAGTCAGCATCGGAATAAGCACGTAACTCAAGATGAGAAGAGAATGGTAAAAATAATGACCGCGTCAAAGTACCCCGAAGGTATCGTAGAATCCGTAAAATAGCATCATAATGTCTTTTTGATTACGAAAAAAGAAATTACACATTAGTTCCTAAATAATGCCACGTTATCCTTATGAATATAGGAAAAAAGAAATATATATTTTTCTTTTCGTTCCTATTCTTCTTTCTGAAAAGGGGGGGGGTTAAAAAAGGATTATTTCGTTCTTGATAGTCATTTTTGAATCTGTGGATAGGAGCACACTTGGTAGACCGAGGGGCAGCAATAAACTGACTGACAATGTGAACTGCATAAGTAATGTAAGGATGCGAAATAGTAAGATACACAAGACTACTAACCAGATTTTGATTCAACTCAATAGGAGTGGGCGCAGTATGGGAATCTGAAATAGAAGCCCTAGAGAGAATATCAGCGATATACTTTTGCTGAGAAAGAAGAATACCACGAGAACTGCGAGCAACCTCAAGCCCTAGAAAATAGCGCAATGAACCAAGATCCTTCATGGAAAAATGTCGCTAAAAATTAGGGGTGTGCAAATTGGACCGGACCGGCCCGGGACAGGCCCGGACCAGGCAGGACGGTCCGGTCCTTGGTTTCTTGTGTTGGGACCGGACCGACCCGGACCGGACCGCCAATAATATATAATTATTTATATATAAATATATATAATTACAAAAAAAATTAAAACAAAACAGAATAATAATTTAAAGAAAAATTACCCACCATTAAGCATTAACCTAAAATTTGTGATGGGCCATCAAAAAGGTTTATCAGGTCCCATTCTAAAAAGCTTTTGACGATGGGTTCAAGGCCCACTCGGGACATTGGGCGGATTCTGAATTATAAGGGCAAATTTTTCGTTCTCAGGAGTAGAATCCCCCGAATCAGTGAATCTCAAGCTCATTCTCACAGTCACGCTGCGTCCTCTCTTCCTCTCGCGTCTCGCCTTCGCTTCTTTCCTCGCTTCTCTCATAGTCCCGTCTCTCGCTCGTCGGCCCGATTCGCTCATCTCGTGTCTCATAGATACTGGCGAGATCTATTGCAGCCATTGGCATCATCGGCTCGCTGCCTCTTCTCCTTATCTCAATCCTCGCTCAATCAATTCGATATCAGGTAAAAACCTCAGGTGATCCATCCCTCAGTCCCTCTATTTGTTATCTGATTTTTCATAAGAGTTCGACCCCCCCAAAAAAATCGACATCTAGGGTTTCTTTTTTCTTTGGGTTTTTTCTACTGTATAGCAAGTTCTTTTCTTGATTTTCTATTTAGTGTCCAGTTAAGCTTTTCTAGTTGAATTCGGATTTGGGGCGATGAGTTATCTCAAAACTTGCATTTGTTTCGATCTTCTATCTTCGTGTGAGCGGATGCTTGAATTTTTGTCAACGTATTAAGAGTTTGATTCTCCATTAAACGGGGAAAGCTGAACATCTGCCTGCTCCGTTTGATGATTTGTTGATGGAGTTCAAGCTCGATTCACTTTGGAGTTTTGTATATACTGTTTTACTTTGGAGGTGTTGTGGATCATGAATAAAGAGGGGAGATCGAAGTGAAGCGAGAAATAGCTATTCTATGTACTGGCCGTTTATGATTGAAACAGTTAACCAAATGGGGGATCTTTTTGGAACTCTTAGGAATGTGCACATGTGGATTTAGTGATGTTGGGTGGACATTTCTAATTGAAATAGGTAGCCAAATTGGGGAACTTGTTTGTGCCATTGACCTCCAACTATGATTGCTGACGTTTATTTTGTAATCAAATGAACCCTTGTATTCTTCATTGTCTTTGCTGTAGAGTTTTTACTATATTTCTAATTTATGTTGTTCTTGATTCAGGTGATCAATTTACATGTCAATGGAAGGGTAACAATCCAATGATATGTCGAGTATTCTGGACATGGACTCATTAGAACATGAAGGTGAAGAAGAAGACCTTGTAGAGACATTTGATTCAGACAAGGTATCTCATGATTATCTTAATCCTAGTAAACAAACTTCAAAAGCAACACTTTCATAAAGGAAAAAAAAAAAAAGGAGAAACAGGGAACTCAAGTGTTCTGCAAGTATTGTGATGAAAAGTATATATACACCGTTGTTAACGGTACTTCTACTATGTTGAAGCACTTGAAAAGGTGCAGTAAGAGTCCTCAGAATGTAGACAAGAGGCAAAAATTGTTTGCCGCACGTAGGACTCAACTGACAATGGGGAATACTACTAGTACTGGTGATGCTAGTGGTAATGTCTTATCGACATGGAAATTTGACCAAGAATGATGTAGGAAAATTCTTGTCCATATGATTATAATGGATGAACAACCTTTTTTGTTGGTTGAACGTGTTGGATTCCGTGATTTTATCAGTGAGTTACAACCTCTCTTCAATCACATCTCACGATTCACAATGTCTAGAGATTGCATGAAGTTGTATTTTGGTGAAAAAATAAGTTTGAAGACTTACTTTCACAAGCTGAAGTCTAGGGTCGCACTCATGATTGATACGTGGACTTCCTCTCAGAACTTGAGCTATTTATGTCTTACTGCACATTTTATTGATGATGACTGGAAATTAAACAAAAGGATAATCAATTTTGTGGTGGTCACTAGTCACAAGGGCAAAAACATCAGGAGAATGGTTGAGAAATGCATCAATGAATGGGGAATAGAGAGAAAAGTGTCCACAATCACTGTGGATAATGCTAGGTCGAATGAGGTAGCCATTGGTTTTTTGAAAGAGAAATTATCAAAAGACAAGATGTTGATCTTAGATGGTGGTTATTTACACATGAGGTGCACGACTCATATATTAAATTTGATTGTGAGGGATGGTTTCAAGGAGGCACATGAATCTATTTCACGTATTCGAGGTACAATTACCTATGTGAAGGGTCTCCCAAGAGAGCCGAAACATTCCAAACTTGTATTGAGTGAGCAAGATCACTTATAAGGGTTCAATTTGTCTCGATGTCCCTACAAGGTGGAACTCCACTTATCTCATGTTGGACATTGCCTTAAAGCCAAGAAATTCTTTTGAAAGAATGGAAGAAGATGACCCTTGTTACGTGACTGAGCTTGAGAAGGGACATCCTAAAAATGATGATTGGGAAAATGCCAAAGCTCTTTCCATATTTTTGAAGAAGTTTTGTGATGCCACTAAGGAGATGTCCGGGACTTTGTATATCACTTCAAATGATTATTCTGTTGGGATAGCTTCTTTATATAGATCTCTGAGACAAGCAGAGACGGCTTTGATTCCTAGGGTGAAAGAGATGGCTACGAAGATGAAGGAAAAGTTTGACAAATATTATGGGAGTTTCGAAAAAGTAAATATGATGGTGTTGATTGCGGTGATATTGGATCCAAGAAAAAAGATGCATTATGTGCGGCGTTCTTATAGACTTATCTGTGATGATAGTGCAAAAGTTGATGACAGTTGCGATAATGTGAGAATTGCCTTGGAACGCTTGTTTCGTTGTTACGAGAAATCTTATCTTAGTTCTTGTAACAAATATTTGAGTGCTCAACGTTTGACTCCTACTGCTAGTAGTAGTAGTAGTAGTAGTAAGGATCCTCATTGCCCTGATGAGGATAGCCAAAAGAAGCTTGGTTTCGATGATTGGGACAAGGAGCTAGAGTTCGAGTGCCCCGATGAAGAGGACCACATATTGTCCAAACCAAACAAATCTGAGCTCGATAAGTATCTTAAAGCCGAACATGAAGAAGGTTGTAATCTTAACCTTTTGATGTGGTGGAGTACTGCTGGCCAAAAGTTCAACGTACTTTCTTTGATGGCTCGAGATATTTTGGTTATTCCTATAACAACTGTTGCTTCGGAGTCTACTTTCAGCACATCTGGTCATGTGCTTGATAACTTTCGAAGTTCTTTGACTCCTAGAGTAGTAGAAGCTTTGATTTGCACCCGAGATTGGTTGCGAGTGGTTAACAAGCCCATTAATGTTGAAGAGTGCATTGTGAATGCGGAAAAGTTTGAGTGTGGTAAGTCATTGATATATCTTTTTATCTTGTTATTCTTTAGCATAACTAAGAGAGTGTTTTATTTAATATCTTGTTTTTGTTAGATATGGATGATGCTCACTTGGAGCTTATTGGGAAATCATCTACAAGTTGAAATGAAAGGAATATATATGGTGAGATATTAAGACTTCTTATATACTTTTATTTTTATTTTTGTGACTATTATCCTACATTTGAATCACCCATAAAGATATTTTCACTACTCTTATGTATTCACATTTTCTTTTTTTGCTACGGTATCTTTTCATAGTTGGACTTGGCAAGATGATGATTTTCTATATTCATTACACAGGTGATTGGAGCCTGCTGGTACACCAACAATTGCCCGAGTAGCCTTTTCGATTATAACAAGATACGTTGTACTTTTGGACTCAGTGATGTGGTTGGATTTTACTGCTGGGATTGTATATTTGTTTTAATGGTCCGACAACACCATCGAACTATGTTCTTTTTATCTCACATCTTGATTTGAATTTTTTTTCAATTGAACGTAGTCTATTAATGAGGATAGTATGTTATAGCATTCGGCTCTTGTACACCAACAATTTCCCAAGTAGGCTTTCTGATTATATAACGGGATGCGATGTATTGTTTGGACTCAGTGATGTGGTTGTATTTTACTGCTGGGAATGTATATTTCTTTTAATGGTCCAAGCTCTTTTGGATCTTGAGATGGCAGCCTGATAGCTGCTCAGGCTACTGGCAATGGAACTTCTGGCTGACTGTTCACATTATAGAATCCTAGCCTTGCCTTTGCCCACCAACAAGATGAATGACTGGCGAAGAAAGTACAAATTCATACACAAACAGAAGCATTTGTTCATTCTTTATTGTAAAGATAATTTAGGAGATGATTGTAGGCCGATATTCATCCAGGGCTGACGAGTGATTGGTCTACCATGTAATATAATTGCTTTTGTATAGAAATCGCCATTTGTGAGTATGGAACTGAAAATACCGGTCCCTCTTTATGGTTTCACACATAAATGTTTCCAATTTGTGTTTATCGCAATGTCTTAACAGAGGATAAGGTACAATAAGCATATACACAGTAAAAGGGTACGCAAACAATTGCCCGAGTAGGCTTTATAGAGGTTAGGCCGGGACGGGGATCGGACCGGACCGGACCGGACCGCCGGTTCTGTCCATTGTCCCGAAAGTATGGAGACCGGGACTATTGGTCTTGTCCTTGGGTTCATGCCGGGACTGGACTGGCCCAGACCATGCACACTCCTATTAAAGATGCCTATGTATGCACAATATAATCAAAGTCATTGTCAGTAATGACCATGTTATCCACATAAAGAAGAAGAATAGTAAAACCAGAGCACAAAGTATGAATAACATAGCATGATCGGCGTCATTCTGAACAAATCCTATAGAACGTACAACAGTAGTATACTTCTCAAACCAAGCATGCAGTGCTTGTTTGAGGCCATAAAAAGCTTGTCGAAGACGACATACCTAACTAGGGGTGTGAGCAAGACCATATGGTGGTTCCATCAAGATTTCTTCATGAAGATCCCCGTGAAGAAAAAGCATTCTTCATATCGAGCTGATAGAGAGGCCAATTACGAATAGAAGCAATGGCCAATATAGTACGAACAGAAGTCATCTTCGGTCCCAGACCGAAAGTCTCTTCATAATCAATGCCATATTCTTGTGAGAAATCCCGCGCAACCAAACATGCCTTATAACGCTCAATACTACCATCATAACAAGTTTTTACCTTATAGATCTAGCGACATGATACCAAGGACCGACTAGGTGGAAAAGGAATAATTTCCCAAGTACCATTACTCTATAAAGCAGAAAGTTCATTAGCCATGGCCTGACGCCACTCAGCATGTTGTACTCCTTCACGATAGCTAGTAGGTTCATGCACTCATGAACATCAGCCAAAAAGGAACTAAACTCTGCAGAATAAGAAACAGCATCAACATACCGAGCAGGAAGACGACGATCCTGAGGAGGATTACAACGCAATTCTAGAGAAGCAGAATCATCGGTGACAGGGGGAACAGGAAGGGCAATAGCAAAAGGGAGCTCAGATGGAGAAAGAGAAGTAGAGATATCTGGGGGAAGAGAAGCAAAAGTATATGGAGGAGAAGAAGCAGAGATATCTGAAGAGTCAGGACAAGGATCAATAGGAAAGTGCACGAAAGGAATAGGATTAGAAATTGAAGACTCAGTACTGGTAGAAGTAATGAACATGCTCATGAAAAGTGACATTACAAGAAATACGAATAGGCTGAGCAATTGGGTCATAACAACGATATCCCTTGTGTTTAGTACTATACCCCAAGAATGCACATGATATGGATCGAGCAGTCAACTTCGTACGTTTAGAAGGAGGGAGAAGCACGAAACACGTGGTAGGTGGATAGAAGGTGAAGAGATTGCATAGTCTATATTCCACCATGCCTTTTGCCATTCCCAATCATCTGCCACTCGAACGATCCTGCACAAAATAAAAGCGGTAAGTAAGACTCACAATACAAAGGACATAGTAAGCTGACCAATAGACAATGAATTAAGCGCCAGAGAAGGGACATGCAACACATCAGGAACACAAATATTCTGAGGACAAACAAGAGTCCCTTGTCGGGTAGCCAAAAGAGGAGACCATCGGCCGTAAAGAACTGTGTAGGAAACTTGAGCTCAGAAAGCTCAATGAGATAGGCAACAGAAGTAGACATGTGTCTAACAGCTCTTGAGTCAAAAATCCAAGTAGTAGAAGAACCACCTGAGGATGGAACAACAGCTGCAGAAGAACTAGGAGTAGTGACAGCAACTGAAGGGCCCGAATTGGACAATTGAGAGCCAAGCTGAAGTTGATTCAAACGGGCTAGTTAAGCCTCAAAGCAGCAAAATGCTCATCCACAAAAGGAGAGGCGAGAGAAACATTCTAAATCGGAGCAGAAGCGGATAGAATCCTAGACGAGCGTTGTGTATCGCGTCGTTTCTTAAAACAGCGAGACTCAATATGACTACGACAATGACAATAACAACATTGAGCAGCCTGATGAAAACCCTGAGTTGAAGTAGATTAATGAGAACCCTGATTTGGCGCAAGAAGCAAAGGCGTAGATCAAGCAGCAGCCCATGTAGGAGTAGCGAGAATGGATATAAGATCAGATACCGCAAAAGATGAGAGAAGACCCAACCGGGTTTCCTCAGATTGAAGCTCCTTAACCGCATCAAGAAGAGAAGGTGGAAGATTCCTATAAAGAATCTGACTACGAGCACCCTCAAAAGCAGGTCGGAGCTTCATAAGAAAAACATAGAGCCGTAGGAGTCTACAGTCGAGAAGACTGACATATGGCACAACTAGAAAATGTGGAACATAAAGTGGGAGACAAAATGTTGAGCTAACTCCAAAGAGACTTCAAATAATTATAAAATTCATAGATTGATCGAGCGCCCTGAGTAGCGACAATAATGTCTTGATGTAACTGGTAGACACAGATAGAGCCAGTCTGAGTAAACATGTTTGCAAGCTGATCCCATAGATTCTTCGCACCGGTGATGTGAGCAAACTATGGACGAAGGGTATGATCAAGAGAGCCGAGGATGATAGCCCAAGCCCTCCGATCAGCAACAATCCGGTCTCAAATGTCAGATTTACGCCGAGCAATCGCATTATCTATGAGTTTGGATTGCTCAGCATCCTTGAATTCAGCAGGACAAATGCAAACACCCTCAACATGCTTAAACAGATCTCGATAAACAAGTGTAGCCATAGCCTATGGCCGCCAAGGAGCGTAATTAGAGCCATCGAGTTTGACATCAATCTGATCACTCCAATCACCTATATCGACCAAAGTCAAATCGCGAAGTCAGCGCAATGAAAACAACGTGAAGCGGCCGGCGTGATGTAGAAGATGATCGGAAGAAAGAAAGAAAATATAGTATTGCTAAGAAGCAATCCCTAGCTTTGATACAATGATAGAAAAGAAATATCAAGAAAATTGAGTTATAAATTGTATTGAAGCATAAAGCCGTAATAAATAGATACAATGAAGATTGATCTATAAGGAAACAATCTAATGCTTGGAGAGACTTCTGCATTTCACTTCATTGTATGCTCTAGGAGGACTGATGGCCTAGGCTAGGTCTAGGGGTGAGCTTATTGAGATTTATATCTCACCCCGTTGGGGATTAACATTTTTCAGGTTCCAAACGATGAAGCATCAGTTGGCCAAGGATTGGCATTCGAGGAAGTAGTTAGAGAATGATAATGAGATATTCTGTGACCTTAGGGATTGTAATTGTATTTGTGGGTTAGGAACTGAATTTCTAACATTTGACCATGTGGAAAGAAAGGTGTAACGCCCCGAGTCCTCACGGCGCACATCATCGCCTCTAGACCAGTTCCTTCAATTCCTTACCCATGATCCTCTGCAACGCGCGGTAGACAATGAAACTTAAATGAACATGCGGAGGCGTCATGCACAACTCCTAGATAGTTAAACACAAGATGGTTTGAGGGAATAAGGCACTTAATCAAGTCATAGCATAGCATACGATTCACTTTACAACATAGGCACAAACTGGGATACAGCACTTGGGATCAAGGGGGAGATGGTTAGCCTAATCAAAAAGAGACGAAGGGCTAGGGGTCAGGCACTACTCAAAAAGTAACTTCAAAAGTCATGGGCGCCTAGGCTATCTGAGGGTCGAGCTCGCGGTCATCATCTGGATCCTCGCGGTGCACAGGGTCATACTCCTCGAGGTCTTCCTCGTCTTCCTCTTCTTCTTCTTCTTCCTCAAACACTTGCTCTGGGTCTTCGTCTTCCTCGGATTCAGGCTGAGGGTGGAAGATGGCCTCTCCGTCGGGGTTGTGCTCCTCCTCCAAAGGCTCGTCCTCGGAATCGTCTAGTTCTTCCTCATCTTCCTCGGGCTCGGACTCGTCCGTCTCCATGGGGTCTTCGGCATCAGAGGGCCCCACGATGTCGCCATCGGTCTCGGGGTTCTGAGACGGTGCCGGCGGAAGATCCGGATCAGGAGCGGTCTCGGAGTCAGTGAGCTCCCCATCAGCAGGGTGTACAATCGAAGGATCCTGCTCGCCAATGACATCCCACGGCACGTCAAAAGTCCTCAATGGTCCAACTGTGAGGTCGTTGTCACGGTAGAACCATGCTGCGAATCTGTCTAGCCTCCAGTCTGCTAGGCCCACATCCATCCAGATAGTGCCGTACTTCCTAATATAAGCTTTCCCTTCTCCCACCGGGTACTCCGTGGAATACTGCTCCACCCAGACGGGTACCCCAAAAATCGGCGGCGGTGGCATAGTCAGGATTTGGGGTCTGAAAAAGGGAGGTCCCACGACGGGGTGAGATATACTCAATAAGCTAGCCTAACCCTAAGCTAGACACTTGGGACTTCCAGACACTCCCAAACACATACAATGGCTAAGCAATCAAACAACAGGCAATGGCAAGTAATAACTCAATTGGAAACGTATCTAGTCATGCAATTCACAATTTAGGCTAGACAAGACTTGTACTTTGGCACTTAACAACCCATCGAATATAGGATAGCTCATACGTACGATACGATTGAGACTCTCGTGGCTTAGCCCGCGTAATAACGCATCAGACTTAACAGATCAAGGAACCCGCGTTTAACGCCTCAGGTTTCCGATGCCAAACCTCATGACCCGCGTTTAACGCCTCAGGTCTATCCCGCATCTAACGCATCAGGATGTCATTTAGCCCCACGTTTAACGCATCAGGGCACCACATGCACAAGGGATCATAATTCTTTCCACTAGCATCTGCAAGTCAATTTCGCGCATTCTCATCGAATTAGGCATAATTTGGCCCTTTAAGCCATCGTTTCACATCATGGCAGCACGTCACACAAATCGACAATCGAGATCATGTCAACGCTATCCGATTAAAAATCTTATTGATTAAGACAATTCATCACCATCACAATAGTCCATTCGGCCAAGTCTCACAATCAAGGGTACATAAATCAATTGAGGCCCAAGACTTGCTAAATTCATTGTATAGGCCGAATTCCACTAGTTTAGGCGTCCTTAGCTCCCTATGGCCGAAATACAACACCTAGGTTAAGGGTCATCTTGATGTCTTTATGAGGGTCATTCCAAGATTAAGCATTCTTAGACTCATTTTAGGACTTCATCATTCAATCAAGCGAAATTCAAGTTCCGACGCATCATACCACACCATGGTGCATTCGGTTCACATCCAAGGGCATCCACTAACTCATTTCACTCATGAATCAATTGTTCCAAGCATCAAACTCATCAAGCCAATTCTGTCCTAGACATCACAAGTTCGACCCCCTAAGAGACCTCACCGAAACAGCCAGCTAAAACATAACAAAGCTATTCTTGCTTGGCCCTTTCATCACACAAGGTTCTAACAAAGGGTTAGAGCAAGCTTACCTAGTCCTCAAGGCCCACAAGAACCGGTTGGAGCGGCGGAAGATGGCGCGGCGCACGGCGGTCCTCGGCGGTCAGACATGGTCCGTGGGGTTCTAGGCAAAAATCACCACAAACAAACCTTAATACTACTTCTAACACAAGTCTATCAACCCCCTAACATGTATGTTTATGGCCCTAGAGTTGCTTACCTTAAGAAAACTAAGTCTTTTCCCAAGAACTCCTTTGCTTTCCTTTCCGGTTCGAATCTGATCGGGGGCTCTTCGCGCGGCACGGGGCTTCAACGGCGGTCCAACGGGGTTCTAGGGGAAGGGGAAGGTGCCACGGTGGTGGTTCATGGCGGTGGAGTGGCGGCAAGGCGGCGGTCGGCCGCGGCTTGGCCGTGAGAGAAGGAGGCGACGGGCGAGAGGGAGAGGAAGAGCGAAAGAGAGAGAGGAGGGAGCGATGGTGGTGGTCGGCCGAATGAGGAAGAGTAGGGGAGAGAGAGAGAAAGCTATCTAAATGAGAGGGAGGAGTTTTGGAGGGAAAGGTGGTAGTGGGGTGGTTCATGGGGTTGAAGGACAAGGAATAGTGTCCTAGAATGACCATTTGATGGGGGTTGGTTTGGGGAAAAAAGTCCAATCACTTGGTCTCTTCAATTTACCAATAATGCAATGACCAAAAGACCTAATTGCCCTTGAATTTTCGGCTGAAGGCTTAGGGAGAGCAAATGACCATTTTGCCCTTGCTTGGTTCAAGAGAAAAGTGCACTAAACTAAAGGTAAAAGGGTCCTACTTCACTTGGCGGTCCGAATTTCGCCTTTCTAACCTATACGGGACTATTTCTATCCTTACTAACACTCCGATGAGGCGACGTCCAAATTTACTCCTTTGTGATCTTCGAATGTCCGGCCTCCAATCTCGAAATCCAAACCATGGATAAATTCAGTCAATTGTCATTCCAGTGCGTCTCAGACTAACGGGCGGCTCTTAGGAGTTACGCGTATCGACCCGCGACTAATGTCACGTTTAAGAGTTACTCGAGCCACGGCGGCTTTGGTTGTCATGTGATCGCGATGGTCAATTACTAGTTCCGAAGGTTACGATCGTCAGGAATTGATTTAGGTTAATTCGCAAATCATGTCATGGTCATACGGAATCACCCGTGAACCAATCGCATGACACTAGCAAATCGTTCTAAAATCATTCTTAGATCGACCTTTTGCGGTCCAAAATATTTCCTCGACGATCCTTATGGTCAAAGCGTCTACTCGTGGTTAAGTTCTTTGGTCCACGTACTTTAAATCCTATGTGGCCATTCCCCATTGGTTAGTCGACTCGAGAGTGATCAATTCTGAGTGAGATTAACTGGAATACATCGATAGACATTCATTCATTGATAAGTTTCGAGATAGGGTCAGAATTCAGAATGTCACAACTCTTCCCCCCTTACAGAAATTTCGTCCTCGAAATTTACATTACAACCACCTACTGGAACAAATGGGGGTGCTGACGTCTCATCGCTTCATCACTTTCCCAAGTGGCTCCTTCAGTTCCATGGTGCTCCCAGATCACCTTTACCAGTGGGATCGTCTTGTTCCTTAGGATTTGCTCCTTCATGTCCTCGATCCTGACTGGTCTCTCCACATACGTCACTCGATCGTCCACTTCTATCACTTCATGGTCCAGAACATGGGTTACGTCCGGTTCATACTTTCTCAGCATCGACATGTGGAATACATTGTGAACTTGTGATAAACTTGGCGGCAAGGCGAGTCTGTAGGCCAGAGTTCCAATCCGCTCCAGAATTTCGAAAGGGCCCACATACCTCGGACTCAACTTTCCTTTCTTCCCAAACCGAGATAGACCTCGCATCGGTGACACTTTCAAGAAAACGCGATCTCCTACTTGAAACTCCAAAGGTCTGCGCCGCTTGTCGGCGTAACTCTTCTGGCGGCTATGCGCGGTTTTCAATCTTTCTCTTATGATTTTCACTGCCTCCACCGACTGTTCTACTAACTCTGGGCCTGTTATGCTTCTTAACTGGTGATAACCCGTCCTTAGGTCTATCTTGGAGAACACAGAAGCTCCTTGCAGCTGGTCAAACAAGTCGTCAATCCTTGGCAACGGGTACTTATTCTTGATAGTTACCTGGTTCAACTGCCGGTAATCGATGCATAATCGCAACGACCCATCCTTCTTTCTTACAAATAAGACTGGTGCTCCCCAAGGCGAAGCACTTGGACGAATAAATCCTTTGTCCAGTAACTCCTGCATCTGAACCTTCAATTCCTTCAACTCCGACAAGGACATCCTATAGGGTGCCTTCGAGATAGGTTCCGTTCCGGGTGCTAACTCAATCACGAATTCTATTTCTCTTTCTGGAGGCAATCCTGGTAACTCTTGAGGGAAGACATCGGGAAAGTCGCGTGCTACGGCTATATCCTCTAGCTTTGACTCCTCTACGGTCGGATCCATCACGACAGCTAAGTAAGCTGGACATCCTTCGTCCAAAAGCCTAGTCACCTCAAGTGACGAAATCAAAGGGATCGAGGTTCCTCCTCGACTTCCCACAAACTCGAATCTAGGGTGATCATTAGGATGGAAATGAATCACCCTGCTACTACAATCAACGACAGCTCTCTGTCTACTCAACCAATCCATTCCGATAATCACGTCAAAGTCAAACATAGGCAGCACGGCTAAATCTATCCATTCCTCACTACCGCCAATGACTATCTTATAATCTAGACAGCCTAGCGAAACTAGCACTTTATCCTTTAAAGGGGTGGTAACATGCAATATTACTTCCAGTGGTTTTAATTCGATTCCGACCAAATCAGCAAACTGAGCAGATATAAACGAATGCGATGCTCCAGGATCAAACAAGGCATAGGCAGCATGATCACATAAAGTAATCGTACCTGTAACCACGCCAGGCGCGTTCTCCACCTCCCTACGCGCCACAGCATAAACCTTTCCTTGAGTTGGCAGCCTATTAGCATTGTTCTGCGGAACTCCCGCCTGCGGTCCCGCTGGTGGCCGGTTCCCTTGAGCCTGGGGTCCTGGTGCCTGGCTCGGGCAATTCCTTATCTGATGGCCCAACTGGCCACACTTGAAGCAAGCGCCCGTCCTGCTCGGGCAAGGTCCGCTCCCATGCTTCCGTCCACACAAGTGGCAGTTCCAACTCGGCTGGGGAGCAGGCTTGCTAATGTTCCTTCTCACTGGAGGGACAAAACGTCGGTTGCTCGCCATTGGCCTTTTGCCGAACGGGCGGTTATCCCTCACGGGAGTGAACCGCGATCCAGATGCCACTCCTCTTTCTCTCATGTCCCTTTCCACCAACTGACCTCTTTCATAGATGGCGTCATAGCCCTGTAAGTCCAACAGCACCAACTGGCTACGAAGGTCAGGTCTCAACCCATCTCTGAACCTTATCGTCCTATCCTCGGGGTTCTCGACCATTCTCGGGGCATACTTGGACGGCCTTGCGAATTCCGCCTCGTACTGGTCGATGGTCATCTGATTCTGTCGAAGATTATGAAACTCAATCATCTTCTGTTCTTGAGCTGCTCTGGAAAAGTACTTAGCATTGAACACTTCTGCGAAGACGGTCCAATTCGGCTCTATCCCTTCGGGGAAAACTCTTCCCTTGGTGGCCTTCCACCAGTCATTCGCAGTCCCACGGAGCTGGTACACGGCTAGGGTTACCTTCTCAGCTTCGGTACAACCCAATACTTCGAATGCTTTCTCCAACTCCTCAATCCAAGCAGGGGCAGTTCCAGGGTCCCTTGTACCATCAAACTTGGATGGCTTCAGCTTCATAAAGTGCTCCATCAGCTGGCCCATCATGCGATTCCCTTGTCCTTGGGCATTGCCACCATCAATGTCGTGTCCGTTATTCCCATTATTCCCGTTTGCTAGGTTCGCAGCAGCGACTGCAGCTTCAGCAGCCTAGGCAACGGCAGCAGCTCTCTCCTGGGCCTGCCTGCCCATCAAGTTCCCAATTTCTTCCAGGATCCTCATGACTCCGTCATACCTAGGATCTTCGACCGCTTGCGGCCTAGAGCTAGACGCTCCTCCAGTACCTCTGGTTCGGTTACTCATCTCGCTAAATCTCACAACACCTGAGCCACTATAATTCCATTCAGGAATTAGAGACCTAAGTCATCTACTTAAGTCGAACAAGGCTACGCCATACTCATAGCAGCAATCATAGTTAAGCCAATCATTACTCAAGCAGCCCTCAGAAGCATAGTAATCAAGAATTCATAATCATATCACACAGTTATGTCACACAATCAGTTGCCTCTGCAACTTTACCAGATCACAATCAGCTATCCAATTCAGCAGTCAGCAATTTACTCTCAGTGCCAAGTACGAAGCCTTATAGCCTTAAGTCTACCAAAGATGACGCCAGTCAATATGCCAATCACAAGCGCCATTTCACATGCCATGCATTCTATGCCTAACTCTAGCGAATTCCCTAAGGTCTTACTACCCGATTGTCCTCAAACCATTACACCTTATTACTCCAATCCTCAATCAACTTGAATCGAGCTGACCTTGCTCTGATACCAATTAAACGAGGATGTAACGCCCCGAGTCCTCATGGCGCACATCATCGCCTCTAGACCAGTTCCTTCAATTCCTTACCTAGGATCCTCTGCAACGCGCGGTAGACAATGAAACTTAAATGAACATGCGGAGGCGTCATGCACAACTCCTAGATAGTTAAACACAAGATGGTTTGAGGGAATAAGGCACTTAATCAAGTCATAGCATAGCATACGATTCACTTTACAACATAGGCACAAACTGGGATACAACACTTGGGATCAAGGGGGAGATAGTTAGCCTAATCAAAAAGAGACGAAGGGCTAGGAGTCAGGCACTACTCAAAAAGTAACTTCAAAAGTCATGGGCGCCTAGGCTATCTAAGGGTCGAGCTCGCGGTCATCATCTGGATCCTCGCGGTGCATAGGGTCATACTCCTCGAGGTCTTCCTCGTCTTCCTCTTCTTCTTCTTCTTCCTCAAACACTTGCTCTGGGTCTTCGTCTTCCTCGGATTCAGGCTGAGGGTGGAAGATGGCCTCTCCGTCGGGGTTGTGCTCCTCCTCCAAAGGCTCGTCCTCGGAATCGTCCAGTTCTTCCTCATCTTCCTCGGGCTCGGACTCGTCCGTCTCCATGGGGTCTTCGGCATCATAGGGCCCCACGATGTCGCCATCGGTCTCGGGGTTCTGAGACGGTGCCGGCGGAAGATCCGGATCAGGAGCGGTCTCGGAGTCAGTGAGCTCCCCATCAGCAGGGTGTACAATCGAAGGATCCTGCTCGCCAATGACATCCCACGGCACGTCAAAAGTCCTCAATGGTCCAACTGTGAGGTCGTTGTCATGGTAGAACCATGTTGCGAATCTGTCTGGCCTCCAGTCTGCTAGGCCCACATCCATCCAGATAGTGCCGTACTTCCTAATATAAGCTTTCCCTTCTCCCACCGGGTACTCCGTGGAAAACTGCTCCACCCAGACGGGTACCCCAAAAATCGACGGCGGTGGCATAGTCAGGATTTAGGGTCTGAAAAGGGGGGGGTCCCACGACGAGGTGAGATATACTCAATAAGCTAGCATAACCCTAAGCTAGACACTTGGGACTTCCAGACACTCCCAAACACATACAATGGCTAAGCAATCAAACAACAGGCAATGGCATGTAATAACTCAATTGGAAACCCATCTAGTCATGCAATTCACAATTTAGGCTAGACAAGACTTGTACTTTGGCACTTAACAACCCATCGAATAGAGGATAGCTCATACGTACGATACGATTGAGACTCTCGTGGCTTAGCCCGCGTAATAACGCATCAGACTTAACAGATCAAGGAACCCGCGTTTAACGCCTTAGGTTTCCGATGCCAAACCTCATGACCCGCGTTTAACGCCTCAGGTCTATCCCGCATCTAACGCATCAGGATGTCATTTAGCCCAGCGTTAAACGCATCAGGGCACCACATGCACAAGGGATCATAATTCTTTCCACTAGCATCTGCAAGTCAATTTCACGCATTCTCATCGAATTAGGCATAATTTGGCCCTTTAAGCCATCGTTTCACATCATGGCAGCACGTCACACAAATCAACAATCGAGATCATGTCAACGCTATCCGATTAAAAATCTTATTGATTAAGACAATTCATCACCATCACAATAGTCCATTCGGCCAAGTCTCACAATCAAGGGTACATAAATCAATTGAGGCCCAAGACTTGCTAAATTCATTGTATAGGCCGAATTCCACTAGTTTAGGCGTCCTTAGCTCCCCATGGCCGAAATACAACACCTAGGTTAAGGGTCATCTTGATGTCTTTATGAGGGTCATTCCAAGATTAAGCATTCTTAGACTCATTTTAGGACTTCATCGATTCAATCAAGCGAAATTCAAGTTCCGACGCATCATACCACACCATGGTGCATTCGGTTCACATCCAAGGGCATCCACTAACTCATTTCACTCATGAATCAATTGTTCCAAGCATCAAACTCATCAAGCCAATTCTGTCCTAGACATCACAAGTTCGGCCACCTAAGAGACCTCACCGAAACAGCCCGCTAAAACATAACAAAGCTATTCTTGCTTGGCCCTTTCATCACACAAGGTTCTAACAAAGGGTTAGAGCAAGCTTACCTAGTCCTCAAGGCCCACAAGAATTGGTTGGAGCGGCGGAAGATGGCGCGGCGCACGGCGGTCCTCGGCGGTCAGACCTGGTCCGTGGGGTTCTAGGCAAAAATCATCACAAACAAACCTTAATACTACTTCTAACACAAGTCTATCAACCCCCTAACATGTATGTTTATGGCCCTAGAGTTGCTTACCTTAAGAAAACTAAGTCTTTTCCCAAGAACTCCTTTGCTTTCCTTTCCGGTCCGAATCTGATCGGGGGCTCTTCGCGCGGCACGGGGCTTCAACGGCGGTCCAACGGGGTTCTAGGGGAAGGGGAAGGTGCCACGGTGGTGGTTCATGGCGGTGGAGTGGCGGCAAGGCGGCGGTCGGTCGCGGCTTGGCCGTGAGAGGAGGAGGCGACGGGCGAGAGGGAGAGGAAGAGCGAAAGAGAGAGAGGAGGGAGCGATGGTGGTGGTCGGCCGAATGAGGAAGAGTAGGGGAGAGAGAGAGAAAGCTATCTAAATGAGAGGGAGGAGTTTTGGAGGGAAAGGTGGTAGTGGGGTGGTTCATGGGGTTGAAGGACAAGGAATAGTGTCCTAGAATGACCATTTGATGGGGGTTGGTTTGGGGAAAAAAGTCCAATCACTTGGTCTCTTCAATTTACCAATAATGCAATGACCAAAAGACCTAATTGCCCTTGAATTTTCGGCTGAAGGCTTAGGGAGAGCAAATGACCATTTTGCCCTTGCTTGGTTCAAGAGAAAAGTGCACTAAACTAAGGGTAAAAGGGTCCTACTTCACTTGGCGGTCCGAATTTCGCCTTTCTAACCTATACGGGACTATTTCTATCCTTACTAACACTCCGATGAGGCGACGTCCAAATTTACTCCTTTGTGATCTTCGAATGTCCGGCCTCCAATCTCGAAATCCAAACCATGGCTAAATTCAGTCAATTGTCATTCCAGTGCATCTCAGACTAACGGACGGCTCTTAGGAGTTACGCGTATCGACCTGCGACTAATGTTACGTTTAAGAGTTACTCGAGCCACGGCGGCTTTGGTTGTCATGTGATCGCGAAGGTCAATTACTAGTTCCGAAGGTTACGATCGTCAGGAATTGATTTAGGTTAATTCGCAAATCATGTCATGGTCATACGGAATCACCCGTGAACCAATCGCATGACACTAGCAAATCGTTCTAAAATCATTCTTAGATCGACCTTTTGCGGTCCAAAATATTTCCTCGACGATCCTTATGGTCAAAGCGTCTACTCGTGGTTAAGTTCTTTGGTCCACGTACTTTAAATCCTATGTGGCCATTCCCCATTGGTTAGTCGACTCGAGAGTGATCAATTCTGAGTGAGATTAACTGGAATACATCGATAGACATTCATTCATTGATAAGTTTCGAGATAGGGTCGGAATTCAGAATGTCACAAAAGGTATATCTTATGAGAAAGAGAATTGTACCTTTTTGTCCTAAGTCATCTCGTGTTATATTTGAATAGAGTTATTTTACGGCTTCCGAGACCTTGCTTCATTTTCAAGTTACAATTGTTTGGCCAAAGAATCTTGAGGAATTAAAGATAGAAACGGCCTGGGTGATGTTCGCATGCTCGCCGGGTTCGGGGCGTGACATGTGCAAACTAGCCATGAAGGTTGAAAAGAAAGTGAAGAATAATAAGAGGGTTTCTTCCAAGACCTCGACAAAGGCGACATCCTTTTTCAAGGTTTTCTTCTGGGAAGGTTGAGAGTTCGTCCGCTAAAGACAAAGATAAAGCAAAGGCGACTAAGCCCGTCAAAGAGCCGAACAAGAAGCCCGATGGAGACAGTCAAAAGTGCTTTAAATGCCTTGGTTATGGGCATTTTCAAACAAATTGTCATAAGCAAAGAGTTATGACTCTTAAAGAAGCTGAGAAGATTGAGTTTGAGATTCAAAAGGAAGAGGATGAATCTAATCACAAAGATTCTGCATCTGACGAACAAGAAGAGCTCATGGAGGAAGTTGACAATGGAGATTATCTAGTTATCCGGAGAGCCTTACACTCCAACGTTACCTCAGAAGATAATGAGCAAAGACAAAACATCTTCCACTCCTGTTGAACCATTAACGGGAAGGTGTGTTAGGAAGCTGCACCAACGTTGCCTCGACAACTTTGGTCGATAAACTGAAGTTTCCCACGACCAAACATCCTCGACCGTACAAACTCCAATGGCTTAGCAAGGAAAGTGATCTAAAGGTAACTAAACGAGCCTTGATTTCATTCTCTATCGATAAAAGTTATCAAGATTAGATCTTGTGCGATGTTATTCCCATGGATGCATGCCACTTGTTATTGGGAAGACCCTGACTGTATGATATGAATGTAGTGCATGAAGGGCATAAAAATACATATTCATTTCACAATGATTATAAACGCATTACTCTTGTTCCCTTGAGTCCACTCTTGATACCAAAAAATCAACCTGGGGAGGGAAACACTAGAAAGGAGAGCTTATTCTTGAATGAAACTCGGGTTGAGAGAGCCATTAGCGAACAAAAGAATGTATATGCTTTGATCATGGTTGAGAAAAAGAGTGAGATTGAGAAACCCTTGCACCCAATGATGCGTCCTTTGTTAAAAGAATTTGCAGATGTATTTCCGAGGGAGTTACCGGCTGCATTACCTCCGTTGAGGGGAATTGAGCATCATATTGATTGATGCCCGGAGCTTCTCTACCGAACAAAGAAGCTTACCGATGTAATTCGGAAGAAATAAAGGAGTTGCAACGGCAAGTTAATGAGCTTATCGAGAAGGGGTATGTCCGAGAAAGTATGAGCACATGTTCTGTTCTAGCTCTACTTGTACCAAAGAAAGATGGCTCATTCAGAATGTACGTGGATAGCCGAGCTATAAACAACATCACCATTAAGTATAGGTACCCTATACCTAGACTTGATAATATGCTTGATGAGTTATTTGATTCAACCGTGTTTTCAAAGATAGATTTGCGAAGTGGCTATCACCAGATTCGAATGCGAGAAGGTAACGAATGGAAAACAGCCTTTAAGACGAAAGGAGGACTCTATGAGTGGCTGGTTATGCCATTCGGACTATCTAATGCTCCGAGTACATTCATGAGGCCAATGAATGAGGTCCTTCGTCCTTTTATAGGTCACTTTGTTGTTGTATACTTTGATGATATTCTTGTGTACAACAAAGGTGAAAATGGGCATGTTTATCACTTGAAACAAGTGTTCGATGTTCTGAGACAGCATAAGCTCTATGCGAAGATGGAGAAGTGTGAATTCTTCTCTTCCAGTGTTATATTCCTTGGTTATGTGGTTTCTAAGGATGGAATCTCCGTTGATCATTCTAAGGTGGAAGCTGTTCAGAAAAACCCCTAAGTGATTTTGAAGTTGACAAAACAATCCAAGTACTCTTAAGTTTTCGAGATAATGCCGTGGAATACTTGTTTTGCAGATTATACTTTGGTGCGGAGATATACAAGATTGAATCTGTCAAAAGGTTTTGCTCAGATGGGATTTCTTAGAGACTCAGATACTCGTTGGAGCTCAGACGTTGAGTGGGGATAACTCAGATGTTGAACGTTGAGCGGAGATAGCTCAGACGTTGAACTGATGCTCAAGCTCTGAGTGGAGTATTCACAGGTAGTAGTCAGAACTTGAAGAGGACTTTCAAATGCACTTATTTGAAATACTACAACGGATACAATCGAGCTGGATTATTATTGAGGATTCTCGGGGATAGAGATCAATCAAGGATACAAAATCAAGGAGACAAACATACGACTTTCCAAATGAGTGAAATCATCTATGAAAACCCAAGATCATAATTGTATGGGCGATTTGATCCGAACGGGGAAGACTTTCCTTTGGCGATCCCCAACGGCTACGAGATCTTCTTTTGGTATGTCTTGTTCAAATGAGAAGTTTTGGAGAGACCTCTTCTGGAAGCCTTGCAACGGGTAGATTGGAGGCGGGGGAGTATAAAAGACATCTCAAGGTCGAAGGGACAAAAGGTTGGCGTTAAGAGGGAAAAGTCTTTATAATTCTTATATCGAGAGTAGTTCATTTCATACACACTTCTTGATTCATCCATTGAAATTGTGAGGAGGTATACACAAGAGTGTTGAGCGCTAGGTGGGATATCCTGTGTGTTAAGGAGATCAATAAGCTGTAACATCTCGAGTAGTTTGCTAGTGGAATCCAGTCGATTGGCTAATAGCTGAAGAAGTGGACGTAGGCTTAACCCAAGCCGAACCACTATAAACCTATGTGTAGTCTTCTCTCTCTCTACTCTGATCATATTATATAAACTATGATAGTAGAACTGCACATGAACTATTTATATTGTCATACTGTGTTGCCATCATCTGGGACGTTATAGAAACGCTTATGCAATTTATATGTCTCGAATAACTTTTAAATTGCACTATAATCACCTATTCACCCCATCTAGGTGATAACGCTAGCCACAACAATTGGTATCAGAGCACTGATGCTCACATTTTGTGAAGTGTTTTTACTTTCGAGTTAACGATCTTCATGGCTAGCAATTTTTCTCCCACATGGATCGAAGGTGGATGCAACAACAGACCGCCATATTTTGATGGGAAGGAGTACAGCGACTGGCAAAAGAGATCTGGGACAAGCTCTATCCACGATCATCAAATATGGGATGTTGTACAAAGAGGAGTCAATCCAGCTGCAAATTCCACGACTACAACAAATGCAGGGATGTCAATCCAATGTTGACTGCTACTTTGTCAACCACCGAGATTGCCAAGAGAGATGCTCTTGATGCAAAAGCTGTTTATTCATTTTATAGTGCTTTTTCTCCTACTGTATACAAACGTATTGCAGATTGTTCCTCATCGAAAGAGATCTTGGACAAGCTCTACATCACCTATGAAGGAATAGATAGAGTAAAGGAGACCAAAGTCAATTCTGAATTCCGACCCTATCTCGAAGCTTATGAATAAATGAATGCCTATCGATGTATTTCAGTAAATCTCATTCATAATTGATCTCTCTTGAGTCGACTAACCGAAGGGGAATGGCTAAATAGGATTTAACTACGTGGACCTAAGAACTCGACCAGAGTCGGTACTTCGGCCATAAGGATTGCCGAGAGAATATTTTGGACCACTAACGGTCGATCTAAGAATGGTTTCAGAACAATTGGCTAGTGTCATGCGATTGGTCCGCGGGTGATTCCGGATGACCAGAGTATGATTTGCGAATTAACCTAAAACGATTCCTAACGATCGCAACCTTCGGAACTAACGATTGACCCTCGCAATTATATGACAACCAAAGTCGCCGTGGCTCGAGTAACCCTTTAACGTGACATTAGTCGCGGGTCGATACGCGTAACTCCTAAGAGCCGCCCGTTAGTCTGAGATGCGCTGGAATGACAAACGACTGAATTTGGCCATACATTGGACTTCGAGATTGGAGGCCGGACATTCGAGGAGTCCAACGGTAATAAATCGGACGTCGCATCTCAAGGACCATTAAGATTAGGATTCGCCCAATATCGATTTGAAAAACGATTGAAAATTACCCTTTTACCCTTAGGATGATGACCTTTCTCTTAGAATTAAACAAGGGCAAAATGGACATTTGCCACTTCCCCACTTCAGCAGAATTTTGGGGGGGAAAGAAGTCATTTGACCATTGAGTTATTGGATGACAAGATTTGACTAAGTTGACTTGATGTTTTCCCCTTGAACCACTTTCTTACACATAGTTATTCTAGAGAACTATTCATGTCATAAAACCCATCAACCACTCCCACTCAAACTCTCTCTTGCAAAGTTGAAATGGATTAAGCAACTCACTCTTTCTCTCCCCCTCTATTCGGCTGACCACCCTCACCACACTCTCACTCTCATTTTCTCTTCTTATTCTCCTTCTCAAGCTCTCTCTCCCTATTTTCTCTGTCGGCTCCCTCATGACCGAGCCACCACCGGTGCCGATCTTACTTCACCACTCTACGTCGGTCTTCGAGCTCAATCCGTGAGCTTTGCAAGCTCATTCTCACTTGGTAAGCCTCCTTAAGAACTGAACCCCTATATGATTTAGTCTTTGAGAGAAGCTTAGAGTGGTTTAGTGAAGAAACTTGGCTAACTTAGTTTGTTCTTGCTTGAACCGAACAATCACCGTCGGACCAGACCTGATCGTGCCTTCCGCCTCCACTTCAACCGATTTTCCTTGGCTCATTGACTTGGTAAGTTGGTTCTAAACCTTTCTTAGGAACTTAGGTTATTGAAGGGCCAAGTTAGTCATGGTTAGGATGAGTTTCATGGGCTATTCATGAAAGGCCTTCAAGAAATCTGAACTTGTGCTTTATTTGCTAAGTGAAACATTGAGTTATGGCGCTTGAGATGTTGAAACCTTGGCTGCGAAAGTATAAAGAGTATGACCATGAGAGAACCGAATGCCTTTGTGTGCCATTGGGAAAGCTAGAAATCATTTAAGCTTGGTTGCTTTGACAAAAACTTTTGGTTAGGCTTATGTTCATTCGGCCATGACATGATTAGATGAGATAACGTATTGGAATAACCTATTGACCTTACACGCTAGGGTATTCGGCCATGAAGGGGTTGTGGTGATACATCGCATTAAAATGTATATTGACTCCTATTGCTACTTTGGCCGTGAACTAATGCGCGATGGGGTGATTGAATTGATATCTCAACTAGAGGAATTCGGCCTTAAATGCTAAATGAGTGCATTGGATGATTTAATTGATTGATTGGTTCCATTGTTATTGACAATGGCTGAATTGTGATGATGATGAATGATGATTCACTAAATCGAATTATATTCGATCATGATGTATTAAAATGGTGCCACCTTGAGTAAATTAGGTAATGTGGCCCCATTATATGGAATTGAGAATTTAGTAGCCGTTTGACATTCTAGAACGATGAATTGAACGATTAAATTTACCTAGCCTTAATTGATTGAATTATGAGCTTATGTGCATATGGTACCTTGATGCGTTAGACGTGAGGTTTAAATGTATCCTGAGGCGTTAGACGCGGGATCGACTTGAGGCGTACTAACGCGAGTCTTAAAAATGGCATTAGAAACTTGAGGCGTGTTAACGTGGGTTCATTAATTAATTAAGCTTGAGGCGTCAATACGCGGGCTTAGCCGTGGGGATTGTAATCGTAATAAGTATAAATGCTATCCTCTATAGCATGAGTGACTGAGTGCCAGAGTGCGAAACTTAGCCTAGAATTGAGAACTTTACAAAGACTTATGCCTTAATTGACTTGTTATGTGCCATTTGTCTCATTCTCAATTGTTTGGTAATTGCATGCGTTAGGGAGTGTTTGGATGTACTAAGTGCCTAGTTTAGGTTTAGAACTAGCTTATTGAGATTTATCTCACTCTGTCGTGGGACCAAACTTTTACAGACCCTAAGCCCTAATCATGTCGCCGCCTATTTTTGGGGTGCCCGTGCTTACCGAGGAGTATGTCACCGAGTACCCAGAGGGAGAGGATAAGTTTTTTATTAAGAAGCGTAGCACTGTCTGGGTGGGCGTGGGGACAGACCATTGGAGGCCGGATAGGTATGCAGCCTGGTTCTATCGGGATGGCGACACCACTTTCGGACCTCTAAGGACTTTTGATGTGCCTTGGGACGTGGTGGGCGAGCAGGACCCGATGAATGTGTACCTTCCAGATGGCGAGATTTTTGATCCGGAGACCGAGCCCGATATGGATCTTCCGGTGACGCAGTCCTAGAACCCAGTTGCAGATGGTGAGGTCATCGAGCGCTCTGATGCCGATGACGATCCTATGGATATGCAGAGTTAGAGCCGGAGCTTGAAGATGCAGAGGACGTGCCCTTGGAGGGAGACATCCTCGTGTATTCCAAGTCCGATCCGAAAGAAGAAGTCCCGGTGGAATCAGAGCCGAATGATTTGGTAGAGTACGACCTCGTGGCTGATGAGGACTACTCTGGTGACAGCGAGCCTGACCCACAGACGACATAGTAGTCCCTGACTTTTGGAGCGTCTCTTAGACCTGAGGCATATGACCTGACTAGATGACCCCTTTTGATTAGGCTGACCACCTTTCCTCTAATCCCTGTTATGTATGTTGGATTATGTTATCTTGTAAAACTGAATCTACCCTATGTTATGTATAAGTGTTATTTCCTAAAGTCATCCTTTGTTTATTTATGATATGGAGTTGTGTATGTTATTTCCGCATGTGCATTTGTATTTACTTGTCTATTGCTTGTCGTTCGATCCTAGGTATGTATTAAATAAAGGATGGCGTTGGGATGATGTTAGCGCGCTTGTTAGGAGACTAGGCGTGACAACAAGCGACCAAAAGCTCTTGGGATCCTCCTTGAAGCTGGCGTCAGATTGGTCCAGGAAAAGTTCAGGTTCGGCCTTCCTAGGATTCATACGAAAATGGCAAAGATTTTATCATAAAAATACTCCTAGCATCAACCTCTAACCTTTTAACATGTCCATCTAGGTTCCTAAGGTCACTTACCTTAATTCAACCGAAAGAACTCCCAAGAACAGCCCTCAAGAGTTTTCGGTTCAAGGCTGGTCGGCGGTTGTCACGCCCCGTGTCCTTTCTAGCGCGCCGACATCACCTTGACGTCGTTCCTTGTTGCGAACATACCCAGGATCGAATGCGATAAACTTATGAATGCAAATGCTCATGCGGAAGCGACAACTTAACTCCATACCAAATATAAATAAAAGATGACTTTAGGAAAACAACATCGATACATAACATATGGTAGATCCAATTTTACACAACGACTTAAACATAAATGACATACATAAAAAGGGATTAGGGAAAGGGTGGTTAGCCTAAACAAAAAGGGATCATTAGGCTAGGTTAAACGTCACTATGCTAAGGGCGCTTCCAAAAAGTCAGGGTGGCTATGTCATCTAAAGGTCAAGCTCACTGACGGCAGAAAAGTTCTCGTCTGCCACGGGGTCGTACTCAACCTAGTCACCCGGCTGTACCTCCATTGGGACTTCTTTTCTTCCTCTTCCTCTTCTTCCTCTTCAGGCTCAGACTTAGAATCAGCTGGGATGTCTCCTTCCACGGGGTCATCCACACAATCCATGGCCTCGCCTTCTGCACCCGCAATCACTGGTTCCAGTTCTTCTGCATCCAAAGGGTTGTCATCGGCATCAGAGGGCTCGATAACTTCACCATCGGCGATAGGGTTCTGGAAGGCACCGCCGGAAGAGGTATCTCTCGCTCGGGCTCGATAACTTAGGGGTAGTATGGTCATTTGGTCATTGGATATTTGATGATAAGAAGACAAGAATGGACTAGACATTTTCCCTTTCAACCACCCCAACCACTTGTCATTCCAACTCACTATTCCTTGTCATTCCCTAACACTATTCATGTTAATCACCCATCACCCACTCCACTAGCTATTTTCCCTCCATTTTCCCTTTCTTGCATTTGAAGGGATGAAGCACTCTCTCTCTCCCTCTCCCTCTCATTCGGCCGAATCACCCATCCCCCTCATTCTCTCAATTTTTTCTCTTCTTTCATTCCCTCTCAAACTCTCTCTCAAGCTCCCTCACTTTGGGCCTCTTGGGGAAGACGCTGACCGCCGCTCCTTGCCGGCCTTCGGGCCTCATTTGTGAGCTCCTCGACCCCATTTTCCGTGGTAAGTCCCCCTAAGACTAAGTCCTATGTGTTGTTTGGTGAGTGATTGAGGGTTAGTGCGATTTTGAGAGGTAATCCATGGCTAATCCGTAGAATTGATGCTTGGCCCCTCCTTGGACAGATTTAGGACCGTGAACTTCATCACTTCTCAGACCGACTCGCCTCGACTCCATCATTTGGTAAGTTAATTCTAAGCCCTCATTAGGACCTTAGGTTATGGAAAGACCTAATAGTTGTGGTAAAGTGAGGATTTGTGGGTTGTTTGAGGTAGAACTCATAGAGATCCGAAATGGTGATTTTAGGACAAATTGTGATTGATAAATTGCAATGCTTGAAATGATAAAATCATGTTGGAGTTGGGCCATTGGTTGTGTGCTTGGGTAACCGAACGCCTTGTTATGAAATTCGAAGGACTAAAGCTTGTGATGCTTGATTGAGTTAGTGAAATCTCTTGAATAGGCCTAGGTATATTCGGCCATGGTAGAGTCGATGAGCTAATGCATTGAAAGTGTCTTAATATTCCTAATGCTATTCGGCCATGGACTTGAATATGAGGTTTAGTCGCTCGATTCGGCGATCGAACCCTAGGTGTGTTCGGCAATGAGGAGATTATAGTGTTTCGCCAATTGAAAATGCCCATTGGTCTTAAAACTACCTTGGCCGTGTATGAATGCGATTGATTAAGTGATTAATTTGACAAGAATTCTAAAATATGGCTTATGTTGATTCGGCCATTAGGGGTTATTGTGCGGGAATTAATGAAATTGAGGAGTCGACATTATATATCGTAACCATGGACAAGTTGAGGTGACTTTAATTGACGATTGTCCTAAATCGAATTATATTCGATCATGAGGTATTGTCATGGCCTAGCTCGATGAATTGAGACAATGTGGTACCGTGATATGCAATTGAGGAAGTGATGACTGAATGATGCCTGAATTGAGAAATGCATAATTGATTGCGGTTAACCATAATTAGTGTAATTGTGAATTTTCAAGCATGAGAATATTGCATGTGCCATCATTGTACTAGGCACTTAGTGTAATTTGGATTACCGTTACTAATACCTGTCTTATTTGAATTAACATGTTCCATTTACCTCAATCTTGATTTATTGGTCATTGCATGTGTTAGGTAGTGTCTGGAAATACTAAGTGCCTAGTTTGGGTCTAGGATTAGCTTATTGAGATTTATCTCACCCCGTCGTGGGACCCATTTTTCAGACCCCAAGCCTTGACCCCGATGATGTACTCGAGAATCCCGATGCTGAAATTGAAGCTGGAGAGTCTGGACTACAGTCTATGGATGTTGTCAAACCGGACACGTAGGAGTAGTCGTACCACTTCTTTTCGAATGTTTCCTAGAAATAAACAATTTGAGATTTAGGACCGACCTAGTCATGTTTTATTATTTCAAGCTGAATATTGTAAATCGTCATGTTGTAATTGTGTTGAAGGCATTCTAGGTCATCTTGTTGAAGTTTTGTGTATGGAGTTTGTTTATCGTTTTCGCATGTGCATTTCATTCCGCGTGTGTATATGAGAGGCGTATTGATCCTGGGGAATAATAATACTAGAGAAGGAGTGCTCGCGCGCTCGTAAAGGACGTGGGTCGTGACAAGATTTCATCATTTCAAGCTTCACAATATAACAATCATAATATGTCCTAAAACACAATTTCGGTTCTCATTGAGCTCTACCTAGAACAACCCACCAATTTCTTTAAATCTTACTCTCACTTGGCCTTTCCATGACCTAAGGTACTAACTAAGGGTTAGGATAAGCTTACCAAGCCAAGAAACCAAGGAAGATCGGCAGGAGTGGCTGAGGAAACGGCGTGGACAGATCTGGTCTTCGGCAGTTAGAATTGGTTCCTTGAAAAACATTCACAATAGGCCAAGGAAACTTGGTCAAGAACACTTCTAACACGAGCCTCTAACTCCCTAACATGTCTATCTAAGCCTCTAGAGTCACTCACCTCAAGATAGAACAAGAACTCCTCAAGAACAACCACGGTTCATCTCAGGCCCCCCCTTAAGAACTAATTCAACCCCACATTAGTCAGACAATAATGCACAATCTTGGCAAAACAGTTTCAGAGTTGAATACAAGTAACGTAATAAACCAAACTGCACCATTTATCGCCAGGTATGCATGAGAAAATTCAACTATAAAGATGTATCATACATATAGAGGTATCATGATGCTGTTATCACATAGGCCTTTAGTGGACGAACTAAGACATCTGAATCAGCTGAACATGAGAAATAGGGCGGATCTTTCATCCGAGATTGCTTGAAGAATCTTTGGTTTAGGGCATGAAGAAACACAGATTCTGTGAGCAAGTCTTTGTAGTCCTTCACGGCTTTTAAATCATGTGCTGGCATTTTATAGCTGATCATTACCACACTCTGCACCAATACACATCAAGCTTATGGAGTCATGAAGAAACACTTCCAGGACAAGAATCGTGGTTCGTCATGAGACGGAACTGAATAGGTAGGAATGGATTGGTGATCAAGCACTGCACCTCTCTGACTAAAATGAGTCCTTAGCATATCAACTACACTCTGTAATAGAGGAGGAGAGCTTTAGAAAGCCTGGAAATTTGGAAACTAAACATGGTGCTTTGGGATGGAAAGTTGATATATAATGACACCAAACTTGAGCGTCAGGAAAATCTCCAACAGCTATAACTGCCATATGACATAACTGGTACCATTTCTGATAAAACTGCTTCACAGTATCAGCAGAGACAGTTCGAATCACCGCTTCTATTCCAATAGGTAAGCGCTCTACATACTGCAATATTCCGATTCCTAAATTGCTTGCCCTTCTCAGCCATCACTATAATCAAGCAAGAGAATTAAACAGCTGAATAAGAAACATATAATGAACAGGACTGAACAACATAAGAACAAGTCACAACTATACTTGAAACTGAGAAAATTGTTTAACGACATTCATAAAGAAAAGAAGAACTCCTACAATTGTTGTTTTTGACCAGAAAAAAGAGGGGGTTTCTATTTATATTGATACAACAAATTTGCAGTGTTAATTATCCTATGAAGGAGTCCCAAAGACTAGGGCAGCGAGCGGCGGAGTTGAAGGGTAACGTTAATCTTGCCGGGACCGACTAGAACCTCCACCTTTCCTTTTGGTTCCACAGAAGCTCTCTCCACTGGGTTTTCCTCTTTTTCTCTCCCCAAATTCTCGCTTTCTAGCTCTCGTGTCTCTTTTTCCTCTTTGCTTGAGTGAAGCTCCGAAGAGCTCCACCCAAAAAACAAAAACCCAGATCTCCCTCAACTCTCACTTCTTCTTCTTTCTTTTTTGCCTAAACAGCGCCCAAAAGAACGGATTTCTCTCACTTCTTACTCTTTTTTTAGCTCTTTGTAAATTTTTTGGACGAAGAATCAAAGAAACCCCCATCTTCAAACCCAGATCTCTCTTTTTGTTCTCTCTCTCTCTCTCTCTCTCTCTCTCTCTCTCTCTCTCTCTCTCTCTCTCTCTCCCGTTCAAACTTCTTCACTCCTATAAAACTGTGTGAAGACAAAGCTGTGTGAAGTTCTCGAAGGGCTATCATTTCGAGAACACATCATGTAAATTTTTTGGACGAAGAATCAAAGAAACCCCCACTTCAAACCCAGATCTCTCTCTTTGTTCTCTCTTTCTCTCCCGTTCGAACTTCTTCACTCCTATGAAACTGAGCTCCTTCCATAACGTGGCATCATAAGAAAGATGGGGGTTTCTTAGATTTCGAAAAATACAGAACGATCCAATCGAAAACCCTAACTCAGACAACAAGAGTTCATAGAGCAATCTGCATAAACCAGGAAAAAGGAAATGGCCGAGAGCTATAGCTAGCACCTGAGAAGAGACCGAAAACCGCGCTTTCTTTTCTGGAGATGAAGAGGCAAAGTGCATCCGACAAAGAAAATCCTTCATCAACGAGCAAATCTCCCCGATCCTAGCTCAGTTCCCATTCTTCTCCCGATCGGTCAGCGACTTGGCGGCCAAGGGGGAGAGGGCGACATCGAGCGAGTCGAGGGCCGAGGTCTTGAAGCCTTGCAAGTCCAGGGCCAGGGCCTTGAGGATGTGAGAGGCGGCGTCGCGAGGGTCGAGCGAGATGGCCTCGTCGGCCTCGGCGGCCGCGTCCTGGGCGAGGGAGGAGGCGGCGGAGTAGGAGGGGGCGGATCTGGCCTGGGCGAGGAGCTGAGCGTCGCGGGACGAAGTGGTGCTTGGCGCGGAGGTTATTGCGGAGACAGAGAAGAGAGGGACAAGAGCCGCGCGAGAAGAAGAGGAAAATGATCTCCGTTTTTTAGATGCGGAGATCATTTTCCCCAATTTTAAGAGCAAATTTTTCGTTGACCAAAAAATGTTTTCTTTGACTTTCTATTTTTTGCCCTCCAAACGCCAGAAATTAAGAAAACTATTTTCCAGAATTTTTTTTTCCTTGAAACAAACGGAGTGTAAGATTAATATGGCTACTTTGGGCACTTATTTGAAATAAAATTCATTTTGAACTCTTTTTTGAAAAAGTGAGAATACTTCAGGTTCTTATATGGAAATTTTTCAAATTCATTTGCACACGAGTCAAGTCAAGGGCATAACAAAGCCGCACAATTGAACTAAGTACGTATTTCTTGCTCTTACCATATATATTGCAAACAAGATGATACTACTCAGCTATCACTTCACTATTTCCATGCCGCCTGTCTTACCTTTTAATGAAGCTGACGCGATCATTCATAAGGGCAGGTTAATTCACATAAAAGGGAGCTCCCCATGTATTTATAACATAACTAAAATAACAAGAAAAAATTTGCTCCTTTAAAGAAAAATAAGATGATGAAGAAGAATATATCTAGACCATCAAATCCTAGGTCAACTTTTCAGGAGGTAAATTTAGAATCTAAATATATCCGCTAAATTTAGAGGATCTCAATTCAATTTTTTCATTGGTATGATAATAATATCTTTACACCCTTATCATATATGTGCAATATCCACCATAAATATACGTAATTCTAGCTTCGGATCGCACAATGTGCTTGCAAAATCACATGTAAGTCCCTCCTCAAGAATAGCAAAATGGCTGATCCTAAAACGCCTAGAACAGTACCTCCAAAGACGTCCCTGGTGGCCGATACCGACGGAATGTCACCATAAGAGATGTCATCAATGACCCCTTTTTCTCCGGTCACCCCTACTTGTATGGTGGCCGCGAGCCATACATTCTATCATTCTCCAGTCACCAATCAAGGCTCCATTTTCACATTTCTTTAGAAACGTGAAGAAGATTATGAAAGATTCTTATTCGTCATCAGTGTTAGACACAATTAGGATTTATCTAGAATAAATTTCCTCTGTAAGAGATATTTGACAATTTTATTAATTCTATATATCTCTGAATATTGCGCATATATATTCTTTTGGTTTTTCTTATCTTGATTAATATATACTATCTTGGTAATAATCTCATAAAGCCTATAAGTAGACTCATGTAATCTTTATTATAATACATCAAATTATATAAGAATTCTTCTCTTCTGCTTTATCATTCTTAACTATCGGAGACTTGGGCATGGCCTCAGTGGAACCAGACCTAGATGCGAAGCTGGGTACTTGGGCATGGTTGCCGAGAACCTGAGTATGGGTATCGGGATCTCTGACATAGCCATCAATGATCTTGGCCTAGATGTTGGTAAGGTAGGTACATAAGCCGAGTTACCAGGCACGGATGCCAAAAGCCTAAGAACATGTATTAAAGTCTTCGGCCTACAAGGAACATGGGCCCAGCCTTTATGAGCCCAAGCTCGGCCATTGAGGAACTGGGCTTAGCCTTAATAAACTCTGGTTTGGGCACTAGTGGTTTAGGGCAGTAGCTAGGTACTCAGACATGGTTGCCAAGGACTTAGGCAATGGCATCAGGGTCCTAGGCCCAGCCTCAAGGGATGTGGACGACCTATGCAGACTCTAAGCCCAGTCTCGCTAGGCTCGAGTACGAGCGCCAATGATTGGGTGGTGGAGGTAGTAACCGAGCATGGCTATTGGGTACCCATGCACGGGCATTAAGGTCTCAGACTTGGCTTCTAGAATGTTGGATGACCTCATTCAACCTGGGCTTGGCACTAATGACTTAGGCGTAGGGGTTGGGTACTCGAGCATGGCAGTCAAGAGCTCGAGCACGGCCTCAAGGGAACTGGGCCTTGCCTTTGTGGACTCGTGCCCGACTACTAAGGACTGAGGACGGCCTCCATGGACCTAGACTCGTTTGCTAAGGACCCGAGCCACGATTGTGAAGGTTCTCGTACCTAAGTCTGAGGTCTAGTCATATTTTTTCAAAAATGATTTTTTGATTTTTCAAAGAGAAAATCACTTTTCTTGGTTTAAGCATAAATTGCCGTTGACTATGAAATATTACATTAGCACATTTTTCGACAGAAATTAATTGCTTTACAATAAAAGGAGCCTTAGTGTTGTAAATATTCACATTTAGCCTAAATAAAATCGTAAGGAGATCTATTTAATCTTCTTTTGTGTGTGTGTGTGTGTGTGTGTGTGTGTGTGTGTGGGAAATGCATCCTAAGATGCTTAACATGCGAGACCTGATTTTTGTTTCCTCTTTAAATGGCATGCTAACGTGCAATGAAATAATGGAATGAAGATATAAGGAAATAATTAACTCCAAAATATGCATCGTAACACTTATTTGGTAGGTTTTGTGACAGTTATCATTCAGAGAAATCCTAATTACCATCAATTTTGTTTCTATGGAACGACTTAAGTAACCTCTCCCTCACTTACCAGATAAGTAAATTCTGACTTAATTGAATAATTTAAGTAAATTTTAAATCATGTGATCGAACAAACTTAATCTCATGAAATGTTAATTGGGTTATCCTAACATGCCCTAATTGTCTTACAATAGTAACTTTATGAAGAGGTCCGCCCAAGACAATTTTCTCCTGGATCCGTTCTCAGCCCCATTACTTTTGTATAAAGTGATTGATTCAGCAATACGTGTTCGAAATTGTTTGATTGAACTGATCATAATCCTTACAATTGATTTCTTTTTTGAGACCTAAGAAGGGAAATAAGAAGATGAACAATTAAATGGAACGGTTTCACTACACATGGTATACAGCACATTGCCTTGAAGACACAGCACGAGAATTCCCCTTCAGATTAAAAAAAAAAAAAAAGAGGAAGAAGAAGAAGAAGAAGAAGAAACAAGAGAGCAACTCGACGACGAGAAAAAACCAACTCGTTACAGCCAAGTAACGAATAACCTCTCTCTCTCTCTCTCTCTCTCTCTCTCTCTCTCTACAGTCTCAAGCAAGAAGCCCTTGATCTTATCAGATGAAGGGCAACAGTGGTGGAAAGGTCTTGTGCCTCGAAGATGCACCCCGTGACCATCAGCTAACAACACACACACTCATTTCCGAACAAACAAAGATGTTCGGACTTGGTTGAAGTAGACCTTGGAGTTCAAACCAGTTGAAGCAGCCACTGCCCGAGAAGCAGAAGAGCTTCCTGGAGTAGAAGAGAGAGAAGCATTACGGACGCTTTCATGTGCATGCCTCTCCTCTTCTTCTTCTCTGTCTTCGCGGATCGTATCCATCACGAGGCATGGTTTGTGCCGCCTCCTCGTGGCAGTCGCAAGTTGTGATGGCACAACTTCTGTTATGAATCTTGCAAGGCGTGAACTGGCCATTTTCTTTCCCTTCTGATGGATGTCTAGAAAGGAGTGGAGGGAGGGAAGAATGTGCTGTTAAAGAGGGTTTGGGGTGGGATGGTTACGAACGTGAAGATATAGGAGAAAATTTATAGTGGGCTTTGGGGGTTCTCTTTTGTTTGTTTGCTTGTCCCTCCGCAAATATTATATATTTTTTTATCTAAATGGTTTAATTGACGAAAGAAAATGATAATGATAATGATAATAATAACAAATGTGTTCTATATCTAAAAAAATCTCAAATCACACCATCTTTATTTCACATGATACGTTGATGTGGTATCGTTCGATTAATATAATGTCTTTGTTGAGAAAACCTTCTACTGAATATTTTGATTCTGATAAAACTATCATATTTAAGAAAGAATCTGGTTAATGCTCTAAAGTACCTTATTACAGGTACAACACATGAATGAAAAAGCTTATACTACTCCAAACCTATGTTCAGACTCAAGACGAAGTCGTCACATATTTGCTTCTAAATAAGTTGAATCATATATTCAGATGGAGTGTAATATCACTTCTGAAGGTTCAACTTTTATCTTCGGAGAAGACTTATGTGTAGCATCAATAAGGGGCTAATTCCTTAAAAAATACTAACTTTATGTCTAATGACGATTCTGACCCAAACTTTTTTTTTTGTCTCATAAAAAAGCACTAACTTTAGGTCCAATGACGATTCTGGCTTAAACTTTTTTCCATTCCATGAAAAAGCACAAACTTTAACTCAAGTTCCAAATTTGATCCCCCTCAATTTGGAACCATTAATTATCCAACTGCAATTCCATGTCATCAATAAATCCATATGACTTGTTGACATGGATTTAAGGTACTATTAATTATCTTATTGGCATGGAACATAAAGTTCATCCTCTTTGGAGAGAGGGTAGGGCCAGGCTTGTTAAAAAAAGAATGATTTAATCGTGAGCATGGCGGATCTCGTCCATAGCGTCTCTTCATGAGTGGTAATACACGACTTCAAATTCCAATTAGACAGCTGATGCTTGCGGGTGAAATGAAGAAGACGATGAATAGGTTAATCGTCGTTCTTCAAGTTATGCCAGAGGTGAAGTAGATGAACAACTTCAAATCCATATTAAGAAAACAATGACTTAAATGCACATTAGCAAGCCACGTGGATTTATTGATGACGTGAAATTGTCAGGACAATAACGGTTCCATATTAAAGGGAGGCCGTATTTGAGACTCGAGTTAAAGTTTATGTTTTTTCATGGGATGGAAAAAAGTTTGGGCCAAAATCGTCATTGGATTTAAAGTTTGTGCTTTTTTATGAGACAAAAAAAAAGTTCGAGCCAAAATCGTCATTAGTGCTAAAGTTGGTGCTTTTCTAGTGAATTACCCCCATCAATAAGGACTTTATCAAGCTCATATTCACTGTTCTAGCCTGTCAGATTTAAGAGACTCTTCTACTTCTGAAGACTACTTCTGAATTATGTTCAGATTCTGCAATATACTTTTTCCAGATTTGAAGACCCACGTTACCAGGTATCCATTTTGGCTGCATTATTTACGAAAGTTTGTAATCTCTTATTGACAAAATTATTCTACATAGAGATTGGTAAAATAAATTTGATTAAAAATCACCTTCCATGGGACAAAAAATTCCATATTTGAACAACTTTGCTTATGGAAACTGATTTAGTTGTAAGGGCAATTGAATTTGAACAGCTCAGATTCTACACAAACGGCTACTAAATCTCTCTATATACAGTATCTTCTAATCAAGATTGATGACGTCCAATTAGTGATTGAAAAACGATCTTTCAAAGGACCTTTGCAACGACTAGTTGAAGGTCGAAGGAGTATAAAAGGGGATCCATAGTGACTGTTGAGGTGTGCAATCAGAACTATGAATTTCGAAGAACTTGAGTTTTTCAGATTCATATACTTGTTCTTGAGAGATAAACATCTAATCTTTGAGAGGTTGTTTGTGAGATTGTGTGATCATATACTCTTGCAAAGCCTTCATTGGTTCATTTGGTGGAATTCAGCCAATCGGCTGTCAGCATGGAAGAGTGGCCGTAGGCTTATCTAAGCCGAGCCACTATAATCTTCGTATGCAATTTCTCTTGTCCCTAAACTCCTTTATTGCATATGAATATTCGGAATCTCTTTCTGAAAGTCATTTAGATTTGTGATTCATTTGGTTTATTTATTTTAATTTCGCGATTTAGAGTTAAATTTGTTCAGAATCACCTACTCACCTCCCCCTATGTGATATTGCTAGATACAATAGTCTTATTTTGCACAGTCCCTATGTGATATTGCTAGATACAATAGTCTTATTTTGCACAGTAAACAATCATTAGTGTCTGCAAAAGAAAAATACATGAAACACACTCGGAAAATGGGATTTTCTTTTTTTTTTCTCTGCTTCAGAGGATGTTGGTCCTGAAATTGACATTACTAGGTACCTTGTGCCGATTCTAAGATGGCAGGCTAACCATCCCAAATTGAACGATTAAAATCCAGATGTTAAAAAAGGTCGCGTGGCGTTTGGAAGTGTTAAGATAGCGCTTTTTAAACCAATTCGTTTTGTTGACTTGTCCACCTTTCTTATTCGATGTGGGTCTTAGAGTGTGTGGTTTAACTCAATGTAGTGATACAGACGACATAGAATGTGGATATAAAGCGTGATAGGAACATTTCATTGAATTTCTGTTTCCTTTTGCTTTAGATGCTTACTTTTTTGAAGTGTCGTCTGTTAGTGCCGCCCTTGTTGCTTTCGACATTAATTGGAGGATAAGGGGCCGTGTTCCGTATTGAGGAGGGAAGACTTGCTGTGGGAGCCCTACCAAGTAATGCCAATTCCCGAGTCAGTGCTGGGAAATCTCTAAGAAGATATGGCCTTTGTTCAGATCGGAGAAGAAGCCAAATTTGCACTTTTCCAGGCTTTCAACGGGAAGCATCCGGTGAGAATAGTACTCGCTTGCATGTTCCGTCTCCTACTTGGTTAATTTCGTGGACCACATTTCACTCTGGCTTAGGACGATAAAGGCTGGGTTTCATCCCGTGAGCAAAGGGAGTGTTGTATTCCGTATCTTAAACGATGGGAAGAAGCACCTAAGTATCACAATGCTTTGCAAAGTCTATGAGTACCCTCCCTTGACACGTGAAATAGAGTATACGTACAGTCCCCACAAGCTTGAAAAAAGTGAGGGTTTTTTCGGGCGAGGAGGGGTGACGACTGCTAGTGAGTCAGTGACCCCCTTCGGATATTACACAAAAGGATCCCGCATTCAACACGATACGTTTGATTGAAAAGGTATAATTACTCCGCACCACCCGCGACTAGAAGGTCTGATTGGAGGCTTGTCGCTGTAGCTCCTCAAAGAAGCCAGAAGTCGGACCTCTCTCCACTCGAGGTACGCCATAGCTACAAGGGTCGAGTGGTTCGGTCACGACGTGAATTGAACTCATGGCCTCGCAAAGACATGCAACCCTTATACCAACTCGGTCAACCATCTTGGTGGTAAAATAAAATCGGGCCGTTTAGCACCCACGCAGGCCGTGGAGTGCGAGACATCCGTAGTTCACAGAGTTAAAATGCCGGTCCTTCTTTATTCCAGCATTTTTCCACGGCAAGGGAATCAACTATAAGTAGGTAAATTTCGAGGCCATGAAATATGCCACTTATTAATCTCATGGATCAAGTAAGACTGAGAGCCGAAATCCCAGTGATGGCCTGAACTATGAACATGTAGTTCTTTGCATGCCTCACCAGAAGGTATCGGCCCTAGCTCGTCGAAGTTGGGGATGTATTCGGCAGCGATCAATTAGACTGAGGAGGCGCAAATGCATGAGTGTACCCGCCATAAATAATTAAACATGGTGGTTCCCGTAGGTTGGTTTTCTTGCAATTGGTTAATTTGTAATTCGTCTGCGAATCGATTAGCTCATCGAAAAAGTAAAAGGGTAAACCAAATTGTCACGACGATGACAAGGCTATGTGGAGGAAAAATTACCAAAAAATGTCCTAAACCTATTGTAATTAAATCAATTCATTACTAAATCCTTTTTTCAATTGAGTATTAAGCCTTTTGTATTTATGTTAATTCAGTTCACCATATCAATTTTGATCGAAAATTGCTAAGATGGACGGACGTGAACAATTTCTTTTATTCACACATGAAAAAGAATTGTATCTCCTTCGACAAGTAAAGGAAATAGGCTTGTTTATGATTTTTTTATAATAGGTTTAGTACTTTTTTTTTTGTGCCATATAAGTGAAATAGTACATCACTGCACATAAAGATGGCATAAATGGCGGATCCGGGATCTCCCAGGGCAGGAGATCTGTTTCCATAAATGGCACCTCCTTCTACATGTTCTTTGGAGAAGTGACATAGTACGTCTCTGTACCCGTAAGACGCACAAATTTGACATATTATACCCTCGCGTGTCCACATCCTTTTATTTTGTAATCCATTTGTGGAAATTTTATAAGGGGAGTTAATTTTTCAGATTTTTACCTTTTTGATTCGTCAAAAATAACTTAATCAACGAAATATTTATTCATAAAATTAGGAAAGTGAGTTTCTAACTTTAAAAAGATAAAAAAATACTTTTCAAAATTGCTTATCTCAAACTTTTTAATATTTTATTTAATTTATTATCTATTGCATTTTTATATTATTCTTCCTGTTCGCTTTGCTTTGCCGGTCGGCAGGCTTTGACGACAGGTGGCGACCTGCCACAAGATATCAGGCCTCGCCATATCCGGCGAACGTAGTCACTCGTCAGCCATTGCCAAGGTTCAGCAACTGACGGAGCAAGAAGAAAAAAAGAAAAAAATTGGATTTATCCAATAGTTTAGGCTGCGTATGGTAGCGTTTCTGTTCCAGGGAGCATTTTTTGAACAGAAATATTTTTTTGTGTTTCTGTTCAAAATTACGATTTTTAGGAAAAAAACGCGTTTGGTAATTTAAAAAAAAACACTTTTTTCAGTCACTGACTGGCGATCGGCGGCGACCGGAGGTGAGCGACGGCCGGCGGCGGGCGATGGGTGGCGGCGGCCGGCGATCGACGGCGGCGACGGCCGGCGGCAGCGACCGGCGGCGGCGACCAGCGAGGGCAGACGGCGACCAGCGAGGGCGGACGGCGATGGCGACTGGCGGCGGCGGACGGCGACAGCGGCCGGCGGGGGGGACGGCGACGGCGGCCGGCGACAGCGGACGGGGACGGCGGCCGGCGACCGCGGCCGACGACAGTCGACGGCCGGCTTTTAGCGAGGCGGCGAGTGGTAATCGCGTCGGCGACGATGGATGGTGGTTTCAAAAGTGTTCCAAAAAGTGTTCCAAAATCCCAGAAGCAAATTTTTTTTGTTCCTTCAAAAGTGTTCCCTGGCACAAAAGTGTTCCGCGGAACACTTTCGGAACATTTTTGAACCATACACGTTTCTGCTCCAAAAGTGTTCCCGGAACACTTTTGGAACAGAAACAGTTTCCCCGGCCACCATCCATACGCAACCTTAGTCTCTACAATTCTGGCAAAGTGATGACGTCCATCTGCCCTTGACTTTTAATACGCATCACCATCAACTCGAGGGCCCATCGAGGAAAGGTCAAAAGTCATGGTGGTTACTTAGCCGTCTATCAGGGTCTGAATGAGTAGGCCAATCCGCCCTGACCGCACTGCTTAGGACTAGTTGGAAAAGACAGCTAAAAAGTGCACAAAGATCCCAAATTTGCATTCAATTCATAAAGCGAGTCATGGCAGTGCTTTTCATCTCAAGTGCCCCACTATTTTTTGGACTCGGACTCCACTGTTAATATGTTCTAATTAAATTTGCTCCTGATGGGTCTAAAATTGCCTGAGCTATGACAAAGAGAAATCCCAATTAGAACCCATTTAACTATTTAGATTCTTAAACTAAAAAAATTACTTACAAATTTGAGATCTTTGGTTCATATAAGCTGTCAGCTTTTGTGTACTTATGGTCTTCAACTATTAGTCTAATTAAATTCGATCCTCATCGTGGCTCGTGACCTGAAATCGTACTGTTCTCTATGATTTTTGATACTTTACCGCTGTCTATACTATGTAATCATTTCGTAATCTAGTTTAGCCATTCACTTAGTGCATTGCCTTATGTCTCAACTCTAAGTGAGGTAGAGTGAGATGTCAAATTTTTTCAAGAGGTAAGTTGAACCGTAAATTATATTTGTAATTTGATAGGGCTTTTATTCAATTAATCAAATAAAGTGAGAAATTTCTCATTTTCCTCGGGTATTGGCCCATGGGACTATTCCAAGGAATATCTTTTTTCGCTTGTCGCCATCCCTCCATCATCCACCATATATATGTAAGTCCAGCTTTAGGTTGTGCAATGCGCATGCAAAATCCAGCTCTAGGTTGTGCAATGCGCATGCAAAATCACATGCAAACCTCCTCCTCCTCCACACAACACCCCCTCCCCCCCCCCCCCCCCCCCCCCCCCCCCCCCCCCCAAACCACCACCACCCCCACACACACCACAAACAAACACACAAACCAAACAAATGAATAGAGGAATGGCTGATACTAAAACGCCTAAAAAAGTACTTCCGACGACCTTCCCAACGGCCGCTGCTGTCGATACTAACAAAATGTTGCCAAGAGAGAGATCGCCGCTGACCCCTTTTTCCGCGGTCGCCCCTGCCCGTACGGTGGCTGCCTCGAGGCTCTGTCTTCACATTTCTTTAGGGACAATCTATGAAGAAGAAGACAATGAAGTCACGCAGTCGTCATTGGCTTCCTTCTTGCCCATGAAGTCATTACTGTGTTTCTTGGAAGTGCACAAGCCTTGGACATTCTTTGCACGTGACCATCAGTTCGTTTAGGACAGAAACATCGTATTCCCTATGGTTTTTCTGATCCATGAAGGTTCTGTGTATTTGTGAACCATGGATTAACGAGTCCTTTAGATTTCGGTCAGTCGATTGAATATTGTGTGTTTTACACCACACAAAGATTGGGTTGGTCATGTTGTTTAGTTTCCTCAATATTTCTCTTGGAAATCTCTTGTGAGAATCTTATATAATATGGAGCCTTTGGGATTGATTTTCACTATATTTCGGTACAATTAGCCTCTTAAGATCTAAATAATTAATACATCTAACAACCAACAAACGGGACAGCTAGGAAAAGTTGTGCTCTTTATCTATTCTTTTTTGTTTTTCTTTCCCATTTCTTGTCCTCTTTTCTCTTTCTTATTTCGCTTGAATCAATATGCGGTCACCCATTGAGCATGACAGCCAAGCAGACAGCGGCCACCGGCCCTGACAGCAACTCCAGTGATGCCTCCGCTAGATGCCGCCGCTGCATGCGTTGCTAGCTTCCACCATCGACGCTGCCACCTACCATTGCGTATGCCCAAGCACCCACGTAACACTGGCTCGGCCTTTGCATATATATTCTCTCCTTTGCACGCCGGGTTTGTCCTCGCGACGCTGGATTCAACGTCACACATCCCCGGGCCTAGGCCAACTTTGGGTTACGTTAAACTGGCATTACCCGAGGCTTGGCAAATGCGAAGGAGTCGCGACCCCCGAAATCTCCTTTGTCCTTGATGAGGACAAGGAAGGTGAGAGAAAGCCCTTGCCAATGTCGTCCCAAGCTGGGAAGCGGCATCGACGTGGTCGTGATATATCGGGTGTAAATTCTCTTAGTGTATTAAGAGTACTTTAGACGAACATGTACTTTATCACATGATATTTCATGAGTAGCAATTTGCTAGCATAGCAATTTTTTTGGTGACTGTGAGAGTAAGAACATATTATGGGCCACAAATACTTGAAGAAGTAGACTCCAAAAATAATTTCTATTTTTTGTGTGTCCTAAAATAGATTGTTAATCTTACAATGAATTAAGGACGATGACGTAATTATTTTTCTTTTTTAAATCCCATGAAAAACCATACAAACAATAATCATTTAAGGGTTTTCTATTCATGATGTGATTTTCGGATTCTGTCCATCCTACTAGATGACATGTGTTACGAAAACAAGTGGACATGGCGGGGGTTGCGAAATGAAATAGGCAGAGAAGAGTAAAATGGGAATCTGTTTGGGTAAATTACATATGAAATCACTTTATTTGAATTACGCTTCATATAGGCCACTCGACCTTTTATTTTAGTCAATAGGTCACACAATTTTGATTTCTTTTCCAAAGCTTTCAAGTTGCCATCTATTACACTATTAGATACTGATCTTGCGCGAGCTCGAGTTCAAGCTCCGATGGCTGCATCCTGTGAGCACATCATCACCGGAAAGGGGCTCGAGTTCACACCCATTTTGCTCCAATAGCTCAATGAATCAAAATATTTAAATCTCGTACATTTCTTTATCAACTTCAGAGTCTCTTGAGTTTTAGCTTGGAATTTGATTAGAATCATCCAGCCCACCAATCGCATGTCGCACATCTCATCAGAAGATACAAATTCAAATGGTTAGATAATTTCAAATTTACTGAACAATTTCTGAGAAATTAGTCTTAAACTGGCTAAATCTTGGGAACACCCAAAGTACCACCACATCACAATCATCGTGTACGTATGGGTGTGTTTGTATGACTGTGTATATGGTGAATCAGAGAACAAATCTTTTGCAAGTGCAAAATGACAAGGTGATACCGAATGCAGCTTACTGTGAACTCCTTGTCTTAGCGAAAATCCTACTGCCAAAATAATGGTGTGAGGATGGGGATTCAGAAGTGGAGGGGAAAGTTTCTAAAAAAGTCTTAGATCTGTCAATTTAGTTTTAAATCTTTTATTGGTATCAATTTAATCCTACAATGTATGTCATAAACGATGTTAATAAAATGAGCTTTTCCCGAAGAAGAATAAAAAGTCGAACATTGTCTACACAAACAATGTTAACCAAATGACACTGAATGTTTCGGACAAAACTTTTCAAGCTTTAAATGCACCTTAAATGACCTGAAAGGAGTGGACAATTAACGTGTCTTATATCTTTTAATAGCAATTCGTTACTCCCATAACACTGGGCAAATGTAAAAGAATTTGGTTCAGAGACGCAACAGATTCCGTATTCGATTTGCAACGGCTTTCTTTCGGAGTAATATTTGAGCTAGGTTCATATCACCACCCATGCACGGTGTGGAGCCTTATCCGAAGCGTACGAGACTGGACGGTTGTCGGTACATTTGTACAGATCGTTCGACTGGAACAGTTTGGGTACTTCCTGCAGTTAAAGTATATCACAAGGACATCCCTGAAAGCACGTGTTGGAAAGACAGGCACATGCAGAAGATGAGAAATAAAATGGTCGGATGCCTTGGCTAATACGGCTGATGCCCAAAGGGCGCCGCCCTTCATGCGTGGTCATTTTCATTCATTTGCAGGAACAATTGGACACCCATCTTGGGGTCATTATCCCTGAATTTGGTGGAATACGGTATTTGTTGAAAATGGATATACAAATATTCGCAGATTATTTATTTTGATTTGATTTGATTTGATTATAATTAAAAATTTGACTTGATTTACTTGTTTCAATCTACGACTATGTTCTTTGGGGATTTCACTTGATTTACTTGTATCAATCTACAATTATGTTCTTTAGATAGAACCCATATTGTACTATAAATAGGGTTTTCATATAATATAATTACACACAAAAAGTAAATGCAAAAAAGCTTATTCTTAAATTTCTCTCTTTACTTGCGTTTTCTTTCATGGTATCATAGCGAGGTTCTTCTGGCCTAGCTTCCATAAACGACTCCTAGAATTGCCTCTGTCTTCTTTTCTGAATTGTTGTTGCATTCCCTTTCATGCAAAACAAAGACGACAAGCCAATAGGAATTCATGGAGAAAAATCAAAACACAGGTATAGGCGAAGAGAGAAATCTAGCACATGAAGAATTGATTGGCTCCCCTGGAGTTTTGGATCTAGTTACTACGAGCCAGTGTGATCTGTCTCCGATCAGATCTAATGGATCAAACCAGCCCTTTGTCCAGATCACCGATTCGGCCAATTGGCCGACATTCCTTTGGATACCCTGGCCTAGTCAATGGATTGGTGAATCCACCCAACCGTGGGCTTCGACTCATTCTTCTAGGGAAGAAACAAATCTAAATGATTCTAATAGATCTGGGCCCCAAATTGCTCCACCGGGTCAGGGAGCAAATCCATACCCGGTGTATGGACTCGGGTTTGCACCATGGGCCAATCCCAGGGAATGGGAGCCGTCCTAAACCTAGTGATACCCTCTACATGTCGTCGGCTGATGGCCCAAAGCTCCAAATCATCGCCTTGCCACTCGTTGGAGTAGAAAACTATACAGCCTGGGCAAGCGACTTTCGGCAAGGACTTATTACCAAGGACAAGGACGGGTTCCTAGATGAATTGGCTATGTCCTGGTCGATGTGCGGCTGTACCGTCACCACTGCAAGTGTAGTCAGCTTGTCCATATCTGGATTCAGCATTGTCTTAGTCTTGAAGTGGTAGCAGGTCTTCCTCCGATTGACAACCCAAAATCGTTGTGGGATGCGATCAAGGAAATGTATGGAAAGCTCGACCGCATCAAAATTTTCACCCTAACGCAGGCATCGTTTGAATTCAAGCAGGGGGACCTTTTCGTCGTTGCTTGCTTCAACCAATTGTCCGCCTTATGGCATGAGCTTGACCAGCCACAGTAAAGCTGGAAGTACCGGATTATACACTACAATAATACATACAAATCAAGGAAGAATAGAAGGTAACTCGTTTCTTGCTTTCCTTGAATGACAACTTTCTAGGGTTCCGATCACAAATCCTAGCGATGGATCCCGTTCCACCCCTCGATGTCACGTCCCAATCCCCGGGCCCACAATAACGCCACCAAATCGCCTCGAGTCATAAACAGGACGGTGTCCTAAGCACATCATCGACCCATTATTTTATTTATTTGTAATTATTATTACTATTCTCATTAGCGCAGGCGGAACGTACTACTCCATTCAGATATTAAATTAATGGGAATAGAAAAGTAGGGGATTAAGTACACCTCAAGTGCTATAAGTTGTGAACGGCGCTCACTTTAGTGCCAAAAATTTCAATTCAATCACTTTAGTGCCAAAATTTTCAAATCGATCACTTTAGTGCTACATCTTTATAACTTCAATAACTTAAGTGCCAACTTCTTTTAAAAACGATCACTTCAATGCCAAGTCCGATGAGTCACGTCGTTCAAATAGTAATAAAAAAAATACACGTATCTGATTTCGGTGAGCCACTTCAGCTTAAATCGGAGTTGGCACTAAAGTGATCATTTTTAAAAGAAGTTAGCACCAAAGTGATCGATTTGGAAGTTTCGGTACTAAAGTGAGCGCCGTGCTCAACTTACAATACTTGTGTTGTGATGTACTTAAGCCGAAAAGCAGGATACCAAATATAACAACAATTTAGCAACAAATATATGTAATATATACTTCCTAACCCTCGGGAGTTATAGTAATATCAACATGCCTAGTCTCTAGGGCTACTCCACAGGATCATAAAAAAGATAATGGGGTCACCAGGATTAACTCATATCTATCAACAAGAGGGGCCAACCTCACCTTCTAACCAGAAGTCATTATAAAAAAGGTCACAAAAGTCTCGTCTCAAAAGTGGAAGCTCAGCAAGGGTCCAAGATCAGAGTCTCCCGTATCCATGTCGTTATCCGGATCTACCACCTCTCCATCCGGAGTGTCCAGATCCATAGCGTCTCAAGTCTGAGTTAGGTCCGCAGATCGCCCATCAAAACCCTTAATTGGCCCATACACGTCAGCACCATCACGGTAGAACCAAGCTCGGAATACATGAGGTACTAAGAAGCCTCGTCCCTCTTGAACCCAGATGGTCGTGGTGTGGTGTTCCCAAATATGGTCAGATCTGTAGGTAACATCATAAGAATACTCTACTGGGATGCCAAACCTCATCGGGTGAGGAAAAGGCATCATGGACCTAAAAAATGTTTAATAACAATGGGTGAGATATAAAATCTCTATGAGTCAATGCCTGTGACATTCTGATTTCCGACCCTATCTCGAAACTTATGAATGAATGAATGCCTATCGATGTATTTCAGTAAATCTCACTCAAAATTGATCTCTCTTGAGTCGACTAACCAAAGGGGAAATGCTAAATAGGATTTAAGTACGTGGATTAAAGAACTTAACCACGAGTCGGTGCTTTGACCATAAGGATTGCCGAGGAAACATTTTGGACCGCTAAAGGTCTATCTAAGAATGGTTTCAGAACAATTTGCTAGTGTCACGCAATTGGTCCACGGGTGATTCCGGATGACCATAGTATGATTTGCGAATTAACCTAAACCGATTCCTAACGGTTGCAACCTTCAGGACTAGCAATTAACTCTCGCAATTACATGACAACCAAAGTCGCCGTGGCATGAGTAACTCTTAAATGCGACATTAGTCGCGGGTTGATACGCGTAACTCCTGAGAGCCACCCGTTAGTCTGAGATACGCCGGAATGACAAACGACTGAATTTAGCCATAAATTAGACTTCGAGATTATAGGCCGGATATTCGAGGATTCCAACGGGAATAAATTGGACGCCGCCTCATCAGGAACCAATAAGGTTAAAATTCGCCCATTAGCATTTAGAAAAGTGGAATTCGGGTCGACGAGTGGAAATTTCCTTTTTACTATTAGATTAATGCCCTTTCCTTTAGAAATAAGTAAGCGCAAAATGGACAATTGCCACTCCCCCATCCTTGGCCGAAAATTTAAGGGCAAAGAAGTCTTTTGACCATTGAATAATTGAGATTCGATTGGACTTGATTGATTTGGCCATTTCCCCATGAACCACCCTCCAACCACTAGTCATTCAAGAGTACTATTTATGTCATAAACCTACTAACCACCCCCCCTCTCAAATCTTTCCCTCTTGCATTTGAAATTTGAGGAACACTTCTCATTCTTTCTCTCCCCCTTATGTTCGGCCGACCCCCCTCATCTCTCCCTCACTCTCATTCCTTTTCATTTTCCTCTCAAAGCTCTCTCTTTCACTCTTCCTCTCATCCCACCGCCGCCGAGCAAGGAGGAATCACGAAGAACAAGGGCTGTTCTTGGAGGTTCCTTCGGCTAGATTATGGTAAGTAACCCTTAGAACCTCGTTGAGCATGTTAGAGGATTAGAGATTCAAGTTAGGAGTATTTTTTATGCTAAAATCCTTGCCATTCTTGGTTGTACACCTAGGGGGCCGATTACTCTCCGCCGGACCAGATTTACGCCGCGCCTTTCACCGCTATCTCAACTGATTTTCCTTAGCTCTTGGTCTTGGTAAGTTAGTTCTAAACCTTAGTTAGGATCTTAGGTTATGGAAGGACCAAGTAGTCTTGGTTAGATTGAATTTCGTGGATTGTTCTTGTAGTATCTTCGAGGAACCCGAACTTGTGCTTTATGTGCTAAGTGAAACGTTGAGTTGTGAGGCCTGAGATGATGAAAACTTAGTTACAAATGTCTAAGGATTATGATTATAAGAGAATCGAATGCTATTGTGTGCCATTGAGAAGACTAGAACTTGTTTAAGCTTGATTGAATTGATGGAACACTTGATTGGTGCTTACATGTATTCGGCCATGGAGTGAATTTGGTGACACCTTACACGAAATAATCTAATGGCTTCCATTACCTTGTTGGTCATGAGTTAATGTGTATAAATCAAGTGATTGGATTGATGTTATGACTAGTGCAATTCATCCATGAGTGCCAATTCATGCGTTTGATGCTTAAATTGATGAATCAATTCCTAATGCTTGAGAAATGACCGATTGGTGATGATGGTGAATGATGATTTCCCTAATCGAATTATATTCGATTATGAAGTATTAAAATGGTGTCACCTTGAGTAAACTTTATAATGTGGTTCTGTGGCATGAGATTGGAAATTTGATGGTCGATTGATGCCTTGAATTGGCAAAATGTTTAATTGCATGTTTATAGCTATAATTAAATGAATTATGAGCTTATGAGTATATAGTACCCTGATACAACTAACGCGGGGTTTATATACATCCTGAGGCGAATATCGCGGGATGGACCTGATGCGACTAACGCGGGTCTTATACATGGCATTGGAAACCTGATGCGACTAACGCGGGTTCCTTGATTCATTAAGCCTCAGGCGTTATTACGCGGGCCTTGCCATGGAAAGTGTAGTTGTACCAAGTATAAGTAATATCCTTTATACTATGAGTAATTGAGTGCCAAAGTCCGAAGTTTAGTTTAGAATTGAGAATCTTACTATGACTTGCCTTGACCGAATTATTATGTGCCTTTGCCTTGTTCTTGATTAATTGGTCATTGCATGTGTTTGGGAGTGTCTGGAAGTGCTAAGTGCCTAGCTTAGGGTTAGGATTAGCTTATTGAGATTTATCTTACCCCGTCGTGGGACCAACCTTTTTCAGACCCTAAGCTTTAGACATGTCACCACGAGTTTTTGGGGTACCTATACATACCGAGACGTATGTCACTGAGTATCCAGCAGGGGAAGGCAAGGCGTGGATTAGGAAGCGCAGTACAGTTTGGGTGGACATAGGGACAGATCACTGGAGGCCAGACGGGTATGCTGCCTAGTTCTTTCGGGATGGCGACACTACTCATGGCCCTCTAAAGGACATTCGATGTGCCCTGGGACGTGGTGGGTGAACAGGATCCGATGAATGTATACCCTCCAGAAGGCGAGATCTCTGATCTAGAGACCGATCTCGAGCCTGAGGTACATCTCCCGACGGTGCAGTCCTAGAACCCTGTCGCCGATGGTGAGGTTGTCGAGCCCTCTGATGCCGATGACGATCCTTTGGATATAGTAGGACCTGAGCCAGAGATTACAGGTGCCGAAGACGAGGCCATGGATTGGGTGGCCGACCCCGAGGAGGGAGATATCCCAATGTATTCTGAGTCCGAGTCGGAAGAAGAAGAAGAAGAAGTCCCAAGGGAAGTACAGCCGGGTAACTGGGTAGAGTACAACCCCGTGGTAGATGAGAACCTTTCTGACGATAGTGAGCCTGACCTTTAGATTACTTAGTTGTCCCCGACTTTTGGAAATACCCTTTAGGACAGTGACGCTTGACCTAGCCTGATGATTCCTTTTTGTTTAGGCTGACCACCATTCCCTTAATCTCTATTATGAATGTATACCCTCCAGAAGGCGAGATCTCTGATCTGGAGACCGATCTCGAGCCTGAGGTACATCTCCCGACGGTGCAGTCCTAGAACCCTGTCGCCGATGGTGAGGTTGTCGAGCCCTCTGATGCCGATGACGATCCTTTGGATATAGTAGGACCTGAGCCAGAGATTACAGGTGCCGAAGACGAGGCCATGGAATGGGTGGCCGACCCCGAGGAGGGAGATATCCCAGTGTATTCTGAGTCCGAGTCGGAAGAAGAAGAAGAAGAAGTCCCAAGAGAAGTACAGCCGGGTGACTGGGTAGAGTACAACCCCGTGGTAGATGAGAACCTTTCTGACGATAGTGAGCCTGACCTTTAGATTACTTAGTTGTCCCCGACTTTTGGAAATACCCTTTAGGACAGTGACGCTTGACCTAGCCTGATGATTCCTTTTTGTTTAGGCTGACCACCATTCCCTTAATCTCTATTATGTATGTCATTTATGTTTAAGTTGTCGTGTAAAACTGGATCTACCTTATGTTATGTATCGTTGTTGTTCTTCCTAAAGTCATCTTGTTTTTAATTATGGTATGGAGTTATGTATGTCGCTTCCGCATGTGCATTTGTATTTACTTGCTCATCGTTTGTCGTTCGATCCTGGGTATGTTCGTAGCAAGGAATGACGCTAGGGCGATGTTGGCTCACTTGGTTAGGACGCAAGGCGTGACAATGCCTAAGTCCGAGTAGGATAATAATTCGTTCAAGGCATCCTAAACATGCAAGACAATATGATGTAAAACAATAGCATGCATTCTATACCACAATGATTATCATATGAGAAAGTATAATATTTTCATGAATCACAATCACATGCGTACTTACTCTACCTTGGCCACATATAAACAGATTATACGTACACATGCAACCAAGGCATATAACCAGAGCACTCATCACAAGTTGCACGCATAATGCATCACACGTGTTCCAGTTATTAACGACTGTTCCCGGTCTAGCAAAACCAAGCTTCCGGCAGAAACAGACTTTGTCCCTTTCCTTCGGCGACGGCAATGACAAGCCATGTGGTTCCAAGTATCCTCAACATGGACTAATAGTCAAAGCATTCCTTTAAGGAGCATTGGCCCGTAACTTGCCGCAACCGGCATCTAGTAAGTCATGTGGTTCTAAGTACCCTCGGCATGAACTTACCAAGCTCAACCCTCGTACCCGGGGATCGGCTTCGTCCTCACGTACCCGAGAAGAAGGTATCCATTATATGACCACATAAGCACAACAGTCAAATAGCCAGATTATCTCTTTTCATTTAATCCAATGAAACCACAAGCAGTCGTGCTCAAAAATAGGCTCAAGGCCATTTTATACTCAAAATTGGATTTAGATGCGATCACACATAAACACATATTATCCAGTCAATTCCGCACGTATGTAAGATAATCAATCATCAAATATACACCAATAACGGCATAATGCAATCATTATTTAATCATCCAATAATTAATTAATGACTAATTAATTATCAAGGCCATATTTAACTTCATCCAATTCAATCACCTAATCCGAATTCTAATTAATAGAGTGTTTAGCAAGCTCAATATCAAATAAATGATTCAGTTATAATTAAAATATATATACCCTGCATCTGATAATTATTTTTAATTTCGAACAGATTTCAGTTTTACTAATCCTCGAATGCAGTTAATGCACTATTTAGAGTTTAGGGATTAACTCGCAACGAAAATCTCGAAAACTACAAACGTCGAATACGTGCCAAGCTCGGCGTCAAGTCGCTACTCTCCTAATCGAAATGTAGCCATGGTTGGTTGAACAACAAGAAATCCAAGTCGATATGACAACTAAAGGCGTCGGGGAAAGCTGAACAAGGGTAACGTCAGCCGTGACGTTTGGTTCCTACAAAAAGGAGGTTCGGGCGACGTCGAACCGTGCTAGAGAGCACTGGACAGCATTTTCGGGCAACAGACATAGGCGATCCAATAGTGCAATAGCGACCTGGGATGATGGGAAGGGTTAAGCGGCTACCGAGGATGTCGGAATAGGTTGATCGTGGCTGAGCAAGGCGTCAGAAAGCTCGGTAAAGGCTAGAAAGTCGTCGGGATTGAGCGGCGTTCGGGTCAAGAGGTGGAGGTAGGCTAGAAGGTGCTAGACGGCGTCAGTTGTGTCACGTCCCGCATCCTAACGAGTGCGCCAACATCACCCTAGCATCGTTCCTTGATACGAATATACCCAGGATCGAACGACAAGCGATAGATAGTAAATGCAAATGCACATGCGAAAGTGACATACACAACTCCATACCATAAATAAATAAAAGATGACTTTAGGAAATAACACTTATACATAACATCGAGCAGGTTCAGTTTTACAAGATAACATAAACTGAGATACACAATAGGGATTAGGGGAAGGTGGTCAATCTAACAAAAAGGGGTCATTAGGTTAGGCCAAGTGTCATTGTCCTAAGGGCTCCAAAGGTCGAGGATTACTATAACACCTACTGGTCAGGCTCGCTATCACCAGAGTAGTTCTCGTCGGCTATGGGGTTGTACTCCACCCAATCACCCGGCTGCGCTTCCCCTGGGACTTCTTCTTCCAGATTTGACTCGGGATACACATGAATGTTTCCCTCCTCAGGATCGAACTCCAACTCCAACGGTATGTCTTCGGTATCTTCGGACTCCGGCTCGAACTCTGCGATGTCCATGGGATCGTCACCGGCGTCAGAGGGCTCGATGACTTCACCGTCGGCAATTGGGTTCTGGGACTGCGTCGCCGGAAAACCCACACCTGGCTCGGGATCGGTCTCCAAATCCGTGATCTCATCGTCGGGAGGGTAAACGTTCATCGGATCCTGCTCACCCACCACATCCCAAGGCACGTCGAAGGTCCTCAAAGGGCCGTGAGTGGTATAGCCATCCCGATAGAACCATGCTGCATACTTGCCCGGCCTCCAGTGGTCTGTCCCTATGTCCACCCAAACGGTACTGCGCTTCCTAATATACGCCTTGCCCTCACCTACTGGAAACTCAATGACATACTCTTCGGTATACACGGGTATCCCAAAAACTGGTGGCCTCATGGTCAAGGTTTAGGGTCTTAAAAGGTTGGTCCCACGACGGGGTGAGATAAATCTCAATAAGCTAGTTCTAAACCTAAACTAGGCACTTAGTACTTCCAGACACTTCCTAACACATGCAATGACCAAATAATCAAGAAACAAGGCAAATGGCACATAACAACCCAATTAAGACAAAGTATTAGTAACATTCTCAATTCTATGCTAAACTTCGTACTTTGGCACTTAATCACTCATATCATATAGGATAGTACTTATACATAATATGATTGCACTTTCCATGGCAAGACCCGCGTAATAACGCCTCAGGTTTCCAATGCCATATATATGACTCGCGTTAGTACGCCTCAAGTCAATCCCACGATTATCACCTCATGATGTATATAAACCCCGCGTTTAACGCATCAGGGTACCATATGCTCATAAGCTCATAATTCAATTAATTATAGCTATACACATGCAATTGGGCATTACACCAATTCAAGGCATCATTCGACCATAACATTCCCAATCTCATGCCACAGAATCACATTATAAAGTTTACTCAAGGTGACACCATCTTAATACTTCATGATCGAATATAATTCGATTAAGGAAATCATCATTCACCATCATCACCATTCTTTCTCCAACATTAGGATTGATTCATCAATTTAAGCATCAAATGCACTAATTGGCATTCATGGCCGAATACCTCTAGGGTTCATTCATCAATTCAATGAATCATTCTTATATCTTAGTCCATGGCCGAATAGAGCTTGTGATCAATAGGTGTTGACACCTGATTTTGGATCAGCCTTTTTCCAGTTATTTCTTAGAAAATTCATAAAAAATCCATAAAAAGTCAAAAAATTGCAAAATCAACTTTGGTGGCCTTGGCCAAGCCTAAGGAACCATTGTTGATAAAAAAATAATTTTTCATATTTTTTGCATTTTAAATATTTTCAAAAATTAGGAAAATACTAGAAAAATCAAGAAAAATAGCATTTGAGGTCACAAAAATATGGAAAAATGATTAATATTTTTCTTTTAAATCCCTTGTCTTTTTGAGCTCACAAAAATTCCAAAACGAAATTCAATTTTACGTGTTCCTTTGTTACACATATGATTGAATTTGGTAAAAAAATGTCAATTGAGTCTTTTAATTTGTAATTTTAGCATTTTTTAGGATCTTGACATTCAATCTAATTTTCCCTTATTGAAATTTAACCCAATTGCCCTCACAGAATGTTTAATTGCATAAATTGGGTGAAATTGTATACTAAATTGCATTTTAGTTCTTGAAATTGGGCATAATTGAAATTACTTTCAATTCAAGGACCACCATTGCAAATTGAACACACTGCCCGATGGTTTTCATCATTTTGAATCGATTGGCATAGGTAATTTGTCCAATTTGATCATTTGAACCTTCAATTGCACAATTCCCCGATTTGCGATTAAATGAAAATTTAGGGTTTTTGTCGAAATTAACATGAACTTTTGGGCAAAATTACATTTTTAGATAATACTCATGCCCTAAATTCGATTATGAGGTGTATTGCAAAAATTCCCCATCCATTTGGGATTAATTTCGAAAAATAAGGTCAGAACCGATTTTGACCGGTCAGACCGCCCGGTCAAACCGGTCCGGAACAGTGCCATCTTCCTCCCCGAGAGTCTGCACAGATGAACAGTGCAATGATGAGTTTTGATAGCCAATTTGACCAAGCAATCAGCTATAATTGAAGAATAATTGGTGGGGGTTTGATTCTTCGAACCATTCCCTGTCGATTGATGCCGAAATCGCGGCCAATGGTCGCCGGAGAAGGGAGTAATCGGCCGGTCAATCCGGCAGACCTGCGAAAGTCAACACTTCCCAAACTCAGTATAAATTAATGCCAAATTCGCACGAATTAAGGCCTGCTAAAGAACTAAACGGACATGGACGTCCCGCCCATCGTTTCAGTCGCCGTTTGGACCAAATGGCACGTGCAATCACTTGCCATTTCGAGTCTGTTGGTCCTCCCAATTGGCGACAAAAAGCTTCTTGAAATCGGATATAGTCCACGGAGGCCTTCGCGAAGAGAAGGGGTAGTTGATTCAGTTAGAGGAGGAGAAACTGAATCGAGAGAGAGAGAGAGAGAAAACGTGAGAGAGAGCTCGTTCTCCGACCCCTGTCGTTGAGAACTTGAGCTCGATTGCAAGGCGCTGGTTGGGCCGTCTCCGGCCAAACCGAAGCCAAAGAAGACCGTTGGAAGATCGCTTGGAGCACCAGGAAGCGATCGCCGCCGGCCGCGCCACGCGAAATCGCGAAAACAGGTGAGACACAGTTTCGAGTTTCTCATTGTGCATCAATGGTGACTCACCTTGTAACGCCCCGAGTCCCTCCTGGCGCACATCATCGCCTTACGAACAGTTCTTTTTCTGTATTATACCCAGGATCTTTACAATGCATGGTAGGCAATGAAACTTAAATGAACATGCAGCAGCGTCACGTAAAACTCCTAGACAATTAAACGAGAGAGGGTTTGAGGGAAGTAAGACACTTAATCAAGTCATAGCATAGCATACGATTCACTTTACAACATAAACATAAACTGGGATACAACACTTGGGATCAGGGGAGATGGTTAGCCTAATCAAAAGAGACGACGGGCTAAGGGTCAGGTGCTACTCAAAAGTGGAACTCCAAAAGTCATGGATGCCTAGACTAGCTAAGGGTCGGGCTCGCGGTCATCATCGGGATCCTCGCGGTGTACTGGGTCGTACTCCTCCAGGTCTTCCTCGTCTTCCTCTTCCTCTTCTTCCTCTTCTTCTTCTTCTTCTTCAAACTCTGGCTCTGGATCTGCCCCATCCTCGGGTTCAGGCTGATCATGGTAGATGGCCTCTCCGTCAGGGTTGTACTCCTCCTCCAAAGGCTCGTCCTCGGAATTGTCTAGCTCTGCCTCATCCTCCCCGGGCTCGGACTGGTCCGTCTCCATGGGATCTTCGGCATCAGAGGGCCCCACGATGTCGCCATCAATCTCAGGGTTCTGCGACGGTGCTGGCGGAAGGTTTGGATCAGGTGCGGTCTCGGAGTCAATGAGATCCCCATCAGCAGGGTGTACGATCGAAGGATCCTGCTCGCCAATGACATCCCACGGCACATCAAAAGTCCTCAGCGGCCCAACCTCAAGGTCTCCATCACGGTAGAACCATGCTGCAAACTTGTCCGCCCTCCAATCTGCTAAGCCTATATCCATCCAGATGGTGCCATACTTCCTAATGTAGGCCTTCCCCTCTCCCACTGGGTACTCCGTGGAATACTGCTCTATCCAGACAGGCACCCCAAAAATCGGCGGCGGCGGCATGCCTAGGGTTTGGGGTCTGAAAATGGGGGTCCCACGACGGGGTGAGATAAACTCAGAAACTAACCCTAACCCTAGACTAGGCTCAGGGACTTCCAGACACTCCCAAACACATGCAATGACCAAACATGCAAGGGTAGGCAAATGGCACTCAACAGCTCAAATAGAGTATAATAGGGCATCCAATTAACATTTTATAAATTGACTTGGCTTCGTACTTTTTAACGTGGCACTTATCAGTATGCAGTATAAGGATAGCTTATAATCCTAATATGGTTGCACTTCGCATGGCAGAGGCCGCGTAATAACGCATCAGGCTTATAATATCGCGGAACCCGCGTTTAACGCCTCAGGTTACCCTTTGCCATGACGTGACCCGCGTTTAACGCATCAGGTCTATCCCGCGTTTAACGCATCAGGATAATATACGCACATAGGCCCATAATTCAACCAATCATAGCATAAAACAATCACATGTGCATAACGTCCTTACAGGGACCACTTGGCCACTCTAAATCACAATCCCGTACCGTGGCACATCATTATATCACAATCGATGAAGGCCCTTAACATATAACATAATTACTCGCATTTCGATCACAATGCTTCATTTCAAGCTTTAAGGCCATTTTAGGTACCAATCCTCGACAAGACAATTATGTTACGATCTCAATCAATTGGGGCCAATACGACATCCTACAATAAGTCTCATTTTCAATTAAACAAGTTGCTTTCTACCCCTATACCAATCGGCCATCACAATCTCATAGGCCAATCACGCCATAACACCACAAAATGCATCAATTCACCACATAAAGCCTAATGCACAATCATTGTCCCCATTCACCCATTAAATAACATCATATTGCTCATGATCAGAATGCTACAAGGCCGCTTGACCATTTTTTCAACGACGCATCATGCAACTCTCCATAGGGCCGATCACACTTAGGCACCATTTAGAATTTCACTAGTTCCAACAAGCTAAATTCAAGCTCTAACACTTCTAAGGGTATCGTGGGGTATTAGGTCAGCATATAAGGGTATCTACCAACCTATTTAAACCATGATTTTCACATTCCAAACATTAATTTCCATCTAGCACAATCAACCCTCTAAAACCCAATTTCGGGTTTCCTATGTACCAAGCCAAAACAGCCCCTTAAACACTTCAAAACCAACTCTCACTTGGTCCTTCCATCACCATGGTCCTAGTATAAGGTTAGGGGAAGCTTACCAAGTCTTCCAAAGCTAAGCAAAGCCGGCGGCAACGGCGGAGGAGCGGCGTGAGTGGTCTGGTCCGGCGCGATCAGACCTGGTCCCTAGGAAAAATCCACCATTTACCAAGCTAACTTAATGAGAAACACTCCTAACACAAGCCACTAACCTCTTAACATGCCTACCTAAGTACCAAAGGCCACTTACCTCAAGAAAATCAATGTTTTCCCCAAGAACTCCTTCGGTTCTTCCTCGGTCCGAATCTGGTCGGCGACGGCTCGGGCGGTCCCGGGCTGAACGACGGCTCCCAAGGCGGTCTAAGGGGAAGAGGTGGTGGTGTTGGCGAGGCCTCGAGGTGGCGGAGTGGCGGCCGGTGGTCGTTCCTCCGTGAGGGGAACCGAGAGCGAGAGAGAGAGAGTGTGGCGACGGGAGGGAGGAAGAGAAAGCGAAAATGGGAGAGAGAGGGATCTGATGGGGTGATGGCCAAATGAAGAGGAGAGGGAGAGTGTTTTTGGAGGGAAAAGAGTGAGTGGAGTGGTTCATGGGGTAAAGGACATGAATAGGAACCTTGAATGACAAGGTTTAGTGGGGTAGGTTTGGGGATTTTGTCAAATCAATTGTGTCTCTCCAAAATCAATAATTCAACCTTCAAAATGACCATAATACCCCTCTAATTTCTGCTGGTGGCTTGGGGAGGCAAATGACCACTTTGCCCTTGCTTGGTTTAAGTGAAAAGTGCACTAAACTAGGGGTAAAAGGGTCCTATTTCACTTGGCGGTCCGAATTCGCTTTTCTAATCTATACGGGACTATTTCTAACCTTAATAGCTCTCCGATGAGGCGACGTCCAAATTTACTCCAATGTGATCTCCGAATGTCCGGCCTCCAATCTTGAAGTCCAATCTATGGCTAAATTCAGTCAATTGTCATTCCAGTGCGTCTCTGACTAACGGGCGGCTCTTAGGAGTTACGCGTATCGACCCGCGACTTATGTCACGTTTAAGAGTTACTCGAGTCACGGCGGCTTTGGTTGTCATGTAATCGCGAGGGTAATTCGCTAGTCCCGAAGGTTACGACCGTTAGGAACCGATTTAGGTTAATTCGCAAATCATGTCATGGTCATACGGAATCACCCGTGAACCAATCGCACCACACTAGCAAATCGTTCTAAAACCATTCTTAGATCAACCTTGAGCGGTTCAGAATATTCCCTCGACGATCCTTATGGTCAAAGTACCGACTCGTGGTTAAGTTCTTTGGTCCACGTACTTTAAATCCTATACGGCCATTCCCCATTGGTTAGTCGACTCGAGAGTGATCAGTTCTGAGCGAGATTAACTGGGATACATCGATAGACATTCATTCACTGATAAGTTTCGAGATAGGGTCAGAATTCAGGATGTCACAACTTTTCCCCCCTTACAAAAATTTCGTCATCGAAATTTACATTACAACCACCTACTCAAACAAATGGGGGTGCTGACGCCTCATCGCTTCCTCACTTTCCCAAGTGGCTCCTTCAGTTCCATGGTGCTCCCAGATCACCTTTACTAGTGGGATCGTCTTGTTCCTTAGGACTTGCTCCTTCCTGTCCTCGATCCTGATTGGTCTCTCCACATAGGTTACCCGATCGTCCACTTCTATTACTTCGTGGTCCAGCACATGAGTTGCGTCCGGTTCATACTTCCTCAGCATCGACACGTGGAATACGTTGTGAACTTGTGATAAGCTTGGCGGCAAGGCGAGTCTGTAGGCCAGAGTTCCAATCCGCTCCAGAATTTCGAAAGGGCCTACATACCTCGGACTCAACTTTCCCTTCTTCCCAAACCGAGATAGACCTCGCATTGGTGACACTTTCAAGAAAACGTGGTCTCCTACTTGAAACTCCAAAGGTCTGCGCCGCTTGCCGGCGTAACTCTTCTGGCGGCTCTGCGCGGTTTTCAATCTTTCTCTTATGATTTTCACTGCCTCCACTGACTGTTCCACTAGCTCCGGGCTTGTTATGCTTCGTTCACCAACCTCGTCCCAGTATAAAGGTGTCCTGCAGGCCCTACCGTATAGTGCTTCGAACGGTGCCATTCCGATGCTCTGTTGATAACTGTTGTTATAGGCAAACTCCACCAAGTGTAACTGATCCTCCCAACCTCCTTTAAAGTCCAATACGCAAGCTCTCAGCATGTCCTCAAGCGTCTGAATTGTCCTTTATGATTGTCCGTCCGTCTGGGGGTGATAGGCGGTGCTGTACTGTAGTTTCGTTCCCAAGGCCTCTTGTAGGCTTTTCCAAAATGAAGCGGTAAACATGGGGTCTCTGTCCGAAGTAATCGTCACTAGAACTCCATGAAGGCGAACTACGTACCTCATGTACAACTCTGCATATCTATCCATCGCGAAATCTTTCCTTACTGCCAAGAAGTGTGCGGACTTAGTCAGCCTATCCACGATCACCCAAATCGAATCATGCCCTCTCTGACTTCTCGGCAAGCCCATGACAAAGTCCATGGTGATGTGCTCCCACTTCCACTCGGGGATTCCCAAAGGCTGTAACATCCCACCAGGCTTACAATGCTGAGCCTTGACTTGCTGGCACGTCAAACACTTCGCCACATGTTTAGCTACATCCACTTTCATTCCATTCCACCAGTAGTGTTGACGCAGGTTCTGATACATCTTCGTGCTACCCGGGTGAATGCTATAGTTGCTCCTATGCGCTTCCGACAAGATCCTTTCTCTTAGCTCCTCGTCACTAGGTACGCACAAGCGTCCACGAAACTTCAGAATCCCATCTTCGGACACTTGAAAGTCGGGTTTCCTTTTTCCGGCATCCGTTTCCAAGATCTTTTGGATGTCAGGGTCCGTAGATTGCAACGCTTTCACCTTCTCATGAATCTCTGGCTCAATTCTCAATGTCGCTAGAAGACAAGACAGCTGGCAAACTTCAAGCCTAAACTCCGAATCCCTTATCCTTTCCAATAAGGTCCATTCCTTAACCAACAAATGCGCGATGCTTGATTTCCGACTCAGCGCATCCGCAACCTTATTTGCCTTTCCGGGGTGATAAAGGATATCACAATCATAGTCCTTGAGCAGCTCCATCCAGCGGCGTTGTCTCATGTTTAATTCCTTTTGGGAAAACATGTACTTCAAACTCTGGTGGTCCGTGTAAATCTGAAACCTTTCTCCGCACAAGTAGTGCCTCCAAATCTTCAAGGCGAAGATGATAGCTGCTAGTTCCAAATCATGCGTCGGGTAGTTCATCTCATGAGGTCTTAACTGTCTCGATGCATAAGCTACAACTCTTCCATGTTGCATCAAGACGCATCCTAATCCCTTTAGCGACGCATCGCTATAAATCTCGTAACCTCCAGGTCCAGAAGGGATGGTCAACACTGGTGCAGTCGTCAAACGATGCTTCAGTTCCTGAAAACTCCTCTCACACTTATCCGTCCATTCGAACCTCGTATCCTTCTTAGTCAGCCTCGTCAAAGGAGTAGCTATCGAGGAAAACTTTTCTACGAACCTGCGGTAATATCCTGCCAATCCTAAGAAGCTTCGAACCTCCGTCACTAACGTAGGTCTAGGCCAATTCGTTACTGCTTCAATCTTTGCTGGGTCCACAGAAATTCCATTTCCAGAGATGACATGACCAAGGAACGCAACTTTGTTAAGCCAAAACTCGCACTTACTGAACTTGGTGTACAGCGAGTGTTCCCTCAACGTCCGCAGAACTCTACCCAACTGCTCCCCGTGCTCCTCAGGGCTCTTTGAGTAAATCAAAATGTCGTCGATGAAAACAATGACAAACTGATCCAGGTATTCCTTAAACACTCTATGCATCAAATCCATGAAAGCAGCTGGGGCATTAGTCAATCCAAACGGCATGACTATGAACTCGTAATGCCCATATCTCGTCCGAAAGGCCGTCTTAGGTATATCTTCCTTCTTAATCCGTAACTGATGATAACCCGTCCTTAGGTCTATCTTGGAGAACACAGAAGCTCCTTGTAGTTGATCAAACAAGTCGTCAATTCTTGGCAACGGGTACTTATTCTTGATAGTCACCTGGTTCAACTGCCGGTAATCAATACATAACCGCAACGATCCATCTTTCTTCCTTACAAACAAGACCGGCGCTCCCCAAGGCGAAGCGCTCGGAAGAATAAATCCTTTGTCCAGCAGTTCTTGCATCTGAACCTTCAATTCCTTCAACTCCGACAAGGACATCCTATAGGGTGCCTTCGAGATTGGCTCTGTTCTAGGTGCCAATTCGATCACAAACTCTATTTCCCTTTCTGGAGGCAACCCTGGTAACTCTTGAGGAAAGACATCAGGGTAATCACGTACTACAGCTATGTCCTTTAGCTTTGGCTCCTTTACGGTCGGATACACTACGGTAGCTAAGTAAGCTTGACATCCTTCGTCCAATAGCCTGGTCACCTCAAGTGACGAAATCAAAGGGATTGAGGTTCCTCCTCGACTTCCCACAAACTCGAATCTAGGGCGATCATTGGGATGGAAATGAATCACCCTGCTACCACAATCAACGACAGCTCTCTGCCTACTCAACCAATCCATTCCAATAATCACATCAAATTCAAACATGGGAAGCACAGCTAAATCTATTCGTTCCTCACTACCCCCAATGACTATTTTACAATCCGAACAACCTAAAGAAACCAGCACTTTATCCTTTAAAGGGGTGGTAACATGCAATATCACTTCCAGTGGTTTCAATTCAATTCCGACCAAATCAGCAAACTGAGCAGATATAAACGAATGCGATGCTCCGGGATCAAACAAGGCATAGGCAGCATGATCACATAAAGTAATCGTACCTGTGACCACGCCAGGCGCGTTCGCCACCTCCCTACGCGCCACAGCATAAACTCTTCCTTGAGCTGGCGGCCTATTGGCATTGTTCAGCGGAGCTCCCGCCTGCGGTCCCGCTGGCGGCCGATTTCCTTGGGTCTGAGCTCCTGGTGCCTGACTCGGGCAGTTCCTTATCTGATGGCCCAACTGGCCACACTTGAAGCAAGCGCCCGTCCTGCTCGGGCAAGGTCCGCTCCCATGCTTCCGTCCACACAAGCGGCAGTTCCAACTCGGCCGGGGAGCAGGCTTGCTAATGTTCCTTCTGATCGGAGGGACGAAACGCCGGTTGCTCACCATCGGCCTTTTGCCGAACTGGCGGTTATCCCTCACGGGGGTGAACCGCGATCCAGATGCTACTCTTCTTTCTCTCATGTCCCTTTCCACCAACTGACCTCTTTCATAAATGGCGTCACAGCCCTGTAAGTCCAACAGCACCAACTGGCTGCGATGGTCAGGTCTCAATCCATCTCTGAACCTTCTCGCCCTATCCTCAGGGTTTTCGACCATTCTCGGGGCATACTTAGACAGTCTTGTGAATTCGGCCTCGTACTGATCGATGGTCATCTGATTCTGTCGAAGATTCTGAAATTCAATCATCTTCTGTTCTCGAGCCGCTCTGGAGAAATACTTGGCAGTAAACACTTCAGAGAAGACAGTCCAGTTGGGTTCTGTGCCTTCTGGAAAGATTCTTCCCTTGGTGGCCTTCCACCAATCATTCGCCGTTCCTCGCAGCTGGTACACAGCCAGGACTACCTTTTCAGCCTCAGTACATCCCAACGCCTCAAAGGCCTTTTCCAATTCCTCAATCCAAACAGGGGCAGTTCCAGGGTCCCCTGTACCATCGAACTTTGGTGGCTTCAGCTTCATAAAGTGTTCCATCAGCTGGCCCATCCCTCGATTTCCTTGTCCATGGGCGTTGCCACCATCATTACCATAACCATTGTTCCCATTATTCCCGTTTGCTAGGTTGGAGGCAGCGACTGCAGCTTCAGCAGCCTGGGCAACGGCAGCTGCTCTCTCCTAGGCTTGCCTGCCCATTAAGTTCCCAATCTCTTCCAAGATCCTCATAACTCCGTCATACCTAGGATCTTCTACCGCTTGCGGCCTAGAGCTAGACGCTCCTCCCGTGCCTCTGGTCCGGTTACTCATCTCGCTAAGTTTCACAACACCTGAGCCACTATAATTCCATTCAGGAATTAGAGACCTAAGTCATCTACTTAAGTCGAACAAGGCTACGCCATACTCATAGCAGCAATCATAGTTAAAGCAACCATTAAGAGCATCATAACGAGGGAATCACCATTGCACCACGCAATCAGTTGTCTCTGCAACTCAGCCAAATCAAATCAATTACCCAACCAAGCAAGCAGCAGTCAACACTCAGTGCCAAGTACGAAGCCTTATAGCCTTAAGCCTTAAGCCTACCAAAGATGACGCCAGTCAATATGCCAATCACAAGCGCCATTTCACATGCCATGCATTCTATGCCTAACTCTAGCGAATTTCCTAAGGTCTTGCTACCCAATACTCCTTGAATCAATACACCTTATTACTCTAATCCTCAATCGGCTTGATCGAGCTGACCTTGCTCTGATACCAATTAAACGAGGATGTAACGCCCCGAGTCCCTCCTGGCGCACATCATCGCCTTACGAACAGTTCTTTCTCTGTATTATACCCAGGATCTTTGCAATGCATGGTAGGCAATGAAACTTAAATGAACATGCAGCAGCGTCACGCAAAACTCCTAGACAATTAAACGAGAGAGGGTTTGAGGGAAGTAAGACACTTAATCAAGTAATAGCATAGCATACGATTCACTTTACAACATAAACATAAACTGGGATACAACACTTGGGATCAGGGGAGATGGTTAGCCTAATCAAAAGAGACGACGGGCTAAGGGTCAGGTGCTACTCAAAAGTGGAACTCCAAAAGTCATGGATGCCTAGACTAGCTAAGGGTCGGGCTCGCGGTCATCATCGGGATCCTCGCGGTGTACTGGGTCGTACTCCTCCAGGTCTTCCTCGTCTTCCTCTTCCTCTTCTTCCTCTTCTTCTTCTTCTTCAAACTCTGGCTCTGGATCTGCCCCATCCTCGGGTTCAGGCTGATCATGGTAGATGGCCTCTCCGTCAGGGTTGTACTCCTCCTCTAAAGGCTCGTCCTCGGAATCGTCTAGCTTTGCCTCATCCTCCCCGGGCTCGGACTCGTCCGTCTCCATGGGATCTTCGACATCAGAGGGCTCCATGATGTCGCCATCAATCTCGGGGTTCTGCGACGGTGCTGGCGGAAGGTCTGGATCAGGTGCGGTCTCGGAGTCAGTGAGCTCCCCATCAGCAGGGTGTACGATCGAAGGATCCTGCTCGCCAATGACATCCCACGGCACATCAAAAGTCCTTAGCGGCCCAACTTCAAGGTCTCCATCACGGTAGAACCATGCAGCAAACTTGTCCGCCCTCCAATCTGCTAAGCCTATATCCATCCAGATGGTGCCATACTTCCTAATGTAGGCCTTCCCCTCTCCCACTGGGTACTCTGTGGAATACTGCTCTATCCAGACGGGCACCCCAAAAATCGGCGGCGGCGGCATGCTTAGGGTTTGGGGTCTGAAAATGGGGGTCCCACGACGGGGTGAGATAAACTCAGTAAACTAACCCTAACCCTAGATTAGGCTCAGGGACTTCCAGACACTCCCAAACACATGCAATGACCAAACATGCAAGGGTAGGCAAATGGCACTCAACAGCTCAAATAGAGTATAATAGGGCATCCAATTAACATTTTATAAATTGACTTGGCTTCGTACTTTTTAACGTGGCACTTATCAGTATGCAGTATAAGGATAGCTTATAATCATAATATGGTTGCACTTCGCATGGCAGAGCCCGCGTAATAACGCATCAGGCTTATAATATCGTGGAACCCGCGTTTAACGCCTCAGGTTACCCTTTGCCATGACGTGACCCGCGTTTAACGCATCAGGATAATATACGCACATAGGCCCATAATTCAACCAATCATAGCATAAAACAATCACATGTGCATAACGTCCTTACAAGGACCACTTGGCCACTCTAAATCACAATCCCGTACCGTGGCACATCATTATATCACAATCGATGAAGGCCCTTAACATATAACATAATTACTCGCATTTCGATCACAATGCTTCATTTCAAGCTTTAAGGCCATTTTAGGTACCAATCCTCGACAAGACAATTATGTTACGATCTCAATCAATTGGGGCCAATACGACATCCTACAATAAGTCTCATTTTCAATTAAACAAGTTGCTTTCTACCCCTATACCAATCGGCCATCACAATCTCATAGGCCAATCACGCCATAACACCACAAAATGCATCAATTCACCACATAAAGCCTAATGCACAATCATTGTCCCCATTCACCCATTAAATAACATCATATTGCTCTTGATCAGAATGCTACAAGGCCGCTTGACCATTTTTTCAACGACGCATCATGCAACTCTCCATAGGGCCGATCACACTTAGGCACCATTTAGAATTTCACTAGTTCCAACAAGCTAAATTCAAGCTCTAACACTTCTAAGGGTATCGTGGGGTATTAGGTCAGCATATAAGGGTATCTACCAACCTATTTAAACCATGATTTTCACATTCCAAACATTAATTTCCATCTAGCACAATCAACCCTCTAAAACCCAATTTCGGGTTTCCTATGCACCAAGCCAAAACAGCCCCTTAAACACTTCAAAACCAACTCTCACTTGGTCCTTCCATCACCATGGTCCTAGTATAAGGTTAGGGGAAGCTTACCAAGTCTTCCAAAGCTAAGCAAAGCCGGCGGCAACGGCGGAGGAGCGCCGTGAGTGGTCTGGTTCGGCGCGATCAGACCTGGTCCCTAGGAAAAATCCACCATTTACCAAGCTAACTTAATGAGAAACACTCCTAAAACAAGCCACTAACCTCTTAACATGTCTACCTAAGTACCAAAGGCCACTTACCTCAAGAAAATCAAAGTTTTCCCCAAGAACTCCTTCGGTTCTTCCTCGGTCCGAATCTGGTCGGCGACGGCTCGGGCGGTCCCGAGCTGAACGGCGGCTCCCAAGGCGGTCTGAGGGGAAGAGGTGGTGGTGTTGGCGAGGCCTCGAGGTGGCGGAGTGGCGGCCGGTGGTCGTTCCTCCGTGAGGGGAATCGAGAGCGAGAGAGAGAGAGAGAGAGAGAGTGTGGCGACGGGAGGGAGGAAGAGAGAGCGAAAATGGGAGAGAGAGGGATCTGATGGGGTGATGGCCAAATGAAGAGGAGTGGGAGGGTTAAGAGGGAGAGTGTTTTTGGAGGGAAAAGAGTGAGTGGAGTGGTTCATGGGGTAAAGGACATGAATAGGAACCTTGAATGACAAGGTTTTGTGGGGTAGGTTTGGGGATTTTGTCAAATCAATTGTGTCTCTCCAAAATCAATAATTCAACCTTTAAAATGACCATAATACCCCTCTAATTTCGGCTGGTGGCTTGGGGAGGCAAATGACCACTTTGCCCTTGCTTGGTTTAAGAGAAAAGTGCACTAAACTAGGGGTAAAAGGGTCCTATTTCACTTGGCGGTCCGAATTCGCTTTTCTAATCTATACGGGACTATTTCTAACCTTAATAGCTCTCCGATGAGGCGACGTCCAAATTTACTCCAATGCGATCTCCGAATGTCCGGCCTCCAATCTCGAAGTCCAATCTATGGCTAAATTCAGTCAATTGTCATTCCAGTGCGTCTCTGACTAACGGGCGGCTCTTAGGAGTTACGCGTATCGACCCGCGACTTATGTCACGTTTAAGAGTTACTCGAGTCACGGCGGCTTTGGTTGTCATGTAATCGCGAGGGTAATTCGCTAGTCCCGAAGGTTACGACCGTTAGGAACCGATTTTGGTTAATTCGCAAATCATGTCATGGTCATACGGAATCACCCGTGAACCAATCGTACGACACTAGGAAATCGTTCTAAAACCATTCTTAGATCGACCTTGAGCGGTTCAGAATATTCCCTCGACGATCCTTATGGTCAAAGTACCGACTCGTGGTTAAGTTCTTTGGTCCACGTACTTTAAATCCTATACGGCCATTCCCCATTGGTTAGTCGACTCGAGAGTGATCAGTTCTGAGCGAGATTAACTGGGATACATCGATAGACATTCATTCACTGATAAGTTTCGAGATAGGGTCAGAATTCAGGATGTCACACACCTGTTTCACGTTTATTTTAGCAAACAATGTGTGCGTTTTGTTCCTTCGATATCACCGACCATCGTCGCATACCTGTTTTGCATTGATTTCGTCTTAACACATCGAATCGAGTCTTCCAATTCAACCCCCATTGCCAAACACTGTTCATTCTTGCCCAGCCAAATCTGGGCCGAGTGAGCTCAATCGGAGCTCAAGGTAAGTCTTCTGAACTTCCATCGATGATATTCTTTGACTGAATTGCCATGATTTGATGTGAATCGAGCAATTGAACCCCCATGGCCGTACTCGGCGTTCCGCATGATGCTCGCAATTTCTTGAATTAGATGCCAAGATTCTTAGATATGTTAAACTAGAGATTGCTGCGAGTCGATTGTTGTCGGTCTTGTGTAATTCTGTCGAGGTTTCGCCGTTGGATCATCGCCAGAAGGTTTCGGCAGTTCATTCAGTCACAATCGAGAGGTCAAAGACGATACACACATGGTGTTACGCCCCGCGTCCTATTGAGCGCGCCGACATTGCCCTAGCGTCGTTCCACTTTACAAACATACCCAGGATCGAACGACATACGATAAACTTGAAAATACAAATGCTCATGCGGAAACGGCATACATAACTCCCTACCATAATTAAAACAAGATGACTTTACGAAGAAGGCGGCATTGATACATATCATAAGATAGGCTCAGTCTTACATAACAGACATAACATAAATAACATACACGCTAGGGGTTAGGGGAAAGATGGTCAGCCTAAACAAAAGAAATCATCAGGCTAGGTCAAGCGTCCATGTCCTAAAAGGTGCTCCAAAAGTCAAGGACAGCTAAGTACTCTAGAGGTCCGGCTCGCTGTCACCAGAAAGGTCCTCATCTGCCACGGGGTTGTACTCTACTCAATCACTTGGCTGCACTTCTCATGTTCTTCTTCTCCTTCGTCTTCTTCTTCGGGCTCGAACTCAGAATACAATGGGATCTCTCCCTCAAAGGGGTCGGCCACCCAACTGTACTGCGCCTCCTGATAAACCACTTTCCCTCCCCTATTGGGTACTCAGTAACGTACTTCTCGGTCAGTACTGGGACCCCAAAAGCTGGCGGCGGCATGATCAGGGCTTAGGATCTGAAAATGGTTGGTCCCACAACGGGGTAAGATAAATCTCAATAAGCTAACCCTAACCCTAAGCTAGGCACTTAGCACTTCCAGACACTACCTAACACATGCAATGACCAATAACTCAAGAACGAGGCAAATGGTGCACAATAATTTAATCAAGGCAAAATCATGGCAAGATTTTCGATTCTAGACTAGCTTCGTACTTTGGCACTCGATCACTCACATTATATAGGATATTACTCATACTTGATACAATTGCACTTTCCATGGCTAGGCCCGCGTCATCTTTGGCGCATCAGGCATATCTCATCATTCAATCCCGCGTCATATAGGCGCATCAGTTATTTCTCATCACTTAACCCGCGTCGTATAGGCGCATCAGGTATTTCTCATCACTTAACCCGTGTCATATAGGCGCATCAGGTATTTCCCTCAGTCAAGCCCGCGTTATATAGGTGCATCAGGTGTTTATCACGTCATTCAATCACGCGTCGTATAGGCGCATCAGGATATCACGTTAACCAATCCCGCGTCGTATAGGCGCATCAGGATATCGCATTAACCAATCCCGCGTCGTATAGGCGCATCAGGATATCACATTAGCATGAGCTCATAATTAAAACAAGTATGGCTAGATGCATTCCATTGAGTATTCCAACAATTCAAGGCATTAACGACTACCACGTTCTCAATCCCGTGCCACAAAATCCCCTAATAGAATTTATTCCAGGTGACATCATTTTAATACCTCAAGATCGAATATAATTCGATTTAGAAAATTCATCAATTACTATTTTCCTCACGTGGTCATTAACACATTAATGTAGCCAATTGCCAAATCAAATATTCCACGTGCCCCATAGCACCCAAGTCCGAATACTCCTAAGTCCCAATCAAAGGTTTTCATCGACTTGATTACCTAGTCACGCTCCTCTTTGCTCACGGCCAATTAGCAATAGTAGGCAATAGTAATTTCAATTCAATTTTTCTTTCCATTCTCCCTCATGGCCGAATGCACATAGGACTCCATGCACCAATTTGCTCAATCCTACCTATTTCTTAGTCCATGGCCGAATAGAGCTCACGGCCCATAGGAGATTTTTAATACATTAACACATTTAATCTCATCAAGGCCGAACATCACGTAGGGACTAAATAAATATTTGAGTCATTAAATCAAGTAATTTCACGACAAGGACAACCCTTATGCAATTCAACGTTTACGGATCGACTTACTCAAATCCTTGGCATCATAACCCATCAAGTATACAATAAAATCAAGCTTTAGGACGGCAAGCATTAACATTCCCTCAAGGGCAGATTCGGCCAAGCACAAATCCATCGGGGATTCGACCACGAAAATCACTCAATAGCCTCTCTAACTCGTCCTTCGGTAACCTAAGGTCCTAAATAAGGGTTAGAGTAAGCTTACCGAGCTAACAAGCGAGTGAGGACGACGAAGGAAGCGACCAAGCCCGGGGTTCAAATCTGTCCAAGGAGGGGGCCGGTTCAGTTTCCACAAGAACAACACAAGTTAGTCATGGATTACCTCTCAGAATCACACTATCCCTTAAACACTCATCAAACAACACTTAGGACTTGGTCTTAGGGAGACTTACCAAGGAAAAGGGGGTCGAAGAGCTCACGAATGAGGCCCGAAGGCCGGCGAGGAGTGGCGGTCGATGGTGTCCCCTCTAGAGGCCGAGAGTGAGAGAGCCGAGAGAGGGAGAGAAGGAAACGAGAGAGTGAGGGGGAGGAGAATGAGTCGGCCGAACACAATGGAGGGAGAGAAAGAGAATGGAGAGCTTCTTTCACTCCAAAAATCCAAGAGAGGGAGAGTGATTGATTGGGGAGTGGTTGGAGGGGAAAGTACAAATAGTGGCATGGAATGACAAGGGTGGTTCATGAGGTAGTCAACCCATCAAGTCTCATCTAATCTTGTCATTCTTATCTTCCAATAATTCAAGGGCCAAAAAGACAATACTACCCTTCAAATTTTGGCCAAGAGTGGGGGATGGCAAAAGTCCAAATTGCCCTTACTTATTTCTAAAGAAAAAGGCATTTATCAAAGGGCATAAAGGTAATTTCCTAATCGTCGGTCCGAATTTCGCTTTTCTAAATGCCAAGGGCGATTTCTAATCCTAATGATTCCCGATGAGGCGACGTCCAATTTATTCCCGTTGGAATCCTCGAATATCCGGCCTCTAATCTCGAAGTCCAATTTATGGCTAAATTCAGTCGTTTGTTATTCCGGCGTATCTCAGACTAACGGGCGGCTCTTAGGAGTTACACGTATCGACCCGTGACTAATGTTGCGTTTAAGAGTTATCCGAGTCATGGCGACCTTGGTTATCATGTAATTGCGAGGGTCAATCACTAGTTCCAAAGGACACAATCGTCAGGAATTGGTTTAGGTTAATTTTGTAAATTATACGATAGTCAAACGGAATCACCCGTGATCCAATTGTATAACACTAGCAAATCATTCTATGACCAATCTCAGACCGGCCTATAATGGCTCAAAATATTCCCTCGGCAATCCTTATGGTCAAGGTACCAATCCATGGTCAAGTTCTTTGGTCAACGTACTTAATTCCTACTTAGCCTTTCCCCATCGGTTAGTCTTCTCAAGAGTGGCCAACTCTGAGCGAGGTTTAACTGGAGCGCACTGACGATAAGTCTCATCCAACCATACTTCGAAAAAGGTCGGATTTCAGAATGTGACACGTGGCAGGTCAACAAGTCAAAGGTCAAGGTGGCAAAGAGCGATTAGAATCAAAACGATGCCGTTTAGATTAGTGGGTAAGCGATGTCGTTTAGGTTAGTATGGGTGGACGGCTCATATTGAGTCTTGAGATCTAATCCTGACCGTAGGTCTTAGTAAATGGATCAGAAGGCCCCGGTTAAGTCCTCGTTCCATCTAGGCCGTAGATTTTAGTAATTAGATTCGACGGGCGTGGATTAGCCACGCGGTTCAATAGGGACCGTCGGATCAGGTCTAATAATCCGAAAATAAAAAAAGAAGCAAACGGCGTCGTTTTGGCGCGGGTCGCACCGATCCGGGCCGGGTCTGTCGCCCGCGGGTCGTGGGCCGGGTCACCCGACCCGGTCAGAATAACATTTTTTTAAAAATAAAAAAATTCTGAAAATGATTTTAAAAAATAAAAAAATCAGAAAAATTCTAGAAAATCCAAAAAAAAAAAGAATAGGAAAATTGTGGGAAAATCCTAGACACTCCAGAAATCCCCAAAAATCGAGAATTGACCACAAACAACTGGTCAATCCTTTTTTTTTTTTTGGAGTTTTCTTATCCATTCTTCCAAGAATTGACGATATTACCCTTTAGGGGTAAGTCGTCTCTACTGTGTATGCAAGATAAAGTCGATAATACCAATGCAAGAATTATGGTCGGTTAGGCGACCAATTCTTAGGCTTGGGTTTTTGAGTCCCGTCCATTTTCTCAAAATGACGATTTTGCCCCTCAATGGGATAATCGTCTTTCTTGTTCCAATCAAATCCTAGAAATTGCTTAAAGTTAGGGTTTGGTTCAGGTGGGTGACCAACCCTAATATTTGAGATTTTCAGTTCTAATCTTTGTCCAAAATGACGACTTTACCCCTCCAAAGGTAAAATCACTTTTAAATTCCACAAAAATTCTAGAAATTCTCGAAAAATAGGAAATGGAAGGATTTCATTGTCAATCCCATTTCCACCATCCGAAATGACAATTTTGCCCTTTTAGGGCAAATTATCCCTAATTTTCTCAAAATTACGATTCTGCCCCTCATCGGCGAATCGTGCTAAATCACTCATAAGCCTTGATTGATACTTCTCTAGGCTAATAGGGCCTCATTAGGGATGCCATGCTGCTTTCATGTGTTTTATCCGCATGTGCTGGATCCTTGATTTGCGCATTTACTTTTAATGATTGTGAGTGATATGGTAGCTATTCCTGTCTACATGAACTCCTAGATTTAGGATCCGTACTCCACTCGTCTGCATAAATCTTAAAGACTAGATAAATCATCCAACTTAGGTGCCGAAAGGGCGTCAACTCTAGCGGTTGGCGTAACAAAGTCCCCGATCCCATTTCTCTGGTTTTCGTAGAATCGAATAGATCGCTCCCAACTATTTGATAGGGTTTCGATCGTACCCTCCACGAAACGATTGGTGGCGACTCCTTGGCATGTACACATATCACATGTCACCAGACCGCACCGAAGGTCGATCATGTATATCCAACCATTGCGATTTGGGTAAATGGACCTGAGGAGAGGCTCGCGTCCGATCAGGTAATATCGGACGGCTCATTAGCCCTCGAGAGCCCGTACACCAGCACCTCGAGAGGGTCGCAACAGACTGGGGACTCCGCTGGGGATTTATTCTAAACCAGAATCTCGAGTTAAGAATTCCAGAGGACTTGAGCCGATTAAAAAGTTGTTTGGTTTATCTGACCTTATTTTTCTGCAGATGCTCTTGAAGGGGACACAAGATAATTGCTGTTAAATATCCTGGCTTTGATAAAAGCCAGACCTATGTCTACCACATGAGCGAAAGGGGAGATAAGATAATTGCTATATCCTTAAATTGAAGGTAAAAGCTCTGATTGACAGTCAGATTCTGAAGTTTGACAACATGGCTCCGAATGTACAAGAAAATTCGCTCCTTGATCATCAAGCAGTATGGGCAATATTCACTGATGAGGAGGAGGACCACCTTGAGCTGAAGGTGGACATACCTAAACTGACAAACATTATGGCAATCGTTTCACTATACCTGAAAGAATGGGAAGTCTCTGCTGACTTGAGGAAATTGTGTGTCGCCAAGATGATGAGCTTGGGGATAATATCAAACGTTGCCGATGAAAGATTCGAGGGAGTCGAGGCCTCTTTAAGCTTGGAAGGAAACCACTTCGTGATTAAAACTGAGCAGGGAGACGCGTGGAGTATACCGCACGGAAGAAGAACTTGAAGAGGAAGAACTGGAAGCTAAGAGGCGAAGCTTAGCAGATCACAGATTCATGGCTAACGCATTACAAATGGGGGAGATCATAGACAACCTAGGTGAAGATTCCGGATGGTACAACTTTAAAGTGAAATATTCTACACCTCCTAGCTTTTATCAGAGAATGGAGGATATCATACCAGACGGATGTGGAGGTATGGATGATCCCGTTCAACCAGAAATCCCGGAAGAAGCAAAAAGGCCTTTTACAAAAGGTTTTGAATCATCGCTTAACCAGATGATGGATATCAAGCTTGACACAGAGCAGTATGCCGAAATAGAGAGATCAAATGATCAACAATAAGACTCAGTTGAACTATTCAAGGGAAAGAGAGGGTACCCGAAATCCTCGACGTCAGCAAAGTTAAGAAACGACGACTGGCATCGTCAACTAAAAAATGAAATTTTCTTAGAGAACTTTGACGACACTGTGTCGATGATTGAAGCCGCTACGACTGTGGTGATCAAGTTGGAAGAGCATGACAACATGAGTGAGGTAGAAGATTGTCTGATCAAGCTTGTTATAATTTGGCTGCCTAGAGAGGAAGCGGACGATACAACCGAACCAGAGGCAGCTTGCCCAACAATGATAACCATAAAAGTCCATCCAGTAGACGATTCTACGCCCCTAGGGAAGGCGAGTCTGAAAAGAAGGAAGTCTCGAAGGAGGACGCAGAAAAACTCATGTCCATTATTAAAACCAGCGAGTTTGAAGTAATAGAGCAGTTAAGGAAGATGCCGGCCCAAATATCTCTACTATATTTGTTTATCAACTCAGAGAAGCACAAGAATACATTGTTGAAGATACTAAATGAAGTGCATGTCCCTGAAACAATTAATGATGTGCAGTTGGGGAATTTTGTAGGGGCGATCCTCTTGAAAGATCAATTGAGCTTCTTAGATGAAAACTTCCCCATGGAAGGGAGAGGACACAACAAGGCCTTATACATTACTGCACAGTGCAACGGAAAAAGAATAGCACATGTACTGATCGACAACGGATCCTCTTTCAACATATGTCCTCTAGCTACCTTGAGGAGTTTAGGCATCAAAGAAGAAATGGGTAAGGCCTCCAAAACAGCTATGAGAGCTTTTGATAGATGAAGAAGACTGTGGCAGGTGAGATTGAGCTTGACGTACTCATCGGCCCTACCAGATTCTCTATAAATTTCCAAATAATGGATTTGCCTAGTGCATTCGGATTCTTGTTGGGAAAACCTTGGATTCATATAGCAGGAGCTGTGCCTTCAAGCCTACATCAGAAAGTATGATTTGTAGGGGATGGGAAAGTGATCACCGTGCATGGAGAAGTTGACCTCCAAACATATCAGAGCGGCGTCATTCCCTACATTGAACCCGAAACTAGGGTGGAAGCGAGCTATCATTCCCTAGAGTTGGTGGCAGCAGTACACATCCCCGTGGGGGAAAGATTGAGAACTCCTTATATTTCTCAAGTCAACCTTTTACCAGCTAAGGTGCTACTGGCGTATGGGTATAACCCTGGATAAGGCCTGGGCAAATATAGTCAGGGAATGAATACCCCTCTACAGTTGAAACCTAACCAGCATAGGATGGGCTTGGGGTATCAGAAAAGCCGCCTAGACGAGTCTGTCCCTAAAACAATGGATCGAGGCCGAGGCAAGAGCTTGGGACGCCATAGAGGTCAGAAAAATCAAAGAGATTCATTCATTGGTTCTCCTGCTTGGAAAGGCAAATCCAAGATGTTCAACAGCCCTTTGAACGAGTACTTTAATAAGAACTCTAAGGTTGTCAGAAGAAGATATATATATCTCCAACAGCAGAATCAGATTTGGCGAACCTTTTCCCGGGAGATAACTTCGTGAATGTCGTCATAGAGTGGTTGGGTGATGAAGCCATCGTTCCTGAGTAAAGAAACCTCTTCCCTGCTCTCAATACTACATTTGAATTTCCTGCGTTTCATTACACTTTTAGTATTGTTGCTTGAAATAAATGTAGGAAAACGCCTTTGGATCTCCGGCCGTTGGTCCAAATAGCATAACTTGTAATGCGGCCCATTTTGCATTCAATAAAAGCACACAAGTTTTGTTAAGGACATATGGAACCACAAATCAGCCCGATGATGATATTAGCCTTCCACATAGAAGCTTGAGGCCTGATTTTCCATATGACTCCTGATTTCAAAAATATTTCTCAAGGACGAGGATGTCCTAGATATGAGGACTAGTCTCATTTACACCTCTGATTTTGAAATCTCTTTCGAAAAGATTTTTCACACTCATGCATGGCGTTTCCATATGAAGTATAGACTAACCATGCTCATGACATTTCAGGCATATCATCTCAAACATACATACCTGGTTATTGTGTGATTCGGATCATCATGATGGATGTTCCTACAATATTGAAGAAGAGGATGAGGATGAAGGTTACGCATCTATCCGCAAAGAATAGAGTGCCTTCGAAAAGTCAGTACCTCCCACTTCAGAGGAACCAGCTGTTATTAACTTAGGGGACTTTATGAATATCAAGGAAGTCAAGATCGGTGGACATTTATCCCGGGATGAAAAGCTCAGATTCACAGAATTATTGAGGGAGTATCAGGACGTCTTTGCATGGTCATATGCCGACATGCCAAGTTTGGATCCTAGAATTGTAGAACATGCATTACCTACGGATCCTAGTATCAAACCTGTTAGGCAATGCAGTAGACAGATGAAAGTTGAGTTGGAAGATAAAATTAAAGAAGAGGTGATGAAGCTTCTCAAGGTAGGCTATATTGAAGCTATCCCGTACTCGGACTGGATTGCGAACATAGTCCCCGTCATGAAAAAGGACGGCAGAATTGGAATCGGCGTGGATTATCGGAATTTGAATAAGGCAAGTCCGAAAGATGATTTCCCTCTACCACACATTGACGTACTGGTTGATAGTACCGCAGGGTACGAATTATTCTCATTCATAGATGGATTCTCCGGATATAACCATATCCTCAAGAAGAAGGAGGACAAACCGAAGACTGCCTTTACCACCCCCTGGGGAAACTTTTGCTATAAGGTTATACCCTTCGGACTGAAGAACGCTGGAGCCACGTATTAGAAGGCTATGGTTACATTATTCCATGAGATGATCCATAAAGAAATCGAGGTATATGTCGATGACATGATCGCCAAATCCAGGAAGGGACAAGATCACATTCAGGTATTAAGAAAGCTATTTGAGCAACTGCGCAGATACAAGTTGAGGTTGAACTCCAACAAATGTGTGTTCGAAGCGAAATCTGGGAAACTTCTCGGATTCATGATCAGTAACAGGGGCATTAAAAAATTCAAGCTATCTATGATCTAGCAACTCCGTCCACAGTAAAAGAAGTAAGAAGCCTTCTGGGGAGACCGAACTATATTGCCAGATTCATCAATCAGCTATCAGATGTGGCTAAACCAATTTTCAAGCTACTCAAGAATGGTGCAAAAGTGACATGGGACGCATAGTATAGTCAGGCATTCCAGAAGATCAAGAAATACCTGGTCACTCCGCTAGTACTTGTGCCGCCCGTCCCAGTCATCCTTTGACCTTATATTTTGACTGTACAGCAACAATCTTTGGGAGCCTTACTCGCCCAAACAAGCTCCATGGATGGAAAAGAAAGAGCCGTCTATTACTTGAACAAGAAATTCACCTCGTTTGAAGCGAAATACATACTTGTTGAAAGGGCTTGCGTGGCTATTGTATGGGTACTTCACAGATTAAGACAGTATACCCAACATCACCATATTCAGCTGGTAACAGAAAATGACCATGTCAAGTAACTTATGGAAAAGCCCGCTCTGTTTGGGAAGTTAGCAAAATGACAAGTGATGTTATCTGAATTTGACATCAGGTGTTCTCCACAAAAATCAGTAAAAGGGAGAGTCATAGCTGATATGTTGTCAGAAAACTCACAAATTTGCAAGTCTTCTAGAAAGAAAAAGACAGAAGATCAAGTTTTGAACCTGGCAGAGTATAAATGGGTCATGTATTTCGATGGCGCTGTTAACCTATCTGGAGCAGGCACTGGGGCAGTATCGATATCCCGAGACGATCAACATTATCCTGTTGCAGCAAATACGACTTTCCCTTGCACCAACAATATCTCAGAATACGAGGCGTGCATTCTAGGCTTACGATTAGCTATTTCCATGGGAATACCTAGACTGCAAGTTTGTGGAGATTCCATGCTCATTATTTTACAGACACAGTGAGAGTGAAAAACGAATGACGCAAAACTCATTCCTTATCATGAATACCTTGAAGAGCTGACACTTAAGTTCGAAGATGTGTCATTTGAATACTTACCAAGATCTCATAACCAGTTCACAGATGCACTAGCCACATTGGCCTCAATGTTACAAGTAACTGGTGGGTTAGAGATAAAACCGCTAAGAATTGGCATAATCGAAAAACCGGCCTATTGTATGATGATAGAAGAAGAATTCGACGGAGAGCCATGGTACTATGACATCAAGAATTATCTCTTAAAAGGGGAGTTTCCTGAAGGGTGTCAGGTAGGAGACAGGAGATACATAACCAAGATGGCCAGCAAGTTCTTCCTCAGTGAACAAGTCCTGTACAAAAGGTCATTCGACTCCACTCTGTTAAGATACATAGATGCTAAAGAAGCAAATGTTCTCATGAAGGAGATCCATGAAGGCATATGCGGGCCCCATGTGAACGGCCACCTCCTCGCCAAGAAAATCATGCGGCTCGGATATTATTGGATGACCATCGAATCGGATTGCTGCCAACATGTTCGGTCATGCCACCAGTGCCAAATGTACGGCGATAAGATTAACGCGCCCCCGAATGAACTACATCAAATGTCCGAAGCCTGGCCTTTTTCTATGTGGGGGATGACATGATAGGACCCATCAATCCAACGGCTTCAAATGGCCATCGCCTCATCCTGGTGGCTATCGATTACTTCACAAAGTGGATAGAAGCTAATTCTTACAAAAAAGTCACCGCAAGAAGTGTGGCGAGGTTTATTAAGAGAGACATAATCTCTCGATATGGTACCCCTCAAGCGATCATTACAAATAATGGGTCCAACCTGAACAACAAGATTGTCGATGATCTACTGGACCGTTTTGGCGTTCGACATCTTAATTCTTCCCCTTACCACCCACAGATGAATGGGGCAGCAGAAGCGGCTAACAAGAATATCAAAAAGATCCTGGCTAAGACTGCAGATAATTATAGGGATTGGCATGAAAGGCTACCCTTTGCCTTAATGGCATATCGAACTTCGATCAGGACTTCGACATGGGCAACTCCTTACGCTCTGGTATATGGGATGGAAGCGGTCCTGCCCGTGGAAGTTAAGGTTCCCTCTTTAAGTTCCGAAACAGAATACTCCAAGCACAGATATGAACAGCTGAATTTGATAGACGAGAAGCGTCTTAGAGCGATCTGTCATAGTTAAGGCTACCAAAAGAGGGTGGCCAAGTCATTCAATCGAAAGGTTAGAGCTAGAAATTTTGAGGAGAATGATCTGGTGGTAAAGAAGACTCTGCCAAATGCTGTCCACCCAGGAGGCAAGTTTACCACGAATTACGAAGGCCTATATATTGTCAAAAAGGTTCTCACAAGAGGAGCATTAATTCTTGTAAATTTTGAATGAGAAGAACTGGGGCACCATATAAATTCAGATGTTGAATATGTGGCTTGTCCGGAAATGGTCCGAATCGCCAAAATGGACATTACATGAGCATATCATGCATCCATGCATACACTAACATGTGTTCAGTTTTGCAGGATTCCAAGAAACGGACTCAAAACCGGATTCATCCAAATGGAACCCTAAACAGAAGAATATTCAACATCAAGAACCAGGTGATACGTATCTGTTCCATCCAAGGTTAAGCCACCTTTCACTCATGAGGATGTCTGTTCTATCCTACATGCAGGAATGCTTGATGAAGACGGAAGACAAACGCAGTGAAATCTCTCTTACCTTCTGTAAGATAGAAAGAGCAAAAGAAGGAACATTCACATGCCCGAACTTAGGATTAAACATTGTTTTTGAAAAAAAAAACGGATCCCTAACGCTTATTGCGCACTTGCCAGGATCAGAGGTTGTCCAAGAACGGTCCGAGTATGCATGATGCATCTTTGAAATCCTCCTGTGGAGTAAAATGTATGGAGAAAAACAATGTGATTTTTCTAAAAACATAGCTTGCTTAGACTATCTAGTAGGGATGTTCCTCAAGATGGAAAGTAAACCTAATCCAAACACGTCCTACATACACTTGAGAGATGAGAGAAGTATGACAATAGGAAAGCCTAGATATGAGGATATATGGGCCCTTCGCATAGATTACATTGATTGAGATGACGGAGGCATTCATTTCTCTTCCCAAACACTACATGTGACCATTGATAACCCCTTGAGCGGCGGTTGCATTCTTTATCCCTGTCAAGAACCACACCACATTGGGGCCAACTGGAGGTGAGTCCAACCGTATCATGAGGTAAATGGTTAGAAATTCTCTTGCTCAGACTCGCATCAATCTTCGTGTGTTGCTTGTCATTTTAACTTCTATGGTAATTCAAGTGCTTTAGGATGACGAAAAGCATTCGTTTCTCTATCATATACACTTTTACTCTTTGCACAGCCCAGTTGAGCCTATGCGTTCGTTCACAAACCCATTGGTGATCATTGCATATCTCAAGATGGAAGCAACGTCACTTCAAGAGTGGAAGAGTTCAAAAGAAAAGGAATTATAAAAAAATTTCTGGGTTAATGCTTGAGTGCTAAGATTCAAGTTGTACATCTAGCACACTTATTTGAAAATCCTAATTCCCAAAAAAAGAAGGAAAATGTGGGGATTTCAACCAAAAAAAAAAAGAGAGAGAGAGAGAAAGATCCAATCTTGGGCATCAAGAAAAAGCAAAGTGCCTGGTAAAAGCAAGGCCAATGTCTGTCCAAAATACTTGTACACTTGTGAATCATGTGTTTGATCTTTGTAAATACCAGAAAGATGGCATGATATATGTGTATAAAGGTCACTAGTGAGATATGATCATAAAAGAAAATCCCAAGGGAGCTGGACTACGAAAGATCTCCCAAATTATGTCACATTCAGATGTCGACGTCGCACTAGCACAAGAGAAAGGTTCTCCAAAGACTGCCAATGCACTTAAAAGGCTAAAGACGCTCTTTGAACCGCAAGGGACCAGATTGACAGCAAACCTGCAGTGATCACCAATGTTAAACTCTTCGCGTATTCTGAGCAAAAAACAGGCCTTTCTTTTTTGTCCCCAAACCTACCTGTGTTACAACCCTGAGAAGTCTTTTCTGATTAAAGCACTTGAGTTAATGTAGGGTTTAATATCTAAGCTTAGCTCGGAGAAGTTCGAGTAAGATTATTTCTTTCTCATTTTACAGGGTTCTTGGCTTGTAAACCCGGAGCAGATGAAGAAAATTTTGTGTGCAAAAAGACCTGACTCAGAAAGTGAGTCCCCTTTCGGAAACCATGTCCAAGCCCAACATTACGGTCCCGTAAAGACCTCCCGATTGATCTAGATGTATGCGCTGCGAACGGTCCCGAAAACCCAAGTACAGGGTATTAGGAAATTCGAGTGCTCTGGTTATGAAAAGACCAAGTCAGAAAAATTGGTAAGAAGCCCCTTCTGACAGAGATATTCCAATAGAATGCTCGAAAGCAAGCTTTGGTTGGAAACTTTAAATTGTTTGATCCAAGGATTTTCCTCATAAGGATTCTTGATCATCCTTGCATGCTTGAAGATGTTTTGGATAATCTCCAGCATCCAAAGCCATTTTGCATAATTGCATAGGTTAAAATGAACCTTCACCTGCATAATGATTATCATTGCCTCAGGAGGACTAATATCTTTGTAAATGAGGAATGAACTCTAAAGTCTAAGCTTCTATGAGACTCATGACAGCCCTAGGTCCAAGAAGTAGACTTTACTCCGGAAGGACAATCTTCGGAATCATCTCTTTGTGAGATTTCAGTTTTATAGGTTTGAGCTTTCTACAAGATGCCTGAGTCCCCAGATCCCAGAATATCACCTCCAATGTCGAAATGACAATTTTCGAAATCATCTCTCTGTGAGATTTCAGTTTTATAGGTTTGAGCTTTCTGCAGGATGCTTGGAGCCCCCAGATCCCAAAATATCACATTCAATGTCGAAAGGACAATATTCAAGATTGTCTTTCTGCGAGATTTCAGGTAACCTCTAATCCCAGAAAAATATTATCAAAGTTTTTGCAGGTTTGAGTTTTCTGCAGAATACTTGGAGTCCCCAAATCCCAGAATAACACCTGGCATATCAAAAGAATAATTTTCAGAACCAGCTTTCTATGAAAGTTTAGGTAATCCCTAAACCCAGAATAGCTCATTTGGTAAACCTAAGAGTTAGGTACATCTCACTTATATTTGCCCTAGTTGGTTTATAAGAATATAGGATCAGCTTAATGTTCGACAATCCCTACAGAATGGGTGCATCATCCATAGGTTCCTAGCAGAAAGGAGTCATATTCAAGGCCTGATCCCCCTGACGGATCAAAATGTTCGACAATCCCTACAGAACGAGTGCGTCATCCATAGGTTCCTAGTAGAAAGGAGTCCTATTCATGGCCTGATCCTCCTGACGGATCAAAATGTTCAACAATCCCTACAGAATGGTAGGCATCTTGAGCTTCCTAGAGTTTAACAGCGCTAGGAAGCTCAAGAGACGAGCCCCTAGTTATCCACTTGAACCCGCTATACGTCGCGCATGCCACACGAGCATCAGGTAGGTAAGTAACAGGTGAGCATCTCTATCCCGCCTCTCCCTCTCACATCGGCAAAGATAAGGCAAATCATTCACTAGAGGGACATGAAAGATTAGATGTCAAGATTCATTTTTCTATTTCCCAATAGAGTCGATCTAAACTAAGGTGTCACTTGTCTTTGAGAGAAACCTATCGCAAGATTCCTATCAAAGAGAGCCAACTGTTGACACCTGATTTTGGATCAGCATTTTTCTAGTTATTTCTTAGAAAATTCATAAACAATTCATAAAAAGTCAAAAAATTGCAAAATAAACTTTGGTGGCCTTGGCCAAGCCTAAGGAACCATTTTTGATTAAAGATAATAATTTTTCATATTTTTTTTCATTTTTTTAATATTTTCAGAAATTAGGAAAATACTAGAAAAATCAAGAAAAATAGTATTTGAGGTCACAAAAATATGGAAAAATGATCAATATTTTTATTTTTAAATCCCTTGTCATTTTGACCTCACAAAAAGTCCAAAATCAAATTCAATTTTACGTGTTCCTTTGTGACACATATGATTGAATTTGGAAAAAAATATCAATTGAGTCTTTTAATTTGAAATTTTACCATTTTTTAGGATCTTGACATTCAATCTAATTTTCCCTTATCACAATTTAACCCAATTGCCCTCACAGAATGTTTAATTGCATAAATTGGGTGAAATTGTATACTAAATTGTATTTTAGTCCTTGAAATTGGGCATAATTGAACTTACTTTCAATTCAAGGACCACCATTACAAATTGAACACACTGCCCAATGGTTTTAATCGTTTTGAATCGATTGGCATAGGTAATTTGGTTCAATTTGATCATTTGAACATTCAATTGCACAATTCCCCGATTTGCGATTAAATGAAAATTTGGGGCTTTTGTCAAAATTGACATGAACTTTTGGGCAAAATTACGTTTTTTAGATAATACACATGCCCTAAATTCGATTATGAGGTTAAATTACAAAAATTCCCCATCAATTTGGGATTAATTTCAAAAAATAAGGTCAGAACAGGTTCTGATCGGTCAGACCGCCCGGTCAAACCGGTCCGGAACAGTGCCATCTTCCTCCCCGAGAGTCTACACAGATGAACAGTGCAATGACGAGTTTTGATAGCCAAATTGACCAACCAATCAACTATAATTGAAGAATAATTGGTGGGGGTTTGATTCTTCGAACCATTCCCCGTCGATTGAAGCCGGAATCGCGGCCAATGGTCGCCGGAGAAGGGAGTAATCGGCCGGTCAATCCGGCAGACCTGCGAAAGTCAACACTTCCCAAACTCAGTATAAATTCATGCCAAATTCGCACGAATTAAGGCCTGCCGAAGAACTAAACGGACGTGGACGGGACATCCATCGTCTCCGTCGTCTTTTGGACCAAATGGCACGTGATTGCACGTGCCATTTCGAGTCTGTTGGTTCTCCCGATTGGCGGCAAAAAGCTTCTTGAAATCGGATATAGTCCACGGAGGCCTTTGCGAAGAGGAGGGGTAGTTGATTCAGTTGGAGGAGGAGAAACTGAATAGAGAGAGAGAGAGAGAGAGAGAGAGAGAGAGAGAGAGAGAGAGAGAGAGAGGAGAGGAGAGAGAGAGAGAGAGAGAGAGAGAGAGAGAGAGAGAGAGAGAGAGAGAGAGAGAGAGAAAACGTGAGAGAGAGCTCGTTCTCCGACCCTAGTCGTCGAGAACTTGAGCTCGACTGCAAGGCGCTGGTTGGGCCGTCTTCGGCCAAACCGAAGCCAAAGAAGACCGTTGGAAGATCGCTTGGAGCGTCAAGAAGCGATCGCCACCGGCCGCGCCACGTGAAATCGCGAAAACAAAGGTGACTCACATGTTTCACGTTTATTTTAGCAATTAGTGTGTGCAATTTGTTTCTTGAAAATCACTGACCATCGTCGCATACCTGTTTTGCATCGATTTCGTCTTAACACATCGAATCGAGTCTTCCAATTCAACCCCCATTTCCGAATATTGTTCATTCTTGCCCAGCCAAATCTGGGCTGAGCGAGCTCAATCGGAGCTCGAGGTAAGTTTTCTGAACTTCCATCGGTGCTATTCTGTGACTGAATTGCCATGATTTGATGTGAATCGAGCAATTGAACCCCCATGGCCGTACTCGGCGTTCTGCATGATGCTCGCAATTTCGTGAATTAGAAGCCATGATTCTTAGATACGTTAAACTAGAGATTGCTGCGAGTCGATTGGTGCCGGTCTTGTGTAATTCCGTCGAGGTGTCGCCGTTGGATCATCGCTAGAAGGTTTCGGCCGTCCATTCAGTCACAGTCGAGAGGTTGAAGACGATACACACGTGGTAGGTCAACAAGTCAAAGGTCAAGGTGGCAACGAGCGATTGGTCCACGTGGATGCTGAGTTGGTTCGACCGATAGTTTGTTAGGGCGAGTCAGCCTAGATCGGACGGTCTAGATTAATCAAGTCCAATTTATCGTGACCGACCGATTAGAAATTAGGTTTATTCGAAAATGCTTTAAATCGAAAAATCAAATAGAATCAAAACGGTGCCGTTTAGATTAATGGGTAAACGACGTTGTTTAGGTTAGTGTGGGTGGACGGCTCAGATTGAGTCTTAAGATCTAATCCTGACCATAAGTCGTAGTAAACGGATTAGACGGCCCCGGTTAAGTCCTTGTTCCATCTAGGCCGTAGATTTTAGTAATCAGATCCGACATGAGTGGATTAGCCACGCGGTTCAATAGGGACCGTCGGATCAGGTCTGATAATCCGAAAATAAAAAAAGAAGCAAACGGCGTCGTTTTGGCGCGGGTCGCGCGGATCCGGGCCGGGTCGTGGGCCGGATCCGAATAACATTTTTTTAAATAAAAAAATTCTGAAAATGATTTCAAAAAATAAAAAAAATCAGAAAAATTCTAGAAAATCCTAAAAGATTCTAGAAAATCCAAACAAAAAAGAATAGGAAAATTGTGGGAAAATCCTAAACACTCCAAAAATCCCCAAAAATCGAGGATTGACTACAGACAACTGGTCAATCCTATTTTTGGAGTTTTCTTATCCGTTCTTCCAAGAATTGACGATATTACCCTTTAAGGGTAAGTCGTCCCTGTTGTGTATGCAAGATAAAGTTGGTAATGCCAAGGCAAGAATTAGGGTCGGTTAGGCGACCAATTCTTAGGCTTGGGCTTTTCGAGTCCCGTCCCTTTTCTCAAAATGACGGTTTTGCCCCTCAATGGGAAAATCGTCTTTCTTGTTCCAATCAATTCTTGGAAATTGCTTAAAGTTAGGGTTTGGGTTAGGTGGGTGACCAACCATAAATATTTGAGATTTTCAGTTTTCATCTTTGTCCAAAATGACGACTTTACCCCTCTAAAGGTAAAATCACTTTTAAATTCTAGAAAAGTTGTGGAAATTCCCGAAAAATAGGAAATGAAAGGATTTTATTGTCAATCCCATTTCCACCATCTTTTGATTGCATATTCCATCTGAAATGACAATTTTTCCCTTTTAGGGTAAATTGTCCCTAATTTTCTCAAAATTACGATTCTGCCCCTCATGGGGGAATCGTGCCAAATTACTCCTAAGCCTTCATTGATACTTCTCTAGGCTAATAGGGCCTCATTAGAGATGCCATGCTGCTTTCATGTGTTTTATCCACATGTGCTGAATTCTTGATTTGCGCATTTACTTTTAATGATTATGAGTGATAGGGTAGCTATTCCTGTCTGCATGAACTCCTAGATTTAGGATTCGTACTCCACTCGTCTGCATAAATCTTAAAGACTAGATAAGTATTTTTTGCCCTTACTTATTTCTAAAGGAAAATGCATTAATCTAAGGGTAAAAGGTAAATCCAATCGTCGGTCCGAATTTCACATTTCTAAATGCTAACGGGCGAATTCTAACCTTATTGGTTCCTGATGAGGCGGCGCCCAATTTATTCCCATTGGAATCCTCAAATATCCGGCCTCTAATCTCGAAGTCCAATTTATGGCTAAATTCAGTCGTTTATTATTCCTGCGTATCTGAGACTAACATGTGGCTCTTAGGAGTTACGCGTATCGACCCGCGACTAATGTCGCGTTTAAGAGTTACTCGTGCCATGGTGACTTTGGTTGTCATGTAATTACGATGGTTAATTGCTAGTTCCGAAGGTTGCGATCGTTGGGAATCGGTTTAGGTTAATTCGTAAATTATACAATGGTCATCCGGAATCACCCGTGGACCATTCACATGACACTAGCAAGTTGTTCTGAAACCATTCTTAGATCGACCTTTAGTGGTCCAAAATATTCTCTCAGCAATCCTTATAGTCAAAGTACCGACTCGTGGTTGAGTTCTTTAGTCCACGTACTTAAATCCTAGTTAGCCTTTCCCTTTTGGTTAGTCGACTCAAGAGAGATTAATTGTGACATTCTGAATTTCGACCCTATCTCGAAGCTTATTAATGAATGAATGTCTATCGATGCATTCCAGTTAACCTCACTCAGAATTGATCACTCTCGAGTCGGCTAACCGAAGGGGAAAGGCTATATAGGATTTAAAGTACGTTGACCAAAGAACTTAACCACGAGCTAGCGCTTCGACCATAAGGATCGTCGAGGGGATATTTTGGACCGCTAAAGGTCGATCTAAGAATGGTTTTAGAACGATTTGCTGATGTCATGAGATTGGTTCACGGGTGATCCCGTATAACCATGGCATGAATTGCGAATTAACCTAAATCGATTCCTGACGATCGTAACCTTCGGAACTAGTAATTGACCCTCGCGATTACATGACAACCGAAGTCGCCTTGGCTCAAGAAACTCTTAAACGCGACATTAGTCGCGGGTCGATACACGTAACTCCTAAGAGCCGCCCGTTAGCCCGAGACGCGCTGGAATGATAATTGACTGAATTTAGCCATAGATTGGACTTCGAGATTGGAGGCCGGACATTCGAAGATCGCAAAGGAGTAAATTTGGACGTCGCCTCATCGATGAGTTAATAAGATTAGAATTAGCCCCGTATAGACTAGAAAAGCGAAATTCTAACCGACGAGCGGAATTTACCTTTTTATCCCTAGGCTTAGCATACTTTTCGCTAGACAAAGCAAAGGCAAAATGGTCATTTGCCCTCTCTAAGCCTTCAGCCGAAAATTAAGGGCCCCATGGTCCTTTGGTCTTTGTATTATTGGAGAATGAGAAGACTAGCTTGATTGGACAATTTCCCTAAACCAAACCCCACTAACTTGTCATTCTTAAGCACTATTCATTGTCCTACAAACCCCATGAACCACCCCACGATCTCATTTTCCCTCCAAATCCCTTCCTTCTTATTTCCTTTCTCCCTCTCCCTCTCCATTTTCTTCGGCCGAACTCTCCCTCTCTTCCCTCTCGTTCGCGCGCCCTCTCCCTCTCACCGTCGCTCTCTCTCGGCCTCAAGGACGGGCCGGCCGACCTTGATGTACTCGGCCTTGTATGAGTAATTAACAAGTCGTAGCCCTTAATTGAATTATGTACACTTGATTGTATGCTTTGGCCGAATGTTCATTAGTGCTAATGAGGGACCGATTCAGTTGTTGTTATATTGATGACGAAATCTTGCCGTGGCCTCGAATTGTTAATTTGCGTGATGCGATGTCTCGACTTGGATTAGTAGCTCGAAAGGCCGAATCGGGCTCAACTTGATGAGAATGCACTCAATTAATTTAATTATGCGAATGGAAAGAATTTATAAGTTCGTGTGCATGTGGCACCCTGATGCGTTAAACGCGGGGCTTAATAATATACTGATGCGTTAAACACGGGATAGACCTGAGGCGTTAAACGCGGGTCATGAGTGGTGGTATTGGAAACCTGAGGCGTTAAACGCGGGTTCCTTGATCTTTTAAACCTGATGCGTTATCACGCGGGCTAAACTATGAGAACCCCAATCGTATCGCGCTTACTGTTAAGTGCCAAAGTACAAGCCCTGCCTAGCCTAATTTTGTGAATTACATGACTAGATATGCTTAATTGAGTTTACTATGTGCCATCGCTTGTTATTCGTATGTTTAGTCGTTGCATGTGTTTGGGAGTGTCTGGAAGTCCCGAGTGCCTAGCTTAGGGTTAGGCTAGCTTATTGAGTATATCTCACCCCGTCGTGGGACCCCCCTTTTCAGACCCCAAACCCTGAGCATGCCGCCGCCGCCGATTTTTGGGGTACCCGTCTGGGTGGAGCAGTATTCTACGGAGTACCTAGTGGGAGAAGGGAAGGCTTACATTAGGAAGTATGGTACTATATGGATGGATGTGGGCTTAGCAGACTGGAGGCCAGATAGGTTCGCCGCTTGGTTCTACCGAGACTCCGGCCTTACAGTCGGGCCGCTGAGGACTTTTGATGTACCGTGGGATGTCATTGGAGAGCAGGACCCTTCGATCGTGCACCCTGCTGATGGGGAGCTCACTGATTCCGAGACCGCTCCTGATCCAGACCTTCCGCCGGTGCCATCCCAAAACCCAAAGGTTGATGGCGACGTGGTAGGACCCTCCGATGCCGAAGATCCCATGGAGACCGACGAGTCTGAACCCGAGGAAGATGAAGAAGCACCAGACGACCCCGAGGACGAGCCCTTGGAGGAGGAGCACAATCCCGATGGAGAGGCCATCTTCCACCCCTTGCCCGAATCTGAGGAAGACGAAGATCCAGAGCAAGTGTTCGAGGAACAAGAAGAGGAGGAGGAAGCCCTTGAGGAGTACGACCCTGTGCACCGCGAGGATCCAGATGACGACCGTGAGCCCGATCCTTAGATAGCCTAGGCACCCTTGACTTTAAGAAGTTACTTTTGAATAGTGCCTGACCCATAGCACGTTGTCCCTTTTTGATTAGGCTGACCACCTTCCCTTGATCCCAAGTGATGTATTCCAGTTTATGCTCATGTAGCAAACGAACCGTATGCTATGATATTACTTGACTTATGCTTTGTCTCCTCAAACCATCTCGTTATTTCTTTTCGGGAGTTATGTGTGCTACTATTGCATGTTCATTTAAGTTCATTGCCCACCACGTTAACCTAAGAATCATGGGTATCATTCTTTTGCGTTAGCAAGTGAAGCGATGTTACGCCTGTAAAGGACTCGGGGCGTTACAATTATAGGAGTTTCGATGAGACAAATTGATTAGACAATTTCCCTACAAACTACTTCCACCAACTAGTCACTCAAGTCACTATTCATGTACCTTGCCCCACTAACCACCCCACTCATTTCTTTTCCCTCCAATTCCCACTTCCCTCAAGCCACTCTATCTCTCCCTCTCTCCCCCCATTCGGACGACACCCTCCCCCTTCCTCTCTTTCCCTTATTTCCTCTCATTCTCTCCATCTTCCTCACTCTCGTTCGCTCTTCCTCTCTCGGTTTCGCGGTGGAAACCGGCCAGCCTCCGTGCAACCACTATTCCACCACCTCGAGACCTCACCAACACCCCTTCCTCTCCTCTTGGACCGCCGTAGAAGCCGCCGTGCAGCTCGGAACCGCTGCTGGTCAGAACCGAACTAAGGAGGAAGGCTGGTTGTTCTTGAAGAAACCTTGATTTCTCTTGAGGTAGGCGATTCTTGAGAATTAGATAATCTTGTTAGGGAGTTAGCCGCATGTGTTAAGAAGGGTGTTGATGTTTGTCTTGGCCAATTTAATGGTTGAACTTCTAGGAACACATTCTGCCCTTTGAAGATCAGACCTGTTCGCGTTGTGTCTCCAGCCTTTCCAACCTGTCTTCTTGGACTTTTGAGCTTGGTAGGCTTACTCTAACCCTTTGGTAGGACTTAGGTGATGGAAGGACCAAATAGGAGGCATTAGAAAGTGATTTTAGTGGCTACCCTAGGGAGATTCTCAAGGGGACCGAATCTGTGATAGCTAGGACAGATTATAACGGCGACTTATGGCTCATGGAATGTTAGAACCATGATTGGAAAATATTATGGGACATGTTCTTATAGTGTCCGAATGTCTTGGGGTGCCATTAGAAGTGTTAGATTTTGTTTGAGCTTGATTGTGTTGATGAGACCTTTGATTGTGCATAGATATGTTCGGCCATGGGTGATATTGACGACACGTTGCGTGTAATGGCTCGTAAACTATTAAATGTATTCTGGTCGTATAATGATAAGAGGACTTGGATGAGTTAAATGACTCCACGATAGAGATTTCGGCCTTGTGTGATTAATTGATGGGTTAAGTGATATAATTGTTTGCTTGGCTTCATGAATTGTGGCATGGCCGAATGGCCATGGTGATAGAAAGTGAGTTGCTTCCATTTTAAACATGATTGATCATGAAGCATTTCGATGGCCTTGATTTATTGAATGAGGTGATGTGATCCATGGCGAGAAATCTTGAGCCTTTTAATCGACTTATATTCGATCATGAAGTATTAAAAAGGGCCATGTTTGTTTGATTGATGCAATGTGATTCGCACCATGAAATTGAGCTAGCTATTGTTTAAGGGTGCCATGGATTGATGAAACCTGATGCGTTAAACGCGGGGTTTTACTATATCCTGATACGTTAAACGTGGGACAGGCCTGAGGCGTTAAACGCGGGTCATGAGAATTTGCATTGGAAACCTAAGGCGTTAAACGCAGGTTCCTTAGTCTTTTAAGCCTGATGTGTTATTACGCGGGCTCGGCCATGAGAATTTCAATCGTATCGTGTCCTGAAGCTACCCTCTACCCTGTGTGATATTAAGTGCCAAAGTACGAAGCCTAGTCTAGAATGATGAATTATATGACAATTCATGCCTTAATTGAGTTATTGTGTGCCATTTGCCGTATTTCGCATGATTGATCATTGCATGTTTTTTTTGGAGCGTCTAGAAGTCCCGAGTGCCTAGCTTAGGGTTAGGACTAGCTTATTGAGTTTATCTCACCCCGTCGTGGGACCCATCTTTTCAGACCCCAAACCCTAAGCATGCCGCCGCCGATTTTTGGGGTACCCGTATGGATTGAGCAGTATTCCACAGAGTACCCGGTGGGAGAAGGGAAGGCTCACATTAGGAAGTATGGCACTATCTGGATGGACGTGGGGTTGCCAGACTGGAGGGCAGACAGGTTTGCAGCTTGGTTTTATCGAGATGGCGACGTCACTATTGGGCTGCTGAGGACGTTTAACTTGCCTTGGGATGTGGTAGGCGAGCAGGACCCCGCGATCGTACACCCCGCGGATGGAGAGCTCACTGATGCTGAGACCGTTCCTGATCCTGATCTTCCTCCAGCACCGTCCCAAAACCCCGTTGTTGATGGCGAAGTTGTGGAGTCCTCTGAAGTTGATGACGACCCCTTGGAGACAGAGGAGTCCGAGCCGGAGTTCGAGGACCCAGAGGACGAGCCCTCGGAGGAGGAGGTCAACCCCGAGCCCGAGGAAGAGGAAAATGAGCAAGTATCCGAGGAAGAAGAGGAAGAGGAAGAAGAACCTGAGGAAGACCTGGAGGAGTACGACCCAGTGCACCGTGAGGACCCTGCTGGCGACCGCGAGCCTGACCCTTAGATAGCCTAGGCGCCTCCCGACTTTTGAAGTGACTCTTTTGGTTAGCGCCTGACTCTTAGTTGGATGACCCCCTTTTGATTAGGCTGACTACCTTCCCTTGACCCTCAGCGTTGTATTTCAGTTTGTGTTCATGATGTAAAACTGGATCTATGTTATGTTATGACTAAGTGTCTCCTTTCCTCAAGTCATCTTGTTTATGCATTGCATGGAGTTATGTATGTCGCTTCCCCATGTGCATATAAGTCTCATGTATCTAGTGCGCGCTGTTAGGTCCTGGGAAAGGAGTCAAACAGCACGGCAGTGGGGTGATGTTAGCGCGCTCGGTAGGACTCGGGGCGTGACCTCCCCTCTTGTTTGGTATCGAGCAAGGTCAGCTCAATCTAAGTTGGTTAAGGACCGGAGTAATAAGGTGTGATGATTTGAGGATGACTGGGTAGCGAGACCTTAGGGATTCGTTAGAGTTAGGCATGAAATGCATGACATGTGAAATGGCGTTTGTGAATGGCATATTGACTAGCATCATCTTTGGTAAACTTAAGGCTATAGGGCTTCGTACTTGGCACTAAGTGTTGAATGCTGATCGTTGAATTGGATAGCTGATTGTGATTTGGTGAAGTTGCAGAAGCAACTTAATGTGTGGTACAATTATGAATTCCTGAATGTGATGCTTTTAATGGTTGCTAGAGTAATGATTGCCTTGACTGTGATTGCTTCCGTGAGCGTGGCGTAGCCTTGCTAGACTTAAGTAGATGGCTTAGGTCTCTAATTCCTGGATGGAATAATAGTGGCTCAGGTGTTGTGAGACTTAGCAAGATGAGCAACCGAACCAGAGGTACTGGAGAAGCGTCAAGCTCTAGGCCACAAGTGGTGGAAGATACTAGGTATGATGGAGTCATGAGGATCTTAGAGGAAATCGGGAACTTGATGGGCAGGCAGGCCCAGGAAAGAGCTGCTGCCGTTGCCCAGGCTGCTGTCGCTGCCGCCAATCTGGCGAATGGGAATAACGGGAATAATGGACATGATATTGAAGGTGGCAATGCCCAAGGGCAAGGGAATCGTGTGATGGGCTAGCTGATGAGTACTTTATGAAGCTGAAGCCATCTAAGTTTGATGGCACAGGGGACCCTGGAGCTACCCCTGCTTTGATTGAGGAGTTGGAAAAGGCGTTTGAAGTGTTGGGTTGTACTGAGGTTGTGAAGGTGATCCTAGCTGTGTACCAGCTTCGTGGAACCACGAATGATTGGTGGAAGGCCACCAAGGGAAGAGTTTTCCCTGAATGAACGGAACCGAATTGGACTGTATTCTCTGAAGTTTTCAATGCTAAGCATTTCTCCAGAGCGGCTCAAGAACAGAAGATGGTTGAATTCTAGAATCTCTGCCAGATTCAAATGACCATCGATCAGTATGAGGTTGAATTTGCGAGGCTATCCAAGTATGCCCAGAGGATGGTTGAAAACCCTGAGGACAGGGCAAGAAGGTTCAGAGATGGATTGAGGCCTGACCTTCGCAGCCAGTTAGTGCTGTTGGACTTACAAGGCTATGATACGATTTATGAAAGAGGTCAATTAGTGGAAAGGGATATGAAGGAATGAGGGATCGCTTCTAGGACGCGATTCACTCCCGCCAGGGATAACCGCCAGTTCGGCAAGAGATCGATGACGAGCAATCGACGTTTTGCCCCTCTAGCCAGAAAGAATATTAGCAAGCCCGCTCACCAGTCGAACTGGAACTGTCGCTTGTGTGGGCGGAAGCATAGAAATGGACCTTCACCGAGCAGAACGGGCGCCTGTTTCAAGTGCGGCCAACTAGGCCATCAGATAAGGAATTACCTAAGCCAAGCACCTGGACCTCAAGCTCAAGGGAATCGACCACCAGTGAGACCGCAGGCTGGAGCCCCGCAGAACAACGCAAATAGGCCGCCAGTTCAAGGAAGGGTGTACGCCGTGGCGCGAAGGGAGGCAGAGAACGCGCCTGGAGTGGTCACAGGTACGGTTACTTTGTGTGATCATGATGCCTATGCTTTGCTTGATCCTGGAGCATCGCATTTGTTCATATCTGCTCAGTTTGCTGATTTGGTTGGAATTGAATTGAAACCACTAGAAGTGATATTGCATGTTACCACCCCGTTAAAGGATAAAGTGTTGGTTTCACTAAGCTGTCCAGATTGTAAGATAGTCATTGGTTGTAGTGAGGAAATGATAGATTTAGCCGTGCTGCCTCTGTTTGACTTTGACGTGATTATTGGAATGGATTGGTTGAGTAGACAGAGAGCTGTCGTTGACTGTGGTAGCAGGGTGATTCATTTCCATCCTAATGATCGCCCTAGTTCGAGTTTAGGGGAAGTGGAGGAGAAACCTCGATCCTTTTGATTTCGTCACTTGAGGTTACTTGGCTTTTGGATGAAGGATGCCAGGCATACTTAGCTACCGTGATGGATCCGACCGTGGAGGAGCCAAAGCTAGAGGATATAGCTGTGGTGCGTGACTTTCCCGATGTCTTTCCTTAAGAGTTACCAGGGTTACCTCCAGAAAGGGAAATAGAGTGCGTGATTGAGCTAGCACCTGGAACGGAACCGATCTCGAAAGCACCATATAGGATGTCCTTGTCAGAGTTGAAGGAATTGAAGGTTCAGATGCAAGAACTGTTGGACAAAGGATTTATTCGTCCAAGTGCTTCACCTTGGGGAGGACCAGTCTTGTTCGTAAGGAAGAAGGATGGGTCATTGCCCTTATGCATTGACTATAGGCAGTTGAATCCGGTGACTATCAAGAACAAGTATCCGTTGCCGAGGATAGACGACTTGTTTGATCAACTGCAAGGAGCTTATATATTCTCCAAGATAGACCTAAGGACGAGTTATCATCAGTTGAGGATTAAGAAGGAAGATATACCAAAGACCGCTTTTCGGACGAGGTATGGGCATTATGAGTTTACAGTCATGCCGTTTGGATTGACTAATGCCCCAGCTGCTTTCATGGATTTGATGCATCGAGTGTTCAAGGAGTATTTGGACCAGTTCGTCATTGTTTTCATCGACGACATTTTGATTTACTCAAGGAGTCCTGAGGAGCATGAGAAGCAACTGAGTATAATTCTACGAACGTTAAGGGAACACTCGCTGTATGCTAAATTCAGTAATTGTGATTTTTGGCTTAACGAGGTTGCGTTCCTTGGACATGTCATCTCCGAAAATGGGATTTCAGTAGACCTAGCAAAGATTGGAGCAGTAACAAATTGGCCTAGACCTACGTTAGTAACAGAGGTTCGAACCTTCTTAGAATTGGCAGGGTATTACCGAAGGTTCGTGGAGAAGTTCTCCTCTATAGCCACTCCTTTGACGAGGTTAACAAAGAAGGATATACGGTTTGAATGGACGGACAAGTGTGAAAGGAGTTTTCAGGAACTCAAGCATCGGCTGACGACTACACCAGTGTTGACCATTCCTTCTGGACTTGGAGCTTATGAGATTTATAGTGATGCGTCGTTGAAGGGACTAGGATGCGTCCTGATGCAACATGGAAGAGTTTAGCTTATGCATCGCGACAGTTAAGACCTCATGAGTAGAATTACCCGACACATGATTTGGAATTAGCAGCTATTATCTTCGCTATGAAGATTTGGAGGCATTACTTTGTGTGGAGAAAGATTTCAGATCTACACGGACCATCAGAGTTTGAAGTACTTATTTGCCCAAAAGGAGTTGAACATGAGGCAACGGCGATGGATGGAGTTGCTTAAGGACTATGATTGTGATGTCCTATATCACCCCGGAAAGGCAAATAAGGTTGCGGATGCGCTTAGTCGGAAATCGAGCATCGCGCATTTGATGGTTAAGGAATGAACTCTGTTGGAAGGAATAAGGGATTCAGAGTTTAAGCTCGAAGTTTGTCAGTTGTCTTGCCTCCTAGCCACGTTGAGGATCGAACTAGAGATTCATGAGAAGGTGAAAGCGTTGCAATCTACGGACCCCGACATCCAAAAAGATCCTAGAAATGGATGCCGAAAAAAGGAAACCTGACTTTCAAATATTTGAGGATGGGATTCTGAAGTTTCGTGGACGCCTGTGCATGACGAGGAGCTAAGGGAAAAGATCTTATTAGAAGCTCATAGGAGCAACTATAGCATTCATCCGGGTAGCACGAAGATGTATCAGAATCTGCGTCAGCACTACTGGTGGAACGGAATGAAAGTCGACGTGGCTAAGTATGTAGCTAAGTGTTTGACGTGCCAGCAAGTTAAGGCTCAGCATTGTAAACCTGGTGGGATGTTACAGCTCTTGGAAATCCCTGAGTGGAAGTGGGAGCACATCACCATGTATTTGTCATGGGTTTGCCAAGGAGTCAGAGAGGACATGATTCGATCTGGGTAATCGTGGACATACTGACCAAATCCGCGCATTTCTTAGCTGTGAGAAAGGATTTCGCTAGGGATAGGTATGCAGATTTGTACATGAGATACATAGTTCGTCTTCATGGAGTACTTGTCACAATCACTTCGGATAGAGATCCCAAGTTCACTGCCTCATTTTGGAGAAGCCTACAAGAGGCTTTGGGGACGAAACTGCAGTTTAGCACCGCTTATCATCCCCAGACAGATGGACAATCCGAAAGGACGATTCAGACACTTGAAGATATGCTAAGAGCTTGTGTGTTGGACTTTAAAGGAGGTTGGGAAGATCAGCTGCACTTGGTAGAGTTCGCCTATAACAACAGTTACCAGCAGAGTATCGGTATGGCACCGTTTGATGCATTGTATGGTAGAGCATGCAGAACCCCAGTCTGTTGGGATGAGGTTGGTGAAAGGAGCATAACAGGCCCTGAACTAGTAGAAGCAGTGAAGGTCATAAGGGAAAGGTTGAGAACCGCGTAGAGTCGCCAAAAGAGTTATGCCGACAAGCGGCGCAGACCTCTGGAGTTTCAAGTGGGAGATCATGTCTTCTTGAAAGTGTCACTAAAGAGAGGATTATCTCGATTTGGAAAGAAAGGAAAGCTGAGTCCGAGGTACATAGGCCCTTTCGAAATCTTAGAGCGAATTGGAACTTTGGCCTATAGACTAGCCTTGCTGCCATGTTTATCGCAGGTTCACAATGTATTCCACGTGTCGATGCTGAGGAAATATGAACCGGACGCGACTCATGTTCTGGACCATGAAGTGATAGAAGTAGATTATCGAGTGTCATATGTGGAAAGGCCTATTAGGATCGTGGACAGAAAGGAGCAAGTCCTAAGGAACAAGACGATCCCGCTAGTAAAGGTAATCTGGGAGCACCATGGGACTGAAGGAGCCACCTGGGAAAGCGAAGAGGTGTCAGCACCCCCATTTATTTGAGTAGGTGGTTGTAACGTAAATTTCGAGGACGAAATTTTTGTAAGGGGGGAAGAGTTATGACATTCTAAATTCTAATCTTGTCTCGAAACTTATTAATGAATGAATGTCTATCGATGTATTCCAGTTAATCTCGCTCAGAACTGATCACTCTCGAGTCGACTAACCGAAGGGGAATGGCCATATGGGATTTAAAGTACGTGGACCAAAGAACTTAACCATGAGTCGACGCTTTGGCCAAAAGGATTGTCAAGGGAATATTTTGGACCGCAAAAGGTCGATCTAAGAATGGTTTTAGAATGATTTGCTAGCGTCATACGATTGGTTCACGGGTGATTCCGTATGACCATGACATGATTTGCGAATTAACCTAAATCGATTCCTGACAGTCGTAACCTTCGAAACTAGTAATTAACCCTCGTGATTACATGACAACCAAAGCCGCTGTGGCTCGAGTAACACTTAAACGTGACATTAGTCGCGGGTCGATACGCGTAACTCCTAAGAGCCGCGCGTTAGTCTGAGACACGCCGGAATGACAAACGACTGAATTTAACCATGGATTAGACTTCGAGACCGGAGGCCGGACATTAGAAGGTCACAATGGAGTAAATTTGGACGTCGCCTCGTCGGAGAGTCATTAAGATTAGAATTAGCCCCATATAGGTTAGAAAAATGAAATTCGGACCGACGAGTGAAATTGACCCTTTTACCCCTAAACATAGTACCTTTTTCTATTAGATGATGTAAGGGCAAAATGGACATTGCCCCACCCTTAGTTGAAGCTGAAAATTAGAGGGCAATTAGGTCATTTGGCTAATGAATTATTGGAGTTTGGATGAGACAAATTGAATAGACAATTTCCCTACAAACTACTTCCACCAACTAGTCACTCAAGTCACTATTCATGTACCTTGCCCCACTAACCACCCCACTCGTTTCTTTTCCCTCCAATTCCCACTCCCCTCAAGCCACTCTATCTCTCCCTCTCTCCCCCCATTCGGACGACACCCTCCCCATTCCTCTCTTTCCCTTATTTCCTCTCATTCTCTCCTTCTTCCTCACTCTCGTTTGCTCGTCATCTCTTCCTCTCTCGATTTCGCGGTGGAAACCGGACAGCCGCCGTGCCGTCGCCATTCCACCACCTCGAGACCTCACCAACACCCCCCTTCCTCTCCTTTTGGACCGCCGTAGAAGCCGCCGTGCAGCTCGGAACCGCCGCTGGTCAGAACCGAACCAAGGAGGAAGGCTAGTTGTTCTTGAAGAAACCTTGATTTATCTTGAGGTAGGCGATTCTCGAGGCTTAGATAAGCTTGTTCGGGAGTTAGTCGCATGTGTTAAGAAGGCCATTTTGATGGTTGAACTTCTAGGAACACATTCTGCCCTTTGAAGATCAGACCTGTTCGCGTCGTGTCTTCAGCCTTCCCAATCGGTCTTCTTGGACTTTTGAGCTTGGTAAGCTTACTCTAACCCTTTGGTAGGACTTAGGTGACGGACGAACCAAATAGGAGGCATTAGAAAGTGATTTTAGTGGCTACCCTAGGGAGATTCTCAAGGGGACCGAATCTGTGATAGCTAGGACAGATTATAATGGTGACTTATGGCTCATGAAATGTTAGAACCATGATTGGAAAATACTATGGGACATGTTCTTGTAGTGTCCGAATGTCTTGGGGTGCCATTAGAAGTGTTAGATTTTGTTTGAGCTTGATTGTGTTGATGAGACCTTTGATTGTGCATAGATATGTTCGGCCATGAGTGATATTGACGACATGTTGCATGTATTGGCCCGTAAACTATTAAATGTATTCTGGTCGTATAATGATAAGAGGACTTGGATGAGTTAAATGGCTCTACGATAGAGATTTCGGACTTCTGTGATTAATTGATGTTGTATGCTTGGCTTCATGAATTGTTGCATGGCCGAATGGCCATGGTGCTAGTAAGTGAGTTGCTTCCATTTTAAACATGATTGATCATGAAGCATTTCGATGGCCTTGATTTATTGAATGAGGTGATGTGATCCATGGCGAGAAATCTTAAGCCTTTTAATCGACTTATATTCGATCATGAAGTATTAAAAATGGCCATGTTTATGATTCGCGCCATGAAATTGAGCTAGCTATGGTTTGAGGGTACCATGGATTGATGAAATGCACTACTAATTGAATTTAGCTATAATAGATTGAATTATAAGCTTATGTGCATATGGTACCCTGATGCGTTAAACGCGGGTTTTACTATATCCTGATGCGTTAAACGTGGGATAGGCCTGAGGCGTTAAACGCGGGTCATGAGAATTGGCATTGGAAACCTAAGGCGTTAAACGCGGGTTCCTTAGTCTTTTAAGCTTGATGCGTTATATTACGCGGGCTTGGCCATGAGAATTTCAATGGTATCACGTCCTGAAGCTATCATCTACCCTGTGTGATATTAAGTGCCAAAGTACGAAGCCCAGTCTAGAATGATGAATTATATGACAATTCATGCCTTAATTGAGTTATTGTGTGTCATTTGCCGTATTTCGCATGATTGGTCATTGCAAGTGTTTTAAGAGCGTCTAGAAGTCCCGAGTGCCTAGCTTAGGGTTAGGACTAGCTTATTGAGTTTATCTTGCCCCGTCGTGGGATCCATCTTTTCATACCCTAAACCCTAAGCATGCCGGCGCCCATTTTTGGGGTACCCGTGTGAATTGAGATGTATTCCACAGAGTACCCGGTGGGAGAAGGGAAGGCTTACTTTAGGAAGTATGGCACTATCTGGATGGACGTGGGGTTGCCAGACTAGAGGCCAGACTGGTTTTCAACTTGGTTCTATCGAGATGGCGACCTCACTATTGGGCCGCTGAGGACGTTTGACGTGCCTTGGGATGTGGTAGGCGAGCAGGACCCCGCGATCGTACACCCCGCGGATGGAGAGCTCACTGATGCCGAGACCGTTCCTGATCCGGATCTTCCTCCAGCACCGTCCCAGAACCCTGTCGTTGATGGCGAATTCCTGGAGTCCTCTGAAGCTAATGACGACCCTGTGGAGACAAAGGAGTCCGAGCCGGAGTTTGACGACCTAGAGGACGAGCCCTCGGAGGAGGAGTTCAACTCCGAAGGAGCCTCTTCAACCCCGAGCTCGAGGAAGAGGAAAATGAGGAATTATCCAAGGAAGAAGAGGAAGAGGAAGAAGAACCCGAGGAAGTTCTGGAGGAGTACGACCTAGTGCACCGTGAGGACCCTGCTGGCGATCGCGAGCCTGACCCTTAAATAGCCTAGGCGCCTCTCGACTTTTGAAGTGACTCTTTTCGTTAGCACCTAACTCTTAGTTAGATTACCCCCTTTTGATTAGGCTGACTACCTTCCCTTGACCCCAGCGTTGTATTTCAGTTTTTGTTCATGATGTAAAACTGGATCTATGTTACGTTATGACTAAGTGTCTCCTTTCCTCAAGTCATCTTGTTTATGCATTGCATGGAGTTGTGTATGTCGCTTCCGCATGTGCATATAAGTCTCATGTATCTAGTGCGCGCCGTTAGGTCTTGGGAAATGAGTCAAACAGCACGGCAGTGGGGCGATGTTAGCGCCCTCGGTAGGACTCGGGGCGTGACATGTACACATATCACATGTCACCAGACCGCACCGAAGGTCGATAACGTATATTCAGCCATTGCAATTTGGGTAAATGGACCTTGGGAGAGGCCCGCGTCCGATCAGGCAACATCGGACGGCCCATTAGCCATCGAGAGCCCGTACACCAGCGCCTCGGGAGGGTCGCGACAATAGGTTATTTTCAATGCATTATCGCATTTAATTTCATCATGGCCGAATAGACAATAAGCTTAAGCAAGAGTTGTCATCAAATCATTCAAGCTTAAGGATTTCTAACATTCTCAATGGCACATAATAACATTCAGTTTTTTCATAGACATGTCTCTTAGGCATTCGCAACCAAGGTTTCAACTTCTCAAGCGCTATAAATCAACATTTCCCTTAGCACATAAAGCACCAGTTTGGGATCATTAAAGATACTCTCCATGAACATCCCGCGAAATTCAATCTAACCAAGACTAACTCGGTCCTTCCATAACCTAAGGTCCTAATAAAGGTTTAGAACTAACTTACCAAGTTAGTGAGTCGAGATAAACCGATTGAAGTGGCAATGGATGGCGCGATCAAACCTGGTCCGGTGAGAATATTCGGCCTCCTAGGTGTTCAACCGAAAATGGCAAGAATTTATCATAAAAAACACTCCTAACTTGCATCTCCAACCCTCTGACCCGTTCATCAAGGTTCTAAGGGTCACTTACCTTAGATTTAGCAAGGAAACTCCCAAGAATAGCCCCCCCAAGAGCTTCGGTCCAAGGCGGGTCGACGTGAGGGAGAGCTTGAGAGGAAGAGAGTGTTTGAGAGGAAGAAGGAAAAATGAAAGTGAGAGAGAGGGAGGATGATGGTGTTCGGCCGAATAAGAGAGGGAGAGGGAGAGTTGCCTTGCTTCTTCCATTTCAAAATTGCAAGAGTGAGAGTTTGAGTGGGAGTTGGTGATGGGGAACAAGACACTTGAAAACTTGATGGATGTGAATAGTAGGGTGGAATGACTAGTTGGTAGAAGTGATTGGTAGGGAAATCATCAAGTCAAATGGTCAAATCCTTGTCAATCTTGTCTTCTAATGAATCAAGAGCTAAAAGACCAAAGAGTCCCTCAAATTTTCGGCCAAGGGAGTGTACACCAAAGACTAAAATGCCCTTACTTAAATATAAGAGAAAAGGCATTATCCTAAGGGTAAAAAGGTAATTTTCGAGTGTCGGTCCGAATTTCACTATTTTAATCGATAATGGGAGAATCCTAATCTTAATGGTTCTCGATGAGGCGACTTCCAAAATTATTACCATTGGTGTCCTTGAATATCCGCCCTCTAATCTCGAAGTCCAATTTATGGCTAAATTCAGTCGTTTGTCATCCCGGCGTATCTCAGACTAAAGGGCGGCTCTTAGGAGTTACGCGTATCGACCCGCGACTAATGTCGCTTTTAAGAGTTACTCGTGCCACGACGACTTTGGTTGTCATGTAATTGTGAGGGTCAATTGCTAGTTCCGAAGGTTACGATCGTCAAGAATCGATTTAGGTTAATTAGCAAATCATACTATGGTCATTTGGAATCACCTGCGAACCAATCGTATGACACTAGCAAATTGTTCTGAAACCATTCTTAGATCGACCTTTAGTGGTCCAAAATATTTCATCGGCAATCCTTATGGTCAAAGTATCGACTCGTGGTTGAGTTCTTTAGTCCCCGCACTTAAATCCTAGTTAGCCTTTCTCTTTTGGATAGTCGACTCAAGAGAGATCAATTCCGAGTGAGATTTACTGAAATACATCGATAGGCATTCATTTATTCATAAGCATCGAGATAGGATCGAAATTCAGAATGTCACAAGTTGGCTCGAATCAGCAACCTCGAGTGGCGGAACAACGAGCTCCTAATGAAAAAAGCTCGGATGCACAAGAGACAAAGCGAAAAACGGAGTCACAGCACGTCCATCGGTGGTTTAAGCTTTCTAGAACGTCATCGAGCTCGGGTAAGGCGCGAACGGAAGAGCTAAGGGACAGAGCATGGCGGCGCGAGCTGCGTTGGATACCTGCTCGTGGACTCCCGCAATCGAGAACATGAAGTTCATGGGAGGTGTGGTAGTGTCGGGATGGAAGTTGGCTAGAGGCTGGGCGGTAGAAGGCGACGGGGTGAGGTGGAGGTGTGATGGTCGAGCGGCATTCGGCGGTGGATGTGCATGGTGATAGTCGAACAAGGCTGAGTTGCGCACGAGAAACGAACAGTGAAGTTGCAGAGGCTAAATAGACTAAGAAGAAAGAAGAAGAAGGAGCAGGAGCAGGAAACGTGTTCTTCTTGCTCCGGTCTTCGAGGAAAGAGACATGACAGAGAGAGAGGGTGTGAGAGAGAGGGAAAAGGCACGTGGTGATGCGTGCGTGAGGCGAGCAAGTGTGTTTTGAGTGATTTTTGAATGAAAAGGGGATTAGAACAGAATTTACGAAGAAGAAGAAAATGATACGATCAGATCAAGGCATAAAGGAAGCACCACCAACCAAGAATCAAAATCGGGATTTGGGATAGAAGCTCACCACCAAGGTTTAAAGGAGAACCACCAACCAAGGCTAAAGGGCTTTTGGTTTCACCATCGAGGAAGAATCCAATTTCCAAGGTTAAAGGATTCGAAATAAAACAATTCAACTCACAAAGAGGAACTCTCATTCATTCATCAAATCTATATTACAATGGAGAAGACCTCTCTATTTATAGAGAGACTAAGACAAAGTAAAAGGTAAATAAAGACAATAATTGTAAAGGAAACAACTCCAATCAGCGACTAATTGACAGGTAATCAATCATGATAAGGCTTGAAATCAGCAATCAATCACATCTTCATTGATTGATCATCAAATTGGCAATCAATCACATCTGATTGATCATCATATTAGTAATCAATCAAGATAAGGCTCTAAATCAGCAATCAATCACATCTTGAATATGCCTTTGAATCTTCAATCTATCGATCAGCACTCAATCTAGTGAATCGCCATGAAATCAGCAGAAATCAATCTGGTGAAGTGATTTTCTTATTGGAAAGGAAAGAAATGAAACCTTACTATCGATAATCCTAATCGATAGTATTCAAGTAGATACGATCCACCGAAGTAAGTTGTGACCAAAATCAGCCTTGGTCTGAACAAATAATGATTGTGCATAATCTGTGAATGGAATCAAAGATTGCTCGTTAACACCAATCGTATCATTAGTGACAATATCGGATGCTACCGCATCACGTGGGTCTAAAAGGGCTTGGTCTACAAGTTTTGATGAAGTCATCCTTGCTGACATAAGAAAAAGCAAGGGTAGATAAGACATGAGAAAGAGATATTTGGCTGATATCGGGGAAGAATTGAGGGGAAGAAATCTCAAAGTGGGGCCCATCCTTAATACACTTCGGTTAAGGCAAAGAGATGAAGGGGAAAGACCCATTGGAGAGAGGCAATTCGGTTGCAATAAAAGGGAATTGGGGCCAGTCTTCTCACTCCTCACTTACATATTCACGGCTAAAAAGAAAGAATGCGGAGGAGAATTTCGGTTAAACCCTTGAGTTGGGGCCCACGTATTTCCAAAGATTGTCCATGAAGAATTTTATCTTCTGCAACTAAGGAAATCAAGGGAAAATGTAATTTAATTAATGAACAATGGACGGTCATTTAAATCGATCGACTGAGGATAAAATTGAAATTTTCGCATTTAAGGTTCGCTAAAAGTTAAATTTACATGCAACGAGTCTCGATTCTACGAGTCAAAGTTTGACGATTCAAATTTGACTTTTTCTGACAACCGTTGCGGAATAGCCAATGATCTACTTCTAAATATTCAAAATCAAACTTCACTTTCTAAGTTAGAATTCAAAATTACTTACAATCAACTAGATTTCAAGACGTCACAATTATCCTCTCTTTAGGAAATTTCGTTCTCGAAATTAAAGTACTGTTTACATTTCATTTTCCTAAAAAAGAAAAGGGTACAATTCTTTCATAATTTCCTCGCATTCCCAGTCGCACCCTTAGTTCCATGATTTTGCCAAGCCACTTTGACTAACGAGATTGTCTTCCTCCGAAACACTTGCTCCTTCTTATCTATAATCTTTATCGGACGTTCTGTGTATGATACTCGCTCATCCCCTTCAATTTCTTCAAAACTTAACTTGAGCTGGATCAAGCTCATATTTTCTCAGCATTGACATGTGAAAAATATTGTGCACTTGAGCAAGTCTTGGTGGCAACGCAAGATGATAAGCTGGGTTTCCAATTCGCTCCAGAATTTCAAATGGTCCCACATATCTCGGACTTAGCCTACCTTTCTTGCCAAATCAAGATGTTCTATCCATTGGCGACACTTTTAGACCTGAAATTCCATATGTCTTCGCCTCTTGTCCGTATAACTTTTCTACCGAATCTGAGTTGTCTTAAGTCTTTCTCTAATGATCTTGACTGCTTCCAGTGATTTTTGTACCAATTCAGGGCCAGTGATACGTCTTTTACCAACTTCATCCCAACACATTGGTGTCCTACAGGGTCTACCATACAATGCTTCAAAAGGTGTCATCTTAATACTCTACTAAACTATTATTGTAGGCAAACTCAACCAAATGAAGTTGTTCCTCCTAGTTACCCTTAAAATCCTGCACATAGGCTCTCAACATGTCTTCAAGGGTCTGAATCATCCTTTCAGACTGACCATATGTTTGCCGGTGATGGGCTGTACTAAACTGCAGCTTCGTTCCACAGCGGTTTGAAAACTTTTTCAAAATGTGGCGGTAAACTTAGGGTCTCGACCCAAAGTGATCGTCACTAGTTCCCCATGCAGCCTTACAATATGACGTATATACAAGTCAGTATACCTGTCCAAAGTAAAATCCTTTCGTACAGCAATAAAATGTGCAGACTTTGTTAATCTATCTAGCATAACCCACGTAGAATCATTGCCTCTCTAACTTCTTGGCAGTCACATCACAAAGTCCATCGTAATATACTCCCATTTCCATTATGGAATCTCCAATAGCTGAAGTAATCCACCAGGTTTACAATATTACGCCTTCTCTTGTTGACATGTCAGGCACTTCGCAACTTGCTTGGCAATGTTAGCTTTCTTACCGTTCCACTATAGTTGCTTTAAATTTTGATTCATCTTCGTGCGGCCCTGATGAATACTGTAGCTACTTCAGTGTGATTCCGACAAAATTTCCTCCCTTAAATCTTTATCGGCAGGCACATAGAGACGTCCTCGAAATTTTAGTATTCCATCTTTAGCCACCTAAAATCAGTTCTTTTGTTAGCTGAACCCTATTAAATGATCTTTTGTATTGCTGGGTCCGACGATTGTAAGGCCTTAATTCTCGCGTGCACTTCCGGCTCAATTCTTAACGTAGCTATGAGAGTCGACAGGTGGCTTACCTCTAGCTTAAAGTCAAAGTCTCTTACTTGTTCAAGAAGACGTCATTCATGGGCTTGTAGTGCATCTGCAACCTTGTTGGCCTTTCCTAGGTGGTACAGAATCTCACAGTCGTAATCTTTAAGCAGCTCCATCCAACGACCTTGTCTCATATTCAAATTGTTATGAGAAAATAGATACTTGAGACTTTGATGGTTAGTATACACCTGAAATTGTTTGCCAATTAAGTCATGCCCCATATCTTAAGAGCGAAGACAACTATTGCTAATTCAAGATTATGCATCGGATAATTCAGTTCATGAGGCCTTAACTGACAAGATGCGTATGTAACATCCTAACCCTTCCGTGTTGCATTAATACATATCCTAATCCTCTGCAGGAACGCATCACTATAAATTTCAAATCCATCGGAACCAGACATTATCGTTAAGACATGAGCCGTGGTCAGCTTATTCTTCAATTCTTGAAACCTACATTCGCACTTATCTGCCCACTCAAACTTCACGTCCTTTTTCAGCAATTATGTCCATGGCATATCTATAGCAGAAAATCTTTCCACGAATCGTCTGTAATAGCCTGCCAATCCCAAAAAACGTCGAATCTTAATCACTGTAATGGGCCTAGGCCAATTCATGGCAGCTTTAATCTTGGCTAGATCCACGGAGATTCCTTCGTCGAAAGCCCCATGACCCAGAAACGCCACACGATTTAACCAAAACTCACACTTGCTGAACTTGGAGTATAATTGATCTCTCTCAAAGTCGTTAAAATTATCCTCAGATGTTGCCCATGGTCTTCAAAACTTCTCGAATACACCAGGATATCGTCAATAAATACTATGACGAATTGATCTAGATACCCTTTAAATTCCCTATTCATAAGGTCCATAAACCAGCAGGTGCATTCGTTAGACCAAACGACATTACAGTAAATTCATAATGACCATAACGCCTCCTAAACGCCGTTTTCGGTATATCCTCATTTCGAATCTTCAACTGGTGGTATCAGTCCGTAAATCAATCTTGGAAAATATCGAAGCTCCATGGAGCTAGACGAACAAATCGTCAATCCTTGGTAATAGATATTTATTGAGATCATCACTTGATTGAGTTGCCTGTAGTCTATACACAAACGCAATATTTTGTCTCTTTTCTTCACGAATAGCGCAGGTGCTCCCTAAGATAACGCATTTGGACGAACAAATCCCATGTCCAATAACTCCTGCAGCTGCACCTTCAATTCCTTGAGTTTTGACAACGCCATCTTGTACAGGGCTTTAGAAATGGTCTCTGTTCCATGGATTAGCTCAATCACGAACTCGATTTTCCTATTCGACAATAGACCTAGCAATTCTTGAGGAAAAACATCGGGAAACTCGCATACCACTAGAATATCTTCCATCTTTGGCTCCTCTATAGATGTGTTAACTACAGTTGCCATGTATCCTTGTCGGCCACTTTCCAACATACGAGTTGCTTCTTCCAGCGAAGAGATCAACAAAGTCAATGTTCCACCTCGACTTTCGACGAACTCGAAGCTAACCCCATTCAAATGATTAAACTGAATTGCCTTACGATAGCAATCATTGCAGCTCTATATTTCGTAAGCCAATCCATGCCGATAATTATATCAAAATCATATATTTCTGACACGATCATATCTATCCTTCTATCGTGACCGCATATTATCAATTTACAATCAAGACAACCTACCGCAGATACTACATTACCTTTTAGTGGCGTAGATATCTTAAATATCGTTCCCAACGATTCTGGATTCAATCCAAATAATTTAACAAACTACTCAGCAACAAAGGAGTGCATGGCACCAAGATCAAACAATACATATGCAACATAGTGTGCAAGAAGACCTACCTGTAACGGCAGGTGAATCCTTTGCCTCTTCCCTAGTCACTACATCGACTCTCTCTTGCATTAGGGGTCAGTTATGGTTGTTTTGAGGTACATTCTCACGTGGCTGTACTCCCTGTTGCGATGGCCCTAGAGCTCCTCTTCACCTTTGAGGGCAATCTCTCACCTGATGGCCTAGTTGGCCACAACCAAATTAACCTTCATTCCTGAAGTGGCACGGGGCAGTTCCATGCCTTCGATTACAAAATCGGCATATTCCACCATTACTAGATGTTGGTTTCCCCACGGGATTCCTCCGATTAGGTGGAATTGTCAACCTTCCTCCAAACATGGGCCCTTTACCAAACCTGCGATTATTCCTACCAGCTGACACAAATCGCGATCTAGATGCGGAAGCTCTTTCTGACTGGTCTCGCTCTACCATTTGAGCCCTCTCATAAAGTTCATTGTAATCCTTTAGGTTAAATGGCCCCAGCACACTTTTGATCTCGGGCTTCAGACCTCTCTGAACCTCCTCGTCTTATCTTCAGGGTTCTCTACCATCCCTGGTATATATTTAGAAAGCCTAGAAAATTCGCTTCATACTTATCCACCGTTAGCTGATTCTGGCGCAAGGGAATTCAGCCATCTTCTATTCCTTAGCCGTATTTGAAAAATACTTACTATTAAATGCTTCCACGAAGGCATTCCACATCAAGACCAAACCTTCGGGAAAGATCCTACCCTTGGAAGCTCTCCACCATGCACTTCCATTTCTCTACAGTTGATAACCGGCCAAAGTGATCTTGTTTTCTTCGGAACACCTCAACAGGGCGAACGCTTTTTTCAATTCCTCAAACCACGCGGTGGCAGCCTCAATGTTTCTATCTTCAAAGAACTTCGGCGGTTTGAGATCCAGGAGTTGCTTCACCATCTCATGTACCGGCCAGCTACCATTCCCGTTCCCAGCTAACGGGTCCTCAGGTGAAGCGACAGCAGCTGTGGTCGTTGCTTCTCGATTTCTTGCTTGCTACCCAACATTATCTCCCAAAGCCTCATGTACTCACAAAATTCCATCAACTTTGGTATCTTCCTCAACTACTCCTCCTCTAGGAGCTTTGACGTTGCGGTTGCTCTTCTTATAGGCGAAATACAAAGTCCTGTTCACCACCAAATCAATACATAAGGAGGACAAAAGTGTACAACCTTAAAAATGGATGTAGCAAACACTTGTACAAACTTTTAGTCGTACTAACTACCCCAAAAACCCATCACTTCTTATTACTCCAAGCCTTGACCCAAAGATTTAGGTTGATCTTGCTCTGATACCACCTTGGGCGAGGTTGTCACGTCTCGATCCCTGGGCCAGCAATAACACCATCAAATCACCTCAGGTCATAAACAGGATGGCATCTCAGTCACGTCATCGACACATTATTTTATTTATTTATTTATTAATACTACTATTCTCATTAGCGTAGGAGGAATGTACTACTCCATTCAGATATGAAATTAACGAGAATAGAAAAGTAGGATATCAAATATAGCAATAATTTAGCAACAAACATATGTAATAGATACTTCTTAACCCTCCGGAGTTATAGTAATATCAACAAGCCCGATTTCTAGGGCTACTCCACAAGACAATTAGGAAAATAATGGGGTCACTTGGTTAACTCATATCTATCAACTGGAAGGGCCAACCTCACCCTCTAACCAAAAGTCACTATAAAAAAGGTCACAAAAGTCTTGTCTCAAAGGTGGAAGCCCAATGAGAGTCCAAGGTCAGAGTCTCTCTTATCCATATTGCTATCGGATCTACCACCTCTCCATCCAGAGTGTCCAGATCCATAGCGTCCCGAGTCTGGATGACTTCTCGAAACCCTGAATCGGCCCATACAGGTCAGCACCATCACGGTAAAACCAGGCTCGGAATATATGAGGCACTAAGAAGCCTCGTCTCTCTTAAGCCCAGATGGTAGTGGTGTGGTGCTCCCAAATATAGTTAGATCGGAGGATAGCATGTAGGTAACCTAATAAGAATACTCTACTGGGACCCCAAACCTCACCGGGTGAGAAAAAGACATCACGAACCTAAAAAATATTTAACAACAACGAGTGAGATATAAAATCTCTGTGAGTCAACGCCTAAGTCCGAGCAAGATAATGACTCGCCCAACACATCTTAAACATGCAAGACAATATCGATGGAAGAACAATAGCATGCATTCCATAGCACAATGATTATCATATGAGCAAATATAATATTATCACAAACCACAATCTCATGCGTACTTACCCCACCTTAGCCACACATAAAAAGATTATACGTACACATGCAATCAATACATACAACCAAAGTATATAACAAGAACACTCATCACAAGTTGCACACATAATGCATTGCACGTGTTCCAGTTAATAATGATTGTTCCCGGTCTAGCAAAACCATGCTTTTCGGCAGAACCAGACTTCGCCCCTTTCCTTCGACGATTGCGATCGACAAGCCATGTGGTTCCAAGTACCCTCGGCATGGACTAATAGTCAAGCATTCCTGTAAAGAGTGTCGGCCCACAACTTGCTGCGACCGCAATCCAGTAATTCATGTGCTTCCAAGTACCCTCCCCATGAACTTACCAAGCTCGACACTTGTACCTGGGGATCGGCATCCAGTAAGTCATGTGGTTCTAAGTACCCTCGGCATGAACTTACCAGGCTCGACCCTCGTACTCGAGGATCGGCTTTGTCCTCACATACTCGAGAAGACGGTATCCATTACGTGACCATACGAGAACAAAATTCAAAAAACCAGATTATCATTTTTCATTTAATCTAATGCAACACAAGAAGTCGTGCTCAAAATAGGCTTAAGGTCATTTTATGCTCAAAATTGGATTCCATTGCAACCACATATAAACACATATTATCCATTCAATTCGACACGTATATCATATAATCAATCAACAAATATTCACAATTAACGACATACTTCAATCATTATTTAATCATCAAATAATTAATTATCTAGGCTGTATTTAACTTCATCCGATTCGATCACTTAATCTGGATTCTAATTAACAGTGTTTAGCGAGCTCAATATCAAATAAATGCTTCATCTTAATTAAAATAAATATACTCAGCATCCGATATTTACTTTTCATCGTAAACAGGTTTCAATTTTACTAATCGTCGAACGCAGTTGATGCCCTATTCAGAATTTGGGGGTTAACTCATAACTACTTGCGATTGGCGATGGCCCTAAATCCGAATTGCAAGCTCTGAACTCGAACCCTCGGCGACTAATGAAAATCCCAAAAAACTACAAACGTCTAACCGAACAGTAGTTATGAGTGGTCGAACAAAAAGAAATCCACATTGATACGGCAACTAAGGCGTCGAGGAAAGCTGAACTAGGGCGACGGTGACTGCAACATTTGGTTCCGGTGAAAAGGAGGGTTCGGGCGACTTCGAACCGTGCTAGAGAGCAGTAGACAGCAACTTCGGATAACGGATAGGGGCGATCTAATACTGGAATAGCGACTTGGGATGACCGGAAGTGTTAAACGGCTATCGGGGACGTCGAAACTGGTTGGTCGTGGCTAAGCAATGCATCGGGAAGCTTGGTAAAAGCTGAAAAGCCGTCGGACTGAGCGGCGCTCGGGTCAAGAGGTGGTGGTCGGTTGGAAGGTGCCGGAAAACATCTGCTGGCTTGGATTTGCAGTCTCACTAGACAGAACGGCGAGCTCCGAACGACAACGTTGGCTCCATGCTCATGGACTCCTGCGATCTCAGGGTGGCGCAACTGAAAACAAGGAGTTCATGGGGGGTATGGTGGAGTCGGGTGGAAGCTGGGCGGTGGAAGGCGATGGGGTGAGGAGGAGGTGTGATGGTTGAGTGGCGTTCGGTGGTGGATGTGTGTGGTGATAGTTGGAAGGGCTGAGTTGCGCGCGAGAAAAGGACAGTGAAATTTCAGAGGTTAATTAGAAGAAGAAAAAGAAGATGGAAGATGAGGAGGAGGAGGCGTGTTCTTCTTGCTGCAGTCTTGGCGGAAAGAGACGTGACATAGAGAGAGGGTGTGAGAGAGAGGGAAAAGGCACATAGGTCTAAAATGGCTTGGTCTACAAGTTTTGATGAAGTCAGCCTTGCTGAGATAAGAAAAAACAATGGTAGATAAGACATGAGAAAAGGTTATTCGGCTGATATGGGGGAAGAATTGAGGGGAAGAAATTTGAAAGTGGGGCCCATCCTTGATACACTTCGGTTAAGGCAAAGAGACGAAGGGGAAAGACCCACTGGAGAGAGGAAATTCGGTTGCAATAAAAGGGAATGGGGCCCAGTCTTCTCATTCTTCACTTACACATCCATGGCTAAAAAGAAAGAATGCATAGGAGAATTTCAGCTGAACCCTTGAGTTGCGGTCCACACATTTCCAAAGATTGTCCATGAAATTTTTTTTCTTTTGTGACTAAGGAAATCAATGCAAAAATGTAATTTAATTAATGAACAACGGATGGTCATTTAAATCGATCGACTGAGGATAAAATTGAAATTTTCGCATTTAAGTTTCGCTAAAAGTTAAATTTTCTACGATTCAAGGTTTGACGATTCAAACTTGACTTTTTCTAACAACCGTTCCGGGATAGCCGATGACCGACTTCTAAATATTCAAAATCAAACTTCATTTTCCACGCTAGAATTCAAAATTCCTTATAGTCAACTAGATTTCAAGACGTCACACTCAATTGATTCTACTAGCTCGATATTCAAGAAGAGGGCGAGGTTTGGACACGCCAAGGCGGCCGAGAGCATGGCACTTGCCACTCCACCGGGACCATCACAACGAGTACCCGTCACTCTTGAGCTACCATCTCTGGAACTGCAAAAGGGGGAATTGAGCGGGTCAAGCACGGTCTTCAATATTTCTTCGAACAAGCCAAGTTACTTGACTTTGGCCCCTGAAACAAGTCCAACATGGGCAATTTCAATGCAACTACGTCGAAAGAAAGTGGGTCCAATTCAAGTAAGATTTATTCGTTCGACCTATCAAATAGCAACCCCAAGGGAAAATCAAAATTATATTGTGAGTATTGCAAACGCCCTCATCATTCCGTGGACACATGTTGGAAGTTGCATGGAATGCCTAGAGACAAAGGTAAAAGGGAGTTTACTGCCCTTCAGGTGACTAGAGATCATCATCTGACACAAGATCAATACCAACAAATTCTAAAAGCATTGAAGTAATTGGACTCGTCCGACAAAAAGCTGGATTCTCATGTACTTCATATTGCTTCGGTACTATTTCTCATGACGCGTGGATTTTTAATTTATGTGCCAGTGATCACATTATCTGTGATGAGAGTTTCTTTTCCAATGTCTATATTAATCCTACTTCCCCAATATCCATGCAACTTCCCAATGGCAACACGATATTTGTCACAAAAGTGGGAGAAGTTGCTCTCAACCCAATAATCACACTCCATAATGTCCTCTATGTTCCTCAATTTCAATTCAATCTCATATCAGTTTGCAAGGCTAGCGAACATACTTCTTGTCGTATTCTTTTCAATACTGATACTTGCTTATTTCAGGCCATTTCGATTGGCAAACTGATGGGCTTGGGTAAACTCTATGAATGGCTCTATTTTTGGACTAAATTTCCGGAAGATCTTGATTTTTTTTGGTTTTCATTCAATAATGCATCATTATGCAATGCTTGTGACGAAGATAATATTATTTTATCTCATCAACGATTGGGTCATTCTTCCTTTTTTCCCTGTCCTTGTGATGTTTATCCCCTTGCCAAACAAACACGAACTCCTTTTTCTCATAGTTCATCTCGAGCTTTGGATATTTTTTCTCTCATTCATGTAGATATATGGGGTCCTTATCATACCCCTTATCGTGATGGCTCTAGATTTTTTCTCACCATTGTGGACAATCATTCTCATGCCACGTGGATATTCCTTATGCAAACCAAAGGTCACGCTCTCTTTCATTTAAAGCCTTTATAACATTGTCTCAAAATCAGTTTGGCAAATCCATTCATCGCATTCAAACTGACAATGGACAAGAATTCTTTAGCAAAGAATGTCAATCCTTTCTTGCTTCTCATGGCATATTACATGAAAGTACATGCACTTATACACCTCAACAAAATGGGGTAGTTGAACAAATACCGTCACCTTCTTGAATTCGCATGAGCTCTTAAATTCCAAGCTACCATTCCTGAAACTTTTTAGAGAGATTGTGTGATTTGCTGCATACTTGATCAATCGCATGCCCATTAGAATTCTCAGTGGATGCCCTTTTAAGCTCTTTTTCGGTAAGAAGCCTCAAACCAATCACTTACGAATGTTTGGATGCTTATGTTATGCTACAGTATTGGGACCTCGTGATAAAATGGGTCTTCGAGCTCGCCATTGTATATTTATGGGGTATCCCACCCTTCAGAAGGGATAACAAGTCTTCGAACCCTCGACAGACAAATTCTTTATCAACAAGGATGTCATTTTTCATGAAGATACTTTCCCTTGGCCCCAAATTATCTTCATAAAAAAGATTATCGACGGTTCTTGCACGAGGATGACTTATCTTCTCTGTCATATGTGTTGATTTGAACCTTTTCTCATCAGATTCCTTTCAATACTCCAAGGAACATACATTCGAAATCCTATGTGACAGAAGAGACTTTCCTATTGTTGTCGATTTACCATCATCTCCAAAATAAGAGCCATCTTCTTCTGTGACTCATATAGTAGCTCCTCGACATTCTGGACGTATCTCTCGACCACCTGCTTGGACTAAGTATTTTATATGTTGTTAACTTCAATCATCAGGTACATCATATCCCGTCTCTTCTTAGATCTCTTTTGGTCGACTATCACCTAAACACATTTGCTGCATGAGTCGCATCTCTGAAGAGATCGAACCAGCATGCTATCATGAAGTTGTTCAGTATCCTAAATGGCAGAATGCCATGGAAACAAAAATTTAGGCTTTGACTGATAATCATACTTCAGACATTATTCCCCTGCCAGCACATCGGCAACCATTGGATTCAAATGTGTCTACAAAATAAAATACCGGGCTCATGAAACAGTTGATAAGGCTCGGTTTGTGGCCAAAAGATTCACAAAACGTGAAGGCTTTGACTACCACGAGACCTTCTCTCCTGGTGCCAAGGAGGTAATTATTCGAGCATTTTTATCTATGGCTGCTTGCACAATTGGTATCTTCACCAAATGGATGTCAACAATGCTTTTCTTCATGGTGATCTTGATGAAGAAATATATAAGAAGCTACCACATGGATTACGGAGACAAGGGTGACTAGACTCTATCGTCTCCGTAAATCCTTATATGGGCTTAAACATGCATCTCGTCAGTGGTATGCCAAGTTCACTTATGCTCTCACTGCAACGGGTTTCCAACAGTCCATGTATGACTATGCTTTATTTGTATAGACAAAAGGTATTTCATCAATTCATGTAATGATATACGTTGATGATATATTAATCATGAGAAATGATGACATGGCAATCAAGCGTCTAAATAAGTATTTGCATGCCACATTTTGGATTAAGGATTTAGGTCATCCTAAATACTTTCTTGAAATTGAATTGCTCGTTCAGAAATGGGAATCTCGCTTAGCCAGCGAAAACTTTATTCTAGATATTATATCAGAAATAGACCTTTCGGGGAGCAAACCAGCGATGATTCCAATGGAGCAAAACATTAGATTGACTACAACAGAATTTGAGATTGGAGGACATTCGAATGTCAATGATCCATTGCTTGGTGATCCGTCTGCTTATCGAAGGTTAGTTGGGAAACTCATATACCTCACCATGACAAGGACAAATATTTCCTATGATGTGCAAACACTTAGCCAGTTCATGCAAAGCCCAAAGAAGTCTCACATGAATGCGGCACTGAAAGTCATAAAGTATTTGAAGAAATGTTCGGGACTTGGGATACTTCTTTTCAAAGTTTGCAACATAGAGATAACAGCTTACTACGACACGGATTAAGCCAATGTCCTAGTGTTGAAGATCAGTAACATGATTTTGCATTAAACTTGGGGATTCTCTACTATCATGGAAGACAAAGAAATAGTCGATTATGTCTTTATCTTCAACCAAAGCAGAATATTGAACAATGGCCAATACAATATGAGAAATAGTATGAGTACGAGGATTATTGTTGGATCTAGGAATGAAAGTCAAAGGATTGACAATCATTTTTTGTGATAATGATGCTGCAATAAAACTTGCAGCAAATTCTATGTTTCATGAGAGGACAAAACACATAGAAGTGGATTGTCATTACACTCAGGAGAAGATCAAGAGTGTGTAATTAAGATAAATGGAATTAGAATCACAGAGTAGCCGACGAACATCTTCACTAAGCCACTATGTCAGCGACAACATGCATATTTATTGAGCAAGCTGTGCGTCCTAGATATATATCGGCCGCCAACTGGAGAGGGAGTGTTGAAAATGGATATGAAAATCTTCGCGGGTTATTTATTTTGATTTGATTTGATTTGATTATAATTAGGGATTTGACTTGATTTACTTATATCAATCTACGATTATGACTAGATAGAACCCGTCTCGTACTATAAACAGGGTTCTCATACAATCAAATTACACATAGAAAGTAAATGCAGAAAAAACCTATTCCTAAATTTCTATCTTTATCTACGTTTTCTTTCAGCATTTAATTAGTTTAAGGCTAAATAAAAAACGTTGCACACAACCCAATAGAATCTTGATACCAAATTTTAGCGAGATTGTTAATAGGGAGTCTAATTCTGACCCCATAAATATGTACATAAAGTTGGAATCACATTTAATGAAAATATTGAAACCAATGAGTTAGGAGTTATCAATATATATTAACTACAGCGTATGGTATTAATATCCAACATGGGAATGTCGCCTAACATTTTTGGGGTCATGAAGAAGACTCGGAGAAATAGATGCGAGAAAGAATGAGACCAACAATAACACTAGGGAATCGTAGCGACATCAACTAGGAGATGGCTCAAGTTAGCTTGGTTCTGGTTCGGCAGACGATTGGTAACGGATGAACTTGGCAAATCTTAAAGCGAGCGTTTTTTGAAAATTGGCCCTAAAAGAAATTTACGAAGTTAGGCCAATTTTTTTATTTACCAATCTGGGGCTCGTGCGGCAGTGAGGTGCCCAAGCTCCTTTTTCAGGCGCTTACTCCTTCACAAGCACATTTATGTGACATTCTAAATTTCCTGCCATTTCGAGACTATTGAATGAAGGATATCTATTGATGGATTTCAGTTTTAATTCGCTCGAATTTGATCAATCCTGAGTTAACTGACCAAAAGGGAAAGGCTAACGCATGGCAAGGTACGTGGACCTAGAAAACTAAAAAAAAAAAAATGACACTTTGACCACAAGGATTACCGAGGGAATATTTAGAGCAAATAATGGTCAATATAAAAACGATTAAGGAATTCATTGCTAGCGTTATACGATTGAAGCGCAGGTGATGCCGTTTAACCAAAGTATGATTTGAGAATTTTTCCTAAATCAAACTATGACAATCAAGACCGTCGGAACTAGCAATTGACCCTCGCAATTACATGATAATCAAAGTCGCCGTAACTTAAGCCATCCTAAGTGTGATGCGAATCACAAGGTCGACACACGTAACGTCTGCAAAAGCTGCCCGTTAGTTCGAGATAATCTAAAATTACTATTGATGAAAAATCGATCACGAAATGGAATCTCGAAATTGGGAAAATGACAATGAAGTATTTCAACATTTGAAATTAATTAGACGCCGCCTCAATTTAAATTGGTCGACACACGTAACGTCTGCAAAATTACCGTTTTGCCCCTCAATGATTAACCTTGTCTTAAGTTTAGAGGAAGAAAATTTTAGTCAATTGCAAGATCCCTAGGCTGGCGAAAATCTGGGGGCTTTTGAGTTAATGGATGCCAAGATTTTTTATTTGTATGTGAACAAGTGGCATTGATTTGGTGATTAGCATTAATTACTAACTTTTCACGTACCATTCCTTCATCTTTGACCAATAGTATTGTGGAAGACCTCATTTTCTTCTTTCCTTCAGCTAAACCCCTCTCTCTCTCTCCCTTACTTCTTCTTTTCTTCTTCCTTCTTCCTCACCCGACAGCTCCAGCCGACCAGTCCGCCACCGCCACTTCGCCTCCCACGACCACCACTCTTGGTGACCTCTAGTTTGATCGCCGACACACCATCCTCACCCTTAGCCTCTCCTCTACATAACCCTACCAATCGTTTGTCCATTAATGGTCCTAATTTCCCTGTCCATCCCCAAACGCAAAATCGGACAGTTTTTAACCTAGTTTAGGAGAGGAGCGATTTTCGTTAGCTTCAAGGCTTCAAACTTTCGATGAGGAAGATTCTAAACTTGTAGTACTAGAGCTGACTGAGTTAGTGTTATAAGTTTATTTGAGTTTGGATGAGTTTCCATGGTTGAAATGAAGTGGTTTTAGTAGAACAAAATCTAACCACTTGAAGACAAAGTGGAACCGGGCTGACTGGAAGTCCTAGAGGTGCTATTTTGCTTCGAAACTCACGGTGAAACTCCTAGACAAGTAGATTAGCGTATTGGCAAGTTGATTTTGTGACAAATTGAAGCTTATGAGTGATTTAAGGGCTATTTGTTGTGAATGGAAACAGAACCGGTTCTACCCTGCTTATGGACTGAGTAGACCGAACCCTTTTAGGACTTGAGGAGGTATCACCTAGCCATAAAATCCTTGGTAAGGCATCTTGAAATGTTAATTGATGTGTTAGTGAGGTGTACGCTTGGTGAAATTGAGATTAAAAGAGTTAAATTGATGAACTGGTCGATTTTTCTTAGGAGTGCATTGCTGCCCTGTTTCTGCCAGAGAAGAACCGAGCTTGGTGAAGAGCTTTTGGTGGTTATTGCTAACTCAATTAAAGGGTAAGTGACCCTTAAATCCTTACTATGAAGTTAGGACACTACTGTGCATTGGCCTGTAGTGTCCAATTGATGGATTTATTGGTGAATTGAATTGGCCAATTGATGGATTTATTGTGCCTTGATTTGTGATGGCTGAATATGTGTGCTGTGCATTGAGCTTGGTGTGTTTGTTTCGATATGAAATTTTCATTTGATTGGTATGTGACCTCGAGTGGCCGTGTGATATATAAGCCTCGAGTAATGAATGTGCTAAATTGATGCTCAAAGTGGCAAGGGAACTAACGTATCGACGGATTGTCATGAGGTTGCTTAAAGAGAAGTTTGGCTTGTGAGTCTGTGAAATGAGAAATGTGTTTCGTAAAGGCAAGTTCATGGAACTGAGGTATGAGCCTAAGGGTCTGTGGCACCTTAATGCTTCAGAACGCGGGGTTACGATTTGAATTATATCATGATGCGTCAGAACGCAAGATATGTTTGATATGTGTCGACACGAACCTCAATATAGCAATCTAAACCTGATGCATCAGAACGCATGTTTATGAATTGTTAAGGCCTGATGCATTAGAACGCGGACAAATTCTACGAGTTGAGGATAATGCCGCCCAATAATGGCAAGAAGTAAATAAAGACGTGGTGTTTCCGCACGGAACGGCCGTCGCCTAGGAAGCATTTCTTAACGCTTTTTATGGGCAGTACTTTTCAGATTGTGCAAAGGATCAAAAGATCCAAGAGTTCATGAACCTAGTTCAAGGCGACTAGACGGTGGGGTAGATGTGGCTGTTTCCGCGGAACCGCCGGTTCCGGTTCATGAACCGGCAGTTCCGATTCCTAAAAAAGCCGGAATCAGAACCGGCCCTTGAACAGGCAGTTCCAGTTCCGGGCCCGATTCAAGGAACCGCCGGTTCCGCCGGTTCAATTAGTCCATACATTTTTTTTATAATTTATTTGCAATATGAACAATCAAATTGAAGGTAGTTTAGTGGTTTAGGGCACTTACTTCAACCAAAAGACTAAGGGTTCGAATCCCACTTCAAGCAATTATCATTTTCTCTATTTTTTTCTTTTATTTTTTTTAAATGGCGGTTGGAACCTCCAGTTCCGGGCCGGTTCCGAAAAATGTGGAACCGGAACCGGCCCTTGAAGGTCGGTTCCGGTTTCGATTTGGGCCAGGTCAACGGGCCTGTTTCGGGCCCAAATGGCCATGTCTACGGTGGTGCAATAGGAAGCGAAGTTTTCAGAACTCTCTAAGTTTGCTCTTCATTTGATCGATACCCAGGAACGAAGATGCAAAAGATTTCAAAATGGCCTTAAAGATTGGGATACAAAAACAACTAGCACCTTTGCGGATTAGGGATTATTCTGAGTTGTATGAGAGAGCTCAACTGGTGGAACAAGTATTAGCCAAGGAAAAGAAAGAAATGGAACAGAAAGCTGGAGCAAATCGTCAGGTGTTTCAAGATAACTAAGGGCGAGATAATCAAGGAACCGCCGGTTCCAACTTGCAAACGATGTGGTCGAACGCATGGCAATGCGCCATGCAACACTGGAAGAGAATGCTATGGATGTGGGCAAGTTGGACATTTAGTAAAGGATTGTCCACAAAAAGGATAGCAAAATCAAGAAGGCCAAGGTAGTGGTGTCAAACCCACCGGAGCTCAGCAAAGACCCCGGCACAAGGCATGATACAAGCTATGACTCGAGAGGAAGCAAAGCTGCTAGGACTACCATAACAGGTATGGTTCCGTTATGTAACAAAGATGCCTATGTGTTGTTTGATACTGGAGCAACGCATTCTTTTATCTCTACAAGGTTTGCCGAATTGTGTGGTTTGAAGCCTGAGTCACTTGAAGTACCTCTTAGTATATCTACACCGCTGAAGGATAGAGTAATGACTACTATGGTTTGTAAAAGATGCAAGGTAGTTATAGATGGTCAATGTCGAGAAATTGACATGATAGTCATGAGTCTTTCTGAATTTGATGTCATCATTGGCATGGATTGGCTGCAAGATTTACGAGCCAATGTGGGTTGCTTTGAAAAAGTAATCAAGTTTAATCCTCCCGGTGGAGATAGTTTTGAATTTTTAGGAAGTGGAACAAGTAAACTCCCACCTCTTCTTTCTGCAATGGAGGCTCATAAGTTTGTAGACAATGCATGTCAAGGTTTCTTAGCTTGTGTAAAGGATTTGACTAAGAGAGAAAAGCCCAGATAGATGAGATTCCGATAGTTCAAGAATTCTTGGATGTGTTTCCTGAGGAATTACCGGGATTACCACCAAAAAGGGAAGTGGAGTTTACTATCGAATTGGCCCCTGGGACTGAACCTATTTCTAAAGCTCCTTATAGAATGGCATTGACAGAACTCAAAGAATTGAAGGCGCAACTACAAGGATTTTATTAGGCCAAGTACTTCACCTTGGGGAGCCCCAGTTTTGTTTGTTAAAAAAGAAAGATGGATCCCTCCGCCTTTGTATTGACTATAGACAATTAAATCAAGTGACTGTTAAGAATACGTATCCCTTGCCAAGAATAGATGACCTGTTCGATCAATTACAAGGAGCTTCTGTGACATTCTGAATTCTGACCCTATCTCGAAACTTATCAGTGAATGAATGTCTATCGATGTATTCCAGTTAATCTCGCTCAGAACTGATCACTCTCGAGTCGACTAACCAATGGGGAATGGCCGTATAGGATTTAAAGTACGTGGACCAAAGAACTTAACCACGAGTCGGTGCTTTGACCATAAGGATCGTCGAGGGAATATTCTGAACCGCTATAGGCCGATCTAAGAATGGTTTTAGAACAATTTGCTAGTGTCATGCGATTGGTTCACGGGTGATTCTGCATGACCATGGCGTGATTTGCGAATTAACCTAACTCAATCTCTGACGATCGTAACCTGCGGAACTAGTAATTGACCCACCCTCGCGATTACATGACAACCAAAGCCGCCGTGGCTCGAGTAACCGTTAAACGTGACATAAGTCACGGGTCGATACGCGTAACTCCTAAGAGCCACCCGTTAGTCTAAGACGCACTGGAATGACAATTGACTGAATTTAGCCATAGATTGGACTTCGAGATTAGAGGCCGGTTATTCGGAGATCGCATTGGAGTAAATTTGGACGTCGCCTCGTCGGTGAGTTAATAAGATTAGAAATGGTCCCGTATAGACTAGAATAGCGAAATTCGAACCGACGAACGAAATCGACCTTTTTACCCATAGGATTAGCACACTTTCCAAGGACAAAGCAAGGGCAAAATGGTCATTTGCCATCCCTAAGCCTTCAGCCGAAAATTCAAGGGCAATTTGGTCTTTTGGTCTTTGCATTAGTGGAGTGCATGACACCAAGCTTGATTGGACAATTTCCCTTAAACCAAGCCCACTAACCTAGTCATTCCTAAGCACTATTCCTTGTCACATACCCCATGAACCACCCCACTACCCTTTCCCTCCAAAATTTCCTTTGCTTCTTATCACTCACTCTCTCTCTCTCTCTCTCTCTCCCATTCGGCCGACTCCCTCTCTCTCTTCACTCTCTTGTTCGCTCTCCCTTCCTTCTCACTCTCGCCCGTCGCCGCTCTCTCTCTCGGCTAAACCACGGCGGACCGCCACCTTGCCGCCACTCCGCCGCCTCGAACCACCACCAAGGCACGCCCCTCTTGCCATTGGACCACCTTAGCAGCCGCCGTTCGGCCCGAGACCGCCCGAAGCGTCGCCGACCAGATACGGACCGAGGAGGGATTGGAAGGAGTTCTTGAGAAAAGTCTTGATATTTCTTAAGGTAAGTGATTCTAGGACCCTAGATATACTTGTTAGGAGGTTCATAGCTAGTATTAAGAGTGTTTCTCATTGAGTTAGGTTGGATATTGGGGATTTCTTCTTAGGGATCAGACCTGATCGCGCCGGACCAGATCTGCCCACGCCGCTTCACCGCCCCTTGCCACCGGCCTTGCCTTGCTTTTGGACTTAGTAAGCTCCCCTAACCCTTTGCTAGGACCTTGAGTGCATGGAAAGACCAAGTGGGGATGATTTTGTAACATTTAGGGGGCTGTTTCGGTGGGGTCCTCCAGGGATCCGAATTTGCATGTTGTGATCAGAATTTTCCTTGATGAGTTTGGATGATTGAATGTTAGGAACCATGGATGGAATGAATTGGTGAATGTCCTAGGGTGTGGGCCGAATGCCCCATGGTGTCTTAGGACGAGCTAGAGCTTGAATTATATTTACTTGAATTGTTGGAATCCTAAATGAAGCTTAGGAGTATTCGGTTTTGGGGCAATCGTGCGAGTACGTTGAGTAAATGACTTTAACCTATGGATCGTACTCTAGTCATGGGAAGTTGCAAGAGTTCGATTGAGCTAAGTGACCCTATGTTAGTGATTGTGGGTCTTGTGTGGTTAATTAGTGAATCATAGGCCTTATCGATTGATGTAATGTTGATTGTGAGTCATGGCCGAATGGTCGATAGTGATGGTATGGAATTATCTCAATTGATGTGTTATCGACCGCATGACATTGCCATGAACTCGATTTGTTGAATTTTACGACGTATTGCCATGATATGGGATGGTAGCTTGAGGGGTCGAATCGAGCTCAATTTAATGAGAGTGCGCACGATTGATTTAATTATGTCGATGGAAAGGAATTATAAGTATATGTACATGTGGCATCATGATGCGTTAAACGCGGGATGGACCTGAGGCGTTAAACGCGGGTCAAGAGAAATGGCATCGGAAACCTGAGGCGTTAAACGCGGGTTCCTTGATCTCTTAAGCCTGATGCGTTATTACGCGGGCTAAGGCATGGGAGTTGATTATATCATACATGTGGATTGTCTGCTAAATGATGAAATGTTGAGTGCCCAAGTACAAGTCCTGTCTAGCCTAGCTTGAGAATTGCATGACTAAATATGTTTCTAATTGAGTTATTATATGCCATTGCCTGCTGTTTGATTGTTTAGCCATTGCATGTGTTTGGGAAGTGTCTGGAAGTCCCAAGGGTCTAGCTTAGGATTAGGCTAGCTTATTGAGTATATCTCACCCCGTCGTGGGACCCCCATTTTCAGACCCCAAACCCTAAGCATGCCGCCGCCGCCGATTTTTGGGGTGCCCGTCTGAATAGAGCAGTATTCCACGGAGTACTCGGTGGGAGAGGGGAAGGATTACATTAGGAAGTATGGCACCATCTGGATGGATGTGGGCTTAGCAGACTGGAGAGCAGACAGATTCGCAGCATGGTTCTACCGCGACAACGATCTCACAGTTGGGCCACTGAGGACTTTTGACGTGCCGTGGGATGTCATTGGCGAGCAGGATCCTTCGATTGTACACCCTGCTGATGGGGAACTCACTGACTCCGAGACCGCACCTGATCCAGATCTTCCGCCGGCACCGTCTCAGAACCCCGAGACGGATGGCGACATCGTGGGGCCCTCTGACGTCGAAGATCCCATGGAGACGGACGAGTCCGAGCCCGAGGAAGATGACGAAGAGTTAGACGATTCCGAGGACGAGCCTTTGGAGGAGGAGTACAACCCTGACGGAGAGGCCATCTACCATCCTTAGCCTGAACCCGAGGATGAAGCAGATCCAGAGCCAGAGTTTGAGGAAGAAGAAGAGGAAGAGGAAGACGAGGAAGACCTGGAGGAGTATGACCCAGTGCACCGCGAGGATCCCGATGATGACTGCGAGCTCGACCCTTAGATAGCCTAGGCATCCATGACTTTTGAAGATCCCTTTTTGAGTAGTGCCTGACACTTAGCCCGTCGACTCTTTTGATTAGGCTAACCATCTCCCCTGATCCCAATTGTTGTATCCTAGTTTATGTTTATGTTGTAAAGTGAATCTTATGGTATGCTATGACTTGATTAAGTGTCTTACTTCCCTCAAACCATCTCGTGCTTAACTGTCTAGGAGAATTGCATGACGCTACTGCATGTTCATTTAAGTTTCATTGTCTACCGTGTGTGGTATAGATCCCTGGGTATCATTCTAACAAGGAAAAGGTTGTGAGGCGATGATGTGCGCCTGTAAGGACTCGGGGCGTTACAGCTTCAGTTTTCTCCAAGATTGATATGAGATCAAGATACCATCAATTGGGAGTCAAAGAAGAGGATATCCCTAAGACTGCATTCCGAACGCAATATGGACACTATGAATTCATGGTAATGCCGTTTGGACTTACGAATGCACCCGCGGCATCAATTTGTAATAGTATTCATAGATGATATATTAGTCTACTCCAAAGGACCCAAGGAGCACACAAAACATCTAAGGAGGGCACTACAGAAGTTGAGGGAGCATAAGCTATATGCAATTTAACAAGTGCGAATTCTGGTTGGATAGAGTTATTTTCCTTGGACATTTGGTCATCGGGAAATGAATCTCAGTCGACCCTACTAAGATTGAAGCCGTCATAAATTGGCCACGACCCACTACAGCTAGCGAGATACGAACTTTTCATGGTCTCGTAGGCTACTATAGCAGATTCGTGGAAGGATTTTCAAAAGTTACGGGTCCAATAACTCAATTGACATGGAAAGGAGTAAAATTACAATGGACGTAGAAATGCGAGCAAGCTTTCCAAGAACTCAAGAGCAAATTGACTACGGCTCCTGTGCTGACTATACCATCAAGACCTGGACGATTTATAGTTTATAGCGACACATCACACAAAGGCTTAGGTTGTGTTTTAATGTTACATGAAAAAGTGGTCGCGTATGCTTCAAGGTAGTTACGACCTTATGAGCTAAACTATCCGACACATGACTTGGAATTAGCCGCTGTGATTTTTGCTTTGAAGATGTGGAGACATTACCTATACGGAGAAAAATTTTATATTTTACTTACATAAGAGTTTAAAATACCTTTTCTCACAAAAGGAATTGAATATGAGACAAAGGAGGTAGATGGAATTTGTCACGCCCTGCGTCCTATTGAGTGCACCAACATCGCCCAAGCGTCGTTCTTCGATGCGAATATATACCCAGAATCGAACGACAAGTGGTAGACAAGTAAATGCAAATGTACCGCTGAAGCGACATACATAACTCCATACCATAATTGAAACAAGATGACTTTAGGAAGAACAACAACGATACATAACATAAGGTAGAACCAGTTTAACACGACAACTTAAAGATAAATGACATACAAAAAAGGGATTAGGGAAAGGGTGGTCAGCCTAAACAAAAAGGGATAATTAGGCTAGGTCAAGTGTCATTATCCTAAGGGTGCTTCCAAAAGGTCGGGGGCAACTAAGTAATCTAACGGTCAGGCTCACTGTCGTCAGAAAGATTCTCGTCTGTCACGGGGTCGTACTCTACCCAGTCACCCAGCTGTACTTCCCTCAGGACTTCCTCTTCTTCTCCTTCTCCTTCTTCTTCTTCTGGCTCGGACTCAGAATACACTGGGATATCTCTCTCATCGGGGTCGGCCACCCAATCCATGGCCACGTCTTCGGCGCCCGCAATCTCTGGCTCGGGTCCCGTTGCGTCCAAAGGATCGTCATCGGCATTAGAGGGCTCGATAACCTCACCATCAGGGACAAGGTTCTAGGACTGTACCTCCGGAAGATGTACCTCAGGCTCGGGATCGGTCTCTGGATCAGATATCTCGCCGTCTGGAGGGTATACGTTCATCGGATCCCATTCACCTACTACGTCCCAAGGTACATCGAATGCCCTCAAAGGGCCATGAGTAGTGTCGCCATCCCGAAAGAACCAAGTTGCATACCCGTTTGGCCTCCAGTGATCTGTCCCTATGTCCACCCAAACTGTACTGCGCTTCCTAATCCACGTCTGGCCTTCCCTTGCTGGATACTTAGTGACATACGTCTCGGTATGCATAAGTACCTCAAAAACTCGTGTTGACATGTCTAGAGCTTAGGGTCTGAAAAAGGTTGGTCCCACGACGAGTTGAGATAAATCTCAATAAACTAATCCTAACCCTGTGCTAGGCACTTAGCACTTCCACACACTCCCAAACACATGCAATGACTAGATAATCGAGAACAAGGCAAATAGTACATAATAATTCAATCAGGGCAAAGTCATAGTAAGATTCTCAATTCTAGACTAAACTTCGTACCTTGGCACTTAATCATTCGTAGCATAAAGAACAGTACTTATACTTGATACAATTGCATTTTCCATGACTAGGTCCGCGTATTTATGCCTCAGGCTTAATAAGTTGATGAACCCGCGTTAGTACGCCTCAGGTTCCCAATGCCATATTTTTGACTGGCGTTAGTACGCCTCAAGTCATTCCCACAATTATCGCTTCAGAATGTATATAAACCCGGCGTTTATCGCATCTGGGTACCATTTCCACATAAGCTCATAATTAAATCAATTATATGGCTAAACACATTCAATTGTGCATTTTATCAATTCAAAGCATCATTTAGTCATCACATCCTCAATCTCATATCACGATACCACATTGCCTCTATGGTCTCGTTTTAATCATTTAATTGTTCACCATGGCTCACGGTCAGAATGCAATTCACAGTCATTAGGCCATTTTAATACAATGTGTCACTACTTTACACCATGGCCGAATGCATCTAAGGGTCAATCAATGGTTCCCTAATCCAATCAAGTTCATATTTGAGTTTTAGCACTCTCCATGACACACAAGTCATTCGGATCAATCAAGAATACATCTATTAGCCCATTTCAACTATGATTTCAATATTGCAAGAGTCATAAGTCCTCAATCACAATCTGTCCTAAAGTCACAGATTCAGATTCCCATAAATTCTATCAAGAACAGCCCACAAACTTACCCTATAACGCCTCTCACTCAATCCTTCCATAACACAAGGTCCTAACAAAAGGTTAGAGCTAGCTTACCAAGTCGATGAACCAAGGATAACCGGCGGAAGTGGCGGTGGAACTCACAGCGAAATTCTAGTCCCCGGCGAACAAGTTCGGTTCCTTGAAGAACAAATCCAATGGCCAAAGAAACTTGGTTAGAAACACTCCAAATACAAGCCTATACCCCCTCAACATGATCACCTAAGTCCCAAAGGAAACTTACCTCAAGATTGAACAAGAACTCCTTAAGAACGGCTCGGTTTCCTCTTGGCCTTGATTCTGGTCGGCGACTGTTCGCACGGCTTTCGGGCTTCAAACGGAGCTATCCTTCAGCTCACGGTGAAGAGGAGGTGGTGTTAGTGGTGGCTTAAGGTGGTGGTGGTGGCCGGCGTCCAACGTGAGAGAGAGAACGAGAGAGAGCGAGAGAGAGAGAGAGAGAGAGAGAGAATGAGAGAACGAGAGAAAGGAGAGTGAGGAATTGGGGAGTCGGCCGAATGAGGGAGAGGGAGAGAGAAAGTGTGATATGAAGAGAAGAATTTTGGAGGGAAAGTGGTAGTGGTGTGGTTAATGGGGTGTGTGACATGAATAGTGCTAGTGAATGACAAGTAATAGTGACTAGAATGACAACTTGATGGAGGTGGTTCATGGGGAAATTGTCTAGTCCATTGGTCAAATAAACTCCTCAAATATCTAATGGCCAAATGACCATCCTACCCCTCCAATTTTCGGCCAAAGCTAGGGGTGGCAATTGTCCATATCGCCCCTACTTAATTCTAAGAGAAAGAATACTAACTTGGGGGTAAAAGGGTCGTTTCCGCATGTCAGTCCAAATTTCACTTTTCCAGTCAATACGGGGCGGATTCTAAACTCACGGACCCTTGATGAGGCGACGTCCGATTTATCCCCGTTGGAATTCTCGAATATCCGGCTTCTAATCTCGAAGTCCAAATTATGGCTAAATTCAGTCGTTTGTCATTCCGACGTATCTCAGACTAACGGGCGGCTATTAGGAGTTACGCATATCGACCCGCGACTAATGTCGCGTTTATGAGTTACTCGTGTCACGCGACTTTGGTTGTCATGTAATTGCGAGATTTAATTGCTAGTCCCGAAGGTCGCGATCGTTAGGAATCGATTTAGGTTAATTCCCAAATCATACTGTCGTCATCCGGAATCACCCGTGGACCAATTGCATGACACTAGCAAATTATTCTAAAACCATTCTTAGATTGACCTTTAGCGGTCCAAAATATTCCCTCGACATTCCTTATGGTCAAAGCATCGACTCGTAGTTAAGTTCTTTGGTCCACGTACTTTAAATCCTATCTAGCCAATCCCTTTCGGTTAGTCAACTCGAGAGTGATCAATTCTGAGCGAGATTTACAGAAATACATCGATAGGTGAATTCATTAATAAGCTTCGAGATGGGGTCGGAATTCAGAATGTTACAAAATTACTCAAGGATTATGACTGCGAGATCCTTTATCATCTTGGCAAGGCTAACAAAGTGGCAGATGCCATAAGTCGGAAAACTGCTTTACAAGTGGCCAACATGATGAGTAAAGAATGGGAATTATTGAAGGAAATTTTCGATTCAAACTTTAAAGTTGAAATGGATGAATTAGCAAGTGTGCTCGCTACACTCAGAATTGAATCTAGATTGGTACAAGAAATTAAAGAGTTGCAGAACCGAGACCCTGAAATCTTGAAACTTCAAGATGAGACAAGAGAAGGCAAGAGACCGGACTTCACAATATCCGAAGAAGGAGTGCTAAAGTTTCAAGGACGTCTATGTGTTCCTGAAGACGAAAAATTGAGAAAAGAAATTTTGAGTGAAGCCCATCGAATCAATTATAGCATTCACTCAGGAAGTACAAAAATGTATCGAAACCTCCGACCATATTATTGGTGGAATGGTATGAAGAGAGATATTGTAGAGTACGTTGCAAGATGCTTGACTTGTCGGCAAGTTAAGGCAGAACATCTTAAACCTACACGAATGCAAAAACCCTTGGAAATTCCCAAACGGAAATTGGAACATATAACCATGGATTTTATTCAAGGATTATCAAGGACTTCGAAGGGACACGACTCAATTTGGGTAATTATCAACCGTTTAACTAAGTCAGCTCATTTCTTGGCTGACCGAACAACTTACTCACTAGAAAGATTGGCCGAGTTATTTGTGGAAAGTATAGTGAAATTACACGGAGTGCCAGTGAGTATTACTTCGGATCGAGATCCAAGATTTACGTCGAAATTCTGGAAAAGTTTGCAAGAGGCTATGGGAACTAAGTTGCAATTTAGAATTGCCTTTCACCCTCAAACGGATGGTCAGACAGAGAGAGTTATATAGACCTTAGAAGATATGCTTCGTGGTTGCATTTTGGATTTTAAGGGTAACTGGGATGAGAAATTGCACATAGCAGAATTTGTGTATAATAATAGTTTCCAAAGAGCATTGACATGGCACCCTTTGAGGCATTGTATGGACGAAGGTGTAGGACACCTATATGATGGGAAGAGGTAGGAGAACGAAAATTACGAGACTAGAATTGGTTCAAATTATGACTGAAACAGTGCAAATTGTTTGTGACAAGCTTAAGACGGCCCAAAGTTGTGACATTCTGAATTCCGACCCTATCTCGAAGCTTATTAATGAGTGAATGTCTATCGATGCATTCCAGTCAATCTCACTCAGAATTGATCACTCTCGAGTCGACTAACCAAAGGGGAATGGCCATATAGGGTTTAAAGTACGTGGACCAAAGAACTTAACCACGAGTCGATGCTTTTACCATAAGGATCGTCAAGGGAATATTCTGAACCGCTATAGGTCGATCTAAGAGTGGTTTTAGAACAATTTGCTAGTGTCATGCGATTGGTTCTCGGGTGAATCCGTACGACCATGGCGTGATTTGCGAATTGACCTAAATTGATTTCTAACGATCGTAACCTGCGGGACTAGCGATTGACCCTCGCGATTACATGACAACCAAAGCCGCCGTGGCTTGAGTAACTCTTAAACGTGACATAAGTCGCGGGTCGATACGCGTAACTCCTGAGAGCCGCCCGTTAGTCTGAGACACGCCGGAATGACAATTGACTGAATTTAGCCATGGTTTGGATTTCGAGATAGGAGGCCGGACATTCGAAGATCACAATGGAGTAAATTTGGACGTCGCTTCATCGAGGGGTTATTAAGGTTAGAAATAGTCCTGTATAGGTTAGAAAAGCGAAATTCGGACCGCCAAGTGAAATAGGACCCTTTTACCCTTAGTTTAGTGCACTTTTCTCTTAAACCAAGCAAGGGAAAAGTGGTCATTTGCCCTCCCCAAGCCACCAGCCGAAAATAGAGGGGTACTATGGTCATTTGGATGTTGAATTATTGGAAATTTGAAGAGACAATGGATTTGACAAATTCCCTAAAACCTACTCCCACTAAACTAGTCATTCAAGCAACTATTCATGTCCTACACCTACCCCACTATCCTTTTCCCTCCAAAACTCCCTCTTAGTGTTGGATAACATTTCCCCTTCACTCTCTCTCTCTCCATTTGGTTCTTCATCAGCAGATCACCCTCCCCCATTTCTTTTCTCACGTTTTCTCTCCCCCCTCTTCTCACGTTCTCATCTCTCTCTCGCCTCTCACTCTCGGTTTCAAGGGAAACCGTCGAGCACCACCACTCAATCACCTTGAGGCCTCACTTGGACGTCCTTCTCTCTCCCTTGAACCTTGTTGGACCGCCGTTTGAAGCCCGAGACCATCCAAGTCGCCGCCGATCAGAATGGAAGCCGGGGGGGGGGGGGAACCAAGCTGATCGTGATGAGTTCTTGAGGTAGGTGACTTTAGAATATTAAATAGACTTACAAGGATGTTAGGTACTTGTATTAAGATGAGTGTTGATGTGTGTCTTGGCTATTTTGATGGTGGAACCTCTAGGAGCGCATTCTGCCCTTTTAAGACCAGATCTGTTCGCGCCCTTCATCGCCTCTTCCAAACCGGTTTTCTCAAGCTTTTGGGTGTGGTAAGCTTCCCCTAACCTTATACTAGGACCATGGTGATGGAAGGACCAAGTGAGGGTTGTTTTTGATGTGTTTAAGGGGCTGATTTGGCTTGGACTTCACAAAATCCGAATCTGAGCATTAGGGGGGAGGGCTGATTGTGTTTGTTGGACATTAATGCTTGGAATGTTAAAATCATAGTTTAAATGAGTTGGTGGATGCCCTTACATGCTGACCTAATGTCCTATGATACCCTTGGAAGTGTTAGAGCTTGAAACTAGCTTGTTGGAACTAGTGAAATCCTAATTAGTGCCTAGGTGTGTTCGGCCTTATAAGGAATTGCATGATACGTCGTTGAAAAATGGCCAAGTGGCCCTTGTAGTATTCTGGTCATGAGCATTAAGGTGTGATTTAATGGTTGAATTGGGAGGATGATTGTGCATTAGGCCTTATGCGGTGAATTGATGCATTTTGTGGTGTCCTGGCTTGATTGGCTCTATGAAATTATGATGGCCGAATGCCATAGTAGTGGAAAGTGATTCATTTAATTGAAAATGAGACTTATTGTAGAATGTTGTATTGGCCTCAATTGAGTGAGATTATGACATAATTGTCTTGTAATGGATTGGTGCTTAAAATGGCCTTAATGCTTGAAATGAAGCATTGTGATTTTTTTTAAATGCGAGCAATTAGGATATACGACCAAGGCCTTGCTTGTTTATGATATGATGAATTGCAATGCTACGGCTGCTAGTTCAATTGGCCAATTGGTGCTCATGGTGGAATTATGCACATATGATTGGTTTATGCCATGATTGTTATATTATGAGCCTATGTGTATATTGTACCCTGATGCGTTAAACGCAGGGTTTGTTTACATCCTAAGGCGTTATTACGCGGGTCATGAGAATGGCAAAGGATAACCTGAGGCGTTAAACGCGGGTTCCTTGATCCTTAGGTCTGATGCGTTATAACGCGGGCCAAACTATGGGAACTTCAATCGCATCGTGTTAATGAATTATCCTTTATGTGGTGGAAGGTCAAGTGCCAAAGTACAAGTCTTGTCTAGCCTAATTATGTGAATTACATGACTAAACATGCTTCAATTGAACCATTATATGCCATTGCCTGTTATTCGTACGTCTTGTCTAGCCTAATTATGTGAATTACATGACCAAACATGCTTCAATTGAACCATTATATGCCATTGCCTATTATTCGTACGTCTTGTCATTGCATGTGTTTGAGAGTGTCTGGAAGTCCCAAGTGCCTAGCTTAGGGTTAGGGTTAGCTTATTGAGTTTATCTCACCCCGTCGTGGGGCCCACCTTTTCAGACCCCAAACCCTGAGTATGCCGCCGCCGCCGATTTTTGGGGTACCCGTCTGGGTGGAGCAGTATTCCACGGAGTACCCAGTGGGAGAAGGGAAGGCTTACATTAGGAAGTATGGTACTATATGGATGGATGTGGGCTTAGCAGATTGGAGGCCAGATAGGTTCGCATCTTGGTTCTACCGAGACTCCGACCTTACGGTCGGGCCACTGAGGACTTTTGATGTGCCGTGGGACGTCATTGGCGAGCAGGACCCTTCGATCGTGCACCCTGCTGATGGGGAGCTCACTGATTCCGAGATCGCTCCTGATCCAGATCTTCCGCCGGTGCCATCTCAGAATCCCGAGGTTGATGGCTACGTGGTAGGACCCTCCGATGCCGAGGACCCCATGGAGACCGACGAGTCCGAGCCCGAATAGGATGAGGAAGCACTAGACGAGCCTGAAGACGAACCCGCGGAGGAGGAGCACAACCCTGACGGAGAGGCCATCTTCCATCCCTTGCCTGAGCCTGAGGAAGGCGAAGATCCAGAACAAGCAGTTGAGGACGAAGAGGAAGAGGAGGAAGACCTCGAGGAGTACGACCCAGTGCACCGCGAGGATCCAGATGACGATCGTGAACTCGATCCTTAGACCGCCTAGGCACCCTTAGCTTTTGGAGGTTACTTTTGAGTAGTGTCTGACCCTTAGCACGTTGCCCCTTTTTGATTAGGCTGACCACCTTCCCTTGATCCCAAGTGATGTATTCCAGTTTATGCTCATGTTGTAAAACGAACCGTGTGCTATGCTATTACTTGACTTATGCTTTGTCTCTTCAAGCCATCTCGTCATTTAAATTTTCTTTTTGGGAGCTATGCGTGCTACTATTGCATGTTCATCTAAGTTTCATCGCCTGCCGCGCTAAGCTAAGAATCCTGGGTATGAATTTGTGGGATAGCAAGTGACGCGACGTTACGCCTGGAAGAAAGGACTCGGGGTGTTACATGCGTGTTGAATTGGTATCGGAGCGAGGTCAGCTCGATCCAGGAGTGATTGAGGATTGGAGTAATAAGGTGTGATGATTGAGGAGAATCGGGTAGCAAGACCTTAGGGATTTACTAGAGTTAGGCATAGAACGCATGACATGTGGAATGGCGCTTGTGGTTGGCATATTGTGTGTTATCATTCTTGGTAGGCTTAAGGCGATAAGGCTCTGTACTTGGCACTGGGTGTTGATTGCTGAATGTTGAATTGGATAGTTGATTGTGACCCCGTGAAGTTGCGGAGGCAACTAATTGTGTGATATGATTGTGAATTCCTGACTATGGTTCTGCTGATGGTTGCTTGAGTAATGATTGCTTTGATTGTGATTGCCGCTATGAGGTTAGCGTGGCCTTGTTAGACTTAAGTAGATGACTTAGGTCTCTAATTCCTGGATAGAATTATAATGGCTCAGGTGCGGTGAGACTTAGCAAGATGAGAAACCGAACCAGGGGTACTGGAGGAGCGTCTAGCTCTAGACCGCAAGTGGTAGAAGATCCTAGATATGACGGAGTCATGAGGATTCTAGAGGAAATTGGGAACTTGATGGGCAGGCAGGCCCAAGAGAGAGCTGCTGCCGTTGCCCAGGCTGCTGAAGCTGCAGTCGCTGCCGCCAACCTAGAGAATGGGAACAATGGGAACAATGGGCATGACCATGAGGGTGGCAATGCCCTAGGACAAGGGAACCGCGTGATGGGCCAGATGATGGAACACTTTATGAAGTTAAAGCCGTCCAAGTTTGATGGCACAGGGGACCCTGGGACTGCCCCTCCTTGGATTGAGGAATTAGAAAAGGCATTCGAGGTATTGGGTTGTACCGAAGCTGAGAAGGTAACCCTAGCTGTGTACCAACTCCTTGGGACTGCGAATGACTGGTGGAAGGCTGCTGAAGCTGCAGTCGCTGCCGCCAACCTAGAGAATGGGAACAATGGGAACAATGGGCATGACCATGAGGGTGGCAATGCCCTAGGACAAGGGAACCGCGTGATGGGCCAGATGATGGAACACTTTATGAAGTTAAAGCCGTCCAAGTTTGATGGCACAGGGGACCCTAGGACTGCCCCTCCTTGGATTGAGGAATTAGAAAAGGCATTCGAGGTATTGGGTTGTACCGAAGCTGAGAAGGTAACCCTAGCTGTGTACCAACTCCGTGGGACTGCGAATGACTGGTGGAAGGCCACCAAGGGAAGAGTTTTCCCCGAAGGTACGGAATCGAATTGGGCCGTCTTCGCCGAAGTATTCAATGCAAAGTACTTTTCCAGAGCGGCTCAAGAACAGAAGATGATTGAGTTTCAGAATCTTCGACAGAATCAGATGACCATCGACTAGTACGAGGCGGAATTCGCAAGGCTGTCCAAGTATGCCCCGAGAATGGTCGAAAACCCTGAGGACAGAGCGAGAAGGTTTAGAGATGGACTGAGGCCTGACCTTCGCAGCCAACTGGTGCTGTTGGACTTACAGGGCTATGACGCCATTTATGAAAGAGGTCAGTTGGTAGAAAGGGACATGAAAGAAAGAGGAATCGCTTCTGGATCGCCGTTCACTCCTGTGAGGGATAACCGTCAGTTCGGCAAGAGGCCGATGACAAGCAACAGGCGTTTGTCCCTCCAGCGAGAAGGAATATTAGTAAGGCTGCTCCCCGACCAAGTTGGAACTGTCGCCTGTGCGGACGTAGGCACGGGAGTGGACCTTGCCCGAGCAGGATGGGCGCTTGCTTCAAGTGTGGCCAGTTGGGCCATCAGTTAAGGAACTGCCCAAGTCAGGCACCGGGACCTCAAGCTCAAGAGAACCGACCGCCAGCGGGACCGCAGGCGGGAGCTCCGCAGAACAAGGCCACTAGGCTTCCAGCTCAAGGAAGGGTGTATGCTGTGGCGCGGAGGGAAGCGGAGAACGCGCCTGGCGTGGTCGCAGGTACAGTTACTTTATGCGATCATGCTGCCTATGCCTTGTTTGATTCTGGAGCATCGCATTCGTTTATATCTGCTCAGTTTGCTGATTTGGTTGGACTTGAATTGAGACTTTTGGATGTGATATTGCACGTTACCATCCCGTTGAAGGATAAAGTGTTGGTTTCGTGTAACGCCCCGAGTCCTCACGGCGCACATCATCGCCTCTAGACCAGTTCCTTTAATTCTTTACCTAGGATCCATGCAACGCGCGGTAGACAATGAAACTTAAATGAACATGCGGAGGCGTCATGCACAACTCCTAGACAGTTAAACACAAGATGGTTGGAGGGAATGAGGCACTTAATCAAGTCATAGCAAAGCATACGATTCGTTTTTACAACATAAGCATAAACTGGGATACAACACTTGAGATCAGGGGAAGATGGTTAGCCTAATCAAAAAGAGACGAAGAGCTATGGGTCAGGCACTACTCAAAAAGTAACTTCCAGAGTCATGGGCGTCTAAGCTATCTAAGGGTCGAGCTCGCGGTCATCATCTGGGTCCTCGCGGTGCACAGGGTCATACTCCTCGAGGTCTTCCTCGTCTTCCTCTTCTTCTTCTTCTTCCTTGAACACTTGCTCTGGATCTTCGTCTTCCTCAGATTCAGGCTGAGGGTGGAAGATGGCCTCTCCGTCGGGGTTGTGCTCCTCCTCCAAAGGCTCATCCTCGGGATCGTCCAGTGCTTCTTCATCTTCCTCGGGTTCGGACTCGTCCGTCTCCATGGGGTCTTCGGCATCAGAGGGCCCCACGATATCGCCATCGGTCTCGGGGTTCTGAGACGGTGTCGGCGGAAGATCCGGATCTGGAGCGGTCTCGGAGTCAGTGAGCTCCCCATCAGCAGGGTGTACAATCGAAGGATCCTGCTCGCCAATGACATCCCACGGCACGTCAAAAGTCCTCAATGGTCCAACTGTGAGATCGCTGTCGCGGTAGAACCATGCTGCGAATCTGTCTGGCCTCCAGTCTACTAAGCCCACATCCATCCAGATAGTGCCGTACTTCCTAATATAAGCTTTCCCTTCTCCCACCTGGTATTCCGTGGAACACTGCTCCACCCAGATGGGTACCCCAAAAATCGGCGGCGGTGGGATAGTCAGGGTTTGGGGTCTGAAAAGGTGGGTCCCACGACGGGGTGAGATATACTCAATAAGCTAGCCTAACCCTAAGCTAGACACTTGGAACTTCCAGACACTTCCAAACACATGCAATGGCTAAACAATCAAACAACAGACATGGCACGTGCTAACTCAATTAGATACACACCTAGTCAGGCAATTCACGAGCTAGGCTAAATAGGACTCGTACTTTGGCAGTTAACAATCCATCGAATATAGGATAGTTCACACGTACGATACGATTGAGATTCCCATGGCTTAGCCCGCGTAATAACGCATCAGGCTTAAAAAGTCAAGGAACCCGCGTTTAACGCCTCAGGTTTCCGATGCCAAATCTCACGACCCGCGTTTAACGCTTCAGGTCCATCCCGCGTTTAACGCATCAGGATGCCTTATGCACATAAGCTTATACTTCAATCAATTATAATGTGACTCCACCAAATACGTACATTACCCAATCAAGACGTTACCTGGCCGTTTCATTCTTGAATTCATATCACGACGTTATGTTTCGCTAATTGGTTAAACGAGGCCAATGTCATACTTTGCAATCGATTACAAGTTCGTTAACGGACCATCACTCGTGAACACCCTCATTAGGCCATCGTACGCTCAATGGATTCACTTGATCAATTTAACACATTTAAGGTTTCGATTTGCCGCCTAAGGCCGAATTCACAAGCATGGCATCATTTTAATCTCGCGATCTCATTCAATGGCCCATGGCCGAACACAATGAATAATCAATAGGTTATTTTTACGTGGTATGTCGCCAATCAATGTCATGGCCGAATGCTCCTAGGATAAATCAAGCAATTCATGGTTTCGATCAAGCTCAACTCCCATCTAGCACACCTAGCACATCCGTAAAGGCGTTTGGTTCCTACCTATGGGTGTTCATCACATAATTCAACCAAGGAATCGACATTTCAGTCACTACAAGGCGTGGCCATGCTCGGTTTCCTCATGGGCAGAATCGGTTCCCTATAGTTTCCATCCTAATCGCCCATTAGATGCTCTAAATAACATTCACTTGGTCCGTCCATTCACACAAGGTCCTATCAAAGGGTTAGGGAAGCTTACCAAGTCTCAAAAGCTAGGGGAACTCGGCGACAACGGCGGAGGAGCGGCGCGAGTGGTCTGGTCCAGCGCGATCAGACCTGGTCCCTTAGAGAAATCCACAAATGGCCAAGGTAATTTAGTGGAAAGCACTCCTAACACAAGCTATCAACCTCCTAATATGTGTATTTAAGGCCCTAGAGTCACTTACCTCAAGATCAAGCAAGGAACTTCACGAGAACAGCCCTTGTTCTTGCTCGGCTCGGATCAGGTCAGGGGAGGAGTTCGAGCGGCCTACGGGCTTGAACGGCGGTCCTTCGCGAATCAAGAGGGAGAGGGGAGTGCCTCGGTGGCGGTTTGAGGCGGCGGAGTGGCGACAAGGCGACGGTCGGCCGCGGCTTGGGCAAGAGAGGAGCGGCGACGGGTTGAGAGAGGGAGAGAGCGAACGAGAGAGGGAGTGTGTGATATGAAGAGAAGGATTTTTGGAGGGAAAGTAATAGTGGGGTGGTTGATGGGGCAAAGGACATGGAATAGTGTTTAGGAATGACCATTTGATGGGGTTAGGTCTTAGGGAAAATATCCAATCACATTGTCTTCTCATTCTCCAATAATTCAAAGGTTAAAAGACTAAATTGCCCATAGGAATTCGGCTGGTGGCTAGGGAAGGCAAATGACCGTTTTGCCCTTGTTTGGTTTAAGAGAAAAGTGCACTAAACTAAGGGTAAAAGGGTCCTATTTCACTTGGCGGTCCGAATTTCGCTTTTCTAACATATACGGGACTATTCCTAACCTTACTAACTCTCCGATGAGGCGACGTCCAGATTTACTCCTTTGTGATCTTCGAATATCCGGCCTCCAATCTCGAAATCCAAAACATGGCTAAATTCAGTCAATTGTCATTCCAGTGCGTCTCAGACTAACGTGCGGCTCTTAGGAGTTACGCGTATCGACCCGCGACTAATGTCACGTTTAAGAGTTACTCGAGCCACGGCGGCTTTGGTTGTCATGTGATCGCGAGGGTCAATTATTAGTTCCGAAGGTTACGATCGTCAGGAATTGATTTAGGTTAATTCGCAAATCATGCCATGGTTATATGGAATCACCCGTGAACCAATCGCATGACACTAGCAAATCGTTCTAAAACCATTCTTAGATCGACCTTCAGCGGTCCAAAATATCTCCTCGACGATTCTTATGGTCAAAGCGTCGACTCGTGGTTAGGTTCTTTGGTCCACGTACTTTAAGCCCTATGTAGCCATTCCCCATTGTCGCGACCCTCTCCCGAGCGCCCATCTAAATGGGCTAGCGAGGGTTAATGGGCCGCCCGATCACTGGCTTGATCGGACGCGGGCCTCTCCCAAGGTTCATTACCCAAGTCGCAACTGCTGGATATACGTGGTCGACCTTCAGTGTGGTCTAGTGACATGTGATGAGTGTACATGCCAAGGAGTCGCCACCAATCGTTTCGTGGAGGGTACGATCGGAAACCCTATCGAATAGTTGGGAGTGGTCTATTCGATTCTGCGGAAACCAGAGAAGTGGGTTCGGGGACTTAGTTACGCCAACTGTCAGAGTTGACGCCCTTTCGGTACCTAAGCTGAATGGTTTATCTGATCCTAAGATTTCATACAGATGAGTGGGGTACAGATCCTAAATCTAGGAGTTCATGCAAATGGGAAATACTATCCTATCACTCACAACCAATAGAAATAAGTGCGCAAATCAAGGATCCAGTGCATGCGGATAAAACACATGAAATCAGCATGGTATCCCTAATGAGGCCCTATTAGCCTAGAGAAATATCAATCAAGGCTTAGGAGTGATTTGGACATGATTTGCCCATGAGGGGCAGAATCGTAATTTTGAACAATTCGGGGACAATCCACCTCAAAAAAGGGTAAATTTGTCATTTTAGATGAATTGGGAAGTCAAAAGACAAAGGAATAGAATTGGCCATCAATCCAATCCATTTCCTATTTTTCTGGAATTTCTAGGTTTTTTTCTGGAATTTAAAAGTGATTTTACCCTCGGAGGGGTAAAATCGTCATTTTGGACAAGGATGAGAACTGAAAATCTTAAATATTAGGGTTGGTCGTCCACCTGACCCAAACTCTAATTTTAAGCAATTTTCAGAACTCGATTAAGACAAGAAAGACAATTTTCACATTGAAGGGCGAAATCGTCATTTTGAGAAAAGGGGCGGGACTCGAAACCCAAACTTAAGAATTGGTCGTCTAATCGACCCTAATTCTTACCTTGGCTTTATCGGCCTTACCTTGCCTACACAACAGAGGCGACTTACCCCTAAAGGGTAATATCGTCAAATCTTGGAAGAACGGACAAGAAACCCCAAAAATAGGATTGACCAGTTGTATGTGATTAATCCTCGATTTTTGGGGATTTCCGGGGTGTCTAGGATTTTTCCACAATTTTTCCACAATTTTTTGGAATTTTCTGGCATTTTCTAGCATTTTTTGGATTTTTCTAGGATTTTTCTGATTTTGATTTTTTTTTTAAATCATTTTCTGATTTTTTATTAAAAAAAAATGATTCGGACCGGGTCGACCCGACGCACTCGGGCCGAAACCCGGCCCAGACCTGGACCCGCGCGAACCCCAGCTCCAAAACGACGCCGCATTTCATTTTTTATTTTCGGATTATCCTAATCTGATCTGACGGCCTACATCACGCCGCGTGGCTTGTCCGCGCCCATTAGATCTGATTACTGGAACCTACGGTCTAGATTGAACGATGACTCGATCGGGACCGTTTGATTGACTTACTAAATCTATGGCCACGATTAGAACATAGGACTTAATCTGAACCGTCCATACCCACTTATCCTAAACGACGCCGCTCCACTACTAACCCAAACGGTGTCGTCTCAACCAGTTTTGCTTTTCTGATTAAAAACCATTTTTGAATTATCCTAATTTCTAATCGGACGGTCCTTATTTAATAAACTCGATTAACCTAGGCCGTTCGATCTAATGCTGACTCGCCCTAACAGACTAACGGTCGAGCTGACTTGACGCTATCGTGGACCAATGACACATTGCCACCTAGGATGCTGACTCGCTGACCGCGCCACGTCAACTTCGTCTTCAACCTCGCGACTCCGGCAGAACGGACGGCTGTGCTTCTCCGGTGGTGATCTAACGGTGGAATCTTGACGGATCGGAGCGAGACCGGTGGCAATCGACTCGCAACAACCTCTATTTTAACATATCTGAGAATCTCGACATCTAACCCATAGAATCATAAGAATCATGCTAGGTGCCGAGTACGGCCATGTGAGTTCAATCGCAGAGACTACACAAAATCAGATCAATTGATTCATAGGTCGACACAGCAGGAGGTGCAGAAGACTTACCTCAAGCTTCGATTGAGCTCGCTCGGCCTAGATTTGGCTGGGCAAGAGTCGGCTATGGAGGCTAAATTCGAAGACTCGATTCGGGGGATGTGAGTGAAATCGATGCAAAAACAAGATGCGAACATGGTCAGTGGTGTTCAGGGAACGGAACGCACACACAAATTGAAAGAATGATCATGGAATGTGTGAATCGCCATGAATGTTCAAGGAGGAAACCGAGACTGCGACTCACCTGTTCTCGCGGATTCCTTGTGCGCGGCCGGCGGCGATCGATTCCGGGGACTTTGGGCGACCTTCTGGTGGCCTCGTGTGGCTTTGGTTTGGCCTGGGAAGACCCAACCCGCGCCCTGCAATTCGAGCTCAAATTCTCGACGACGGGGGTCGGAGAACGAGCTCTGCTTCGCGTTTTCTCTTTCTCTCTCGATTCAGTTTCAACTTCTACAACTAAATCCCTCCTCCCTTTCAACTGAAAGCGATCACGAGCTTATATAGCTCTTGGGAATTTTGGCGCCGTTTTGGGGAGTTCCAACTGACTCCAACAGCACGTGCCATCACGTGATTTTAGGTCCAAACGGCGTCGGGGAAGATGGGTGAGTCGTCTAACTCCGTTTGGTTCTCCGGCGGGTTCCTTCTCACGCGAATTTGGCACGAATTTGAGCTGCGTTTGATTTTGTTGACTTTTTACAGCTTCAGAACTTGACCGACTGATTACCCCTTCCTCCGGCGACCATTGGCCTTGATTCCGGCGTCAATTGACGGGGGATGATCTCAAGTGTTAAACCCCCACCAATTAGTCTTCGATTGCGGGTGACTTGACCTTCAATTTGATCTACAAAGCTCGGCAGGTTACTGTTCATCTGCTCGAGCTCTTTGGGGAAGACGACACAGTAGCGGACCGGTTCGACCGGTCTGACCGGTCTGAACCGGTTCCGCACAGGATTTTTCAAATTAATCCCAAATTAATGGGAAAATTTTGCAATTGAACCTCATAATCGAATCTAGGGCATGAATTCTATCTAGAAATGTGGTTTTGCCCAAAAATTTTCATCAATTTCTAAAAAACCCCCAAATTCCTATTTAATTGGAAATTGGGGATTGTGTAATTGAGGGTGCAAATGATCAAATTGGGTCAAATCACCTATGCCAATCGATTTAAAATGGTGAAATCCATTGGGTAGCATGTTTAATTTGCAATGATAGCCCTTGAATTGAAAGTAATTTCAATTATGCTTAATTTCAAGGACTAAAATGCAATTTTAGTATATAATTTTGTCAAATCCGTGCAATTGAGCAAATTGCGCAAACAATTGGGCTAAATTGAAATAGGGGATAGTTAGATTGAATGTCAAGATCTTAAAAAATGCCAAAATTGCAAATTAAAAGACTCAATTGTTATTTTTTCTTCAAATTCAATAATACGGGTTACAAAGGAACACCTAAAATTGAATCTGATTTTGGATTTTTTGTGAGGTCGAAAATACAAGGGATTAAAAATAAAAATATTGGATATTTTTCCGTATTTTTGTGACCTCAAATTCTATTTTTCTTGATTTTTTAGGTATTTTTCTATTTTCTAAAAAATATTAAAAAATATGAAAAATATGAAAAATTATTTTTTTTTGTCAAGAATGGTTCCTTGGGCTTGGCCAAGGCCACCAAAGTTGTTTTTGTAATTTTTTGACTTTTTATGAATTTTTTGTGATTTTTCAAAAAATAAAAAGGCTGGGTCAAAAATCAGGTGTCAACAGCTGCCCCTCTTTGAGAGGAATCTCGTGAGAGGTTTCTCTCAAAGACAGGTGACGCCTGAGTCTAGACCGACTCGACTGGGGAAAAGAAAAACGAATCTTGACACTCAATCTTTCTTGTCCTGCTGGTGAACGTTCTGTTCTTCACTCTTTAGCTGAAGTGAGAGAGAAAGTAGAGAGACCCACCTGCCATTTACCTGTTGATCACCTGCCTGATGCTCGTGCGGCATGCGCGGTGTATAGCGAGTTCAAGTGAATACCTAGGGACTCGTCTTTTGAGTATCCTAGGGCGATTAAACTCTAGCCTGTATGGTAGGCCGTACCAACATGGGATTCCTATACTTGACAGGAACCTGTGAATGACGCACCCAGTCTCTTAGGGATTGTCGGGGTTTTGATCCGTACGGTGGATCAGACCATGAATAGGACTCCTCTCTGCTAGGAACCTATGGATGACGCACCCAGTCTCTTAGGGATTGTCAGAAGTTTTGATCCGTATGGTGGATCAGACCATGAATAGGACTCCTCTCTGCTAGGAACCTATGGATGACGCACCCAGTCTCTTAGGGATTGTCGGACATGAATAGGACTCCTCTCTGCAGAAAACTTAAACCTGCAAAAACTTTGATAAGATTCTTCTGGGATCTAAGGGCTACCTGAGATCTCGCAGAAAGACTATCTTGAATATTGTCCTTTCGACATTGAAGGTGACATTCTGGGATCTGGGTACTCTAGGCATCCTGTAAATTTGAAATCTCACAGAGGGATGATTTCGAAGATTGTCCTTTTTGACATTGAAGGTGACATTCTGGGATCTGGGCACTCCAGACATCCTGCAGAAAGATCAAACCTACAAAATTGTTCATAAAAATGTGTTTTCCCGAGATATGGAATTACCAAGGATCTTGCAGGAAAATAAACTTGAAAGCTCTTCTTCACAGAGCAAGGCATCCTTCTAGAATCTGGGGTTACCATGATTCCTATAGAAGTTTAACCAAGAACAATAGCATTCTAGGATCTGTGGTTACCAAGAATCTGTCAGAAGCTCAAGCATATAAACTTTCCTTCTTATAGAAATGTGTCATTCTGAGACCTGGGGTTACTAGGGGTCCTGCAGAAGTTTAAACTTGAAATATATTCTTCACAAAAGAAGTAGCATTCTGAGGTCTGGGGATACCAGGGGTCCTACAGAAGCTTGAACATGTAAACTCTTTCTTACCAAGAGAGGTTGTGTTATTCTGAGATCTGGGATTGCCAGGAATTCTGCAGAAGTTTAGACATGTTAAACGTTTCTCATCAAGAGTGATACAAGCCATTTTAGGAGCTGAAGTCATCAAGAATCTTGCAGAAGCTCCAATCTGAAAATTTTCTTACCAAAGGCACATCAATGGTCTTTGAGTGGTATCTGATGTCAAACTGATGGTACTTTATGACTTATATCATAGTCATGAAAAATTTTCAATGAATGCATTATGATGCTGGAGGTTATCCAAAACACCTTGCAACATACGGAAGTGATCAAAAATTCCTTGTGGGGAAAGTTTGAAACAAACAATCTGAAATTACCAAAAGAGTTTGGTTAAAATGTCCAACAGAGTATTCTCATCAAAGAGGACTTCTCACTGCTTTGAGATAATGGTCTTTTACCAAGAATGCGCTCGAACTTCCTATCAAACCTGTGCCTAAGGTTCAGGATCATTCGCAGTGAATACACCTCGATCGATCAGGAGGACTTCCAAGGGACCGTAATGTTGGGCTTGGTCAACGGTTTTCAAAGGGGACTTGCGTGCAAGTCAAGGCTTTCGAAGAGAAGTCTTCAATATCTGCTCCAGGTTTACAAGTCAAGAAACCTGCAAAATGAGAAAGAAATAATCTTGCTCGAACTTCTTCGAGCTAAGCTTAGACATTAAACCCTATGTCAATCCAAGTGCCTTAATTAAAAAAAGCTTTTCAGGGTTGTAACGTAGGTAGGTTTGGGGGCCAAAAAAGGCTTGTTTTTGGCTCAGAATACGCGAAGGGTTTAACATTGGTGATCATTGCAAGTTTGCCGCCATCTTGTCCCTTCTGGTTCAAAGAGCGTCTTCAGTCTTTGAAGTGCATTGATAGTCTTTGAAGAGCATATCTCTTTTGTGTTGAGACGGCGTCAACATCTTGTCTACGCTTTCATCATCTGAATGTGACATAATCTGAGAGTATCCTTTGCTGTCCAGCTCCCTTGGGATTTTCTTTTACAATCAAATCTCACTAGTGACCTATACAAAGGTATCATGCCATCTTTTGGCATTTACAAGATCAAACACATGATTCACAAGTGTACAAGTATTTGGATTGGCATTGGCCTTGCTTTTACCAGGCACTTTGCTTTTTCTTGATGCCGAAGATTGAATTTTTCTCTCTTCTTTCTTTTTGAGATCCCATCTTTTCTTTTCTTTTGGGGATCAGAATTTTCAAATGAGTGTGCTAGATGTACAACTTGAATCTCAGCACTCAAACATTAATCTATGAATTTTTCACAAATCCTGTGTTTTGAACTCTTCCGCTCTTGAAGGGACGTCGCTTCCGTCTTGGAATATGCAATGATCACCAACGGGTTTGTGAAATGAACGTATAGGCTCAACTGGGCAGCGCAAAGGTAAAAGTGTAGAGGATAGATAAACGAATGCTTTTCGTCATCTTAAAGCACTTGAATTACCATAGAAGTTAAAATGACAAGCAACACGCGAAGATTGATGCAAGTCTGAGCAAGAGAACTTCTAACCATTTACCTCCTGATATCGCTGGACGTACCTCCAGTTTGCCCCAGTGTGGGGTGGTTCTTGACAGGGGTAAAAAATGAAATCGTCATTCAAAGGGTTATCAATGGTCACCTGTATTGTTTATGATAGAGAAACGAATGCCTCCGCCATTTCAATCTGTGTAATTACTGCGAATAATCCTTACGCCCGTAGGTCAAGGCCCTGCTACCCTCACCACTTCGCTCATCTCTTGAGTGTGTATAGGACGTGTTTGGATTTGGCTTGCCTCTTGTTCTGCGCAAACATCCTTGTGAACCGTTTAAACAACTTTTGTTTGAAAAGTTCATTTTGTTTTCTCCATAACTTACCCTTAAAGGAGATTTATGATGCACAACATATATTTCGACCATGTTTAGATAACCTCCAAGTCTGAGCATGAATGCTAATGTCATAACTGTGGGAATTCTGCATCTTTATAAACATGATAATTGGATGCATGCTATTTTTCAAGGAGCTTTTAGGTTCTGGTGATGACGATTCTGACAGTCTCAAAAACCTAAAAGATTGGGAAAGGAATACTTACCTGCCTAGCGCGGCTTGAGATTCCTGGAAAATATAAAAGGAATGTGTCAGCGTATGCTCTCGAATTTTCAGAAAATTAGAACGATACACCTTACCCTTGACCATGCGTTCCACTGGGAATAGATAGACTCATGAAAATCTGACCACGGCGGCAGTAATTCCTCTCGATCATGCATTCCAATTTATTGTGACCTTGTTTCCTCGGGTCCTGCAATATTGAACACATGCTAGTGTATGCGTGGATGCATGATGTGTTTATGCAATGACTATTATGAAGGATATGCTCAATTCGGGATAAGTCGTATGACTGGAATCTGATTTTATTTCACGGGTAATATCTCTTCACAGCATCTGAATTTACAGGGTGCCCCAGTTCTTCTCCTTCGGAGTTTACAAGAATCAATGCTCCTCCAGTGAGAATTTTCTTGATAATGTAAGGGCCTTCGTAATTCGGAGTGAATTTTCCTCCTGGATGGATAGTACTCGGCAAAACTTTTCTAATTACCAAGTCATCTACTTCGAAATTTCTGATCTTGACTTTTCGATTGAACGCCCTGGCTACCCTCTTCTGGTAAGTTTGTCCATGGCAAATGGCTTTGAGACGTTTCTCGTCTATTAAATTCAGCTGTTCATATCTGTGTTTGAAATATTCTGACTCGGAGAATCTACCCTCTGATAAGACTCTTAAAGAGGGAATCTTAACTTCCACGGGCAGAACTGCTTCCATTCCATACACCAGACTGTAGGGAGTTGCCCCTGTAGAAGTCCTGATCGACGTTCGGTAAGCCATTAAGGCGAAGGGTAGCCTTTCATGCCAATCCCTATAGTTTTCTGCTGTCTTAGCCAAGATTCTCTTGATATTCTTGTTGGCTGCTTCCACTGCCCCATTCATCTGTGGGCGGTAAGGAGACGAATTCAGATGTCGAATGCTAAAGTGATCCAGTAGGTCATCGACGATCTTGTTGTTTAGGTTCGACCCATTATCCGTGATGATCGCTTGAGGGGTACCATACCGGGATATGATATCTCTTTTGATGACTCTTGCCACATTTCTTGCAGTGACATTCTTGTAAGAGCTGGCTTCTACCCATTTTGTGAAGTAATCAATCGCTACCAAGATGAAACGATGACCATTTGAAGCCGCCGGATTAATAGGCCCTATCATGTCTATGCCCCACATAGAGAAAGGCCATACTTCAGACATTTGGTGTAGTTCGTTCGGGGGTGTATTAATCTTATCCCCGTATATTTGGCATTGGTGGCATGACCGGACGTGCTGACAGCAGTCTGATTCGATGGTCATCCAGTAATATCCAAGCCGCATGATCTTCCGGGCGAGGAGGTGGCCGTTCATGTGAGGCCCACACACACCTTCATGAATCTCTTTCATGAGAATATTTGCTTTTTTGGCATCTACACATCTCAGTAGAGTGGAATCGAACGATCTCTTATACAAAATTTGTCCATTGAGGAAGAACTTGCTGGCCATCTTGGTTATATATTTTCGGTCTCCTGATTGGCATCCTTCAGGGAATTCCCCTTTTGAGAGGTAATTCTTGATGTCATAGTACCATGGTTCTCCGTCAAATTCTTCTTCGATTAGCATACAATAAGTTGGCTTTTCAACAATGCCGATCCCCAGAGGCTCTACATCCAACCCTTCAGTTGTTTGTAACATCGAAGCTAGGGTGGCTAATGCGTCTGCAAACTGATTGTGAGACCTTGATAGGTACTCGAATGACACTTCTTCGAACTTAAGTATCAATTCTTCAAGGTATTCGTGATAAGGGATGAGCTTTGCATCTTTCGTCTTCCACTCCCCCTGTGTCTGTAGAATGATGAGTATGGAATCTCCAAAAACTTGCAACTTAGGTATCTTCATAGAAATGGCCAGCCGTAGGCCCAGAATGCATCCCTCATATTCCGAAATATTGTTGGTACAAGGAAAAGTTAGTTTGCCGCGACAGGGTGATGTTGACCATCTGGGGATATCAATACTGCCCCAGTGCCTGCCCCCGATAGATTGATAGCACCATCGAAATACATGATCCACTTATCTTCTGCTAAGTTCAGAATTCGGCCTTCTGTGTTCGTTACTTCAGGGGACTCACCGCTTGACGGGTTTTTTGCCAGCATGTCAGCTATAGCTCTCCCTTTTACCGACTTCTGTGGGGAAATGTCAAATTCAGACAACATCACCTGCCACTTTGCTAATTTCCCAATTAGAGCGGGTTTCTCGAGGAGGTATTTGACAGGATCATTCTCTGTTATGAGCTGGATATGGTGGTGTAGGGTATACTGTCTCAGTCTGCGAAGTACCCATACCGTTGCTACGCAGGCCCTTTCAACTGATATATATTTTGCTTCAGATGGCGTGAATTGCTTACTCAGGTAATAGATGGCCCTTTCTTTTCCATCCATCGGGCTTGTTTGGGCAAGTAAGGCTCCCAAGGACTCTTGTCGTATGGCCATGTATAAGGTCAATGGGTGACCAGTAATTGGTGGCACAAGCACCGGTGGTGTGATCAAATAGTTTTTGATCACTTGGAATGCCTTGCTGCACTCAGCATCCCATGTTATTTCCGCGCCCTTCTTAAGCAATTTGAAGATTGGCTTAGCCACATCAGACAGCTGATTGATAAACCTGGCAATATAGTTCAATCTCCCTAGAAGGCTTCTCACCTCTTTCATTGTGGATGGAGTTGATAAATCGTGGATGGCTTGAATTTTTGAGGGATCAATCTCAATGCCTCTGTTGCTGACTATGAATCCAAGGAGTTTCCCAGATCTTGCCCCAAACACACATTTTGTTGGGGTTCAGCTTTAACTTGTATTTGCGCAGGCGCTCAAACAGCTTCCTTAATACCTGTATGTGATCCTGTTCTTTTTTGGATTTAGCGATCATGTCATCGACATATACTTCAATCTCTTTGTGAATCATGTCATGGAATAACGTGACCATAGCCTTCTGGTAGGTGGCCCCGGCGTTTTTCAATCCAAATGGCATGACTTTGTAGCAAAAATTTCCCCAGGGTGTGGTAAATGCAGTCTTGGGCTTGTCTTCTTGTTTCATGAAGATTTGGTTGTATCCCGAGAATCCATCCATGAACGAGAATAATTCGTAACCCGCCGTACTGTCCACTAATACATCAATGTGGGGAAGTGGAAAATCATCTTTTGGGCTTGCTCTATTCAGATCTCGGTAATCTACGCAGATCCGAACTTTTCCGTCTTTCTTCATGACGGGGACTATATTTGCAATCCAGTCCGAGTATGGGATAGCTTCAATGAAGCCTACCCTAAGAAGTTTCATGACTTCTTCCTTAATCTTGTCTTCTAACTCGGCTTTCATCCGTCTGCTGCCCTGTTTGACAGGTGCCGGGATTCGTGGGTAATGCATGTTTCACAATTTTAGGATCTAGTCCTGGCATATCCGCGTAAGACCATGCGAAGATGTCTTGATATTCTTTTAGTAGCTTGGTGAACTCGAGCCTTTCATCTCGGGATAGGTGTCCGCCGATCTTAACCTCTTTGACGTTCGCAGCGTCCCCCAAATTAATAACGACTGGTTCTTCTGAGGTAGGAGGCTTTGACTCTTCAAACGTGTTCCAATCTCTTCGGATAGATGCATAATCCTTGTCTTCCTCTTCCTCGATGTTATAGGAGTGGTTAATGGAGGGATCTGAATTTTGTAACAACCTAGTATGCATGTTTGAGATGATATGCCTGAAATGTCATGAGTATGGTTAGTTTGTGCTCCATAAAAATGACATGCATGATCATGAAAAGTCTTTTTTTGAAAAAGTTTTCGAAACAGGTATAGGTGCCAATGGACTAGTCCTCATGTCATTGGACATCCCGGCCCCATAGAAATCTTTTTGAAAATTAGGAATCATATGGCAAATCAGGCCTCAAGCTTCTATATGGAAGACTATTATCATCATCGGGCTGATTTGTGGTTCCATATGTCCTTAACAAAAACATGCGTGGTTTTATTGAATGTGAAATGGGCCGCGTTACAAGATGTGCTATTTGGACCAACGGCCGGAGATCCAAAGGCATTTCCCTATGCATACAATAAGGAAAGAAAATACAATGAAATGCAGAAAGTTCTAAACGCAGTATTTAAAGATGAAGGAAGAGTCTATTTACTCAGAAGAAGTGGCTTCACTGTCCAACCACTCCATGATGACACTCACAGAGTCATCTTCAAGAAAAGGATTTGTCAGATCTGGTTCCATCAGCGAAGTGATATCCTCTTCAGATAGCCATTTGGAGTTCTGGTCGAAGTAGGTACTTAAGGGATTCCTGAACATCCGAAACCTGCCCTTCCAGGTTGGAGAACCGATGAATGAGTTATTCATGCTGCTTTCACCTCCCTGGCGTCCCAGGCTTTTGCCTCGGCCTCGGCCTGTTGCTTTCAGGACGGATTCATTCATGGGATACTTCTGGTACCCCAAGCCCATTCTATGTGGATTAGTCTTCAACTGTAGTGGGGTATTTATACCCTGATTATGTTTGCCTAGGCCTTTTTCGGGATTGAACCCGTATGTCAGCAGCATCTTAGCTGGTAGAAGACTGGCTTCTGAGATGTAGGGAGTTCTCATCTTCGACCCTACTGGGGTATGAACTGTTGCTACCAATTCTAGGGAATGATAGCTTGCTTCTGTTTTCTCTTCAGGCTCAATATAGGGAATGGCACTGTTCTGGTATGCCTGGAGGTCGACTTCCCCATGTACGGTAATCACCTTCCCATCTACAACGAAACGTAGTTTTTGGTGCAGGCTCGAAGGGACAGCTCCTGCTGTATGGATCCAAGGTCTTCCTAGTAGGAATCCAAATGCACTGGGCAGATCCATTACTTGAAAGTTTACAGAGAATTTTGTCGGGCCGATGAATACGTCAAGCTCGATCTCTCCCTCTACAGTCTTCCTCATGCCGTCGAATGCCCTTACAGCTGTCTTGGATGCCTTGATCATTTCTTCCTTGATTCCCAGCCTCCTTATGGTAGCCAAAGGGCAAATGTTAAAGGCTGATCCATTATCGATCAATACGTGTGCGACTCTTTTGCCATTACATTGGGCGGAGATGTATAAAGCCTTATTGTGCCCTCTTCCTTCCATGGGGAAGTCCTCGTCAGAGAAGCTTAATTGGTCTTTTAAAAGAATTGCTCCTACAAAGTCCCCTAGTTGTACCTCATTAATTGTTTTAGGGACATGTACTTCGTTGAGTACCTTCAACAGCGCGCTCTTGTGCTTCTCTGAATTGATGAATAGGTTTAATAGGGATATCTGAGCGGGCATCTTCCTTAGCTGCTCTATTACTTCAAACTCGCTGGTTTTGATGATCGATATGAGCTTTTCGGCATCTTCCTTGGAGACCTCCCTTTTTTCAGGTTCACCCTCTCTGGGGGCATAAAATCTTCCAGACCTCATTACTGCATCTACTTGTGTGGTCCCATAGTCCCAATGGACTGTTTTAGGATCATACTCTTCTACTGGGGGGACTTTTATCGTTACGGTTGTCTGACGAGATGTCTCTGGTCCCGCCGTGTCGCCTCCTTCCTCTTGAGGCAATTGAATCACGATAGGCCTGACTGGGCAATCTTCCACCCCGCTTAGGCTATCCAGCTCATCCAATCTAATCACCACGGCCGTGGCTACTTCGATCATCAATACGGCGTTGTCGAGTTCTTCCATACCGTTTGAGGTTCCTGGTTGAGAGAGATCATCCATACATCCCCATCCGTCCGGTATGATATCTTCAATCTTCTGATAAAAGCTGGGAGGGGCCGAATATTTCACCTTGAAATTGTATCCTCCAGAATCTTGGCCCAGGTTGTCTATAATTTCGCCCTTCTCAAGTGCGTCAGCCATAAACTTAAGGTCTGCTAGACTTCTCCTCCTGGCTTCTACTTCGTCTTCTTCAAATTCTTCTCCTGATTGAATGGCCGGTCCCAGATCGTTTGCCAATTTCTCACGTGAGGTACCATAGGTGCTACTCTGCTCAGCTGTGATCAAGAAGTGGTTTCCTTTCAAAGATAGAGATGCTTCAATCCCTTCGAATTCTTCATTAGTAATGTCGGATACTATCCCCAAGCTCATCATCTTAGCGATACATAACTTCTTTTGGTCAGTTGAGATCTCCCCTTCTTTTAGGTATGATGAAGCGGTTATTAGCAAGGCGTCCAGCTTAGGCATATCTACCTTTAGTTTAAGGTAATCCTCCTCTTTTTCAGTGAATATTGCCCCTACTGCTTGATGATCTGGAAGTGGGTTTTCTTGTACATTTGGGGCTGCATTATCAAATTTCAAAATCTGACCATCGATTAGGGCTTGCACTTTCAGCTTCAGGACATAGCAGTTATCCACATTATGCCCCCTTTCGCCCATATGGTAGGCACAGGTCTGGCTCTCATCAAAGCCAGGATATCTTGCAGGGTTTGCCCTAGGTGGTTCTTTCGCCACTAGGTGTTGCTCCAGCAGCATCGGGAGCAGCTTGGATAAAGGTCTCGGGAGCTGAGAGAATTGCCTCTGGGGTTGCTTTCTTCTAGGCTCTTGTACCTTCGGTGCTGACCAGGATGATCCGCCTTTGGCCTGATTAGAATTGCCAAATGGCTTTAACTTGTGGGGATCTGGTATAAATGCTATGTCCAGTCCGGCTTCTCTCTCCTTTCTCAGAGGATACTATTTCCTAGCAGGTGCTTCGTGAGGCCTTCTTTCTCTCAAGGCCCACTCCAGCCTCTCAGCCACCTTAATCAGGTGTGCGAATGTCTGACATCCAGAAGTGTTCAGTCTGTCAAAGTACTCGTAAGGGAGTGCTTTCAGGAATAAATCGATTAGTTCCTCTTCCGGGATTGACGGCTTCACTTGAATAGCCAAGGCTCGCCACCTCTAGGCATATGTCCTGATTAATTCGCCCCTTGCTTTCAAAGTCCGCAGAAGGTCTTCCCTTGTTGGGGCTGTAGCCGTGTTGAACTTGTATTGCCTGAGGAAATCCTCTGCAAGATCCTCCCATCCGTCGTAATCTTCCAAGTCTAGTTCAATGAACCAGGCCAGAGCGGCGCCAGCCAAGCTCTCTTGGAATGTGTTCATTAACAGTGGAATGTAATCTGAATAGTGCGCCATCTTGCGCAGGTAGTACTTGAGATGGGCACGGGGACAGCCTGTCCCATTGTATTTTCTCACAAACTCTGGCTCCCTGTAGTCTGGAGGAGTCTCTATTTTAGCAAAAGGAGATATTTTGTCGAAGCGGGCTAGCTCATAGCCTTGGCTGCTCAGGCATTCTTCGATCTTGGCCAATCTCTTAGCCTCTGCCTCTGTCTTCACAGTTTGTTTTCCCTTCTCCTCATTTTCAAGGTTGATGACAACAGGTGAGGCTTTTTGTTGCGCCCGACTATTTGGTTCATGAACATCTTCCTCTATATGTTGGGTATCCCTGGTTGCTTCTTTATCTGTTACATCAGGTACCATGGAAGGGCCTGAGTTGTTCTGATTGTGGGCGGTTGTCTGTCTAGCTTGGTTGACTTCCAACATCGCCTTGATGTCGGCCATCATAGTAGCCAGGGCCGTCATTTGGGATTCTAACATTCCCACGCGCGGAGTCAATTCTTGTTGCTCCATTCTCGTCTTAAGGCGGGTACGGAAACGATGTGTTGGTAGTTCCGTGATGAGAGCGTACCTGTTCTGAAAAAAATTTCCAGTGAGTACTTTTTTTTTTTTTAGCAAAAAGGAACAGCTAATTCTTTCAGTTGCATGCTTCTTGTCGGTAGATGAGAAAAAAGGGTTACCTTGTGAGCCTTAGCCTCATGTAAGTAGTTCTTTTAATCATTTCTCGACAAGAATTTATGGAATTGAAAGAAGCGTAATTTCTGACGATAGTTTTTATGCATTTGCAAAACATGTTCACATTCATGCTTATGTGTCCAAGATAGTATTCCACAGAAATGAGAATGTATGAAAAAGCATCATAATGTTTGCTTATTTTACACTTGACGGAATAGCCTATTCAAGTCCAGGACGTTTGAGGTCTAAGGTATCCTCATCATCCCAGCATGGATTCCCCTCTTTAGCCTGGGGCTCCTCATCTTCTGAACATGACAGTGGTCTCATGTCTTCGGGTATGTAAGGCTCTATTCTCGGTACGTACGGCACGATGTATTCGGGTATGTAGGGCTCGACAAGGCTTCGTCGGGTCGCTTTGAAGTGTTGAATGTATTCAGTGGTAGCTCTATGAATGTTCTCCTCACGAGTCATGTCTTCTGGCCAACTTATTTCTTCAGCCTGGGAATTCTTCAAAGAGCGTGTGATAGATGCCACCTTGGCTTCGAACTGTCTCTTCTCCTCTTCTGTGAGGGTCTTGCTCGGTATGTCAAAGGAGAAAGTATCAGGTTGCGGTGGAGAAGGGATCTCTTGTAGTGCTCCAAACTGCCGAATCACCCTCCTTGGATAGTATGTAGTAGCGCTTGTGAATCCTAGCAAGGGAACTGAACTCCCGTCACCGCAGGTCAATCTGACCTTGTTCATCGTCGGTAACCTTAGCCGCCATCGGAGTTGTTCGGGTTTTAGGGCTTTGAGGAAATTCTTCCATTCTATGAAGTTGAACTTAGGAACACGTGTATGGGTTCTAGCAAATGTTTTAAGAGGGTGTGCATTGGGGCTGATTTCAGTGAAACCCATGCGGATGTGGAATTTTCTGATATGGGATGTGAACCACAGATACAGAAGATCACTAGAAGCTCTAAAGATTCCCTTCTTGTTTTTCTTGAAACGATTTAGGGAGAGGAAGGTTTCGACAAGGAGGATGTTTGAGTAATCCCACCCACAACAGATTTGCCTAGCTACTATAGCCATGATAGGGTCGAAGGTGACAGTTGAGATTGGGAATAGCACAAAGCTAAAGAATGCCAAGATAAAGGCTCTACCAGATTTGGTTCCTTTAGAAGCAGGAAGGCGGGAAAATCGGTCTATAAGGAAAGACAGGGAAATCCGTCCAGAATTGCTTTTTGCATCCGCTTTGACTTCATTTAGGTTCGTGTCAAGGAATTCAGCCACCTGACTTAGGGGTTCAAGTCCTATAGGGGGTCGGACGAGCGTAGGGGTGAATTCAACCCCGATGACAGCGCTGTATTCCTCGATAGTGGGAGTGATTTCTAACCCTTCCATGCAAAATGTAGCGGTGGTAGGATCCCAGTAGAGCGCTATGGCTTGAATAAAGGCAGTTGGGCACTCAATCTTCAGTAGGTCCAGCAGGTACCCTAGTCGTGACTCCGCGTACTTCTGGCTGGCTTCGCCCATGCCATCCCACCATGATTGGAGTTCAGCTCGGGGGATCTTGAACACTTGAATATCATTCTTTCCCATCAAGTCTAAAATATGCAAATGATTTTTAAAAGGTCAATCGTCAGAAATTACTTTAAATGTATGAATATGCAGATGTCATGAAGCATGCATGAGCTAACTTGATTGCATAGTTCAATTTGAAGAAATGGAGATTAGGACCCTTTTTCAGGTCTTGAAAGCCTAACTCAAAGCCCAATTTGCATTTCAGGGAAGTGAATTATGCAATTTAGTCAGGTTCACTAAGTGACTAAGGGAAATAGCAACGTCACATTCCATTGGTCAATACATCAAAAGAACAAAGTGGAATGAACTTTTATTACAATCAAGATGCCTAATGGAAGAAGGGTAAAGAGAGGTTTTTCAAACAAGAAAGCCATAAAAGCCAATGGAACGTGAGGATCTAAATCACTCTTTTTTCAGAAGTCTACCCAAATGACAGTTGGTCAGGAACTCTCCCTTAACCTAGGGTAAGGGAGTTATCTTCAGTGGTTTGGTCGAGAGGTTGTAGTTCCTCAGGCCATTCTCTAGTCCAGGGTATGATGACTTCGGGAGCCTTCTCGGGCTTCATCTTCTTGAGTGTGATACGTCTTGGCTTGGTCTTGGTTGCAGGGCGTCTTCTCCTACCCCAAAAAGTAATTATGGGTATATCTTCCCTGGCCAGCAGTTCAGTCTTCCGACGGGCGTACGCTTCCCTAGCCAGTTGGTTGCGACGTTGTCTCTTCATTTCCAGATAATCCTTCATCATTTCGTCTGCTTGTCGCTTAAATCTGAGGTTATCAGCGTAGTAGCGGGTTTGACAGTCCTCAGCATACCCCAGCTTTCATCCAGTCAGTTCCCGACCATACACGAATCTAGTAAAGTGTAGCCTCGTGTTTGGTCCGGGGCGAGTAACTTTTCTCAAGTACTCGAAAGTTACCAACTCTGTTGAACTCTTAGGAAACAGCGACATCCTACCCCATAATCATTGTTGTTTCCATTAGTCACTTGAGTAATCTTCACAATTGTGAATGCATATGGATGTATGCAATGTATGAGTATTGTCATGGAGCAGGAAATAAAGAACATTCAGAAATAAATGTCTTACCAACCATACTTTGGGGGATGTGGAATGCCCCCTGTATCAATGGGCGGTTTTAGGTATACCAACCATCCATAGACATGCGCATGCGACAAGTGGGTATACTCTAAAAAAAAATCGAAAGTCAGGTGAGGAACCTACGGTTCAGGCTCCCACGATCCACATGAGGCAGATTCCTACTCAAGGGTACCTACCCAAGAGGGCTAGATATCGCCAATGCAGATGGTAGGCGGGAACGAATACGAAAGTCTCAAGTGCCATCAAACACAAGATCCTTTTCGCACCCTTTCCCTATCTAAGGTAACCTAGAGGTGGTTTGCAGTCGGGGTTTGACCGCCAGTGTGTGCAATGTGTCGTGATCATCACAATGCAAAGTCATGCACAGCAGTTTGTATCAAAACACCGCTTCAGTATGTGCATAAAGATAAACATACATTCCCAACTCCAACCTGCAGGAAAAATGTCAACAATCACTCCACCCCTTATTTCTCCAATCTGCAAAAACATCTAACATAATGGTTAGTGTACGTACCTCACCTTCGAGAGCATCTGCGGAAAATAAGGTCAGATAAACCAGACAACTTTTTAATCGGCCCAAGTCCTCTGGAATTCGTAACCAGAGATTCTGGTTTAGAATAATCCCCAGCGGAGTCGCCAGTCTGTCGCGACCCTCTCCCGAGCGCCCATCTAAATGGGCTAGCGAGGGTTAATGGGCCGCCCGATCACTGGCTTGATCGGACGCGGGCCTCTCCCAAGGTCCATTACCCAAGTCGCAACTGCTGGATATACGTGGTCGACCTTTAGTGTGGTCTAGTGACATGCGATGAGTGTACATGCCAAGGAGTCGCCACCAATCGTTTCGTGGAGGGTACGATCGGAAACCCTATCGAATAGTTGGGAGTGGTCTATTCGATTCTGCGGAAACCAGAGAAGTGGGTTCGGGGACTTAGTTACGCCAACTGTCAGAGTTGACGCCCTTTCGGTACCTAAGCTGAATGGTTTATCTGATCCTAAGATTTCATACAGATGAGTGGGGTACAGATCCTAAATCTAGGAGTTCATACAGATGAGAAATACTATCCTATCACTCACAACCAATAGAAATAAGTGCGCAAATCAAGGATCCAGTGCATGCGGATAAAACACATGAAATCAGCATGGTATCCCTAATGAGGCCCTATTAGCCTAGAGAAATATCAATCAAGGCTTAGGAGTGATTTGGACATGATTTGCCCATGAGGGGCAGAATCGTAATTTTGAACAATTCGGGGACAATCCACCTCAAAAAAGGGTAAATTTGTCATTTTAGATGAATTGGGAAGTCAAAAGACAAAGGAATAGAATTGGCCATCAATCCAATCCATTTCCTATTTTTCTGGAATTTCCAGGTTTTTTTCTGGAATTTAAAAGTGATTTTACCCTCGGAGGGGTAAAATCGTCATTTTGGACAAGGATGAGAACTGAAAATCTTAAATATTAGGGTTGGTCGTCCACCTGACCCAAACTCTAATTTTAAGAAATTTTCAGAACTCGATTAAGACAAGAAAGACAATTTTCACATTGAAGGGCGAAATCGTCATTTTGAGAAAAGGGGCGGGACTCGAAACCCAAAATTAAGAATTGATCGTCTAATCGACCCTAATTCTTACCTTGGCGTTATCGGCCTTATCTTGCCTACACAGCAGAGGCGACTTACCCCTAAAGGGTAATAACGTCAAATCTTGGAAGAACGGACAAGAAACCCCAAAAATAGGATTGACCAGTTGTATGTGGTCAATCCTCGATTTTTAGGGATTTCCGGGGTGTCTAGGATTTTTCCACAATTTTTCCACATTTTTTTGGAATTTTCTGGCATTTTCTAGCATTTTTTGGATTTTTCTAGGATTTTTCTGATTTTGATTTTTTTTTTAAAATCATTTTCTGATTTTTTATTTAAAAAAATGATTCGGACCGGGTCGACCCGACCCACTCGGGCCGGAACCCGGCCCAGACCCGGACCCGCGCGAACCCCGGCTCCAAAACGACGCCGCATTTCATTTTTTATTTTCGGATTATCCTAATCTGATCTGACGGCCTACATCACGCCGCGTGGCTTGTCCGCGCCCATTAGATCTGATTACTAGAACCTACGGTCTAGATTGAACGATGACTCGATCGGGACCGTTTGATTGACTTACTAAATCTATGGCCACGATTAGAACATAGGACTTAATCTGAACCGTCCATACCCACTTATCCTAAACGACGCCGCTCCACTACTAACCCAAACGGTGTCGTCTCAACCAGTTTTGCTTTTCTGATTAAAAACCATTTTTGAATTATCCTAATTTCTAATCGGACGGTCCTCATTTAATAAACTCGATTAACCTAGGCCGTTCGATCTAATGCTGACTCGCCCTAACAGACTAACGGTCGAGCTGACTTGACGCTATCGTGGACCAATGACACTTTGCCACCTAGGACGCTGACTCGCTGACCGCGCCACGTCAACTTCGTCTTCAACCTCGCGACTCCGGCAGAACGGACGGCTGTGCTTCTCCGGTGGTGATCTAATGGTGGAATCTTGACGGATCGGAGCGAGACCGGTGGCAATCGACTCGCAACAACCTCTATTTTAACATATCTGAGAATCTCGACATCTAACCCATAGAATCATAAGAATCATGCTAGGTGCCGAGTATGGCCATGTGAGTTCAATCGCAGAGACTACACAAAATCAGATCAATTGATTCATAGGTCGACACAGCAGGAAGTGCAGAAGACTTACCTCGAGCTCCGATTGAGCTCGCTCGGCCCAGATTTGGCTGGGCAAGAGTCGGCTATGGAGGCTAAATTCGAAGACTCGATTCGGGGGATGTGAGTGAAATCGATGCAAAAACAAGATGCTAACATGGTCAGTGGTGTTCAGGGAACGGAACGCACACACAAATTGAAAGAATGATCATGGAATGTGTGAATCGCCATGAATGCTCAAGGAGGAAACCGAGACTGCGACTCACCTGTTCTCGCGGATTCCTTGTGCGCGGCCGGCGGGGATCGATTCCGGGGACTTTGGGCGACCTTCTGGTGGCCTCGTGTGGCTTTGGTTTGGCCTGGGAAGACCCAACCCGCGCCCTGCAATTCGAGCTCAAATTCTCGACGACGGGGGTCGGAGAACGAGCTCTGCTTCGCGTTTTCTCTTTCTCTTTCGATTCAGTTTCAACTTCTACAACTAAATCCCTCCTCCCTCTCAACTGAAAGCGATCACGAGCTTATATAGCTCCTGGGAATTTTGGCGCCGATTTGGGGAGTTCCAACTGACTCCAACAGCACGTGCCATCACGTGATTTTAGGTCCAAACGGCGTCTGGGAAGATGGGTGAGTCGTCTAACTCCGTTTGGTTCTCCGGCGGGTTCCTTCGCACGCGAATTTGGCACGAATTTGAGCTGCGTTTGATTTTGTTGACTTTTTGCAGCTTCAGAACTTGACCGACTGATTACCCCTTCCTCCGGTGACCATTGGCCTTGATTCCGGCGTCAATTGACGGGGGATGATCTCAAGTGTTAAACCCCCACCAATTAGTCTTCGATTGCGGGTGACTTGACCTTCAATTTGATCTACAAAGCTCGGCAGGTTACTGTTCATCTGCTCGAGCTCTTTGGGGAAGACGACACAGTAGCGGACCGGTTCGACCGGTCTGACCGGTCTGAACCGGTTCCGCACAGGATTTTTCAAATTAATCCCAAATTAATGGGAAAATTTTGCAATTGAACCTCATAATCGAATCTAGGGCATGAATTCTATCTAGAAATGTGGTTTTGCCCAAAAATTTTCATCAATTTCTAAAAAACCCCCAAATTCCTATTTAATTGGAAATTGGGGATTGTGTAATTGAGGGTGCAAATGATCAAATTGGGTCAAATCACCTATGCCAATCGATTTAAAATGGTGAAATCCATTGGGTAGCATGTTTAATTTGCAATGATAGCCCTTGAATTGAAAGTAATTTCAATTATGCTTAATTTCAAGGACTAAAATGCAATTTTAGTATATAATTTTGTCAAATCCGTGCAATTGAGCAAATTGCGCAAACAATTGGGCTAAATTGAAATAGGGGATAGTTAGATTGAATGTCAAGATCTTAAAAAATGCCAAAATTGCAAATTAAAAGACTCAATTGTTATTTTTTCTTCAAATTCAATAATACGGGTTACAAAGGAACACCTAAAATTGAATCTGATTTTGGATTTTTTGTGAGGTCGAAAATACAAGGGATTAAAAATAAAAATATTGGATATTTTTCCGTATTTTTGTGACCTCAAATTCTATTTTTCTTGATTTTTTAGGTATTTTTCTATTTTCTAAAAAATATTAAAAAATATGAAAAATATGAAAAATTATTTTTTTTGTCAAGAATGGTTCCTTGGGCTTGGCCAAGGCCACCAAAGTTGTTTTTGTAATTTTTTGACTTTTTATGAATTTTTTGTGATTTTTCAAAAAATAAAAAGGCTGGGTCAAAAATCAGGTGTCAACAGCTGCCCCTCTTTGAGATGAATCTCGTGAGAGGTTTCTCTCAAAGACAGGTGACGCCTGAGTCTAGACCGACTCGACTGGGGAAAAGAAAAACGAATCTTGACACTCAATCTTTCTTGTCCTGCTGGTGAACGTTCTGTTCTTCACTCTTTAGCTGAAGTGAGAGAGAAAGTAGAGAGACCCACCTGCCATTTACCTGTTGATCACCTGCCTGATGCTCGTGCGGCAAGCGCGGTGTATAGCGGGTTCAAGTGAATACCTAGGGACTCGCTTTTGAGTATCCTAGGGCGATTAAACTCTAGCCTGTATGGTAGGCCGTACCAACATGGGATTCCTATACTTGACAGGAACCTGTGAATGACGCACCCAGTCTCTTAGGGATTGTCGGGGTTTTGATCCGTACGGTGGATCAGACCATGAATAGGACTCCTCTTTGCTAGGAACCTATGGATGACGCACCCAGTCTCTTAGGGATTGTCAGAAGTTTTGATCCGTATGGTGGATCAGACCATGAATAGGACTCCTCTCTGCTAGGAACCTATGGATGACGCACCCAGTCTCTTAGGGTTTGCGGACATTTTGATCTATATTCTAAGGAATTAACTAGGATTCATACAAGTGAGGCATGCCTAACCTTGAGGCTTTACCACATGAGCTATTTTGGGTTTAGGGGTTACCCAGAACCTTACAGAAAGCTGATTCGGAAAATTGTCATTTCGATACGCGAGGCGTTATTCTGGGATTTTGGGATTCCAAGTATCCTGCAGAAAACTTAAACCTGCAAAGACTTTGATAAGATTCTTCTGGGATCTAAGGGCTACCTGAGATCTCGCAGAAAGACTATCTTGAATATTGTCCTTTCGACATTGAAGGTGACATTCTGGGATCTGGGTACTCCAGGCATCCTGTAAATTTGAAATCTCACAGAGGGATGATTTCGAAGATTGTCCTTTTTGACATTGAAGGTGACATTCTGGGATCTGGGCACTCCAGACATCCTGCAGAAAGATCAAACCTACAAAATTGTTCATAAAAATGTGTTTTCCCGAGATATGGAATTACCAGGGATCTTGCAGGAAAATAAACTTGAAAGCTTTTCTTCACAGAGCAAGGCATCCTTCTAGAATCTGGGGTTACCATGATTCCTATAGAAGTTTAACCAAGAACAATAGCATTCTAGGATCTGGGGTTACCAAGAATCTGTCAGAAGCTCAAGCATATATACTTCGTGGTCCAGAACAATAGCATCCTGATTGGTCTCTCCACATACGTCACTTGATCGTCCACTTCTATCACTTCGTGGTCCAGAACATGGGTTACGTCCGGTTCATTCTTTCTCAACATTGACACGTGGAATACATTGTGAACTTGTGATAAACTTGGCGGCAAGGCGAGTCTGCAGGCCAGAGTTCCAATCCGCTCCAGAATTTCGAAAGGGCCTACATACCTCGGACTCAACTTTCCTTTCTTCCCAAACCGAGATAGACCTCGCATCGGTGACACTTTCAAGAAAACGTGGTCTCCTACTTGAAATTCCAAAGGTCTGTGCCGCTTGTCGGCGTAACTCTTCTGGCGACTCTGCGCGGTTTTCAATCTTTCTCTTATGATTTTCACTGCCTCCACTGACTGTTCTACTAACTCTGGGCCTGTTATGCTTCTTTCACCAACCTCGTCCCAGCATAAAGGAGTCCTACATGCTCTACCGTATAAAGATTCGAACGGGGCCATTCCGATGCTCTGTTGATAACTATTGTTATAGGCAAACTCTACCAAGTGTAACTGATCTTCCCAACCTCCTTTAAAGTGTAACACGCAAGCTCTCAGCATGTCTTCAAGCGTCTGAAATGTCCTTTCTGACTGTCCGTCTGTCGGGGGTGATAAGCGGTGCTGTACTGTAGTTTCGTCCCCAAAGCCTCTTGGAGGCTTTTCTAAAATGAAGCGGTAAACTTGGGGTCTCTGTCCAAAGTAATCGTCACTAGGACTCCATGAAGACGAACTACGCACCTCATGTACAACTCCGTATATCTATCCATCGCGAAATCTTTTCTTACCGCCAGGAAATGCGCGGACTTAGTCAGCCTATCCACGATCACCCAAATTGAATCATGTCCTCTCTGACTCCTCGGCAGACCCATGACAAAGTCCATGGTAATGTGCTCCCACTTCCACTCGGGGATTTCCAAAGGCTGCAACATCCCACCAGGCTTACAGTGCTGAGCCTTAACTTGTTAACACGTCAAACACTTCGCCACATGCTTAGCTACATCTACTTTCATTCCATTCCACCAATAGTGTTGACGCAGGGTCTGATACATCTTCGTGCTCCCCGGGTGAATGCTATAGTTGCTCCTATGAGCTTTTGATAAAATCTTTTCTCTAAGCTCCCCGTCACTCGGTACGCACAGTCGTCCACGAAACTTCAGAATTCCATCCTCGGATACTTGAAAGTCAGGTTTCCTCTTCGCGGCATCCATTTCCAGGATCTTTTGGATGTCGGGGTCCGTAGATTGCAACGCTTTCACTTTCTCATGAATCTCTGGCTCAATTCTTAATGTCGCTAGGAGACAAGACAGCTGGCAAACTTCGAGCCTAAACTCTGAGACCCTTATCCCTTCCAACAGAGTCCATTCCTTGACCATCAAATGCGCGATGCTTGACTTCCGACTCAGCGCATCCGCGACCTTATTTGCCTTTTCGGGGTGATAAAGGATATCACAATCATAGTCCTTGAGCAACTCCATCCATCGACGTTGCCTCATGTTCAACTCCTTTTGGGAAAACAAGTATTTCAAGCTCTCGTGGTCCGTGTAAATCTGAAATCTTTCCCCACACAAGTAATGTCTCCAAATCTTTAGCGCGAAAATAATAGCTGCTAGTTCCAAATCGTGCGTCGGGTAATTCGTTTCATGAGGTCTTAACTGTCTCGATGCATAAGCCACGACTTTTCCATGTTGCATCAGAACGCATCCTAATCCTTTCAGCGACGCATCGCTATAAATCTCGTAACCTCCAGGTCCAGAAGGGATGGTCAACACTGGCGCGGTCGTCAAACGATGCTTGAGTTCCTGAAAACTCCTCTCACACTTATCCGTCCATTCAAACCGCGTGTCTTTCTTAGTCAGCCTTGTTAAGGGAGTAGCTATCCAGGAAAACTTTTCCACGAACCTTCGATAATACCCTGCTAATCCTAGGAAGCTCCGGACCTCTGTTATTGACGTAGGTCTAGGCCAATTCGTTACTGCTTCAATCTTTGCTGGGTCTACTGAAATCCCACTTCCAGAGATGACATGTCCAAAGAATGCAACTTCGTTAAGCCAGAACTCGCACTTATTGAACTTGGCGTATAGCGAGTGTTCCCTTAACTTCCGTAGAACTATGCTCAATTGCTCCTCGTGCTCCTCAGGACTCTTTGAGTAAATCAAAATGTCGTCGATGAAAACAATGACGAACTGATCCAAGTACTCTTTGAACACTCTATGCATCAAATCCATGAAAGCAGCTGGGGCATTAGTCAATCCAAACGGCATGACTGTGAACTCATAATGCCCATATCTCGTCCGAAAGGCCGTCTTAGGTACATCCTCCTTCTTAATTCTCAACTGGTGATAACACGTCCTTAGGTCTATCTTGAAGAACACAGAAGCTCCTTGCAGCTGGTCAAACAAGTCGTCAATCCTTGGCAACGGGTACTTATTCTTGATAGTTACCTGGTTTAACTGCCTGTAATCAAAACATAACCGCAACGACCCATCCTTCTTTCTTACAAACAAGACTGGCGCTCCCCAAGGCGAAGCACTTGGACGAATAAATCCTTTGTCCAGTAACTCCTGCATATGAACCTTCAATTCCTTCAACTCCGACAAGGACATCCTATAGGGTGCCTTCGAGATAGGTTCCGTTCCGGATGCCAACTCGATCACGAACTCTATTTCCCTTCCTGGAGGCAATCCTGGTAACTCTTGAGGAAAGACATCGGGAAAGTCACGCACCACGGCTCTATCCTCTAACTTGGGTTCCCCGACAGTCGGATCCCTCACGACCGCTAAGTAGGCTGGACATTAGGGGTGTGCATGGTCCGGACCGGTCCGGTCCCGGCATGAACCCGAGGACCGGACCAATAGTCCGGTCCCCATATTTTCGGGACCATGGACCGGACCGGGACCGAACAGGACCAGGACCTTCGGTTCGGTCCGGTCCTGGTCCCGGCCCAATCGCTACAAAGCCTACTACTACATTTTTATTCTTCCTCCAGCTGACCGCCAAGCCCAGCGATCAACCAGAGGTGGGGGCGAGCTTCGTTGGCCCTCATCTTGGCTGGAAGAAGATGAAAATAAAAGAACAAAGAGAAAAAAAAGGAAAAACAAATCCCAAAAAATATTAAAATATATTAAATGATTATTGTATTCCACGTTGGGGCTCAACAACTTGAGTCACCGAATGCCAAAATACCACCAAATGACATATGAATGATGGGCCGGTCCGAGAGTTATACATATAAATTGTTGGGCCGGTCCGGGATTCTTCTTACTCTTGAGAGATTCCATTTTATTTTCAATTTCTTTTGTAATTATATATATTTTTATATATAAATAATTATATATTATTGGCGGTCCGGTCCGGGCCGGTCCGGTCCCAACACGAGAACCCGAGGACCGGACCGCCCAGTCACCGGTCCCATTTATTGGGACCGGGGACCAACCCATCCACCTTAAGGACCGGACCAACCCGCCCGGTCCGGGCCGGTCCCGGGCCGGTCCAGGCCGGTCCGGTCCAGTTTGCACACCCCTACTGGACATCCTTCGTCCAAAAGCCTAGTCACCTCAAGCGACGAAATCAAAGGGATCGAGGTTCCTCCTCGACTTCCCACGAACTCAAATCTAGGGTGATCATTAGGATAGAAATGAATCACCCTGCTACTACAATCAACGACAGCCTTTTGTCTACTTAACCAATCCATACCAATAATCACATCAAAGTCTAACATAGGCAGCACGGCTAAATCTATTCGTTCCTCACTACCCCCAATGGCTATCTTACAACCTGAACAACCCAAAGAAACCAGCACTTTATCCGTTAAAGGGGTGGTAACATGCAATATCACTTCCAGTGGTTTCAATTCAATTCCGACCAAATAAGCAAACTGAGCAGATATAAACGAATGCGATGCTCCAGGGTCAAACAAGGCATATGCAGCATGATCACATAAAGTAATCGTACTTGTGACCACGGCAGGCGCGTTCTCCACCTCCCTACGCGCCACAACATAAACCCTTCCTTGAGCTGGCGGCCTATTAGCATTGTTCTGCGGAGCTCCCGCCAGCGGTCCCGCTGGTGGCCTGTTCCCTTGAACCTGGGGTCCTGGGGCCTGGCTCGGGCAATTCCTTATCTGATGGCCCAACTGGCCACACTCGAGGCAAGTGCCCGTCCTGCTCGGGCAAGGTCCGCTCCCATGCTTCCGTCCACACAAGCGGCAGTTCCAACTTGGCCGGGGAGCAGGCTTGCTAATGTTCCTTCTCACTGGAGGGACAAAACGTCGGTTGCTCACCATCGGCCTTTTGCCGAACGGGTGGTCACGGGAGTGAACCGCGATCCAGATGCCACTCCTCTTTCTTTCATGTCCCTTTCCACCAACTGACCTCTTTCATAGATGGCGTCATAGCCCTGTAAGTCCAACAGCACCAACTGGCTACGAAGGTCAGGTCTCAATCCATCTCTGAACCTTCTGCGAAGAAGGTCCAATTCGGCTCTATCCCTTCGGGGAAAACTCTTCCCTTGGTGGCCTTCCACAAGTCATTCGTAGTCCCACGGAGCTGGTACACGGCTAGGGTTACCTTCTCAGCTTCGGTACAACCCAATACATCGAATGCTTTCTCCAACTCTTCAATCCAAGCAGGGGCAGTTCCAGGGTCCCTTGTACCAGCGGGACCGCAGGCGGGAGCTCCGCAGAACAATGCTAATAGGCCGCCAGCTCAAGGAAGGGTTTATGCTGTGGCGTGTAGGGAGGTGGAGAACGCGCCAGGCGTGGTCACAGGTACGATTACTTTAAGTGATCATGCTGCCTATGCCTTGTTTGATCCTGGAGCATCGCATTCGTTTATATCTGCTCAGTTTGCTGATTTGGACGAAATTGAATTGAAACCACTGGAAGTGATATTGCATGTTACCACCCCTTTAAAGGATAAAGTGCTGGTTTCTTTAGGATGTTCAGGTTGTAAGATAGTCATTGGGGGTAGGGAGGAACGAATAGATTTAGCTGTGCTGCCTATGTTTGACTTTGACGTGATTATCGGAATGGATTGGTTGAGTAGACAGAGAGCTGTCGTTGATTGTGGTAGCAGGGTGATCCATTTCCATCCTAATGATCGCCCTAGATTTAAGTTCGTGGGAAGTCGAGGAGGAACTTCGATCCCTTTGATTTCGTCACTTGGGGTGACTAGGCTTTTGGATGAAGGATGTCCAGCTTACTTAGCTGTCATGATGCATCCGACCGTAGAGGAACCAAAGTTAGAGGATATAGTAGTAGTGCGCGACTTTCCCGATGTCTTCCCTCAAGAGTTGCCAGGATTACCTCCGGAAAGGGAAATAGAGTTCGTAATTGAGTTAGCACCCGGAACAGAACCGATTTCGAAAGCACCCTATAGGATGTCCTTGTCGAAGTTGAAGGAATTGAAGGTTCAGATGCAGGAGTTACTGGACAAAGGATTTATTCGTCCAAGTGCTTCGCCTTGGGGAGCGCTAGTCTTGTTTGTGAGGAAAAAGGATGGGTCGTTACGATTATGCATTGACTATAGACAGTTGAACCAGGTGACTATCAAGAACAAGTACCCGTTGCCAAGGATCGACGACTTGTTTGACCAGCTGCAAGGAGCTTCTGTGTTCTCCAAGATAGACCTAAGGACGGGTTATCACCAGTTGAGAATTAAGAAGGAGGATATAGCTAAGACGGCTTTTCGGACGAGGTATGGCCATTATGAGTTCACACTCCAAAATAGAGTGTGATGCTTCTGATGGTTGCTTGAGTAATGATTGCCTTGGCTATGATTGTTGCTGTGAGAGTAGCGTAGTCTTGTTAGACTTAAGTAGATGGCTTAGGTCTCTAATTCCTGAATGAAATTATAGTGACTCAGGTGTTGTGAGACTTAGCAAGATGAGCAACCGAACCAGAGGTACTAGAGGAGCGTCTAGCTCTAGGCCGCAAGTGGTGGAAGATCCTAGGTACGATGGAGTCATGAGGATCTTAGAGGAAATCGGGAACTTGATGGGCAGGAAGGCCCAAGAGAGAGCTGCTGCCGTTGCCCAGGCTGCTGAGGCTGCAGTCACTGCCGCCAACCTATCAAATGGAAATAACGGGAACAATGGACATGACAATGAAGGTGGCAATGCCCAAGGGCAATGGAATCCCGTGATGGGCCAATTGATGGAGCACTTTATGAAGTTGAAGCCATCGAAGTTTGATGGTACAGGGGACCCTCGAGTTGCCCCTGCTTGGATTGAGGAGCTTGAGAAGGCATTTGAAGCGTTGGGCTGTACTGAGGCGGAGAAAGGGATCCTAGCTGTGTACCAAGTTCGTGGAACTGCGAACGATTGGTGGAAGGCCACCAAGGGAAGAGTTTTCTCCGAAGGAACGGAGCCAAATTGGACTGTCTTCTCTGAAGTATTCAATGCTAAGTGTTTCTCTAGAGCGGCTCAAGAACAGAAGATGGTTGAATTCCAGAATCTCCGCCAGAACCAGATGACCATCGATCAATATGAAGCTGAATTCGCGAGACTATCCAAGTATGCCCCGAGGATGGTTGAAAACCCTGAGGACAGGACGAGAAGGTTCAGAGATGGATTGAGACCTGACCTTCACAGCCAGTCGGTGCTGTTGGACCTACAAGGCTATGATGCCATTTATGAAAGAGGTCAATTAGTGGAAAGGGATATGAAGGAAAGAGGGATCGCTTCTAGATCGCGATTCGCTCCTACCAAGGATAACCGCCAGTTCGGCAAGAGGCCGATGGTGAGCAACGATGTTTTGTCCCTCCAGCTAGAAAGAATATTATCAAGCATGCTCACCAGTCGAACTGGAACTGTCGCTTGTGCGGGCGGAAGCTTGGAAATGGACCTTGCCCGAACTGGACGGGCGCCTGCTTCAAGTGTGGCCAGTTGGGCCATCACATAAGGAATTGCCCAAGCCAAGCACCAGGACCTCAAGCTCAAGGAAACCGACCACTAGTGGGACCGCAGGCTGGAGCCCAGCAGAACAACGCAAATAGGACGCTAGCACAAGGAAGGGTGTGTGCTGTGGCGCGAAGGGAAGCGGAGGACGCGCCTGGCGTGGTCACAGGTACGGTTACCTTGTGTGATCATGCTACCTATGCCTTGTTTGATCCTGGAGCATCGCATTCGTTCATATCTGCCCAGTTTGCTGATTTGGTTGGAATTGAATTAAGACCGTTGGATGTGATATTTCATGTTACCACCCCGTTAAAGGATAAAGTGTTGGTTTCACTAGGCTGTCCAAATTGTAAGATAGTCATTGGTGGTAGTGAGGAACGAATAGATTTATCCGTGCTGCCTATGTTTGACTTTGACGTGATTATCGGAATGGATTGGTTAAGTAGGCAAAGGGCCGTCGTTGATTGTGGTAGCAGGGTGATTCATTTCCATCATAATGATCACCCTAGATTCGAGTTTGTGGGAAGTCAAGGAGGAACCTCAATCCCTTTGATTTCGTCACTTGAGGTGACTAGGCTTTTGGATGAAGGATGTCAATCATACTTAGCTGCCGTGATGGATCCGACCGTAGAGGAACCAAAGCTAGAGGATATAGCTGTGGTGCGTGACTTTCCCGATGTCTTTCCTCAAGAGTTACTAGGGTTACCTCCAGAAAGGGAAATAGAGTTTGTGATCGAATTGGCACCCGGAACGGAACCGATCTCGAAGGCACCCTATAGGATGTCCTTGTCGGAATTGAAGGAATTGAATGTTCAGATGCAAGAACTGCCGGACAAAGGATTTATTTGTCCAAGTGCTTCACCTTGGGGAGCACCAGTCTTGTTTGTAAGGAAGAAGGACGGTTCATTGCGCTTATGCATTGACTATAGGCGGCTGAACCAAGTGACTATCAAGAACAAGTACCCGTTGCCAAGGATTGATGACTTGTTTGACCAACTGAAAGGAGCTTCTGTGTTCTCCAAGATAGACCTAAGGACGGGTTATCACCAGTGGAGGATTAAGATGGAAGATATACCGAAGACAGCTTTTCGGACGAGATATGGGCATTATGAGTTTACGGTCATGCCGTTTGGATTGACTAATGCCCCAGCTGCTTTTATGGATTTGATGCATAGAGTGTTTAAGGAATACTTGGATCAGTTCGTCATTGTCTTCATCGACGACATCTTGATCTACTCAAAGAGTCCTGGGGAGCATGAGAAGCAATTGAGTATAGTTCTACGGACGTTAAGGGAACACTCGTTGTTTGCCAAGTTCAGTAAGTGCGAGTTTTGGCTTAACGAAGTTGCGTTCCTTGGACATGTCATCTTTGGAAATGGAATTTCAGTAGACCCAGCAAAGGTTGAAGTAGTAACGAATTGGCCTAGACCCACGTCAGTAACAGAGGTTCGGAGCTTTTTAGGTTTGGCGGCCTACTACAGGAGGTTTGTGGAGAAGTTCTCTTCCATAGCCACTCCTTTGACGAGGTTGACAAAGAAGGATACACGGTTTGAATGGACGGATAAGTGGGAAAGGAGTTTTCCTGAACTCAAGCATCGTTTGACGACTGCACCAGTGTTGACCATTCCTTTTGGACCTGGAGGTTACGAGATTTATAGCGATGCGTCGCTGAAAGGATCATTAGGATGCGTCCTGTGCAGCATGGAAGAGTTGTAGCTTTTTGCATCGCGACAGTTAAGACCTCATGAGATGAATTACCCGACGCATGATTTGGAATTAGCAGCTATTATCTTCGCCTTGAAGATTTGGAGGCACTACTTGTGTGGGGAATGATTTCAGATTTACACGGACCATCAGAGTTTCAAGTACTTGTTTTCCCAAAAGGAGTTGAACATGAGACAACGGCGATGGATGGAGTTACTCAAGGACTATGATTGTGATATCCTGTTTCACCCCGGAAAGGCAAATAAAGTTGCGGTTGCACTTAGTCGGAAATCGAGCATTGCGCATTTGATGGTTAAGGAATGGACTCTATTGGAAGGAATAAGGGATTCAGAGTTTAAGCTTGAAGTTTGTCAGCTGTCTTGTCTCCTAGCCACGTTGAGGATTGAACCAAAAATTCATGAGAAGGTGAAAGCGCTGCAATCTACGGACCCCGACATCCAGAAGATCCTGGAGATGGATGCCGCGAAAAGGAAACCTAACTTTCAAGTATCTGAGGATGGGATTCTGAAGTTTCGTGGACGCCTGTGCGTACCCAGTGACGAGGAGCTAAGAGAAAAGATCTTATCGGAAGCTCATAGGAGCAACTATAGTATCCATCTGGGTAGCACGAAGATGTATAAAAATCTGCGTCAGCACTATTGGTGGAACGGAATGAAAGTAGACATAGCTAAGCATGTGGCGAAGTGTTTGACGTGCCAGCAGGTTAAGGCTCAGCATTGTTAGCCTGGTGGGATGTTACAGCCTTTGGAAATCCCATAGTGGAAGTGGGAGCACATCACCATGGACTTTATCATGGGTTTGCCAAGGAGTCAGAGAGGACATGATTCGATCTGGGTGATCGAGGATAGATTGACTAAATCCGCGCACTTCCTGGCAGTAAGAAAAGATTTCGCGATGGATAGATACGCAGAGTTGTACATGAAGAACATAGTTCGCCTTCATAGAGTTCCAGTGATGATTACTTCAGACAGAGATCCCAAGTTTACCGCTTCATTTTGGAAAAGTCTACAAGAGGCTTTGGGGACGAGACTACAGTACAGCACCGCTTATCACTCCTAGATAGACGGACAATCTGAAAGGACAATTCAGACGCTTGAAGATATGCTGAGAGCTTGCATGTTAGATTTTAAAGGGGGTTGGGAAGATCAGTTACAATTAGTAGAGTTTACCTATAACAACAGTTACCAGCAGAGCATCGGAATGGCACCGTTCGAAGCGTTATATGGTAGAGCATGCATAACCCCTCTATGCTGGGATGAGGTCGGTGAAAGAAGCATAACAGGCCCAGAATTAGTAGAACAGTCAGTTGAGGCAATAAAGGCCATAAGGGAAAGGTTGAGAACTGCGTAGAGCCGCCAGAAGAGTTACGCCGGCGGCGTAGACCTTTGGAGTTTCAAGTAGGAGATCATGTCTTCTTGAAAGTGTCACCGATGAAAGGATTATCTCGGTTTGGGAAGAAAGAAAAGCTGAGTCCGAGGTATGTAGGCCCTTTTGAAATCTTAGAGTGAATTGGGACTTTGGCCTATAGACTCGCCTTGCCGCCAAGTTTGTCACAAGTTCACAATGTATTCCACGTGTCGATGCTGAGAAAGTACGAACCGGACACGACTCATGTACTGGACCATGAAGTGATAGAAGTGGACGATCGAGTTTCGTATGTGGAGAGGCCAGTTAGGATCGAGGACAGAAAGGAGCAAGTCCTAAGGAACAAGACGATTCCGCTAGTAAAGGTGATCTGGCAACACCACAGAACTGAAGGAGCCACCTGGGAAAGCGAGGAAGCGAGGAAGCGATGAGGCGTCAGCACCTCCATCTGTTTGAATAGGTGGATTGTAATGTAAATTTCGAGGATGAAATTTCTGTAAGGGGGGAAGAGTTGTGACATTCTGAATTCCGACCCTATCTCGAAGTTTATTAATGAATGAATGTCTATCGATGTATTCCAGTTAATCTCGCTCAGAATTGATCACTCTCGAGTCGACTAACCGAAGGGGAATGGACAGATATGATTTAAAGTACGTGGACCAAAGAACTTAACCACGAGTCGACGCTTTGACCATAAAGATCGTCGAGGATATATTTTGGACCGCTAAAGCTCGATCTAAGAATGGTTTTAGAACAATTTGCTAGTGTCATGTGATTGGCCCACGGGCGATTCCGGATGACCATGACATGATTTGCAAATCAACCTAAATCGATTCCTAACGGTTATAACCTTCGGGACTAGTAATTGACCCTCGCGATTACATGACAACCAAAGCCTCCACGGCTCGAGTAACTCTTAAACGTGACATTAGTCGCGAGTCGATACGCGTAACTCCTGAGAGCCGCCCGTTAGTCTGAGACGTGCTGGAATGACAATTGACTGAATTTAGCCATGGATTGGACTTCGAGATTGGAGGCCGGACATTCGAAGATTGCAATGGTGTAGATTTGGACGTCGCCTCATCGGAGAGTTATTAAGATTAGAATTAGCCTTGTATAAGCTAGAAAAAGTGAAATTCGGACCGACGACTAGGAGATTACCTTTATACCCTTAAGTTAGTGCTTTTCCTCTTAGAAATAGATGAGGGCAAAATGGACATTTGCCTATCCCCACCCTTGGACGAATTCTTGAGGCCCTTTTGGTCATTGTCCCTTCGATTGGTGAGTTGACAAGAGTGATTAGGAAGAGACTTGAGTGACATGATGAGTGACTACCCCATACCAACCCTCTTACACCATGTCATTCCACTACACTATTCCCTTGTACCTCCCCATCAACCACCCCACTCAATCCTTGCCTCTTGTCCTTGAAATGTGAAGAACACTTCTCACTCTCCTCTCCCTCAAACCATTCGGTCGACCGCCCCCTTCATCTCTCTCTCTTATTTTTTTTCACACGCTCTCTCTCTCTCTCGTTCTCTCATCTCTCTCGCTTGCTCCCTCTCCCGTTCTCGACCGTTCGCTCTGCCGGTTTAAAGGGAAACCGACCAGTCGCCACCACTCCACCACCTTGTGCCGCCACCTAGCCGACCTCCTCTCCTCCTTTGAATCGTGGGGGAGCCACCGTTCGGCTTGGAGCCGCTTGGAGCGCCGCCGACCCGAAGCAAAACCGGGAGGAAACCGGTGTTGTTCTTGAGGAGTTTTCGTACCACCTCGAGGTAAGTGATTCGAGAGGCCTAGATAAGTATGTTAGGGTGTTAAGGACTTGAGTTAAGAGTAATATTGACGTTGTTCTTGGCCATTTGGTGTTTGATCTTCAAGGAGGCCGAATCTATTCGTCGAAGTCCAACCTTGCGCCGTGAGTTCCCTCGCCATCCCCGCCGGCTTCCTTGAACTCTTGGACTAGGTAAGCTTGTTCTAACCTTTTGCTAGGACCTTAGGTGATGGAAGGACCGAGTGAGGGTTGAATTTGATGAGTTTAGTGGGCTGTTTTGGCGGGAACTTCGTGGAATCCGAATCCGTGTTTTGTTGGACAGATTGTATTGGTGATTTGGAGCTCATGAAATGTTAGAACCATGGTTGGATTAGGATATTGGGTGTGTCCTCATAGCGGCCGAATGGCTTGTGGTACCGTTCGTAGTGTTAGACCTTGCTAGAATCTAATTGTGATGTTGAAGCCCTTGTTTGCGCCTAGATGTATTCGACCATGGGTAGCCTTGGTGATACGTGGCTTGAAAGTGTTCTAACGTTCTTATTTGAATTCTGGTCGTAGGCTCTAATGTGGGGATTAATTGATTGAATGGGGCCGTAGTGGTAAAGATCAACCTTGTGTGACCATTTAATGAGGTATGTGGCATAATTGATCGAATGGCTTTGAGGAATTGTGACAGGGCCGAATGGCCATGGTGATAACAAGTGAGTTATTCCAATCAAAATACGATTGATCGCGAAACCTTGCAATGGCCTTGATTGATTTAATAATGTGATGAAATGCTACGATATGGAATTGTGATGTCAATGGCCGAATGGTCCTTGTATGGACGTTGTGCACATGTGATTGTTTTATGCTATAATTGGTTGAATTATAAGCCTATGTGCATATAGCGCCCTGATGCATTAAACACGGGGCTTAATGATATCCTGATGCGTTAAACGCAGGATAGACCTGAGGCGTTAAACGCGGGTCATGAGAGATGGCATTTGGAACCTGATGCGTTAAACGCGGGTTCGTTGGTTAACCAAGCCTGAGACGTTATTACGCGGGCTGAGCCATGAGAATTACAATAATATCATATGTATAAGCTATCCTCTATATTATGAAATATTAAGTGCGAGGGTACGTAGCCAGCCTAGTCTAGTTTGGTGCGTTGAATGACAATGCATGTCTTGATTGAGCTGTTGTGTGTCTTTTGCCTGAGATTCGCATGGTCGGTCATTGGATGTTTTTGGGTGTGCCTGGAAGTCCCGAGTGCCTAGCTTAGGGTTAGGACTATCTTATTGAGTTTATCTCACCCCGTCGTGGGACCCACCTTTTCAGAACCCAAGCCTTGATCATGCCACCGCCAGCTTTTGGGGGTACCAGTAATGACCGAGAAGTACGTTACTAAGTACCCAGTGGGCGAGGATAGGGTTTTTATTTGGGAGCGTAGTACTGTCTGGGCGGACGACGGGACAGATCATTAGAGGCCAGATACGTACGCAGCATGGTGGTATCGAGACGGCGGCACTACTTGGGGACCCCTGAGATCTTTTGATGTGCCTTGGGACGTTGTCGATGAGCAGGATCCGATGATCGTGTACCCTCCTGATGGCGAGATTTCTGACCCGAAGACCGACCTCGAGCCAGGTATGGGCTTCCCGGCGGTGCAGTCACAGAACCCCGTTGCAAATGGCGAGGTCATCGAGCCCTCTGATGCCAACGACGATCCTATGGAGGAGGCAGGGTTTGAGTAGGAGATTGTAGGTGCCAAGGGCGAGCCCATAGACTTAGGGTCCGACTCAGAGGAGGAAGACGTTCCAGTGTATTCCGAGTTAGAGCCAGAAGAAGAAGTCCCAGAGGAGCCTCAGTCGGGCAATTGGGTAGAGTACCACCCCGCGGCCGATGTTGTCTAATCCGTCAGCAGTGAGCCTGTCCCTTAGGCGTAGTAGTAGCCTCTGACTTTTGGAGAGTCCCTCAGGATAGCGACGCGTGTCCCCTAATAGATGACTTCTTTTGAGTAGGCTAACCATTTTCCTCTAGCCCCAGTTATGTATGGTAGCTCATGTGTATTTTGTAAAACTGAATCTATGTTAAGTGCTTCATTTCCTCAAGTCATCTTGTTGTGACATTCTGAATTCCGCCCCTATCTCGAAGCTTATTAGTGAATGAATGTCTATCGATGTATTCCAGTTAATCTCGCTCAGAATTGATCACTCTCGAGTGGACTAACCAATGGGGAATGGCCATACAGGATTTAAAGTACGTGGACCAAAGAACTTAACCACGAGTCGACGCTTTGACCATAAGGATCGTCGAGGAAATATTTTGGACCGCTAAAGATCGATCTAAGAATGGTTTTAGAACGATTTGCTAGTGTCATGCGATTGGTTCACGGGTGATTCCGTATGACCATGACATGATTTGCGAATTAACCTAAATCGATTCCTAATGATCGAAACCTTCGGGACTAGTGATTGATCCTCGCGATTACATGACAACCAAAGCCGCCGTGGCTCGAGTAACTCTTAAACGTGACATTAGTCACGGGTCGATACGCGTAACTCCTGAGAGCCGCCCGTTAGTTCGAGACGCGCTGGAATGACAATTGACTGAATTTAGCCAAAAATTGGACTTCGAGATTGGAGGCCGGACATTCGATGATCGTAATGGAGTAAATTTGGACGTCGCCTCATTGGAGAGCCATTAAGGATAGAATTAGCCCCGTATAAGTTAGAAAAACAAGATTTGAATCGACGAGGGAAATCGACCCTTTTACCCCTAAGCTTAGCACACTTTTCACTAAATAAAGAAAGGGCAAAATGGACATTTGCCCCTCCCTTGGTGCAGCCGAAAATGGAAGGGTATTTTGGTCATTTGGGGTTGAATTATTGATGTTGGGAAGAGACCTTTGGATTGGACAATTTCCCTAGAACCTAATCCCACTAAGTTGTCATTCCAAGTGACTATTCCTTGTCCTTCACCCCCATCAACCACCCCACCACGTATCTTTCCCTCCAAAACCTCCCTTGATATCACTCTCTCTCTCTCTCTCTCTCTCCACCCATTTCATTCGGCCACCCCTCCCACCAGACCTCTCCTCTTTCCCTCTCACCGTCGCTCTCTCGCCCTCTCTACCCAAGGAGGAGCCGGTCGACCAGCCGCCATTCCGCCACCCTCGACCACCACCTAGACAACACTTCCCTCTCCCTTGAACTTGATTGGACCACCGTTGAAGCCGAGAGCCGCGCGAGGAGCCCCACGATCAGATTCAGACCAAGGAGGAGCCAAAGGAGTTCTTGAGAAAACTTTGATTTTCTTGAGGTAAGTGACTCTAGGGCCTTAGATATTCATGTTAAGAGGTTAATAGCTTGTATTAGAAGTATTATTAAAGCCGCTCTTGGCCGTTTGAAGTGCGAACTCCTTGGAGCCCAATCTGACCGCCGGCGACCAGACTTGACCGCGCCGCTTCCACGCCTTCCTCCGCCCGTTTTCTTGGAACTTGGGACTAGGTAAGCTTCCTCTAACCATATGGTAGGACCTTGTGTGATGAAAGGACCAAGTGAGGGTTGTTTTAATGTGTTTAGCGGGCTGTTTCGGTGGAGTCCTCTAGAATCCGAATCTGTGATGTGTAGGACAGAATAGACTTGATGAGTTTCGATACTCGAAATGTTAGAACCTTGGATGAAACGAATTAGTGGATGTCCCTCGGTGTGGGCCGAATGCCCCATGGTACCGTATGATGCGCTAGAGCTTGAATCGTATTCGATTGAGTCGATGGAATCTTAAATGAAGTTTAGGAGTGTTCGATCATGGGACAATCGTGCGAATACATTGAGTAAATGACCTTTAACCTATGAATCGTGCTCTGGTCGTGGGGAATTGAAAGGAGTCAAATTGAGTTAAGTGACCCCATGTTAGAGATTTTGGCCTCGGGTAATTAATTAGCAAGTCTTAGACCTCAATTGATTCATGTACCCTTGATTTGTGTGACTTGGTCGAATGGACTAACGTGTTGGTGATGAATTGTCTCAATTGATAAAATTTTGATCGGATAGTGTTGCCGTGACCTCGATTTGTCAATTTGTGTGACGTGATGCCATGATGTGGAATGGTAGCTTTAGGGGCCGAATCGAGCATAATATGATGAGAATGCGCGTAATTGACTTGATGACGCTAATGGAAAGGATTATGATCCCTTGTGCATGTGGTGCCCTGATGCGTTAAACGCGGGGCTAAATGACATCCTGATGCGTTAAACGCGGGATAGACCTGAGGCGTTAAACGCAGGTCATGAGAATTGGCATCGTTAACCTGAGGCGTTAAACGCGGGTTCCTCGATCTCTTAAGCCTGACGCGTTATTGCGCAGGCTAAGCTATGAGAGTTTCAATCGTATCATACTTGTAAACTATCTCCTAAATGATGGAATGTTAAGTGCCAAAGTGCAAGCCCTTTCTAGCCTAAATTGTGAATTCCATGACTAAATATGTTTTAATTGAGTTGCTACGTGCCATTGCCTGTTGTTGCTTGTTTAGTCATTGCATGTGTTTAGGAGTGTCTGGAAGTCCCAAGTGCCTAGCTTATTGAGTATATCTCACCTCGTCGTGGGACCCACCTTTTCAGACCCCAAATCTTGAGTATGCCGCCGTCGCCGATTTTTGGGGCACTAGTCTGGGTGGAGCAGTATTCCACGGAGTACCCGGTGGGAGAAGGGAAGGCGTATATTAGGAAGTACGGCACTATATGAATGGATGTGGGCCTAGCAGATTGGAGGCCGGACAGATTCGCAGCATGGTTCTACCGAGACAGCGACCTCACAGTCGGACCGTTGAGGACTTTTGACGTACCGTGGGATGTCATTGGCGAGCAGGGCCCTTCGATTATACGCCCTGCTGATGGGGAGCTCACTGACTCCGAGACCGCTCCTGATCCGGATCTTCCGCCGGCACCGCCTCAGAATCCCGAGATTGATGGCGACGTCGTGGAACCCTCTGATGCCAAAGATCCCATGGAGACTGACGAGTCTGAACGCGAGGAGGATGAAGAAGCACTGGGCGACTCCGAGGACGAGCCCTTGGAGGAGGAGCATAACCCCGACGGAGAGGCCATCTTCCACCCTTTGCCCGAACCTGAGGAAGACGAAGATCCGGAGCAAGTGTTTGAGGAAGAAGAAGAAGAAGAAGAGGAAGAGGAGGAAGACCTTGAGGAGTATGATCCTGTGCACCGCGAGGATTCAGACGACGACTGCGATCTCGACCCTTAGATAGCCTAGGCTCCCATGACTTTTGGAAGTTACTTTTTGAATAGTGCCTGACCCATTGCCCTTCGTCTCTTTTTGATTAGGCTAACCATCTCCCCCTGATCCCAAGTGTTGTATTCCAGTTTATGCTTATGTTGTAAAATGAATCGTATGCTATGTTATGACTTGATTAAGTGCCTTATTCCCTCAAACCATCTTGTGTCTAACTATCTAGGAGTTGTGCATGACGCTTCCGCATGTTCATTTAAGTTTCAATGTCTATCGCGCATTACTTGAATCCTGGGCATCACTTTCAAGGAACTGGTAGTCAGGCGGTGATGTGCGCCGTGAGGACTCGGGGCGTTACACTTGTTATCTTTTGCATGGAGTTATGTATGTCGCTTCCGCATGTGCATATGAGTCTCATTATCTAGTACGTGCCGTTGGATCCTGGGCAAAAAGTTGAATAGTACGGCAGTAGGGCGATGTTAGCGCGCTCGTAAGGACTCGGGGCGTGACATCCCTGCTTGTTTGGTATCAGAGCAAGGTCAGCTCGATCCAAGTTGGTTGAGGACTGGAGTAATAAGGCGTGATGATTTGAGGATAACTGGGTAGCAGGACCTTCAAGAACATCTAAGAATCAACCATTAAACTCATTCTCGGGTAAAGCATGAATAACCCACTTTCAACCCCCAAATCTACCTAAATTCAACCCTAAATGCATCCTTTAGTAACCCAATAACCTAAGCAAGGATTAGGGGGTCACTTACCACTCAAATGAGCAAGGAAAAGCCGCAAAAGAGGCAACAAACATCCTCTACCAGAACTGGAACTTCGGCGACTCCACGAACGGCGAATGGTCCACGGCAAAAGGGGCGGCTCAACGACAATTCACGGTGACGGGTTGTAAGGGAAACTCACTTTGATGGTTGGTGGTGGTGAGATGAAGTGTTCAGCCATAAAGGAAAATGTGAGGGACAGACAGAGATTTTCGTCCAAAATGAGGGGAGTTGAGGAAGAAGAGTGAAAATGAGTGATTTTTTATCCAATAATGCAAGAAAGAGAGAAGGGGATGAGTGGAGTAGATAGTGGGGTTGTTCTCAGACTTGACAAGGTGGTTAAGTGATTTAGGGAAGGGATTTGACTAAAGGGTCCCACCAATTATTCATCTCTCTTGTCTCTTGAATTGCAAGAAGGGTAAACTTGTGATTTCACTCAAACAAAAGGACCAACTTGTCCTTGCAATTTTTGGCCATTAAAGGGAGGGATCAAATGACCATAACGCCCTTCTATAAATGTCACGCCCCGAGTCCTACCAAGCGCGCTAACATCGCCCCACTGCCGTGCTGTTTGACTCCTTTCCCATGACCTAACGGCGCGCACTAGATACATGAAACTTATATGCACATGCGGAAGCGACATACATAACTCCATGCAATGCATAAACAAGATGACTTGAGGAAAGGAGACACCTAGTCATAACATAACATAGATCCAGTTTTACATCATGAACACAAACTGAAATACAACGCTGGGGGTCAAGGGAAGGTAGTCTGCCTAATCAAAAGGGGGTCATCTAACTAAGAGTCAGACGCTAACCAAAAGAGTCACTTCAAAGGTCGGGAGGTGTAACGCCCCGAGTCCTCTAGCGGCGCACATCATCGCCTTACAAACAGTTCCTTATCTGTATTATACCCAGGATCTTTGCAATACACGGTAGGCAATGAAACTTAAATGAACATGCAGCAGCGTCATGCAAAACTCCTAGACAATTAAACACGAGAGGGTTTGAGGGAAGTAAGACACTTAATCAAGTCATAGCATAGCATACGATTCACTTTACAACATAAACATAAACTGGGATACAACAATTAGGATCTGGGGAGATGGTTAGCCTAATCAAAAGAGACGACAGGCTAAGGGTCAGGCACTACTCCAAAAAGTCATGGATGCCTAGGCTATCTAAGGGTCGAGCTCGCGGTCATCATCGGGATCCTCGCGGTGCACTGGGTAATACTCCTCCAAGTCTTCCTCGTCTTCCTCTTCCTCTTCTTCTTCTTCGAACTCTGGCTCTGGATCTGCTTCTTCCTCGGGTTCAGGCTGAGGATGGAAGATGGCCTCTCCGTCAGGGTTGTACTACTCCTCCAAAGGCCCATCCTCGGAATCGTCTAGCTCTTCGTCATCTTCCTCGGGCTCGGACTCGTCCGTCTCCATGGGGTCTTCGGCATCAGAGGGCCCCACGATGTCGCCATCAGTCTCGGGGTTCTGAGACGGCACCGGCGGAAGATCTGGATCAGGCGTGGTCTCGGAGTTAGTGAGCTCCCCATCAGCAGGGTGTACAATCGAAGGATCCTGCTTGCCAATGACATCCCACGGCACGTCAAAAGTCCTCAGTGGCCCAACTGTGAGATCGCTGTCGCGGTAGAACCATGCTGCGAATCTGTCTACCCTCTAGTCTGCTAAGCCCACATCCATCCAGATGGTGCCATACTTCCTAATGTAAGCTTTCCCCTCTCCCACCGGGTACTCCGTGGAATACTGCTCTATCCAGACGGGCACCCCAAAAATCGGCGGCGGCGGCATGATCAAGGTTTGGGGTCTGAAAAGGTGGGTCCCACGACGGGGTGAGATATATTCAATAAGCTAGCCTAACCCTAAGCTAGACACTTGGGATTTCCAGACTTTCCTAAACACATGCAATGGCTAATTGAGCAATAACAAGCAATGGCACGTGGCAACTCAATTAAACATAATCAGTCATGTAATTCACAGACTAGGCTAGACGGGACTTGTACTTTGGCACTTAACATTTCATCATTTAGCAGACAGGCCACATGTACAATACAATCGAAACTCTCATGGCTTAGCCCGCGTAATAACGCATCAGGCTTAAGAGATCAAGGAACCCGCGTTTAACGCCTTAGGTTTCCAATGCCATTTCTCATGACCCGCGTTTAACACCTCAGGTCCATCCCGCGTTTAACGCATCAGGATGCCTCATGTACGTATACTTATAATTCCTTTCCATCGACATAATTAAATCAATCGTGCGCACTCTCATCAAATTGAGCTCGATTCGACCCCTCAAGCTACCATCCCATATCATGGCAATACGTCGTAAAATTCAACAAATCAAGTCCATGGCAATGTCATGCGGTCGATAACACATCAATTGAGATAATTCCATGCCATCACTATTGATCATTCGGCCATGACACACAATCCACATTGCATCAATCAATAAGGCCTATGACTCACTAATTAACCACACAAGACCCACAATCACTAACATAGGGTCACTTAGCTCAATTGAACTTCTTGCAACTTCCCATGACTAGAGTACAATCCATAGGTTAAAAGTCATTTACCCCATGTACTCGCACGATTGCCCCAAAACCGAATACTCCTAAGCTTTATTTAGGATTCCATCAATTCAAGTAGATATAAATCAAGCTCTAGCTAGTCCTAAGACACCATGGGGCATTCGGTCCACACCCTAGGACATTCACCAATTCATTCCATCCATGGTTCCTAACATTCAATCATCAAAACTCATCAAGGAAAATTCTGATCACATAGTGCAAATTCGGATCCCTAGAGGACCCCCACCGAAACAGCCCCCTAAATGCTACAAAGTCATCCCCATTTGGTCTTTCCATGCACTCAAGGTCCTAGCAAAGGGTTAGGCGAGCTTACCAAGTCCAAAAGCAAGGCAAGGCCGGCGGCAAGTGGCGGTGAAGTGGCATGGGCAGATCTGGTCCGGCGCGATCAGGTGTAACCCCTAAGAAGAATCCCCCAATATCCAAGCTAACTCAATGAGAAACACTCTTATTACTAGCTATAAACCTCCTAACAAGTATATCTAGGGTCCTAGAATCACTTACCTCAAGAAATATCAAGTTTTCCCAAGAACTCCTTCCAATCCCTCCTCGGTCCGAATCTGGTCGGCGACGCTTCGGGCGGTCTCGGGCCGAACGGCGGCTGCTAAGGTGGTCTAATGGCAAGATGGGCGTACCTTGGTGGTGGTTCGAGGCGGTGGAGTGGCGGCGAAGGTGCGGCCGATCGTGGCTTGGCCGAGAGAGAGGGAGCGGCGACGGCGTGAGGGAAAGGGAGAGAGCAAACAAGAGGGAGAGAATGAGAGAGAGAGAGTCGGCCGAAATGAAGAGGGAGAGAGAGAGTGGGTGATAAGAAACAAGGGAATTTTGGAGGGAAAAGTGGTAGTGGGGTTGTTGAATGACATGGAATAGTGTCTAGGATTGACAACTTAGTGGGATTTGGTTTGGGGGAAATTGTCCAATCAAGCTTAATGTATTTCACTTCAATAATTCATCACCCAAATGACTACTCTACCCTTGGGATTTCGGCTGAAGGTGGGGGATGGCAAATGACCATTTTGCCCTTGCTTTGTCCTTGGAAAGTGTGTAATCCTATGGGTAAAAAGGTCGATTTCGCTCGTCGGTTCAAATTTCGCTTTTCTAGTCTATACGGGACCATTTCTAATCTTAATAACTCTCTGATGAGGCGGCGTCCAAATTTACTCCAATGCGATCCCCGAATGTCCGGCCTCCAATCTCGAAATCCATTCTATGGCTAAATTCAGTCAATTGTCAATCCAGTGTGTCTCTGACTAACGGGCGGCTCTTAGGAGTTACGCGAATCGACCGACGACTTTGTCACGTTTAAGAGTTACTCAAGCCACGGCGGCTTTGGTTGTCATGTAATCGCGAGGGTCAATCACTAGTTCCGAAGGTCACAATCGTCAGAGAGTGAGTTAGGTTAATTCGCAAATCACGCCATGGTCATACGGATTCACCCGTGAACCAATCGCATGACACTAGCAAATTGTTCTAAAACCATTCTTAGATCGGCCTACAGCGGTTCAGAATATTCCCTGGACGATCCTATGGTCAAAGCACCGAATCGTGGTTAAGTTCTTTGGTCCACGTACTTTAAATCCTATACGGCCATTCCCCATTGGTTAGTCGACTCGAGAGTGATCAGTTCTGAGCGAGATTAACTGGAATACATCGATAGACATTCATTCACTGATAAGTTTCGAGATTGGGGCTGAATTCAGAATGTCACAACTCTTCCCCCCTTACAAAAATTTCGTCCTCGAAATTTACATTACAACCACCTGTTCGAACAAATAGGGGTGCTGACGCCTCATTGCTTCCTCACTTTCCCAAGTGGCTCCTTCAGTTCCATGGTGCTCCCAGATCACCTTTACTAATGGGATTGTCTTGTTCCTTAGGACTTGCTCCTTCCTGTCCTCGATCCTGATTGGTCTCTCCACATATGTTACCCGATCGTCCACTTCTATCACTTCGTGGTCCAGCACATGAGTTGCGTCCGGTTCATACTTCCTCAGCATCGACACGTGGAATACGTTGTGAACTTGTGTAAGCTTGGCGGCAAGGCGAGTCTGTAGGCCAGAGTTCCAATCCGCTCCAAAATTTCGAAAGGGCCTACATACCTCGGACTCAACTTTCCCTTCTTCCTAAACCGAGATAGACCTCGCATTGGTGACACTCTCAAGAAAACGTGGTCTCCTACTTGAAACTCCAAAGGTCTGCGCCGCTTGTCGGCGTAACTCTTCTGGCGGCTCTACGCGGTTTTCAATCTTTCTCTTATGATTTTCACTGCCTCCACTGACTGTTCCACTTGCTCCGGGCCAGTTATGCTTCGTTCACCAACCTCGTCCCAGCATAAGGGTGTCCGCAGGCTCTACCGTATAGTGCTTCGAACGGTGCCATTCCGATGCTCTGTTGGTAACTGTTGTTATAGGCAAACTCCACCAAGTGTAACTGATCTTCCCAACCTCCTTTAAAGTCCAATACGCAAGCTCTTAGCATGTCCTCAAGCGTTTGAATTGTCCTTTCTGATTGTCCGTCTGTCTGGGGGTGATAAGCGGTGCTGTATTGTAGTTTCGTTCCCAAGGCCTCTTGTAGGCTTTTCCAAAATGAAGCGGTAAACTTGGGGTCTCTGTCCGAAGTGATCGTCACTGGAACTCCATGAAGGCGAACTACGTACCTCATGTACAACTCTACGTATCTATCCATCGCGAAATCTTTCCTTACTGCCAAGAAGTGTGCGGACTTAGTCAGCCTATCCACGATCACCCAAATCGAATCGTGTCCTCTCTGACTCCTCGGCAAACCCATGACAAAGTCCATGGTAATGTGCTCCCACTTCCACTCGGGGATTTCCAAGGGCTGTAACATCCCACCAGGCTTACAATGCTGAGCCTTAACTTGCTGGCACATCAAACACTTCGCTACATGTTTAGCTATGTCCACTTTCATTCCATTCCACCAGTAGTGTTGGCGCAGGTTTTGATACATCTTCGTGCTACCCGGGTGAATACTATAGTTGCTCCTATGCGCTTCTGACAAGATCCTTTCTCTTAGCTCCTCGTCACTGGGTACGCACAAGCGTCCACGAAACTTCAGAATCCCATCTTCGGACACTTGAAAGTCGGGTTTCCTTTTTCCGGCATCCGTTTCCAGGATCTTTTGGATGTCGGGGTCCGTAGATTGCAACGCTTTCACCTTCTCATGAATCTCTGGCTCAATTCTCAATGTCGCTAGAAGACAAGACAGCTGGCAAACTTCGAGCCTAAACTCTGAATCCCTTATCTTTTCTAACAAGGTCCATTCCTTAACCAACAAATGCGCGATGCTTGATTTACGACTCAGTGCATCCGCAACCTTATTTGCCTTTCCAGGGTGATAAAGGATATCGCAATCATAGTCCTTGAGCAGCTCCATCCATCGACGTTGTCTCATGTTTAACTCCTTTTGGGAAAACAAGTACTTCAAACTCTGGTGGTCCGTGTAAATTTGAAACCTTTCTCCGCACAAGTACTGCCTCCAAATCTTCAAGGCGAAGATGATGGCTGCTAGTTCCAAATCATGCGTCGGGTAGTTCATCTCATAAGGTCTTAACTGTCTCGATGCATAAGCTACAACTCTTCCATGTTGCATCAAGACGCATCCTAATCCCTTCAGCGACGCATCGCTATAAATTTCGTAACCTCCAGGTCCAGAAGGGATGGTCAACACTGGTGCAGTCGTCAAACGATGCTTCAGTTCCTGAAAACTCCTCTCACACTTATCCGTCCATTCAAACCTCGTATCCTTCTTATTCAGCCATGTCAAAGGAGTAGCCATCGAGGAAAACTTTTCTACGAACCTGCGGTAATATCCAGCCAATCCTAGGAAGCTTCGAACCTCCGTTACTGACGTAGGTCTGGGCCAATTCGTTACTGCTTCAATCTTTGCTAGGTCCACAGAAATTCCATTTCCAGAGATGACATGTCCGAGGAATGCAACTTTGTTAAGCCAAAACTCGCACTTACTGAACTTGGCGTACATCGAGTGTTCCCTTAACGTCCGTAGAACTCTACTCAACTGCTCCTCGTGCTCCTCAGGGCTCTTCGAGTAAATCAAAATGTCGTCGATGAAAACAATGACGAACTGATCCAAGTATTCCTTAAACACTCTGTGCATCAAATCCATGAAAGCAGCTGGGGCATTAGTCAATCCAAACGGCATGACTGTGAACTCATAATGCCCATATCTCGTCCGAAAGGCTGTCTTCGGTATATCTTCCTTCTTAATCCTCAATTGGTGATAACCCGTCCTTAGGTCAATCTTGGAGAACACAGAAGCTCCTTGCAGTTGGTCAAACAAGTCGTCAATCCTTGGCAACGGGTACTTATTCTGGATAGTCACCTGGTTCAACTACCGGTAGTCAATACATAACCGCAACGATCAATCCTTCTTTCTTACAAACAAGACTAGTGCTCCCCAAGGCGAAGCGCTTGGACGAATAAACCCCTTGTCCAGCAATTCTTGCATCTGAACCTTCAATTCCTTCAACTCTGATAAGGACATCCTATAGGGTGCCTTCGAGATTGGCTCTGTTCCAGGTGCTAATTCAATCACGAACTCTATTTCCCTTTTTGGAGGCAACCCTGGTAACTCTTGAGGAAATACATCAGGGTAATCACGTACTATAGTTATGTCCTCTAGCTTTGGTTCCTCTACGGTCGGATCCACTACGGCAGCTAAGTAAGCTTGACATCCTTCGTCCAATAACCTAGTCACTTTAAGTGACGAAATCAAAGGGATCGAGATTCCTCCTCGACTTCCCACAAACTCGAATCTAGGGCGATCATTGGGATGAAAATGAATCACCCTGCTACCACAATCAACGACAGCTCTCTCTCTACTCAACCAATCCATTCCAATAATCACGTCAAAGTCAAACATGGGCAGGACAGCTAAATCTATTCGTTCCATACTACCCCCAATGACTATCTTACAATCCGAACAACCTAAAGAAACCAGCACTTTATCCTTTAAAGGGGTGGTAACATGCAATATCACTTCCAGTGGTTTCAATTCAATTCCGACCAAATCAGCAAACTGAGCAGATATAAACGAATGCGATGCTCCAGGGTCAAACAAGGCATAGGCAGCATGATCACATAAAGTAATCGTACCTGTGACCACGCCAGGCGCGTTCTCCACCTCCCTACGCGCCACAGCATAAACCCTTCCTTGAGCTGGCGGCCTATTAGCATTGTTCTGCGGAGTTCCCGCCTGCGGTCCTGCTGGTGGCCGGTTCCCTTGAGTCTGAGCTCTTGGTGCCTGACTCGGGCAGTTCCTTATCTGATGGTCCAACTAGCCACACTTGAAGCAAGCGCCCATCCTGCTCGGGCAAGGTCCGTTCCCATGCTTCCGTCCACACAAGCGGCAGTTACAACTCGGCCGGAGAGCAGGCTTGCTAATGTTCCTTCTGATTGGAGGGACGAAACGCCGGTTGTTCACCATCGGCCCTTTGCCGAACTGGCGGTTATCTCTCACGGGAGTGAACCGCGATCCAGATGCTACTCCTCTTTCTCTCATGTCCCTCTCCACCAACTGACCTCTTTCATAGATGGCGTCATAGCCCTGTAGGTCCAGCAGCACCAACTGGCTGCGAAGGTCAGGTCTCAATCCATCTCTGAACCTTCTCGCCCTATCCTCAGGGTTTTCGACCATTCTCGAGGCATACTTAGACAGTCTTGCGAATTCGGCCTTGTACTGATCGATGGTCATCTCATTCTGTCGAAGATTCTGAAATTCGATCATCTTCTGTTCTCGAGCCGCTCTGGAGAAATACTTGGCAGTAAACACTTCAGAGAAGATAGTCCAGTTGGGTTCTGTGCCTTCTGGGAAAATTCTTCCCTTGGTGGCCTTCCACCAATCATTCGCCGTACCTCGTAGCTGGTATACAGCTAGGACTACCTTTTCAGCCTCAGTACAACCCAACGCCTCAAAGGCCTTTTCCAATTCTTCAACCCAAGCAGGGGCAGTTCCAGGGTCCCCTGTACCATCGAACTTTGGTGGCTTCAGCTTCATAAAGTGTTCCATCAGCTGGCCCATTCCTCGATTTCCTTGTCCTTGGGTGTTGCCACCATCATTACCATAACCATTGTTCCCATTGTTCCCGTTTGCTAGGTTGGCGGCAGGGACTGCAGCTTCAGCAGCCTGGGCAACGGCAGCAGCTCTCTCATGGGCTAGCCTGCCCATCAAGTTCCCAATTTCTTCCAGGATCCTCATGACTCTGTCATACCTAGGATCTTCTTCCACTTGCGGCCTAGAGCTAGACATTCATCCAGTACCTTTGGACCGGTTACTCATCTCGCTAAGTTTCACAACACCTGAGCCACTATAATTCCATTCAGGAATTAGAGACCTAAGTCATCTACTTAAGTCGAACAAGGCTACGCTATACTCGTAGCAGCAATTATAGATAAACCAACCATTACTCAAGTAATCATTAAAGGCATCACAACGAGGGAATCACCATTGTACCACACGATCAGTTGCCTCTGTAACTTAGCCAAAATCAAAATCCATGGGGTCTTCGGCATCAGAGGGCCCCACGATGTCGCCATCAGTCTCGGGGTTCTGAGACGGTACCGGCGGAAGATCTGGATCAGGCGCGGTCTCGGAATCAGTGACCTCCCCATCAGCAGGGTGTACAATCGAAGGATCCTGCTCGCCAATGACATCCCACGGCACGTCAAAAGTCCTCAGTGGCCCAACTGTGAGATCGCTGTCGCGGTAGAACCATGCTGCGAATCTGTCTGCCCTCCAGTCTGCCAAGCCCACATCCATCCAGATGGTGCCATTCTTCCTAATGTAAGCTTTCCCCTCTCCCACCGGGTACTCCGTGGAATACTGCTCTATCCAGACGGGCACCCCAAAAATCGGCGACGGTGGCATGATCAAGGTTTGGGGTCTGAAAAGGTGGGTCCCACGACGGGGTGAGATATACTCAATAAGCTAGCCTAACCCTAAGCTAGACACTTGGGATTTCCAGACTTTCCTAAACACATGCAATGGCTAAATGAGCAATAACAAGCAATGGCACGTGGCAACTCAATACATAATCAGTCATGTAATTCACAGACTAGACGGGACTTGTACTTGGGCACTTAACATTTCATCATTTAGCAGACAGGCCACATGTACGATACAATCGAAACTCTCATGGCTTAGCCCGCGTAATAACGCATCAGGCTTAAGAGATCAAGGAACCCGCGTTTAACGCCTCAGGTTTCCAATGCCATTTCTCATGACCCGCGTTTAACGCATCAGGATGCCTCATGTACGTATACTTATAATTCCTTTCCATCGACATAATTAAATCAATCGTGCGCACTCTCATCAAATTGAGCTCGATTCGACCCCTCAAGCTACCATCCCATATCATGGCAATACGTCGTAAAATTCAACAAATCAAGTCCATGGCAATGTCATGCGGTCAATAACACATCAATTGAGATAATTCCATGCCATCACTATTGATCATTCGGCCATGACACACAATCCACATTGCATCAATCAATAAGGCCTATGACTCACTAATTAACCACACAAGACCCACAATCCCTAACATAGGGTCACTTAGCTCAATTGAACTTCTTGCAACTTCCCATGACTAAAGTACGATCCATAGGTTAAAAGTCATTTACTCCATGTACTCGCACGATTGCCCCAAAATCGAATACTCCTAAGCTTTATTTAGGATTCCATCAATTCAAGTAGATATAAATCAAGCTCTAGCTAGTCCTAAGACACCATGGGGCATTCGGCCCACACCCTAGGACATTCACCAATTCATTCCATCCATGGTTCCTAACATTCAATCATCAAAACTCATCAAGGAAAATTCTGATCACATAGTGCAAATTCGGATCCCTAGAGGACCCCCACCGAAACAGCCCCCTAAATGCTACAAAGTCATCCCCATTTGGTCTTTCCATGCACTAAAGGTCCTAGCAAAGGGTTAGGGGAGCTTACCAAGTCCAAAAGCAAGGCAAGGCCAGCGGCAATTGGCGATGAAGTGGCGTGGGCAGATCTGGTCCGGCGCGATCAGGTCTGACCCCTAAGAAGAATCCCCCAATATCCAAGCTAACTCAATGAGAAACACTCTTAATACTAGCTATAAACCTCCTAACAAGTATATCTAGGGTCCTAGAATCACTTACCTCAAGAAATATCAAGATTTTCCCAAGAACTCCTCCCAATCCTTCCTCGGTCCGAATCTGGTCGAGGACGCTTCGGGCGGTCTCGGGCCGAACGGCGGCTGCTAAGGTGGTCTAATGGCAAGAGGGGCGTGCCTTGGTGGTGGGTCGAGGTGGCGGAGTGGCGGCGAAGGGGTGGCCGGTCGTGGCTTGGCCGAGTGAGAGGGAGCGGCGACGGCGTGAGGGAAAGGGAGAGAGCGAACAAGAGGGAGAGAATGAGAGAGAGAGAGTCGGTCGAAATGAAGAGGGAGAGAGAGAGTGTGTGATAAGAAGCAAGGGAATTTTGGAGGGAAAAGTGGTAGTGGGGTGGTTGAATGACATGGAATAGTGTCTAGGATTGACAACTTAGTGGGATTTGGTTTGGGGGAAATTGTCCAATCAAGCTTGATGTATTTCACTTCAATAATTCATCACCCAAATGACTACTCTACCCTTGGGATTTCGGCTGAAGGTGGGGGATGGCAAATGACCATTTTGCCCTTGCTTTGTCCTTGGAAAGTGTGCTAATCCTATGGGTAAAAAGGTCGATTTCGCTCGTCGGTTCAAATTTCGCTTTTCTAGTCTATACGGGACCATTTCTAATCTTAATAACTCTCTGATAAGGCGGCGTCCAAATTTACTCCAATGCGATCCCCGAATGTCCGGCCTCCAATCTCGAAATCCAATCTATGGCTAAATTTAGTCAATTGTCAATCCAGTGTGTCTCTGACTAACGGGCGGCTCTTAGGAGTTACGCGTATCGACCCACGACTTATATCACGTTTAAGAGTTACTCAAGCCACGGCGGCTTTGGTTGTCATGTAATCGCGAGGGTCAATCACTAGTTCCGAAGGTCACGATCGTCAGAGAGTGAGTTAGGTTAATTCGCAAATCACGCTATGGTCATACGGATTCACCCGTGAACCAATCGCATGACACTATCAAATTGTTCTAAAACCATTCTTAGATCGGCCTATAGCGGTTCAGAATATTCCCTCGACGATCCTTATGGTCAAAGCACCGACTCGTGGTTAAGTTCTTCGGTCTACGTACTTTAAATCCTATATGGCCATTCCCCATTGGTTAGTCGACTCGAGAGTGATCAGTTCTGAGCGAGATTAACTGGAATACATCGATAGACATTCATTCACTGATAAGTTTCGAGATTGGGTCTGAATTCAGAATGTCACAGGAGGCGCCTAGGCTATCTGAGGGTCAGGCTCGCCGTCGCAAGCAGGGTCCTCACGGTGCACTGGGTCGTACTCCTCCAAGTTTTCCTCTTCCTCTTCTTCCTCGGATACTTCCTCATTTTCCTCTTTCTCAGGCTCGGGGTTGAAGAGGGCCTCTCCTTCGGGGTTGAACTCCTCCTCCGAGGGCTCGTCCTCTAGGTCCTCGAACTCTGGCTCGGACTCCTCTGTCTCCATGGGGTCGTCATCAGCTTCAAAGGACTCCACGACTTCGCCATTAACGACGGGGTTCTAGGACGGTGCTGGAGGAAGATCCGGATCAGGAACGGTCTCGGTATCAATGAGCTCTCCATCCGCGGGGTGTACGATCGCGGGGTCCTGCTCGCCTGCCACATGCCAAGGCACATCAAACGTCCTCAGCGGCCCAATAGTGAGGTCGCCATCTCGATAGAACCAAGCTACAAACCTGTCTGGCCTCTAGTTTGGCAACCCCACGTCCATCCAAATAGTCCCATACTTCCTAATGTAAGCCTTCCCTTCTCCCACCAGGTACTCTGTGGAATACTGCTCAATCCACACGGGTACCCCAAAAATCGGCGGCGCCATGTTTAGGGTTTGGGGTCTGAAAAGATGGGTCCCACGACGGGGTGAGATAAACTCAATAAGATAGTCCTAACCCTAAGCTAGGCACTCGGGACTTCCAGACGCTGCAACTAAGGGTGGGGCAATGTCCATTTTGCCCTTGCTTCATCTAATAGAAAAGGGTACTAAGTTTAGGGGTAAAAGGGTCAATTTCACTCGTCGTTCCGAATTTTGCTTTTCTAACCTATACGGGGCTAATTCTAATCTTAATCACTCTCGGACGAGGCGACGTCCAAATTTACTCCATTGTGACCTTCTAATGTCCGGCCTCCGGTCTTGAAGTCCAATCCACGGTTAAATTCGGTCGTTTGTCATTCCGACGTATCTCAGACTAACGGGCGGCTCTTAGGAGTTACGCGTATCGACCCGCGACTAATGTCACGTTTAAGAGTTACTCGAGCCACGGCGGCTTTGGTTGTTTTGTAATCGCGTGGGTTAATTACTAGTTCCGAAGGTTACGACTGTCAGAAATCGGTTTAGGTTAATTCGTAAATCATGTCATGGTCATACGGAATCACCCGTGAACCAATCATATGACACTAGCAAATCATTCTAAAACCATTCTTAGATCGACCTTTTGCGGTCCAAAATATTCCCTCGACGTTCCTTATGGCCAAAGCGTCGTCTCGTGGTTAAGTTCTTTGGTCCACGTACTTTAAATCCCATATGGCAATTCCCCTTCGGTTAGTCGACTCGAGAGTGATCAGTTCTGAGCGAGATTAACTGTAATACATCGATACACATTCATTCATTAATAAGCTTCGAGATAGGGTCGGAATTCATAATGTCACAACTCTTCCCCCCTTACAAAAATTTCGTCCTCGAAATTTACGTTACAACCACCTACTCAAACAAATGGGAGTGCTGACGCCTCATCGCCTCTTCGCTTTCCCAAGTGGCTCCTTCTGTCCCATGGTGCTCCCAAATTACCTTTACTAGCGGGATCGTCTTGTTCCTTAGGACTTGCTTCTTTCTGTCCACGATCCTAATAGGCCTTTCCACATATGACACTCGATCATCTAATTCTATCACTTCATGGTCCAGCACATGAGTCGCGTCTGGTTCATATTTCCTCAGCATCAGCACGTGGAATACATTGTGAACCTGCGATAAACTTGGCGGCAAGGCGAGTCTATAGGCCAAAGTTCCAATTCGCTCTAAGATTTCGAAAGAGCCTACGTACCTCGGACTCAGCTTTTCTTTATTTCTAAACCGAGATAATCCTCTCATTGGTAACACTTTCAAGTAGACATGATCTCCCACTTGAAACTCCAGAGGTCTGCGCCGCTTGTCGGCATAACTCTTTTGGCGACTCTACGCAGTTCTCAACCTTTCCCTTATGACCTTCACTGCTTCTATCGACTGTTCCACCAATTCGGGGTCTGTTATGCTCCTTTCACCAACCTCATCCCAACAGACTGGGGTTCTGCATGCTCTACCATACAAACTATGCCATACCGATACTCTGCTGGTAACTGTTGTTATAGGTGAACTCTACCAAGTGCAGCTGATCTTCCCAACCTCCTTTAAAGTCTAACACACAAGCTCTTAGCATATCTTCAAGTGTCTGAATTGTCCTTTCGGATTGTCCATCCGTCTGGGGATGATAAGCGGTGTTTTACTGCAGTTTCGTCCCTAAAGCCTCTTGTAGGCTTCTCCAAAATGAGGCAGTGAACTTGGGATCTCTATCCGAAGTGATTGTGACAGGAACTCCATGAAGACGAACTATAAGTCCCATCACAACTCTTACTTATTATCAAGATTTCTTTTTGGTTTTCATTATCTTAGAGTGTTACCAATGGTCATGAGATTGATTCGACCTAATGGGACAATTCTAGAAAAACGAGATGGACTGAGATTGAGAAGTTTAAGGGAAGAGGAAGATCAATTTGTTTTGGATGTCACATTCAATCTCTGTGTTCACAGGTCGACCAATTGTGATTATTAAGTTAATCATGATTATGAATATAATGTATTGTATTTGAGCGCCCAAAGAGATCAAGAGAGATATGAATGAAGTAAATACGACTGATTGATCTAGGGTACTGTATCCTGAATCTACTCCGAGTTAACATGCCATTTTAGAGCGGCTATATACTCCCAACGGATGTATGGCAACGAGCTTTCGCAGTATGCTGGTCGCACGAATTATTTGTCGATATGAACTTCACAAAAGAGAGAGAGAGTTATGTTTAATCTTCATGGGTGAGTGAGAGTTGTTGATCCTTCGTGGGCAAACGAGTATTACTAATAGCCCTTCATGGGCGTTGGATTATATGAGGGTGCACGGTAAGTACCGTTGTCCACCCATATCACACCTATCACACCCCTTGGCCAAGGAAATAACTGCCAGAAGCAGTTTATCTTTAAAACGTTGTTCCTATTATGATAGTTTTTCATCAGTTTTTCAAGAGAGAGAAATAGAGAACAGTGACGAACGACGATGCCTCCCGCTCTAGTCCCGAACATAAGAGCGATAGTCGACGGAATACCAAATGGTGACGAAATCTCTCGCTACAATGTGACATTTAATTTGTGAAAAACAAGGTACATCAGTTCTGTGATTTATTTCTCCGATCAGTGACTCAAGATGATTTTAGGCTTGTCGATTCAGAGTAATTTCGCTGCGTACGTAAACGGGATTCGTTTGTTGTGGCTAGCGTTATCACCTAGAGGGGGTGAATAGGTGATTATAGTGCAATTTCAGTGTCTTTTCGCGGAATATCAATTGCACATGCGTTTCTATAATGTCTCAGACGATGGCAACACAATATATCAATATAAACAGTTCGTATGCAGTTCTACTATCACAGATTATATAATATGATCAGAGTAGGGATAGAGAAGACTGCACAAAGGGTTTATAATGGTTCGATTTTGGTTAAGCCTACGTCCACTTCTTCGGCTATCAGCTAATCGGCTGGATTTCACTAATAAACTGCTCGAGAGGTTACAGCTTATTGATCTCCTTGATGTTGAGAAAAACCCCTATGTGATTTTGAAGTTGACAAAATGATCCCAAATACTCTTACGTTTCGAGATAATGCCATGAAATACTTGTTTTGCATATTATCCTTTAGTGCGAGGATGCACATGATTGAATCTGTCAAAAATGTTTTTCTCCCATCTTGAGGGACTCAGATGCTGGTTGGAGTTCAGACGTTAAGTGGGGATAGCTCAGACATTGGATGTTGAGCGGGGATAGCTCAGACGTTGGACTGATGCTCAAGCTCTGAGTAGAGTATTCACGTGCAGTAATCATAACTTAAAGAGGACTTTCAAATGTGCTTATTTGACACACTACAATGGATACAATCGTGCTGGATCATTCTTGAGGATTTTCGGGGGATAGAAATCAATTAAGGATGCGAAATCAAAGAGACAAACATACGTCTTTCCAAATGAGTGAAATCATCTATGGAAACCTAGAATCATAATTGTATGGGCAATTTGATCCGAAAGGGGAAGACTTTCCTTTGGCGATCCCCAACGACTACGAGATCTTCTTTTGGTATGTTTTGTCCAAACGAGAAGTTTTGGAGAGACCTCTTCTAGAAGCCTTGCAACGATTAGATTGGAGGCGGATGAGTATAAAAGACATCTCAAGATCGAAGGGACAAAAAGGTCGACGACGTTAATAGGGAAAACTTTTTATAATTCTTAAATCGAGAGTACTTCATTTAATAAACACTTCTTAATTCATCCATTGTAATTGTGAGGAGGTGTACACAAGAGTGTTAAGCGCTAGGTGGGGTATCCTACGTGTCAAGGAGATCACTAAATTGTAACCTCTCGAGCAGTTTACTAGTAGAATCCAGCCAATTGGCTGATAGCCGAAGAAGTGGACGTAGGCTTAACCAAAGCCGAACCACTATAAATCCTCTGTGCAGTCTTCTCTATATCTACTCTGATCATATTATAAATCTGTGATAGTATAACTGCATACGAACTGTTTATATTGATATACTGTGTTGCTATAGTCTAAAACGTTATAAAAACACATGTGCAATTGATATTCTGCGAAAAAATACTCAAATTGTACTATAATCACATATTCACCTTATCTAGGTGATAACGCTAGCCACAACAATTAGTAGCGGAACCTGGTGCTCATATTTTATGAAGTGTTTTTACTTCCGAGCTAACGATCTTTATGGCTAGCAATTTTTCTCCCACGTGGATTAAAGGTGGAAGCAAAACAGACCACTATATTTTGATGGGAATGAGTACAGCGATTGGCAAAATAATTCATAGCATATCTTAGATGCCAAGATCCTCAGATATGGGATGTTGTACAAAGAGAAGTGAATCCAACTGCAAATGCCACGACCACATCAAATGCAAGGGATAACAATCCAACGGCTACTACTACTTTGTCAACTACCGAGATTGCCAAGATAGATGCTCTTGATGCAAAAGCCGTCTATTCGTTTTATAGTGCTTTGTCTCCTACTGAATGCAAATGTATTACAGATTGTTTCTCACCGAAAGAGATCTGAGACAAGCTCTACATTACTTATGAAGGTTCAGATAGAGTAGAGGAGACCAAAGTCAATTTTCTTCTCGGCCAATATGAAGCATTCAAGATGAAGCCTGGAGAAACTGTAAAACAAATGTTTAATAGATTCACAGAAATAATGAATGGTCATTCAAACCATGGGCAACTTGTTTCAGGATCAATGAAAGTCAACAAGTTACTAAGAGCTCTCACAAAGGAATGGGACAACGTCAAAACTTCCATTCGAGAGACTTAGAGGATATCTCCTCATCTATGGACGAACTTATTGGAACTCTTAAGAAAGAGTTAATGAAGAGACAATGTCAAAAGGTAAGAAGTCCATTGCTTTAAAATCTAATACTGATTCTGATGCTTCAGACTTAGAAGATAAAGATGATGAAGAGCTAGCACTCATGGTTAAAAGATTCATAAGAATGGACAAGAAATGAAGAAACTTCAAAGACAAAAAGGATCTCAGACGATATGATAAAAAACGATCATCTGAGACCAAAGCGAGAGCCAAGAAGTCATCTGCTATGAATGCAGAAAGAGAGGTCATTTTAAACAAAATTGCCCTCTATTAAAGAAGAAAGGTAGGGATGAAAAATCCAAGAAAACCTTGAAAGTAGAGACTTGGGGCAACACTGAATGTGAAATTGACGAAGAGTATGCGAACATATGTCTCATGGCCAACTCGGATGATGATCTCCAGGTAACTCATTCAAATATTTCTGTTAAGGTATAAGACTATAGAGACGAGCTATGTTTAGAATATATAGCGACTCTTAAAAGACTTTCTGAATTGAAAAAGGAAGTAGTTATCTTTAAACAGAAAGATCTTTCACAAAAAGATAGGATCAATTTTCTTGAAAAAGAATTTTTCTAATTGAAAGAAAAATCAGATTGTATGTCTAACGAGAATATTCGTTTGAAATCTAAAATTGAAGATTTTGGGAAAGAAACCGATTCCTTGAAAAAGGAAAGAAAAATTTTTGATACAAAGAAGAACTCTTTGAAAAAGGAAAGGGATATTTTCGAAAAAGAGAATGTTTCGTTAAGGAAGGAAATTTAAAATATTCACAAGAAATTTTTCATTGGTTCTAGAATGTTACAGCACATACTTTCTATACAAGTCTCGTACTATAATAAATCGAGATTAGGATTTCAAAAAGAAAGTGACGTGGAAAATCATTTTCCTCCTATTAAGAGAGAATCGGGAGAAGGCCTCCTAAGAAATCCTATGAGAACCATTTTAGAATACAGTTTATGAAATTCAAAGGTCAAGATTTACATGCTTGTTCAAACTATGGTGATACTAGACACTCTTGTAGTTATTGTACAAAAATTAAGAGATTCACTCAAGATATTCTTAGATATACAAATGTTGCTAACCCTAAAAGACCCAAACAGATCAGGGTACCAAAGAAAACTTGAATTTTACTAATCATTAAGATATCAATGAAAAGGAAAAATAAATGGTACCTTGATAGTGGGTGTTCCAGACATATGATTGGAGATGCAACAAAATTCACCAATATTGAGATATTCGATGGTGGAAATGTTTCCTTTGGAGGAGATAACAAGGGAATGATTATTGGCAAAGGAACCGTGAAGATTGGAAATCTTCTTATCCATGATGTTTCATTGGTTAATGGTTTGAATTTCAATCTTACCAGCATTAGCCAACTATGCTATATTGGATAAAAAGTTTACTTTGCAGAAAATAAGTGCTCAGGTACAAGTAAAGACAATGAATCTTTGTTCACTGGACGAAGACATGGTAATATGTACCTACTGAATACAACGTCTGAGGAAGAGAAATGTCTTCTATCTGTTAAAGACGATCTAGAACTTTGGCACCAAAAGCTGGGACACAAAAGTCTCAAGTAAATATCAAAGCTCTTTGAAAAGAAGCTAGTAATAGGTCTTTCAGAAGCCAAGTTTGAAAGGACTAAGCATTGTGAAGCTTACACATTGGGAAAACAAGTAAGAAGTTCTTACAAATCTATAAATGAAGTGTCTACTGACCGTGCTCTGCAGCTATTACATACAGATGCCTTCGGACCTACTTGAACTCAAAGTATTGGAGGAAAAAGATATTGTTTGGTCATTGTGGATGATCATAACAAATTTACTTGGGCGTTCTTTCTTACACATAAAAGTGATGCTTTCTCATACTTTGAAACATTTTCAAAGAAAGTTCAAAATGAAAAAGATTATTCTATTTCAAGCATCAAAATAGATCATGGAGGGGAATTTGAAAATCATTACTTTGCTGAGTTTTGTGATCAAAATGGTTTTCAACACAATTTTTCATCTCCACACACTCCATAACAAAATGGAGTTGTTGAAAGGAAGAATAGATCTTTACAAGAAATAGCACGAACTCTATTGATTAAAAGCAAAACACCTTCATATTTTTGGGCAGAAGTTGTGTCTACTGCTTGTTATATTATAAACCGAGTTTTTTTTAGACCATTTCTTGAGAAAACCCCATATGAGCTTTATAAAGGAAAGAAACCAAATATTTCATATTTTCATATTTTTTGTTGTAAATGCTACATTCTTAAAAAGTCAAGTGATCGGCCAAGCAAGTTTGATGAAAGATCAGATGAAGGAGTATCTTGGGATATTCGACCTCAAGCAATGCCTATCGAGTCTTTAACAAGAATTCTCAGACAGTTGAAGAATCCATGAATGTGAAATTCGATGATGAATACACTGCTTAGACGATCACTTTCGATAATGAAGTGTCAGATGATCAGAACTCATCATCTGAGAAGCAGAACACATCATCTGAGGCCGTAGAAGCAACTGAATCTTTTCAGAACTTGGAAGATAAGCAACCAACTGCAACTTCTGAAGATCCAAATGATGAAGAATCAATCGAAGATGAGCTTGAAAAGTAAAAAAAAAAAATTGAAAATGCAAATCCAATCATCCTACCGATCAAGTCATTGGAAACATTGATGAAGGGATCAGAATCAGATCTAAAATAAAAAGTGCCATAAATGCATTTGCTCTGGTTTTTGAGTTTGAACCCAAAAGAATTGAAGAAACTCTTCAAGATGAAAGCTGGATTGAAGCTATGCAACAAGAGTTACATCAGTTCAAACTCGATGAAGTATAGGAATTGGTGCCAAGACCAAATAATCATCATGTCATTGGAACCAAATGGGTATTTAGAAACAAACTAGATGATAAAGGCAAAGTAACCGGGAACAAGACAAGACTTGTTCCCAAGGGATACTCTCAAGAAGAAGGAATCGACTATGATGAAACTTATGCCCCAGTAGTAAGACTGGAATCCATAAGACTCCTACTCGCCTATACTTTCTATCACGACTTCAAACTATATCAAATGGATGTCAAGAGCACATTCCTGAATGAATACATCAAGGAGGAAGTCAATGTTGATCAACCTCCTGGTTTTGAAGGTCCAAAATGTCCAAATCATGTGTTTAAACTTCAAAAGGAACTCTGTGGACTTAAGCAAGCTCCACGAGCATGGTATGAAAAGTTAAGTAATTTCCTTATCAACCAAGGCTTTAAGAAAGGTAAAGTTGATACAACTTTATTTATCAAAAGGGAATGTAACGAAATTTTACTCATTCATATTTATGTAGATGATATTATATTTGGTTTATCTAACAAAAATCTCTACAAGGAATTTTCTCAGATCATGCAGAATGATAGGAGAACTTACATTTTTCCTAGGACTGCAAGTCCATCAGACCAAACAAAGCACATTCATACGTAAAGAGAAATATGTTCTTGAACTGGCAAAGAAGTTTGGTCAAGAAAATTGTAAGAAAACTGATTTGGCCATGTCTTCTTCATCCAAGGTAGACAAGGATGAACAGGGTAAATAGGTTGATCAGAAGCTTTATAGAAGCATGATCGGCTCATTATTATATTTAACTGCTTCTAGACCTGACATTATTTTTAGTGTTTGCATGTGTGCTAGATTCCAATCAATTCCCAATGAATCACACCTTACTACTGTCAAAAGAATCATTAAATACATAGGAACCTATCATAATTTGGGACTATGGTATTCTAAGACCTCAGATCTTATATTGCATGGATATTCAGATGCTGATTTTGTAGGTTGTAAATTAGACAGAAAAAGTATTTTAGAAACATGTTAACTTATCAGATCAATGCTGGTGTCCTGGTTCTCCAAGAAACAGAACATTGTAGCTCTATCAACTGCAGAAGCTAAGTATGTTGCCTTAGGAAGTTGCTGTGCACAAATCCTATGGATGAAGCAACAACTGAAGGACTTTGGTGTTCAATCTCACAACGTGGAAATCCAATGTGACAACACCAACGCAATCAATCTCACCAAGAATCCAATCCTGCACTCACGAGCTAAGCATATTGAAATTAAGCATCATTTTATTCGTGATCATGTGCATAATGGTGATATTAGCATTCAATTTGTTGATTCAAAGCATCAATTAGCTGACATATTCACCTAGCCACTTGATAAGAATACATTTGAATATATCAGACAAGAATTATGTATTACTATGATGCCTATTTAAGCTGCTATCTAGACAGGAAGATTTTGCTTCAAAGCTTAAAGCGATATATGGAAGAAGCAAAAGATGCCAAAGCTTCATCTGAAGAAGCTTTATAACTACAAGGAACTCAAAACTTAAAGCATCATCTGAAGATGACATCTTCTGAGTGGAGAACTACTAGAGGTTTGATCATTCAAATTTTTGACGCGTAAGTAGTTATATTTCTAGCAACAAATAAGGTTTGCATTTTCACAATCTTTCTAAATATTATGCAAATATTATTATTGTGTTGGTGGTGTTGACTGTCGATTGAATTAATACATGTTCTTTAAAAGTTTCAACTCTTTTTGCAAAACGGATTTCAAATTTTTCTTCTTTTGGAATATCAATCGTCTGAAGCAATTTCTAAAAGGTATTAACACAAGAACTCGAAATGAACCGTCATATTCTTCCTCAATTCTGCAAGAACAAACTCAACACGAACTAAGCTCTTCCTCTCCAATTACTCACTATCGATCCCAAATTAGAACTTATTTCTTCAAAATCCTTTACCAAATGGCCTCCAAAAGGCATTCCTCGACAAGCAACTCCTCCGAAAAGACCAGCAGATTAAGCTCACCCAACTCTAGGGCTGAAATCAACCCATCGAATCGTCCTGAGATCTCAAGAACGGATGCGGGAAGTCAAAGTCATGCAAAGCCAAGCACCTCTAATCAATCACCCAAAGATATTGAGAGAGACATTCAGAAGCGACATGAATTCCTACATTCTCTCTCTGTCAATGTATCTTCAGAAACTTTTATTCCTGAAAAAGAGAAAAGAATTTATCTGGTTAGGAAAGTTACTATTACGATTCGTAGTATAAGAGCTTAATGAAAAGATGAAGAGCAGATAAATGCCTGATTAAACAGAATGGATTCTTAAATGAGGTTGATTTAAAGCTCTGTGATAAGTTGCTAACCGAAAAGGAATGAAGAGAGCAAGTGATTTAGCTAGAAGTGCGGATAAAATCATGAGGAAGATAGAAAAAGGAAAAATGAAAGTTGGATAAACTTCTGTTAGAGTAACTAAAAGGGACATTGTTGATAGGAAGGGAAGTAGTGTAGAAGATGACGAGAGAGTCTATGAGAAATTTGAGGGAATGAAAATGCAATTCCTTGATGTCAGAGGTTACAAAGATAGAATGTTCCGATCAGATGATCACCATGATATGTATAAGTTATTAGTCAATAGGTCTTCACTGTAGAATAGACCTGTTGAAATTGACTCATTGGAAAGGAGTGGTCTGAATATTCGTTCTCTACTTATTAACTCACATCTCAAGACTTTGTGTGCCTTACAAAGCCCTTGCTATCCTCACCTCACTGCTTATTTCTATTCAAATTTTTGTATGCCTGATAGAGACAACATTCAGTTCTCTCTATCTGACAAAGTATACACCTTAAGTGTCACAGACCTGACATCAATTCTAAAGTGTGAGCAGTACACCTTCAATCATATTTCAATTTCTGACAATAATGTGTTCAGAGCAATCTCTTATAATCCCTCTGCAATCCGATCAGAAACATCAATTATTGATTCTGATTTCTTACCCTGATGTTTCTGCAATCCGATCAGAAACATCAATTATTGATTCTGATTGGTGTTGTTCTTCATAAGGTGATTCTAAACTATCTTTGACCCAAAAATCTATCTTGCACTGTCACTTTTTATGAAGGAAAAATTATATGGGCTATCCTAAATAAAATACCATTCTCTATTCCTCATATAATTTTCCTATACATGCTGAGATCAGTCAGACATGACAAAAGCAAACTACCTTATGGATCCTTGATAACCAGAATTCTTCATGAGCTGAAAATAGATATACCCATCAGATTGAAATCTCCTTGTTTAAGACAAAGAGGCACTAACAAAGTTATGCTGACCAGCATGGGGTATAGTATGGTTAAAGGAATATGGAGAGATCGAAAACAAAACGTGGTAACCATCCATACCTCTAGCACAACATCACCACCAGCATAGATGAACCGCTCAAAGAGGAAATCAGAAATACAAAAAGAAAATTCTGAAGTTGATGTCAAAAGAAAGAAGAAGATAGACCACGTGGTCATACTTGACTCAGACATCAAGACATTGAGAGTTCTGATGATGATATTCCTGAAAGTCATGAAAATCTCCCAAAGGGATCATCAAGTGCTGCACCTGATAACAAACGAAGGTAGTGATCAGAAAAGCAACTATGGTTTTGATGAGAAAAGCATGATTTCTGTGACATTCTGAATTCTGACCCTATCTCGAAACTTATCAGTGAATGAATGTCTATCGATGTATTCTAGTTAATCTCGCTCAGAACTGATCACTCTCGAGTCGACTAACCAATGGGGAATGGCCGTATAGGATTTAAAGTACGTGGACCAAAGAGCTTAACCACGAGTCGGTGCTTTGACCATAAGGATCGCCGAGGGAATATTCTGAACCGCTATAGGTCGATCTAAGAATGGTTTTGGAACAATTTGCTAGTGTCACGCGATTGGTTCACGGGTGAATCCGTATGACCATGGCGTGATTTGCGAATTAACCTAACTCAATCTCTGACGATCGTAACCTACGGAACTAGTAATTGACCCTCGCGATTACATGACAACCAAAGCCGCCGTGACTCGAGCAACCCTTAAACGTGACATTAGTCGCTGGTCGATACGCGTAACTCCTAAGAGCCGCCCGTTAGTCAGAGACGCACTGGAATGACAATTGACAGAATTTAGCCATAGATTGGATTTCGAGATTGGAGGCCGGACATTCGGAGATCGCATTGGAGTAAATTTGGACGTCGCCTCATCGAGGAGCTATTAAGATTAGAAATGGTTCCGTATAGACTAGAAAAGCGAAATTCGAACCGACGAGCGAAATCGACCTTTTTACCCATAGGATTAGCACACTTTTTCAAGGACAAAGCAAGGGCAAAATGGTCATTTGCCAACCCTAAGCCTTCAGCCGAAAATGCAAGGGCAATTGGGTCTTTTGGTCTTCACATTATTGGAGTGCATGACACCAAGCTTGATTGGACAATTTCCCTTAAACCTACCCCACTAACCAAGTCATTCCTAGACACTATTCATTGTCACATACCCCATGAACCACCCCACTACCTTTTCCCTCCAAAATTTCCTTTGCTTCTTATCACTCACTCTCTCTCTCCCTCTTCATTTTCGGCCGACCCTCTCTCTCTCTCATTCTCTCCCTCTTGTTCGCTCTCTCCCTCTCCCTCACCGTTGCCCTCCTCTCGGCCTCAAGGAAGGACCGGCCGACCACCACCGCTTCCCACCACCTTCGACCACCACCAGGGCGACCTTCCCTCGTCCTTTCATCTATTGGAACCACCGTGGAAGCCGAGCGCCGCGCGAGGAGCCCCATGGTCAGATTCGGACCAAAGAAGGAGCAAAGGAGTTCTTAGGGAAACCTTGATCTTTCTTGAGGTAAGTGATTCTAGGGCCTTAGATATATGTGTTACGAGGTTGATAGCTTATATTAGGAGTATTTCTCACTAAGTTAGCATGACATTTGGGGAATTCTTCTTAGGGATCAGACCTGATCGCGCCGGACCAGATCTGCCCACGCCGCTTCACCGCCCCTTGCCGCCGGCCTTGCCTTGCTTTTGGGCTTGGTAAGCTCCCCTAACCCTTTGCTAGGACCTTGAGTGCATGGAAAGACCAACTGGGGTTGATTTGGTAGCTTTTAGGGGGCTGTTTCGGTGGGGTTCTATAGAGATCCGAAATGGCATGTTGTGATCAGAATTTTCCTTGATGAGTTTGATGATTGAATGTTAGGAACTATGGATGGAATGAATTGGTGAATGTCCTAGGGTGTGGGCCGAATGCCCCATGGTGTCTTAGGACTAGCTAGAGCTTGAATTATATCTACTTGAATTGAAGGAATCCTAAATGAAACTTAGGAGTATTCGGTTTTGGGACAATCGTGCGAGTACGTTGAGTAAATGACTTTAACCTATGGATCAAACTCTAGTCGTGGAAAATCTCAAGATGTTCAATTGAGATAAGTGACCCTATGTTAGTAATTTGGGTCTAGTGTGAATAATTAGTGAGTTATAAGCCTTAATTGATTGGTGTGCCGTTAATGGTGTAACATGGCCGAATGGCCATTTATGAAAGCATTGAATTATCTCAATTGATGTGTTATCGACCGCATGACATTGCCATGGACTTGATTTGTTGAATTTTACGACGTATTGCCATGATATGGGATGGTAGCTTGAGGGGTCGAATCAAGCTCATTTTGATGAGAGTGCGCACGATTGATTTAATTATGTCGATGGAAAGAAATTATAAGTATACGTACGTGAGGCATCCTGATGCGTTAAACGCGGGATGGACCTGAGGCGTTAAACGCGGGTCATGAGAAATGGCATTGGAAACCTGAGGCGTTAAACGCGGGCTAAGCCATGAGAGTTTCGATTGTACCGTATATGTGGCATGTCTGCTAAATGATAAAATGTTAAGTTCCCTAGTACAAGTCCCGTCTAGCCTAGTCTGTGAATTACCCAACTGATTATGTTTAATTGAGTGGCACGTGCCATTGCTTTTTATTGTTCATTTAGTCATTGCATGTGTTTAGGAGAGTCTGGAAATCCCAAGTGTCTAGCTTAGGGTTAGGCTAGCTTATTGAGTATATCTCACCCCGTCGAGGGACCCCCATTTTCAGACCCCAAACCCTAAGCATGCCGCCGCCGCCGATTTTTGGGGTGCCCGTCTGGATAGAGCAGTATTCCACGGAGTACCCGGTGGGAGAGGGGAAAGCTTACATTAGGAAGTATGGCACCATCTGGATGGATGTGGGCTTAGCCGACTGGAGGGCAGACAGATTTGCAGCATGGTTCTACCGCGACAACGATCTCACAGTGGGGCCACTGAGGACTTTTGACGTGCCGTGGGATGTCATTGGCGAGCAGGATCCTTCGATTGTACACCCTGCTGATGGGGAGCTCACTGACTCCGAGACCGCACCTGATCCAGACCTTCCGCCGGCACCGTCTCGGAACCCCAAGACCGATGGCGACATCGTGGGGCCCTCTGATGCCGAAGATCCCATGGAGACGGACGAGTCCAAGCCCGAGGAGGATGACGCAGAGCTAGACGATTCCGAGGACGAGCCTTTGGAGGAGGAGTACAACCTTGACGGAGAGGCCATCTACCATCCTCAGCCTGAACCCGAGGATGAAGCAGATCCAGAGCCAGAGATTGAAGAAGAAGAAGAGGAAGAGGAAGACGAGGAAGACCTGGAGGAGTATGACCCAGTGCACCACGAGGATCCCGATGATGACCGCGAGCTCGACCCTTGGACAGCTTAGGCATCCATGACTTTTGTAGTCCCCTTTTGAGTAGTGCCTGACCCTTAGCCCGTCGTCTCTTTTGATTAGGCTAACCATCTCCCCTGATCCCAAGTGTTGTATCCCAGTTTATGTTTATGTTGTAATGTGAATGGTATGGTATGCTATGATTTGATTAAGTGTCTTACTACCCTCAAACCGTTTCGTGTTTAACTGTCTAGGAGTTCTGCATGACGCTGCTGCATGTTCATTTAAGTTTCATTGCCTACCGTGTGTTCGATAGACCCTGGGTATATTTCAGCCAAGCATCTGTTTGGAAGGCGATGATGTGCGCCAGGAGGGACTCGGGGCGTTACAACTTCACAGCTTCTCAGTTTGCTCAGCTGTACATGGCTATTCTCTAAATAAAGGAGCAAATTAATAAAAAATTTAGTCAAATCTCTCAGTTTGTCCTAGTCCAGATCCCCTAAAGCTAAGCCCAATCAACCTCTGCACCATCTATTCTCACCCCACTTCAAAAGATTAAAAAGATTTTTCCAATATTTTTCATCTTTTTGATGTGTTGTTTTTTGTTGATCATTTGACAATTTTATTTATTGGTACTGTACTTGAATATTCTGGATGCTTGTTTGGATATTGTTTCAGTTAATTTCAGAATCGCCTTTCTGTTACTCTCCATCTTTACTGCTACATCATTCAAGGAGAGTACTCATTATTCTTTCAGTTATATATGTTACCCTTTATGCTTTACTAAATGAATCATATGTTCAGGGGAGTATTACTCCATTTATATGCTTTAGTTTTTATGCTTGACCTTTTCGGTCATTCATTTGTCCTTTTGTGTTGAAGACAAAAATGGGGAGAAAGGTTACAAAAGTTAAGGAAAAAGTTACAAGAGATAAGTCATCAAACATGTAGAAAGGAGAAAGGACATCTGTGACAGCAAATCATGATATTGCAAACAACAAGTTATATATATATATATATATATATATCTGTTTATCTCTATGGGTATATCCACAGATGAATGTTCTGTAAATGATGAATATCATGTTATGTGAATGATAAGTTGTTTCAAATACAACAGTTATAAGAAATATGTGAGAACACATACAAACAGGATATTCACACAGGTTTTCAAAACTGAAAATATGAGAACACTAATTCCCATGTTCAGTAGGAACAAGATCTGAAAAGAAATATAACTTCTTTCCTAAGCCGAACAGGTAAACAAGTTCTTTACTTCGAGCATGTTATTAATCTGTATGTTTGGTAACATATTTGTCAAAACAGGTTAACTTAAGTATGTTATAATCATCATAATTGGAGCATGTGTTAAACTGCAAGTTCTGAGCTATTGTGTAACAAGTCTATATCACAAGCGATATGCTCATATACAAGTTATGAGCTATTGTGCAGCAATTCTATATCACAAGCAATATGCTCACATTTATCATGCTGCTCAAGCTTATTATGCATGCGATTAAGTTCTATAAAAAATCAAGTAGAATCACATGTCTATGCTCTGAAATTATATTTGTGCTTAATCTCTAAATCTTAAGCTTTATCGCAAGTTCTGAGACTGCTTATATTGTTAAATATTGACTTCAGAACTTACTCTTGCTAGAAGAACAAATGACAGATTGTTGAAATTCACTCTTAGCAAGATTATACTGAGAGTAACTAAATACTAGTTGCTCACTCTTTTATTTGAATCGTTGTTACTTTTGTGGATAGTTTTGTCATCATAAAAAAGGGAGAGATTGTTGAGAAAAACCCTATGTGATTTTGAAGTTGACAAAACGATCCCAAGTACTCTTAAGTTTCGAGATAATGCCGTGGAATACTTATTTTGCAAATTATCCTTTGGTGCGGGGATGGACAGGATTGAATCTGTCAAAAAAGTTTTTCTCAGATGGGATTTCTGAGGGACTCAGATGCTAGTTGGACCTCAGACGTTGAGTGGGGATAACTCAGACGTTGGACGTTGAGCATGGATAGTTCAGACGTTGGACTGATACTCAAGCTCTGAGTGGAGTATTCACGTGCAGTAATTAGAACTTGAAGAAAAATTTCAAATGTGCTTATTTGACACACTACAACAGATACAATTATGCTGGATCATTCTTGAGGATTCTCTTCAAATTCTGATTACTTCACGTAAATACTTCACTCAGAGATTGAGCATCAGTCCAACGTCTGGGCTATCCACGCTCAACGTCCAACGGCTGAGTTATTCTCAGTCGCATCTGCGTCCCTCAGAAATCCCATCTGAGCAAAACTTTTTTGAAAGATTTAATCCTGTGCATCCCCGCACCAAAGGATAATATGCAAAACAAGTATTCCACGGCAGTATCTCGAAACTTAAGAGTACTGGATCGTTTTGTCAACTTCAAATTCACATAGGGTTTTTCTCAACAATCTTCCACTTTTTGATGATGACAAAACTATGTACAAAAGTAACAACGATTCAAATAAAAGAGTGAGCAACTAGTATTTAGTTACTCTAAGTATAATCTTGCTAAGAATGAATTTCAATAATCTTTCCTTTGTTCTTCTAGCAAGAATAAATTCTGAAGTCAATATTTAACAATATAAGCAGTCTCAGAACTTGTGACAATGCTTAAGATTTAGAGATTAAGCACAAATATAGTTTCAGAGCATATATATGTGATTCTACTTGATTTTCTATAGAACTTAATCACATGCATAATAAGCTTGAGCAGCATGGTAAATGTGAGCATATTGCTTGTGATATACAATTGCTACACAATAACTCAGAACTTGTATATGAGCATAAACTTGTGATATAAACCTATTACACAGTAGCTCAAAACTTGCAGTTTAACACATGCTTAGATTATGACAATTATAACATGCTCAAGTTAACATGTTTTGGCAAATATGTTACCAAACATACAGATTAATAAAATGCTCGAAGTAAAGAACTTGTTCACCTGTTCGGCTTAGGAAAGAAATTATATTTCTTTTCAGATCTTGTTTCTACTGAACATGGGAACTAGTGTTAGCATATTTTTAGTTTTGAAAACCTATGTGAATATCATGTTTGTATGCGTTATCACAAATGTTATGTGAATATCATTCACAAAACATGATATTCACAGAACATTCATAGAACATATGTGTAAACTTTGCATGTCTTGTAACCTATTGTATACAACATTATGACTTGTTGTCACAAATGTCCTTTTTCCTTTCTCCCCCTGTTTGATGACTTATCTCTTGTAACTTTTTTTATTAACTTTTGTAACCTTTCTCTCCCCTTTTGTCATCAGCACAGAAGGGCAAATGAATGACCGAAAAGGTCAAGCATAGAAACTAAATCTCATACATGGAGTAATACTCCCCCTGAACATATGATTCATCCAGTAAAGTATAAAGGGTAACATATATAACAGAAAGAATAATGAGTGATCCCCCTGAATGATGTAGCAGTAAAGATGGAAAGTAACAGAAAGGCAATCATGAAATTAACTAAAATAATATCTAAACAACCATCTAGAAAATTCAAGTACAATACCAATAAATAAAATTGTCAAACGATCAACCAAAAATAACACATCAAAAAGATGAAAAATATTGGAAAAATATGTCTAATCTTTTGGAGTGGGGTGAGAGGTAGATAGTGCAAAGGTTGATTGGGCTTGGCTTTAAGGGATCTGGACTAGGACAAACTGAGAGATTTGGCTAAATTTCTAATCAATTCTTCTTTAGTTTGAGAATAGCCCTGTCCATATGAGCAAGCTGAGAAGTTGTAAGGTCCTTAGCAGTGGTCCTTTGTAATACTATTTTAGCTTCTACCTTAGCATTCAGACCTTCAATCTCTGAGTGTAGAGAGTCTCGAATGTTGGTCAGTTTCTGATCAAGAGCTCTTTGATTTAGTAACAATTCTCTGAGAAAGTCTGAGTTTGTGGCATGATCGGCGTCATCAGTCTGAGTATCCACGTGTGAAGACTTCCCTTGAGTTCTAACTGGTGGATCAGATGATGATACTGACTTCCCTAGGGAATCTGTAACATCAGCAACATTAAGATCCATCTCAATATCCTCTCCTTCAGACATAGCTCTTTGAGGAATTACCCCTTCAGTTTTGAGAAAGTCAGATATGTTGACCCGGGCAATCTTTTCAGCCTATTTGCGAGCCTCTTCTACAGCTTCCATTTTCAATTTTTCTTTCTCTGCTTGTTCCTTCTTCTTTCTCTCTTCTTCTCTGGCTTTTGCTTCTTGCTGCTGCTCTAAATCCTTTGTATGGACATCCTCATTGGTTGATGTCACAATGGTCCTTACCAAATCTTCTAGCTTAGTTTCACTCACCAATAAGCTGTCAGAGTCATGTTCTTTCTCAATTCTGTCAAGTAATACTCTGGCAAGCTTCATCTTCTCGAGGACTGATTTGGTTAGTTTGTGAGCAATCATTTTAATCCTTCTCTTACGAGTGGATTTTGAATATTGTCCTGCAGGTTCAGGCTGTGGAGTCTTCGCAATAGGTTGCTTCTAAGCAGGTTTCTCATTGATCTGTGGCAAATCGACAATCACTGTTTGCCTTTTTCTATCCGTCCACTTTCCATCCTCAACCTTATATCCCATCTTGGAAAGCATTGTCTCACCAGTGCTACCTTGAGGCATCTCAACTGATCTGAGTTCTAAAGGGATTGGTATCCTCAGATACTCAAAAATTCTGCTGATCAGGGAACCATATGGCAACTGACCCTTGGTCTTTTTCACAACTCTCCTCAAGTGTAGAAAGATTAAATGTGGGAGAGAGAAGGGTTTGCCATTCAGAATGGCCCAAATGAGTTTGGCCTCATACTTGGAGATATCAGTCTTGGAGGATCCTTTAGGCCTAAGGCAGTTGATGACTACCTTATGCAGAATTATGGTTCGCAGTGGAAAGAGGTTATGTTCAACGTGGGGTTTGTTTGATCTAGAGAGATTGAGCTTTCCAAACAGCTCCTTGTAGACATCTTCATCAGAGATGGGAATTTTGACAAAAGTGAATAGTTCGGACTGAAGAATGTCTGCAAAGTCTGTAGCACTTAGAATGATATTTTGCTCACGAAATGAGAATTGAATTGCATCTCTATCAAGCATAGTGAAGTTAGAGTAAAAATATGCAGTCAATTCACGATAGCAAGAAGTGGCTAATGAGCAAAATTGTTGTAGATGAAGATTCGTAATAGGATAAAGAATCTGCAAGCCATTCCTCTCAAAGAAATCAAACTCAATATTGAGCAAGCAATGCCTCATAGCATTTCTTGTGCTTTGTTGTTCTAAACAACTTATCTGCAGCCTTATAAAAAAAAAATAACTTATCTGCAGTGTGACATCCTGAATTCTGACCCTATCTCGAAACTTATCAGTGAATGAATTTCTATCGATGTATTCCAGTTAATCTCGCTCAGAACTGATCACTCTCGAGTCGACTAACCAATGGGGAATGGCCGTATAGGATTTAAAGTACGTGGACCAAAGAACTTAACCACGAGTCGGCGCTTTGACCATAAGGATCATCGAGGGAATATTCTGAACCGCTATAGGTCGATCTAAGAATGGTTTTAGGACAATTTGCTAGTGTCATGCGATTGGTTCACGAGTGAATCCGTATGACCATGGCGTGATTTGCGAATTAACCTAACTCAATCTCTGACGATCGTGACCTGCAGAACTAGTAATTGACCCTCACGATTACATGACAACCAAAGCCGCCGTGACTCGAGTAACTCTTAAACGCGACATAAGTCGCGGGTCGATACGCGTAACTCCTAAGAGCCGCCCGTTAGTCAGAGACGCACTGGAATGACAATTGACTGAATTTAGCCATAGATTGGACTTCGAGATTGGAGGCCGGACATTCGGAGATCGCTTTGGAGTAAATTTGGACGTCGCCTCGTCGGAGAGTTAGTAAGATTAGAAATGGTCCCGTATAGACTAGAATAACGAAATTCGAACCGACGAACGAAATCGACCCTTTTACCCATAGGATTAGCACGCTTTCCAAGGTCAAAGCAAGGGGCAAAATGGTCATTTGCCCTCCCCCATCTTCAGCCGAAATCCCAAGGGTATAGAGGTCATTTGAGTGATGAATTATTGCAATGCAATCCACCAAGCTTGATTTGACAATTTCCCCAAACCTACCCCACTAAAACAAGTCATTCTTAGATACTATTCCTTGTCATTCACAAGCTTAACCACCCCACCATCCCATTTCCCCTCCAAATCCCATCTTCCTTATATCTCTCTCTCTCTCTCCCTCTCCCATTCGGACGATCACTCCCTCCCTCTCTTCACTCTCTCGTTCGCTCTCTCTTCCTCTCACTCTCGCCCGTCGCCGCCCCCTCTCTCTCGGCCAAGCCACGACCGGCCGCCCCTTCGCCGCCACTCCGCCACCTCGAACCACCACCAAGGCACGTCCCTCTTGCCATTAGACCGCCCTAGCAGCCGCCGTTCGGCCCGGAACCGCCCGAAGCGTCGCCGACCAGAACCGGAGCTTGAGGGGAAATCGGGGGCTGTTCTTGAGAGTCCATTGTTGATCTTGAGGTAAGTTGTTCTTAGTGCTTAGGTAGACATATTAAGAGGCTTTAGGCTTGTGGTAGAAGTAGTATTAAGATTTGTTTGTGATGATTTTCTCCTAGAACCCCGCGGACCAGGTCTGACCGCCGAGGACCGCCGCTTCGTCGCCACTTGCCGCCGGCCTTGCCCTAGCTCTTGGACTTGGTAAGCTCCCTTAAACCTTTGCTAGGACCTTGAGTGCATGGGAGGACCAATTAGGGGTGATTTTGTAACATTTAGGGGGCTGTTTCGGTGGGGTCCTCTAGGGATCCGAATTTGCATATTGTGATCAGAATTTTCATGGATGAGTTTTGATGATTGAATGTTAGGAACCATGGATGGAATGCTTTGGTGGATGTCCTAGGGAGTGGGCCGAATGCCCCATGGTGTCTTAAGACTAGCTAGAGCTTGATTTATATCTATTTGAATTGATGGAATCCTAATTGAGGCTTAGGAGTGTTCGGTTTTGGGGAGATTGTGCGAGCACGTTTAGTAGACGACTTTTAACCTATGGATAGTACTCTAGTCGAGGAAATAGCAAGAAGTTAAATTGAGCTAAGTGGCCCTATGTTAGTAATTTTGGGTCTTGTGTGATTAATTAGTGAGTTATAAGCCTTAATTGATTGGTGTGCCGTTAATGGTGTAACATGGCCGAATGGCCATTTGTGAAAGCGATGAATTATCTCAATTGATGTGTTATCGACCGCATGACATTGCCATGGACTTGATTTGTTGAACTTTAAGGTGTATTGCCATGATATGGAATGGTAGCTTGAGGGGTCGAATCGGGCTCAATTTGATGAAAGCGTGCACGATTGATTTAACTATGTCGATGGAAAGAAATTATAAGTATACGTATGTGAGGCATCCTGATGCGTTAAACGCGGGATGGACCTGAGGCGTTAAACGCGGGTCATGAGGAAATGGCATCGGAAACCTGAGGCGTTAAACGCGGGTTCCTTGATCTCTTAAGCCTGATGCGTTATTACGCGGGCTAAGCCATGAGGGTTTCGATTATATCATACATGAGGATTGTCTGCCAAATGATGGAACGTTAAGTGCCCAAGTACAAGTCCTGCCTAGCCTAAACTTGTGAATTGCTTGACTAAATACGTTTCTAATTGAGTTATTATATGCCATTACCTGCTGTTTGATTGTTTGGCCATTGCATGTGCTTGGGAAGTGTCTGGAAGTCCCCAAGGGTCTAGCTTAGGCTTAGGCTAGCTTATTGAGTATATCTCACCCCGTCGTGGGACCCCCATTTTCAGACCCCAAACCCTGATCATACCACCGCCGCCGATTTTTGGGGTGCCCGTCTGGATAGAGCAGTATTCCACGGAGTACCCGGTGGGAGAGGGGAAAGCTTACATTAGGAAGTATGGCACCATCTTGATGGATATAGGCTTAGCAGATTGGAGGGCGGACAAGTTTGCAGCATGGTTCTACCGTGATGGAGACCTTGAGGTTGGGCCGCTGAGGACTTTTGATGTGCCGGGGGATGTCATTGGCGAGCAGGATCCTTCGATCGTACACCCTGCTGATGGGGAGCTCACTGACTCCGAGACCGTACCTGATCCAGACCTTCCGCCGGCACCGTCTCAGAACCCCGAGATTGATGGCGACATCGTAGGGCCCTCTGATGCCGAAGATCCCATGGAGACGGACGAGTCCGAGGCCGAGGAGGATGAGGCAGAGCTAGACGATTCCGAGGACGTGCCTTTGGAGGAGGAGTACAACCCTGACGGAGAGGCCATCTACCATGATCAGCCTGAACCCGAGGATGAGGCAGATCCAGAGCCAGAGTTTGAACAAAAAGAAGAAGAAGAGGAAGAGGAAGACGAGGAAGACCTGGAGGAGTACGACCCAGTACACCGCGAGGATCCCGATGATGACCGCGAGCTTGACCCTTAGATAGTCTAGTCATCCATGACTTTTTGGAGTTCCACTTTTGAGTAGCACCTGACCCTTAGCCCGTCGTCTCTTTTGATTAGGCTAACCATCTCCCCTGATCCTAATTGGCTGGCGTCGTCTTTAGTAGGCTTAAGGCTATAAGGCTTCGTACTTGGCACTGGGTGTTGACTGCTGCTTGCTTGGTTGGGTAATTGATTTGATTTGGCTAAGTTGCAGAGGCAACTGATTGCGTGGTGCAATGGTGATCCCCTCGTTGTGATGCTTTTAATGGTTGCTTTAACTATGATTGCTGCTATGAAAATAGCGTAGCCTTGTTCGACTTAAGTAGATGACTTAGGTCTCAAATTCCTGAATGGAATTATAGTGGCTCAGGTGTTGTGAAACTTAGCGAGATGAGTAACCGGACCAGAGGTACTGGAGGAGCGTCTAGCTCTAGGCCGCAAGTAGTAGAAGATCCTAGGTATGACGGAGTCATGAGGATCCTAGAAGAAATTGGGAACTTGATGGGCAGGCAAGCCGAGGAGAGGGCTGTTGCCGTTGCCCAGGCTGCTGAAGCTGCAGTCGCTGCCGCCAACTTAGCAAACGGGAATAACGGGAACAATGGTTATGGTAATGAAGGTGGCAACGCCCATGGACAAGGAAATCGAGGGATGGGCCAGCTGATGGAACACTTTATGAAGCTGAAGCCACCAAAGTTCGATGGTACAGGGGACCCTGGAACTGCCCCTACTTGGATTGAAGAATTGGAAAAGGCCTTTGAGGCGCTGGGTTGTACTGAGGCTGAAAAGGTAGTCCTGGCTGTGTACCAGCTACGAGGAACGGCGAATGATTGGTGGAAGACCACCAAGGGAAGAATTTTCCCAGAAGGCACAGAACCCAACCGGACTGTCTTCTCCGAAGTGTTTACTGCCAAGTATTTCTCCAGAGCGGCTCGGGAACAGAAGATAGTTGAGTTTCAGAATCTCCGCCAGAACCAGATGACCATAGATCAATATGAGGCTGAGTTCGCAAGGCTGTCTAAGTATGCCCCGAGAATGGTCGAGAACCCTGAGGATAGGGCGAGAAGGTTCAGGGATGGATTGAGACCTGACCTTCGCAGCCAGTTGGTGCTGTTGGACCTACAGGGCTATGACGCCATCTATGAAAGAGGTCAGTTGGTGGAAAGGGACATGAGGGAAAGAGGAGTAGCATCTGGATCGCGGTTCACTCCCGTGAGGGATCACCGCCAGTTCGGCAAAAGGCCGATGGTGAACAACCGGCGTTTCGTCCCTCCGATCAGAAGGAACATTAGCAAGCCTGCTCCCCGGCCGAGTTGGAACTGCCGTTTGTGTGGACGGAAGCATGGGAACGGACCTTGCTCGAGCAGGACGGGCGCTTGCTTCAAGTGTGGCCAGTTGGGCCATCAGATACGGAATTGCCCGAGCCAGGCACCAGGAGCTCAGACTCAAGGGAACCGGCCACCAGCGGGACCGCAGGCAGGAGCTCCGTAGAACAATACAAATAGGCCGCCAGCTCAAGGAAGGGTTTATGCTGTGACGCGTAGGGAGGTGGAGAACGCGCCTGGCGTGGTCACAGGTACGATTACTTTATGTGATCATGCTGCCTATGCCTTGTTTGACCCTGGAGCATCGCATTCGTTTATATCTGCTCAGTTTGCTGATTTGGTCGGAATTGAATTGAAACCATTGGAAGTGATATTGCATGTTACCACCCCTTTAAAGGATAAAGTGCTGGTTTCATTAGGTTGTTCGGATTGTAAGATAGTCATTGGGGGTAGTGAGGAACGAATAGATTTAGCTGTGCTTCCCATGTTTGACTTTGATGTGATTATTGGAATGGATTGGTTGAGTAGGCAGAGAGCAGTCGTTGATTGTGGTAGCAGGGTGATTCATTTCCATCCCAATGATCGCCCTAGATTCGAGTTTGTGGGAAGTCGAGGAGGAACCTAAATCCCTTTGATTTCGTCACTGGAAGTGACTAGGCTGTTGAACGAAGGATGTCAAGCTTACTTAGCTGCCGTAGTGTATCCGACCGTAGAGGAACCAAAGCTAGAGGACATAGTTGTAGTACATGATTACCCTGATGTCTTCCCTCAAGAGTTACCAGGGTTGCCTCCAGAAAGGGAAATAGAGTTCGTAATTGAATTATGTCACGCCCCGAGTCCGTTCGCGCACGCGACATCACCCTACTGCCGAACCATGCAATTCTATACCCAGGATCCAACGGCACGTACTAGACAATGAAACTTATATGCACATGCGGAAGCAACACTCACAACTCCTACCAAATGTATAACATGATGACTTGAGGAAAACAGAGCACTTAATCATAACATAACACAACATCAGTTTTACAACATAAGCATAGATAGAAAATACAACACTGGAGACCAGGGAAGCGGGTCAGCCTAATCAAAAGGGAACATCTAGACCAAAAGTTAGGCACTACACAAAAGTCACTCCTAAAGGTCAAGGGCACCTATGGCTATATGGGGGTCAGGCTCGCGGTTGGATCAGTCATGGCCAGCTGCGGGATGGTACTCTACCCAGTCGCCCGGCTGCACCTCTTCAGGAACTTCGTCTTCTGACTCGGACTCGGTGAACACTAGGGCATCGTCCTCCTCGGGGTCGGACTCCCAGACAATGGGCTCGCCAACGGCACCTACAGCCTCCCACTCGAATCCTACCTCCTCCGTAGGATGGTCGCCGGCGTCAGAAGGCTCGACGATCTCGCCATCAGCAACGGGGTTCTGGGACGGTGCTGGCGGGAGATCTGGATCAGGGGCGGTCTCGGAGTCGGTGAGCTCCCCATCAGCTGGATGTACGATCGAAGGGTCCTGCTCGCCAACGGCATCCCAGGGCACGTCAAAAGTCCTCAGCGGCCCAACCTCAAGGTCTCCATCACGGTAGTACCAAGCTGCGAACCTATCTGGCCTCCAGCTCGGAAATCCCACATCCATCCAAATAGTGCCATACTTCCTAATATAAGCTTTCCCTTCTCCCACCGGGTACTCCGTGGAATACTGCGCCACCCAGACGGGTACCCCAAAAATCGGCCGCGGCGGCATGCTTAGGGTTTGGGGTCTGAAAATGTGGGTCCCACGACGGGGTGAGATAAACTCAGTAAACTAACCCTAACCCTAGACTCACAAGGGATTTCCAGACACTCACAAACACATGCAATGACCAAACATGCAAAGGTAGGCGAATGGCACTCAACAGCTCAAATAGAGTATAATAGGGCATCCAATTAACATTTTATAGATTGACTTGGCTTCGTACTTGGTAACGTGGCACTTATCAGTATGTAGCATAAGGATAGCTTATAATCATATATGGTTGCACCTCGCATGGCAGAGCCCGCGTAATAACGCATCAGGCTTATAATATCGTGGAATCCGCGTTTAACGCCTCAGGTTATCCTTTGCCATGACATGACCCGCGTTTAACGCATCAAGTCTATCCCGCGTTTAACGCATCAGGATAATATACGCACATAGGCCCATAATTCACCCAATTATAGCATAAAACAATCACATGTGCATAACGTCCATACAAGGACCACTTGGCCACTCTAAATCACAATCCCGTACCGTGGCACATCATTATATCACAATCGATGAAGGCCCTTAACATATAACATAATTACTCGCATTTCAATCACAATGGTTCATTTCAAGCATTAAGGCCATTTTAGGTACCAATCCTCGACAAGACAATTACGTTACGATCTCAATCAATTGGGGCCAATACGACATCCTACAATAAGTCTCATTTTCAATTAAACAAGTTGCTTTCTACCCCTATACCAATCGGCCTTCACAATCTCATAGGCCAATCACGCCATAACACCACAAAATGCATCAATTCACCACATAAAGCCTAATGCACAATCATTGTCCCCATTCACCCATTAAATAACATCATATTGCTCATGATCAGAATGCTACAAGGCCGCTTGACCATTTTTCAATGACGCATCATGCAACTCTCCATAGGGCCGATCACACCTAGGCACCATTTAGAATTTCACTAGTTCCAACAAGCTAAATTCAAGCTCTAACACTTCTAAGGGTATCGTGGGGTATTAGGTCAGCATATAAGGGTATCTACCAACCTATTTAAACCATGATTTTCACATTCCAAACATTAATTTCCATCTAGCACAATCAGCCCTCTAAAACCCAATTTCGGGTTTCCTATGCACCAAGCCAAAACAGCCCCTTAAACACTTCAAAACCAACTCTCACTTGGTCCTTCCATCACCATGGTCCTAGTATAAGGTTAGGGGAAGCTTACCAAGTCTTCCAAAGCTAAGCAAAGCCGGCGGCAACGGCGGAGGAGCGGCGCGAGTGGTCTGGTCCGGCGCGATCAGACCTGGTCCCTAGGAAAAATCCACCATTGGCCAAGCTAACTTAATGAGAAACACTCCTAACACAAGCCATTAACCCTCTAACATGTCTACCTAAGTACTAAGGGCCACTTACCTCAAGAAAAACCGAAGCTTTCCCCAAGAACTCCCTTTCCTCCTCCTCGGTTCGAATCTGGTCGTGGGCTTACTTGCGTGGTGCTCGGCTTCAACGGCAGTCCAACACGGTGGAAGGGCGAGGATAGGTCGCCTAGGTGGTGGTCGAAGGTGGTGGTCGGCCGGCTCTTCCTTGGGGCCGAGAGAGAGAGCGACGGTGAGGGAGAGGGAGAGAGCGAAAATGAGAGAGAGGGATCTGATGGGGTGGTGGCCAAATGAAGAAGAGAGGGAGAGTGTTTTTGGAGGGAAAAGAGTGAGTGGAGTGGTTCATGGGGGTAAAGGACATGAATAGGAACCTTGAATGACAAGGTTTAGTGGGGTAGGTTTGGGGATTTTGTCAAATCAATTGTGTATCTTCAAAACCAATAATTCAACCTTCAAAATGACCATAATACCCCTCTAATTTCGGCTGGTGGCTTGGGGAGGCAAATGACCATTTTGCCCTTGCTTGTTTTAAGAGAAAAGTGTACTAAACTAGGGTAAAAGGGTCCTATTTCACTTGGCAGTCCTAATTTTGCTTTTCTAATCTATACGGGACTATTTCTAACCTTAATAGCTCTCCGATGAGGCGACGTCCAAATTTACTCCAATGCGATCTCCGAATGTCCGGCCTCCAATCTCGAAGTCCAATCTATGGCTAAATTCAGTCAATTGTCATTCCAGTGCGTCTCTAACTAACGGGCGGCTCTTAGGAGTTACGCGTATCGACCCGCGACTTATGTCACGTTTAAGAGTTACTCGAGTCACGGCGGCTTTGGTTGTCATGTAATCGCGAGGGTAATTCGCTAGTCCCGAAGGTTACGACCGTTAGGAATCGATTTAGGTTAATTCGCAAATCATGTCATGGTCATACGGAATCACCCGTGAACCAATCGCACGACACTAGCAAATCGTTCTAAAACCATTCTTAGATCGACCTTGAGCGGTTCAAAATATTCCCTCGACGATCCTTATGGTCAAAGTGCCGACTCGTGGTTAAGTTCTTTGGTCCACGTACTTTAAATCCTATACGGCCATTCCCCATTGGTTAGTCGACTCGAGAGTGATCAGTTCTGAGCGAGATTAACTGGAATGCATCGATAGACATTCATTCACTGATAAGTTTCGAGATAGGGTCAGAATTCAGGATGTCACAAATTAGCACCTGGAACAGAGCCAATCTCGAAGGCACCCTATAGGATGTCCTTGTCAGAGTTGAAGGAATTGAAGGTTCAGATGCAAGAATTGCTGGACAAAGGATTTATTCGTCCGAGCGCTTCGCCTTGGGGGGCGCCGGTCTTGTTTGTAAGGAAGAAGGATGGGTCGTTGCGCTTATGCATTGATTACCGGCAGTTGAACCGGGTGACTATCAAGAATAAGTGCCCGTTGCCACGAATTGACGACTTGTTTGATCAACTACAAGGAGCTTCTGTGTTCTCCAAGATAGACCTAAGGACAGGTTATCACCAGTTGAGGATTAAGAAGGAAATTATACCGAAGACCGCCTTTCGGACGAGATATGGGCATTACGAGTTCACAGTCATGCCGTTTGGATTGACTAATGCCCCAGCTGCTTTCATGGATTTGATGCATAGAGTGTTCAAAGAGTACTTGGACCAGTTCGTCATTGTCTTCATCGACGACGCTCTGATTTACTCAAAGAGTCCTGAGGAACACGAGGAGCAATTGAGTAGAGTTCTACGGACATTGAGGGAACACTCGATGTACGCCAAGTTCAGTAAGTGCGAGTTTTGGCTTAACAAAGTTGCGTTCCTTGGACATGTCATCTTCTGAAATGGAATTTCTGTGGACCCAGCAAAGATTGAAGCAGTAACGAATTGGCCTAGACCTACGTCAGTGACGGAGATTCGAAGCTTCCTCGGATTGGCAGGATATTACCGCAGGTTCGTAGAAAAGTTTTCCTCGATAGCTACTCCTTTGACGAGGCTGACTAAGAAGGATACGAGGTTTGAATGGACGGATAAGTGTGAGAGGAGTTTTCAGGAACTGAAGCATCGTTTGACGACTGCACCAGTGTTAACCATCCCTTCTGGACCTTGAGGTTACGAGATTTATAGCGATGCGTCGCTGAAAGGATTAGGATGCGTCTTGATGCAACATGGAAGAGTTGTAGCTTATGCATCGAGACAGTTAAGACCTCATGAGACGAACTACCCGACGCATGATTTAGAACTAGCAGCTATCATCTTCGGCTTGAAGATTTGGAGGCACTACTTGTGCGGAGAAAGGTTTCAGATTTACACGGACCACCAGAGTTTGAAGTACTTGTTTTCCCAAAAGGAGTTAAACATGAGACAACGTCGCTGGATGGAACTGCTCAAGGACTATGATTGTGATATCCTTTATCACCCCGGAAAGGCAAATAAGGTTGCGGATGCGCTAAGTCGGAAATCGAGCATCGCGCATTAGTTGGTTAAGGAATGGACCTTGTTGGAACGGATAAGGGATTCGGAGTTTAGGCTCGAAGTTTGCCAGCTGTCTTGTCTTCTAGCGACATTGAGAATTGAGCCAGAGATTCACGAGAAGGTGAAAGCGTTGCAATCTACGGACCCCGACATCCAAAAGACCCTGGAAACGGATGCCGGAAAAAGGAAACCCGACTTTCAAGTGTCCGAAGATGGGATTATGAAGTTTCGTGGACACTTGTGCGTACCCAATGATGAGGAGCTAAGAGAAAGGATCTTGTCGGAAGCGCATAGGAGCAACTATAGTATTCACCCGGGTAGCACGAAGATGTATCAGAACTTGCGTCAACACTACTGGTGGAATGGAATGAAAGTAGATGTAGCTAAGCATGTGGCGAAGTGTTTGACGTGCCAGCAAGTTAAGGCTCAGCATTGTAAGCCTGGTGGGATGTTACAGCCTTTGGAAATCCCCGAGTGGAAGTGGGAACACATCACCATGGACTTTGTCATAGGTTTGCCGAGGAGTCAGAGACGACATGATTCGATTTGGGTGATCGTGGATAGGCTGACTAAGTCCTCACACTTCTTGGCAGTAAGGAAAGATTTCGCAATGGATAGATATGCAGAGTTGTACATGAGGTACGTAGTTCGCCTTCATGGAGTTCCAGTGACGATTACTTCGGACAGGGACCCCAAGTTTACCGCTTCATTTTGGAAAAGCCTACAAGTGGCCTTGGGAACGAAACTACAGTACAGCACCGATTACCACCCCCAGACAGACGGACAATCTGAAAGGACAATTCAGACGCTTGAGGACATGCTAAGAGCATGCGTATTGGACTTTAAAGGAGGTTGGGAAGATCAGTTGCACTTGGTAGAATTTGCCTATAACAACTGTTACCAACAGAGCATCGGAATGGCACCGTTCGAAGCATTATACGGTAGAGCCTGCAGGACACCTTTGTGCTGGGACGATGTTGGTGAACGAAGCATAACAGGCCCAGAGTTAGTAGAACAGTCAGTGGAGGCAGTGAAAATCATAAGAGAAAGATTGAAAACCGCGCAGAGCCGCTAGAAGAGTTACGCTGACAAGCGGTGCAGACCTTTGGAGTTTCAAGTAGGAGACCACGTTTTCTTGAAAGTGTCACCGATGCGGGGTCTATCTCGATTTGGAAAGAATGGAAAGTTGAGTCCGAGGTATGTAGGCCCTTTCGAAATTCTGGAACGAGTTGGAACTCTGGCCTACAGACTCGCCCTGCCGCCAAGCTTATCACAGGTTCACAATGTATTCCACGTGTCGATGCTGAGAAAGTATGAACCAGACGCAACTCATGTGTTGGACCACGAAGTAATAGAAGTGGACGATCGGGTAACGTATGTGGAGAGACCAGTCATGATCGAAGACAGGAAGGAGCAAGTCCTGAGGAATATGACGATTCCGCTAGAAAAGGTGATCTGGGAGCACCATGGAACTGAAGGAGCCACTTGGGAAAGCGAGGAAGCGATGAGGCGTCAGCACCCCCATTTGTTTGAGTAAGTGGTTGTAACGTAAATTTCGAGGACGAAATTTTTGTAAGGGGGGAAGAGTTGTGACATCCTGAATTCTGACCCTATCTCGAAACTTATCAGTGAATGAATGTCTATCGATGTATTCTAGTTAATCTCGCTCAGAACTGATCACTCTCGAGTCGACTAACCAATGGGGAATGGCCGTATAGGATTTAAAGTACGTGGACCAAAGAACTTAACCACGAGTCGGCGCTTTGACCATAAGGATCGTTGAGGGAATATTCTGAACCGCTATTGGTCGATCTAAGAATGGTTTTAGGACGATTTGCTAGTGTCATGCGATTGGTTCACGGGTGAATCTGTACGACCATGGCGTGATTTGCGAATTAACCTAACTCAATCTCTGACGATCGTGACCTGCGGAACTAGTAATTGACCCTCACGATTACATGACAACCAAAGCCGCCGTGACTCGAGTAACTCTTAAATGTGACATAAGTCGCGGGTCGATACGCGTAACTCCTAAGAGCCGCCCGTTAGTTAGAGACGCACTGGAATGACAATTGACTGAATTTAGCCATAGATTGGACTTCGAGATTGGAGGCCGGACATTCGGAGATCGCTTTGGAGACGTCGCCTCGTCGGAGAGTTAGTAAGATTAGAAATGGTCCCGTATAGACTAGAATAGCGAAATTCGAACCGACGAACGAAATCGACCCTTTTACCCATAGGATTAGCACGCTTTCCAAGGTCTAAGCAAGGGGCAAAATGGTCATTTGCCCTCCCCCATCTTCAGCAGAAATCCCAAGGGTATATAGAGGTCATTTGAGTGATGAATTATTGCAATGCAATCCACCAAGCTTGATTTGACAATTTCCCCAAACCTACCCCACTAAAACTAGTCATTCTTAGATGCTATTCCTTGTCATTCACCAGCTTAACCACCCCACCATCCCATTTCCCCTCCAAATCCCATCTTCCTTATATCTCTCTCTCTCTCTCCCTCTCCCATTCGGACGATCACTCCCTCCCTCTCTTCACTCTCTCGTTCGCTCTCTCTTCCTCTCACTCTCGCCCGTCGCCGCCCCCTCTCTCTTGGCCAAGCCACGACCGGCCGCCCCTTCGCCGCCACTCCGCCGCCACGAACCACCACCAACGCACGTCCCTCTTGCCATTAGTCCGCCCTAGCAGCCGCCGTTCGGCCCGGAACCTCCCGAAGTGTCGCCGACCAGAACCGGAGCTTGAGGGGAAATCGGGGGCTGTTCTTAGAGTCCATTGTTGATCTTGAGGTAAGTTGTTCTTAGTGCTTAGGTAGACATATTAAGAGGCTTTAGGCTTGTGGTAGAAGTAGTATTAAGATTTGTTTGTGATGATTTTCGCCTAGAACCCCGCGGACCAGGTCTGACCGCCGAGGACCGCCGCTTCGTCGCCACTTGCCGTCGGCCTTGCCCTAGCTCTTGGACTTGGTAAGCTCCCCTAAACCTTTGCTAGGACCTTGAGTGCATGGAAGGACCAATTAGGGGTGATTTTGTAACATTTAGGGGGCTGTTTCGGTGGGGTCCTCTAGGGATCCGAATTTGCATATTGTGATCAGAATTTTCATGGATAAGTTTTGATGATTGAATGTTAGGAACTATGGATGGAATGCTTTGGTGGATGTCCTAGGGAGTGGGCCGAATGCCCCATGGTGTCTTAAGACTAGCTAGAGCTTGATTTATATCTATTTGAATTGATGGAATCCTAATTGAGGCTTAGGAGTGTTCGGTTTTGGGGAGATTGTGCGAGCACGTTTAGTAGACGACCTTTAACCTATGGATAGTACTCTAGTCGAGGAAATAGCAAGAAGTTAAATTGAGCTAAGTGGCCCTATGTTAGTAATTTTGGGTCTTGTGTGATTAATTAGTGAGTTATAAGCCTTAATTGATTGGTGTGCCGTTAATGGTGTAACATGGCCGAATGGCCATTTGTGAAAGCGATGAATTATCTCAATTGATGTGTGACATTGCCATGGACTTGATTTGTTGAACTTTAAGGTGTATTGCCATCATATGGGATGGTAGCTTGGGGGGTCGAATCGGGCTCAATTTGATGAAAGCGTGCACGATTGATTTAACTATGTCGATGGAAAGAAATTATAAGTATACGTATGTGAGGCATCCTGATGCGTTAAACGCGGGATGGACCTGAGGCATTAAACGCGGGTCAAGAGGAAAGGGCATCGAAAACCTGATGCGTTAAACGCGGGTTCCTTGATCTCTTAAGCCTGATGCGTTATTACACGGGCTAAGCCATGAGGGTTTTGATTATATCATACATGAGGATTGTCTGCCAAATGATGGAACGTTAAGTGCCCAAGAACAAGTCCTGCCTAGCATAAACTTGTGAATTGCTTGACTAAATACGTTTCTAATTGAGTTATTATATGCCATTACCTGCTGTTTGATTGTTTGGCCATTGCATGTGCTTGGGAAGTGTCTGGAAGTCCCAAGGGTCTAGCTTAGGGTTAGGCTAGCTTATTGAGTATATCTCACCCCGTCGTGGGACCCCCATTTTCAGACCCCAAACCCTGATCATGCCGCCACCGCCGCCGATTTTTGGGGTGCCCGTCTGGATAGAGCAGTATTCCACGGAGTACCCGGTGGGAGAGGGGAAAGCTTACACATTATGAAGTATGGCACCATCTGGATGGATATAGGCTTAGCAGATTGGAGGGCGGACAAGTTTGCAGCATGGTTCTACCGTGATGGAGACCTTGAGGTTGGGCCGGTGAGGACTTTTGACGTGCCGGGGGATGTCATTGGCGAGCAGGATCCTTCGATCGTACACCCTGCTGATGGGGAGCTCACTGACCCCGAGACCGCACCTGATCCAGACTTTCCGCCAGCACCGTCGCAGAACCCCGAGAGTGATGGCGACATCGTGGGGCCCTCTGATGCCGAAGATCCCATGGAGACGGACGAGTCCGAGCCCGAGGAGGATGAGGCAGAGCTAGACGATTCCGAGGACGAGCCTTTGGAGGAGGAGTACAACCCTGACGGAGAGGCCATCTACCATGATCAGCCTGAACCCGAGGATGAGGCAGATCCAGAGCCAGAGTTTGAAGAAGAAGAAGAAGAAGAGGAAGAGGAAGAGGAAGACGAGGAAGACCTGGAGGAGTACGACCCAGTACACCGCGAGGATCCCGATGATGACCGCGAGCTCGACCCTTAGATAGTCTTGTCATCCATGACTTTTTGGAGTTCCACTTTTGAGTAGCACCTGACCCTTAGCCCGTCGTCTCTTTTGATTAGGCTAACCATCTCCCCTGATCCTAATTGTTGTATCCCAGTTTATGTTTATGTTGTAAAGTGATTCGTATGCTATGCTATGACTTGATTAAGTGTCTTACTTCCCTCAAACCCTATCGCGTTTAATTGTCTAGGAGTTTTGCATGACGCTGCTGCATGTTCATTTAAGTTTCATTGCCTACCGTGTAATGGAAAGATCCTGGGTATAATACAGATGAGGAACTGGTTGTAAGGCGATGATGTGCGCCTTAGAGGACTCGAGGCGTTACATGCAGTCTTTTCATCAGCCAGAAACTTCATTACTATAGGCTGAAAGTGAGCATAGATTCCTTCATCATCATTTTCTCTCAGATAATCACTGACAGAAATTCCTTCATCAGCAACTTCTTCAGCATTTACAACAAAGGCAGAAGATTCACCAACTTTCTCCTTTCCCTTTCCTGAAGATTTATCTGTCTTCTCTTTCTCAGAAGTTCTGATGTTCTGAAATTCAGCACTAACTTTGGTCGTCTGCCTAATTTCAAATTGGGTCATCATCTCACTAAATTTTTGAACTTCTCCTTCATCAAAAAACCCATTACTACGCACAAACTCGACAATATCCTGTGGGGGTCTTTCCCTGTTCCCTCATAGTTTTAATCAGGTAACTCGTGGTTCTAGCTAAGTGTATCCTTTTATTAACAGGCAAACTAGCTTTCTCATCAGGTGTATGAGTTACCGTGTTTATGATGCGGTCTTGTAGCTTTTTCTTCCGTTTCTCAATATTCTCAAGAGAACCCCGAATCTTGATTCCTGCGACCAGCTTCTCGGCTTCTCTCCGCCTTTTCTCTTCCTCACTTATTCTGGGTGAGTCGGTGAGATCATAAGAGGTAGGAGCATCAACGGCGACTCTAGGTGTCCGAGATTCAAGTCGACCAGATCAACGAGAGCCTGTTGATTGTGTTTTCTTTGTGGAAGACGCCTTGTCTGCCATTATAGCTAGATGAGTGAAGAATGTTGATTGAGAGGATTTAGGGTTTTCATGAAAGAATGAAAAGGTTGCAACTTTGGAAGTAGTCGAAGAATGTATGAGAAACAGTAGTGTTTCTCTTGGCTTTTGAGGAGGGATGATGCTTCAGCTTAGGTTGACCTTTTGAAGGTTTGGAAATCGTTTTATTAAACGATATAAAAAAATTCTTTTGGCAAGGTTTATACGAAGTCAATCAATAACCAAATCAGTTAATTAAATCAATCACGGCAATCAGTGAAATCCACACAATCACAATATTTGCAAAATAATTAGAAAGATTGTGAAGATGCGTACCTTACTTGTTGCCAGAAATATAACTACTTCGTGCTAAAAATTTGAATGATCAAGCCTTTAGTCGTTCTCCACTCAGAAAATGCCATCTTCAGATGATGCTTTAAGCTCTGAGTTCCTTGTAGTTATAAAGCTTCTTCAGATGAAGCTTTGGCATCTTTTGCTTCTTCCATATATCGCTTTAAGCTTTGAAGTAAAATCTTCCTGTCTAGATAGCAGCTTAAACAGGTATCATAGTAATACCTAATTCTTGTATGATATATTCAAATGTATTCTTATCAAGTGGCTTGGTGAATATGTCAGCTAATTGATGCTTTGAATCAACAAATTGAATGCTAATATCACCATTATTGTGACATCCTGAATTCTGACCCTATCTCGAAACTTATCAGTGAATGAATGTCTATCGATGTATCCCAGTTAATCTCGCTCAGAACTGATCACTCTCGAGTCGACTAACCAATGGGGAATGGCCGTATAGGATTTAAAGTACGTGGATCAAAGAACTTAACCACGAGTGGGTACTTTGACCATAAGGATCGTCGAGGGAATATTCTGAACCGCTCAAGGTCGATCTAAGAATGGTTTTAGAACGATTTGCTAGTGTCGTGCGATTGGTTCACGGGTGATTCCGTATGACCATGACATGATTTGCGAATTAACCTAAATCGGTTCCTAACGGTCGTAACCTTCGGGACTAGCGAATTACCCTCGCGATTACATGACAACCAAAGCCGCCGTGACTCAAGTAACTCTTAAACATGACATAAGTCGTGGGTCGATACGCGTAACTCCTAAGAACCGCACGTTAGTCAGAGACGCACTGGAATGACAATTGACTGAATTTAGCCATAGATTGGACTTCGAGATTGGAGGCCGGACATTCGGAGATCGCATTGGAGTAAATTTGGACGTCGCCTCATCGGAGAGCTATTAAGGTTAGAAATAGTCCCGTATAGATTAGAAAAGCGAATTCGGACCGCCAAGTGAAATAGGACCCTTTTACCCCTAGTTTAGTGCACTTTTCTCTTAAACCAAGCAAGGGCAAAGTGGTCATTTGCCTCCCCAAGCCACCAGCCGAAATTAGAGGGGTATTATGGTCATTTTGAAGGTTGAATTATTGATTTTGGAGAGACACAATTGATTTGACAAAATCCCCAAACCTACCCCACTAAACCTTATCATTCAAGGTTCCTATTCATGTCCTTTACCCCATGAACCACTCCACTCACTCTTTTCCCTCCAAAAACACTCTCCCTCTTAACTCTCCCTCTCCTCTTCATTTGGCCATCACCCCATCAGATCCCTCTCTCTCTCTCCCATTTTCGCTCTCTCTTCCTCCCTCCCGTCGCCACACTCTCTCTCTCGCTCTCGGTTCCCCTCACGGAGGAACGACCACCGGCCGCCACTCCGCCACCTCGTGGCCTCGCCAACACCACCACCGCTTCCCCTTAGACCGCCTTGGGAGCCGCCGTTCAGCCCGGGACCGCCCGAGCCGTCGCCGACCAGATTCGAACCGAGGAAGAACTGAAGGAGTTCTTGGGGAAAACTTTGATTTTCTTGAGGTAAGTGGCCTTTGGTACTTAGGTAGACATGTTAAGAGGTTAGTGGCTTGTGTTAGGAGTGTTTCTCATTAAGTTAGCTTGGTAAATGGTGGATTTTTCCGAGGGACCAGGTCTGATCGCGCCGGACCAGACCACTCACGCCGCTCCTCCGCCGTTGCCGCCGGCTTTGCTTAGCTTTGGAAGACTTGGTAAGCTTCCCCTAACCTTATACTAGGACCATGGTGATGGAAGGACCAAGTGAGAGTTGGTTTTAAAGTGTTTAAGGGGCTGTTTTGGCTTGGTGCATAGGAAACCCGAAATTGGGTTTTAGAGGGTTGATTGTGCTAGATGGAAATTAATGTTTGGAATGTGAAAATCATGGTTTAAATAGGTTGGTAGATACCCTTATATGCTGACCTAATACCCCACGATACCCTTAGACGTGTTAGAGCTTGAATTTAGCTTGTTGGAACTAGTGAAATTCTAAATGGTGCCTAAGTGTGATCGGCCCTATGGAGAGTTGCATGATGCGTCGTTGAAAAAATGGTCAAGCGGCCTTGTAGCATTCTGATCATGAGCAATATGATGTTATTTAATGGGTGAATGGGGACAATGATTGTGCATTAGGCTTTATGTGGTGAATTGATGCATTTTGTGGTGTTATGGCATGATTGGCCTACGAGATTGTGATGGCCGATTGGTATAGGGGTAGAAAGCAAATTGTTTAATTGAAAATGAGACTTATTGTAGGATGTCGTATTGGCCCCAATTGATTGAGATCGTAACATAATTGTCTTGTCGATGATTGGTACCTAAAATGGCCTTAAAGCTTGAAATGAAGCATTGTGATCGAAATGCGAGTAATTATGTTATATGTTAAGGGCCTTCATCGATTGTGATATAATGATGTGCCACGGTACGGGATTGTGATTTAGAGTGGCCAAGTGGTCCTTGTAAGGACGTTATGCACATGTGATTGTTTTATGCTATGATTGGTTGAATTATGGGCCTATGTGCGTATATTATCCTAATGCGTTAAACGCGGAATAGACCTGATGCGTTAAACGCGGGTCACGTCTTGGCAAAGGGTAACCTGAGGCGTTAAACGCGGGTTCCACGATATTATAAGCCTGATGCGTTATTACGCGGGCTCTGTCATGCGAAGTGCAACCATATTATGATTATAAGCTATCCTTATACTGCATACTGATAAGTGCCACGTTACAAAGTACGAAGCCAAGTCAATTTATAAAATGTTAATTGGATGCCCTATTATACTCTATTTGAGCTGTTGAGTGCCATTTGCCTACCCTTGCAAGTTTGGTCAGTGCATGTGTTTGGGAGTGTCTGGAAGTCCCTGAGCCTAGTCTAGGGTTAGGGTTAGTTTACTGAGTTTATCTCACCCCGTCGTGGGACCCCCATTTTCAGACCCCAAACCCTAAGCATGCCGCCGCCGCCGATTTTTTGGGTGCCCGTCTGGATAGAGCAGTATTCCACGGAGTACCCAATGGGAGAGGGGAAGGCCTACATTAGGAAGTATGGCACCATCTGGATGGATATAGGCTTAGCAGATTGGAGGGCGGACAAGTTTGCAGCATGGTTCTACCGTGATGGAGACCTTGAGGTTGGGCCGCTGAGGACTTTTGATGTGCCGTGGGATGTCATTGGCGAGCAGGATCCTTCGATCGTACACCCTGCTGATGGGGAGCTCACTGACTCCGAGACCGCACCTGATCCAGACTTTCCGCCAGCACCGTCGCAGAACCCCGAGAGTGATGGCGACATCGTGGGGCCCTCTGATGCCGAAGATCCCATGGAGACGGACGAGTCCGAGCCCGAGGAGGATGAGGCAGAGCTAGACGATTCCGAGGACGAGCCTTTGGAGGAGGAGTACAACCCTGACGGAGAGGCCATCTACCATGATCAGCCTGAACCCGAGGATGGGGCAGATCCAGAGCCAGAGTTTGAAGAAGAAGAAGAAGAGGAAGAAGAGGAAGAGGAAGACGAGGAAGACCTGGAGGAGTACGACCCAGTACACCGCGAGGATCCCGATGATGACCGCGAGCCCGACCCTTAACTAGTCTAGGAATCCATGACTTTTGGAGTTCCACTTTTGAGTAGCACCTGACCCTTAGCCTGTCGTCTCTTTTGATTAGGCTAACCATCTCCCCTGATCCCAAGTGTTGTATCCCAGTTTATGTTTATGTTGTAAAGTGAATCGTATGCTATGCTATGACTTGATTAAGTGTCTTACTTCCCTCAAACCCTCTCTCGTTTAATTGTCTAGGAGTTTTGCGTGACGCTGCTGCATGTTCATTTAAGTTTCATTGCCTACCATGCATTGCAAAGATCCTGGGTATAATACAGAGAAAGAACTGTTCGTAAGGCGATGATGTGCGCCAGGAGGGACTCGGGGCGTTACATCCTCGTTTAATTGGTATTAGAGCAAGGTCAGCTCGATCAAGCCGATTGAGGATTGGAGTAATAAGGTTTATTGATTTAAGGAGTATTGGGTAGCAAGACCTTAGGAAATTCGCTAGAGTTAGGCATAGAATGCATGGCATGTGAAATGGCGCTTGTGATTGGCATATTGATTGGCGTCATCTTTGGTAGGCTTAAGGGTATAAGGCTTCGTACTTGGCACTGAGTGTTGACTGCTGCTTGCTTGGTTGGGTAATTGATTTGATTTGGCTGAGTTGCAGAGACAACTGATTGCGTGGTGCAATGGTGATTCCCTCGTTATGATGCTCTTAATGGTTGCTTTAACTATGATTGCTGCTATGAGTATAGCGTAGCCTTGTTCGACTTAAGTAGATGACTCAGGTCTCTAATTCCTGAATGGAATTATAGTGGCTCAGGTGTTGTGAAACTTAGCGAGATGAGTAACCGGACCAGAGATACGGGAGGAGCGTCTAGCTCTAGGCCGCAAGCGGTAGAAGATCCTAGGTATGACGGAGTTATGAGGATCTTGGAAGAGATTGGGAACTTAATTGGCAGGCAAGCCCAGGAGAGAGCTGCTGCCGTTGCCTAGGCTGCTGAAGCTGCAGTCGCTGCCGCCAACCTAGCAAACGGGAATAACGGGAACAATGGTTATGGTAATGATGGTGGCAAAGCCCATGGACAAGGAAATCGAGGGATGGGCCAACTTTATGAAGCTGAAGCCACCAAAGTTCGATGGTACAGGGGACCCTGGAACTGCCCTGCTTGGATTGAGGAATTGGAAAAGGCCTTTGAGGCGTTGGGATGTACTGAGGCTGAAAAGGTAGTCCTGGCTGTGTACCAGCTGCGAGGAACGGCGAATGATTGGTGGAAGGCCACCAAGGGAAGAATCTTTCCAGAAGGCACAGAACCCAACTGGACTGTCTTCTCTGAAGTGTTTACTGGCAAGTATTTCTCCAGAGCGGCTCGAGAACAGAAGATGATTCAATTTCAGAATCTTCGACAGAATCAGATGACCATCGATCAGTACGAGGCCGAATTCGCAAGACTGTCTAAGTATGTCCCGAGAATGGTCAAAACCCTGAGGATAGGGCGAGAAGGTTCAGAGATGGATTGAGACCTGACCTTCGCAGCCAGTTGGTGCTGTTGGACTTACAGGGCTATGACGCCATCTATGAAAGAGGTCAGTTGGTGGAAAGGGACATGAGAGAAAGAGGAGTAGCATCTAGATCGCGGTTCACCCCCGTGAGGGATAACCGCCAGTTCGGCAAAAGGCCGATGGTGAGCAACCGGCGTTTCGTCCCTCCGTTCAGAAGGAACATTAGCAAGCCTGCTCCCCGGCCGAGTTGGAACTGCCGCTTGTGTGGACGGAAGAATGGGAGCGGACCTTGCCCGAGCAAGACGGGCGCTTGCTTCAAGTGTGGCCAGTTGGGCCATCAGATAAGGAACTACCAGAGTCAGGCACCAGGAGCTCAGACCCAAGGGAACCGGCCGCCAGCGGGACCGCAGGCGGGAGCTCCGCAGAACAATGCCAATAGGCCGCCAGCTCAAGGAAGAGTTTATGCTGTGGCGCGTAGGGAGGTGGAGAACGCGCCTGGCGTGGTCACATGTACGATTACTTTATGTGATCATGCTGCCTATGCCTTGTTTGATCCTAGAGCATCGCATTCATTTATATCTGCTCAGTTTGCTGATTTGGTCGGAATTGAATTGAAACCACTGAAGTGATATTGCATGTTACCACCCCTTTAAAGGATAAAGTGCTGGTTTCTTTAGGTTGTTCGGATTGTAAGATAGTCATTGGGGGTAGTGAGGAACGAATAGATTTAGCTGTGCTTCCCATGTTTGACTTTGATGTGATTATTGGAATGGATTGGTTGAGTAGGCAGAGAGCTGTCGTTGATTGTGGTAGCAGGGTGATTCATTTCCATCCCAATGATCGCCCTAGATTCGAGTTTGTGGGAAGTCGAGGAGGAACCTCAATCCCTTTGATTTCGTCACTTGAGGTGACCAGGCTATTGGACGAAGGATGTCAAGCTTACTTAGCTGCCGTAGTGGATCCGACCGTAGAGGAGCCAAAGCTAAAGGACATAGCTATAGTACGTGATTACCCTGATGTCTTTCCTCAAGAGTTACCAGGGTTGCCTCCAGAAAGGGAAATAGAGTTTGTGATCGAATTGGCACCTCGAACAGAGCCAATCTTGAAGGCACCCTATAGGATGTCCTTGTCGGAGTTGAAGGAATTGAAGGTTCAGATGCAAGAACTGCTGGACAAAGGATTTATTCGTCCGAGCGCTTCGCCTTGGGGAGCGCCGGTCTTGTTTGCAAGGAAGAAAGACGGATCGTTGCGGTTATGTATTGATTACCGGCAGTTGAACCAGGTGACTATCAAGAATAAGTACCCGTTGCCAAGAATTGACGACTTGTTTGATCAACTACAAGGAGCTTCTGTGTTCTCCAAGATAGACCTAAGGACGGGTTATCATCAGTTACGGATTAAGAAGGAAGATATACCTAAGACGGCCTTTCGGACGAGATATGGGCATTACGAGTTCACAGTCATGCCGTTTAGATTGACTAATGCCCCAGCTGCTTTCATGGATTTGATGCATAGAGTGTTTAAGGAATACCTGGATCAGTTTGTCATTGTTTTCATCGACGACATTTTGATTTACTCAAAGAGCCCTGAGGAGCACGAGGAGCAGTTGGGTAGAGTTCTACGGACGTTGAGGGAACACTCGCTGTACGCCAAGTTCAGTAAGTGCGAGTTTTGGCTTAACAAAGTTGCGTTCCTTGGTCATGTCATCTCTGGAAATGGAATTTCTGTGGACCCAGCAAAGATTGAAGCAGTAACGAATTGGCCTAGACCTACGTCAGTGACGGAGGTTCGAAGCTTCTTAGGATTGGCAGGATATTACCGCAGGTTCGTAGAAAAGTTTTCCTCGATAGCTACTCCTTTGACGAGGCTGACTAAGAAGGATACGAGGTTCGAATGGACGGATAAGTGGGAGAGGAGTTTTCAGGAACTGAAGCATCGTTTGACGACTGCACCAGTGTTGACCATCCCTTCTAGACCTGGAGGTTACGAGATTTATAGCGATGCGTCGCTGAAGGGATTAGGATGCGTCTTGATGCAACATGGAAGAGTTGTAGCTTATGCATCGAGACAGTTAAGACCTCATGAGATGAACTACCCGACGCATGATTTGGAACTAGCAGCTATCATCTTCGCCTTGAAGATTTGGAGGCACTACTTGTGCGGAGAAAGGTTTCAGATTTACACAGACCACCAGAGTTTGAAGTACCTGTTTTCCCAAAAGGAATTAAACATGAGACAACGCCGCTGGATGGAGCTGCTCAAGGACTATGATTGTGATATCCTTTATCACCCCGGAAAGGCAAATAAGGTTGCGGATGCGCTGAGTCGGAAATCAAGCATCGCGCATTTGTTGGTTAAGGAATGGACCTTATTGGAAAGGATAAGGGATTCGGAGTTTAGGCTTGAAGTTTGCCAGCCGTCTTGTCTTCTAGCGACATTGAGAATTGAGCCAGAGATTCATGAGAAGGTGAAAGCGTTGCAATCTACGGACCCTGACATCCAAAAGATCTTGGAAACGGATGCCAGAAAAAGGAAACCCGACTTTTAAGTGTCCGAAGATGGGATTCTGAAGTTTCGTGGATGCTTGTGCGTACCCAGTGACGAGGAGCTAAGAGAAAGGATCCTGTCGGAAGCGCATAGGAGCAACTATAGCATTCACCCGGGTAGCACGAAGATGTATCAGAACCTGCGTCAACACTACTGGTGGAATGGAATGAAAGTGGATGTAGCTAAACACGTGACGAAGTGTTTGACGTGCCAGCAAGTCAAGGCTCAGCATTGTAAGCCTGGTGGGATGTTACAGCCTTTGGAAATCCCCGAGTGGAAGTGGGAGCACATCACCATGGACTTTGTCATGGGCTTGCCGAGAAGTCAGAGAGGGCATGATTCGATTTGGGTGATCGTGGATAGGCTGACTAAGTCCGCACACTTCTTGGCAGTAAGGAAAGATTTCGCGATGGATAGATATGTAGAGTTGTACATGAGGTACGTAGTTCGCCTTCATGGAGTTCCAGTGACGATTACTTCGGACAGAGACCCCAAGTTTACCTCTTCATTTTGGAAAAGCCTACAAGAGGCCTTGGGAACGAAACTACAGTACAGCATCGCCTATCACCCCCAAACGGACGGACAATCAGAAAGGACAATTCAGACGCTTGAGGACATGCTGAGAGCTTGCGTATTGGACTTTAAAGGAGGTTGGGAGGATCAGTTACACTTGGTGGAGTTTGCCTATAACAACAGTTATCAACAGAGCATCGGAATGGCACCGTTCGAAGCACTATACGAGGTTGGTGAACGAAGCATAACAGGCCCGGAGCTAGTGGAACAGTCAGTGGAGGCAGTGAAAATCATAAGAGAAAGATTGAAAACCGCGCAGAGCCGCCAGAAGAGTTACGCCGACAAGCGGCGCAGACCTTTGGAGTTTTAAGTAGGAGACCACGTTTTCTTGAAAGTGTCACCAATGCGAGGTCTATCTCGGTTTGGGAAGAAGGGAAAGTTGAGTCCGAGGTATGTAGGCCCTTTCGAAATTCTGGAGCGGATTGGAACTCTGGCCTACAGACTCTCCTTGCCGCCAAGCTTATCACAAGTTCACAACGTATTCCACGTGTCGATGCTGAGGAAGTATGAACCGGACGCAACTCATGTGCTGGACCATGAAGTAATAGAAGTGGACGATCGGGTAACCTATGTGGATAGACCAATCAGGATGGAGGACAGGAAGGAGCAAGTCCTAAGGAACAAGACGATCCCACTAGTAAAGGTGATCTGGGAGCACCATAGAACTGAAGGAGCCACTTGGGAAAGTAAGGAAGCGATGAGACGTCAGCACCCCCATTTGTTTGAGTAGGTGGTTGTAATGTAAATTTCGAGGACGAAATTTTTGTAAGGGGAGAAGAGTTGTGACATCTTGAATTCTGACCCTATCTCGAAACTTATCAGTGAATGAATGTCTATCGATGTATCCCAGTTAATCTCGCTCAGAACTGATCACTCTCGAGTCGACTAACCAATGGGGAATGGCCGTATAGGATTTAAAGTACGAGGACCAAAGAACTTAACCACGAGTCGGTACTTTGACCATAAGGATCGTCGAGGGAATATTTTGAACCGCTCAAGGTCGATCTAAGAAAGGTTTTAGAACGATTTGCTAGTGTCGTGCGATTGGTTCACGGGTGATTCCGTATGACCATGACATGATTTGCGAATTAACCTAAATCGGTTCTTAACGGTCGTAACCTTCGGGACTAGCGAATTACCCTAGCGATTACATGACAACCAAAGCCGCTGTGACATCCTGAATTCTGACCCTATCTCGAAACTTATCAGTGAATGAATGTCTATCGATGTATTCCAGTTAATCTCGCTCAGAACTGATCACTCTCGAGTCGACTAACCAATGGGGAATGGCCGTATAGGATTTAAAGTACGTGGACCAAAGAACTTGACCACGAGTCAGTACTTTGACCATAAGGATCGTCGAGGGAATATTCTGAACCGCTCAAGGTCGATCTAAGAATGGTTTTAGAACGATTTGCTAGTGTCGTGCGATTGGTTCCCGGGTGATTCCGTATGACCATGACATGATTTGCGAATTAACATAAATCGATTCCTAACGGTCGTAACCTTCGGGACTAGCGAATTACCCTCGCGATTACATGACAACCAAAGCCGCCGTGACTCGAGTAGCTCTTAAACGTGACATAAGTCGCGGGTCGATACGCGTAACTCCTAAGAGCCGCCCGTTAGTCTGAGACGCACTGGAATGGCAATTGACTGAATTTAGCCATAGATTGGACTTCGAGATTGGAGGCCGGACATTCGGAGATCGCATTGGAGTAAATTTGGACGTCACTTCATCGAGGGGTTATTAAGGTTAGAAATAGTCCCGTATAGGTTAGAAAAGCGAAATTCGGACCGCCAAGTGAAATAGGACCCTTTTACCCTTAGTTTAGTGCACTTTTCTTTTAAACCAAGCAAGGGCAAAGTGGTCATTTGCCCTCCCCAAGCCTCCATCCGAAATTACAAGGGTAGAATGGTCAATTGAGAGGTGAATTATTGGACCAATGAAGAGACCAAGTGATTGGACAATTTTCCCTAAACCTAATCCCACTAAGTAGTCATTCTAACTCACTATTCATGTACTTTCAACCACCCCACTCACTTGTTTTCCCTCCAAATCTTCCTCTTCACTTTGGATAACCATTCTCCCTCACTCTCACTCTCCTCATTCAGCCACCACCAGAACTCCCTCTCCCTTTTGTTTTCACGTTCTCTCCCTCTCCCTCATCTTCACGTTCCCCTCTCGGCTTCAAGGAGGAGTCGCCGGCCACCACCACCACTCCACCGCTTGAAGACCTCACCTAGGCGTCCTCCTCATCCCTTTGAACCTTGTTGGACCGCCGTGCAAGCCCCGGACCGCCCAAAGCCAACGCCGATCAGATTAGGGCCAACGGAGGAGGGCGGGCTGTTCTTGGAGAGATCTTGGTCAATCTTGAGGTAAGTGGTTTCTAGGACTTAGATAAGTATGTTAGGGTGTTAGAGGCATGATTTAAGTGTGGTATTGAAGATTGTTCTTGGCCGTTTGAAGTGTGGATTCCTTGGAGCGCAACCTGATCGCGCCGGATCAGATTTGGTGCCGCGCCTCTTTCAGCCACCCCAACTGGTTTTTCTTGGGTATTCAAGCTTGGTAAGCTTCCTCTAACCTTATACTAGGACCATGGAGATGGAAGGACCAAGTGAGGGTCATTTATGATGTGTTTAGGGGGCTGTTTTGGCATGAAACATAGGAAATCGGAATCTGTGTTTTAGAGGGCTGATTGTGCTTGATGGAAATTAATGCTTGGAATGTTCAAATCATGGTTTAAATGGGTTGGTGGATGCCCTTACATGCTGACCTAATGTCCTATGATACCCTTGGAAGTGTTAGGACTTGAATTTAGCTCATTGGAACTAGTGAAATCCTAATTAGTGCCTAGGTGTGTTCGGCCTTATAAGGAATTGCATGACACGTCGTTGAAAATGGCCAAGTGGCCCTTGTAGTATTCTGGTCATGAGCACTAATGTGTGATTTAATGGTTGAATTGGGACAATGATTGTGCATTAGGCCTTATGTGGTGAATTGATGCATTTTGTGGTGTCATGGCTTGATTGGCTCTATGAAATTGTGATGGCCGAATGCCATAGTAGTGGAAAGTGATTCATTTAATTGAAAATGATACTTATTGTAGAATGTTGTATTGGCCTCAATTGAGTGAGGTTATGACATAATTGTCTTGTAATGGATTGGTGCCTAAAATTGGCCTTAACGCTTGAAATGAAGCATTGCGATTTAAATGCGAGCAATTATGACATGTGACCGCGGCCTTGCTTGATTACGACGTGATGAATTGCTATGATACGGTTGCTAGCTCAATTGACCAATTGGTACTTATGGTGGAATTATGCACCTATGATTGATTTATGCTATGACTGTTGTATTACGAGCCTATGTGCATATTGTAACCCTGATGCGTTAAACGCGGGGTGGACCTGAGGCGTTAAACGCGGGTCTTGGGAAATGGCATTGGGAACCTGAGGCGTTAAACGCGGGTTCCTCGTTATTATAAGCCTGATGCGTTATTACGCGGGCTCTACCATGCGAAGTGCAACCATATTATGATTATAAGCTATCCTTATGCTACATACTGATAAGTGCCACGTTACCAAGTACGAAGCCAAGTCAATCTATAAAATGTTAATTGGATGCCCTATTATACTCTATTTGAGCTGTTGAGTACCATTTGCCTACCTTTGCATGTTTGGTCATTGCATGTGTTTGGGAGTGTCTGGAAGTCCCTTGTGCCTGGTTTAGGGTTAGGGTTAGTTTACTGAGTTTATCTCACCCCATCGTGGGACCCACATTTTCAGACCCCAAACCCTAAGCATGCCGCCGCCGCCGATTTTTGGGGTACCCGTTCGGGTGGAGCAGTATTCCACAGAGTACCCAGTGGGAGAAGGGAAGGCTTATATTAGGAAGTATGGCACTATTTGGATGGACGTGGGATGGCCGAGCTAGAGGCTAGATAGGTTCGCAGCTTGGTACTACCGTGATGGAGACCTTGAGGTTGGGCCGCTGAGGACTTTTGACGTGCCCTGGGATACCGTTGGCGAGCAGGACCCTTCGATCGTACATCCAGCTGATGGGGAGCTCACCGATTCCGAGACCGCTCCTGATCCAGATCTCCCGCCAGCACCGTCCCAGAACCCCGTTGCTGATGGCGAGATCGTCGAGCCTTCTTACGCCGGCAACCATCCTACGGAGGAGGTAGGATTCGAGTGGGAGGCCGTAGGTGCCGATGGCGAGCCCATTGTCTGGGAGTCCGACCCAGAGGAAGACGATGCCCTAGTGTTCACCGAGTCCGAATCAGAAGACGAAGTTCCTGAAGAGGTGCAGCCGGGCGACTGGGTAGAGTACCATCCCGCAGCTGGCCATGACTGATCCAACCGCGAGCCTGACCCCCAGTTAGCCATAGGTGCCCTTGACCCTTAGGAGTGACTTTTGTGTAGTGCCTAACTTTTGGTCTAGATGTTCCCTTTTGATTAGGCTGACCCGCTTCCCTGGTTCCCAAGTGTTGTATTTTACCAATGTTTATGTTGTAAAACTGATGTTGTGTTATGTTATTATTAAGTGTTCTGTTTTCCTCAAGTCGTCATGTTATGCATATGGTAGGAGTTATGAGTGTCGCTTCCGCATGTGCATATAAGCGTCATTGTCTAGCGCGCGTCGATGGAGCCTGGGTATCGTTCTATGAAAGGACTGGTTGTAAGGCGATGATGTGCGCCTTAGAGGATTCGGGACGTTACAGCTGCCGTGACTCGAGTAACTCTTAAACGTGACACAAGTCGCGGGTCGATACGCTTAACACCTAAGAGCCGCCCGTTGGTCAAAGACGCACTGGAATGACAATTGACTGAATTTAGCCATAGATTGGACTTCGAGATTGGAGGCCGGACATTCGGAGATCGCATTGGAGTAAATTTGGACGTCGCCTCATCGGAGAGCTATTAAGGTTAGAAATAGTCCCGTATAGATTAGAAAAGCGAATTCGGACCGCCAAGTGAAATAGAACCCTTTTACCCCTAGTTTAGTGCACTTTTCTCATAAACCAAGCAACGGCAAAGTGGTCATTTGCCTCCCCAAGCCACCAGCCGAAATCTAACGCCCCGAGTACGTTCGAGCACGCGACATCACCCTACTGCCTTGGCTTGCAATACGATACCCAGGATCCTCGCGGCACACACCAGACAATGAAACTTATATGCACATGCGGAAGTGACACTCACAACTCCTACCAAATGTATAACATGATGACTTGAGGGAAACAGAGCACTTAATCATAACATAACACGACATCAGTTTTACAACATAAGCATAGATAGAAAATACAACATTGGGGACCAGGGGAGCGGGTCAGCCTAATCAAAAGAGGCGTCGGGCCAGGGTCAGGCACTACTCAAAAGCGGAACTCCAAAAAATCATGGATGCCTAGGCTATCTAAGGGTCGAGCTCGCGGTCATCATCGGGATCCTCGCGGTGCACGGGGTCGTATTCCTCCAGGTCTTCCTCGTCTTCCTCTTCCTCTTCTTCCTCTTCTTCTTCTTCTTCAAACTCTGGCTCTGGATCTGCCTCATCCTTGGGTTCAGGCTGATCATGGTAGATGGCTTCTCCGTCAGGGTTGTGCTCCTCCTCCAAAGGCTCGTCCTCGGAATCGTCTAGCTCTGCCTCATCCTCCTCGGGCTCGGACTCGTCCGTCACCATGGGATCTTCGTTATCAAAGGGCCCCATGATGTCGCCATCAATCTCGGGGTTCTGCGACGTGCTGGCGGAAGGTCTGGGTCAGGTGCGGTCTCGGAGTCAGTGAGCTCCCCATCAGCAGGGTGTACGATCGAAGGATCCTGCTCGCCAATGACATCCCACGGCACATCAAAGGTCCTCAGCGGCCCGACCTCAAGGTCTCCCTCACGGTAGAACCATGCTGCGAACTTGTCCGCCCTCCAATCTGCTAAGCCTATATCCATCCAGATGGTGCCATACTTCCTAATGTAAGCCTTCCCCTCTCCAACCGGGTACTCCGTGGAATACTGCTCTATCCAGACGGGCACCCCAAAAATCGGCGGCGGTGGCATGATCAGGGTTTGGGGTCTGAAAATGGGGGTCCCACGACGGGGTGAGATATACTCAATAAGCTAGCCTAACCCTAAGCCAGACCCTTGGGACTTCCAGACACTTCCCAAACACATGCACTGGCCAAACAATCAAACAGCAGGCAATGGCATATAATAGCTCAATTAGAAACATATTTAGTCATGCAATTCACAAGTTAGGCTAGGCAGGACTTGTACTTGGGCACTTCACATTTCATCATCTGACAGACAATCCATATGTATGATATAATTAAACTCTCATGGCTTAGCCCGCGTAATAACGCATCAGGCTTAAGAGATCAAGGAACCCGCGTTTAATGCCTCAGGTTTCCGGTGCCATTTCTCATGACCCGCGTTTAACGCCTCAGGTCCATCCCGCGTTTAACGCATCAGGATGCCTCACATACGTATAATTATAATTTCTTTCCATCGACATAGTTAAATCAATCGTGCACGCTTTCATCAAATTGAGCCCGATTCGACCCCTCAAGCTACCATCCCATATCATGGCAATACACCGTAGAGTTCAACAAATCAAGTCCATGGCAATGTCATACGGTCGATAACACATCAATTGAGATAATTCAACGCTTTCACAAATGGCCATTCGGCCATGTTACACCATTAACGGCACACCAATCAATTAAGGCTTATAACTCACTAATTAATCACACAATACCCAAAATTACTAACATAGGGCCACTTAGCTCAATTTAACTTCTTGCTATTTCCTCGACTAGAGTACTATCCATAGGTTAAAAGTCGTCTACTAAACGTGCTCGCACAATCTCCCCAAAACCGAACACTCCTAAGCCTCAATTAGGATTCCATCAATTCAAATAGATATAAATCAAGCTCTAGCTAGTCTTAAGACACCATGGGGCATTCGGCCCACTCCCTAGGACATCCACCAAAGCATTCCATCCATGGTTCCTAACATTCAATCATCAAAACTCATCCATGAAAATTCTGATCACAATATGCAAATTCGGATCCCTAGAGGACCCCACCGAAATAGCCCCCTAAATGTTACAAAATCAACCCTAATTGGTCCTTCCATGCACTCAAGGTCCTAACAAAGGTTTAGGGGAGCTTACCAAGTCCAAAAGCTAAGTGGAATCGGCGACGAGTGGCGATGGAACGGCGCGGCGGGTCTGGTCCGGCGTGACCAGGTCTGGTTCCTAAGGAAAAGTTCACCAATAGTCAAGCTAACTTAATGAGAACACTCCTAGAACAAGCCATTAACCTCTCAACATGGATATCTAAGGCCCTAGAGTCACTTACCTCAAGATCTCCTAACTTCTTCAAGAACAGCCCCGGTTCGGTTTGGCGACGGCACGGGCGGCTTGCGGGCTTGGACGGCGGTTCTTCGTGGTCCAAGTGGGAGAGGAAGGGGTCTTGATGGCGGTTCGTGGCGGCGGAGCGGCGGCAAGGTGGCGGCGAGCCGCGGTTTGGCCGTGAGAGGAGGAGGAGGCGACGGCGTGAGGGAGAGAGGAGGGAGCGAACGAGAGAGTGGAGAGAGAGGGAGAGGTCGGCCGAATGAGGTGCAAGGGAGGGAGTGTGTGATATCAAGAGAGGGATTTTGGAGGGAAAAGTAGTAGTGGGGTGGTTGATGGGGCAAAGGACATGGAATAGTGCTTAGGAATGACCATTTGATGGGGTTAAGTCTTAGGGAAAATATCCAATCACATTGTCTTCTCAATCTCCAATAATTTAAAGGTCAAATGACCATGGTGCCCTTGGGATTTTGGCTGGTGGCTTGGGGTGGACAAAAGACCACTTTGCCCTTGCTTGGTTTAAGAGAAAAAAGGACTAAACTAGGGGTAGAAGGGTCCTATTTCACTTGGCGATCCGAATTTCGCTTTTCCAACCTATACTGGACAATTTCTAACCTTAATAACTCCGCGATGAAGCGACGTCCAAATTTACTCCAATGCGACCTCCGAATATCCGGCCTCCAATCTCGAAGTCCAATCTATGGAAAAATTCAATCAATTGTCATTCCAGTGCGTCTCAGACTAACGGGCGGCTCTTAGGAGTTACGCGTATCGACCCGTGACTTATGTCACGTTTAAGGGTTACTCAAGCCACGGCGGCTTTGGTTGTCATGTAATCGCGAGGGTCAATTACTAGTTCCGCAGGTTACGATCGTCAGAGATTGAGTTAGGTTAATTTGTAAATCATGTCAGGGTCATACGGAATCACCCGCGAACCAATCGCACGACACTAGCAAATCGTTCTAAAACCATTCTTAGATCGACCTTTAGCGGTTCAGCATATTGCCTCGACGATCCTTATGGTCAAAGCGTCGACTCGTGGTTAAGTTCTTTGGTCCACGTACTTTAAATCCTATACGGCCATTCCCCATTGGTTAGTCACTCGAGAGTGATCTCTGAGCGAGATTAACTGGAATACATCGATAGACATTCATTCACCGATAAGTTTCGAGATAGGGTCAGAATTCAAGATGTCACAACTCTTCCCCCCTTACAAAAATTTCGTCCTCGAAATTTACATTACAACCACCTACTCAAACAAATGGGGGTGCTGACGCCTCATCGCTTCCTCACTTTCCCAAGTGGCTCCTTCAGTTTCATGGTGCTCCCAGATCACCTTTACTAGCGGAATCGTCTTATTCCTCATGACTTGCTCCTTCCTGTCTTCGATCCTGACTGGTCTCTCCACATACGTTACCCGATCATCCACTTCTATTACTTCGTGGTCCAGCACATGAGTTGCGTCCGGTTCATACTTCCTCAACATCGACACGTGGAATACGTTGTGAACTTGTGATAAACTTGGCGGCAGGGCGAGTCTGTAGGCCAGAGTTCCAATCCGCTCCAGAATTTCAAAGGGGCCTACATACCTCGGACTCAACTTTCCCTTCTTCCCGAACCGAGATAGACCTCGCATTGGTGACACTTTCAGAAAAACGTGGTCTCCTACTTGAAATTCCAAAGGTCTGCGCCGCATGTCGGCGTAACTCTTCTAGCGGCTCTGCGCGGTTTTCAATCTCTCTCTTATGATTTTCACTGCTTCCACTGACTGTTCCACTAGCTCCGGGCCTGTTATGCTTCGTTCACCAACCTCGTCCCAGCATAAGGGTGTCCTGCAGGCTCTACCGTATAGTGCTTCGAACGGTGCCATTCCGATGCTCTGTTGGTAATTGTTGTTATAGGCAAACTCCACCAAGTGTAACTGATCTTCCCAACCTCCTTTAAAGTCCAGAACGCAAGCTCTCAACATGTCCTCAAGCGTCTAAATTGTCCTTTCGGATTGTCCGTCTGTCTGGGGGTGGTAAGCGGAGATGTACTGTAGTTTCGTTCCCAATGCCTCTTGTAGGCTTTTCCAAAATGAAGAGGTAAACTTGGGGTCCCTGTCCGAAGTGATCGTCACTGGGACTCCATGAAGGCGAACTACGTACCTCATGTACAACTCTGCGTATCTATCCATTGCGAAATCTTTCCTTACTGCCAAGAAGTGTGCGGACTTAGTCAGTCTATCCACGATCACCCAAATCGAATCATGTCCTCTCTGACTCCTCGGCAAACCCATGACAAAGTCCATGGTGATGTGTTCCCACTTCCACTCGGGGATTTCCAAAGGCTGTAACATCCCACCAGGCTTACAATGCTGAGCCTTGACTTGCTGGCACGTCAAACACTTCGCCACATGCTTAGCTACATCTACTTTCATTCCATTCCATCAGTAGTGTTGACGCAAGTTCTGATACATCTTCGTGCTACCTGGGTGAATACTATAGTTGCTCCTATGCGCTTCCGACAAGATCCTTTCTCTTAGCTCCTCGTCACTAGGCACGCACAAGCGTCCACGAAACTTCAGAATCCCATCTTCGGACACTTGAAAGTCGGGTTTCCTTTTTCCGGCATCCGTTTCCATGATCTTTTGGATGTCAGGGTCCATAGATTGCAACGCTTTCACCTTCTCATGAATCTCTGGCTCAATTCTCAATGTCGCTAGAAGACAAGACAGCTGGCAAACTTCGAGCCTAAACTCCGAATCTCATATCCTCTCCAGCAAGGTCCATTCCTTAACCAACAAATGCGCGATGCTTGATTTCCGACTCAGCGCATCCGCAACCTTATTTGCCTTTCCGGGGTGATAAAGGATATCACAATCATAGTCCTTGAGCAGCTCCATCCAGCGACGTTGTCTCATGTTTAACTCCTTTTGGGAAAACAAGTACTTCAAACTCTGGTGGTCCGTGTAAATCTGAAACCTTTCTCCGCACAAATAGTGCCTCCAAATCTTCAAGGCGAAGATGATAGCTGCTAGTTCCAAATCATGCATCGGGTAGTTCACCTCATGAGGTCTTAACTGTCTCGATGCATACGCTACAACTCTTCCATGTTGCATCAAGATGCATCCTAATCCCTTCAGCGACGCATCGCGATAAATCTCGTAACCTCCAGGTCCAGAAGGGATGGACAACACTGGTGCAGTCGTCAAACGATGCTTCAGTTCCTGAAAACTCCTCTCACATTTATCCGTCCACTCAAATCTCGTATCCTTCTTAGTCAGCCTTGTCAAAGGAGTAGCTATCGAGGAAAACTTTTCTACGAACCTGCGGTAATATCCTGCCAATCCTAGGAAGCTTCGAACCTCCGTCACCGAACGCGACTTTGTTGAGCCAAAACTCGCACTTACTGAACTTGGCGTACAGCGAGTGTTCCCTCAACGTCCGTAGAACTCTACTCAACTGCTCCTCGTCCTCCTCAGGGCTCTTCGAGTAAATCAAAATGTCGTCGATGAAAATAATGACGAACTGATCCAAGTATTCCTTAAACACTCTATGCATCAAATCCATGAAAGCAGCTGGGGCATTAGTCAATCCAAACGGCATGACTGTGAACTCGTAATGCCCATATCTTGTCCGGAAGGCGGTCTTAGGTATATCTTCCTTCTTAATCCGCAACTGATGATAACCCGTCCTTAGGTCTATCTTGGAGAACACAGAAGCTCCTTGTAGTTGATCAAACAAGTCGTCAATTCTTGGCAACGGGTACTTATTCTTGATAGTCACCTGGTTCAACTGCCGGTAATCAATACATAACCGCAACGATCCATCTTTCTTCCTTACAAACAAGACCGGCGCTCCCCAAGGAGAAGCGCTCGGACTAATAAATCCTTTGTCCAGCAGTTCTTGCATCTGAACCTTCAATTCCTTCAACTCCGACAAGGACATCCTATAGGGTGCCTTCGAGATTGGCTCTGTTCCAGGTGCTAATTCAATCACGAACTCTATATCCCTTTCTGGAGGCAACCCTGGTAACTCTTGCGGGAAGACATCAGGGTAATCACGTACTACAGCTATGTCCTCTAGCTTTGGTTCCTCTACGGTCGGATCCACTACGGCAGCTAAGTAAGCTTGACATCCTTCGTTCAACAGCCTAGTCACTTCTAGTGACGAAATCAAAGGGATTGAGGTTCCTCCTCGACTTCCCACAAACTCGAATCTAGGGCGATCATTGGGATGGAAATGAATCACCCTGCTACCACAATCAACGACAGCTCTCTGCCTACTCAACCAATCCATTCCAATAATCACATCAAAGTCAAACATGGGAAGCACAGCTAAATCTATTCGTTCCCCACTACCCCCAATGACTATCTTACAATCCGAACAACCTAAAGAAATCAGCACTTTATCCTTTAAAGGGGTGGTAACATGCAATATCACTTCCAATGGTTTCAATTCAATTCCGACCAAATCAGCAAACTGAGCAGATATAAACGAATGCGATGCTCCATGGTCAAACAAGGCATAGGCAGCATGATCACATAAAGTAATCGTACCTGTGACCACGCCAGGCGCGTTCTCCACCTCCCTACGCGCCACAGCATAAACCCTTTCTTGAGATGGCGGCCTATTTGCATTGTTCTGCGGAGCTCCCGCCTGCGGTCCCGTTGGTGGCCGGTTCCTTTGAGTCTGAGCTCCTGGTGCCTGACTCGGCCAGTTCCTTATCTGATGGCCCAACTGGCCACACTTGAAGCAAGCGCCCGTCCTGCTCAGGCAAGGTCCGTTCCCATGCTTCCGTCCACACAAACGGCAGTTCCAATTCGGTCGAGGAGCAGGCTTGCTAATGTTCCTTCTTACTGGAGGGACAAAACGTCGATTGCTCACCATCGGCCTTTTGCCGAACTGGCGGTTATCCCTCACGGGAGTGAACCGCGATCCAGATGCTACTCCTCTTTCTCTCATGTCCCTTTCCACCAACTGACCTCTTTTATAGATGGCGTCATAGCCCTGTAGGTCCAACAGCACCTACTGGCTGCGAAGGTCAGGTCTCAATCCATCTCTGAACCTTCTCGCCCTATCCTCAGGGTTCTCGACCATTCTTGGGGCATACTTAGACAGTCGTACGAATTCGGCCTCGTACTGATCGATGGTCATCTGATTCTGTCGGAGATTCTGAAATTCGATCATCTTCTGTTCTCGAGCCGCTCTAGAGAAATACTTGGCAGTAAACACTTCGGAGAAGACAGTCCAGTTGGGTTCTGTGCCTTCTGGGAAAATTCTTCCCTTGGTGGCCTTCCACCAATCATTCGCCGTACCTTGTTGCTGGTATACAGCTAGGACTACCTTCTCCGCCTCAGTACAACCCAACGCCTCAAAGGCCTTTTCTAATTCTTCAATCCAAGCAGGGGCAGTTCCAGGGTCCCCTGTACCATCGAACTTTGGTGGCTTCAGCTTCATAAAGTGTTCCATCAGCTGGCCCATCCCTCAATTTCCTTGTCCATGGGCGTTGCCACCATCATTACCATAACCATTGTTCCCGCTATTCCCGTTTGCTAGGTTGGCGGCAGCGACTGCAGCTTCAGCAGCCTGGGCAACGGCAGCAGCTCTTTCCTGGGCCTGCCTGCCCATTAAGTTCCGAATCTCTTCCAAGATCCTCATAACTCCGTCATACCTAGGATCTTCTACCACTTGCGGCCTAGAGCTAGACGCTCCTCCCGTACCTCTGGTCCGGTTATTCATCTCGCTAAGTTTCACAACACCTGAGACACTATAATTCCATTCAGGAATTAGAGACCTAAGTCATCTACTTAAGTCGAACAAGGCTACGCTATACTCATAGCAGCAATCATAGTCAAAGCAATCATTAAAAGCATCACAACGAGGGGATTACCATTGCACCACGCAATCAGTTGCCTCTGCAACTCAGCCAAATCAAATCAATTACCCAACCAAGCAAGCAGCAGTCAACACTCAGCGCCAAGTACGAAGCCTTATAGCCTTAAGCCTACCAAAGATGACGCCAGTCAACATGCCAATCACAAGCGCCATTTCACATGTCATGCATTCTATGTCTAATTCTAGCGAATTTCCTAAGGTCTTGCTACCCAATTCTCCTCGAATCAGCACACCTTATTACTCCAATCCTCAATCAGCTTGATCGAGCTGACCTTGCTCTGATACCAATAAAACAGGGATGTAACATGACCCTACTGCCTTGGCTTGCAATACGATACCCAGGATCCTCGCGGCACACACCAGACAATGAAACTTATATGCACATGCGGAAGTGACACTCACAACTCCTACCAAATGTATAACATGATGACTTGAGGGAAACAGAGCACTTAATCATAACATAACACGACATCAGTTTTACAACATAAGCATAGATAGAAAATACAGCACTGGGGACCAGGGGAGCGGGTCAGCCTAATCAAAAGAGGCGTCGGGCCAGGGTCAGGCACTACTCAAAAGCGTAACTCCAAAAAATCATGGATGCCTAGGCTATCTAAGGGTCGAGCTCGCGGTCATCATCGGGATCCTCGCGGTGCACGGGGTCGTATTCCTCCAGGTCTTCCTCGTCTTCCTCTTCCTCTTCTTCCTCTTCTTCAAACTCTGGCTCTGGATCTGCCTCATCCTCGGGTTCAGGCTGATCATGGTAGATGGCTTCTCCGTCAGGGTTGTACTCCTCCTCCAAAGGCTCGTCCTCGGAATCGTCTAGCTCTGCCTCATCCTACTCGGGCTCGGACTCGTCCGTCTCCATGGGATCTTCGGCATCAGAGGGCCCCATGATGTCGCCATCAATCTCGGGGTTCTGCGACGGTGCCGGCGGAAGGTTTGGGTTAGGTGCGGTCTCGGAGTCAGTGAGCTCCCCATCAGCAGGGTGTACGATCGAAGGATCCTACTCGCCAATGACATCCCACGGCACATCAAAGGTCCTCAGCGGCCCGACCTCAAGGTCTCCCTCACGGTAGAACCATGCTGCGAACTTGTTCGCCCTCCAATCTGCTAAGCCTATATCCATCCAGATGGTGCCATACTTCCTAATGTAAGCCTTCCCCTCTCCAACCGGGTACTCCGTGGAATACTGCTCTATCCAGACGGTCACCCCAAAACTCGGCGGCGGTGGCATGATCAGGGTTTTGGGTCTGAAAATGGGGGTCCCACGACGGGGTGAGATATACTCAATAAGCTAGCCTAACCCTAAGCCAGACCCTTGGGACTTCCAGACACTTCCCAAACACATGCACTGGCCAAACAATCAAACAGCAGGCAATGGCATATAATAGCTCAATTAGAAACATATTTAGTCATGCAATTCACAAGTTAGGCTAGGCAGGACTTGTACTTGGGCACTTCACATTTCATCATCTGACAGACAATCCATATGTATGATATAATTAAACTCTCATGGCTTAGCCCGCGTAATAACGCATCAGGCTTAAGAGATCAAGGAACCCGCGTTTAACGCCTCATGTTTCCGGTGCCATTTCTCATGACCCGCGTTTAACGCCTCAGGTCCATCCCGCGTTTAACGCATCAGGATGCCTCACATACGTATAATTATAATTTCTTTCCATCGACATAGTTAAATCAATCGTGCACGCTTTCATCAAATTGAGCCCGATTCGACCCCTCAAGCTACCATCCCATATCATGGCAATACACCTTAAAGTTCAACAAATCAAGTCCATGGCAATGTCATGCGGTCGATAACACATCAATTGAGATAATTCAACGCTTTCACAAATGGCCATTCGGCCATGTTACACCATTAACGGCATACCAATCAATTAAGGCTTATAACTCACTAATTAATCACACAAGACCCAAAATTACTAACATAGGGCCACTTAGCTCAATTTAACCTCTTGCTATTTCCTCGACTAGAATACTATCCATAGGTTAAAAGTCGTCTACTAAACGTGCTCGCACAATCTCCCCAAAACCGAACACTCCTAAGCCTCAATTAGGATTCCATCAATTCAAATAGATATAAATCAAGCTCTAGCTAGTCTTAAGACACCATGGGGCATTCGGCCCACTCCCTAGGACATCCACCAAAGCATTTCATCCATGGTTCCTAACATTCAATCATCAAAACTCATCAATGAAAATTCTGATCACAATATGCAAATTCGGATCCCTAGAGGACCCCACCAAAACAGCCCCCTAAATGTTACAAAATCACCCCTAATTGGTCCTTCCATGCACTCAAGGTCCTAGCAAAGGTTTAGGGGAGCTTACCAAGTCCAAAAGCAAAGTGGAATCGGCGACAGGTGGCGATGGAACGGCGCGGCGGGTCTGGTCCGGCGTGACCAGGTCTGGTTCCTAAGGAAAAGTTCACCAATAGTCAAGCTAACTTAATGAGAACACTCCTAGAACAAGCCATTAACCTCTCAACATGGATATCTAAGGCCCTAGAGTCACTTACCTCAAGATCTCCTAACTTCTTCAAGAACAGCCCCGGTTCGGTTTGGTGACGGCACGGGCGGCTTGCGGGCTTGGACGGCGGTCCTTCGTGGTCCAAGTGGGAGAGGAAGGGGTCTTGATGGCGGTTCGTGGCGGCGGAGCGGCGGCAAGGTGGCGGCGAGCCGCGGTTTGGCCGTGAGAGGAGGAGGAGGCGACAGCGTGAGGGAGAGAGGAGGGAGCGAACGAGAGAGTGGAGAGAGAGGGAGAGGTCGGCCGAATGAGGTGCAAGGGAGGGAGTGTGTGATATCAAGAGAGGGATTTTGGAGGGAAAAGTAGTAGTGGGGTGGTTGATGGGGCAAAGAACATGGAATAGTGCTTAGGAATGACCATTTGATGGGGTTAGGTCTTAGGGAAAATATCCAATCACATTGTCTTCTCAATCTCCAATAATTTAAAGGTCAAATGACCATGGTGCCCTTGGGATTTCGGCTGGTGGCTTGGGGTGGACAAAAGACCACTTTGCCCTTGCTTGGTTTAAGAGAAAAAAGGACTAAACTAGGGGTAGAAGGGTCCTATTTCACTTGGCGATCCGAATTTCGCTTTTCTAACCTATACGGGACAATTTCTAACCTTAATAACTCCGCGATGAAGCGACGTCCAAATTTACTCCAATGCGACCTCCGAATATCCGGCCTCCAATCTCGAAGTCCAATCTATGGCTAAATTCAGTCAATTGTCATTCCAGTGCGTCTCAGACTAACGGGCGGCTCTTAGGAGTTACGCGTATCGACCCGTGACTTATGTCACGTTTAAGGGTTACTCAAGCCACGGCGGCTTTGGTTGTCATGTAATCGTGAGGGTCAATTACTAGTTCCGCAGGTTACGATCGTCAGAGATTGAGTTAGGTTAATTCGCAAATCATGTCATGGTCATACGGAATCACCCGCGAACCAATGCACGACACTAGCAAATCGTTCTAAAACCATTCTTAGATCGACCTTTAGTGGTTCAGCATATTGCCTCGACGATCCTTATGGTCAAAGCGTCGACTCGTGGTTAAGTTCTTTGATCCACGTACTTTAAATCCTATACGGCCATTCCCCATTGGTTAGTCGACTCGAGAGTGATCAGTTCTGAGCGAGATTAACTGGAATACATTGATAGACATTCATTCACTGATAAGTTTCGAGATAGGGTCAGAATTCAGGATGTCACACGAAATTAGAGGGGTATTATGGTCATTTTGAAGGTTGAATTATTGATTTTGGAGAGACACAATTGATTTGACAAAATCCCCAAACCTACCCCACTAAACCTTGTCATTCAAGGTTCCTATTCATGTCTTTTACCCCATGAACCACTCCACTCACTCTTTTCCCTCCAAAAACACTCTCCCTCTTAACTCTCCCTCTCCTCTTCATTTGGCCATCACCCCATCAGATCCCTCTCTCTCCCATTTTCGCTCTCTCTTCCTCCCTCCCGTCGCCACACTCTCTCTCTCTCTCGCTCTCGGTTCCCCTCACGGAGGAACGACCACCGGCCGCCACTCCGCCACCTCGAGGCCTCGCCAACACCACCACCTCTTCCCCTTAGACCGCCTTGGGAGCCGACGTTCAGCCCGGGACCGCCCGAGCCGTCGCCGACCAGATTCGGACCGAGGAAGAACCGAAGGAGTTCTTGGGGAAAACTTTGATTTTCTTGAGGTAAGCGGCCTTTGGTACTTAGGTAGACATGTTAAGAGGTTAGTGGCTTGTGTTAGGAGTGTTTCTCATTAAGTTAGCTTGGTAAAAGGTGGATTTTTCCTAGGGAATAGGTCTGATCGCGCCGGACCAGACCACTCACGCCGCTCCTCCGCCGTTGCCGCCGGCTTTGCTTAGCTTTGGAAGACTTGGTAAGCTTCCCCTAACCTTATACTAGGACCATGGTGATGGAAGGACCAAGTGAGAGTTGGTTTTGAAGTGTTTAAGGGGCTGTTTTGGCTTGGTGCATAGGAAACCCGAAATTGGGTTTTAGAGGGTTGATTGTGCTAGATGGAAATTAATGTTTGGAATGTGAAAATCATGGTTTAAATAGGTTGGTAGATACCCTTATATGCTGACCTAATACCCCACGATACCCTTAGAAGTGTTAGAGCTTGAATTTAGCTTGTTGGAACTAGTGAAATTCTAAATGGTGCCTAAGTGTGATCGGCCCTATGGAGAGTTGCATGATGCGTCGTTGAAAAAATGGTCAAGCGGCCTTGTAGCATACTGATCATGAGCAATATGATGTTATTTAATGGGTGAATGGGGACAATGATTGTGCATTAGGCTTTATGTGGTGAATTGATGCATTTTGTGGTGTTATGGCGTGATTGGCCTATGAGATTGTGATGGCCAATTGGTATAGGGGTAGAAAGCAACTTGTTTAATTGAAAATGAGACTTATTGTAGGATGTCGTATTGGCCCCAATTGATTGAGATCGTAACATAATTGTCTTGTCGAGGATTGGTACCTAAAATGGCCTTAAAGCTTGAAATGAAGCATTGTGATCGAAATGCGAGTAATTATGTTATATGTTAAGGGCCTTCATCGATTGTGATATAATGATGTGCCACGGTATGGGATTGTGATTTAGAGTGGCCAAGTGGTCCTTGTAAGGACGTTATGCACATGTGATTGTTTTATGCTATGATTGGTTGAATTATGGGCCTATGTGCGTATATTATCCTGATGCGTTAAACGCGGGATAGACCTGATGCGTTAAACGCGGGTCACGTCATGGCAAAGGGTAACCTGAGGCGTTAAACGCGGGTTCCACGATATTATAAGCCTGATGCGTTATTACGCGGGCTCGGCCATGCGAAGTGCAACCATATTATGATTATAAGCTATCCTTATACTGCATACTGATAAGTGCCACGTTACAAAGTACGATGCGAAGGCAATTTATAAAATGTTAATTGGATGCCCTATTATACTCTATTTGAGCTGTTGAGTGCCATTTGCCTACCCTTGCATGTTTGGTCATTGCATGTGTTTGGGAGTGTCTGGAAGTCCCTGAGCCTAGTCTAGGGTTAGGGTTAGTTTACTGAGTTTATCTCACCCGGTCGTGGGACCCCCATTTTCAGACCCCAAACCCCTAAGCATGCCGCCGCCGCCGATTTTTGGGGTGCCCGTCTGGATAGAGCAGTATTCCACGGAATACCCAGTGGGAGAGGGGAAGGCCTACATTAGGAAGTATGGCACCATCTGGATGGATATAGGCTTAGCAGATTGGAGGGCGGACAAGTTTGCAGCATGGTTCTACCGTGATGGAGACCTTGAGGTTGGGCCGCTGAGGACTTTTGATGTGCCGTGGGATGTCATTGGCGAGCAGGATCCTTCGATCGTACACCCTGCCGATGGGGAGCTCACTGACTCCGAGACCGCACCTGATCCAGACCTTCCGCCAGCACCGTCGCAGAACCCCGAGATTGATGGCGACATCGTGGGGCCCTCTGATGCCGAAGATCCCATGGAGACGGACGAGCCCGAGCCCGAGGAGGATGAGACAGAGCTAGACGATTCCGAGGACGAGCCTTTGGAGGAGGAGTACAACCCTGACGGAGAGGCCATCTACCATGATCAGCCTGAACCCGAGGATGGGGCAGATCCAGAGCCAGAGTTTGAAGAAGAAGAAGAAGAGGAAGAAGAGGAAGAGGAAGACGAGGAAGACCTGGAGGAGTACGACCCAGTACACCGCGAGGATCCCGATGATGACCGCGAGCCCGACCCTTAGCTAGTCTAGGCATCCATGACTTTTGGAGTTCCACTTTTGAGTAGCACCTGACCCTTAGCCCGTCGTCTCTTTTGATTAGGCTAACCATCTCCCCTGATCCCAAGTGTTGTATCCTAGTTTATGTTTATGTTGTAAAGTGAATCGCATGCTATGCTATGACTTGATTAAGTGTCTTACTTCCCTCAAACCTTCTCTCGTTTAATTGTCTAGGAGTTTTGCATGACGCTGCTGCATGTTCATTTAAGTTTCATTGCCTACCATGCATTGCAAAGATCCTGGGTATAATACAGAGAAAGAACTGTTCGTAAGGCGATGATGTGCGCCAGGAGGGACTCGGGGCGTTACAATTATGCACATGATCACGAATAAAATGATGCTTAATTTCAATATGCTTAGCTCGTGAGTGCAGGATTAGATTCTTGGTGAGATTGATTGCACTGGTGTTGTCACATTGGATTTCCACATTGTAAGATTGAATACTAAAGTCCTTCAGTTGTTGCTTCATTCTAGGATTTGTGCACAGCAACTCCCTAAGGCAACATACTTAGTTTCTGCAGTTGATAGAGCTACAATGTTCTGTTTCTTGGAGAACCACGACACCAACATTGATCCGAGAAATTGACATGTTCCTGAAGTATCTGTCTAATTTACAACCTGCAAGATCAGCATCTGAATATCCATGCAATATAAGATCTGAGGTCTTAGGATACCATAGTCCCCAGTTATGATAGGTTCCTATGTATTTAATGATCCTTTTGACAGCAGTAAGGTGCGATTCATTAGGATCTGATTGGAATCTAGCACACATGCAAACACTAAAAATAATATCAGGTCTAGAAGCAGTTAAATTTATTTATGAACCGATCATGCTTCTATAAAGCTTTTGATCAACCTGTTTACCATGTTCATCCTTGTCTAGCTTGGATGAAAAAGACATGGGCAAATCAATTTTCTTATAATTTTTCTGACCGAACTTCTTTACCAGTTCAAGCGCATATTTCTCTTGATGTATGAATGTGCATTGTTTGGTCTAATTGACTTGCAATCCTACGAAGAATGTGAGTTCTCCCATCATGCTCATCTTAAACTCATTCTGCATGATATGAGAAAATTTATTGTAGAGATTTTTGTTAGATGAACCAAATATAATATCATCTACATAAATCTAAATGAATAAAATTTCGTTACCTTCCCTTTAGATAAATAAAGTTGTATCAACTTTACCTTTCTCAAAGCCTTGGTTGGTAAAGAAATTACTTAACCTTTCATACCATGCTTATGGAGCTTGCTTGAGTCCATAGAGTGCCTTTTGAAGTTTAAACACATGATCTGAACATTTTCAATCTTCAAAACCTGGAGGTTGATCAACATAGACTTCCTCCTTGATGTATCCATTCAGGAATGCACTCTTGACATCCATTTGATATAGTTTGAAGTCGTGATAGCAAGCATAGGCGAGTATGAGTCTTATGGATTCCAGTCTTGCTACTGGGGCATAAGTTTCATCATAGTCGATTCTCTCTTCTTAAGAGTACCCCTTGGCAACAAGTCTTGCCTTGTTCCTAGTTACTTCGCCTTTATCATCCAGTTTATTTTTGAATACTCATTTGGTTCCAATGATAGGATGATTCTTTGGTCTTGGCACCAATTCACATATTTCATTGAGTTTGAACTAATGTAACTCTTGTTGCATAGCTTCAATCCAGCTTTCATCTTGAAGAGCTTCTTTAATTCTTTTGGGTTCAAACTCAGAAACCAGAGCAAATGCATTTATTGCACTTCTTAATTTAGATCTGGTTCTGGTCCCTTCATCAATGTTTCCAATGACTTGATCGGTAGGATGACTAGATTTGTATTTCCAATTTTTCGTTGACTTTTCAAGCTCATCTTCGATTGATTTTTCATCATTTGGACCTTCAGAAGTTGCAATTGGTTGCTTATCTTCCAAGTTTTGAGAAGATTCAGTTGCTTCTTCGGCCTCAAATGATGTGTTCTGCTTCTCAGATGATGAGTTCTGATCATCTGACACTTCATTAACGGAAGTGATCTTCTGAGTAGTGTATTCATCTTCGAATTTCACATTCATGGATTCTTCAACTGTCTGAGAATTCTTGTTGAAGACTCGATGGGCTTTGCTTGAGGTCGAATATCCCAAGAATACTCCTTCGTCTGATCTTTCATCAAACTTACTTGGCCGACCACTTGAGTTTTTAAGAATGTGGCATTTACACCCAAAAATATTGAAATATGTGTCGCGACCCTCTCGAGGTTACAGAGCTCTCGAGGGCTAATGGGCCGTCCTATCTGGTTGGACGGGGGTCTCTCCCAAGGCCCATTACCTAAATCAGAACGGAGGCATGCGTGGTCGACCTTCGGCGTGGTCTAGTGACATGTGCCAAGTGTGCAAACCATGGAGTCGCCACCAATCATTTTTTGGGGGGTATGATTGGATGTGACATTCTAAAATCCGACCCTTTTCGAAGTATGATTGGATGAGACTTCTCGTCAAAGCGCTCCAGTTAAATCTCGCTTAGAGTTGGCCACTCTTGACAAGACTAACTGATGGGGAAAGGCTAAGTAGGATTTAAGTACGTGGACCAAAGTACTCGACCATGTATTGGTACCTTGACCATAAGGATTGCCGAGGGAATATTTTGAGCCATTATAGGCCGGTCTGAGATTGGTCATAAACCGATTTGCTAGTGTTATACAATTGGATCACGGGTGATTCCGTTTGACCATCGTATAATTTACAAATTAACCTAAACCAATTCCTGATGATCGCGTCCTTTGGAACTAGCGATTGACCCTCGCAATTACATGACAACCAGGGTCGCAATGACTCGGATAACTCTTAAACATGACATTAGTCACGGGTCGATACGCGTAACTCCTAAGAGCCGCCCGTTAGTTTGAGATATACTGAAATCGCCATTAATGGATTTTAGCCACGAATTGGACTTCGGAATTAGGCGTTGGATATTCGAGGATTCCAACGAGTATAAATTGGACGTCGCCTCATCAAGAACTATTAAGATTAGAATTCGCCCGTTATCGATTAGAAAAGTGAAATTTAGACCGACGATTGGAAATTTCCTTTATACCCTTAGGTTAATGCTTTTTCCCTTAGATTTAGGCAAGGGCATTATAGTCTTTTGGTGTAGACTCTCCTTGGCCGAAAATTGAGGGGTAGTGTAGCCATTTGACCCTTGAATTATTTGAAGAGAGATTGGACTTGGATGACTAGACACTTTCCCCTTGAACCACTTCCACCAACTTGTCATTCAAGATCACTATGCATTGTCCTTGCCCCATCAACCACTCCACTAAGCTTTTCCCTCCAAATTCCTCTCTTAAGTTGGATGACACACTATCTACCTCTCCCTCACCTCATTTGGCCGGCCATAGCTCTCTCTCACCCTCTCATTTCATTTTTTCTCTCTCAAACTCTCTCTCTCGCTCGTTACCCGTCGGATCAGTCCCGAGGCCGTCCGTTGTTTGCCCCATATCTCCGTCGTCTGTTGTCAGATTTCAACGAGCCACCTACCATTGGAAAGCTTATTCTCTTGCCGTTCCAACAAGGTATTATGGGTCCAAATCCACACAGCCATTTGTCCTGTAGAGCCGTTTGAAGGAGCAAAGGTCGCTACCCGGACCAATCAGACCCGAGAACGCCTAGCTCGACTTTGGGAGCTTGTTTGGGGGCAAATCCTTGGGTAAGACACTTCCTAAACCTTGCTAAGATGTTGAGTAACTTGTCCTTAAGATTAAGTTTAGGTTTTAATAGATTTACCGATTTCTCGCCGTTCTTGACCGATCGAAACCGGACCAGTTCTGCCCAAAGGAGGAACGTGAGCTTGCTGCCTTCCTTGGACCAATTTCATCACTTGGAACTCTTGGTAAGCTAGTTCTAACCCTTTGTTAGGACCATAGGTTATTGAAGGACCGAATTAGAGGTGGATTTAAGTGGTTTCATGGGCTAATCTTGTGAGATCTTGAGGTAGTCCGAATCTGACTTATTTGTGTAATGTGTGATGGTGATGTTCGGCACTTGTTATGTTGAGATCATGACTAGGAAGGTTTAATGGAAATGGTGACGAAGGAGCCGAATGGTTTTAGATGCCATTGGTTATGCTAGAAATTCATATGCTTAATTGAATTGGTAAAAACTCATGATTAGGGCATAGGTGAATTCGGCCCTGAAGAAGTTGGAGTAACGCATGACATTAAAATGACTATTGACTTACATCGTTATTTGGCCGTGTACTAATGTGGTTGATTAAGTGAATGAATTGATAGGAAACCCGAGATTGGGACTTATATGAATTCGGCCATGGAATGTTTATTGTGGTACCTTGCCTCGAGATAACTCATTAATCCTATTGATATGCTAGTCATGGCTAATGAGTGTAAACCAAGTGATTGAATTATTGTCATAGCTAGTGAGATTTGGCCATGAGAGTTACGTGGTGCATGAAATGATTAAAATTGAGGAATTAGCTCTATGGTTGCGACCATGGTCGAATTATGGTGAATGATGATTCATTAAATCGAATTATATTCGATCGTGAAGTATTAAAATGATGTCGCCTCGAGTAAATTTTATAATGTGATTTCGTGGCATGGGATTAGTAATGTGGTGGCCGTTTATTGCCCTGAATTGTCAAAGTGCACGTTTGAATATGATTAGCTATAATTAATTAATTAAATCATGAGCTTATGCGAGTATGGTATCCTGATGCGCCTATATGACGCGGGATTGAGTAATGATAAACGCCTGATGCGCCTATAGGACGAGAGCTTGACTGAGGAGAAATACCTGATGAGCCTATATGACACGGGTTAAGTGATGAGAAGTGCCTGATGCGCCTACATGACGCGGGACTGAATAATGAGAAGCGCCTGATGCGCCTATATGACGCGGGTTAAGTGATGAGAATACCTGATGCGCCTAGGATGACGCGGGTTTATTGATTGGTATAGCCTGAGGCATTGTGACGCGATCCATGATATTGAACAATAAGTTACTAATTGACTAATAACCTTAAATGGATTTGTGGATTTGTGAATTGCCTTAGTATGAAGCTTAGACCTGGTTATGAAGTGATGATTGGAGTAGCATTGAATTTGAGGTACCTAACTGTCATGCATGTTTCCTTGTTCTTGTTGTCATGTCATTTGGAGTCCTTGCCATGTTGTTTGTTCTGAAAATCGAATTGCATGTTTGAGGGAGTGTCTGGATGTACTAAGTGCCTGGCTTAGGGTTAGGATTAGCTTATTGAGATTTATCTCACCCCGTCGTGGGACCCATTTTTCAGACCCCAATCCTTGACCCCGGTCACTATGTCATACCATTTCGGAGTTCCAAAGGAATTTGAGACCTGAGATTCCCGACGATATACTAGGAGGTCCCGATGCTGGACTTGAAGATGAAGAACCTGAACCAAGGTCGATGGATGTCGACAAACCAAATGCGTAGAGTTAGTCGCACCATTTCCTTGCGGACGTTCCCTTGAGATAGTTAGTCTGGGATTTAGGAACGACCTAGTTATGCTTTATGTACGAAGTTAAGTGTTGTAAATTGATTGTATTATAATGGTGTTGTATGCATTCTACGTCATCTTGTCGAAGTTTTATGTATGGAGTTTAATTATCGCTTCCGCATGTGCATTTCCTTCCGCGAGTGTATTGACAGACGATTTGATCCTTGGGACTTATCGCGAAGTAAGAGCAGGAAGGGATGTTCGCGCGCCATCAAGGACGCGAGGCGTAACATCCCTATTTTGTTGGTATCAGAGCAAGGTCAGCTTGATCTAAGTTGGATGAGACCTGGAGTAATAAGGAGCGATGACTTTGGAATGGCTAGATAGTGAGACTTTAGGAACTCGCTAGAGCTTGGCATGAATCGCATGGCATTTGATTTGGCGCATGTGAATGGAGCTCTTGGTTTGCATCGCCGTAGGCGATTAAAGGTCTTAAAGCTTCGTACTAAGCAATAAGAGTTGTTTGGCCATTGCTTGTATGATGTGCTGGATAGATGGTTGTTGTTATGTTGAGTTGCAGATGCGTCTGGACTTGAGGAACAGACGAGAACTTTTGATGTGTACCTCTGAAAGCTTGCATTATGATTGGGGTATTTGATATTGAGTGTTGTTTGGATAAGACCTGTTTGAAGTGTTTAAATAGCATGTGGAAATTTTGCTAGTCGCAGGTGTGGCAAGACTGAAGGTATGATTAAGTATCTCATTAAATTGGTGTCCTGAGTGTTTGCTTGATGTTTGCCTAGTTGAGGCTTGTTTGGTAATCGAATCATGACTGAAGGTTGCTTGTAATTGCTTGGTAGTGGATTGCTGGCTTATGATTGCTATTGTGGTAAGTAGTTTACTGCTATACTTGAGTAGATGGAGGAGTCCTTTGAATTCCTTGATGGAATTGTAGCGGCCCATGTGATGACTAGAGCCTAGTAAAGATGATCAACTGAGACAAGAGTGATAGAAAGTCGCCTAGCTCGAAGCCACATGTTGTGGGATACTCAAGAGTTGATAGAGTCGTGAGAGCCTTAAAGGAGATCGAGAATTTGATGAGTAGGTAGGCTCAAGGATGGGCTACCAGTGTTACCTAACCAGCTGAGACTGTTGTTGCTGCTGTTATTAGAGTCAATGGTAGTAATCGAAGAAAATGATATTGGAGACGGGGGTAGAAGTTGGCAAAGGGACTGGCTTGTGGGATAGTTTGTAAAGTCAAAGTTGACTGAGTTAGCAAGAAATGTAGTCATGGGACTGATCCTATCTGGATTGAGGATTTGTAAGAAGGCCTTAAAAGCCTTAGGGTACACTGAAGAGAAGATGACCTTAGCGATTAACATTCCAAGGTACTGCTAATGATCGGTGAATAGTTACCAAAGGAAGAATTCTCCTCGAAGGCGCAGCACTTAATCGGATTTGCCTTCATCTAACTGATCAATGAGGTGTTACTGAGATTACTAAGGAGCAAGAGTTAGTGCCCCCTGAAGTTAGTGAGAATCAGAGAAAGATCTGTCATTGTGGGTAGAGTTCTCGAGACTACCTAAGCATGCATCAAAGATGGTTCGGAACCCATTGGATAGGACAATGAGGTTAAAGAATGAATTGAGGTTCGAGCCATCATGGCGAATTGGTATTCTTGGATCTGAAGTGTTATGATGAACTTCATCTTGAAGGGCTAAATGACTAAGGAAACCATGAGTAAAGAGGATCTCCACTTGTAGAACATAGAATGTACCTATAAGGAATGGTTGATACTTGAGCATAAGGCCTGGAAGGGAAATTGGTGGTCTGTCTCTCTCGTCATGTGGGAAGTGTTAAGGGAAATCAGCATGCTAGTCTTGGCTAAAGGATAGGGCGATGTTCTAAAAGACGATTAGACCATGGGATGGTCGTTGATGAGAAAGAAAGCGAATGGACATGATAGTCTTGGCTACTTGTGATTTTAATGGATAGATGAGTAAGCGAAAAGAGGTGTGGATTTGTGGAGACCAAGGAGGAATCTCGATCCCTCGAAACCTTGTCATTTGAGGTGACAAAGTTATTGGAAGGAGAATGCCCAGCATTGTGACATATGGATCCTGGAGTAAAGGTGCCGCTGTTGGCACAGACTCTAAGATTGACGTCCTATGGAATGAGGAAGACAAGGTGGATTCGAAACAGGAGAATACCACCGAAGTGTATGGTCTCCCTCATAAGGTAAGAGGCCCTAATGCGGAAAGAAGATGAATTCTACTTGTCTTGGTGTTAAGAGCGAACGTCATCAGGTTATGCCTCAAGGATCATAGGCTTGAACCTTCACTGCGTTCTGATGGTTTTAGTACCGACTCTAATTGATGACCTTTAGGGTTATTTGTGGTTATAGTCCAAAGATCGACAGTGGACTAGGCAATAAGACGAAATGGAAACGACTGACTGATAAGCTTCACTTGTTAATATGAGTTATAAAGAAACGACTTGTATTAATGGATTTAGACTTGAATTGCGTTGCATCTTGATGGTTTTACTTACCGATTGCTATGACGACCTTAGATGGTGTGAGACGAGATTTATGCAAGGAATTGGACAAGGAATATTTGAATTAAAGGCTAGTTGTAATCGAATGCATATGGATTCGACTCGAATGGCGACCAGAGATGAGGTTATAAGATTTAGGTTAGGCAATTGATCTTTGAGATGTGATAGTTGCTCGTGGAATTAGAAATTTTTTATTGATAGGAATGGATCGGAATCAAGGAGTCATGAGGAACGTGAATTACCTTTGGAGGATATTCCATGGGCATAAGAGGACACTCGTTGTATGTAGATTAAAAGAGCGCGAGATTTGGGTCTACTAAGATGGAGTTCTTGGTCATAAAGTTCTGGAAATGGAATTCCTATGGAACCCTTGAGGACTAGAATAAGTGATGAATTCACTAAGGTCAATATGAGTTCTTGAAAGTTGGAGCCCTCTGGAATCGATGGTTTGCTATAGACGAATCGTGGGAAGATCCCCTACAGGAGCCATCATATCAATGAAATGGACTAAGGACAAGATGTGGCGTGAATAGATGAATACACATAAAAGGAGTTTTTCAAGGGCTTAAACCTAAGTAGCGACTGCGCCGACATTGGTGTTTCCACTGGCAGTTGAAACGTTGTGAGAATTACAGTGACGTGTCATGAAAGGATTAAGATTCATGGTAATGCAACGTGGAAGGGTTGCTACCTATGTGTTATGATAGTGGACTTAACGAGATGGTTGTCCCAACAGGTAATTTAGAACTGAAGGCTATCGTTCTTGCATTGGAAATTTGGAGATATCACTTACGTGGTGAGAATGATTTCAGATTGATAAGGACCATCGGGACTTGAAGTACATATTGTCTCAAAGAGGAATTGAACGTGTGAAGCAACATAGACGGATGAAGTTGCTAAAGGAATTAGAATACGATACCTTACCTCACTTTGAGAAAGAATAAGGATAGCGGACGCATATAGTTAGGAATCGAACATCAAGAGATTGGTAGATAAAGGGCGCACTTCGCTCAAGGAAATAAGAGATTCAAATTCTAAATTGGAAGTTTACCGAAAGGCTAGTCAGACGGCTACTTGGAGCGTCGAGCCTGGAAGTCAGAAGAGACTAAAGCATTGCAACCTACAACCCTGATGTCCAGGAGATCATGGAAGTGATTATATGTCACGCCCCGAGTCCTTACGAGGGCGCTAACACCACCCTACAGCCGTACTGTTTAACTTCTTGCCTAGGATCCAACGGTAAGCACCAGAATGCATGAGACTTATATGCACATGCGGAAGCGACATACATATAACTCCATGCATAAGATAACAAGATGACTTGAGGAAAAGAAACACTTAACCATAACATAACATAGGTTCAGTTTTACAACCTAAACACAAACTAAAATACAACACTGGGGATCAAGGGAAGGTAGTCAGTCTAATCAAAAGGGGTCATCTAACTAGGAGTCAGGCACTAATCAAAAGAGTCACTTCAAAAGTCAATGGCACCTAGGCCACCTAAGGGTCAGGCTCGTTGTAACGCCCCGAGTCCTCACGGCGCACATCATCGCCTCTAGACCAGTTCCTTTAATTCTTTATCCAGGATCCATGCAACGCGCGGTAGACAATGAAACTTAAATGAACATGCAGAGGCGTCATGCACAACTCCTAGACAGTTAAACACAAGATGGTTGGAGGGAATGAGGCACTTAATCAAGTCATAGCAAAGCATACAATTCGTTTTTACAACATAAGCATAAACTGGGATACAACACTTGGGATCAGGGGAAGATGGTTAGCCTAATAAAAAAGAGACGAAGAGCTATGGGTCAGGCACTACTCAAAAAGTAACTTCCAGAGTCATGGGCGTCTAGGCTATCTAAGGGTCGAGCTCGCGGTCATCATCTGGGTCCTTGCAGTGCACAGGGTCATACTCCTCGAGGTCTTCCTCGTATTCCTCTTCTTCTTCTTCTTCTTCCTCGAACACTTGCTCTGGATCTTCGTCTTCCTCGGATTCAGGCTGAGGGTGGAAGATGGCCTCTCCGTCGGGGTTGTGCTCCTCCTCCAAAGGCTCATCCTCGGGATCGTCCAGTGCTTCTTCATCTTCCTCGGGTTCGGACTCGTCCGTCTCCATGGGGTCTTCGGCATCAGAGGGCCCCACGATATCGCCATCTCGGGGTTCTGAGACGGTGCCGGCGGAAGATCCGGATCAGGAGCGGTCTCGGAGTCAGTGAGCTCCCCATCAGCAAGGTGTACAATCGTAGGATCCTGCTCGCTAATGACATCCCACGGCACGTCAAAAGTCCTCAATGGTCCAATTGTGAGATCGCTGTCGCGGTAGAACCATGCTGCGAATCTGTCTGGCCTCCAGTTTGCTAAGCCCACATCCATCCAGATAGTGCCGTACTTCCTAATATAAGCTTTCCCTTCTCCCACCGGGTACTCCGTGGAATACTGCTCCACCCAGACGGGTACCCCAAAAATCGGCAGCGGTGGCATAGTCAGGGTTTGGGGTCTGAAAAGGTGGGTCCCACGACGGGGTGAGATATACTCAATAAGCTAGCCTAACCCTAAGCTAGACACTTGGAACTTCCAGACACTTCCAAACACATGCAATGGCTAAACAATCAAACAACAGACATGGCACGTGCTAACTCAATTAGGTACACACCTAGTCAGGCAATTCACGAGCTAGGCTAAATAGGACTCGTACTTTGGCAGTTAACAATCCATCGAATATAGGATAGTTCACACGTACGATACGATTGAGATTCCCATGGCTTAGCCCGCGTAATAACGCATCAGGCTTAAAAAGTCAAGGAACCCGCGTTTAACGCCTCAGGTTTCCGATGCCAAATCTCACGACCCGCGTTTAACGCTTCAGGTCCATCCCGCGTTTAACGCATCAGGATGCCTTATGCACATAAGCTTATACTTCAATCAATTATAATGTGACTCAACCAAATACGTACATTACCCAATCAAGATGTTACCTGGCCGTTTCATTCTTGAATTCATATCACGACGTTATGTTTCGCTAATTGGTTAAACGAGGCCAATGTCATACTTTGCGATCGATTACAAGTTCGTTAACGGACCATCACTCGTGAACACCCTCATTAGGCCATCGTACGCTCAATGGATTCACTTGATCAATTTAACAAATTTAAGGTTTCGATTTGCCGCCTAAGGCCGAATTCACAAGCATGGCATCATTTTAATCTCGCGATCTCATTCAATGGCCCATGGCCGAACACAATGAATAATCAATAGGTTATTTTTACGTGGTATGTCGCCAATCAATGTCATGGCCGAATGCTCCTAGGATAAATCAAGCAATTCATGGTTTCGATCAAGCTCAACTCCCATCTAGCACACCTAGCACATCCGTAAAGGCGTTCGGTTCCTACCTATGGGTGTTCATCACATAATTCAACCAAGGAATCGACATTTCAATCACTACAAGGCGTGGCCATGCTCAGTTTCCTCATGGGCAGAATCGGTTCCCTATAGTTTCCATCCTAATCGCCCATTAGATGCTCTAAATAACATTCACTTGGTCCGTCCATTCACACAAGGTCCTATCAAAGGGTTAGGGAAGCTTACCAAGTCTCAAAAGCTAGGGGAACTCGGCGACAACGGCGAAGGAGCGGCGCGAGTGGTCTAGTCCGGCGCGATCGGACCTGGTCCCTTAGAGAAATCCACAAATGGCCAAGGTAATTTAGTGGAAAGCACTCCTAACACAAGCTATCAACCTCCTAATATGTGTATTTAAGGCCCTAGAATCACTTACCTCAAGATCAAGCAAGGAACTTCGCAAGAACAGCCCTTGTTCTTGCTCGGCTCGCATCAGGTCGGGGGAGGAGTTCGAACGGCCTACGGGCTTGAACGGCGGTCCTTCGCGGCTCAAGAGGGAGAGGGGAGTTCCTCGGTGGCGGTTTGAGGCGGCAGAGTGGCGGCAAGGCGACGGTCGGCCGCGGCTTGGGCAAGAGAGGAGCGGCGACGGGTTGAGAGAGGGAGAGAGCGAACGAGAGAGGGAGGGAGTGAGAGGGAGAGAGTCGGCTGAATGAAGTGAAGGGAGAGGGAGTGTGTGATATGAAGAGAAGGATTTTTGGAGGGAAAGTAGTAGTGGGGTGGTTGATGGGGCAAAGGACATGGAATAGTGTTTAGGAATGACCATTTGATGGGGTTAGGTCTTAGGGAAAATATCCAATCACATTGTCTTCTCATTCTCCAATAATTCAAAGGTTAAAAGACCAAATTACCCATAGGAATTCGGCTGGTGGCTAGGGAAGGCAAATGACCGTTTTGCCCTTGTTTGGTTTAAGAGAAAAAGTGCACTAAACTAAGGGTAAAAGGGTCCTATTTCACTTGGCGGTCTGAATTTCGCTTTCTAACCTATACGGGACTATTCCTAACCTTACTAACTCTCCGATGAGGCGACGTCCAGATTTACTCCTTTATGATCTTCGAATATCCGGCCTCCAATCTCGAAATCCAAATCATGGCTAAATTCAGTCAATTGTCATTCCAGTGCGTCTCAGACTAACGGGCGGCTCTTAGGAGTTACACGTATCGACCCGCGACTAATGTCACGTTTAAGAGTTACTCGAGCCACGGCGGCTTTGGTTGTCATGTGATCGCGAGAGTCAATTACTAGTTCCGAAGCTTACGATCGTCAGGAATTGATTTAGGTTAATTCGCAAATCATGCCATGGTTATATGGAATCACCCGTGAACTAATCGCATGACACTAGCAAATCGTTCTAAAACCATTCTTAGATCGACCTTCAGCGGTCCAAAATATCTCCTCGACGATCCTTATGGTTAAAGCGTCGACTCGTGGTTAGGTTCTTTGGTCCACGTACTTTAAGCCCTATGTGGCCATTCCCCATTGGTTAGTCTACTCGAGAGTGATCAATTCTGAGCGAGATTAACTGGAATACATCGATAGACATTCATTCACTGATAAGTTTCGAGATAGGGTCGGAATTCAGAATGTCACAACTCTTCCCCCCTTACAGAAATTTCGTCCTCGAAATTTACATTACAACCACCTACTCAAACAAATGAGGGTGCTGATGCCTCATCGCTTCCTCACTTTCCCATGTGGCTCCTTCAGTTCCATGGTGCTCCCAGATCACCTTTACTAGTGGGATCGTCTTGTTCCTTAGGACTTGCTCCTTCCTGTCCTCGATCCTGACTGGTCTCTCCACATACGTGACTCGATCGTCCACTTCTATCACTTCGTGGTCCAGAACATGGGTTACGTCCGGTTCATACTTTCTCAACATCGACACGTGGAATACATTGTGAACTTGTGATAAACTTGGCGGAAAGGCGAGTCTGTAGGCCAGAGTTCCAATCCGCTCCAGAATTTCGAAAGGGCCTACATACCTCGGACTCAACTTTCCTTTCTTCCCAAACCGAGATAGACCTCGCATCGGTGACACTTTCAAGAAAACGTGGTCTCCTACTTGAAACTCCAAAGGTCTGCGCCGCTTGTCGGCATAACTCTTCTGGCGACTCTGCGCGGTTTTCAATCTTTCTCTTATGATTTTCACTGCCTCCCCCGACTGTTCTACTAACCCTGGGCCTATTATGCTTCTTTCACCAACCTCGTCCAGCATAAAGGAGTCCTACATGCTCTACCGTATAAAGCTTCGAATGGGGCCATTCCGATGCTCTGTTGATAACTGTTGTTATAGGAAAACTCTACCAAGTGTAACTGATCTTCCCAACCTCCTTTAAAGTCTAACACGCAAGCTCTCAGCATGTCTTCAAGAGTCTGAATTGTCCTTTCTGACTATCCGTCTGTCTGGGAGGCTTTTCCAAAATGAAGCGGTAAACTTGGGGTCTCTGTCCGAAGTAATCGTCATTGGGACTCCATGAAGACGAACTACGTACCTCATGTACAACTCCGCATATCTATCCATCGCGAAATCTTTTCTTACCGCCAGGAAATGCGCGGACTTAGTCAGCCTATCCACGATCATCCAAATTGAATCATGTCCTCTCTGACTCCTCGGCAGACCCATGACAAAGTCCATGGTAATGTGCTCCCACTTCCACTCGGGGATTTCCAAAGGCTGCAACATCCCACCAGGCTTACAGTGCTGAGCCTTAACTTGTTGACACGTCAAACACTTCGCCACATGCTTAGCTACATCTACTTTCATTCCATTCCACCAATAGTGTTGACGCAGGTTCTGATACATCTTCGTGCTCCCCGGGTGAATGCTATAGTTGCTCCTATGAGCTTCTAACAAGATCTTTTCTCTAAGCTCCCCGTCACTCAGTACGCACAGTCGTCCACGAAACTTCAGAATTCCATCCTCGGATACTTGAAAGTCCGGTTTCCTCTTCGCGGCATCCATTTCCAGGATCTTTTGGATGTCGGGGTCCGTAGATTGCAACGCTTTCACTTTCTCATGAATCTCTGGCTCAATTCTTATTGTCGCTAGGAGACAAGAAGCTGGCAAACTTCGAGCCTAAACTATGAGTCCCTTATCCCTTCCAACAGAGTCCATTCCTTGACCATCAAATGCGCGATGCTTGACTTCCGACTCAGCGCATCCGCGACCTTATTTGCCTTTCCGGGGTGATAAAGGATATCACAATCATAGTCCTTGAGCAGCACCATCCATCGACGTTGCCTCATGTTCAACTCCTTTTGGGAAAACAAGTATTTCAAGCTCTGGTGGTCCGTGTAAATCTGAAATCTTTCCCCACACAAGTAATGTCTCCAAATCTTTAGCTCGAAAATAATAGCTGCCAGTACCAAATCGTGCGTCGGGTAATTCGTTTCATGAGGTCTTAACTGTCTAGATGCATAAGCCACGACTTTTCCATGTTGCATCAGATCGCATCCTAATCCTTTCAGCGACGCATCGCTACAAATCTCGTAACCTCCAGGTCCAGAAGGGATGGTCAACACTGGCGCGGTCGTCAAACGATGCTTGAGTTCCTGAAAACTCCTCTCACACTTATCCGTCCATTCAAACCGCGTGTCTTTCTTAGTCAGCCTTGTTAAGGGAGTAGCTATCGAGGAAAAATTTTCCACGAACCTTCGATAATATCCTGCTAATCCTAGGAAGCTCCGTGTGACATTCTGAATTCCGACCCCATCTCGAAACTTATCAGTGAATGAATGTCTATCGATGTATTCCAGTTAATCTCGCTCAGAATTGATCACTCTCGAGTCGACTAACCAATGGGGAATGGTCGTATAGGATTTAAAGTACGTGGACCAAAGAACTTAACCACGAGTCGACGCTTTGACCATAAGGATCGTCGAGGAAATATTCAGGACCGCTAAGGGTCGATCTAAGAACGGTTTTAGAACGATTTGCTAGTGTCATGTGATTGGTTCACGGGTGATCCCGTATGACCATGACGTGATTTGCGAATTAACCTAAATCGATTCCTAATAATCGAAACCCTCGGGACTAGTGATTGACCCTCGCGATTACATGACAACCAAAGCCGCCGTGGCTCGAGTAACTCTTAAACGTGACATTAGTCGCGGGTCGATACGCGTAACTCCTAAGAGTCGCCCGTTAGTTTGAGACGCACTGGAATGACAATTGACTAAATTTAGCCATAGATTGGATTTCGAGATTGGAGGCCGGACGTTCGAAGATCGCATTGGAGTAAATTTGGACGTCGCCTCATCGGAGAGCTATCAAGGTTAGAAATAGTCCCGTATAGGCTAGAAAAGTGAAATTCGAACCGACGAGCGAATCGACCTTTTTACCCATAGGATTAGCACACCTTTCCAAGGACAAAGCGAGGGCAAAATGGTCAATTGCCTCCCCCCACCTTCAGCCGAAATCCCAAGGGTAGAGTGGTCATTTGAGTGATGAATTATTGAAGTGCAATACACCAAGCTTGATTGGACAATTACCCCAAACCTACCCCACTAACCTTGTCACTCCTAAGCACTATTCCTTGTCACATACCCCATGAACCACCCCACTACCACTTTCCCTCCAAAAATCCTTCTCTTCATATCACACAACCCCCTCCCTTCACCTCATTCGGCCGACTCTTCTCTCTCTCTCTACTCTCTCGTTCGCTCTCTCCTCTCTCTCCCTCTCGCCGTCGTCTCTTCCTCTCTTGGCCAAGCCGCGGCCGGCCACCCCTTCGCCGCCGCTCCGCCACCTTCGACCACCATCTAGACGACACTCCCTTCCCTCCCGAACCTAGCTGGACCGTCGTTGGAGCCGAAAGCCGCCCGAACACCCCAAGGCCGAACCGAACCGAGAAGGATGAAGAAGGGCTATTCTTGAGAGTCCCTTGCTTGATCTTGAGGTAAGTGACTCTAGGGCCTTAGATATCCATGTTAGGAGGTTGAAAGCTTATGTTAGGAGTGCTTTTCACTAAATTACCTTGGCCATTTGTGGATTTCCCTAAGGGACCAGGTCTGATCGCGCCGGACCAGACCACTCGCGCCACACCTCCGCCGTTGCCGCCGAGTTCCCCTAGCTCTTGACACTTGGTAAGCTCCCCTAACCCTTTGGTAGGACCTTGTGTGATGAAAGGACTATGAAAGGGTTGTTTTGATGTATTTCATGGGCTGTTTAGATGGGGTTCTATAGAGATCTGAATTGGTGATGTGTAGGATAGATTGGACTTGACAAGTTTTGATGCTTGAAGTGTTAAGAACCATGGATGAAATGAATTGGTGAATGTTCCTAAGTGTGGACCAAATGCCCCATGGTACGTTAGGATGAGCTAGAGCTTGAATTGCATCCGATTGAATTGATGGGATCGTAAATGAAACATAGGAGTGTTCGGCCATGGGACAATCGTACGGATACATTGAGTAAATGACCTTTAACCTATGAATTGTATTCTGGTCGTGGGAATTGAAGGGAGTCTAATTAAGCTAAGTGACCATATGTTAGTGATTTTGGGTCTCGTGTAGTTAATTAGTGGTTGCGGGCCTTAATTGATTGATGTACCATTGATTGGGTGACATGGCCGAAGGGTCAATAGTGATGGCATTGAATTATCTCAATTGATGTGATATCGATCGCATGACATTGCCATGGGCTTGATTTATTGAATTTTACGATGTATTACCATGATATGGGATGGTAACTTAAGGAGCCGAATTGAGCTCAGTTTGATGAAAATGTGCCCGATTGATTTAATTATGTCAATGGAAAGGAATTATAAGTATATGTGCATGAGGCATCCTGAAGCATTAAACACGGGGTGGACCTGAGGCGTTAAACGCGGGTCATGAGAAATGGCATTGGAAGCTTGAGGCGTTAAACGCGGGTTCCTTGATCTTTTAAGCCTGATGCGTTATTACGCGGGCTAAGCCATGAGAGTTCCGACTGTACCATACATGTGGACTATCTCCTAAATGATGGAATGTTAAGTGCCCAAGTACAAGTCCTGTCTAGCCTAGCTTGTGAATTGCATGACTAAATATGTTTCTAATTGAGTTATTACATGCCATTGCCTGTTGTTTGATTGTTTAGCCATTGCATGTGTTTGGGAAGTGTCTGGAAGTTCCAAGTGTCTAGCTTAGGGTTAGGCTAGCTTATTGAGTATATCTCACCCCGTCGTGGGACCCACCTTTTCAGACCCCAAACCCTGATTTTGCCACCGCCACCGATTTTTGGGGTACCTGTCTGGGTGGAGCAGTATTCCACGGAGTACCCGGTGGGAGAAGGGAAAGCTTATATTTGGAAGTACGGCACTATCTGGATGGATGTGGGCTTCGCAGACTGAAGGCCAGACAGATTCGCAGCATGGTTCTACCGCGACAGCGACCTCATAGTTGGGCCATTGAGGACTTTCGACGTGCCGTGGGATGTCATTGGCGAGCAGGATCCTTCGATTGTACACCCTGCTGATGGGGAGCTCACTGACTCCGAGACCGCTCCTGACCCGGATCTTCCGCCGGCACCGTTTCAGAACCCCGAGACCGATGGCGACATCGTAGGGCCCTCGGATGCCGAAGACCCCATGGAGACGGACGAGTCCAAGCCCGAGGAAGATGAGGAAGAACTGGACGATTCCGAGGACGAGCCTTTGGAGAAGGAGCATAACCCCGACGGAGAGGCCATCTTCCACCCTCAGCCTGAATCTGAGGAGGACGAAGATCCAGAGCAAGTGTTTGAGGAAGAAGAAGAGGAAGAGGAAGACGAGGAAGACCTCGAGGAGTATGACCCTGTGCACCGCGAGGATCCAGATGATGACCGCGAGCTCGACCCTTAGATAGCCTAGGCGCCCATGACTTTTGAAGTTACTTTTTGAGTAGTGCCTGACCCCTAGCCCTTCGTCTCTTTTGATTAGGCTAACCATCTCCCCCTTGATCCCAAGTGTTGTATACCAGTTTGTGCCAATGTTGTAAAGTGAATCGTATGCTATGCTATGACTTGATTAAGTGCCTTATTCCCTCAAACCATCTTGTGTTTAACTGTCTAAGAGTTGTGCATGACGCCTCCGCATGTTCATTTAAGTTTCATTGTCTACCGCGCGTTGCATGGATCCTGGGTAAAGAATTGAAAGGAACTGGTCTAGAGGCGATGATGTGCGCCGTGAGGACCCGGGGCGTTACACTCCGGACCTCTGTTACTGACGTAGGTCTAGGCCAATTCGTTACTGCTTCAATCTTTGCTGGGTCTACTGAAATCCCACTTCCAGAGATGACATGTCCAAGGAATGCAACTTCGTTAAGCCAGAACTCGCACTTACTGAACTTGGCGTATAGCGAGTGTTCCCTTAACTTCCGTAGAACTATGCTCAATTGCTCCTCGTGCTCCTCATGACTCTTTGAGTAAATCAAAATGTCGTCGATGAAAACAATGACGAACTGATCCAAGTACTCTTTGAACACTCTATGCATCAAATCCATGAAAGCAGCTGGGGCATTAGTCAATCCAAACGGCATGACTGTGAACTCATAATGCCCATATCTCATCCGAAAGGCCGTCTTAGGTATATCCTCCTTCTTAATTCTCAACTGGTGATAACCCGTCCTTAGGTCTATCTTGGAGAACACAGAAGCTCCTTGCAGCTGGTCAAACAAGTCGTCAATCCTTGGCAACGGGTACTTATTCTTGATAGTTACCTGGTTTAACTGCCTGTAATCAATACATAACCGCAACGACCCATCCTTCTTTCTTACAAAGAAGACTGGCGCTCCCCAAGGTGAAGCACTTGGACGAATAAATCCTTTGTCCAGTAACTCCTGCATCTGAACCTTCAATTCCTTCAACTCCGACAAGGACATCCTATAGGGTGCCTTCGAGATAGGTTCCGTTCCGGGTGCCAACTCGATCACGAACTCTATTTCCCTTCCTGGAGGCAATCCTGGCAACTCTTGAGGAAAGACATCGGGAAAGTCACGCACCACGGCTATATCCTCTAACTTGGGTTCCCCTACAGTCGGATCCCTCACGACCGCTAAGTAGGCCGGACATCCTTCGTCCAAAGGCCTAGTCACCTCAAGCGAAGAAATCAAAGGGATCGAGGTTCCTCCTCGACTTCCCACGAACTAAAATCTAGGGTGATCATTAGGATAGAAATGAATCACCCTGCTACTACAATCAACGACAGCCCTTTGCCTACTTAACCAATCCATACCAATAATCACGTCAAAGTCAAACATAGGCAGCACGGCTAAATCTATTCGTTCCTCACTACCCCCAATGGCTATCTTACAACCTGAACAACCTAAAGAAACCAACACTTTATCCTTTAAAGGGGTGGTAACATGCAATATCACTTCTAGTGGTTTCAATTCAATTCCGACCAAATCAGTAAACTGAGCAAATATAAATGAATGCGATGCTCCATGGTCAAACAAGGCATAGGCAGCATGATCACATAAAGTAATCATACCTGTGACCACGCCAGGCGCGTTCTCCACCTCCCTACGCACCACAGCATAAACCCTTCCTTGAGCTGGCGGCGGCCTATTAGCATTGTTCTGCGGAGCTCCCGCCAGCGGTCCCGCTGGTGGCCGGTTCCCTTGAGCCTGGGATCCTGGGGCCTGGCTCGGGCAATTCCTTATCTGATGGCCCAACTGGCCACACTTGAAGCAAGCGTCCGTCCTGCTCGGGCAAGGTCCGCTCACATGCTTCCGTCCACACAAGCGGCAGTTCCAACTTGGCCGGGGAGCAGGCTTGCTAATGTTCCTTCTCACTGGAGGGACAAAACGTCGGTTGCTCACCATCGGCCTTTTGCCGAACGGGCGGTTATACCTCACGGGAGTGAACCGCGATCCAGATGCCACTCCTCTTTCTTTCATGTCCCTTTCCACCAACTGACCTCTTTCATAGATGGCGTCATAGCCCTATAAGTCCAACAGCACCAACTGGCTACGAAGGTCAGGTCTCAATCCATCTCTGAACCTTCTCGCCCTATCCTCAGGGTTCTCGACCATTCGCGGGGCATATTTGGACAGCCTTGCGAATTCCTCCTCGTACTGGTCGATGGTCATCTGATTCTGTCGGAGATTCTGAAACTCAATCATCTTTTGTTCTTGAGCCGCTCTGGAATGGTATTTAGCATTGAACACTTCTGCGAAGACGGTCCAATTCGGCTCTATCCCTTCGGGGAAAACTCTTCCCTTGGTGGCCTTCCACCAGTCATTCGCAGTCCCACGGAGCTAGTACACGGCTAGGGTTACCTTCTCAGCTTCGGTACAACCCAATACTTCGAATGCTTTCTCCAACTCCTCAATCCAAGCAGGGGCAGTTCCAGGATCCCCTGTACCATCAAACTTGGATGGCTTCAGCTTCATAAAGTGCTCCATCAGTTGGCCCATCATGCGATTCCCTTGTCCTTGGGCGTTGCCACCATAAATGTCGTGTCCGTTATTCCCATTATTCCCGTTTGCTAGGTTCGCAACAGCGACTGCAGCTTCAGCAGCCTGGGCAACGGCAGCAGCTCTCTCCTGGGCCTGCCTGCCCATCAAGTTCCCAATTTCTTCCAGGATCCTCATGACTCCGTCATACCTAGGATCTTCTACCACTTGCGGCCTAGAGCTAGATGCTCCTCCAGTACCTCTGGTCCGGTTACTCATCTCGCTAAGTCTCACAACACCTGAGCCACTATAATTCCATTCAGGAATTAGAGACCTAAGTCATCTACTTAAGTCGAACAAGGCTACGCTATACTCATAGCAACGATCATAGTTAAGCCAATCATTACTCAAGCAGCCTTCAGAAGCATAGTAATCAAGAATTCATAATCATATCACACAGTTATATCACACAATCAGTTGCCTCTGCAACTTTACCAGATCACAATCAACTATCCAATTCAGCAGTCAGCAATTTACACTCAGTGCCAAGTACGAAGCCTTATAGCCTTAAGTCTACCAAAGATGACGCCAGTCAATATGCCAATCACAAGCGCCATTTCACATGCCATGCATTCTATGCCTAACTCTAGCGAATTCCCTAAGGTCTTACTACCCGATTATCCTCAAACCATCACACCATATTACTCCAATCCTCAATCAACTTGAATCGAGCTGACCTCGCTCTGATACCAATTAAACGGGGATGTAACGCCCCGAGTCCTCACGGCGCACATCATCGCCTCTAGACCAGTTCCTTTAATTCTTTACCCAGGATCCATGCAACGCGCGGTAGACAATGAAACTTAAATGAACATGCGGAGGCGTCATGCACAACTCCTAGACAGTTAAACACAAGATGGTTGGAGGGAATGAGGCACTTAATCAAGTCATAGCAAAGCATACGATTCGTTTTTACAACATAAGCATAAACTGGGATACAACACTTGGGATCAGGGGAAGATGGTTAGCCTAATCAAAAAGAGACTAAGAGCTATGGGTCAGGCACTACTCAAAAAGTAACTTCCAGAGTCATGGGCGTCTAGGCTATCTAGAGCTATGGGTCCTCGCGGTGCACATGGTCATACTCCTCGAGGTCTTCCTCGTCTTCTTCTTCTTCCTCGAACACTTGCTCTGGATCTTCGTCTTCCTCGGATTCAGGCTGAGGGTGGAAGATGGCCTCTCCGTCGGGGTTGTGCTCCTCCTCCAAAGGCTCATCCTTGGGATCGTCCACTGCTTCTTCATCTTCCTCGGGTTCGGACTCGTCCGTCTCCATGGGGTCTTCGGCATCAGAGGGCCCCACGATATCGCCATCGGTCTCGGGATTCTGAGACGGTGCCGGCGGAAGATCCGGATTAGGAGCGGTCTCGGAGTCAGTGAGCTCCCCATCAGCAGGGTGTACAATCGAAGGATCGTGCTCGCCAATGACATCCCACGGCACGTCAAAAGTCCTCAATGGTCCACTATGAGATCGCTGTCGCGGTAGAACCATGCTGCGAATCTGTCTGGCCTCCAGTCTGCTAAGCCCACATCCATCCAGATAGTGCCGTACTTCCTAATATAAGCTTTCCCTTCTCCCACCGGGTACTCCATGGAATATTGCTCCACCTAGACGGGTACCCCAAAAATCGGCGGCGGTGGCATAGTCAGGGTTTGGGGTCTGAAAAGGTGGGTCCCACGACGGGGTGAGATATACTCAATAAGCTAGCCTAACCCTAAGCTAGACACATGGAACTTCCAGACACTTCCAAACACATGCAATGGCTAAACAATCAAACAACAGACATGGCACGTGCTAACTCAATTAGATACACACCTAGTCAGGCAATTCACGAGCTAGGCTAAATAGGACTCGTACTTTGGCAGTTAACAATCCATCGAATATAGGATAGTTCACACGTACGATACGATTGAGATTCCCATGGCTTAGCCCGCGTAATAACGCATCAGGCTTAAAAAGTCAAGAAACCCGTGTTTAACGCCTCAGGTTTCCGATGTCAAATCTCACGACCCGCGTTTAACGCTTCAGGTCCATCCCGCGTTTAACGCATCAGGATGCCTTATGCACATAAGCTTATACTTCAATCAATTATAATGTGACTCAACCAAATGCGTACATTACCCAATCAAGACGTTACCTGGCCGTTTCATTCTTGAATTCATATCACGACGTTATGTTTCGCTAATTGGTTAAACGAGGCCAATGTCATACTTTGCGATCGATTACAAGTTCGTTAACGGACCATCACTCGTGAACACCCTCATTAGGCCATCGTACGCTCAATGGATTCACTTGATCAATTTAACACATTTAAGGTTTCGATTTGCCGCCTAAAGCTGAATTCACAAGCATGGCATCATTTTAATCTCGCGATCTCATTCAATGGCCCATGGCCGAACACAATGAATAATCAATAGGTTATTTTTACGTGGTATGTCGCCAATCAATGTCATGGCCGAATGCTCCTAGGATAAATCAAGCAATTCATGGTTTCGATCAAGCTCAACTCCCATCTAGCACACCTAGCACATCCGTAAAGGCGTTCGGTTCCTACCTATGGGTGTTCATCACATAATTCAACCAAGGAATCGACATTTCAATCACTACAAGGTGTGGCCATGCTCAGTTTCCTCATGGGCAGAATCGGTTCCCTATAGTTTCCATCCTAATCGCCCATTAGATGCTCTAAATAACATTCACTTGGTCCGTCCATTCACACAAGGTCCTATCAAAGGGTTAGGGAAGCTTACCAAGTCTCAAAAGCTAGGGGAACTCGGCGACAACGGCGGAGGAGCGGCGCGAGTGGTCTGGCCCGGCGCGATCGGACCTGGTCCCTTAGAGAAATCCACAAATGGCCAAGGTAATTTAGTGGAAAGCACTCCTAACACAAGCTATCAACCTCCTAATATGTGTATTTAAGGCCCTAGAGTCACTTACCTCAAGATCAAGCAAGGAACTTCACAAGAACAGCCCTTGTTCTTGCTCGGCTCGGATCAAGTCGGGGAAGGAGTTCGAGCGGCCTACGGGCTTGAACGGCGGTCTTTCGCGGCTGAAGAGGGAGAGGGGAGTGCCTCGGTGGCGGTTTGAGGCGGCGGAGAGGCGGCAAGGCGGCGGTCGGCCGCGGCTTGGGCAAGAGAGGAGCGGCGACGGGTTGAGAGAGGGAGAGAGCGAACGAGAGAGGGAGGGAGTGAGAGGGAGAGAGTTGGCCGAATGAAGTGAAGGGAGAGGGAGTGTGTGATATGAAGAGAAGGATTTTTGGAGGGAAAGTAGTAGTGGGGTGGTTGATGGGGCAAAGGACATGGAATAGTGTTTAGGAATGACCATTTGATGGGGTTAGGTCTTAGGGAAAATATCCAATCACATTGTCTTCTCATTCTCCAATAATTCAAAGGTTAAAAGACCAAATTGCCCATAGGAATTCGGCTGGTGGCTAGAGAAGGCAAATGACCGTTTTGCCCTTGTTTGGTTTAAGAGAAAAGTGCACTAAACTAAGGGTAAAAGGGTCCTATTTCACTTGGCGGTTCGAATTTCGCTTTTCTAACCTATACGGGACTATTCCTAACCTTACTAACTCTCCGATGAGGCGACGTCCAGATTTACTCCTTTGTGATCTTCGAATATCCGGCCTCCAATCTCGAAATCCAAATCATGGCTAAATTCAGTCAATTGTCATTCTAGTGCGTCTCAGACTAACGGGCGGCTGTTAGGAGTTACGCATATCGGCCCGCGACTAATGTCACATTTAAGAGTTACTCGAGCCACGGTGGCTTTGGTTGTTATGTGATTGCAAGGGTCAAATACTAGTTCCGAAGCTTACGATCGCCGGGAATTGATTTAGGTTAATTCGCAAATCATGCCATGGTTATATGGAATCACCCGTGAACCAATCGCATGACACTAGCAAATCGTTCTAAAACCATTCTTAGATCGACCTCCAGCGGTCCAAAATATCTCATCGACGATCCTTATGGTCAAAGCGTCGACTCGTGGTTAGGTTCTTTGGTCCACGTACTTTAAGCCCTATGTGGCCATTCCCCATTGGTTAGTCTACTCAAGAGTGATCAATTCTGAGCGAGATTAACTGGAATACATCGATAGACATTCATTCACTGATAAGTTTCGAGATAGGGTCGGAATTCAGAATGTCACACTCGTAGTCAGCTAAGTCTTCCTCGGGCTCTTCTTCTTCTTCCTCTTCTTCGTCGGATACTTCCTCTACTTCATGCGCGGGATTGAAGAGGGCCTCTCCTTCAGGGTTGAACTCTTCCTCTAAGGGCTCGTCCTCGGCTTCCTCGAATGCTTCCTCAGCTTCCTCTTCCTCAGGCTCTGTGACATTCTGAATTCTGACCCAATCTCGAAACTTATCAGTGAATGAATGTCTATCGATGTATTCCAGTTAATCTCGTTCAGAACTGATCACTCTCGAGTCGACTAACCATTGGGGAATGGCCGTATAGGATTTAAAGTACGTGGACCAAAGAATTTAACCACGAGTCGGTGCTTTGACCATAAGGATCGTCGAGGGAATATTCTGAACCGCTATAGGCCGATCTAAGAATGGTTTTAGAACAATTTGCTAGTGTCATGCGATTGGTTCACGGGTGATTCCGTATGACCATGGCGTGATTTGCGAATTAACCTAACTCAATCTCTGACGATCGTAACCTGCGGAACTAGTAATTGACCCTCGCGATTACATGACAACCAATGCCGCCGTGGCTTGAGTAACCCTTAAACGTGACATAAGTCACGGGTCGATACGCGTAACTCCTAAGAGCCGCCCGTTAATCTGAGACGCACTGGAATGACAATTGACTGAATTTAGCCATAGATTGGACTTCAAGATTGGAGGAGATCGCATTGGAGTAAATTTGGATGTCGCCTCGTCGGAGAGTTAATAAGATTAGAAATGGTCCCGTATAGACTAGAATAGCGAAATTCGAACCGACGAACGAAATCGACCTTTTTACCCATAGAATTAGCACACTTTTCCAAGGACAAGGCAAGGGCAAAATGGTCATTTGCCATCCCTAAGCCTTCAGCCGAAAATGCAAGGGCAATTTGGTCTTTTGGTCTTTGCATTAGTGGAGTGCATGACACCAAGCTTGATTGGACAATTTCCCTTAAACCAACCCCACTAACCTAGTCATTCCTAAGCACTATTCCTTGTCACATACCCCATGAACCACCCCCACTACCCTTTCCCTCCAAAATTTCCTTTGCTTCTTATCACTCACTCTCTCTCTCTCTCTCCCATTCGGCCGACTCCCTCTCTCTCTTCACTCTCTCGTTCGCTCTCCCTTCCCTCTCACTCTCGCCCGTCGCCGCTCTCTCTCTTGGCCAAACCACGGCTGTGACATCCTGAATTCTGACCCTATCTCGAAACTTATCAGTGAATGAATGTCTATCGATGTATTCCAGTTAATCTCGCTCAGAACTGATCACTCTCGAGTCGACTAACCAATGGGGAATGGCCGTATAGGATTTAAAGTACGTGGACCAAAGAACTTGACCACGAGTCGGTACTTTGACCATAAGGATCGTCGAGGGAATATTCTGAACCGCTCAAGGTCGATCTAAGAATGGTTTTAGAACGATTTGCTAGTGTCGTGCGATTGGTTCACGAGTGATTCCGTATGACCATGACATGATTTGCGAATTAACCTAAATCGATTCCTAACGGTCGTAACCTTCGGGACTAGCGAATTACCCTCGCGATTACATGACAACCAAAGCCGCCGTGACTCGAGTAGCTCTTAAGAGCCGCCCGTTAGTCTGAGACGCGGGTCGATATGCGTAACTCCTAAGAGCCGCCCGTTAGTCTGAGACGCACTGGAATGGCAATTGATTGAATTTAGCCATAGATTGGACTTCGAGATTGGAGGCCGGACATTCGGAGATCGCATTGGAGTAAATTTGGATGTCACTTCATCGAGGGGTTATTAAGGTTAGAAATAGTCCCGTATAGGTTAGAAAAGCGAAATTCGGACCGCCAAGTGAAATAGGACCCTTTTACCCTTAGTTTAGTGCACTTTTCTTTTAAACCAAGCAAGGGCAAAGTGGTCATTTGCCCTCCCCAAGCCTCCATCCGAAATTACAAGGGTAGAATGGTCAATTGAGAGGTGAATTATTGGACCAATGAAGAGACCCTTCGATCGTACATCCAGCTGATGGGGAGCTCACCGATTCCGAGACCGCTCCTGATCCAGATCTCCCGCCAGCACCGTCCCAGAACCCCGTTGCTGATGGCGAGATCGTCGAGCCTTCTGACGCCGGCAACCATCCTACGGAGGAGGTAGGATTCGAGTGGGAGGCCGTAGGTGCCGATGGCGAGCCCATTGTCTGGGAGTCCGACCCAGAGGAAGACGACGCCCTAGTGTTCACCGAGTCCGAGTCAGAAGACGAAGTTCCTGAAGAGGTGCAGCCGGGCGACTGGGTAGAGTACCATCCCGCAGCTGGCCATGACTGATCCAACCGCGAGCCTGACCCCCAGTTAGCCATAGGTGCCCTTGACCCTTAGGAGTGACTTTTGCGTAGTGCCTAACTTTTGGTCTAGATGTTCCCTTTTGATTAGGCTGACCCGCTTCCCTGGTTCCCAAGTGTTGTATTTTACCTATTTTTATGTTGTAAAACTGATGTTGTGTTATGTTATGATTAAGTGTTCTGTTTTCCTCAAGTCGTCATGTTATGCATATGGTAGGAGTTATGAGTGTCGCTTCCGCATGTGCATATAAGCGTCATTGTCTAGCACGCGTCGATGGAGCCTGGGTATCGTTCTATGAAAGGACTGGTTGTAAGGCGATGATGTGCGCCTTAGAGGATTCGGGGCGTTACATCCTCGTTTAATTGGTATCAGAGCAAGGTCAGCTCGATCAAGCCGATTGAGGATTGGAGTAATAAGGTGTATTGATTTAAGGAGTATTGGGTAGCAAGACCTTAGGAAATTCGCTAGAGTTAGGCATAGAATGCATGGCATGTGAAATGGCGCTTGTGATTGGCATATTGACTGGCGTCATCTTTGGTAGACTTAAGGCTATAAGGCTTCGTACTTGGCACTGAGTGTTGACTGCTGCTTGCTTGGTTGGGTAATTGATTTGATTTGGCTAAGTTGCAGAGGCAACTGATTGCGTGGTGCAATGGTGATCCCCTCGTTGTGATGCTTTTAATGGTTGCTTTAGCTGTGATTGCTGCTATGAGTGTAGCGTAGCCTTGTTCGACTTAAGTAGATGACTTAGGTCTCTAATTCCTGAATGGAATTATAGTGGCTCAGGTGTTGTGAAATTTAGCGAGATGAGTAACCGGACCAGAGGTACTGGAGGAGCGTCTAGCTCTAGGCCGCAAGCGGTAGAAGATCCTAGGTATGACGGAGTCATGAGGATCCTAGAAGAAATTGGGAACTTGATGGGCAGGCAAGCCCAAGAGAGGGCTGCTGCCGTTGCCCAGGCTGCTGAAGCTGCTGTCTCTGCCGCCAACTTAGCAAACGGGAATAACGGGAACAATGGTTATGGCAATGATGGTGGCAACGCCCAGGGAAAGGCGTTGGGTTGTACCGAGGCTGAAAAGGTAGTCCTGGCTGTGTACCAGCTGCGAGGAAAGGCAAATGATTGGTGGAAGGCCACCAAGGGAAGAATTTTCCCGGAAGGCACAGAACCCAACTGGGCTGTCTTCTCTGAGGTGTTTACTGCCAAGTATTTCTCCAGAGCGGCTCGAGAACAGAAGATAGTTGAGTTTTAGAATCTCCGCCAGAACCAGATGACCATAGACCAATATGAGGCTGAGTTTGCGAGACTGTCTAAGTATGCCCCGAGAATGGTCGAGAACCCTGAGGATAGGGCAAGAAGGTTCAGAGATGGACTGAGACCTGACCTTCGCAGCCAGTTGGTGCTGTTGGACTTACAGGGTTATGACGCCATCTATGAAAGAGGTCAGTTGGTGGAAAGGGACATGAGAGAAAGAGGAGTAGCATCTGGATCGCGGTTTACTCCCGTGAGGGATAACCGCCAGTTCGGCAAAAGGCCGATGGTGAACAACCGGCGTTTCGTCCCTCCGATCAGAAGGAACATTAGCAAGCATGCTCCCCGGCCGAGTTGGAACTGCCGTTTGTGTGGACGGAAGCATGGGAGCGGACCTTGCCCGAGCAGGACGGACGCTTGCTTCAAGTGTGGCCAGTTGGGCCATCAGATAAGGAATTGCCCGAGCCAGGCACCAGGAGCTCAGACGCAAGGAAACCGGCCGCCCGCGGGACCGCAGGCGGGAGCTCCGCAGAACAATGCCAATAGGCCGCCAGCTCAAGGAAGGGTTTATGCTGTGGCGCGTAGGGAGGTGGAGAACGCGCCTGGCGTGGTCACAGGTACGATTACTTTATGTGATCATGCTGCCTATGCCTTGTTTGACCCTGAAGCATCACATTCGTTTATATCTGCTCAGTTTGCTGATTTGGTCGGAATTGAATTGAAACCACTGGAAGTGATATTGCATGTTACCACACCTTTAAAGGATAAAGTGCTGGTTTCCTTAGGTTGTTCAGATTGTAAGATAGTCATTGGGGGTAGTGAGGAACGAATAGACCTAGCTGTGCTGCCTATGTTTGACTTTGACGTGATTATCGGAATGGATTGGTTAAGTAGGCAAAGAGCTATCGTTGATTGTGGTAGCAGGGTGATTCATTTCCATCCCAATGATCGCCCTAGATTCGAGTTTGTGGGAAGTCGAGGAGGAACCACAATCCCTTTGATTTCGTCACTTGAGGTGACTAGGCTATTGGACGAAGGATGCCAAGCTTACCTAGCTGCCGTCATGGATCCGACCGTAGAGGAACCAAAGCTAGAGGACATAGCTGTAGTACGTGATTACCCTGATGTCTTTCCTCAAGAGTTGCCAGGGTTGCCTCCAGAAAGGGAAATAGAGTTTGTGATCGAATTGGCACCTGGAACAGAGCCAATCTCGAAGGCACCCTATAGGATGTCCTTGTCGGAGTTGAAGGAATTGAAGGTTCAGATGCAAGAATTGCTGGACAAAGGATTTATTCGTCCGAGCGCTTCGCATTGGGGAGCGCCGGTCTTGTTCGTAAGGAAGAAGGATGGGTCGTTGCGTTTATGCATTGATTACCGGCAGTTGAACCAGGTGACTGTCAAGAATAAGTACCCGTTGCCAAGGATCGACGACTTGTTTGACCAGCTGCAAGGAGCTTCTGTGTTCTCCAAGATAGACCTAAGGACGGGTTATCACCAGTTGAGGATCAAGAAGGAGGATATACCTAAGACGGCCTTTCGGACGAGATATGGGCATTATGAGTTTACAGTCATGCCATTTGGATTGACTAATGCCCCAGCTGCCTTCATGGATTTGATGCATAGGGTGTTCAAAGAGTACTTGGACCAGTTCGTCATTGTCTTCATCGATGACATTTTGATTTACTCGAAGAGCCCTGAGGAGCACGAGGAGCAGTTGAGTAGAGTTCTACGGACGTTAAGGGAACACTCGCTGTACGCCAAGTTCAGTAAGTGCGAGTTTTGGCTTAACAAAGTTGCATTCCTTGGACATGTCATTTCTGGAAATGGGATTTCAGTAGACCCATCAAAGATTGAAGCAGTAACGAATTGGCCTAGACCTACATTAGTAACAGAGGTTCGAAGCTTCCTAGGATTGGCAGGATATTACCGCAGGTTCGTGGAAAAGTTTTCCTCTATAGCTACTCCTTTGACAAGGCTGACTAAGAAGGATACGAGGTTTGAATGGACGGATAAGTGTGAGAGGAGTTTTCAGGAACTGAAGCATCGTTTGACGACTGCACCAGTGTTGACCATCCCTTCTGGACCTGGAGGTTATGAGATTTATAGCGATGCGTCGCTGAAGGGATTAGGATGCGTCTTGATGCAACATGGAAGAGTGGTAGCGTATGCATCGAGACAGTTAAGACCTCATGAGATGAACTACCCGACGCATGATTTGGAACTAGCAGCTATCATCTTCGCCTTGAAGATTTGGAGGCACTACTTGTGCGGAGAAAGGTTTCAGATTTACACAGACCACTAGAGTTTGAAGTACTTGTTTTCCCAAAAGGAGTTAAACATGAGACAACGTCGCTGGATGGAACTCCTCAAGGACTATGATTGTGATATCCTTTATCACCCTGGGAAGGCAAATAAGGTTGCGGATGCGCTGAGTCGGAAGTCAAGCATCGCGCATTTGTTGGTTAAGGAATGGACCTTGTTGGAAAGGATACGGGATTCCGAGTTTAAACTTGAAGTTTGCCAGTTGTCTTGCCTTCTAGCGACATTGAGAATTGAGCCAGAGATTCATGAGAAAGTAAAAGCGTTGCAATCTACGGACCCCGACATCCAAAAGACCCTGGAAATGGATGCCGGAAAAAGGAAACCCGACTTTCAAGTGTCCGAAGATGGGATTCTGAAGTTTCGTGGACGCTTGTGCGTGCCCAGCGATGAGGAGCTAAGAGAAAGAATCTTGTCGGAAGCTCATAGGAGCAACTACAGCATTCACCCGGGTAACACGAAGATGTACCAAAACCTACGTCAACACTACTGGTGGAATGGAATGAAGGTAGATGTAGCTAAGCATGTGGCGAAGTGTTTGACGTGTCAGCAAGTTAAGGCTCAGCATTGTAAGCCTGGTGGGATGTTACAGCCTTTGGAAATCCCCGAGTGGAAGTGGGAGCACATCACCATGGACTTCGTCATGGGTTTGCCGAGGAGTCAGAGAGGACATGATTCGATTTGGGTGATCGTGGATAGGCTGACTAAGTCCGCACACTTCTTGGCAGTAAGGAAAGATTTCACGATGGATAGATATGCAGAGTTGTACATGAGGTACGTAGTTCGCCTTCATGGAGTTCCAGTGACGATTACTTCAGACAGAGACCCCAAGTTTACCGCTTCATTTTGGAAAAGCCTACAAGAGGCCTTGGGAACGAAACTACAGTACAGCACCGCTTACCACCCCCAAACGGATGGACAATCAGAAAGGACAATTCAGACGCTTGAGGACATGCTGAGAACTTGTGTATTGGACTTTAAAGGAGGTTGGGAAGATCAGTTACACTTGGTGGAGTTTGCCTATAACAACAGTTACCAATAGAGCATCGGAATGGCACCATTCGAAGCGCTATACGGTAGAACCTGCAGGACGCCCTTATGCTGGGACGAGGTTGGTGAACGAAGCATAACCGGCCCGGAGCTAGTGGAACAGTCAGTGGAAGCAGTGAAAATCATAAGAGAAAGATTGAAAACCGCGCAGAGTCGCCAGAAGAGTTACGCCGACAAGCGGCGCAGACCCTTGGAGTTTCAAGTAGGAGACCACGTTTTCTTGAAAGTGTCACCGATGCGGGGTCTATCTCGGTTTGGGAAGAAGGGAAAGTTGAGTCCGAGGTATGTAGGCCCTTTCGAAATTTTGGAGCGGATTGGAACTCTGGCCTACAGACTCGCCTTGGCGCCAAGTTTATCACAAGTTCACAACGTATTCCACGTATCGATGCTGAGGAAGTATGAACCGGACGCAACTCATATACTGGACCACGAAGTGATAGAAGTGGACGATCGGGTAACCTATGTGGAGAGACCAATCAGGATCGAGGACAGGAAGGAGCAAGTCCTAAGGAACAAGACGATCCCACTAGTAAAGGTGATCTAGGAGCACCATGGAACTGAAGGAGCCACTTGGGAAAATGAGGAAGCGATGAGGCGTCAGCACCCCCATTTGTTTGAGTAGGTAGTTGTAATGTAAATTTAGAGGACGAAATTTTTGTAAGGGGGGAAGAGTTGTGACATCCTGAATTCTGACCCTATCTCGAAACTTATCAGTGAATGAATGTCTATCGATGTATCCCAGTTAATCTCGCTCAGAACTGATCACTCTCGAGTCGACTAACCAATGGGGAATGGCCGTATAGGATTTAAAGTACGTGGACCAAAGAACTTGACCACGAGTCGGTACTTTGACCATAAGGATCGTCGAGGGAATATTCTGAACCGCTCAAGGTCGATCTAAGAATGGTTTTAGAACGATTTGCGATTGGTTCACGGGTGATTCCGTATGACCATGACATGATTTGCGAATTAACCTAAATCTATTCCTAACGGTCGTAACCTTCGGGACTAGCGAATTACCCTCGCGATTACATGACAACCAAAGCCGCCGTGACTCGAGTAGCTCTTAAACGTGACATAAGTCGCGGGTCGATACGCGTAACTCCTAAGAGCCGCCCGTTAGTCTGAGACGCACTGGAATGGCAATTGACTGAATTTAGCCATAGATTGGACTTCGAGATTGGAGGCCGGACATTCGGAGATCGCATTGGAGTAAATTTGGACGTCACTTCATCGAGGGGTTATTAAGGTTAGAAATAGTCCCGTATAGGTTAGAAAAGCGAAATTCGGACCGCCAAGTGAAATAGGACCCTTTTACCCTTAGTTTAGTGCACTTTTCTTTTAAACCAAGCAAGGGCAAAGTGGTCATTTGCCCTCCCCAAGCCTCCATCCGAAATTACAAGGGTAGAATGGTCAATTGAGAGGTGAATTATTGGACCAATGAAGAGACCAAGTGATTGGACAATTTTCCCTAAACCTAATCCCACTAAGTAGTCATTCTAACTCACTATTCATGTACTTTCAACCACCCCACTCACTTGTTTTCCCTCCAAATATTCCTCTTCACTTTGGATAACCATTCTCCCTCACTCTCACTCTCCTCATTCAGCCACCACCAGAACTCCCTCTCCCTTTTGTTTTCACGTTCTCTCCCTCTCCCCCATCTTCACGTTCCCCTCTCGGCTTCAAGGAGGAGTCGCCGGCCACCACCACCACTCCACCGCTTTAAGACCTCACCTAGGCGTCCTCCTCATCCCTTTGAACCTTGTTGGACCGCCGTGCAAGCCCCGGACCGCCCAAAGCCAACGCCGATCAGATTAGGGCCAACGGAGGAGGGCGGGCTGTTCTTGGAGAGATCTTGGTCAATCTTGAGTGTGGATTCCTTGGAGCGCAACCTGATCGCGCCGGATCAGATTTGGTGCCGCGCCTCTTTCAGCCACCCCAACCGGTTTTTCTTGGGTATTCAAGCTTGGTAAGCTTCCTCTAACCTTATACTAGGACCATGGAGATGGAAGGACCAAGTGAGGGTCATTTATGATGAGTTTAGGGGGCTGTTTTGGCATGAAACATAGGAAATCCGAATCTGTGTTTTAGAGGGCTGATTGTGCTTGATGGAAATTAATGCTTGGAATGTTCAAATCATGGTTTAAATGGGTTGGTGGATGCCCTTACATGCTGACCTAATGTCCTATGATACCCTTGGAAGTGTTAGGACTTGAATTTAGCTCATTGGAACTAGTGAAATCCTAATTAGTGCCTAGGTGTGTTCGGCCTTATAAGGAATTGCATGACACATCGTTGAAAATGGCCAAGTGGCCCTTGTAGTATTCTGGTCATGAGCACTAAGGTGTGATTTAATGGTTGAATTGGGACAATGATTGTGCATTAGGCCTTATGTGGTGAATTGATGCATTTTGTGGTGTCATGGCTTGATTGGCTCTATGAAATTGTGATGGCCGAATGCCATAGTAGTGGAAAGTGATTCATTTAATTGAAAATGATACTTATTGTAGAATGTTGTATTGGCCTCAATTGAGTGAGGTTATGACATAATTGTCTTGTAATGGATTGGTGCCTAAAATTGGCCTTAACGCTTGAAATGAGGCATTGCGATTTAAATGCGAGCAATTATGACATGTGACCGCGGCCTTGCTTGATTACGACGTGATGAATTGCTATGATACGGTTGCTAGCTCAATTGACCAATTGGTACTTATGGTGGAATTATGCACCTATGATTGATTTATGCTATGACTGTTGTATTACGAGCCTATGTGCATATTGTAACCCTGATGCGTTAAACGCGGGGTGGACCTGAGGCGTTAAACGCGGGTCTTGGGAAATGGCATTGGGAACCTGAGGCGTTAAACGCGGGTTCCTCGTTATTATAAGCCTGATGCGTTATTACGCGGGCTCTGCCATGCGAAGTGCAACCATATTATGATTATAAGCTATCCTTATGCTACATACTGATAAGTGCCACGTTACCAAGTACGAAGCCAAGTCAATCTATAAAATGTTAATTGGATGCCCTATTATACTCTATTTGAGCTGTTGAGTACCATTTGCCTACCTTTGCATGTTTGGTCATTGCATGTGTTTGGGAGTGTCTGGAAGTCCCTTGTGCCTGGTTTAGGGTTAGGGTTAGTTTACTGAGTTTATCTCACCCCGTCGTGGGACCCACATTTTCAGACCCCAAACCCTAAGCATGCCGCCGCCGCCGATTTTTGGGGTACCCATGCGGGTGGAGCAGTATTCCACAGAGTACCCAGTGGGAGAAGGGAAGGCTTATATTAGGAAGTATGGCACTATTTGGATGGACGTGGGATTGCCGAGCTAGAGGCCAGATAGGTTCGCAGCTTGGTACTACCGTGATGGAGACCTTGAGGTTGGGCCGCTGAGGACTTTTGACGTGCCCTGGGATACCGTTGGCGAGCAGGACCCTTCGATCGTACATCCAGCTGATGGGGAGCTCACCGATTCCGAGACCGCTCCTGATCCAGATCTCCCGCCAGCACCGTCCCAGAACCCCGTTGCTGATGGCGAGATCGTCGAGCCTTCTGACGCCGGCGACCATCCTACGGAGGAGGTAGGATTCGAGTGGGAGGCCGTAGGTGCCGATGGCGAGCCCATTGTCTGGGAGTCCGACCCAGAGGAAGACGACGCCCTAGTGTTCACCGAGTCCGAGTCAGAAGACGAAGTTCCTGAAGAGGTGCAGCCGGGCGACTGGGTAGAGTACCATCCCGCAGCTGGCCATGACTGATCCAACCGCGAGCCTGACCCCCAGTTAGCCATAGGTGCCCTTGACCCTTAGGAGTGACTTTTGTGTAGTGCCTAACTTTTGGTCTAGATGTTCCCTTTTGATTAGGCTGACCCGCTTCCCTGGTTCCCAAGTGTTGTATTTTACCTATGTTTATGTTGTAAAACTGATGTTGTGTTATGTTATGATTAAGTGTTCTGTTTTCCTCAAGTCGTCATGTTATGCATATGGTAGGAGTTATGAGTGTCGCTTCCGCATGTGCATATAAGCGTCATTGTCTAGCGCGCGTCGATGGAGCCTGGGTATCGTTCTATGAAAGGACTGGTTGTAAGGCGATGATGTGCGCCTTAGAGGATTCGGGGCGTTACAACGGCGGACCGCCACCTTGCCGCCACTCCGCCGCCTCGAACCACCACCAAGGCACATCCCTCTTGCCATTAGACCACCTTAGCAGCCGCCGTTTGGCCCGAAGTCGCCCGAAGCTCCGCCGATCAGAACCGGACCGAATAGGAACAACTGGGGCTGTTCTTGTAAGGTTTTGCTTGACCTTGAGGTAAGTGACTCAGGAACCTTAGATACACATGTTAAGAGATCAATAGCTTGTGTTAGGGGTGTTTCTAATTGAGTTAGCTTGGCATTTGGGGGATTTTTCTTAGGGATCAGACCTGGTTTCCCTTGGACCGCCGTGCGCCGCGCCTTCGACCGCCACTTGCCGCCGGCTCGCCCTAGCTCTTGGACTTGGTTAGCTCCCATAACCCTTTGCTAGGACCTTGAGTGCATGGAAAGACCAATGGGGATGATTTTATAACATTTAGGGGGCTGTTTCGGTGGGGTCCTCTAGGGATCCGAATTTGCATGTTGTGATCAGAATTTTCCTTGATGAGTTTTTGATGATTGAATGTTAGGAACCATGGATGGAATGAATTGGTGAATGTCCTAGGGTGTGGGCCGAATGCCCCATGGTGTCTTAGGACGAGCTAGAGCTTAATTTATATCTACTTGAATTGATGGAATCCTAAATGAAGCTTAGGAGTATTCGGTTTTGGGGCAAGTGTGCGAGTACGTTGAGTAAATGACTTTAACCTATGGATCGTACTCTAGTCGTGGGAAGTTGCAAGAAGTTCAATTGAGCTAAGTGACCCTATGTTAGTGATTGTGGGTCTTGGGTGGTTAATTAGTGAGTCATAGGCCTTAATTGGTTGATGCAATGTTGATTGTGTGACATGGCCGAATGGTCAATAGTGACAGCATGGAATTATCTCAATTGATGTGTTATCGACCGCATGATATTGCCATGGACTTAATTTGTTGAATTTTACGGCGTATTGCCATGATATGGGATGGTAGCTTGAGGGGTCGACTCGAGCTCAATTTGATGAGAGTGCGCACGATTGATTTAATTATGTCGATGGAAAGGAATTATAAGCATACGTATATAACGTATCCTGAAGCGTTAAACGCGGGATGGACCTGAGGCGTTAAACGCGGGTCATGAGAAATGACATTGGAAACCTGAGGCGTTAAACGCGGGTTCCTTGATCTCTTAAGCCTGATGCGTTATTACGCGGGCTAAGCCATGGGAGTTTGATTGTATCATACATGTGGATTATCTGCTAAATGATGATATGTTAAGTGCCCAAGTACAAGTCCTGTCTAGCCTAGCTTGTGAATTGCATGACTCAATATGTTTCTAATTGAGTTATTATAGGCCATTGCCTGCTGTTTGATTGTTTAGCCATTGCATGTGTTTGGGAAGTGTCTGGAAGTCCCAAGGGTCTAGCTTAGGGTTAGGCTAGCTTATTGAGTATATCTCACCCCGTCGTGGGACCACCATTTTCATACCCCAAACCCTAAGCATGCCGCCGCCGCCGATTTTTGGGGTGCCCATCAGGATAGAGCAGTATTCCACGGAGTACCCGGTGGGAGAGGGGAAAGCTTACATTAGGAAGTATGGCACCATCTGGATGGATGTGGGCTTAGCAGACTGGAGAGCAGACAGATTCGTAGCATGGTTCTACCGCGACAGCGATCTCACAGTTGGGCCACTGAGGACTTTTGACGTACCGTGGGATGTCATTGGCGAGCAGGATCCTTCGATTGTACACCCTGGTGATGGGGAGCTCACTGACTCCGAGACCGCACCTGATCCAGATCTTCCGCCGGCACCGTCTCAGAATCCCAAGACTGATGACGACATCGTGGGGCCCTCTGATGCCGAAGACCCCATGGAGACGGACGAGTCGGAGCCCGAAGAAGATGATGAAGAGTTAGACGATTCCGAGGACGAGCCTTTGGAAGAGGAGTATAACCCTGACGGGGAGGCCATCTACCATGCTCAGTCTGAACCCGAGGATGAAGCAGATCCAGAGCTAGAGTTCGAAGAAGAAGAAGAGGAAGAGGAAGACGAGGAAGACCTGGAGGAGTATGACCCAGTGCACCGCGAGGATCCCGATGATGACCGCGAGCTCGACCCTTAGACAGCTTAGGCATCCATGACTTTTGAAGTTCCCTTTTTTGAGTAGCGCTTGACCCCTAGCCCGTCGTCTCTTTTCATTAGGCTAACCATCTCCCATGATCCCAAGTGTTGTATCCCAGTTTATGTTTATGTTGTAAAGTGAATCTTATGGTATGCTATGACTTGATTTAGTGTCTTACTTCCCTCAAACCATCTCGTGCTTAACTGTCTAGGAGAATTGCATGACGCTACTGCATGTTCATTTAAGTTTCATTGTCTACCGTGTATGGCATAGATCCCTGGGTATCATTCAAGAAAGGAACTGATTGTAAGGCGATGATGTGCGCCCATAAGGATTCGGGGCGTTACAGGCTCGGACTCTTCTGTCTCCATGGGGTCTTCATCAGCATCAGAGGGCTCCGCAACTTCACCATCAGCAACGGGGTTTTGGGACGGTACTGAAGGAAGATCTGAATCAGGAACGGTCTCGGCATCAGTAAGCTCTCCATCCGCGGGGTGCACAATCGAGGGGTCCTGCTCTCCAACCACATCCCAAGGTATGTCAAATGTCCTCAATGGTCCAACGGTGAGATCGCCGTCTCGATAGAACCAAGCTGCAAACCTGTCTGGCCTCCAGTCTTGTAATCCTACGTCCATCCAGATAGTGCCATACTTCCTAATGTGAGCCTTCCCTTCTCCCACTGGGTACTCCGTGGAGTACTGCTCTACCCAGACGTGTATCCCAAAAATCGGCGGCGACATGCTTAGGGTTTGGGGTCTGAAAAGATGGGTCCCACAACGGGGTGAGATAAACTCAATAAGCTAGTCCTAACCCTAAGCTAGACACTCGGGACTTCCAGACACACCAAACACATGCAATGACAGACCATGCGAATTTCAGGCAAAATACACCCAACAACTCAATCAAGGCATGCATTGTGATACAAGGCACCAATCTAGACTAGGCTTGTCTTCGTACTTCGGCACTTGACATCTCATAGCATAAAGGATAGCTCATAAATAGTACGATTGTATTTCTCATAGCTGAGCCCGCGTAATAACGCATCAAGCTTAAAAGATCAAAGAACCCGCGTTTAACGCCTCAGGTTTCCAATGCCATTTCTCGTGACCCGCGTTTAACGCCTCAGGTCTATCCCGCGTTTAACACATCAGGGCGCCACATGCACATAGGCTTATAATTCAATCAATTATAGCATAATTAAATCAAATGTGCATATCATCAAGTCAAGCACCATTCGGCCATTTAAATCACAAATCCATATCGTGGCATTTCATCACATCATAATCAATCAGGGCCATTTCAAGACTTCACAATCAACCTTATTTTGATTGAAATAACTTGCTTATTACCATATGGCCATCCGGCCATGCTACATTATCAAGAGGCCAATCAATCAACTATGTCGTATAACGCCTCAATTAGTCACACAAGGCCGAAATAACACTCGTGGTGCCACTTAACTTAATTAAACCCTTTTAATAATACACGACCAGAATACATTTCATAATCTAAGGGTCATTTCACTCAATGTATTCCCAAGTTCACACCATGGCCGAACAACCCCCAAGCTCAATCAAGGATTTCATCAACACAATCAAGTTTAAGCAAGGTCTAACACTTCCACGAGGCCCCAAGACATTCGGCCATCACAAGAACATGCCCCGAAGTATTTTTCAATCATGGTTTTAACACTTCAAGAGCCATAAATCATCAAACCAATCTGTCCTACAAAACTCAGATTCGGATTTCAAGAGGTTCTCGTCAAACAGCCCACTACACTCATCAAAATCAACCCTCACTCGGTCCTTCCATCACTAAGGTCCTAACATAAGGTTAGAACAAGCTTACCAAGTCCAAAAGCTTGAGAAAACCGATTGGAGTGGCGATTTGAGCGGCACGAGCAAATCTGATCACAAAAGGGCAGAATGCACTCCTAGAGGTTCCACCATCAAAATAGTCAAGACAAACGTCAACACCCTTTTTAACACAAGTATCTAACATCCTTTTAAGCCTATTTAAGCTTCTAAAGTCACCTACCTCAAGAACTCTCCAAGATCAGACTTGGTTTGGATTCTGGTCCGGGGATGCTCATGCGACTCCGGGCTCGAACGGTGATCCTTTCACGGCTCAAAGGGAAGAGGAGGACGCCTAAGTGAGGCCTCAAGGTGGTGGAGTAGTGGTGGTCGGCGGCTGGTCGGTCTTGCTCTTTGGACCGAGGGAGAGAGCGACGAAAGTGAGAGGGGGAGGAAAGAACGTGAGAGAATGGGAGGGGAGAGAGAGATCTGGTGGTGCCCGAATGAAAAGGGTGAGGGAGTGAGAGAGAGAGAGAGTTATCAAAATGAGAGGGAAGGGTTTTGGAGGGAAACTAGATAGTGGAGTGGTTGAAGGACATGAATAGTGAAGTTGAATGACTAGTTGGTGGGCTGGTTTGAAGGGAAATTGTCCAATCCATTTGTCTCTTCAATTTTCCAATAATTCAACTCCCAAATGATCATATTACCCTCTAAATTTCGTCTGCCACTAGGGGAAGGGCAAAAGTCCACTTTGCCCTTGCTTATCCTAAGAGAAAAGGTTGCTAAACTAGGGACAAAAGCGTCAATTCCGCTTGTCGGTCCAAATCTCTCTTTTTTAACCTATACGGGGTTAATTCTAATCTTAATAATTCTCCGATGAGGCGACGTCCAAATTTACTCCATTGCGATCTTCGAATGTCCGGCTTTCAATCTCGAAGTCCAATCCATGGCTAAATTCAATCAATTGTCATTCCAACGCGTCTCAGACTAACGGGGGCTCTTAGGAGTTACGCGTATCGACCCGCGATTAATGTCGCGTTTAAGAGTTACTCGAGTCACGGTGGCTTTGGTTGTCATGTAATCGCGAGGGTCAATTACTAGTCCCGAAGGTTACGACCGTAAGGAATCGATTTAGGTTAATTCGCAAATCATGTCATGGTCATACGGAATCACCCTTGAACCAATCACACAACACTAGCAAATCGCTTTAAAACCATTCTTAGATCGACCTTTAGCGGTCCAAAATATTTCCTCGACGATCCTTATGGTCAAAGCGTCGACTCGTGGTTAAGTTCTTTGGTCCACGTACTTTAAATCCTATATAGCCATTCCCCTTCGGTTAGTCGACTCGAGAGTGATCAATTCTGAGCGAGATTAAATGGAATACATCGATAGACATTCGTTCATTAATAAGCTTCGAGATAGGGTCAGAATTCAGAATGTCACATTATAATAGGGAGAAAACTCAGATATTTAGTATCTAAGAATGGACACCTCGAAGTTTCATGGACGGGTGTACGTACCCATTGATGGAGGACCTAAAGGGCAAGGTCATGTGGGGAACTCATCGTGATGATTATAGTGTCCACTAGATGGTACAAAGAGGTATCAGGACTTGCGCAGGTATCAGTGATGAGACAGAATGAAACTAGAAACAGTCAAGCTGGCTAAGAGTCGGGTGTGCCAGCAAGGGAAGCATGACTCAGTTAGTTTGGCGAGTTGCTCTAGTCGTGGGAAACTATCGAATGGAACCAAGAATGGACTGTTATGGATTTGGCCATGGGGTTATCTAGAAAGACAAGAGGGCGATGAGTCGGATTGTATCATCATGAGTACGTCGAATCGTGTAAGCGTCAGGTTGTTCGTATGAAATTTCGATGACTATTGTGCCAAATAGAGATCCTAAGTTCACCATAACTTTTGGAAGAATCTTTAAGACGTCATGAGGACGAAGTTGTGATATAATGCACCTTATTTCACGTAGACAAGTGGACAATCTAAGAGGTCGGATCAGGTGATTAAGAGTATGGTGCAAGCGGGTGCCACCAGCTTTAAAGGAAGTGGGAATGAATAGCTGCACCTGGTGGAGCTGCCTTTAGTGACCATTGGCTGTAGAAAGTTTTGATGATTGGTTGATGAATGGTTCCCGCCTTAGTCAAGAATATTTGGGCGAGGGCTTTTATGAATGATCTATCTCGATTTGAAATGACTTCATTAGAGACTGGCTGATGATGGCATTGGACTGTGTTAAGCCTTTTGGATGGCATGGGTAGGTCCTTAGTTTATCTTGTGGACCAAATTGCTCGAAATTATGTATAAGTTGTCACGTGATACCCTGAAGCGTGTTGACGCGGGGATTTATACCCATCTTGATGAGTTTTATGAGAATAACCTGAAGCGTTGAGGCGCGAGTTTCGAAAAAGTATACTGATTGAGGCGTATTGCGCGCATCCGTGATGAGTCTGATGGCCCGATGCGTCATTACGCAGGCCTTGGCATTGATAATAGAATTACATAGACGGACGATACAGATCTTTAGAACTTCAAGTGGGAGATCACGTCTTCCTTAAGGCATCACCTATGCAAGGCTTACCCGATTTGAAAAGTCGAGTCCGAGGTGTGACATTCTGAATTCCGACCCTATCTCGAAGCTTATTAGTGAATGAATGTCTGTTGATGTATTGCAGTTAATCTCCCTCAGAATTGATCACTCTCGAGTCGACTAACCAATGGGGAATGGCCATATAGGATTTAAAGTACGTGGACCAAAGAACTTAACCACGAGTCGACGCTTTGACCATAAGGATCGTCGAGGAAATATTTTGGACCGCTAAAGATCGATCTAAGAATGGTTTTAGAACGATTTGCTAGTGTCATGCGATTGGTTCACGGGTGATGATTCCGTATGACCATGACATGATTTGCGAATTAACCTAAATCGATTCCTAATGATCGAAACCTTCGGGACTAGTGATTGATCCTCTCAATTACATGACAACCAAAGCCGCCGTGGCTCGAGTAACTCTTAAACGTGACATTAGTCACGGGTCGATACGCGTAACTCCTGAGAGCCGCCCGTTAGTTCGAGACGCGCTAGAATGACAATTGACTGAATTTAGCCATAGATTGGACTTCGAGATTGGAGGCCGGACATTCGAAGATCGCAATGGAGTAAATTTGGACGTCGCCTCATTGGAGAGCCACTAAGGATAGAATTAGCCCCGTATAAGTTAGAAAAGCAAGATTTGAATCGACGAGCGAAATCGACCCTTTTACCCCTAAGCTTAGCACACTTTTCACTAAATAAAGAAAGGGCAAAATGGACATTTGCCCCTCCCTTGGTGCAGCCGAAAATGGAAGGGTATTTTGGTCATTTGGGGTTGAATTATTGATGTTGGGAAGAGACCTTTGGATTGAACAATTTCCCTAGAACATAATCCCACTAAGTTGTCATTCCAAGTGACTATTCCTTGTCCTTCACCCCCATCAACCACCCCACCACTTATCTTTCCCTCCAAAACCTCCCTTGATATCACTCTCTCTCACTCTCTCTCTCTCTCCACCCATTTCATTCGGCCACCCCTCCCACCAGACCTCTCCTCTCTCCCTCTCGCCGTCGCTCTCTCGCCCTCTTTACCCAAGGAGGAGCCGGTCAACCAGCCGCCATTCTGCCACCCTCGACCACCACCTAGACAACACTTCCCTCTCCCTTGAACTTGATTGGACCACCGTTGAAGCCGAGAGCCGCGCGAGGAGCCCCACGATCAGATTCGGACCAAGGAGGAGCCAAGGGAGTTCTTGAGAAAACTTTGATTTTCTTGAGTGCGAACTCCTTGGAGCCCAATCTGACCGTCGGCGACCAGACTTGACCGCGCCGCTTCCACGCCTTCCTCAGCCCGTTTTCTTGGACCTTGGGACTAGGTAAGCTTCCTCTAACCCTATGGTAGGACCTTGTGTGATGAAAGGACCAAGTGAGGGTTGTTTTAATGTGTTTAGAGGGCTGTTTCGGTGGAGTCCTCTAGAATCCAAATCTGTGATGTGTAGGACAGAATAGACTTGATGAGTTTCGATACTCAAAATGTTAGAACCTTGGATGAAACGAATTAGTGGATGTCCCTAGGTGTGGGCCGAATGCCCCATGGTACCGTATGATGCGCTAGAGCTTGAATCGTATTCGATTGAGTCGATGGAATCTTAAATGAAGTTTAGGAGTGTCCGATCATGGGACAATCGTGCGAATACATTGAGTAAATGACCTTTAACCTATGAATCGTGCTCTGGTCGTGGGGAATTGAAAGGAGTCAAATTGAGTTAAGTGACCCCATGTTAGCGATTTTGGCCTCGGGTAATTAATTAGCAAGTCTTAGACCTCAATTGATTCATGTACCCCATGTTAGGAGTGTCCGATCATGATCCCTTGTGCATGTGGTGCCCTGATGCGTTAAGCGCGGGGCTAAATGACATCCTGATGCGTTAAACGCGGGATAGACCTGAGGCGTTAAACGCGGGTCATGAGAATTGGCATCGGAAACCTGAGGCGTTAAACGCGGGTTCCTCGATCTCTTATGCCTGACGCGTTATTACGCGGGCTAAGCCATGAGAGTTTCAATCGTATCATACTTGTAAACTACCTCCTAAATGATGGAATGTTAAGTGCCAAAGTGCAAGCCCTGTCTAGCCTAAATTGTAAATTCCATGACTAAATATGTTTTAATTGAGTTGCACGTGCCATTGCATGTTGTTGCTTGTTTAGTAATTGCATGTGTTTAGGAGTGTTTGGAAGTCCCAAGTGCCTAGCTTAGGGTTAGGCTAGCTTATTGAGTATATCTCACACCGTTGTGGGACCCACCTTTTCAGACCCCAAACCCTGAGTATGCCGCCGCCGCCGATTTTTGGGGGTACCAGTCTGGGTGGAGCAGTATTCCACGGAGTACCCGGTGGGAGAAGGGAAGGCGTATATTAGGAAGTACGGCACTATATGGATGGATGTGGGCCTAGCAGACTGGAGGCCGGACAGATTCGCAGCATGGTTCTCTACCGAGACAGCGACCTCACAGTCGGACCGTTGAGGACTTTTGACGTACCGTGGGATGTCATTGGCGAGCAGGACCCTTCGATTGTACGCCCTGCTGATGGGGAGCTCACTGACTCCGAGACCGCTCCTGATCCGGATCTTCCGCCGGCACCGTCTCAGAATCCCGAGATTGATGGCGACGTCGTGGAACCCTCAGATGCCGAAGATCCCATGGAGACTGACGAGTCTGAACCCGAAGAGGATGAAGAAGCACTGGGCGACTCCGAGGACGAGTCCTTGGAGGAGGAGCATAACCCCGACGGAGAGGCCATCTTCCACCCTTCGCCCGAACCTGAGGAAGACGAAGATCCGGAGCAAGTGTTTGAGGAAGAAGAAGAAGAAGAAGAGGAAGAGGAGGAAGACCTTGAAGAGTATGATCCTGTGCACCGCGAGGATTCAGACGACGACCGGGAGCTCGACCCTTAGATAGCCTAGGCGCCCATGACTTTTGGAAGTTACTTTTTTAATAGTGCCTGACCCATAGCCCTTCGTTTCTTTTTGATTAGGCTAACCATCTCCCCCTGATCCCAAGTGTTGTATTCCAGTTTATGCTCATGTTGTAAAATGAATCGTATGCTATGCTATGACTTGATTTAGTGCCTTATTCCCTCAAACCATCTTGTGTCTAACTGTCTAGGAGTTGTGCATGACGCTTCCGCATGTTCATTTAAGTTTCATTGTCTACCGCGCATTACTTGGATCCTGGGCATCACTTTCAAGGAATTGGTAGTCAGGCGGTGATGTGCACCGTGAGGACTCGGGGCGTTACACGAGGTTTGTAGACTTGTTTGGGATTTTTGGTAACAAAAGGGGACCATCTAGGAAAGTGAAGAAGAGATGAGGCGTCAGGACCTAGTTGTTAAGTTTGGTGGGATTTATGGTCAATTTCGAGGACGAAATTTTTATAAGGAGGGAAGAGTTGTGACATTCTGAAATCTGACCCTTTTCGAAGTATGATTGGATGAGACTTCTTGTCAGCGCACTCCAGTTAAATCTCGCTTAGAGTTGGTCACTTTTGAGAAGACTAACCGATGGGGAAAGGCTAAGTAGGATTTAAGTACGTGGACCAAAGTACTCGACCATGGATTGGTACCTTGACCATAAGGATTGCCGAGGGAATATTTTGAGTCATTATAGGCCGGTCTGAGATTGGTCATAAACCGATTTGCTAGTGTTATACAATTGGATCACGGGTGATTCCATTTGACCATCGTATAATTTGCAAATTAACCTAAACCAAATTTTGATGATCGCGTCCTTTGGAACTAACGATTGACCCTCGTAATTACATGACAACCAAGGTCGCCATGACTCGGATAACTCTTAAACATGACATTAGTCATGGGTCGATACGCGTAACTCATAAGAGCTGCATGTTAGTTTGAGATATACTGAAATCGCCATTGATGGATTTTAGCCACGAATTGGACTTCGGAATTGGGCGTCGGATATTCGAGGATTCCAACGAGAATAAATTGGACATCGCCTCATCAATAACCATTAAGATTAGAATTCGCCCGTTATCGATTAGAAAAGTGAAATTCGGACTGACGATTGGAAATTTCCTTTATACCCTTAGGTTAATGCTTTTTCCCTTAGATTTAGGCAAGGGCATTATAGTCTTTTGGTGTAGACTCTCCTTGGCCGAAAATTGAGGGGTAGTGTAGTCATTTGACCCTTGAATTATTTGAAGAGAGATTGGACTCGGATGACTAGACACTTTCCCCTTGAACCACTTCCACCAACTTGTCATTCAAGATCACTATGCATTGTCCTTGCCCCATCAACCACTCCACTAAGCTTTTCCCTCCAAATTCCTCTCTTAAGTTGGATGACACACTATCTACCTCTCCCTCACCTCATTTGGCCGGCCATAGCACTCTCTCACCCTCTCATTTCATTTTTTCTCTTTCAAACTCTCTCTCTCTCGCTCGTTGCCCGTCGGATCAGTCTCCAGGCCGTCCGTTGTTTGCCCCCATATCTCCGTCGTCTGTTGTCAGATTTCAACGAGCCACCTACCATTGAAAAGCTTATTCTCTTGGCGTTCCAATAAGGTATTATGGGTCTAAATCCACCCAGCCATTTGTCCTGTAGAGCCGTTTGAAGGAGCAAAGGTCGTTAATTGGACCAGTCAGACCCGAGAACGCCTAGCTCGACTTTGGGAGCTTGTTTGGGGCAAATCCTTGGGTAAGACACTTCCTAAACCTTGCTAAGATGTTGAGCAACTTGTCCTTAAGATTAAGTTTAGGTTTTAATAGATTTAACGGACCGATTTCTCGCCGTTCTTGACCGATCGAAACCGGACCAGTTCTGCCCAAAGGAGGAACGTGTGCTTGCTGCCTTCCTTGGACCAATTTCATCACTTGGAACTCTTGGTAAGCTAGTTCTAACCCTTTGTTAGGACCTTAGGTTATTGAAGGACCAAATTAGAGGTGGATTTAAGTGGTTTCATGGGCTAATCTTGTGAGATCTTGAGGTAGTCCAAATCTGACTTATTTGTGTAATGTGTGGTGGTGATGTTCGGCACTTGTTATGTTGAGATCATGACTAGGAATGTTTATTGGAAATGGTGATGAGGGAGCCGAATGGTTTTAGATGCCATTGGTTATGCTAGAAATTCATATGCTTGATTGAATTGGTAAAAACTCATGATTAGGGCATAGGTGAATTCGGCCTTGAAGAAGTTGGAGTAACGCATGACATTAAAATGACTATTGACTTCCATCGTTATTTGGCCATGTACTAATGTGGTTGATTAAGTGAATGAATTGATAGGAAACCCGAGATTGGGACTTATGTGAATTCGGCCATGGAATGTTTGCTGTGGTACCTTGCCTCGAGATAACTCATTAATCCTATTGATATGCTAGTCATGGCTAATGAGTGTAAACCAAGTGATTGAATTATTGTCATAGCTAGTGAGATTCGGCCATAAGCGTTACGTGGTGCATGAAATGATTAAAATTGAGGAATTAGCTCTATGGTTGCGACCATGGCCGAATTATGGTGAATGATGATTCATTAAATCGAATTATATTCGATTGTGAAGTATTAAAATGATGTCGCCTCGAGTAAATTTTATAATGTGATTTCGTGGCATGGGATTAGTAATGTGGTGGCCGTTTATTGCCCTGAATTGTCAAAGTGCACATTTGAATATGATTAGCTATAATTAATTAATTTAATCATGAGCTTATGTGAGTATGGTATCCTGATGTGCCTATATGACGCGGGCTTGACTGAGGAGAAATACCTGACGCGCCTATATGACACGGGTTAAGTGATGAGAAGTGCCTGATGCGTCTACATGACGCGAGACTGAATAATGAGAAGTGCCTGATGCGCCTATATGACGCGGGTTAAGTGATGAGAATACCTGATGCGCCTAGGATGACGCGGGTTTATTGATTGGTATAGCCTGAGGCATTGTGACGCGAGCCATGATATTGAACAATAAGTTACTAATTGACTAATAACCTTAAATGGATTTGTGGATTTGTGAATTGCCTTTGTATGAAGCTTAGACCTGGTTATGAAGTGATGATTGGAGTAGCATTGAATTTGAGGTACCTAAGTGTCATGCATGTTTCCTTGTTCTTGTTGTCATGCCATTTAGAGTCATTGCCATGTTGTTTGTTCTGAAAATAGAATTTTATGTTTGAGGGAGTGTCTGGATGTACTAAGTGCTTGGCTTAGGGTTAGGATTAGCTTATTGAGATTTATCTCACCCCGTCGTGGGACCCATTTTTCAGACCCCAATCCTTGACCCCGGTCACTATGTCACACTATTTCGGAGTTCTGAAGGAATTTGAGACCTGAGATTCCCGACGATATACTGGGAGGTCCCGATGCTGGACTTGGAGATGAAGAACCTGAACCAAGGTCGATGGATGTCGACTAACCAAATGCGTAGAGTTAGTCGCACCATTTCCTTGCGGACGTTCCCTTGAGATAGTTAGTCTGGGATTTAGGAACGACCTAGTTATGCTTTGGGTACGAAGTTAAGTGTTGTAAACTGATTGTATTATAATGGTGTTGTATGCATTCTAAGTCATCTTGTGGAAGTTTTATGTATGGAGTTTAATTATCGCTTCCGCATGTGCATTTCATTCCGCGAGTGTATTGATAGACGATTTGATTCTTGGGACTTATCACGAAGTAAGAGCAGGAAGGGTTGTTCGCGCGCCATCGAGGACGCGAGGCGTGACATTGGACCACCCTATCGAATAGTTGGGAGTTCGAACCCATTTCTCTAGTTCTCGCAGAATTGAATTTCTGAGTTAATGACCTTTCGGTAAGTTGACTGAATTTTTCTAACCTGAGATTTCATGCAGATGAGTAAAGTACGAATCCTAAATATAGGAGTTCATGTAGATGGGAGTGATTACCCTAGCAATCCGAAAACCCAACTTGTAGCCCAAATTGAAAAGCAAGTCGACCAGTCACAATACCAAAATTAGCTTACGACTCAGCCTCCTAAGCCTTTCCATTTTTCCAAATTGAAAGGCAAGTCCATCGGTCACAATACCAAATGTGAATTTTTCAAAAATAAACTAGAAAAGAATGATCAAAATGTTGGTGTCAATAGTTGCCCCTCTTTGAGAGGAATCTCGTTAGAGGTTTCTCTCAAAGACAAAGTCACACCTAAGTCCTGATCGACTCGATTGTGAAAATGAAAGAAAACGAATCATTATATTCAACTTTTGTGCCCATAGATGTATGTTCTTTTCTACCATTTATTGACCCTTCAGGCGATTTCTACCACTGAGTTGACCCTTCAGGCGGTTTCTATCATTCATTAACCCTTTAGGCGGTTTCTACCGTTATATTGGCCCTTCAGGCGGTTTCTACCTTTGTGTTGACCCTTCAAGCAATTTCTACCTTTCAATTGACCCTTCAGGCGGTTTCTACCTTTGGTTGACCCTTTAGGTGGTTTCTACCCTGTGTTGACCCTTCAGGCGGTTTCTACCATTGAGTTGACCCTTCAAGCGGTTTCTACCTTTGGTTGACCCTTCAGGCGGTTTCTACCTTTGTTTTTTCAAGTTGGTATGAATCAAAGGGTGACGCACCCAGTCTTTGGGGGTTTGTCAAAGACTCGATCATTCTGTGGATCGGTCTAGGAAAGGTTTGCCTACTAAAAGGCTTTGTCTGTGAATGACACACTTGGTCATCGGGGATGCCAAAATCTTGCATAAGGCTTATACCTGAAAGATTTTCCTTCAACAAAAAGATGTTAGCAATCTTAGGGAAGACAACAATTGTCACGGCCCAAGTCTTACCGAGCGTGCTAACATCACCCCATTGCCGTGCTGTTTGACTCCTTTCCCAGGACCTAACGGCGCGCACTAGGTACATGAGACTTATATGCACATGCGGAAGAGACATACATAACTCCATGCAATGCATAAACAAGATGACTTGAGGAAAGGAGACACTTAGTCATAACATAACATAGATCCAGTTTTACATCATGAACACAAACTGAAATATAACGCTGGGGGTCAAGGGAAGGTAGTCAGCCTAATCAAAAGGGGGTCATCTAACTAAGAGTGAGGCGCTAACCAAAAGAGTCACTTCAAAAGTCGGGAGGCGCCTAGGCTATCTAAAGGTCAAGCTCGCGGTCGCCAGCAGGGTCCTCACGGTGCACTGGGTCGTACTCCTCCAAGTCTTCCTCGGGTTCTTCTTCCTCTTCCTTTTCTTCCTCGGGCTCGGGGTTGAAGAGGGCCTCTCCTTCGGGGTTGAACTCCTCCTCCGAGGGCTCGTCCTCTGGGTCCTCGAACTCCGGCTTGGACTCCTCTGTCCCCATGGGGTCGTCATCAGCTTCAGAGGACTCCACGACTTCGCCATCAACGACGGGGTTTTGGGACTGTGCTGGAGGAAGGTCCGGATCAAGAACGGTCTCGGCATTAGTGAGATCTCCATCTGTGGGGTGTACGATCGCGGGGTCCTGCTCGCCTACCACATCCCAAGGCACGTCAAACGTCCTCAACGGCCAAATAGTGAGGTCGCCATCCTGATATAACCAAGCTGCAAACCTGTCTGGCCTCCAGTCTGGCAAACTCACGTCCATCCAGATAGTGCCATACTTCCTAATGTAAGCCTTCTCTTCTCCCACCGGGTACTCTGTGGAATACTGCTCAATCCACACGGGTACCCCAAAAATCGGTGGCGGCATGCTTAGGGTTTGGGGTCTGAAAAGATGGGTCCCACGACGGGGTGAGATAAACTCAATAAGCTAGTCCTAACCCTAGGCTAGGCACTCGGGACTTCCAAACGCTCCCAAAAACACATGCAATGACCAATCATTCGAAATACGACAAATGGCACACAATAACTCAATTAAGGCATGAATTGTCATGTAATTCATCATTCTAGACTAGGCTTCGTACTTTGGCACTTAATATCACATAAGGTAGAGGATAGCTTCAAGACACGATACGATTGAAATTCTCATGGCCGAGCCTGCGTAATAACGCATCAGGCTTAAAAGACTAAGGAACCCACGTTTAACGCATCAGGTTTCCAATGTCAATTCTCATGACCCGCGTTTAACGCCTCAGGCTTATCCCGCGTTTAACGCATCAGGATATAGTAAAACCCCGCGTTTAACGCATCAGGGTACCATATGCACATAAGCTTATAATTCAATCTATTATAGCTAAATTCAATTAATATTGCATTTCATCAATCCATGGCACCCTTAAACCATAGCTAGCTCAATTTCATGGCGCGAATCATATTGCATCAATCAAACAAACATGGCCCTTTTTAATACTTCATGATCGAATATAAGTTGATTAAAAAGGCTTAAGATTTCTCACCATGGATCACATCACCTCATTCAATAAATCAAGGCCATCGAAATGCTTCATGATCAATCATGTTTAAAATGGAAGCAACTCACTTACTAGCACCATGGCCATTCGGCCATGCCACAATTCATGAAGCCAAGCAAACAACTATATCACTTAACCCATCAATTAATCACACAAGGCCGAAATCTCTATCGTGGAGTCATTTAACTCATCCAAGTCCTCTTATCATTATACGACCAGAATACATTTAATAGTTTACAAGCCATTACACGCAACGTGTCATCAATATCACCCATGGCCGAACATATCTATGCACAATCAAAGGTCTCCTCAACACAATCAAGCTCAAACAAAATCTAACACTTCTAATGGCACCCCAAGACATTCGGACACTACAAGAACATGTCCCATAGCATTTTCCAATCATGGTTCTAACATTCCATGAGCCATAAGTCGCCGTTATAATCTGTCCTAGCTATCACAGATTCGGTCCCCTTGAGAATCTCCCTAGGGCAGCCACTAAAATCACTTTCTAATGCCTCATATTTGGTCCTTCCATCACCTAAGTCCTACCAAAGGGTTAGAGTAGGCTTACCAAGCTCAAAAGTCCAAGAAGACCGGTTGGGAAGGCTGGAGACGCGGCGCGAACATGTCTGATCTTCAAAGGGCAAAATGTGTTCCTAGAAGTTCAACCATCAAAATGGCCACGACAAACATCAACACCCTTCTTAACACATGCGACTAACTCCCTAACAAGCTTATCTAAGCCTCAAGATAAATCAAGGTTTCTTCAAGAACAACCAGCGTTCCTCCTTGGTTCGGTTCTGACCAGCGGCGGTTCCGAGCTGCACGGCGGCTTCTACGGAGCTCCCGCCTGCAGTCCCGCTGGCGGCCGGTTCCCTTGAATCTGAGCTCCTGGTGCCTGACTCGGGCAATTCCTTATTTGATGGCCCAACTGGCCACACTTGAAGCAGGCGCCCGTCCTGCTCGGGCAAGGTCCGTTCCCATGCTTTCGTCCACACAAACGGCAGTTCCAACTCGGCCGGGGAGCAGGCTTGCTAATGTTCCTTCTGATCGGAGGGATGAAGCGCCGGTTGTTCACCATCGGCCTTTTGCCGAACTGGCGGTTATCCCTCACGGGAGTAAACCGCGATCCAGATGCTACTCCTATTTCTCTCATGTCCCTTTCCACCAACTGACCTCTTTCATAGATGGCGTCATAGCCCTGTAAGTCCAACAGCACCAACTGGCTGCGAAGGTCAGGTCTTAGTCCATCTCTGAACCTTCTCGCCCTATCCTCAGGGTTCTCGACCATTCTCGGGGCATACTTAGACAGTCTCGCAAACTCAGCCTCATATTGGTCTATGGTCATCTGGTTCTGGCGGAGATTCTGAAACTCAACTATCTTCTGTTCTCGAGCCGCTCTGGAGAAATACTTGGCGGTAAACACTTCAGAGAAGACATCCCAGTTGGGTTCTGTGCCTTCCGGGAAAATTCTTCCCTTGGTGGCCTTCCACCAATCATTCGCCGTTCCTCGCAGCTGGTACACAGCCAGGACTACCTTTTCAGCCTCGGTACAACCCAACGCCTCAAAGGCCTTTTCCAATTCTTCAATCCAAGCAGGGGCAGTTCCAGGGTCCCCTGTACCATCGAACTTCGGCGGCTTCAGCTTCATAAAGTGTTCCATCAGCTGTTCCATCCCACGATTTCCTTGTCCATGGGCGTTGCCACCATCATTACCATAACCATTGTTCCCGTTATTCCCGTTTGCTAAGTTGGCGGCAGCGACTGCAGCTTCAGCAGCCTGGGCAACGGCAGCAGCTCTTTCCTGGGCCTGCCTGCCCATTAAGTTCCCAATCTCTTCCAAGATCCTCATAACTCCGTCATACCTAGGATCTTCTACCGCTTGCGGCCTAGAGCTAGACGCTCCTCCAGTACCTCTGGTTCGGTTGCTCATCTTGCTAAGTCTCACAACACCTGAGTCACTATAATTCCATTCAGGAATTAGAGACCTAAGTCATCTACTTAAGTCTAGCAAGGCTAAGCTACTCTCACAGTAGCAATCACAATTTAAGCCAATCACTACCCAAGCAACCATACGAAGCATCATAAGCAGGAATTCACAATTGTGTCACACAATCAGTTGCTCCAGCAACTTCACCAAATCGCAATCAGCTAACCAATCCAACAATCAACAGTCAACACTTAGTGCCAAGTACGAAGCCTTATAGCCTTAAGCCTACCAAAGACGACGCCAGTCAATATGCCAATCACAAGCGCCATTTCACATGCCATGCATTCTATGCCTAACTCTAGCGACTCCCTAAGGTCTCACTACTCAGTTATCCTCAAATCTCCACACCTTATTACTCCAGTCCTCAATCAACTTGATCGAGCTGACCTTGCTCTGATACCAATTAAACGAGGATGTAACGCCCCGAATCCTCTAAGGCGCACATCATCGCCTTACAACCAGTCCTTTCATCGAACGATACCCAGGCTCCATCGACGCGCGCTAGACAATGACGCTTATATGCACATGCGGAAGCGACACTCATAACTTCTACCATATGCATAACATGACGACTTGAGGAAAACAGAACACTTAATCATAACATAACACAACATCAGTTTTACAACATAAACATAGGTAAAATACAACACTTGGGAACCAGGGAAGCGGGTCAGCCTAATCAAAAGGGAACATCTAGACCAAAAGTTAGGCACTACACAAAAGTCACTCCTAAGGGTCAAGGGCACCTATGGCTAACTGGGGGTCAGGCTCGCGGTTGGATCAGTCATGGCCAACTGCGGGATGGTACTCTACCCAGTCGCCCGGCTGCACCTCTTCAGGAACTTCGTCTTCTGACTCGGACTCGGTGAACACTAGGGCGTCGTCTTCCTCTGGGTCGGACTCCCAGACAATGGGCTCGCCATCGGCACCTACGGCCTCCCACTCGAATCCTACCTCCTCCGTAGGATGGTTGCCGGCGTCAGAAGGCTCGACGATCTCGCCATCAGCAACGGGGTTCTGGGACGGTGCTGGCGGGAGATCTGGATCAGGAGCGGTCTCGGAATCGGTGAGCTCCCCATCAGCTGGATGTACGATCGAAGGGTCCTGCTCGCCAACGGTATCCCAGGGCACGTCAAAAGTCCTCAGCGGCCCAACCTCAAGGTCTCCATCACGGTAGTACCAAGCTGCGAACCTATCTGGCCTCCAGCTCGGCAATCCCACGTCCATCCAAATAGTGCCATACTTCCTAATATAAGCCTTCCCTTCTCCCACTGGGTACTCTGTGGAATACTGCTCCACCCGCACGGGTACCCCAAAAATCGGCGGCGGCGGCATGCTTAGGGTTTGGGGTCTGAAAATGTGGGTCCCACGACGGGGTGAGATAAACTCAGTAAACTAACCCTAACCCTAAACCAGGCACAAGGGACTTCCACACACTCCCAAACACATGCAATGACCAAACATGCAAAGGTAGGCAAATGGTACTCAACAGCTCAAATAGAGTATAATAGGGCATCCAATTAACATTTTATAGATTGACTTGGCTTCGTACTTGGTAACGTGACACTTATCAGTATGTAGCATAAGGATAGCTTATAATCATAATATGGTTGCACTTCGCATGGCAGAGCCCGCATAATAACGCATCAGGCTTATAATAACGAGGAACCCGCGTTTAACGCCTCAGGTTCCCAATGCCATTTCCCAAGACCCGCGTTTAACGCCTCATGTCCACCCCGCGTTTAACGCATCAGGGTTACAATATGCACATAGGCTCGTAATACAACAGTCATAGCATAAATCAATCATAGGTGCATAATTCCACCATAAGTACCAATTGGTCAATTGAGCTAGCAACCGTATCATAGCAACTCATCACGTCGTAATCAAGCAAGGCCGCGGTCACATGTCATAATTGCTCGCATTTAAATCGCAATGCTTCATTTCAAGCGTTAAGGCCAATTTTAGGCACCAATCCATTACAAGACAATTATGTCATAACCTCACTCAATTGAGGCCAATACAACATTCTACAATAAGTATCATTTTCAATTAAATGAATCACTTTCCACTACTATGGCATTCGGCCATCACAATTTCATAGAGCCAATCAAGCCATGACACCACAAAATGCATCAATTCACCACATAAGGCCTAATGCACAATCATTGTCCCAATTCAACCATTAAATCACACCTTAATGCTCATGACCAGAATACTACAAGGGCCACTTGGCCATTTTCAACGACGTGTCATGCAATTCCTTATAAGGCCGAACACACCTAGGCACTAATTAGGATTTCACTAGTTCCAATGAGCTAAATTCAAGTCCTAACACTTCCAAGGGTATCATAGGACATTAGGTCAGCATGTAAGGGCATCCACCAACCCATTTAAACCATGATTTGAACATTCCAAGCATTAATTTCCATCAAGCACAATCAGCCCTCTAAAACACAGATTCGGATTTCCTATGTTTCATGCCAAAACAGCCCCCTAAACTCATCATAAATGACCCTCACTTGGTCCTTCCATCTCCATGGTCCTAGTATAAGGTTAGAGGAAGCTTACCAAGCTTGAATACCCAAGAAAAACCGGTTGGGGTGGCTGAAAGAGGCGCGGCACCAAATCTGATCCGGCGCGATCAGGTTGCGCTCCAAGGAATCCACACTTCAAACGGCCAAGAACAATCTTCAATACCACACTTAAATCATGCCTCTAACACCCTAACATACTTATCTAAGTCCTAGAAACCACTTACCTCAAGATTGACCAAGATCTCTCCAAGAACAGCCCGCCCTCCTCCGTTGGCCCTAATCTGATCGGCGTTGGCTTTGGGCGGTCCGGGGCTTGCACGGCGGTCCAACAAGGTTCAAAAGGATGAGGAGGACGCCTAGGTGAGGTCTTAAAGCGGTGGAGTGGTGGTGGTGGCCGGCGACTCCTCCTTGAAGCCGAGAGGGGAACGTGAAGATGAGGGAGAGGGAGAGAACGTGAAAACAAAAGGGAGAGGGAGTTCTGGTGGTGGCTGAATGAGGAGAGTGAGAGTGAGGGAGAATGGTTATCCAAAGTGAAGAGGAAGATTTGGAGGGAAAACAAGTGAGTGGGGTGGTTGAAAGTACATGAATAGTGAGTTAGAATGACTACTTAGTGGGATTAGGTTTAGGGAAAATTGTCCAATCACTTGGTCTCTTCATTGGTCCAATAATTCACCTCTCAATTGACCATTCTACCCTTGTAATTTCGGATGGAGGCTTGGGGAGGGCAAATGACCACTTTGCCCTTGCTTGGTTTAAAAGAAAAGTGCACTAAACTAAGGGTAAAAGGGTCCTATTTCACTTGGCGGTCCGAATTTCGCTTTTCTAACCTATACGGGACTATTTCTAACCTTAATAACCCCTCGATGAAGTGACGTCCAAATTTACTCCAATGCGATCTCCGAATGTCCAGCCTCCAATCTCGAAGTCCAATCTATGGCTAAATTCAGTCAATTGTCATTCCAGTGCGTCTCAGACTAACGGGCGGCTCTTAGGAGTTACGCGTATCGACCCGCGACTTATGTCACGTTTAAGGGTTACTCAAGCCACGGCGGCTTTGGTTGTCATGTAATCGCGATGGTCAATCACTAGTTCCGCAGGTTACGATCGTCAGAGATTGAGTTAGGTTAATTCGCAAATCACGCCATGGTCATACGGAATCACCCGTGAACCAATCGCATGACACTAGCAAATTGTTCTAAAACCATTCTTAGATCGACCTATGGCGGTCCAGAATATTCCCTCGACGATCCTTATGGTCAAAGTACCGACTCGTGGTTAAGCTCTTTGGTCCACGTACTTTAAATCCTATACGGCCATTCCCCATTGGTTAGTCGACTCGAGAGTGATCAGTTCTGAGCGAGATTAACTGGAATACATCGATAGACATTCATTCACTGATAAGTTTCGAGATAGCGTCAGAATTCAGGATGTCACATTGGTGGAAGTAGTTTGTAGGGAAATTGTCTAATCAATTTGTCTCATCCAAACTCCAATAATTCACTAGCCAAATGACCTAATTGCCCTCTAATTTTCGGCTGCAACTAAGGGTGGGGCAATGTCCATTTTGCCCTTGCTTCATCTAATAGAAAAGGTACTAAGTTTAGGGTAAAAGGGTCAACTCACTTGTCGGTCCGAATTTCGCTTTTCTAACCTATACGGGGCTAATTCTAATCTTAATGACTCTCCAACGAGGCGACGTCCAAATGTACTCCATTGTGACCTTCTAATGTTCGGCCTCCGGTCTCGAAGTCCAATCCATGGCTAAATTCGGTCGTTTGTCATTCCGGCGTATCTCAGACTAACGGGCAGCTCTTAGGAGTTACGCGTATCGACCCGCGACTAATGTCACGTTTAAGAGTTACTCGAGCCATGGCGGCTTTTGTCGTGCGGAAGCGACATTCATAACTTCATATGCTCATGCGGAAGCAACATACATAACTTCATGCAAAGATAACAAGATGATTTGAGGAAATGATACTCTTAACCATAACATAACATAGATCCAGCTTTACAACGTAAACACAAACTGAACTACAACACTGGGGATCAAGGGAAGGTAGTCAACCTAATCAAAAGGGGTCATCTAACTAGGAGTCAGGCACTAATCAAAAGAGTCACTTCAAAAGTCAAGGGCACCTAGGCCATCTAAGGGTCAAGCTTGTAGTCATCAACAGGGTCCTCACGGTGCACTGGATTGAACTCAGCTAAGTCTTCTTCGGGCTCTTCTTCTTCTTCCTCTTCTTCCTCGGATACCTCATCTACTCCCTCTACTTCAGGCGCAGGATGGAAGAGGGCCTCTCCTTCAAGGTTGAACTCCTCCTCTAAGGGCTCGTCCTCGGCATCCTCGAACTCCGACTCCGACTCCTCAGCCTCCATGGGGCTGTCGTCAGCATCAGAGGACTCCACGACTTCGCCATCAACAACGGGGTTCTGGGACGGTGCTGGAGGAAGATCCGGGTCAGGAACGGTCTCGGCATCAGTAAGCTCTCCATCCACGGGGTGTACGATCGAGGGGTCCTGCTCGCCCATCACATCCCAAGGCACGTCAAACGTCCTCAGCGGCCCAACGGTGAGGTCGTCGTCTCGATAAAACCAAGCTGCAAACCTGTCTGGCCTCCAGTCTTGTAATCCCACATCCATCCAGATAGTGCAATACTTCCTAATGTAAGCCTTCCCTTCTCCTACCGGGTACTTTGTGGAATACTGCTCTACCCACACGGGTACCCCAAAAATCGGCTGTGGCATGCTTAGAGTTTGGGGTCTGAAAATGTGGGTCCCACGACGGGGTGAGATAAACTCAATAAGCTAGTCCTAACCCTAAGCTAGGCACTCGAGACTTCCAGACACACCCAAACACATGCAATGACCAATCATGCGAAACCAGGCAAAGGGCGCACAATAATTCAATCAAGGCATGCATTGTCATACAATTCATAATCTAGGCTTGGCTTGGCTTGGTACCTTGGCACTTAACATCACATGGCATTGAGGATAAGATAAATATATATGTACATGTACAAGATACGATTGTAATTCTCATGGCTCAGCCCGCGTAATAACGCCTCAGGCTTGGTTAACCAATGAACCCGCGTTTAACGCCTCAGGTCTATCCGGCGTTTAACGCATCAGGATATCAGTAAGCCCCGCGTTTAACGCATCAGGGCGCTATATGCACATAGGCTTATAATTCAACCAATTATAGCATAAAACAATCACATGTGCACAACGTCCATACAAGGACCAATCGGCCATTGACCTCACAATTCCGTATCGTAGCATTCCATCACATCAAACAACCAAACAAGGCCATTATAATACTTCGCGATCAATCCTATTTCGATTGAAATCACTCGCTTGCCACCACTATGGTCATTTGGCTACCACAAGTTCATGGAACCAATCAAACAACAAAGTCACGAAATGCATCAATTCACCACACAAGGCCGAATACATAACCTCAATCATTAAATCCCACACTAAGGCCTACGGCCAGGATATAATAAGGGCCATTTGATCATTTTCAAACAACACATCACTTAACTCAATGCATGGCCGAATGCATCAAGGGCCAATCAAGGGATTTCACCAATTCTATTAAGCTCCGTCATGCTCTAACATTTCCTATGGCAACCCAAGGCATTTGGTCCACCCAAGAACATGCTCAATAGCCCATCACAACCATGGTTTCTACACTACTAGCATGGCAAATCAACACTATAATCTGTCCATTCAAAGCCGGTTCGTGTTCGTGGGGTCTTCCCCTAGGACAGCCCACTAAATCACACTAAGACACCCTTCATTCGGTCCTTCCATCACCTAAGGTCCTAGTAAAAGGTTAGAACAAGCTTACCCAGCTCAAAGGTCCAAGGAAACCGGCGAAGATGGCGTGGAAGTGGCGCGGCGCAAATCTGACCCGACGTGAACAGGTTCGGCCCTTAGAGATTCAACCACAAATGGCCAACGAAACACGGTCAAGAACACTTCTAATATAAGCTCTTAACATCCTAACATGCTTATCTAAGTCTTAGAAGTCACTCACCTCAAGAACGACAAGGATTCTCAATAACAGCCCAAGGTTCTCTTCTTGGTTCGATTCTGGTCGGCGGTGGCTTGGACGGTTCCGGGCTTCAAACAAGGCTATCCTATAGCCTACGGCGGAGGGGAGGTCACTTGATGATGGCTTAAGGTGATGGTGGTGGTCGCCGGCCACCTAGAGGCCGAAAGGGAGAGGGAGCGAACGAGTGAGGAAGAGAGAGCGTGAGATGGAAAAAAAAATGAGAGGAATGAGAGGGAGATGGAGAAAAGTGATCGACCAAATGGCAGGGAAAGAGTGAGAAGTGTTCTTAAGTCTCAATTGCAAGAAGCAAACTTTGAGTGGGGTGGTTTATGGGGAAAGTACAATGAATAGTGGTGGTGAAAGACAAGTTGGTGGAGAGTGGTTTGAAGGGAAATGGTCTTGTCCATTGTCAAATCCAATCATTCAATTCCAATCAAATAATTAAAAGGCTAAAAGACCTAATTGCCCTTCAAAATTTGGCCAAGGGTAGGGAAGATGGCAAATGTCCAAATTGCCCTTGCTTTATCTAATAGAAAAGGGTACTAAGCTTAGGGTAAAAGGGTCGATTTCGCTTGTTGATCCGAACTTCGCTTTTCTAACTTATACAGGGCTAATTCTAATCTTAATAACTCTCCGATGAGGCGACGTCCAAGTTTACTCCATTGTGATCTTCGAATGCCCGGTCTCTAATCTCGAAGTCCAATCCATGGCTAAATTCAATCAATTGTCATTCCAGCGTGTCTCAAACTAACGGGCGGCTCTTAGGAGTTACGCGTATCGACCCGCGACTAATGCCACGTTTAAGAGTTACTCGAGCCACGGTGGCTTTGGTTGTCATGTAATCGCGAGGGTCAATTACTAGTCTCGAAGGTTACGATCGTTAGGAATCGATTTAGGTTAATTCGCAAATCACGTCATGGTCATACGGAATCACCCGTGAACCAATCGCATGACACTAGTAAATCGTTCTAAAACCATTCTTAGATCGACCTTTAGCGGTCCAAAATATTTCCTCGACGATCCTTATGGTCAAAGCGTTAACTCGTGGTTAAGTTCTTTGGTCCACGTACTTTAAATCCTATATGGCCATTCCCCTTCGGTTAGTCGACTCGAGAGTAATAAATTCTGAGCGAGATTAACTGGAATACATCGATAGACATTCATTCATTAATAAGCTTCGAGATAGGGTCGGAATTCGGAATGTCACAGCTTTGGTTGTCATGTAATCGCGAGGGTTAATTACTAGTTCCGAAGGTTACAACTGTTAGGAATCGATTTAGGTTAATTCGCAAATCATGTCATGTCATACGAAATCACCCGTGAACCAATCGCATGACGCTAGCAAATCATTCTAAAACCATTCTTAGATCGACCTTTTGCAATCCAAAATATTCCCTCGACGATCCTTATGGCCAAAGCGTCGACTCATGGTTAAGTTCTTTGGTCCACGTACTTTAAATCCCATATGGCCATTCCCCTTTGGTTAGTCGACTCGAGAGTGATCAGTTCTGAGCGAGATTAACTGGAATACATCGATAGACATTCATTCATTAATAAGCTTCGAGATAGGGTCGGAATTCAGAATGTCACAACTCTTCCCCCCTTACAAAAATTTCATCCTCGAAATTCACGTTATAACCACCTACTCAAACAAATGGGGGTGCTGACGCTTCATCGCCTCTTCGCTTTCCCAGGTGGCTCCTTCAGTCCCATGGTGCTCCCAGATTACCTTTACTAGCGGTCTTGTTCCTTAGGACTTGCTCCTTTCTATCCACGATCCTAATAGGCCTTTCCACATATGACACTCGATCATCTACTTCTATCTCTTCGTGGTCCAGCACATGAGTCGCGTCTAGTTCATATTTCCTCAGCATCGACACGTGGAATACATTGTGAACCTGCGATAAACTTGGCAGCAAGGCGAGTCTATAGGCCAAAGTTCCAATTCGCTCTAAGATTTCGAAAGGGCCTACGTATCTCGGACTCAGCTTTCCTTTCTTTCCAAACCGAGAGAATCCTCTCATCGGTGACACTTTCAAGAAGATATGATCTCCCACTTGAAACTCCAGAGGTCTGCACCGCTTGTCGGCATAACTCTTTTGGCAACTCTGCGCGGTTCTCAACCTTTCCCTTATGATCTTCACTGCTTCTACCGACTGTTCCACCAATTCGGGGCCTGTTATGCTCCTTTCACCAAACTCATCCCAACAGACTGGGGTTCTGCATGCTCTACCATACAATGCTTCAAACGGTGCCATACCGATACTCTGCTGGTAACTGTTGTTATAGGCGAACTCTACCAAGTGCAGCTGATCTTCTCAACCTCCTTTAAAGCCTCACACACAAGCTCTTAGCATATCTTCAAGTGTCTGAATCGTCCTTTCGGATTGTCCATCCGTCTGGGGATGATAAGCGGTGTTGTACTGCAGTTTCGTCCCCAAAGCCTCTTGTAGGCTTCTCCAAAATGAGGCAGTGAACTTGGGATCTCTATCCGAAGTGATTGTGATAGGAACTCCATGAAGACGAACTATGTATCTCATGTACAAATCTGCATACCTATCCATAGCGAAATCCTTTCTCACAGCTAAGAAATGCACGAATTTGGTCAGTCTGTCCACGATTACCCAGATCGAATCATGTCCTCTCTGACTCCTTGGCAAACCCATGACAAAATCCATGGTGATGTGCTCCCACTTCCACTCGGGGATTTCCAAGGGCTGTAACATCCCACCAGGTTTACAATGCTGAGCCTTAACTTGCTAGCAGGTCAAACACTTAGCTATATGCTTAGCCACGTCCACTTTCATTCCGTTCCACCTATAGTGCTGACGTAGATTTTGATACATCTTCGTGCTACCCGGATGAATGCTATAGTTGCTCCTATAAGCTTCTAATAAGATCTTTTCCCTTAGCTCCTCGTCATTGGGCACAAACAGGCATCCACGAAACTTCAGAATCCCATCCTCAGATACTTGAAAGTCAAGTTTCCTTTTTCCGGCATCCATTTCTAGTATCTTTTGGATGTCGGGGTCCGTAGATTGCAACGCTTTCACCTTCTCATGAATCTATGGTTCGATCCTCAACGTGGCTAGGAGGCAAGACAGCTGACAAACTTTGAGCTTAAACTTTGAATCCCTTATTCCTTCCAATTGAGTCCATTCCTTAACCATCAAATGCGCGATGCTTGATTTCCTACTAAGCGCATCCGCAACCTTATTTGCCTTTCCGGGGTGATACATGATATCACAATCATAGTGCTTGAGCAACTCCATCCATCGCCGTTGCCTCATGTTCAACTCCTTTTGAGAAAATAAGTACTTCAAACTCTGATGGTCCGTGTAGATCTGAAATCTTTCTCCACACAAGTAATGCCTCCAAATCTTCAAAGCGAAGATAATAGCTGCTAATTCCAAATCATGCGTCGGGTAATTCATCTCATGAGGTCTTAACTGTCGCGATGCATAAGCTACAACTCTTCCATGTTGCATTAGGACGCATCATATTCCTCTAGACTTTACTGGGGATGTTTTCAATGGGCATTGGCCTTGCTTTTACCAAGTACTTTGCTTTTTCTTAATGCTGGGGATTTTTCTTTTTATTTTTCCTTTTTTTATATCCCGCTTTTCCTTTTCTTTCAGAACTAGGATTCTCGGCAATTGCGCCAGATATATAACTTAAACCTTAGCACGCTTTCGTTCCTGGAGGGATGTTGCTTCCATCTCAAAACATGCAATGATCACCAACGGGGGTTTTTGAAATGAATTTGCAGGCTCAACTTGGCTATGCAAATGATATGGTGTATAGGATAGAGAAATGAACGCTTCTCGTCATCCTATGGCACTTGAATTACCATATAAGCAACACACAAAGATTGATGTAAGTCCGAGCAAGAAAATTTCTAACCATACCTTCTGGTACTGCTGGACCGACCTGTAGTTGCCCCCGGTGTGTGGTGGTTCTTGACAGGGTTGAGAATGAAAACCGCCATTCAATGAGGTTATCAACGGTCACCTGTGGTGCATGGGATAGAAAACGAATGCCTCCGTCGTCCCAATCCATGTAATCTTTGCGAATGATCCCTACCTTTGTAGGCTCAGATTTTCTATCTGATCCGTTCCACTCATCTCTCAAGTGTGTGGGACGTGTTTGGATTAGGCTTTGCCTATCGTCTGAGAAAACACCCTTTTAAACGGTTTGAACAACTTTTATTGAAAAAATTCTTTTCATTTCCTCCTAAATTTACCTCTCGAGGGGATCTTATGATGCACAATGCATGTTTTATTCATGTTCAGACAACCTCCTGTTTTAAAATATGAATGTCAATGAAGTGAGAACCACACGTCTTTTTTTAGACATGAGAATCAGATTCTGAAAGTTTTTTTTTCTTTTTTCTTTTAACATCTTCAATGAATTTGGAAAGGGATACTTACCTTCCATAGTGGTTGGAGATCCCTAGAGATACAAAAGAAATATGTCAGTATATGTCCTAAAGTTTACCAGAATTGGAACGATACATCTTACACTTGGTCATGTGCTCCAGCGAGTGTATACAGGTTGTGAAAATATGTCCTCCTTGATGGAGAGTCCCTATCAAGGATAAATAATAAGTGTTAATTCGCATTCCCAAATTCAGGATAAATTGGGACGATATGACTTTACTCTTGATTTACATTCCATTCTGATGTTGTATACTGATATGAACAAGATCTATCAAATCCCTCCATCCATGCTTGAAGGTATTTGCAACATCCACGGTTCATTTGCCCCAGTTGGGCGACGTCTGTTTTGTCATTTGAATGCATGGCCTTCTGGGTGCCTTATCTGTTTTTTATAACCTGAGATGAAAAATGGAGAAAACCTTATCCCCAGATCTGATTGAAAATCGATTAGGAACGATACGTCCTTTACCAAACGGGTGGCTCCGCAGCCAAATGCATTTTGCATTGAAGAAATGGATTCCATTATACTTTGTGGGTGATAAACATCGTTTGGGGGATTTGCCCCACATATTAAATGATGAATACGATGCCTTCAACTTCGGCGGGCTTTTTGGATATAGGAATGGTTTGCCCCCGTTCTCTGTATTTTTGGCAGTTTTAGGTATATTAACCTTCATAGACAGAGTCGATTCCATTGCACAACTATCGTTGCATTGAGACTCGATCCATAGTTCGAAGTGAGGGGAATTGAAAAGTGGATTACCCCATGTTTTTCCTCACAGAGATTTCATTTTCAATTCCTTCTGTTGTATTCCTAAAAAGGGCGCCCGGGGTTTTAGGCGCGGTTGTATGTGTTCATTGTGTCGTGCTAAAGCAATAGACATACATTTTATTTAACCATCACCGCTTCAATATAAACATCCACACAATCATACATTCAAAACTTCTACATGCATAAAATAAAATTAACAAGAACTTCACCCCTTATTTCTCCCGTCTGCAAAAACATCTAACACATTTGTTAGCATACTATCTCACCTTCGAGATCATCTATATAAGATCAGGTTAGAAGAATCAATCAACTTTTTAATCGGTTCAAGTCCACTAAAGGGTTAAGAACCAGTCCCCAGAGGAGTCGCCAGTCTGTCGCGACCCTCTCGAGGTTGTGGAGCTCTCGAGGGCTAATGGGCCATCTTGTCTGGTCGGACGCGGGCCTCTCCCAAGGCCCATTACCCAAATCACAACGGAGGCATGCGTGGTCGACCTTCGGCGTGGCCTAGTGACATGTGCTAAGTGTGCAAGCCATGGAGTCGCCACCAATCATTTTTTGGAGGGTATAATTGGACCACCCTATCGAATAGTTGGGAGTTTCTATTCAATTCTGCGAGAACCAGAGAAATGGGTTCGGGGACTTAGTTACGTCAACTGTCGGAGTTGATGCCTTTTCGGTACCTAAGTTGACTAAATTTTTCTAACCTGAGATTTCATGCAGATGAGTAAGGTACGAATCCTAAATATAGGAGTTCATGCAGATGGAAGTGATTACCCTAGCAATTCGGAAACCCGACCTGTAGCCCAAATTGAAAAGCAAGTCCACCAGTCACAATACCAAAACTAGCTTACGACTCAGCCTCCCAAACCTTTCCATTTTTCCAAGTTGAAAGGCAAGTCCATCGGTCACAATACCAAATATGAATTTTTCAAAAATAAACTAGAAAAGATTGATCAAAATTTATGTGTCAACAATATGAAATATTTGGTGTCTTTCCTTTGTAAAGCTCATAGGGGGTTTTATCAAGCAATGGTCTAAGAAAAACTCAGTTTATAATATAACAAGCAGTAGACATAGCTTCTGCCCAAAAATATGAAGGTGCTTTGCTTTCAATCAATAGAGTTCGTGCCATTTCTTGTAAAGATCTATTCTTCCTTTCAACAACTCCATTTTGTTGTGGAGTGTCTGGAGATGAAAAATTGTGTTGAAAATCATTTTGATCACAAAACTCAACAAAGTAATGATTTTCAAACCTCCCTCCATGATCTATTTTGATACTTGAAATAGAATAACCTTTTTCATTTTGAACTTTCTTTGAAAATGCTTTAAAGTATGAGAAAGCATCACTTTTATGTGCAATAAAGAACACCCCAGTAAATCTGATATGATCATCCACAATGACCAAACAATATCTTTTACCTCCAATACTCTGAGTTCGAGTAGGTCCAAAGACATCTATATGTAATAGCTGCAGAGTACAGTCAATAGACACTTCATTTATAGATTTGTAAGAACTTCTTACTTGTTCCCCCAATATGCAAGCTTCACAATGCTTAGTCCTTTCAAACTTGGCTTTTGGGAGACCTCTTACTAGCTTCTTTTTGGAGAGTTTTGATGTTTGCTTGAGGCTTATATGTCCCATCTTTCTGTGCCAAAGTTCTGGATCGTCTTTGACAGATAGAAGACATTTCTCTTCCTCAGACGTTGTATCCAGTAGGTACATATTACCATGTCTTCGCCCAGTGAACGAAGATTCATTGTCTTCACTTGTACTTGAGCACTTATTTTCTGCAAAGTGAACTTTATATCCAATATCGCATAGTTGGCTAATGCTGATAAGATTGAAATTCAAACCCTTAACCAATGAAACATCATGGATAAGAACATTTCCAATCTTCATGGTTCCGTTGCCAATAATCATTCACTTGTTATCTCCTCCAAAGGAAACGTTTCCACCATCGAACATCTTAATAGTGGTGAATTTTGTTGCATCTCCAGTCATATGTCTGGAACACCCACTATCAAGGTACCATTTATTTTTCCTTTTCATTGGTACCTGCAATGATCAGTAAAATTCAAGTTTTCTTTGGTACCCAAATCTGTTTGGGTCCTTTGGGGTTAGCAACATTTGTATATTTAAGAATATCTCGAGTGGATCTCTTAATTTTTGAACAATAACTACAAGAGTGTCTAGTATTACCATAGTTTGAACAAGCATATAAACATTGACCATTGAATTTCACAAACTGTTTTCTAAAATGATTCTCATAGGATTTCTTAGGAGGTATTCTCCTGATTCTCTACTTAATAGGAGGAAAATGATTTTCCATGTCACTTTCTTTTTTAAATCCTAATCTTGATTTCTTATAGTACGGGATTTGTATAGAAAGTATGTGCTGTAACGTTCTAGAACAGGTGGAAAATTTCTTGTGAATATTTGAAATTTCTTTCCTTAACGAAACATTCTCTTTTTCGAAAATATCCCTTTCATTTTTCAAGGAGTTCTTCTCAGTATCAAAAAGATTTCTTTCTTTTTTCAAGGATTCAGTTTCTTTCTCAAAATCTTCAATTTCAGATTTCAAATGAATATTCTCGTTAGACACACAATCTGATTTCTCTTTCAATTGGAAAAATTCTATCACGCCCCGCGTCCCAACGAGTGCGCCAACATCACCGTAACGTCGTTCCTTGTTACGAACATACCCAGGATCGAACGACATGCAATATACAAATGAATGTAAGTGCACATGCGGAAGCGACATACTTTCATACCACATATAAATAAAGATGACTTTAAGAAACTATACTTGTACATAACACAAGGTAGATCCAGTTTTACACAACGACTTAAACATAAATGACATACATAAAAAGGGATTAGGGAAAGGGTGGTTAGTCTAAACAAAAATGGATCATTAGGCTAGGTTAAACGTCACTATCCTAAGGGCGCATCCAAAAAGTCGGGGTGACTAAGTCATCTAAAGGTCAGGCTCATTGACGTCAGAAAAGTCCTCGTCTGCCACGAGGTCGTGCTCAACCCAGTCACCCGGCTGTACTTCCCTTGGGACTTCTTATTCTTCCTCTTCCTTTTCTTCTTCTTCAGGCTCAAACTTAGAATCAGCTGGGATGTCTCCTTCCGCGGGGTCAGCCACCCAATCCATGGCCTCGTCTTCTGCACCCGCAATCACTGGCTCCGGTTCTGCTACCTCTAAAGGATCGTCATCGGCATCAAAGGGCTCGATAACTTCACCATCGGCGATAGGGTTCTGGGATGGCACCGCTAGAAGGGGTATCTTAGGCTCGGGATCGATCTCCGAATCAGAAATCTCGCCTTCTAGGGGGTAAACATTCATCGTGTCCAACTACTCGCCTATCACGTCCTAGGGTACATCAAAAGTCCTTAGAGGGCCATGGGTAGTATCGCCATCCCGGTAGAACCAAGCTGCATACACGTCTGGCCTCCAGCGATCCGTCCCTATGTCCACCCAAACTGTACCGCGCTTCCTAATAAACCACTTACCTTCCCCATGTGGGTACTCAGTGACAGACAAGTCTGTACGCATTGGCACCCCAAAAACTCGCGGCGTCATGTCTAGGGCTTAGGGTCTGAAAAAGGTTGGTCCCACGACGGGGTGAGATAAATCTCAATAAGCTAATCCTCAACCCAAACTAGGCACTTAGTGTAACGCCCCGAGTCCCTCCTAGCGCACATCATCGCCTTACAACCAGTTCTTTCTCTGTATTATACCCAGGATCTTTGCTATACATGGTAGGCAATGAAACTTAAATGAACATGCAGCAGCGTCATGCAAAACTCCAAAACAATTAAACACAAGAGGGTTTGAGGGAAGTAAGACACTTAATCAAGTCATAGCATAGCATACGATTCACTTTACAACATAAACATAAACTGAGATACAACAATTAGGATTTGGGGAGATGGTTAGCCTAATCAAAAGAGACGACGGGCTAAGGGTCAGGTGCTACTCAAAAGTGGAACTCCAAAAAGTCATGGATGCCTAGACTATCTAAGGGTCGAGCTCGCAGTCATCATCGGGATCCTCGCGGTGCACTGGGTCATACTCCTCCAGGTCTTCCTCGTCTTCCTCTTCCTCTTCTTCTTCTTCAAACTCTGGCTCTGGATCTGCCTCATCCTCGGGTTCAGCCTGATCATGGTAGATGGCCTCTCCGTCAGGGTTGTACTCCTCCTCCAAAGGCTCGTCCTCAGAATCGTCTAGCTCCGCATCATCCTCCTCGGGCTCGGACTCGTCCATCTCCATGGGGTCTTCAGCATCAGAGGACCCCACGATGTCGCCATCAATCTCGGGGTTCTGAGACGGTGCCGGCGGAAGATCTGGATCAGGTGCGGTCTCGGAGTCAGTGAGCTCCCCATCAGCAGGGTATACGATCGAAGGATCCTGCTCGCCAATGACATCCCACGGCACGTCAAAAGTCCTCAGTGGCCCAACGGTGAGATCGCCGTCGCGGTAGAACCATGCTGCGAATCTGTCTGCCCTCCAATCTGCTAAGCCCACATCCATCCAGATGGTACCATACTTCCTAATGTTAGCTTTCCCCTCTCCCACCGGGTACTCCGTGCTATACTGCTCTATCCAGACGGGCACCCCAAAATTCGGCGGCGGCAGCATGCTTAGGGTTTGGGGTCTGAAAATGGGGGTCCCACGACGGGGTGAGATATACTCAATAAGCTAGCCTAACCCTAAGCTAGACCCTTGGGACTTCCAGACACTTCCCAAACACATGCAAGGGCCAAACAATCAAACAGCAGGCAATGGCATATAATAGCTCAATTAGAAACATATTTAATCATGCAATTCACAAGTTAGGCTAGGCAGGACTTGTACTTGGGCACTTCACATTTCATCATTTGACAGACAATCCACATGTATGATATAATCAAACTCTCATGGCTTAGCCCGCGTAATAACGCATCAGGCTTAAGAGATCAAGGAACCCGCGTTTAACGCTTCAGGTTTCCGATGCCATTTCTCATGACCCGCATTTAACGCCTCAGGTCCATCCCGCGTTTAACGCATCAGGATGCCACACGTACGTATACTTATAATTTCTTTCCATCGACATAATTAACTCAATCATGCGCACTCTCATCAAATTGGGCTCGATTCGACCCCTCAAGCTACCATCCCATATTATGGCAATACGTCGTAAAATTCAACAAATCAAGTCCATGGCAATATCATGCGGTCGATAACTCATCAATTGAGACAATTCCATGCTTTCAAAAATGGCCATTCGGCCATGTTACACCATCAATGGCACATCAATCAAATAAGGCTTATAACTCACTAATTAATCGCACTAGACCCAAAATTACTAACATAGGGTCACTTAATTCGATTGCACATCTTGAGGTTTTCCACGACTAGAGTTCGATCCATCGGTTAAAGTCATTTACTCAACGTACTCGCACGATTTCCCCGAAACCGAATACTCCTAAGCTTCATTTAGGATTCCATCAATTCAAGTAGATATAATTCAAGCTCTAGCTAGTCCTAGGACACCATGGGGCATTCGGCCCACTCCCTAGGACACTCATCAATCCATTCCATCCATAGTTCCTAACATTCAATCATCAAACTCATCAAGGAAAAATCTAATCACACAATGCAATTTCGGATCCCTAGAGGACCCCACCGAAACAGCCCCCTAAATGCTACAAAATCATCCCCATTTGGTCTTTCCATGCACTCAAGGTCCTAGCAAAGGGTTAGGGGAGCTTACCAAGTCCAAGAGCAAGGCAAGGCCGGCGGTGGATGGCGGTGGAAGAAGGCGCGGCGTGCGGCTGTCCAAGGTGAACAGACCTGATCCCTCAAGGTCAAGCAAAACCCTTCAAGAATAGCCCCGGTTTCCTCCCGGTTCGGTTCTGGTCGGCGACGGTTCGGGCGGCCTTCGGGCTTGGTCGGAGCTTCTTCACGGCTCAAGGGTGAGAGGAGGTGGTGTTGGTGATGGTTGAGGGTGGTGGTGATCGGCGGCTGGTCGGTCTCCTTCCTTGGTCCGAGGGAAAGAGCGACGAGAGGGAGCGAGAGGGCGAGCGGTCGAGAGAGAAGAAGAGGGAAGGAATGAGAGAAAAGAGAGGGAGCGTGAGGTCTGGTGGTGTGGCCGAATGGAAGGGGAGAGAGTGTCATCTAAATGGAGAGGGAGTGATTTGGAGGGAAAGCTAGGTAGTGGGGTGGGCATATGACATGAATAGGAGCCTTGAATGACAACTTAGTGGGATTAGGTTCTAGGGAAATTGTCCAATCAAGCTTGGTGGATTGCACTTCAATAATGCAAAGGCCAAAAGACCAACTTGTCCTTGCATTTTCGGCTGAAGGCTTAGGGTTGGCAAATGACCATTTTGCCCTTGCTTTGTCCTTGGAAAAGTGTGCAAATCCTATGGGTAAAAAGGTCGATTTCGCTCGTTAGTTCGAATTTCGCTTTTCTAGTCTATATGGGACCATTTCTAATCTTAATAGCTCCCCAATGAGGCGACGTCCAAATTTATTCCAATGCGATCTTCGAATGTCCGGCCTCCAATCTCGAAGTCCAATCTATGGCTAAATTCAGTTAATTGTCATTCCAGTGCGTCTCTGACTAACGGGCGGCTCTTAGGAGTTACGCGTATCGACCCGCGACTTATGTCACGTTTAAGGGTTACTCAAGCCACGGCGGCTTTGGTTGTCATGTAATCGCGAGGGTCAATCACTAGTTCCGGAGGTCACGACTGTTAGGAATCGATTTAGGTTAATTCGCAAATCACGCCATGGTCATACGGATTCACCCGTGAACCAATCGCATGACACTAGCAAATTGTTCTAAAACCATTCTTAGATCGACCTATAGCGATTCAGAATATTCCCTCGACGATCCTTATGGTCAAAGTATCGACTCGTGGCTTGGCTCTTTGGTCCACGTACTTTAAATCCTATACGGCCATTCCCCATTGGTTAGTCGACTCGAGAGTGATCAGTTCTGAGCAAGATTAACTGGAATACATCGATAGACATTCATTCACTGATAAGTTTCGAGATAGGGTCAGAATTCAGAATGTCACAACTCTTCCCCCCTTACAAAAATTTCGTCCTCGAAATTTACATTACAACCACTTACTCAAACAAATGGGGGTGCTGACGCCTCATCGCTTCCTCACTTTCCCAAGTGGCTCCTTCAGTCCCATGGTGCTCCCAGATCACCTTTACTAATGGGATCGTCTTGTTCCTTAGGACTTGCTCCTTCCTGTCCTCGATCCTGATTGGTGTCTCCACATAGGTTACCCGATCGTCCACTTCTATCACTTCGTGGTCCAGCACATGAGTTACGTCCGGTTCATACTTCCTCAGCATCGACACGTGGAATACGTTGTGAACTTGTGATAGGCTTGGCGGTAAGGCGAGTCTGTAGGCCAGAGTTCCAATCCGCTTCAGAATTTCGAAAGGGCCTACGTACCTCGGACTCAACTTTCCTTTCTTCCCAAACCGAGATAGACCTCGCATTGGTGACACTCTCAAGAAAACGTGGTCTCCTACTTGAAACTCCAAAGGTTTGCGCCGCTTGTCGGCGTAACTCTTCTGGCGGCTCTGCGCGGTTTTCAATCTTTCTCTTATGATTTTCACTGCCTCCACTGACTGTTCCACTAGCTCCGGGCCTGTTATGCTTCGTTCACCAACCTCGTCCCAGCATAAAGGTGTCCTGCAAGCCCTACCGTATAGTGCTTCGAACGGTGCCATTCCGATGCTCTGTTGATAACTGTTGTTATAGGCAAAGTCCACCAAGTGTAACTGATCCTCCCAACCTCCTTTAAAGTCCAATAGGCAAGCTCTCAGCATGTCCTCAAGCGTCTGAATTGTCCTTTCTGATTGTCCGTCCGTCTGGGGGTGATAGGCAGTGCTGTACTGTAGTTTCGTTCCCAAGGCCTCTTGTAGGCTTTTCCAAAATGAAGCGGTAAACTTGGGGTCTCTGTCCGAAGTAATCGTCACTGGAACTCCATGAAGGCGAACTACGTACCTCATGTACAACTCTGCATATCTATCCATCGCGAAATCATTCCTTACTGCCAAGAAGTGTGCGGACTTAGTCAGTCTATCCACGATAACCCAAATCGAATCATGTCCTCTCTGACTCCTCGGCAAACCCATGACGAAGTCCATGGTGACGTGCTCCCACTTCCATTCGGGGATTTCCAAAGGCTGTAACATCCCACCAGGCTTACAATGCTGAGCCTTAACTTGCTGGCACGTCAAACACTTCGCCACATGTTTAGCTACATCCACTTTCATTCCTTTCCACCAGTAGTGTTGACGCAGGTTCTGATACATCTTCGTGCTACCCGGGTGAATACTATAGTTGCTGCTATGCGCTTCCGACAAGATCCTCTCTCTTAGCTCCTCGTCACTGGGTACGCACAAGCGTCCACGAAACTTCAGGATCCCATCTTCGGACACTTGAAAGTCGGGTTTCCTTTTTCCGGCATCCGTTTCCAAGATCTTTTGGATGTCAGGGTCCGTAGATTGCAACGCTTTCACCTTCTCATGAATCTCTGGCTCAATTCTCAATGTCGCTAGAAGACAAGACAGCTGGCAAACTTCGAGCCTAAACTCCGAATCCCTTATCCTTTCCAACAAGGTCCACTCCTTAACCAACAAATGCGCGATGCTTGATTTCCGACTCAGCGCATCCGCAACCTTATTTGCCTTTCCGGGGTGATAAAGGATATCACAATCATAGTCCTTGAGCAGCTCCATCCAGCGACGTTGTCTCATGTTTAACTCCTTTTGGGAAAACAAGTACTTCAAACTCTGGTGGTCCGTGTAAATCTGAAATCTTTCTCCGCACAAGTAGTGCCTCCAAATCTTCAAGGCGAAGATGATAGCTGCTAGTTCCAAATCATGCGTCGGGTAGTTCATCTCATGAGGTCTTAACTGTCTCGATGCATACGCTACAACTCTTCCATGTTGCATCAAGACGCATGCTAATCCCTTCAGCGACGCATCGCTATAAATCTCGTAACCCTCAGGTCCAGAAGGGATGGTCAACACTGGTGCAGTGGTCAAACGATGCTTCAGTTCCTGAAAACTCCTCTCACACTTATCCGTCCATTCAAACCTCGTATCCTTCTTAGTCAGCCTTGTCAAAGGAGTAGCTATCGAGGAAAACTTTTCTACGAACCTGCGGTAATATCCTGCCAAACCTAAGAAGCTTCGAACCTCCGTCACTGACGTAGGTCTAGGCCAATTCGTTACTGCTTCAATCTTTGCTGGGTCCACAGAAATTCCATTTCCAGAGATGACATGTCCAAGGAACGCGACTTTGTTAAGCCAAAACTCGCACTTACTGAACTTGGCGTACAGCGAGTGTTCCCTCAACGTCCGTAGAACTCTACTCAACTGCTCCTCGTGCTCCTCAGGGCTCTTCAAGTAAATAAAAATGTCGTCGATGAAAACAATGACGAACTGATCCAAGTATTCCTTAAACACTCTATGCATCAAATCCATGAAAGCAGCGGGGGCATTAGTCAATCCAAACGGCATGACTGTGAACTCGTAATGCCCATATCTCGTTCGAAAGGCCGTCTTAGGTATATCTTCCTTCTTAATCCGCAACTGATGATAACCCGTCCTTAGGTCTATCTTGGAGAACACAGAAGCTCCTTGTAGTTGATCAAACAAGTCGTCAATTCTTGGCAACGGGTAGTTATTCTTGATAGTTACCTGGTTCAACTGCCTGTAGTCAATACATAAGCGCAACGACCCATCCTTTTTCCTTACAAACAAGACTGGCGCTCCCCAAGGCGAAGCGCTTGGACGAATAAATCCTTTGTCCAGCAATTCTTGCATCTGAACCTTCAATTCCTTCAACTCTGACAAGGACATCCTATCGGGTGCCTTCGAGATTGGCTCTGTTCCAGGTGCTAATTCGATCACGAACTCTATTTCCCTTTCTGGAGGCAACCCTCGTAACTCTTGAGGGAAGACATCGGGGTAATCACGTACTACGGCTATGTCTTCTAGCTTTGGTTCCTCTATGGTTGGATCCACTACGGCGGCTAAGTAAGCTTGACATCCTTCGTCCAATAGCCTAGTCACCTCTAGTGACGAAATCAAAGGGATTGAGGTTCCTCCTCGACCTCCCACAAACTCGAATCTAGGGCGATCATTGGGATGGAAATGAATCACCCTGCTACCACAATCAACGACAGCTCTTTGCCTACTTAACCAATCCATTCCGATAATCACGTCAAAGTCAAACATAGGCAGCACAGCTAAATCTATTCGTTCCTCACTACCTCCAATGACTATCTTACAATCTGAACAACCTAAAGAAACCAGCACTTTATCCTTTAAAGGGGTGGTAACATGCAATATCACTTCCAGTGGTTTCAATTCAATTCCGACCAAATCAGCAAACTGAGCAGATATAAACGAATGCGATTCTCCGGGATCAAACAAGGCATAGGCAGCATGATCATATAAAGTAATCGTACCTGTGACCACGCCAGGCGCGTTCTCCACCTCCCTACGCGCCACAGCATAAACCCTTCCTTGAGATGGCGGCCTATTGGCATTGTTCTACGGAGCTCCCACCTACGGTCCCTCTGGTGGCCGGTTCCCTTGGGTCTGTGCTCCTGGTGCCTGACTCGGGCAGTTCCTTATCTGATGGCCCAACTGGCCACACTTGAAGCAAGCGCCCGTCCTGCTCGGGCAAGGTCCGCTCCCATGCTTCCGTCCACACAAGCGGCAGTTCCAACTCAACCGGGGAGCAGGCTTGCTAATGTTCCTTATGATCGGAGGGACGAAACGCCGGTTGCTCACCATCGGCCTTTTGCCGAACTAGCGGTTATCCCTCACGGGGGTGAACCGCGATCCAGATGCTACTCCTCTTTCTCTCATGTCCCTTTCCACCAACTGACCTCTTTCATAGATGGCGTCACAGCCCTGTAAGTGCAACAGCACCAACTGGCTGCGAAGGTCAGGTCTCAATCCATCTCTGAACCTTCTCGCCCTATCCTCATGGTTTTCGACCATTCTCGGGGCATACTTAGACAGTCTTGCGAATTCGGCCTCGTATTGATCGATGGTCATCTGATTCTGTCGAAGATTCTGAAATTCGATCATCTTCTATTCTCGAGCCGCTTTAGAGAAATACTTGGCAGTAAACACTTTAGAGAAGACAGTCCAGTTGGGTTCTGTGCCTTCTGGGAAAATTCTTCCCTTGGTGGCTTTCCACCAATCATTCGCCGTACCTCGTAGCTGGTATACAGCTAGGACTACCTTCTCAGCCTCAGTACAACCCAATGCCTCAAAGGCCTTTTCCAATTCTTCAATCCAAGCAGGGGCAGTTCCAAGGTCCCCTGTACCATCGAACTTCGGCGGCTTCAGCTTCATAAAGTGTTCCATCAGCTGGCCCATCCCTCGATTTCCTTGTCCTTGGGCGTTACCACCATCGTTACCATAACCATTGTTCCCGTTATTCCCGTTTGCTAGGTTGGCGGCAGCGACTGCAGCTTCAGCAACCTGGGCAACGGCAGCAACTCTTTCCTGGGCCTGCCTGCCCATTAAGTTCCCAATCTCTTCCAAGATCCTCATAACTCCGTCATACCTAGGATCTTCTATCGCTTGCGGCCTAGTGCTAGACGCTCCTCCCGTACCTCTGGTCCGGTTACTCATCTCGCTAAGTTTCACAACACCTGAGCCACTATAATTCCTGTGACATCCTGAATTCTGACCCTATCTCGAAACTTATCAGTGAATGAATGTCTATCGATGTATCCCAGTTAATCTCGCTCAGAACTGATCACTCTCGAGTCGACTAACCAATGGGGAATGGCCGTATAGGATTTAAAGTACGTGGACCAAAGAACTTAACCACGAGTCGGTACTTTGACCATAAGGATCGTCGAGGGAATATTCTGAACCGCTCAAGGTCGATCTAAGAATGGTTTTAGAATGATTTGCTAGTGTCGTGCGATTGGTTCACGGGTGATTCCGTATGACCATGACATGATTTGCGAATTAACCTAAATCGGTTCCTAACGGTCGTAACCTTCGGGACTAGCGAATTACCCTCGCGATTACATGACAACCAAAGCCGCCGTGACTCGAGTAACTCTTAAACGTGACATAAGTCGCGGGTCGATACGCGTAACTCCTAAGAGCCGCCCGTTAGTCAGAGACGCACTGGAATGACAATTGACTGAATTTAGCCATAGATTGGACTTCGAGATTGGAGGCCGGACATTCGGAGATCGCATTGGAGTAAATTTGGACGTCGCCTCATCGGAGAGCTATTAAGGTTAGAAATAGTCCCGTATAGATTAGAAAAGCGAATTCGGACCGCCAAGTGAAATTGGACCCTTTTACCCCTAGTTTAGTGCACTTTTCTCTTAAACCAAGCAAGGGCAAAGTGGTCATTTGCCTCCCCAAGCCACCAGCCAAAATTAGAGGGGTATTATGGTCATTTTGAAGGTTGAATTATTGATTTTGGAGAGACACAATTGATTTGACAAAATCCCCAAACCTACCCCACTAAACCTTGTCATTCAAGGTTCCTATTCATGTCCTTTACCCCATGAACCACTCCACTCACTTTTTTCCCTCCAAAAACACTCTCCCTCTTAACTCTCCCACTCCTCTTCATTTGGCCATCACCCCATCAGATCCCTCTCTCTCCCATTTTCACTCTCTCTTCCTCCGTCCCGTCGCCACACTCTCTCTCTCTCGCTCTCGGTTCCCCTCACGGAGGAACGACCACCGGCCGCCACTCCGCCACCTCGAGGCCTCGCCAACACCACCACCTCTTCCCCTTAGACCGCCTTGGGAGCCGCCGTTCAGCCCGGGACCGCCCGAGCCGTCGCCGACCAGATTCGAATCGAGGAAGAACCGAAGGAGTTCTTGGGGAAAGCTTTGATTTTCTTGAGGTAAGTGGCCTTTGGTACTTAGGTAGACATGATAAGAGGTTAGTGGCTTGTGTTAGGAGTGTTTCTCATTAAGTTAGCTTGGTAAATGGTGGAATTTTCCTAGGGACCAGGTCTGATCGCGCCGGACCAGACCATTCACGCCGCTCCTCCGCCGTTGCCGCCGGCTTTGCTTAGCTTTGGAAGACTTGGTAAGTTTCCCCTAACCTTATACTAGGACCATGGTGATGGAAGGACCAAGTGAGAGTTGGTTTTGAAGTGTTTAAGGGGCTGTTTTGGCTTGGTGCATAGGAAACCCGAAATTGGGTTTTAGAGGGTTGATTGTGCTAGATGGAAATTAATGTTTGGAATGTGAAAATCATGGTTTAAATAGGTTGGTAGATACCCTTATATGCTGACCTAATACCCCACGATACCCTTAGAAGTGTTAGAGCTTGAATTTAGCTTGTTGGAACTAGTGAAATTCTAAATGGTGCCTAAGTGTGATCGGCCCTATGGAGAGTTGCATGATGCGTCGTTGAAAAAATGGTCAAGCGGCCTTGTAGCATTATGATCATGAGCAATATGTTGTTATTTAATGGGTGAATGGGGACAATGATTGTGCATTAGGCTTTATGTGGTGAATTGATGCATTTTGTGGTGTTATGGCGTGATTGGCCTATGAGATTGTGATGGCCGATTGGTATAGGGGTAGAAAGCAACTTGTTTAATTGAAAATGAGACTTATTGTAGGATGTCGTATTGGTCCCAATTGATTGAGATCGTAACATAATTGTCTTGTCGAGGATTGGTACCTAAAATGGCCTTAAAGCTTGAAATGAAGCATTGTGATCGAAATGCGAGTAATTATGTTATATGTTAAGGGCCTTCATCGATTGTGATATAATGATGTGCCACGGTACGGGATTGTGATTTAGAGTGGCCAAGTGGTCCTTGTAAGGACGTTATGCACATGTGATTGTTTTATGCTATGACTGGTTGAATTATGGGCCTATGTGCGTATATTATCCTGATGCGTTAAACGCGGGTCACGTCATGGCAAAGGGTAACCTGAGGCGTTAAACGCGGGTTCCACGATATTATAAGCCTGATGCGTTATTACGCGGGCTCTGCCATGCGAAGTGCAACCATATTATAATTGTAAGCTATCCTTATACTGCATACTGATAAGTGCCACGTTACAAAGTACGAAGCCAAGTCAATTTATAAAATGTTAATTGGATGCCCTATTATACTCTATTTGAGCTGTTGAGTGCCATTTGCCTACCCTTGCATGTTTGGTCATTGCATGTGTTTGGGAGTGTCTGGAAGTCCTTGAGCCTAGTCTAGGGTTAGGGTTAGTTTACTGAGTTTATCTTACCCCGTCGTGGGACCCCCATTTTCAGACCCCAAACCCTAAGCATGCCGCCGCCGCCGATTTTTGGGGTGCCCGTCTGGATAGAGCAGTATTCCACGGAGTACCCAGTGGGAGAGGGGAAGGCCTACATTAGGAAGTATGGCACCATCTGGATGGATATAGGCTTAGCAGATTGGAGGGCGGACAAGTTTGCAGCATGGTTCTACCGTGATGGAGACCTTGAGGTTGGGCCGCTGAGGACTTTTGATGTGCCGTGGGATGTCATTGGCGAGCAGGATCCTTCGATCGTACACCCTGCTGATGGAGAGCTCACTGACTACGAGACCGCACCTGATCCAGACCTTCCGCCAGCACCGTCGCAGAACCCCGAGATTGATGGCGACATCGTGGGGCCCTCTGATGCCGAAGATCCCATGGAGACGGACGACTCCGAGCCTGAGGAGGATGAGGCAGAGCTAGACGATTCCGAGGACGAGCCTTTGGAGGAGGAGTACAACCCTGACGAAGAGGCCATCTACCATGATCAGCCTGAACCCGAGGATGGGGCAGATCCAGAGCCGGAGTTTGAAGAAGAAGAAGAAGAGGAAGAAGAGGAAGAGGAAGACGAGGAAGACCTAGAGGAGTACGACCCAGTACACCGCGAGGATCCCGATGATGACCGCGAGCCCGACCCTTAGCTAGTCTAGGCATCCATGACTTTTGGAGTTCCACTTTTGAGTAGCACTTGACCCTTAGCCCGTCGTCTCTTTTGATTAGGCTAACCATCTCCCCTGATCCCAAGTGTTGTATCCCAGTTTATGTTTATGTTGTAAAGTGAATCGTATGCTATGCTATGACTTGATTAAGTGTCTTACTTCCATCAAACCCTCTCTCATTTAATTGTCTAGGAGTTTTGCGTGACGCTGCTGCATGTTCATTTAAGTTTCATTGCCTACCATGCATTGCAAAGATCCTGGGTATAATACAGAGAAAGAACTGTTCGTAAGGCGATGATGTGCGCCAGGAGGGACTCGGGGCGTTACATCCTCGTTTAATTGGTATCAGAGCAAGGTCAGCTCGATCAAGCCGATTGAGGATTGGAGTAATAAGGTGTATTGATTCAGGGAGTATTGGGTAGCAAGACCTTAGGAAATTCGCTAGAGTTAGGCATAGAATGCATGGCATGTGAAATGGTGCTTGTGATTGGCATATTGACTGGCATCATCTTTGGTAGGCTTAAGGCTATAAGGCTTCGTACTTGGCACTAAGTGTTGACTGCTGCTTGCTTGGTTGGGTAATTGATTTGATTTGGCTGAGTTGCAGAGACAACTGATTGCGTGGTGCAATGGTGATTCCCTCGTTATGATGCTCTTAATGGTTGCTTTAACTATGATTGCTGCTATGAGTATAGCGTAGCCTTGTTCGACTTTAGTAGATGACTTAGGTCTCTAATTCCTGAATGGAATTATAGTGGCTCAGGTGTTGTGAAACTTAGCGAGATGAGTAACCGGACCAGAGGTACGGGAGGAGCGTCTAGCTCTAGGCCGCAAGCGGTAGAAGATCCTAGGTATGACGGAGTTTTGAGGATCTTGGAAGAGATTGGGAACTTATTGGGCAGGCAAGCCTAGGAGAGAGCGGCTGCCGTTGCCCAGGCTGCTGAAGCTGCAGTCGCTGCCGCCATCCTAGCAAACGGGAATAACGGGAACAATGGTTATGGTAATGAAGGTGGCAACGCCCATGGACAAGGAAATCGAGGGATGGGCCAGCTGATGGAACACTTTATGAAGCTGAAGCCACCAAAGTTCGATGGTACATGGGACCCTGGAACTGCCCCTGCTTGCATTGAGGAATTGGAAAAGGCCTTTGAGGCGTCGGGATGTACTGAGGCTGAAAAGGTAGTCCTGGCTGTGTACCAGCTGCGAGGAACGCTGAATGATTGGTGGAAGGCCACCAAGGGAAGAATCTTTCCAGAAGGCACAGAACCCAACTGGACTGTCTTCTTTGAAGTGTTTAATGCCAAGTATTTCTCTAGAGCGGCTCGAGAACAGAAGGTGATTGAATTTCAGAATCTTCGACAGAATCAGATGACCATCGATCAGTACGAGGCCGAATTCGCAAGACTGTCTAAGTATGCCCCAAGAATGGTCGAAAACCCTGAGGATAGGGCGAGAATGTTCAGAGATGGATTGAGACCTGACCTTCGCAGCCAGTTGGTGCTGTTGGACTTACAGGGCTATGACGCCATCTATGAAAGAGGTCAGTTGGTGGAAAGGGACATGAGAGAAAGAGGAGTAGCATCTGGATCGCGGTTCACCCCCGTGAGGGATAATCGCCAGTTCGGCAAAAGGCCGATGGTGAGCAACCGGCGTTTCGTCCCTCCGATCAGAAGGAACATTAGCAAGCCTGCTCCCTGGCCGAGTTGGAACTGCCGCTTGTGTGGACGGAAGCATGGGAGCGGACCTTGCCCGAGCAGGACGGGCGCTTGCTTCAAGTGTGGCCAGTTGGGCCATCAGATAAGGAACTGCCCGAGTCAGGCACTAGGAGCTCAGACCCAAGGGAACCGACCGCCAGCGGGACCGCAGGCGGGAGCTCCGCAGAACAATGCCAATAGGCCGCCAGCCCAAGGAAGAGTTTATGCTGTGGCGCGTAGGGAGGTGGAGAACGCGCCTGGCGTGGTCACAGGTACGATTACTTTATGTGATCATGCTGCCTATGCCTTGTTTGATCTCGGAGCATCGCATTCGTTTATATCTGCTCAGTTTGCTGATTTGGTCGGAATTGAATTGAAACCACTGGAAGTGATATTGCATGTTAGGTGGCCCTTTAAAGGATAAAGTGCTGGTTTCTTTAGGTTGTTCGGATTGTAAGATAGTCATTGGGGGTAGTGAGGAACGAATAGATTTAGCTGTGCTTCCCATGTTTGACTTTGATGTGATTATTGGAATGGATTGGTTGAGTAGGCAGAGAGCTGTCGTTGATTGTGGTAGCAGTGTGATTCATTTCCATCCCAATGATCGCCCTAGATTCGAGTTTGTGGGAAGTCGAGGAGGAACCTCAATCCCTTTGATTTCGTCACTTGAGGTGATCAGGCTATTGGACGAAGGATGTCAAGCTTACTTAGCTGCCGTAGTGGATCCGACCGTTGAGGAGCCAAAGCTAAAGGACATAGCTGTAGTACGTGATTACCCTGATGTCTTTCCTCAAGAGTTACCAGGGTTGCCTCCAGAAAGGGAAATAGAGTTTGTGATCAAATTGGCACCTAGAACAGAGCCAATCTCGAAGGCACCCTATAGGATGTCCTTGTCGGAGTTGAAGGAATTGAAGGTTCAGATGCAAGAACTGCTGGACATAGGATTTATTCGTCCGAGCGCTTCGCCTTGGGGAGCGCCGGTCTTGTTTGTAAGGAAGAAAGATGGATCGTTGCGGTTATGTATTGATTACCGGCAGTTGAACCAGGTGACTATCAAGAATAAGTACCCGTTGCCAAGAATTGACGACTTGTTTGATCAACTACAAGGAGCTTCTGTGTTCTCCAAGATAGACCTAAGGACGGGTTATCATCAGTTACGGATTAAGAAGGATGATATACCTAAGACGGCCTTTCGGACGAGATATGGGCATTACGAGTTCACAGTCATGCCGTTTGGATTGACTAATGCCCCAGCTGCTTTCATGGATTTGATGCATAGAGTGTTTAAGGAATACCTGGATCAGTTTGTCATTGTTTTCATCGACGACATTTTGATTTACTCAAAGAACCCTGAGGAGCACGAGGAGCAGTTGGGTAGAGTTCTACGGACGTTGAGGGAACACTCGTTGTACGCCAAGTTCAGTAAGTGCGAGTTTTGGCTTAACAAAGTTGCGTTCCTTGGTCATGTCATCTTTGGAAATGGAATTTCTGTGGACCCAGCAAAGATTGAAGCAGTAACGAATTGACCTAGACCTACGTCAGTGACGGAGGTTCGAAGCTTCTTAGGATTGGCAGGATATTACTGCAGGTTCGTAGAAAAGTTTTCCTCGATAGCTACTCCTTTGACGAGGATGACTAAGAAGGATACGAGGTTCGAATGGACGGATAAGTGTGAGAGGAGTTTTCAGGAACTGAAGCATCGTTTGACGACTGCACTAGTGTTGACCATCCCTTCTGGACCATCCCTTCTGGACCTGGAGGTTACGAGATTTATAGCGATGCGTCGCTGAAGGGATTAGGATGCGTCTTGATGCAACATGGAAGAGTTGTAGCTTATGTATTGAGACAGTTAAGACCTCATGAGATGAACTACCCGACGCATGATTTGGAACTAGCAGCTATCATCTTCGCCTTGAAGATTTGGAGGCACTACTTGTGCGGAGAAAGGTTTCAGATTTACACGGACTGTCACGCCCCGAGTCCATTCGAGCACGCGACATCACCCTACTGCCGAACCATGCAATACGATAACCAGGATCCAACGGAACGTACTAGACAATGAAACTTATATGCACATGCGGAAACGACACTCACAATTCCTTCCAAATGTATAGCATGATGACTTGAGGAAAACAGAGCACTTAATCATAACATAACACAACATCAGTTTTACAACATAAGCATAGATAGAAAATACAACACTGGGGACCAGGGAAGCGGGTCAGCCTAATCAAAAGGGAACATCTAGACCAAAAGTTAGGCACTACACAAAAGTCACTGCTAAAGGTCAAGGGCACCTATGGCTATATGGGGGTCAGGCTCGCGGTTGGATCAGTCATGGCCAGCTGCGGGATGGTACTCTACCCAGTCGCCCGGCTGCACCTCTTCAGGAACTTCGTCTTCTGACTCGGACTCGGTGAACACTAGGGCATCGTCCTCCTCTGGGTCGGACTCCCAGACAATGGGCTCGCCATCGGCACCTACAGCCTCCCACTCGAATCCTACCTCCTCCGTAGGATGGTCGCCGGCGTCAGAAGGCTCGACGATCTCGCCATCAGCAACGGGGTTCTGGGACGGTGCTGGCGGGAGATCTGGATCAGGGGCGGTCTCGGAGTCGGTGAGCTCCCCATCAGCTGGATGCACGATCGAAGGGTCCTGCTCGCCAACGGCATCCCAGGGCACGTCAAAAGTCCTCAGCGGCCCAACCTCAAGGTCTCCATCACGGTAGTACCAAGCTGCGAACCTATCTGGCCTCTAGCTCGGCAATCCCACGTCCATCCAAATAGTGCCATACTTCCTAATATAAGCCTTCCCTTCTCCCACTGGGTATTCTGTGGAATACTGCTCCACCCACACGGGTACCCCAAAAATCGGCGGCGGCGGCATGCTTAGGGTTTGGGGTCTGAAAATGTGGGTCCCACGACGGGGTGAGATAAACTCAGTAAACTAACCGTAACCCTAGACTAGGCACAAGAGATTTCCAGACACTCCCAAACACATGTAATGACCAAACATGCAAAGGTAGACGAATGGCACTCAACAGCTCAAATAGAGTATAATAGGGCATCCAATTAACATTTTATAGATTGACTTGGCTTCGTACTTGGTAACGTGGCACTTATCAGTATGTAGCATAAGGATAGCTTATAATCATAATATGGTTGCACTTCGCATGGCAGAGCCCGCGTAATAACGCATCAGGCTTATAATATCGTGGAACCCGCGTTTAACGCCTCAGGTTATCCTTTGCCATGACATGACCCGCGTTTAACGCATCAGGTCTATCCCGCGTTTAACGCATCAGGATAATATACGCACATAGGCCCATAATTCAACCAATTATAGCATAAAACAATCATATCTGCATAACGTCCATACAAGGACCACTTGGCCACTCTAAATCACAATCCCGTACCGTGGCACATCATTATATCACAATCGATGAAGGCCCCTAACATATAACATAATTACTCGCATTTCAATCACAATGCTTCATTTCAAGCATTAAGGCCATTTTAGGTACCAATCCTCGACAAGACAATTATGTTACGATCTCAATCAATTGGGGCCAATACGACATCCTACAATAAGTCTCATTTTCAATTAAAAAAGTTGATTTCTACCCCTATACCAATCGGCCATCACAATCTCATAGGCCAATCACGCCATAACACCACAAAATGCATCAATTCACCACATAAAGCCTAATGCACAATCATTGCCCCCATTCACCCATTAAATAACATCATATTGCTCATGATCAGAATGCTACAAGGCCGCTTGACCATTTTTCTATGACGCATCATGCAACTCTCCATAGGGCCGATCACACCTAGGCACCATTTAGAATTTCACTAGTTCCAACAAGCTAAATTCAAGCTCTAACACTTCTAAGGGTATCGTGGGGTATTAGGTCAGCATATAAGGGTATCTACCAACCTATTTAAACCATGATTTTCACATTCCAAACATTAATTTCCATCTAGCACAATCAGCCCTCTAAAACCCAATTTCGGGTTTCCTATGCACCAGGCCAAAACAGCCCCTTAAACACTTCAAAACCAACTCTCACTTGGTCCTTCCATCACCATGGTCCTAGTATAAGGTTAGGGGAAGCTTACCAAGTCTTCCAAAGCTAAGCAAAGCCGGCGGCAACGGCGGAGGAGCGGCGTGAGTGGTCTGGTCCGGCGCGATCAGACCTGGTCCCTAGGAAAAATCCACCATTTACCAAGCTAACTTAATGAGAAACACTCCTAACACAAGCCACTAACCTCTTAACATGTCTACCTAAGTACCAAAGGCCACTTACCTCAAGAAAATCAAAGTTTTCCCCAAGAACTCCTTCGGTTCTTCCTCGATCCGAATCTGGTCGGCGACGGCTCGGGCGGTCCCGGGCTGAACGGTGGCTCCCAAGGCGGTCTAAGGGGAAGAGGTGGTGGTGTTTGCGAGGCCTCGAGGTGGCGGAGTGGCGGTCGGTGGTCGTTCCTCCGTGAGGGGAACCGAGAGCGAGAGAGAGAGTGTGGCGACGGGAGGGAGGAAGAGAGAGCGAAAATGGGAGAGAGAGAGATCTGATGGGGTGATGGCCAAATGAAGAGGAGAGGGAGAGTTAAGAGGGAGAGTGTTTTTGGAGGGAAAAGAGTGAGTGGAGTGGTTCATGGGGTAAAGGACATGAATAGGAACCTTGAATGACAAGATTTAGTGGGGTAGGTTTGGGGGTTTTTTTCAAATCAATTGTGTCTCTCTAAAATCAATAATTCAACCTTCAAAATGACCAAAATACCCCTCTAATTTCGGCTGGTGGCTTGGGGAGGCAAATGACCACTTTGCCCTTGCTTGGTTTAAGAGAAAAGTGCGCTAAACTAGGGGTAAAAGGGTCCTATTTCACTTGGCGGTCCGAATTCGTTTTTCTAACCTATACGGGACTATTTCTAACCTTAATAGCTCTCCGATGAGGCGACGTCCAAATTTACTCCGATGCGATCTCCGAACATCCGGCCTCCAATCTCGAAGTCCAATCTATGGCTAAATTCAGTCAATTGTCATTCCAGTGCATCTCTAAATAACGGGCGGCTCTTAGGAGTTACGCGTATCGACCCGCGACTTATGTCACGTTTAAGAGTTACTCGAGTCACGGCGGCTTTGGTTGTCATGTAATCGCGAGGGTAATTCGCTAGTCCCGAAGGTTACGACCGTTAGGAATCGATTTAGGTTAATTCGCAAATCTTGTCATGGTCATACGGAATCACCCGTGAACCAATCGCACGACACTAGAAAATCGTTCTAAAACCATTCTTAGATCGACCTTGAGCGGTTCAGAATATTCCCTCGACGATCCTTATGGTCAAAGTACCGACTCGTGGTCAAGTTCTTTGGTCCACGTACTTTAAATCCTATACGGCCATTCCCCATTGGTTAGTCGACTCGAGAGTGATCAGTTCTGAGCGAGATTAACTGGAATACATCGATAGACATTCACTGATAAGTTTCGAGATATGGTCAGAATTCAGGATGTCACAACTCTTCCCCCTTTACAAAAATTTCATCCTCGAAATTTACATTACAACCACCTACTCAAACAAATGGGGGTGCTGACACCTCATCGCTTCCTCACTTTCCCACGTGGCTCCTTCAGTTCCATGGTGCTCCCAGATCACCTTTACTAGTGGGATCGTCTTGTTCCTTAGGACTTGCTCCTTCCTGTCCTCGATCTTGATTGGTCTCTCCACATATGTCACCCGATCGTCCACTTCTATCACCTCGTGGTCTAGCACATGAGTTGCGTCCGGTTCATACTTCCTCAACATCGACACGTGGAATACGTTGTGGACTTGTGATAAACTTGGCGGCAAGGCGAGTCGGTAGGCCAGAGTTCCAATTCGTTCCAGAATTTCGAAAGGGCCTACATACCTCGGACTCAACTTTCCTTTCTTCCCAAACCGAGATAGACCTCGCATTGGTGACACTTTCAGGAAAACGTGGTCTCCTACTTGAAACTCCAAAGGTCTGCGCCGCTTGTCAGCGTAACTCTTCTGGCGGCTCTGCGCGGTTTTCAATCTTTCCCTTATGATTTTCACTGCCTCCACTGAATGTTCCACTAGCTCCGGGCCTGTTATGCTTCGTTCACCAACCTCGTCCCAGCATAAAGGCGTCCTGCAGGCTCTACAGTATAGTGCTTCGAACGGTGCCATTCCGATGCTCTGTTGTTGGTAACTGTTGTTATAGGCAAACTCCACCAAGTGTAACTGATCCTCCCAACCTCCTTTAAAGTCCAATAGGCAAGCTCTCAGCATGTCCTCAAGCGTCTGAATTGTCCTTTCTGATTGTCCGTCCGTCTGGGGGTGATAGGCGGTGTTGTACTGTAGTTTCGTTCCCAAGGCCTCTTGTAGGCTTTTCCAAAATGAAGCGGTAAACTTGGGGTCTCTGTCTGAAGTGATTGTCACTGGGACTCCATGAAGGCGAACTACGTATCTCATGTACAGCTCTGCGTATCTATCCATTGCGAAATCTTTCCTTACTGCCAAGAAGTGTGCGGACTTAGTCAGCCTATCCACGATCACCCAAATCGAATCATGCCCTCTTTGACTTCTCAGCAAGCCCATGACAAAGTCCATGGTGATGTGCTCCCACTTCCACCCGGGAATTTCCAAAGGCTGTAACATCCCACCAGGCCTACAATGCTGAGCCTTGACATGCTGGCACGTCAAACACTTCGCCACATGCTTAGCTACATCTACTTTCATTCCATTCCACCAGTAGTGTTGACGCAGGTTCTGGTACATCTTCGTGCTACCCGGATGGATGCTGTAGTTGCTCCTATGAGCTTCCGACAAGATCCTTTCTCTTAGCTCCTCGTCGCTGGGTATGCACAAGCGTCCACAAAACTTCAGAATCCCATCTTCGGACACCTGAAAGTCGGGTTTCCTTCTTCCGGCATCCGTTTCCAGGATCCTTTGGATGTCGGGGTCCGTAGATTGCAACGCTTTCACCTTCTCATGAATCTCTGGCTCAATTCTCAATGTCGCTAGAAGACAAGACAGCTGGCAAACTTCGAGCCTAAACTCCGAATCCCTTATCCTTTCCAACAAGGTCCATTCCTTAACCAACAAATGCGCGATGCTTGATTTCCGACTCAGCGCATCCGCAATCTTATTTGCCTTTCCGGGGTGATAAAGGATATCACACTTGAGCAGCTCCATCCAGCGACGTTGTCTCATGTTTAACTCCTTTTGGGAAAACAAGTACTTCAAACTCTGGTGGTCCGTGTAAATCTAAAACCTTTCTCCGCACAAGTAGTGCCTCCAAATCTTCAAGGCAAAGATGATAGCTGCTAGTTCCAAATCATGTGTCGGGTAATTCATCTCATGAGGTATTAACTGTCTCGATGCATAAGCTACAACTCTTCCATGTTGCATCAAGACGCATCCTAATCCCTTCAGCGACGCATCGCTATAAATCTCGTAACCTCCAGGTCTAGAAGAGATGGTCAACACTAGTGCAGTCGTCAAACGATGCTTCAGTTCCTGAAAACTCCTCTCACACTTATTCGTCCATTCGAACCTCGTATCCTTCTTAGTCAGCCTCGTCAAAGGAGTAGCTATCGAGGAAAACTTTTCTACGAACCTGTGGTAATATCCTGCCAATCCTAAGAAGCTTCGAACCTCCGTCACTGACGTAGGTCTAGGCCAATTCGTTACTGCTTCAATCTTTGCTGGGTCCACAGAAATTCCATTTCCAGAGATGACATGTCCAAGGAACGCAACTTTGTTAAGCCAAAACTCGCACTTACTGAACTTGGCGTACAGTGAGTGTTCCCTCAACGTCCGTAGAACTCTACTCAGCTGATCCTCGTGCTCCTCAGGACTCTTTGAGTAAATCAAAATGTCGTCGATGAAAACAATGCCAAACTGATCCAGGTATTCCTTAAACACTCTATGCATCAAATCCATGAAAGCAGCTGGGGCATTAGTCAATCAAAACGGCATGACTGTGAACTCGTAATGCCCATATCTCGCCCGAAAGGCCGTCTTAGGTATATATTCCTTCTTAATCCGCAACTGATGATAACCCGTCCTTAGGTCTATCTTGGAGAACACAGAAGCTCCTTGTAGTTGATCAAACAAGTCGTCAATTCTTGGCAACGGGTACTTATTCTTGATAGTCACCTGGTTCAACTGCCGGTAATCAATACATAACCGCAACGATCCATCTTTCTTCCTTACAAACAAGACCGGCGCTCCCCAAGGCGAAGCGCTCGGACGAATAAATCCTTTGTCCAGCAGTTCTTGCATCTGAACCTTCAATTCCTTCAACTCCGACAAGGACATCCTATAGGGTGCCTTCGAGATTGGCTCTGTTCCAGGTGCTAATTCAATCACAAACTCTATTTCCCTTTCTGGAGGCAACCCTGGTAACTCTTGAGGAAAGACATCAGGGTTATCACGTACTACAGCTACGTCCTCTAGCTTTGGCTCCTCTACGGTCGGATCCACTACGGCAGCTAAGTAAGCTTGACATCCTTCGTCCAATAGCCTAGTCACCTCAAGTGACGATATCAAAGGGATTGAGGTTCCTCATCGACTTCCCACAAACTCGAATCTAGGGCGATCATTGGGATGGAAATGAATCACCCTGCTACCACAATCAACGACAGCACTTTGCCTACTCAACCAATCCATTCCAATAATCACATCAAAGTCAAACATGGGAAGCGCAGCAAAATCTATTCGTTCCTCACTACCCCCAATGACTATCTTACAATCCGAACAACCTAAAGAAACCAGCACTTTATCCTTTAAAGGGGTGGTAACATGCAATATCACTTCCAGTGGTTTTAATTCAATTCCGACCAAATCAGCATACTGAGCAGATATAAACGAATGCGATGCTCCGGGATCAAACAAGGCATAGGCAGCATGATCACATAAAGTAATCGTACCTATGACCACTCCAGGCGCGTTCTCCACCTCCCTACGCGCCACAGCATAAACCCTTCCTTGAGCTGGCGGCCTATTAGCATTGTTTTGCGGAGCTCCCGTCTGCGGTCCTGCTGGTGGCCGGTTCCCTTGAGTCTGAGTTCCTGGTGTCTGACTCGGGCAGTTCCTTATCTGATGGCCCAACTGGCCACACTTGAAGCAAGCGCCCGTCCTGCTCGGGCAAGGTCCGCTCCCATGCTTCCGTCCACACAAACGGCAGTTCCAAATCGGTCGGGGAGCAAGCTTGCTAATGTTCCTTCTTACTGGAGGGACAAAACGTCGGTTGCTCCCCATCGGCCTTTTGCCGAACTGGCACTTATCCCTCACGGGAGTGAACCGCGATCCAGATGCCACTCCTCTTTCTCTTATGTCCCTTTCCACTAACTGGCCTCTTTCATAAATGGCGTCATAACCCTGTAAGTCCAACAGCACCAACTGGCTGCGAAGGTCAGGCCTCAATCCATCTCTGAACCTTCTCGCCCTATCCTCAGGGTTCTCGACCATTCTTGTGGCATACTTGGATAGTCGTGCGAATTCAGCCTTGTACTGATCGATGGTCATATGATTCTGTCGAAGATTCTGAAATTCAATCATCTTCTGTTCTCGAGCCGCTCTGGAGAAATACTTGGCAGTAAACACTTCAGAGAAGACAGTCCAGTTGGGTTCTGTGCCTTCTGGAAAAATTCTTCCCCTGGTGGCCTTCCACCAATCATTCGCCGTACCCCGTAGCTGGTACACAGCCAGGACTACCTTTTCGGCCTCAGTACAACCCAATGCCTCAAAGGCCTTTTCCAATTCTTCAATCCAAGTAGGGGCATTTCCAGGGTCCCCTGTACCATCGAACTTTGGTGGCTTCAGCTTCATAAAGTGTTCCATCAGTTGGCCCATCCCTCGATTTCCTTGTCCATGGGCATTGCCACCATCATTACCATAACCATTGTTCCCGTTATTCCCGTTTGCTAGGTTGGCGGCAGCGACTGCAGCTTCAGCAGCCTGGGCAACGGCAGCAGCTCTTTCCTGGGCCTGCCTGCCCATTAAGTTCCCAATCTCTTCCAAGATCCTCAAAACTCCGTCATACCTAGGATCTTCTACCGCTTGCGGCCTAGAGCTAGACGCTCCTCCCGTACCTTTGGTCCGGTTACTCATCTCGCTAAGTTTCACAACACTTGAGCCACTATAATTCCATTCAGGAATTAGAGACCTAAGTCATCTACTTAAGTCGAACGAGGCTACGCTACACTCATAGCAGTAATCATAGTCAAAGCAACCATTAAAAGCATCACAACGAGGGAATTACCATTGTACCATACAATCAGTTGCCTCTGCAACTTAGCCCAAATCGAAATCAGTTACCCAACCAAGCAAGCAGCAGTCAACACTCAGTGCCAAGTACGAAGCCTTATAGCCTTAAGCCTACCAAAGATGACGCCAGTCAATATGCCAATCACAAGCGCCATTTCAAATGCCATGCATTCTATGCCTAACTCTAGCGAATCTCCTAAGGTCTTGCTACCCAATACTCCTTGAATCAATACACATTATTACTTCAATCCTCAATCAGCTTGATCGAGCTGACCTTGCTCTGATACCAATTAAACGAGGATGTCGCGCCCCGAGTCCGTCCGAGCACGCGACATCACCCTACTGCCGAACCATGCAATACGATAACCAGGATCCAACGGCACGTACTAGACAATGAAACTTATATGCACATGCGGAAACGACACTCACAACTCCTTCCAAATGTATAACATGATGACTTGAGGAAAACAGAGCACTTAATCATAACATAACACAACATCAGTTTTACAACATAAGCATAGATAGAAAATACAACACTGGGGACCAGGGAAGCGGGTCAGCCTAATCAAAAGGGAACATCTAGACCAAAAGTTAGGCACTACACAAAAGTCACTCCTAAAGGTCAAGGACACCTATGGCTATATGGGGGTCAGGCTCGCGGTTGGATCAGTCATGGCCAGCTGCGAGATGGTACTCAACCCAGTCGCCCGGCTGCACCTCTTCAGGAACTTTGTCTTCTGACTCGGACTCGGTGAACACTAGGACATCGTCCTCCTCTGGGTCGGACTCCTAGACAATGGGCTCGCCATCGGCACCTACAGCCTCCCACTCGAATCCTACCTCCTCCGTAGGATGGTCGCCGGCGTCAGAAGGCTCGATGATCTCGCCATCAGCAACGGGGTTCTGGGACGGTGCTGGAGGGAGATCTGGATCAGGTGCGGTCTAGGAGTCGGTGAGCTCCCCATCAGCTGGATGCACGATCGAAGGGTCCTGCTCGCCAACGGCATCCCAGGGCACGTCAAAAGTCCTCAGCGGCCCAACCTCAAGGTCTCCATCACGGTAGTACCAAGCTGCGAACCTATCTGGCCTCCAGCTCGGCAATCCCACGTCCATCCAAATAGTGTCATACTTCCTAATATAAGCCTTCCCTTCTCCCACTGGGTATTCAGCGGAATACTGCTCCACCCACACGGGTACCCCAAAAATCGGCGGCGGCGGCATGCTTAGGGTTTGGGGTCTGAAAATGTGGGTCCCACGACAGGGTGAGATAAACTCAGTAAACTAACCCTAACCCTAGACTAGGCACAAGGGATTTCCAGACACTCCCAAACACATGTAATGACCAAACATGCAAAGGTAGACGAACGGCACTTAACAGCTCAAATAGAGTATAATAGGGCATCCAATTAACATTTTATAGATTGACTTGGCTTCGTACTTGGTAACGTGGCACTTATCAGAATGTAACATAAGGATAGCTTATAATCATAATATGGTTGCACTTCGCATGGCAGAGCCCGCGTAATAATGCATCAGGCTTATAATATCGTGGAACCCGCGTTTAACGCCTCAGGTTATCCTTTGCCATGACATGACCCGCGTTTAACGCATCAGGTCTATCCCGCGTTTAACGCATCAGGATAATATACACACATAGGCCCATAATTCAACCAATTATAGCATAAAACAATCATATCTGCATAACGTCCATACAAGGACCACTTGGCCACTCTAAATCACAATCCCGTACCGTGGCACATCATTATATCACAATCGATGAAGGCCCTTAACATATAACATAATTACTCGCATTTCAATCACAATGCTTCATTTCAAGCATTAAGGCCATTTTAGGTACCAATCCTCGACAAGACAATTATGTTACGATCTCAATCAATTGGGGCCAATACGACATCCTACAATAAGTCTCATTTTCAATTAAACAAGTTGATTTCTACCCCTATACCAATCGGCCATCACAATCTCATAGGCCAATCACGCCATAACACCACAAAATGCATCAATTCACCACATAAAGCCTAATGCACAATCATTGTCCCCATTCACCCATTAAATAACATCATATTGCTCATGATCAGAATGCTACAAGGCCGCTTGACCATTTTTCAAGACGCATCATGCAACTCTCCATAGGGCCGATCACACCTAGGCACCATTTAGAATTTCACTAGTTCCAACAAGCTAAATTCAAGCTCTAACACTTCTAAGGGTATCGTGGGGTATTAGGTCAGCATATAAGGGTATCTACAAACCTATTTAAACCATGATTTTCACATTCCAAACATTAATTTCCATCTAGCACAATCAGCCTTCTAAAACCCAATTTCGGGTTTCCTATGCACCAAGCCAAAACATCCCCTTAAACACTTCAAAACCAACTCTCACTTGGTCCTTCCATCACCATGGTCCTAGTATAAGGTTAGGGGAAGCTTACCAAGTCTTCCAAAGCTAAGCAAAGCCGGCGACAACGGCGGAGGAGCGGCGTGAGTGGTCTGGTCCGGCGCGATCAGACCTGGTCCCTAGGAAAAATCCACCATTTACCAAGCTAACTTAATGAGAAACACTCCTAACACAAGCCACTAACCTCTTAACATGTCTACCTAAGTACCAAAGGCCACTTACCTCAAGAAAATCAAAGTTTTCCCCAAGAACTCCTTCGGTTCTTCCTCGGTCCGAATCTGGTCGGCGACGGCTCGGGCGGTCCCGGGCTGAATGATGGCTCCCAAGGCGGTCTAAGGGGAAGAGGTGGTGGTGTTGGCGAGGCCTCGAGGTGGCGGAGTGGCGGCCGGTGGTCATTCCTCCGTGAGGGGAACCGAGAGCGGGAGAGAGAGTGTGGCGACGGGAAGGAGGAAGAGAGAGCGAAAATGGGAGAGAGAGAGATCTGATGGGGTGATGGCCAAATGAAGAGGAGAGGGAGAGTTAAGAGGGAGAGTGTTTTTGGAGGGAAAAGAGTGAGTGGAGTGGTTCATGGGGTAAAGGACATGAATAGGAACCTTGAATGACAAGATTTAGTGGGGTAGGATTGGGGATTTTGTCAAATCAATTGTTTCTCTCCAAAATCGATAATTCAACCTTCAAAATGACCAAAATACCCCTCTAATTTCGGCTGGTGGCTTGGGGAGGCAAATGACCACTTTGCCCTTGCTTGGTTTAAGAGAAAAGTGCGCTAAACTAGGGGTAAAAGGGTCCTATTTCACTTGGCGGTCCGAATTTGCTTTTCTAACCTATACGGGACTATTTCTAACCTTAATAGCTCTCCGATGAGGCGACGTCCAAATTTACTCCAATACGATCTCCGAACATCCGGCCTCCAATCTTGAAGTCCAATCTATGGCTAAATTCAGTCAATTGTCATTCCAGTGCATCTCTAAATAACGGGCGGCTCTTAGGAGTTACGCATATCGACCCGCGACTTATGTCACGTTTAAGAGTTACTCGAGTCCCGGCGGCTTTGGTTGTCATGTAATCGCGAGGGTAATTCTCTAGTCCCGAAGGTTACGACCGTTAGGAATCGATTTAGGTTAATTCCCAAATCATGTCATGGTCATACGGAATCACCCGTGAACCAATTGCACGACACTAGCAAATCGTTCTAAAACCATTCTTAGATCGACCTTGAGCGGTTCAGAATATTCCCTCGACGATCCTTATGGTCAAAGTACCGAATCGTGGTCAAGTTCTTTGGTCCACGTACTTTAAATCCTATACGGCCATTCCCCATTGGTTAGTCGACTCGAGAGTGATCAGTTCTGAGCGAGATTAACTGGAATACATCGATAGACATTCATTCACTAATAAGTTTCGAGATATGGTCAGAATTCAGGATGTCACACGGACCACCAGAGTTTGAAGTACCTGTTTTCCCAAAAGGAATTAAACATGAGACAACGCCACTGGATGGAGCTGCTCAAGGACTATGATTGTGATATCCTTTATCACCCCGGAAAGGCAAATAAGGTTGCGGATGCGCTGAGTCGGAAATCAAGCATCGCGCATTTGTTGGTTAAGGAATAGACCTTATTGGAAAGCATAAGGGATTCGGAGTTTAGGCTTGAAGTTTGCCAGCCGTCTTGTCTTCTAGCGACATTGAGAATTGAGCGAGAGATTCATGAGAAGGTGAAAGCGTTGCAATCTACGGACCCTGACATCCAAAAGATCTTGGAAACGGATGCCGGAAAAAGGAAACTCGACTTTCAAGTGTCCGAAGATGGGATCCTGAAGTTTCGTGGACACTTGTGCGTACCCAGTGACGAGGAGCTAAGAGAAAGGATCTTGTCGGAAGCGCATAGGAGCAACTATAGCATTCACCCGGGTAGCACGAAGATGTATCAGAACCTGCGTCAACACTACTGGTGGAATGGAATGAAAATGGATGTAGCTAAACATGTGGCGAAGTGTTTGACGTGCCAGCAAGTCAAGGTTCAGCATTGTAAGCCGGGTGGGATGTTACAGCCTTTGGAAATCCCCGAGTGGAAGTGGGAGCACATCACCATGGACTTTGTCATGGGCTTGCCGAGAAGTCAGAGAGGGCATGATTCGATTTGGGTGATCGTGGATAGGCTGACTAAGTCCGCACACTTCTTGGCAGTAAGGAAAGATTTCGCGATGGATAGATATGCAGAGTTGTACATGAGGTACGTAGTTCGCCTTCATGGAGTTCCAGTGACGATTACTTCGGACAGAGACCCCAAGTTTACCGCTTCATTTTGGAAAAGCCTACAAGAGGCCTTGGGAACGAAACTACAGTACAGCACCGCCTATCACCCCCAGACGGACGGACAATCAGAAAGGACAATTCAGACGCTTGAGGACATGCTGAGAGCTTGCGTATTGGACTTTAAAGGAGGTTGGAAGGATCAGTTACACTTGGTGGAGTTTGCCTATAACAACAGTTATCAACAGAGCATCGGAATGGCACCATTCGAAGCACTATACGGTAGGGCCTGCAGGACACCTTTATGCTGGGACGAGGTTGGTGAACGAAGCATAACAGGCCCGGAGCTAGTGGAACAGGCAGTGAAAATCATAAGAGAAAGATTGAAAACCGCGCAGAGCCGCCAGAAGAGTTACGCCGGCAAGCGGCGCAGACCTTTGGAGTTTCAAGTAGGAGACCACGTTTTCTTGAAAGTGTCACCAATGCGAGGTCTATCTCGGTTTGGGAAGAAGGGAAAGTTGAGTCCGAGGTATGTAGGCCCTTTCGAAATTCTGGAGCGAATTGGAACTCTGGCCTACAGACTCGCCTTGTCGCCAAGCTTATCACAAGTTCACAACGTATTCCACGTGTCGATGCTGAGGAAGTATGAACCGGACGCAACTCATGTGCTGGACCACGAAGTAATAGAAGTGGACGATCGGGTAACCTATGTGGAGAGACCAATCAGGATCGAGGACAGGAAGGAGCAAGTCCTAAGGAACAAGACGATCCCACTAGTAAAGGTGATCTGGGAGCACCATGGAACTGAAGGAGCCACTTGGGAAAGTGAGGAAGCGATGAGGCGTCAGCACCCCCATTTGTTTGACTAGGTGGTTGTAATGTAAATTTCGAGGACGAAATTTTTGTAAGGAGGGAAGAGTTGTGACATCCTGAATTCTGACCCTATCTCCAAACTTATCAGTGAATGAATGTCTATCGATGTATCCCAGTTAATCTCGCTCAGAACTTATCACTCTCGAGTCGACTAACCAATGGGGAATGGCCGTATAGGATTTAAAGTACGTGGACCAAAGAACATAACCACGAGTCGGTACTTTGACCATAAGGATCGTCGAGGGAATATTCTGAACCGCTCAAGGTCGATCTAAGAATGGTTTTAGAACGATTTGCTAGTGTCGTGCGATTGGTTCACGGGTGATTCCGTATGACCATGACATGATTTGCGAATTAACCTAAATCGGTTCCTAACGGTCGTAACCTTCGGGACTAGCGAATTACCCTCGCGATTACATGACAACCAAAGCCGCCGTGACTCGAGTAACTCTTAAACGTGACATAAGTCACCGGTCGATACGCGTAACTCCTAAGAGCCGCCCGTTAGTCAGAGACGCACTGGAATGACAATTGACTGAATTTAGCCATAGATTGGACTTCGAGATTAGAGGCCGGACATTCGGAGATCGCATTGGAGTAAATTTGGACGTCGCCTCATCGGAGAGCTATTAAGGTTAGAAATAGTCCCGTGTAGATTAGAAAAGCGAATTCGGACCGCCAAGTGAAATTAGACCCTTTTACCCCTAGTTTAGTGCACTTTTCTCTTAAACCAAGCAAGGGCAAAGTGGTCATTTGCCTCCCCAAGCCACCAGCCGAAATTAGATGGGTATTATGGTCATTTTGAAGGTTGAATTATTGATTTTGGAGAGACACAATTGATTTGACAAAATCCCCAAACCTACCCCACTAAACCTTGTCATTCAAGGTTCCTATTCATGTCCTTTACCCCATGAACCACTCCACTCACTCTTTTCCCTCCAAAAACACTCTCCCTCTTAACTCTCCCTCTGCTCTTCATTTGGCCATCACCCCATCAGATCCCTCTCTCTCCCATTTTCGCTCTCTCTTCCTCCCTCCCGTCGCCACACTCTCTCTCTCTCGGTCTCGGTTCCCCTCACGGAGGAACGACCACCGGCCGCCACTCCGCCACCTCGAGGCCTCGCCAACACCACCACCTCTTCCCCTTAGACCGCCTTGGGCGCCGCCGTTTAGCCCGGGACCGCTCGAGCCGTCGCCGACCAGATTCGGACCGAGGAAGAACCGAAGGAGTTCTTGGGGAAAACTTTGATTTTCTTGAGGTAAGTGGCCTTTGGTACTTAGGTAGACATGTTAAGAGGTTAGTGGCTTGTGTTAGGAGTGTTTCTCATTAAGTTAGCTTGGTAAATGGTGGATTTTTCCTAGGGACCAGGTCTGATCGCGCCGGACCAGACCACTCACGCCGCTCCTCCGCCGTTGCCGCCGGCTTTGCTTAGCTTTGGAAGACTTGGTAAGCTTCCCCTAACCTTATACTAGGACCATGGTGATGGAAGGACCAAGTGAGAGTTTGTTTTGAAGTGATTAAGGGGCTGTTTTGGCTTGGTGCATAGGAAACCCGAAATTGGGTTTTAGAGGGTTGATTGTGCTAGATGGAAATTAATGTTTGGAATGTGAAAATCATGGTTTAAATAGGTTGGTAGATACCCTTATATGCTGACCTAATACCCCACGATACCCTTAGAAGTGTTAGAGCTTGAATTTAGCTTGTTGGAACTAGTGAAATTCTAAATGGTGCCTAAGTGTGATCGGCCCTATGGAGAGTTGCATGATGCGTCGTTGAAAAAATGGTCAAGCGGCCTTGTAGCATTCTGATCATGAGCAATATGATGTTATTTAATGGGTGAATGGGGACAATGATTGTGCATTAGGCTTTATGTGGTGAATTGATGCATTTTGTGGTGTTATGGCGTGATTGGCCTATGAGATTGTGATGGCCAATTGGTATAGGGGTAGAAAGCAACTTGTTTAATTGAAAATGAGACTTATTGTAGGATGTTGTGTTGGCCCCAATTGATTGAGATCGTAACATAATTGTCTTGTCGAGGATTGGTACCTAAAATGGCCTTAAAGCTTGAAATGAAGCATTGTGATCGAAATGCGAGTAATTATGTTATATGTTAAGGGCCTTCATCGATTGTGATATAATGATGTGCCACGGTACGGGATTGTGATTTAGAGTGGCCAAGTGGTCCTTGTAAGGACGTTATGCACATGTGATTGTTTTATGCTATGATTGGTTGAATTATGGGCCTATGTGCGTATATTATCCTGATGCGTTAAACGCGGGATAGACCTGATGCGTTAAACGCGGGTCACGTCATGGCAAAGGGTAACCGGAGGCGTTAAACGCGGGTTCCACGATATTATAAGCCTGATGCGTTATTACGCGGGCTCTGCCATGCGAAATGCAACCATATTATAATTATAAGCTATCCTTATACTGCATACTGATAAGTGCCACGTTACAAAGTACGAAGCCATGTCAATTTATAAAATGTTAATTGGATGCCCTATTATACTCTATTTGAGCTATCCTTATACTGCATACAGATAAGTGCCATGTGTTTGGGAGTGTCTGGAAGTCCCTGAGCCTAGTCTAGGGTTAGGGTTAGTTTACTGAGTTTATCTCACCCCGTCGTGGGACCCCAATTTTCAGACCCCAAAGCCTAAGCATGCCGCCGCCGCCGATTTTTGGGGTGCCCATCTGGATAGAGCAGTATTCCACGGAGTACCCAGTGGGAGAGGGGAAGGCCTACATTAGGAAGTATGGCACCATCTGGATGGATATAGGCTTAGCAGATTGTAGGGCGGACAAGTTTGCAGCATGGTTCTACCGTGATGGAGACCTTGAGGTTAGGCCGCTGAAGACTTTTGATGTGCCGTGGGATGTCATTGGCGAGCAGGATCCTTCGATCGTACACCCTGCTGATAGGGAGCTCACTGACTCCGAAACCGCACCTGATCCAGACCTTCCGCCAGCACCGTCGCAGAACCCCGAGATTGATGGCAACATCGTGGGGCCCTCTGATGCCGAATATCCCATGGAGACGGACGAGTCCGAGCCCGAGGAGGATGAGGCAGAGCTAGACGATTCCGAGGACGAGCCTTTGGAGGAGGAGTACAACCCTGACGGAGAGGCCATCTACCATGATCAGCCTGAACCCGAGGATGGGGCAGATCCAGAGCCAGAGTTTGAAGAAGAAGAAGAAGAGGAAGAAGAGGAAGAGGAAGACGTGGAAGGCCTGGAGGAGTACGACCCAGTACACCGCGAGGATCCCGATGATGACCGCGAGCCCGACCCTTAGCTAGTCTAGGCATCCATGACTTTTGGAGTTCCACTTTTGAGTAGCACCTGACCCTTAGCCCGTCGTCTCTTTTGATTAGGCTAACCATCTCCCCTGATCCCAAGTGTTGTATCCCAGTTTATGTTTATGTTGTAAAGTGAATCGTATGCTATGCTATGACTTGATTAAGTGTCTTACTTCCCTCAAAGCCTCTCTCGTTTAATTGTCTAAGAGTTTTGCGTGACGCTGCTGCATGTTCATTTAAGTTTCATTGCCTACCATGCATTGCAAAGATCCTGGGTATAATACAGAGAAAGAACTGTTCGTAAGGCGATGATGTGCGCCAGGAGGGACTCGGGGCGTTACAATTCCATTCAGGAATTAGAGACCTAAGTCATCTACTTAAGTCGAGCAAGGCTACGCTACACTCATAGCGGCAATCATAGTCAAAGCAACCATTAAAAGCATCACAACGAGGGAGTTACCATTGTACCATACAATCAGTTGACTCTGTAACTTAGCCAAATCAAATCAATTACCCAACCAGGCAAGCAGCAATCAACACTCAGTGCCAAGTACGAAGCCTTATAGCCTTAAGTCTACCAAAGATGACGCCAGTCAATATGCCAATCACAAGCGCCATTTCACATACCATGCATTCTATGCCTAACTCTAGCGAATTTCCTAAGGTCTTGCTACCCAATACTCCTTGAATATTTACACCTTATTACTCCAATCCTCAATCAGCTTGATCGAGATGACCTTGCTCTGATACCAATTAAACGAGGATGTAACGCCCCGAGTCCCTCCTGCCGCACATCATCGCCTTACAACCAGTTCTTTCTCTGTATTATACCCTGGATCTTTGCTATACATGGTAGGCAATGAAACTTAAATGAACATGCAGCAGCGTCATGCAAAACTCCTAAACAATTAAACACAAGAGGGTTTGAGGGAAGTAAGACACTTAATCAAGTCATAGCATAGCATACGATTCACTTTACAACATAAACATAAACTAGGATACAACAATTAGGATTTGGGGAGATGGTTAGCCTAATCAAAAGAGACGACGGGCTAAGGGTCAGGTGCTACTCAAAAGTGGAACTCCAAAAAGTCATGGATGCCTAGACTATCTAATGGTCGAGCTCGCGGTCATCATCGAGATCCTCGCGGTGCACTGGGTCATACTCCTCCAGGTCTTCCTCGTCTTCCTCTTCCTCTTCTTCTTCTTCAAACTCTGGCTCTGGATCTGCCTCATCCTCGGGTTCAAGCTGATCATGGTAGATGGCCTCTCCGTCAGGGTTGTACTCCTCCTCCAAAGGCTCGTCCTCGGAATCGTCTAGCTCCGCGTCATCCTCCTCGGGCTCGGACTCGTCCGTCTCCATGGGGTCTTCCGCATCAGAGGACCCCACGATGTCGCCATCAATCTCGGGGTTCTGAGACGGTGCCGGCGGAAGATCTGGATCAGGTGCGGTCTCGGAGTCAGTGAGCTCCCCATCAGCAGGGTATACGATCGAAGGATCCTGCTCGCCAATGACATCCCACGGCACATCAAAAGTCCTCAGTGGCCCAACGGTGAGATCGCCGTCGCGGTAGAACCATGCTGCGAATCTGTCTGCCCTCCAATCTGCTAAGCCCACATCCATCCAGATGGTACCATACTTCCTAATGTAAGCTTTCCCTTCTCCCACCGGGTACTCCGTGCTATACTGCTCCATCCAGACGGGCACCCCAAAAATCGGCGGCGGCGGCAAGCTTAAGGTTTGGGGTCTGAAAATGGGGGTCCCACGATGGGGTGAGATATACTCAATAAGCTAGCCTAACCCTAAGCTAGACTCTTGGGACTTCCAGACACTTCCCAGACACATGCAAGGGCCAAACAATCAAACAGCAGGCAATGGCATATAATAGCTCAATTAGAAACATATTTAGTCATGCAATTCACAAGTTAGGCTAGGCAGGACTTGTACTTGGGCACTTCACATTTCATTATTTGACAGACAATCCACATGTATGATATAATCAAACTCTCATGGCTTAGCCCGCGTAATAACGCATCAGGCTTAAGAGATCAAGGAACCCGCGTTTAACGCTTCAGGTTTCCGATGCCATTTCTCATGACCCGCGTTTAACGCCTCAGGTCCATCCCGCGTTTAACGCATCAGGATGCCACACGTACGTATACTTATAATTTCTTTCCATCGACATAATTAACTCAATCATGCGCACTCTCATCAAATTGGGCTCGATTCGACCCCTCAAGCTACCATCCCATATTATGGCAATACGTCGTAAAATTCAACAAATCAAGTCCATGGCAATATCATGCGGTCGATAACTCATCAATTGAGACAATTCGATGCTTTCAAAAATGGCCATTCGGCCATGTTACACCATCAATGGCACATCAATCAAATAAGGCTTATAACTCACTAATTAATCGCACTAGACCCAAAATTACTAACATAGGGTCACTTAATTCGATTGCACATCTTGAGGTTTTCCACGACTAGAGTTCGATCTATCGGTTAAAGTCATTTACTCAACGTACTCGCACGATTTCCCAAAAACCGAATACTCCTAAGCTTCATTTAGGATTCCATCAATTCAAGTAGATATAATTTAAGCTCTAGCTAGTCCTAGGAGACCATGGGGCATTCGGCCCACTCCCTAGGACACTCATTAATCCATTCCATCCATAGTTCCTAACATTCAATCATCAAACTCATCAAGGAAAAATCTAATCACACAATGCAATTTCGGATCCCTAGAGGACCCCACCGAAACAGCCCCCTAAATGCTACAAAATCATCCCCATTTGGTCTTTCCATGCACTCAAGGTCCTAGCAAAGGGTTAGGGGAGCTTACCAAGTCCAAGAGCAAGGCATGGCCGGCGGTGGATGGCGGTGGAAGAAGGCGCGGCGTGCGGCGGTCCAAGGTGAACAGACCTGATCCCTCAAGGTCAAGCAAAACCCTTCAAGAATAGCCCCGGTTTCCTCCCGGTTCGGTTCTGGTCGGCGACGGTTCGGGCGGCCTTCGGGCTTGGTCGGAGCTTCTTCACGGCTCAAGGGTGAGAGGAGGTGGTGTTGGTGATGGTTGAGGGTGGTGGTGATCGGCGGCTGGTCGGTCTCCTTCCTTGGTCCGAGGGAAAGAGCGACGAGAGGGAGCGAGAGGGCGAGCGGTCGAGAGAGAAGAGGAGGGAAGGAATGAGAGAAAAGAGAGGGAGCGTGAGGTCTGGTGGTGTGGCCGAATGGAAGGGGAGATAGTGTCATCTAAATGGAGAGGGAGTGTTTTGGAGGGAAAGCTAGGTAGTGGGGTGGGTATATGACATGAATAGGAACCTTGAATGACAACTTAGTGGGATTAGGTTCTAGGGAAATTGTCCAATCAAGCTTGGTGGATTGCACTTCAATAATGCAAAGGCCAAAAGACCAACTTGCCCTTGCATTTTCGGCTGAAGGCTTAGGGTTGGCAAATGACCATTTTGCCCTTGCTTTGTCCTTGGAAAAGTGTGCTAATCCTATGGGTAAAAGGTCGATTTCTCTCGTTAGTTCGAATTTCGCTTTTTTAGTCCATATGGGACCATTTCTAATCTTAATAGCTCCCCGATGAGGCGACGTCCAAATTTATTCCAATGCGATCTCCGAATGTCCGGCCTCCAATCTCGAAGTCCAATCTATGGCTAAATTCAGTCAATTGTCATTCCAGTGCGTCTTTGACTAACGGGCGGCTCTTAGGAGTTACGCGTATCGACCCGCGACTTATGTCACGTTTAAGGGTTACTCAAGCCACGGCGGCTTTGGTTGTCATGTAATCGCGAGGGTCAATCACTAGTTCCGGAGGTCACGACCGTTAGGAATCGATTTAGGTTAATTCGTAAATCACGCCATGGTCATACGAATTCACCCGTGAACCAATCGCATGACACTAGCAAATTGTTCTAAAACCATTCTTAGATCGACCTATAGCGATTCAGAATATTCCCTCGGCGATCCTTATGGTCAAAGTACCGACTCGTGGCTAGGCTCTTTGGTCCACGTACTTTAAATCCTATACAGCCATTCCCCATTGGTTAGTCAACTCGAGAGTGATCAGTTCTGAGCGAGATTAACTGGAATACATCGATAGATTCATTCACTGATAAGTTTCGAGATAGGGTCAGAATTCAGAATGTCACACTTAGTACTTCCAGACACTACCTAGCACATGCAATGCCCAATAAATCAAGAATAAGGCAATTGGCACATAACAATTCAAATAAGACAAAGTATTAGTAACATTCTCAGTTCTAGGCTAAACTTCGTACTTTGGCACTCAATTACTCATATCATATACATTGTACTCATACTTGATACTACCATAATTTCCATGACTAGGCCCGCGTCATTTAGGCGCTTCAGGCATTTCTCATCATTTAACCCGCGTCATATAGGCGCATTGGGTATTTCTCCTCAGTCAAGCCCGCGTCATATAGGTGCATCAGGCGTTTATCATTACTCAATCCCGCGTCATATAGGCGCCTCAGGATACCATACTCACATAAGCTCATAATTAAAACAAGTATGGCTAAATACATTCAATTGAGCATTTTAACAACTCTAGGCAACGATTGGTCATCACATCCTCAATGTCACATTACGGTGCTACATTGCCTTAATTAATCAAGCTAGGCCATATTAGTACTTCATGATCGAATATAATTTATTCTAGGAAATCGTCAATCATTATCATCACGATTCATCCATGAACACGACATACAATGTCAATTCTTCAATTGCATCATTTCATGCACCAAAATCACTAATGGCCGAATTCACATAGGCCACATTTTAGAATCTCTTATCCATTCAATCACTCAATCAACCACATTAATACACGGCCAAGGAAATAATAAGAGCAATGGTCATTTTAATTTGGCAAAACCTCATGATCATCTCATGGCCGAATATACCTAGGGTCCGTTCGTTAAATCGAACGATTAATCCTCACATTCAAGTCCATGGCCGAATAGCGCTAGGGGTCAGTAGGTAGTTTTCATTCATTAACACATCAAATCCCACTAGGGCCGAATAGACCTAAACTCAAACAAGAGTGATTATCAAGATTATCAAGATTAATGATTTCTAGCATCCTCGATGGCACAAAAAGACATTCGATTCCCTCATAGCCATAGCCCTTACACAATTTGCAGCCGAGGTCTCAACATTTCAAGAATCTTAACTTAGCATTTCACTTAGCACATAAAGCAAATTTTTTCGGTTCCATGAAGATTTAACAAGAACATCCCACAAACTTCAACTTAACCATGACTACTAGATCTTTCCATAACCTAAGCTCCTAATGAGGGTTTAGAACTAACTTACCAAGCGATGAAGTCAAGGCAAGTCGGTAAAAGAGGCGACGAGATCCACGGTTCAATTCTGTCCAAAGAGAGGCCGGTTCGGTTTCAACAAGAATACCACAAGTTAGCCATGCATTCCCTCTAAAATTCACCCTAAACTCCATCTAATATCTAATTAGCACCTAGGTTTAAGTGTCAAAGAGACTTACCGAGGCAATGCAAGCACGGTTGTCGGCGAAGGAGCGGCGACCGGTGGCGGTTTCGCCGTGAGGGAGGGGGAGACCGAGAGTGGTCAAGCGAGAGAGGGAGAGAACAAGAGAAATGAGAGAGAGATTGAGGGAGATGGTCGGTCGAATGATGTGGGGGAGAGAAGAGTAAGAAGTGTTCCTTAAATCTCTAATGCAAGAGGCAAAGATTTGAGTGGGGTGGTTGATGGGGTAAAGGACAAAGAATAGTGACTTAGAATGACAAGGGTGGTTCATAGGGAAATCAAGTCAATTGGTCAAGTCACTTAGTCAATCCATCTTCAAATAATTCAAGGGGTCAAAAGACTACTCTACCCCTCAATTTTCGGCCAAGAAGAGGGGAGTGGCAATTGTCCAAATTACCCTTGCTTATTTCTAAAGAAAAGGGTATTAATCTAAGGGTATAAAGGTAATTTCCTAATCATCGATCCGAATTTCACTTTTCTAAATGCTAATGGCGAATTCTAATCCTAATGGTTCCCGATAAGGCGACGTCCAATTTATTCCCGTTGGAATCCTCGAATATCCGGCCTCTAATCTCGAAGTCCAATTTATGGCTAAATTCCGTCGTTTGTCATTCCGGCACATCTCAGACTAACGGGTGGCTCTTAGGAGTTACGCTTATCGACCCGCAACTAATGTCGCGTTTGAGAGTTACTAGTGCCATAGCGACTTTGGTTGTCATGTAATTGCGAGGTTTAATTGCTAGTCCCGAAGGTTGCGACCGTCGGGAATCGGTTTAGGTTAATTCGCAAATCATACTATGGTCATCCGGAATCACCCGTGGACCGATTGCACGACACTAGCAAATTGTTCTGAAACCATTCTTTAGATCAACCTTTAGTGATCCAAAATATTCCCTCGGCAATCCTTATGGTCAAAGTACCGACTCGTGGTTGAGTTCTTTAGTCCACGTACTTAAATCCTAGTTAGCCTTTCCCTTTTGGTTAGTCGCCTCAAGACTCAATTCTGAGCGAGATTTACTGAAATACATCGATAGGCATTCATTCATTCATAAGCTTCGAGATAGGGTCGGAGTATAGGGTCGGAGTTCAGAATGTCACAACTTTCCCCCTTACAAAAATTTCGTCCTCGAAATTTACATTACAACGATCTACTCAAACAAATGGGGGTGCTGACGCCTCATCACTTCCTTGCTTTCCCAAGTGGCTCCTTCAGTCCCGTGGTGCTCCCAAATCACATTTACTAACGGAATCGTCTTGTTCCTTAGGACTTGCTCCTTCCTGTCCTCAATCCTAATCGATTTTTCCACATACGTCCCTCAATCATCCACTTCTATCACTTCATAGTCCAGTACATGAGTCGCGTCCGGTTCATACTTCCTTAGCATTGAGACATGGAATACATTATGGACCTACGACAAACTTGGCGGCAAGGCTAGTCTATAGGCCAGAGTTCCAATCCGTTCTAAAATTTCAAAAGGGCCTACGTACCTCGGACTCAGCCTTCCCTTCTTTCCAAACCGAGATAGACCTCGCATCGGTGATACTTTTAAGAAAACATGGTCTCCCACTTGAAATTCCAAAGGTCTGCGCCACTTGTCGGCGTAACTTTTCTGGCGACTCTGCGCGGTTTTCAATCTTTCCCTTATGACCTTTACTGCCTCCACTGACTGTACCACTAATTCTAGGCATGTTATACTTCTTTCACCAACCTCATCCCTATATACCGGAGTTCTGCCTGCCCTACCATACAATGCTTCAAATGGTGCCATTCTGATGCTCTGCTGGTAGCTATTATTATAAGCGAACTCTACTAAGTATAGCTGATCTTCCCAACTTCCCTTGAAATCTATCACACAGGCTCTTAGCATATCCTCGAGTGTCTGAATCATCCTTTCAGACTGTCCGTCCGTCTGAGGGTGATAGGCCATGCTATACTGCAATTTCGTCTCCAAAGCCTCTTGTAGGCTTTTCCAAAATGACGCGGTGAACTTGAGATCTCTATCTGAAGTGATTGTCATAGGGACTCCATGAAGACGAACTATGTATCGCATGTACAATTCTGCATACCTATCCATGGCGAAATCCTTCCTTACTGCCAAGAAGTGCACGGACTTAGTCAGTCTATCCACTATTACCCATATCGAGTCATGTCCTCTCTGACTTCTCGGCAAGCCCATCACGAAGTCCATGGTGATGTGTTCCCATTTCCACTCGGGAATCTCCAAAGGCTGTAACATTCCACCAGGCTTACAGTGCTGAGCCTTAACTTGCTGGCATGTCAAACATTTCGCTACGTGCTTGGCTACATCCACTTTCATTCCATTCCACCAGTAGTGCTGACGTAAATTCTGATATATCTTTGTGCTACCCGGATGAATACTGTAGTTGCTCCTATGAGCTTCTGATAAGATCTTTTTCTTTAGTTCCTCGTCATTGGGTACGCATAGGCGTCCACGAAACTTCAGAATTCCATCCTCTGATACTTGAAAGTCAGGTTTCCTTTTCGCGGCATCCATCTCCAGGATCTTTTGGGTGTCGGGGTCCGTAGACTGCGAAGCCTTTGCTTTTTCCTGAATCTCCGGTTCGACTCTTAATGTAGCCAGTAGACTAGACAGTTGGTAAATTTCAAACTTGAACTCCGAATCCCTTATTCCTTCCAATAGAGTCCATTCTTTAACCATCATGTGCGCGATGCTCGATTTCCGACTAAGTGCATCCGCAACCTTATTTACCTTCCCGGGGTGGTATAGGATATCACAATCATAATCCTTGAGCAACTCCATCCATCAACATTGCCTTATGTTCAACTCCTTCTGAGAAAACAAGTACTTCAAACTCTGATGGTCCGTATAAATCTGAAACCTTTCTCCACACAAGTAATGCCTCCAAATCTTCAACGCGAAGATGATAGCTGCCAATTCCAAATCGTGCGTCGGGTAGTTCATCTCGTGAGGTCTTAATTATCGCGATGCGTAAGCAACAACTCTTCCATGCTGCATTAGAACGCATCCTAATCCCTTTAGCGACGCATCACTGTAGATCTCATAACCTCCAGGTCCAGAAGGAATCGTCAATACTGCTGCAGTCATCAAGATGCATAAGTTCCTGAAAACTCCTTTCGCACTTATCCGTCCATTCAAATCGCGTATCCTTCTTTGTCAACCTCGTCAAAGGAGTGGCTATAGAGGAGAACTTTTCCACAAACCTCCTGTAATAGCCTACCAAATCCAAAAAGCTTCGAACTTCTATGATTGACGTAGGTCTAGGCCAATTCGTTACTGCCTCAATCTTTGCTGGATCCACTGTACGCATCCTAATCCCTTTAGCGACGCATCACTGTAGATCTCATAACCTCCAGGTCCAGAAGGAATCGTCAATACTGCTGCAGTCATCAAGATGCATAAGTTCCTGAAAACTCCTTTCGCACTTATCCGTCCATTCAAATCGCGTATCCTTCTTTGTCAACCTCGTCAAAGGAGTGGCTATAGAGGAGAACTTTTCCACAAACCTCCTGTAATAGCCTACCAAATCCAAAAAGCTTCGAACTTCTATGATTGACGTAGGTCTAGGCCAATTCGTTACTGCCTCAATCTTTGCTGGATCCACTGAAATTCCATTTCCATAGATGACGTGTCCAAGAAATGCAACCTTGCTGAGCCAAAACTCACACTTACTAAACTTGACGTAAAGTGAGTGTTCCCTTAACGTCCGTAGAACTACGTTCAATTGCTTCTCATGCTCCTCAGGGCTCTTCGAGTAAATTAAGATGTCATCTATGAAGACAATGACAAACTGGTCCAAGTACTCCTTGAATACTTGGTGCATTAAATCCATAAAAGTAGCTGGGGCATTAGTCAATCCAAAGGGCATGACTGTAAACTCATAATGCCCATACCTTGTCCGAAAGGCTGTCTTCGGTATATCCTCCTTCTTAATCCTCAATTGGTGATAACTTGTAACGCCCCGAGTCCTTACCATGGCGCACATCATCGCCTCACGCCCAGTTACATGTTTGAAGTATACCCAGGATCTATGGAATGCACGGTAGGCAATGGAACTTAAATGAACATGCAGCATTCATGCAAACTCATAAACAGCTAAACACGAGAGGGTTTGAGGGAAGCGAGACACTTAATCAAGTCAAAGCATACCATACGATTCACTGTACAACATGAACATAAAATGGGATACAACACTTGGGATCAGGGGAGATGGTTAGCCTAAACAAAAGAGATGACGGGCTAAGGGTCAGGTGCTACTCAAAAGTGGAACTCCAAAAGCCATGGATGCCTAGACTATCTAAGGGTCGGGCTCGCGGTCATCATCGGGATCCTCGCGGTGCACGGGGTCGTACTCCTCCAGGTCTTCCGCGTCTTCCTCTTCCTCTTCCTCTTCTTCAAACTCTGGCTCTGGATCTACCTCACCCTCGGGTTCAGGCTGATCATGGTAGATGGCCTCTCCGTCGGGGTTATACTCCTCCTCCAAAGGCTCGTCCTCGAAATCGTCTAGCTCTGCGTCATCCTCCTCGGGCTCGGACTCGTCCGTCTCCATGGGGTCTTCAGCATCCGAGGGCCCCACGACGTCACCATCAACCTCGGGGTTCTGAGACGATGCCGGCGGGAGATCTGGATCAGGTGCGGTCTCGGAGTCAGTGAGCTCCCCATCAGCAGGGTGTACGATCGAAGGATCCTGCTCGCCAATGACATCCCCTGGCACGTCAAAAGTCCTCAGCGGCCCAACCTCAAGGGTTCCCTCACGGTAGAACCATACTGTAAACTTGTCCGCCCTCCAATCTGCTAAGCCTATATCCATCCAGATGGGGCCATACTTCCTAATGTAAGCTTTCCCCTCTCCCACCGGGTACTCCGTGGAATACTGCTCTATCCAAACGGGCACCCCAAAAATCGGCGTCGGCGGCATGATCAGGGTTTGGGGTCTGAAAATGGCGGTCCCACGACGGGGTGAGATATACTCAATAAGCTAGCCTAACCCTAAGCTAGGCCATTGGGACTTCCAGACACTTCCCAAACACATGCAATGCCCAAGCAATCAAACAACAGGTAATGGCATATAATAACTCAATTAGAAACATATTTAGTCATGCAATTCACAAGTTACGCTAGGCAGGGCTTGTACTTGGGCACTTAACGTTTCATCACTGGCAGACAATCCACATGTATGATATAATCAAACTCTCATGGCTTAGCCCGCGTAATAACGCATCAGGCTTAAGAGATCAAGGAACCCGCGTTTAACGCCTCAGGTTATCCTTAGCCATGACATGACCCGCGTTTAACGCCTCAGGTCCATCCCGCGTTTAACGCATCAAGATGCCTCACATACGTATACTTATAATTTCTTTCCATCGACATAATTAACTCAATCATGCGCACTCACATCAAATTGGGCTCGATTCGACCCCTCAAGCTACCATCCCATATCATGGCAATACGTCGTAAAATTCAACAATTCAAGTCCATGGCAATATCATGCGGTCGATAACACATCAATTGAGATAAATCAATACTTTCCAAGATGGCCATTCGTCCATGCCACACCATCAATGGCACATCAATCAATTAAGGCTTATGACTCACTAGTTAATCACATTAGACCCAAAATTGCTAACATAGGGCCACTTAGCTCAATTTAACTTCTTGCCATTTCCTCGACTAGAGTACTATCCATAAGTTAAAAGTCGTCTACTAAACGTGCTCGCACAATCTCCCCTAAACCGAACACTCTTAAGCCTCAATTAGAATTCCATCAATTCAATTAGATATAATTCAAGCTCTAGCTAGTCTTAAGACACCATGGGGCATTCGGCCCACTCCCTAGGACATCCGCCAAATCATTCCATCCATGGTTCCTAACATTCAATCATCAAAACTCATCCATGAAAATTCTGATCACAATATGCAATTTCGGATCTCTATAGAACTCCACCGAACCAGCCCCCTAAAAGCTACCAAATCAAACCCATAAGGTCTTTCCATGCACTCAAGGTCCTAACAAAGGGTTAGGGGAGCTTACCAAGTCCAAAAGCAAGGCAAGGCCGGCGGCAAGTGGCGGTTGGAGGCGCGGCACACGGCGATCCAAAGGCGACCAGGTCTGATCCCTAAGAGAAATCCCCCAATGCCATGCTAACACAATTAGAAACACTCCTAACACAAGCTATCACCTCCCTAACATGTATGTCTAAGACCCTAGAATCACTTACCTCAAGAAAGATCAAGATTTCCCCAAGTACTCCTTTGCTTTCTCTTCGGTCCGAATCTGATCGGCGGCGACACGGGCGGCTCCGAGCTCGAGCGGCGGTTCACCAAGGGTTCAAGAGGAAGGTGGGGTCTCTATGGTGGTGGCGTGAGGTGGCGGAGTGGTGGCGAGGCGGCGGTCGGCTGCGGCTTGGACGGGAGGAGAGCGAGCGACGGTGAGAGAGGGAGAGAGAGCAAACGAAAGGGAGAGTGAGTGAGGGGGTTCGGCCGAATGGGAAGAGGAAGAGAGATGGAAGAAATAAGAGTGAAGGGGATTTTGGAGGGAAAAGAGATGGTGGGGTGGTTCATGGGGTATGTGACAATGAATAGTGTCTAGGAATGACTAGTTTTAGTGGGGTAGGTTTGGGGAAATTGTCAAATCAAGCTTGGTGGATTGCATTACAAAAAAATCAAAGACTAAAAGACCTAATTGTCCTTGAATTTTCGGCTGAAGGCTTAGGGTTGGCAATGACCATTTTGCCCTTGCTTTGTCCTTGGAAAGTGTGCTAATCCTATGGGTAAAAAGGTCGATTTCGCTCGTCGGTTCGAATTTCGCTTTTCTAGTCTATACGGGACCATTTCTAATCTTAATAACTCTCCGATGAGGCGGCGTCCAAATTTACTCCAATGCGATCTCCGAATGTCCGGCCTCCAATCTCGAAGTCCAATCTATGGCTAAATTCAGTCAATTGTCATTCCAGTGCGTCTCTGACTAACGGGCGGCTCTTAGGAGTTACGCGTATCGACCCGTGACTTATGTCACGTTTAAGAGTTACTCGAGTCACGGCGGCTTTGGTTGTCATGTAATCGCGAGGGTCAATTACTAGTTCCGCAGGTTACAATCGTCAGAAATTGAGTTAGGTTAATTCGCAAATCACGCCATGGTCATACGGATTCACCCGTGAACCAATCGCGTGACACTAGCAAATTGTTCCAAAACCATTCTTAGATCGACCTTTAGCGGTTCAGAATATTCCCTCGACGATCCTTATGGTCAAAGTACCGGCTCGTGGTTAAGTTCTTTGGTCCACGTACTTTAAATCCTATACGGCCATTCCCCATTGGTTAGTCGACTCGAGAGTGATCAGTTCTGAGCGAGATTAACTGGAATACATCGATAGACATTCATTCACTGATAAGTTTCGAGATAGGGTCAGAATTCAGGATGTCACATAACCCGTCCTCAGGTCTATCTTGGAGAATACATACGCTTCTTACAATTGATCAAACAAGTCATCTATCCTTGGCAACGGATACTTGTTCTTGATTGTCACCTGATTCAAATGCCTGTAATCAATGCATAGGCGCAATGATCTGTCCTTTTTCCTCACGAACAAAACTGGCGCTCCCCACGGTGACGCGCTTGGACGAATAAATCCTTTGTCCAACAATTCCTACATCTGAACCTTCAGTTCCTTCAACTCTGACAAGGACATCCTATATGGTGCTTTTGAGATCGGCTCTGTACCAGGAGCTAACTCAATCACGAACTCTATTTCTCTCTCTGGTGGTAACCCTGGTAATTCTTGAGGAAAGACATCTGGAAAGTCACGCACCACAGCTATGTCCTCTAGCTCAGGTTCCTTAATCGTCGGATTAACCACAACAGCTAAGTACGCTTGACATCCGTCGTCCAATAACTTAATCACTTCCAGCGATGAAATTAAAGGAATTAAGGTTCCTCATCGACTTCCTATAAACTCGAATCTAGGGTGATCATTCGGATGGAAATGAATCACTCTGCTACCACAATCCACAACAGCTCGCTGCTTACTCAGTCAATCCATTCCAATAATAACATCAAAATCATACATAGGCAGCACTGCTAGGTCTATCCGTTCCTCACTACCACCAATGACTATCTTATAGTCCGAACAACCTAGCGAGACTATCACTTTATACTTTAACGGGGTGGTAACATGCAATATCACATCCAGCGATTTCAATTCAATTCCAACCAAATCAGTAAACTGAGCAGATATGAACGAATGCGATGCTCTAGGGTCAAACAGCGCATAGGCAACATGATCTCATAAAGTAACCGTACCTGTGACCACGCCGGGCGCATTCTCTTCCTCCCTACGCGCCACAGCATAAACTCTTCCCTACACTGGCGGCCTATTCAAGTTGTTCTGTGGGGCTCCCACCGGTGGTCCTGTTGGTGGTCGCTGTCCCTAAAAATGAGGTCTTGGGGCTTGACTCGGGCAGGTTCTCATATGATGGCCCAGCTGACCACACTTAAAGCAAGCACCCGTCCTACTCGGGCAAGGTCCATTCCCGTGTTTCCTTCCACATAGGCGGCAATTCCGATTAGACTGGTGAGCAGGTTTCCCAATGTTCTTCCGGGCTGGAGGGACAAAGCGTCTGTTGTTGTTCATCGGCCTCTTGCCGAACTGGCCGTTGTCCCTAACTGGAGTAAACCATGGTACAGGAGCAGTTCTCCTTTCTCTCATGTCCCGCTCCACCAACTGGCCCCTTTCATAAATTGCATCATAGCCTTGCAAATCCAACAGTACGAATTGGCTCCGAAGGTCGGGTCTCAATCCATCTCTAAACGTCCTTGCCCTATCCTCCGGATTCTCCACCATCCTTGGGGCATACTTAGACAGCCTCGAGAACTCAGCTTCATACTGGTCGATGGTCATCTGATTCTGGCGGAGGTTCTGAAATTCAACCAGCTTCTGTTCCTGAGCCGCTTTCGAGAAATACTTGGCATTGAAGACTTCCGAAAAGATAGTCCAATTGGGCACCGTCCCCTCAGGGAAAACTCTTCCCTTGGTGGCCTTCCACCAATCATTTGTTGTTCCACAGAGCTGGTAGACTGCTAGGGTCACTTTCTCAGCCTTAGTGCACCCCAAAACTTCAAAAGTCTTCTTTAGTTCCTCAATCCAACTAGGGGCAGCATCAGGGTCCCCTTTGCCATCAAACTTAGACGGCTTCAGTTTCATAAAGTGCTCCACTAGCTGGCCCATTACACGATTCCCAGTACCTTGGGCATTGTCACCATCATTGCCTTGACCATTGTTCCTGTTGTTACCATGGTTTCCATTTACCAGATTAGCTGTGACATTCTTAATTCTGACCCAATCTCGAAACTTATCAGTGAATGAATGCCTATCGATGTATTCCAGTTAATCTCACTCAGAACTGATTACTCTCGAGTCGACTAACCAATGGGGAATGGCCGTATAGGATTTAAAGTACGTGGACCAAAGAACTTAACCACGAGTCGGTGCTTTGACCATATGAATCGTCGAGGGAATATTCTGAACCGATATAGGTCGATCAAAGAATGGTTTTAGAACAATTTGCTAGTGTCATGCAATTGGTTCACGGGTGAATCCGTATGACCATGGCGTGATTTGCGAATTAACCTGACTCAATTTCTAACGATCGTAACCTTCGGGGCTAGTGATTGACTCTCGCGATTACATGACAACCAAAGCCGCCGTGGTTTGAGTAACTCTTAAACGTGACATTAGTCGCGGGTCGATACGCGTAACTCCTAAGAGCTGCCCGTTAGTCTGAGACGCACTGGAATGACAATTGACTGAATTTAGCCATAGATTGGATTTCGAGATTGGAGACCGGACGTTCGAAGATCGCATTGGAGTAAACTTGGACGCCGCCTCATCAGAGAGCTATTAAGGTTAGAAATAGTCCCGTATAGGCTAGAAAAGCGAAATTCGAACCAACGAGCGAATCGACCTTTTTACCCATAGGATTAGCACACTTTTCCAAGGTCAAAGCGAGGGCAAAATGGTCATTTGCCCCCCCACCTTCAGCTGAAATCCCAAGGGTAGAGTGGTCATTTGAGTGATGAATTATTGAAGTGCAATACACCAAGCTTGATTGGACAATTACCCCAAACCTACCCCACTAACCTTGTCATTCCTAAGCACTATTCCTTGTCACATACCCCATGAACCACCCCACTACCCTTTTCCCTCCAAAAATCCTTCTCTTCATATCACACACTCCCCTCCCTTGCACCTCATTCGGCCGACTCCTCCCTCTCTCTCCACTCTCTCGTCGCTCTCTCTTCCCTCTCCCTCTCGCTCGTCGCCTCTTCCTCTCTCTCGGCCAAGCCACGGCCGGCCGCCTCTTCGCCGCCGCTCCGCCACCTCCGGCCACCACCTAGGCGACACTCCCCTCCCTCTCGAACCTAGCTGGACCATCGTTGGAGCCGGGAGCCGGCCGTAGACTCCCAAGACCGAACCGAGCCGAGAGGAAGTAGGAAGGGCTGTTCTTGAGAGTCCATTGTTGATCTTGAGGTAAGTTGCTCTTAGTGCTTAGGTAGACATATTAAGAGGTTTTAAGTTTGTGGTAAAAGTAGTATTAAGGTTTGTTTGTGGTGATTTTCGCCTAGAACCCCGAGGACCAGGTCTGACCGCCTTCTTCCGCCGCGCGCCGCGCCTTCTTCCGCCGCCCCACCGCCATTTGCCGCCGGCTTGCCCTAGCTCTTGGACTTGGTAAGCTCCCCTAACCCTTTGTTAGGACCATGTGTGAATGGAAAGACCAAATGAGGATGATTTTGGAGTGTTTAGGGGGCTGTTTCGGTGGGACTCTCTAGGGACCCGAATTTGCAATGTGTGGGTTAGAATTGCCTTGATGAGTTTTGATGATGGAAACGTTAGAGCCATGGATGAAATGAAATAGTGGACGTCCCTAGGTGTGGACCGAATGCCCCATGGTACCTTAGGTTGAGCTAGAGCTTGATTTGTATCCGATTAAATTGATGGAACCTTAAATGAAGCATAGGAGTGTTCGGTTTTGGGACAATCGTGCGAATACATTGAGTAAATGACTTTTAACCTATAGATCGTACTCTAGTCGTGGAAAATTGCAAGAAATTCAATTGAGCTAGATGACCCCATGTTAGTGATTTCGGCCTCGTGTGGTTGATTAGCACGTCTCAAACCTCAATTGATTCATGTATCCTTGATTTGTGTGACTTGACCGAATGGACTAATGCATAGCTTGTGAATTGCCTCAATTGATGAGATGTTGATTGGATAGTATTGCCGTGGCACCGATTTGTCGGTTCGTGTGACGTGATGCCATGATGTGGAATGGTAGCTTAAGGGGCCGAATCGAGTTTAATTCGATAAGAATGTGCGTAATTGACTTGGTGATGCTAATGGAAAGGATTATGATCCCTGGTGCATGTGGTACCCTGATGCGTTAAACACGGGGCTAAATGATATCCTGACGCGTTAAACGCGGGATAGACCTGAGGCGTTAAACGCGGGTCATGAATCGTGGCATTGGAAACCTGAGGCGTTAGACACGGGTTCCTTAATCCTTTAAGCCTGATGCGTTATTACGCGGGCCTAGCCATGAAGACTTAAATCGTATCGCGTTTATGAATTATCCTTTATGATGTGGAATTGTGAGTGCCAAAGTACAAGCCCTGCCTAATCTAATTATGTGAATTACATGACTAGTTACGCTTAATTAAGTTATCAGATGCCATTGCCTGTTATTCGTGTGTCTTACCCTTGCATATGTTTGGAAGTGTCTGGAAGTCCCCAAGTGTCTAGCTTAGGGTTAGGCTAGCTTATTGAGTATATCTCACCCCGTCGTGGGACCCCCATTTTCACACCCCAAACCCTAAGCATGCCGCCGCCGCCGATTTTTGGGGTACCCGTCTGGGTGGAGCAGTATTCCACGGAGTACCCGGTGGGAGAGGGGAAAGCTTATATTAGGAAGTATGGCACTATCTGGATAGATGTGGGCTTAGGAGACTGGAGGCCAGACAGATTCGCAGCGTGGTTCTACCGCGACAACGATCTCACAGTTGGGCCACTGAGGACTTTTGACGTGCCGTGGGATGTCATTGGCGAGCAGGATCCTTCGATTGTACACCCTGCTGATGGGTAGCTCACTGACTCCGAGACCACTCCTGATCTGAATCTTCCGCCGGCACCTTCTCAGAACCCCGAGACCGATGGCGACATCATGGGGCCCTCTAATGCCGAAGACCCCATGGAGACGGACGAGTCCGAGCCCGAGGAAGATGAAGAAGAACTAGACGATTCCGAGGACGAACCTTTGGAGAAGGAGTACAACCCTGACGGAGAGGCCATCTTCCACCCTCAGCCTGAATTCGAGGAAGACGAAGATCCAGAGCAAGAATTTGAGGAAGAAGAAGAAGAGGAAGAGGAAGACGAGGAAGACCTTGAGGAGTATGATCCAGTGCACCGTGAGGATCCAGATGATGACCGCGAGCTCGACCCTTAGATAGCCTAGGCATCCATAACTTATGAAGTTACTTTTTGAGTAGTGCCTTACCCTTAGCCCGTCGTCTCTTTTGATTAGGCTAACAATCTCCCCTGATCCCAAGTGTTGTATCCAGTTTATGCTTATGTTGTAAAGTGAATCGTATGCAATGCTATGACTTGATTAAGTGTCTTACTCCCTCAAACCATCTTGTGTTTAACTGTCTAGGAGTTGTGCATGACGCTTTCGCATGTTCATTTAAGTTTCATTGCCGCGCACTACAAGGATTCTGGGTATTCTATAGAAAGGGACTGGTCGTGAGGCGATGATGTGAGCCGTGAGGACTTGGGGCGTTACATCCTCGTTTAATTGGTATCAGAGCAAGGTCAGCTCGATTCAAGTTGATTGAGGATTGGAGTAATAAGGTGTAATGGTTTGAGGACAATCGGGTAGTAAGACCTTGGGGAATTCCCTAGAGTTAGGCATAGAATGCATGGCATGTGAAATGGCGCTTGTGATTGGCATATTGACTGGCGTCATCTTTGGTAAACTTAAGGCTATAAGGCTTCGTACTTGGCACTGAGAGTAAATTGCTGACTGCTGAATTGGATAGCTGACTGTGATCTGGTAAAGTTGCAGAGGCAACTGATTGTGTGACATAACTGTGTGATATGATTATGAATTCTTGATTACTATGCTTTTGAAGGCTGCTTGAGTAATGATTGGCTTAACTATGATTGCTGCTATGAGCGTGGCGTAGCCTTGTTCGACTTAAGTAGATGACTTAGGTCTCTAATTCCTGAATGGAATTATAGTGGCTCAGGTGTTGTGTGATTTAGCGAGATGAGTAACCGAACCAGAGGTACTGGAGGAGCGTCTAGCTCTAGGCCGCAAGCGGTAGAAGATCCTAGGTATGACGGAATCTTGAGGATCCTGGAAGAGATTGGGAACTTGATGGGCAGGCAGGCCCAGGAGAGAGCTGCTGCCGTTGCCCAGGCTGCTGAAGCTGCAGTCGCTGCTGCGAACTTAGCAAACGGGAATAATGGGAATAACGGACACGACATTGATGGTGGCAACGCCCAAGGACAAGGGAATCGCATGATGGGCCAGCTGATGGAGCACTTTATGAAACTGAAGCCATCCAAGTTTGATGGTACAGGGGACCCTGGAACCGCCCCTGCTTGGATTGAGGAATTGGAGAAAGCATTCGAAGTATTGGGTTGTACCGAAGCTGAGAAGGTAACCCTAGCCATGTACCAGCTCCGTGGGACTGCGAATGACTGGTGGAAGGCCACCAAGGGAAGAGTTTTCCCTGAGGGGATAGAGCCGAATTGGACCGTCTTCGCAGAAGTGTTCAATGCTAAGTACTTTTCCAGAGTGGCTCAAGAACAGAAGATGATTGAGTTTCAGAATCTCCGACAGAATCAGATGACCATCGATCAATACGAGGCTGAATTCGCAAGGCTGTCTAAGTATGCCCCGAGAATGGTCGAAAACCCTGAGGATAGGGCGAGAAGGTTCAGAGATGGATTGAGACCTGACTTTCGTAGCCAGTTGGTGCTGTTGGACTTACAGGGCTATGACGCCATCTATGAAAGAGGTCAGTTGGTGGAAAGGGACATGAGAGAAAGAGGAGTGGCATCTGGATCGCGGTTCACTCCCGTGAGGGATAACCGCCAGTTCGGCAAAAGGCCGGGTGAGCAACTGGCGTTTCGTCCCTCCAATCAGAAGGAACATTAGCAAGCCTGCTCCCCGGCCGAGTTGGAACTGCCGCTTGTGTGGACGGAAGCATGGGAGCGGACCTTGCCCGAGCAGGACGGGCGCTTGCTTCAAGTGTGGCTAGTTGGGCCATCAGATAAGGAACTGCCCGAGTCAGGCACCAGGAGCTCAGACTCAAGGGAACCGGCCACCAGCGGGACCGCAGGCGGGAGCTCCGCAGAACAATGCTAATAGGCCGCCAGCTCAAGGAAGGGTTTATGCTGTGGCGCGTAGGGAGGTGGAGAACGCGCCTGGCGTGGTCACAGGTACGATTACTTTATGTGATCATGCTGCCTATGCCTTGTTTGATCCTGGAGCATCGCTTTCGTTTATATCTGCTCAGTTTGCTGATTGGGTCGGAATTGAATTGAAACCACTGGAAGTGATATTGCATGTTACCACCCCTTTAAAGGATAAAGTACTGGTTTCTTTAGGTTGTTCGGATTGTAAGATAGTCATTGGGGGTAGTGAGGAACGAATAGATTTAGCTGTGCTGCCCATGTTTGAGTTTGACGTGATTATCGGAATGGATTGGTTGAGTAGACAGAGAGCGGTCGTTGATTGTGGTAGCAGGGTGATTCATTTCCATCCCAATGATCGCCCTAGATTCGAGTTTGTGGGAAGTCGAGGAGGAACCGCGATCCCTTTGATTTCGTCACTTGAGGTGACTAGGCTTTTGGACGAAGGATGTCAGGCATACTTAGCTGCCGTAGTGGATCCGACCGTAGAGGAACTAAAGCTAGAGGACATAGCTGTAGTACGTGATTACCCTGATGTCTTTCCTCAAGAGTTACCAGTGTTGCCTTCAGAAAGGGAAATAGAGTTCGTGATTGAATTAGCGCCTGGAACAGAACCAATATCGAAGGCACCCTATAGGATGTCCTTGTCGGAATTGAAGGAATTGAAGGTTCAAATGCTAGAACTGCTGGACAAAGGGTTTATTTGTCCAAGCGCTTCGCCTTGGGGAGCGCCGGTCTTGTTTGTAAGGAAGAAGGATGGATCGTTGCGTTTATGCATTGATTATCGGCAGTTGAACCAGGTGACTATCAAGAATAAGTACCCGTTGCCAAGAATTGACGACTTGTTTGACCAACTGCAAGGAGCTTCTGTGTTCTCCAAGATAGACCTATGGACTGGTTATCACCAGTTGAGGATTAAGAAGGAAGATATACCGAAGACAGCCTTTCGGATAAGATATGGGCATTATGATTTCACAGCCATGCCGTTTGGATTGACTAATGCCCCAGCGGCTTTCATGGACTTGATGCATAGAGTGTTCAAGGAGTACTTGGATCAGTTCGTCATTGTCTTCATCGACGACATTTTGATCTACTCAAAGAGCCCTGAGGAGCACGAGGAGCAACTGAGTATAGTTCTACGGACGTTGAGGGAACACTCGTTGTATGCCAAGTTTAGTAAGTGCGAGTTTTGGCTTAGTGAAGTTGCATTCCTCGGACACGTCATCTCTGGAAATGGAATTTCAGTAGACCCAGCAAAGATTGAAGCAGTAACGAATTGGCCTAGACCTACGTCAGTAACGGAGGTTCGAAGCTTCCTAGGATTGGCAGGATATTACCGCAGGTTCGTAGAAAAGTTCTCTTCGATAGCGACTCCTTTGACGAGGCTGACTAAGAAGGATACGAGGTTTGAATGGACGGATAAGTGTGAGGGGAGTTTTCAAGAACTGAAGCATCGTTTGACGACTGCGCCAGTGTTGACCATCCCTTCTGGACCTGGAGGTTACGAGATTTATAGCGATGCGTCGCTGAAAGGATTAGGATGCGTCTTGATGCAGCATGGAAGAGTTGTAGCTTATGCATCGAGACAGTTAAGACCTCATGAAATGAATTACCCGACGCACGATTTGGAACTGGCAGCTATTATTTTCGCGCTAAAGATCTGGAGACATTACTTGTGTGGGGAAAGGTTTCAGATTTACACGGACCACCAGAGTTTGAAATACTTGTTTTCCCAAAAGGAGTTGAACATGAGGCAACGCCGATGGATGGAGCTGCTCAAGGACTATGATTACGATATCCTTTATCACCCCGGAAAGGCAAATAAGGTTGCGGACGCACTGAGTCGGAAGTCAAGCATCGCGCATTTGATGGTTAAGGAGTGGACCATGTTGGAAGGGATAAGGGATTCAGAGTTCAGGCTCAAAGTTTGCAGCTGTCTTGTCTCCTAGCGACATTAAGAATTGAGCCAGAGATTCATGAGAAGGTGAAAGCGTTGCAATCGACGGACCCCGACATCCAAAAGATCCTGGAAATGGATGCCGGAAAAAGGAAACCCGACTTTCAAGTGTCCGAAGATGGGATTCTGAAGTTTCGTGGACGCTTGTGCGTACCCAATGACGAGGAGCTAAGAGAGAGGATCTTATCGGAAGCGCATAGGAGCAACTATAGTATTCACCCGGGTAGCACGAAGATGTACCAGAACCTGCGTCAACACTACTGGTGGAATGGAATGAGAGTAGATGTAGCTAAGCATGTGGCGAAGTGTTTGACGTGCCAGCAAGTTAAGGCTCAGCATTGTAAGCCTGGTGGGATGTTGCAGCTGTGACATCCTGAATTCTGACCCTATCTCGAAACTTATCAGTGAATGAATGTCTATCGATGTATTCCAGTTAATCTCGCTCAGAACTGATCACTCTCGAGTCGACTAACCAATGGGGAATGGCCGTATAGGATTTAAAGTACGTGGACCAAAGAACTTAACCACGAGCCGGTACTTTGACCATAAGGATCGTCGAGGGAATATTCTGAAACGCTAAAGGTCGATCTAAGAATGCTTTTGGAACAATTTGCTAGTGTTACGCGATTGGTTCACGGGTGAATCCTTATGACCATGGCGTGATTTGCGAATTAACCTAACTCAATTTCTGACGATCGTAACCTGCGGAACTAGTAATTGACCCTCGCGATTACATGACAACCAAAGCCGCCGTGACTCGAGTAACTCTTAAACGTGACATAAGCCACGGGTCGATACGTGTAACTCCTAAGAGCCGCCCGTTAGTCAGAGACGCACTGGAATGACAATTGATTGAATTTAGCCATAGATTGGACTTCGAGATTGGAGGCCGGACATTCGGAGATCGCATTGGAGTAAATTTGGACGCCGCCTCATCGGAGAGTTATTAAGATTAGAAATGGTCCCGTATAGACTAGAAAAGCGAAATTCGAACCGACGAGCGAAATCGACCTTTTTTACCCATAGGATTAGCACACTTTCCAAGGACAAAGCAAGGGCAAAATGGTCATTGCCAACCCTAAGCCTTCAGCCGAAAATTCAAGGACAATTAGGTCTTTTAGTCTTTGATTTTTTTGTAATGCAATCCACCAAGCTTGATTTGACAATTTCCCCAAACCTACCCCACTAAAACTAGTCATTCCTAGACACTATTCATTGTCACATACCCCATGAACCACCCCACCATCTCTTTTCCCTCCAAAATCCCCTTCACTCTTATTTCTTCCCTCTCTCTTCCTCTTCCCATTCGGCCGAACCCCCTCACTCACTCTCCCTTTCGTTTGCTCTCTCTCCCTCTCTCGCCGTCGCTCGCTCTCCTCCCGTCCAAGCCGCGGCCGACCGCCGCCTCGCCACCACTCCGCCACCTCACGACACCACCATAGAGACCCCACCTTCCTCTTGGACCCTTGGCGAACCGCCGCTCGAGCTCGGAGCCGCCCGTGTCGCCGCCGATCAGATTCGGACCGAAGAGAAAGCAAAGGAGTTCTTGGGGAAATCTTGATCTTTCTTGAGGTAAGTGATTCTAGGGTCTTAGACAAACATGTTAGGGAGTTGATAGCTTGTGTTAGGAGTGTTTCTAATTGTGTTAGCTTGGCATTGGGGGATTTCTCTTAGGGATCAGACCTGGTCGCCTTTGAACCGCCGTGCGCCGCGCCTCCAACCGCCACTTGCCGCCGGCCTTGCCTTGCTTTTGGACTTGGTAAGCTCCCCTAACCCTTTGTTAGGACCTTGAGTGCATGGAAAGACCTTATGGGGTTGATTTGGTAGCTTTTAGGGGGCTGGTTCGGTGGAGTTCTATAGAGATCCGAAATTGCATATTGTGATCAGAATTTTCATGGATGAGTTTTGATGATTGAATGTTAGGAACCATGGATGGAATGATTTGGCGGATGTCCTAGGGAGTGGGCCGAATGCCCCATGGTGTCTTAAGACTAGCTAGAGCTTGAATTATATCTAATTGAATTGATGGAATTCTAATTGAGGCTTAAGAGTGTTCGGTTTAGGGGAGATTGTGCGAGCACGTTTAGTAGACGACTTTTAACTTATGGATAGTACTCTAGTCGAGGAAATGGCAAGAAGTTAAATTGAGCTAAGTGGCCCTATGTTAGCAATTTTGGGTCTAATGTGATTAACTAGTGAGTCATAAGCCTTAATTGATTGATGTGCCGCCGAATGGCCATCTTGGAAAGTATTGATTTATCTCAATTGATGTGTTATCGACCGCATGATATTGCCATGGACTTGAATTGTTGAATTTTACGACGTATTGCCATGATATGGGATGGTAGCTTGAGGGGTCGAATCGAGCCCAATTTGATGTGAGTGCGCATGATTGAGTTAATTATGTCGATGGAAAGAAATTATAAGTATACGTATGTGAGGCATCCTGATGCGTTAAACGCGGGATGGACTTGAGGCGTTAAACGCGGGTCATGTCATGGCTAAGGATAACCTGAGGCGTTAAACGCGGGTTCCTTGATCTCTTAAGCCTGATGCGTTATTACGCGGGCTAAGCCATGAGAGTTTGATTATATCATACATGTGGATTGTCTGCCAGTGATGAAACGTTAAGTGCCCAAGTACAAGCCCTGCCTAGCGTAACTTGTGAATTGCATGACTAAATATGTTTCTAATTGAGTTATTATATGCCATTACCTGCTGTTTGATTGCTTGGCCATTGCATGTGTTTGGGAAGTGTCTGGAAGTCCCAAGGGCCTAGCTTAGGGTTAGGCTAGCTTATTGAGTATATCTCACCCCGCGTGGGACCCCCATTTTCAGACCCCAAACCCTGATCATTCCGCCGCCGCTGATTTTTGGGGTGCCCGTTTGGATAGAGCAGTATTCCACGGAGTACCCGGTGGGAGAGGGGAAAGCTTACATTAGGAAGTATGGCACCATCTGGATGGATATAGGCTTAGCAGATTGGAGGGCGGACAAGTTTGCAGCATGGTTCTACCGTGAGGGAGACCTTGAGGTTGGGCCGCTGAGGACTTTTGACGTGCCAGGGGATGTCATTGGCGAGCAGGATCCTTCGATCGTACACCCTGCTGATGGGGAGCTCACTGACTCCGAGACCGCACCTGATCCAGATCTCCCGCCGGCACCGTCTCAGAACCCCGAGGTTGATGGCGACGTCGTGGGGCCCTCGGATGCTGAAGACCCCATGGAGACGGACGAGTCCGAGCCCGAGGAGGATGACGCAGAGCTAGACGATTCCGAGGACGAGCCTTTGGAGGAGGAGTATAACCCCGACGGAGAGGCCATCTACCATGATCAGCCTGAACCCGAGGGTGAGGTAGATCCAGAGCCAGAGTTTGAAGAAGAGGAAGAGGAAGACGTGGAAGACCTGGAGGAGTACGACCCCGTGCACCGCGAGGATCCCGATGATGACCGCGAGCCCGACCCTTAGCCCGTCATCTCTTTTGTTTAGGCTAACCATCTCCCCTGATCCCAAGTGTTGTATCCCATTTTATGTTCATGTTGTACAGTGAATCGTATGGTATGCTTTGACTTGATTAAGTGTCTCGCTTCCCTCAAACCCTCTCGTGTTTAGCTTTTTATGAGTTTGCATGAATGCTGCATGTTCATTTAAGTTCCATTGCCTACCGTGCGTTCCATAGATCCTGGGTATACTTCAAACATGTAACTGGGCGTGAGGCGATGATGTGCGCCATGGTAAGGACTCGGGGCGTTACAGCAGCCTTTGGAAATCCCCGAGTGGAAGTGGGAACACATCACCATGGACTTTGTCATGGGTTTGCCGAGGAGTTAGAGAGGACATGATTCGATTTGGGTGATCGTGGATAGACTGACTAAGTCCGCACACTTCTTGGCAGTAAGAAAAGATTTCGCGATGGATAGATACGTAGAGTTGTACATGAGGTACGTAGTTCGCCTTCATGGAGTTCCAGTGACGATTACTTCAGACAGAGACCCCAAGTTTACCGCTTCATTTTGGAAAAGCCTGCAAGAGGCCTTGGGGACGAAACTACAATACAGCACCGCTTATCACCCCCAGACAGACGGACAATCAGAAAGGACAATTCAGACGCTTGAGGACATGCTGAGAGCTTGCGTATTGGACTTTAAAGGAGGTTGGGAAGATCAGTTACACTTGGTAGAATTCGCCTATAACAACAGTTACCAGCAGAGCATCGGAGTGGCACCGTTTGAAGCGTTATATGGTAGAGCCTGCAGGACTCCTTTATGCTGGGACGAGGTTGGTGAACGAAGCATAACAGGCCCAGAGTTAGTAGAACAGTCAGTGGAGGCAGTGAAAATCATAAGAGAAAGATTGAAAACCGCGCAGAGCCGCCAGAAGAGTTACGCCGACAAGCGGCGCAGACCTTTGGAGTTTCAAGTAGGAGACCACGTTTTCCTAAAAGTGTCACCGATGCAAGGTCTATCTCGGTTTGGGAAGAAAGGAAAGTTGAGTCCGAGGTATGTAGGCCCTTTCGAAATCCTGGAACGAATTGGAACTCTGGCCTACAGACTCGCATTGCCGCCAAGTTTATCACAAGTTCACAATGTATTCCACGTGTCGATGCTGAGGAAGTATGAATCGGACGTGACTCACGTACTAGACCACGAAGTGATAGAAGTGGACGATCGGGTAACATATGGGGAGAGACCAGTCAGGGTCGAGGACAGGAAGGAGCAAGTCCTAAGGAACAAGACGATCCCACTAGTAAAGGTGATCTGGGAGCACCATGGAACTGAAGGAGCCACTTGGGAAAGTGAGGAAGCGATGAGGCGTCAGCACCCCCATTTGTTTGAGTAGATGGTTGTAATGTAAATTTCGAGGACAAAATTTTTGTAAGGGGGGAAGAGTTGTGACATCCTGAATTCTGACCCAATCTCGAAACTTATCAGTGAATGAATGCCTATCGATGTATTCCAGTTAATCTCACTCAAAACTAATCACTCTCGAGTCGACTAACCAATGGGGAATGGCCGTATAGGATTTAAAGTACGTTGACCAAAGAACTTAACCACGAGTCGGTGCTTTGACCATAAGAATCGTCGAGGGAATATTCTGAACCGATATAGGTCGATCTAAGAATGGTTTTAGAACAATTTGCTAGTGTCATGCAATTGGTTCACGGGTGAATCCGTATGACCATGGCGTGATTTGAGAATTAACCTGACTCAATTTCTAACGATCGTAACCTTCGGGGCTAGTGATTGACTCTCGCGATTACATGACAACCAAAGCCGCCGTGGTTTGAGTAACTCTTAAACGTGACATTAGTCGCGGGTCGATACGCGTAACTCCTAAGAGCCGCCCGTTAGTCTGAGACGCATTGGAATGACAATTGACTGAATTTAGCCATAGATTGGATTTCGAGATTGGAGGCCGAACGTTCGAAGATCACATTGGAGTAAATTTGGACGCCGCCTCATCAGAGAGCTATCAAGGTTAGAAATAGTCCCGTATAGGCTAGAAAAGCGAAATTCGAACCGACGAGCGAATCGACCTTTTTACCCATAGGATTAGCACACTTTTCCAAGGACAAAGCGAGGGCAAAATGGTCATTTGCCCCCCCCACCTTCAGCCGAAATCCCAAGGGTAGAGTGGTCATTTGAGTGATGAATTATTGAAGTGCAATACACCAAGCTTGATTGGACAATTACCCCAAACCTACCCCCACTAACCTTGTCATTCCTAAGCACTATTCCTTGTCACATACCCCATGAGCCACCCCACTACCCTTTTCCCTCCAAAAATCCTTCTCTTCATATCACACACTCCCCTCCCTTGCACCTCATTCGGCCGACTCCTCCCTCTCTCTCCACTCTCTCGTCGCTCTCTCTTCCCTCTCCCTCTCGCCCGTCGCCTCTTCCTCTCTGTCGGCCAAGCCGCGGCCGGCCGCCTCTTTGCCGTCGCTCCGCCACCTCCGACCACCACCTAGGCGACACTCCCCTCCCTCTCGAACCTAGCTGGACCACCGTTGGAGCCAGGAGCTGCCCGTAGACCCCCAAGACCGAACCGAGAGGAAGTAGGAAGGGCTGTTCTTGAGAGTCCATTGTTGATCTTGAGGTAAGTTGCTCTCAGTGCTTAGGTAGACATATTAAGAGGTTTTAAGCTTGTGGTAAAAGTAGTATTAAGGTTTGTTTGTGGTGATTTTCTCCTAGAACCCCGCGGACCAGGTCCGACCGCCGAGGATCGCCGTGCGCCGCGCCTTCTTCCGCCGCCCCACCGCCATTTGCCGCCGGCTTGCCCTAGCTCTTGGACTTGGTAAGCTCCCCTAACCCTTTGTTAGGACCTTGTGTGAATGGAAAGACCAAATGAGGATGATTTTGGAGTGTTTAGGGGGGGCTGTTTCGGTGGGACTCTCTAGGGACCCGAATTTGCAATGTGTGGGTTAGAATTGCCTTGATGAGTTTTGATGATGGAAACGTTAGACCCATGGATGAAATGAAATAGTGGACGTCCCTAGGTGTGGACCGAATGCCCCATGGTACCTTAGGTTGAGCTAGAGCTTGATTTGTATCCGATTAAATTGATGGAACCTTAAATGAAGCATATGAGTGTTCGGTTTTGGGACAATCGTGCGAATACATTGAGTAAATGACTTTTAACCTATAGATCGTACTCTAGTCGTGGAAAATTGCAAGAAATTCAATTGAGCTAGACGACTCCATGTTAGTGATTTCGGCCTCGTGTGGTCGATTAGCACGTCTCAAAGCTCAATTGATTCATGTATCCTTGATTTGTGTGACTTGACCGAATGGACTAATGCATAGCTTGTGAATTGCCTCAATTGATGAGATGTTGATTGGATAGTATTGCCGTGGCACCGATTTGTCGGTTCGTGTGACGTGATGCCATGATGTGGAATGGTAGCTTAAGGGGCCGAATCGAGTTTAATTCGATAAGAATGTGCGTAATTGACTTGGTGATGCTAATGGAAAGGATTATGATCCCTTGTGCATGTGGTACCCTGATGCGTTAAACGCGGGGCTAAATGATATCCTGACGCGTTAAACGGGGGATAGACCTGAGGCGTTAAACGCGGGTCATGAATCGTGGCATTGGAAACCTGAGGCGTTAGACGCGGGTTCCTTAATCCTTTAAGCCTGATGCGTTATTACGCGGGCCAAGCCATGAAGACTTAAATCGTATCGCGTTTATGAATTATCCTTTATGATGTGGAATTGTGAGTGCCAAAGTACAAGCCCTGCCTAATTTAATTATGTGAATTACATGACTAGTTACGCTTAATTAAGTTATCAGATGCCATTGCCTGTTATTCGTGTGTCTTACCCTTGCATATGTTTGGAAGTGTCTGGAAGTCCCCAAGTGTCTAGCTTAGGGTTAGGCTAGCTTATTGAGTATATCTCACCCCGTCGTGGGACCCACATTTTCAGACCCCAAACTCTAAGCATGCCGCCGTCCCCGATTTTTGGGGTACCCGTCTGGGTGGAGCAGTATTCCACGGAGTACCCGGTGGGAGAGGGGAAAGCTTATATTAGGAAATATGGCACTATCTGAATGGATGTGGGCTTAGCACACTGGAGGCCAGATAGATTCGCAGCGTGGTTCTACCGCGACAACGATCTCACAGTTGGGCCACTGAGGACTTTTGACGTGCCGTGGGATGTCATTGGCGAGCAGGATCCTTCGATTGTACACCCTGCTGATGGGGAGCTCACTGACTCCGAGACTGCTCCTGATACGGATCTTCCGCCGGCACCGTCTCAGAACCCCGAGACCGATGGCGACATCGTGGGGCCCTCTGATGCCGAAGACCCCATGGAGACGGACGAGTCCGAGCCCGAGGAAGATGAAGAAGAACTGGACGATTCCGAGGACGAGCCTTTGGAGGAGGAGTACAACCCTGACGGATAGGCCATCTTCCACCCTCAGCCTGAATCCGAGGAAGACGAAGATCCAGAGCAAGAGTTTGAGGAAGAAGAAGAAGAGGAAGAGGAAGACGAGGAAGACCTTGAGGAGTATGATCCAGTGTACCGTGAGGATCCAGATGATGACCGCGAGCTCGACCCTTAGATAGCCTAGGCATCCATAACTTATGAAGTTACTTTTTGAGTAGTGCCTGACCCTTAGCCCGTCGTCTCTTTTGATTAGGCCAACCATCTCCCATGATCCCAAGTGCTGTATCCCAGTTTATGCTTATGTTGTAAAGTGAATCGTATGCAATGCTATGACTTGATTAAGTGTCTTACTCCCTCAAACCATCTTGTGTTTAACTGTCTAGGAGTTGTGCATGACGCTTTCGCATGTTCATTTAAGTTTCATTGCCGCGCACTGCAAGGATTCTGGGTATTCTATAGAAAGGGACTGGTTGTGAGGCGATGATGTGAGCCGTGAGGACTCGGGGCGTTACATTAGGAGCTGCAACGGCAGCTTCTGCTGCCTCAGTAACAGCAGCAACCCTTTCCTGGGCCTACCTACCCATCAAGTTCCCGATCTCTTCCAGTACTCTTATGACTCCATCGACTCTAGGGTCTTCTACCACTTGGGGTCTAGAGCTAGACGCTCCTCCGGTTCCTCGGGTTCGGTTGCTCATCTTGCTAAGCCTACCACACCGGAATCACTATAATTCCATCCAAGAATTAGAGACCTAAGCCATCTACTTAAGTATAGCAATTCTATGCTACCACCAAAGCAGCAATCACAATCAAGGTATTCATTTTACCAAGCAACCATCAGAAGAGTCATAAATGGGGAATTCACAATCGCACCCTAAGTCCAAACACATCTGCATCTTAGTATAATCACAATCAGCTATCTAGTCAAGCATTTAGCAAACAACACTTAGTGCCAAGTACGAAGTTCCATAGCCTTATAATCACTCAAGGTGATGCCAATCAAATATGCCAATCACAAACGCCATTTCACATGTCATGCATTTCATGCCTAACTCTAGCGAACCCCTAAGGTCTCGCTACCTAATCATCCTTAAAGTCATCACACCTTATTACTCCAGTCCTCAACCAACTTGGATCGAGCTGACCTTGCTCTGATATCAAACAAACGGGGATGTCACTCCCCGCGTCCCAACGAGCGTGCCAACATCACCCTAACGTCGTTCCTTGTTACGAACATACCCAGGATCGAACGACACGCGATATACAAATGAATGTAAGTGCACATGCGGAAGCGACACACACAACTTCATACCACATATAAATAAAGATGACTTTAAGAAACCATACTTGTACATAACAAAAGGTAGATCCAGTTTTACACAACGACTTAAACGCAAATGACATACATAAAAAAGGATTAGGGAAAGGGTGGTTAGCCTAAACAAAAAGAGATCATTATGCTAGGTTAAACGTCACTATCCTAATGGCGCATCCAAAAAGTCGGGGTGACTAAGTCATCTAAAGGTCAGGCTCACTAACGTCAGAAAAGTCCTCGTCTGCCACGGGGTCGTACTCAACCTAGTCACCTGGCTGTACTTCCCTTGGGACTTCTTCTTCTTCCTCTTTCTCTTCTTCCTCTTCTTCCTCTTTAGGCTCAGACTCAGAATCAGCTGGGATGTCTCCTTCTGCACCAGCAATCACTGGCTCCGGTTCTGCTGCCTCTAAAAGATCGTCATCGGCATCAGAGGGCTCGATAACTTCACCATGGGTGATAGGGTTCTGGGATGGCACCGCCGGAAGGGGTATCTTAGGCTCGAGATCGATCTCCGAATCAGAAATCTCGCCATCTGGGGGGTAAACATTCATTGGGTCCAACTACTTGCCTATCACGTCCCAAGGTACATCAAAAGTCCTCAAAGGGCCATGGGTAGTGTCGCCATCCCGGTAGAACCAAGCTGCATACACGTTTGGCTTCTAGCGATCCGTCCCTATGTCCACCCAAAATATACTGCGCTTCCTAATAAACCACTTACCTTCCCCGTGCGGGTACTTAGTGACAGACAAGTCTGTACGCATGGGCACCCCAAAAACTCGCGGCGTCATGTCTAGGGTTTAGATTCTGAAAAAGGTTGGTCCCACGACGGGGTGAGATAAATATCAATAAGCTAATCCTAAACCCAAACTAGGCACTTAGTACTTCCAAACACTACCTAACATATGCAATGCCCAATAAATCAAGAATAAGGCAATTGGCACATAATAATTCAAATAAGACAAAGTATTAGTAACATTCTCAATTCTAGGCTAAACTTCGTACTTTGGCACTCAATTACTCATATCATATACATTGTACTCATACTTGATACTACCATAATTCCCATGACTAGGCCCACGTCATTTAGGCGCCTCAGGCATTTCTCATCATTTAACCCGCGTCATATAGGCGCATCATGTGTTTATCATTACTCAATCTCGCGTCATATAGGCGCCTCAGGATACCATACTCACATAAGCTCATAATTAAAACAAGTATGGCTAAATACATTCAATTGAGCATTTTAACAACTCTAGGCATCGATTGGTCATCACATCCTCAATGTCACATTACGGTGCTACATTGCCTTAATTAATCAAGTTAGGCCATATTAGTACTTCATGATTGAATATAATTTATTCTAGGAAATCATCAATCATTATCATCCCGATTCGTCCATGACCACGACATACAATGTCAATTCCTCAATTGCATCATTCTATGCACCAAAATCACTAATGGCCGAATTCACATAGGCCATATTTTAGAATCTCTTATCCATTCAATCACTCAATCAACCACATTAATACACGGCCAAGGAAATAATAAGAGCAATGGTCATTTTAATTTGGCAAAACCTCATGATCATCTCATGGCCATAGGGTCCGTTCGTTAAATCGAACGATTAATCCTCACATTCAAGTCCATGGCCGAATAGCGCTAGGGGTCATTAGGTAGTTTTCATTCATTAACACATCAAATCCCACTAGGGCCGAATAGACCTAAACTCAAACAAGAGTGATTATCAAGATTATCAAGATTAATGATTTCTAGCATCATCGATGGCACAAAAAGACATTCGATTCCCTCATAGCCATAGCCCTAACACAATTTGCAGCCAAGGTCTCAACATTTCAAGCATCTCAACTTAGCATTTCACTTAGCACATAAAGCAAATTTTTTCGGTTCCATGAAGATTTAACAAGAACATCCCACAAACTTCAACTTAACCATGACTACTAGGTCTTTCCATAACCTAAGGTCCTAATGAAGGTTTAGAACTAACTTACCAAGCGATGAAGTCGAGGCAAGTCGGTCAAAGAGGCGACGAGATCCACGGTTCAAATCTGTCCAAAGAGAGGCTGGTTCGGTTTCAACAAGAATACCACAAGTTAGCCAAGCATTCCCTCTAAAATTCACCCTAAACTCCATCTAATAGCTAATTAGCACCTAGGTTTAAGTGTCAAAGAGACTTACCGAGGCAAGGCAAGCACGGTTGTCGGCGAAGGAGCGACAACCGGCGGCGGTTTCGCCGTGAGGGAGAGGGAGACCGAGAGTGGTCGAGCAAGAGAGGGAGAGAACGAGAGAAATGAGAGAGAGATGGAGGGAGGTGGTCGGCCGAATGATGTGGGGGAGAGAAGAGTGAGAAGTGTTCCTTAAATCTCTAATGCAAAAGGCAAAGATTTGAGTGGGGTGGTTGATGGGGTAAAGGACAAGGAATAGTGACTTAGAATGACAAGGGTGGTTCATGATGAAATCAAGTCAATTGGTCAAGTCACCTAGCCAATCCATCTTCAAATAATTCAAGGGGTCAAAAGACTACTCTACCCCTCAATTTTCGGCCAAGAAGAGGGGAGTGGCAATTGTCCAAATTACCCTTGATTATTTCTAAAGAAAAGGGTATTAATCTAAGGGTATAAAGGTAATTTCCTAATCATCGATCCGAATTTCACTTTTCTAAATGCTAAGGGCGAATTCTAATCCTAATGGTTCCCGATGAGGTGACGTCCAATTTATTCCCGTTGGAATCCTCGAATATTCGGCCTCTAATCTCGAAGTCCAATTTATGGCTAAATTCCGTCACTTGTCATTCCGGCGCATCTTAGAGTAACGGGCAGCTCTTAGGAGTTACGCGTATCGACCCGTGACTAATGTCGCATTTAAGAGTTACTCATGCCACAACGACTTTGGTTGTCATGTAATTGCGAGGTTTAATTGCTAGTCCCGAAGGTTGCGATCGTTAGGAATCGGTTTAGGTTAATTCGCAAATCATACTATGGTCATCCGGAATCACCCGTGGACCGATTGCATGACACTATCAAATTGTTCTGAAACCATTCTTAGATCGACCTTTAGTGATCCAAAATATTCCCTCGGCAATCCTTATGGTCAAAGTACCGACTCGTGGTTGAGTTCTTTAGTCCACGTACTTAAATCCTAGTTAGCATTTCCCTTTTGGTTAGTCGCCTCAAGAGATTAACTCTGAGCGAGATTTACTAAAATACATCGATAGGCATTCATTCATTCATAAGATTCGAGATAGGGTCGGAGTTCAGAATGTCACAAATTCCTTTTCGAGAAAATTAATCTTATCTTTTTGTGAAAGATCTTTCTGTTTAAAGATAGCTACTTCCTTTTTCAATTCAGAAAGTCTCTTAATAGTCGCTCTATATTCTAAACATAGCTCGTCTATGAAATCTGATACCTCAACAGGAATATTTGAATGCGTTGCCTGGAGATCATCATCTGAGTCTGCCATGAGACATATGTTCGCATACTTTTCGTCACTTTCACGTTCAGTGTCGCTCCAAATCTTTGCTTTCAAGGCTTTCTTGGATTTTTCATCCATGTCTTTCTTCTTTAATAGAGGGCAATTTGGTTTAGTAGGACCTCTCTTTCTGCATTCATAGTAGATGACTTTTTGGCTCTCGCCTTTGATCTCGATGATCGTTTCTGATCATATCGTCTAAGATCCTTTTTGTCTTTGAAGTTCCTACCTTTCTTAGCCATTATTATGAATATTTTAACCATGAGTGCTAGCTCCTCATCATCTTCATCTTCTGAGTTTGAAACATCAGAATCAGCATTAGATTTTAAAGCAATGGACTTATTACTTTTTACATTGTCTCTTTATTAAATCTTTCTTCCTTATAGGATCGAAGAATTCGTCCATAGATAGAGGAGATATCCTCTGAGTCTCTCGAATGGAAGTTTTGACGTTGTCTCATTCCTTTGTGAGATCTCTTAGTAACTTGTTGACTCTCATTAATCCTGAAACATGTTGCCCATGATATGTAAGACCATTCACTATTTTTGTGAATCTGTCAAACATTTGTTTTACAGTTTCTCTGGCTTCATCTTGAATGATTCATATTGGCCGAGAAGAAAATTGACTTTGGTCTCCTTTTACTCTATTTGTTCCTTCATAAGTAATGTAGAGCTTGTCCCAGATCTCTTTTGATGAGAAACAATCTGCAATACGTTTGTATTTAATAGGAGATAAAGCACTATAAAATGAATAAACGGCTTTTGCATCAAGAGCATCTATCTTGGCAATCTCGGTAGTTGACAAAGTAACAGTCGGCGTTGGATTGTTATCCCATGCATTTGATACGGTCGTGGCATTTGCAGTTGGATTCATTCCTCTTTGTACAACATCTCATATATGAGGATTTTGGCATCTAAGATATGCTTTGAATTTGTTTTTCCAATCGCTGTACTCCTTCCCATCAAAATATGGTGATCTGTTGTTGCTTTCACATTCGATCCATGTAGGAGAAAAATTGCTAGCCATAAAGATCGTTAGCTCGAAAGTAAAAACACTTCACAAAATATGAGCACCAGGCTCTGATACCAATTGTTGTGGCTAACGTTATCACCTAGAGGGGGGGTGAATAGGTGATTATAGTATAATTTGAGTATTTTTTCGCGGAATATCAATTGCATATGCGTTTCTATAACGTCTCAAACGATGGCAACACACATCAATATAAACAGTTCGTATGCAGTTTTACTATCACAGATTATATAATATGATCATAGTATGGATAGAGAAGACTGCACAAAGGGTTTATAGTAGTTCGGTTTTGGTTAAGCCAACGTCCACTTCTTCGATTTTTAGCCAATCGGCTAGATTCCACTAGTAAATTGCTCGAGAGGTTACAACTTAGTGATCTCTTTGACACGCAGGATACCCCACCTAGCGCTCAACACTCTTGTGTACACCTCCTCACAATTAACTGGATGAATCAAGAAGTATGTATAAAATGAAGTATTCTCGATCTAAGAATTATGAAGACTTTTCTCCCTTAACGCCGACCTTTTGTCCCTTCGACCTTGAGATGTCTTTTATACTCTTCCGCCTCCAATCTAACCGTTGCAAGGCTTCTAGAAGGGGTCTCTCCAAAATTTTCCGTTTGGACAATATGTAACGCCCAGAGTCTGTTCGAGCACGCGACATCACCCTACTGCCTTAACTTGCAATACGATACCCAGGATCCAACGGCACGCACTAGACAATGAAACTTATATGCACATGCGGAAGCGACACTCACAACTCCTACCAAATGTATAACATGATGACTTGAGGAAAACAGAGCACTTAATCATAACATAGCACGACAACAGTTTTACAACATAAGCATAGATAGAAAATACAACACTGGGGACCAGGGAAGCGGGTCAGCCTAATCAAAAGGGAACATCTAGACCAAAAGTTAGGCACTACACAAAAGTCACTCCTAAAGGTCAAGGGCACCTATGGCTACCTGGGGGTCAGGCTCGCGGCTGGATCAGTCATGGCCAGCTGCGGGGTGGTACTCTACCCAGTCGCCCGGCTGCACCTCTTCAGGAACTTCGTCTTCTGACTCGGATTTGGTGAACACTAGGGCATCGTCCTCCTCTGGGTCGGACTCCCAGACAATGGGCTCACCATCGGCACCTATAGCCTCCCACTCGAATCCTACCTCCTCCGTAGGATGGTCGCCGGCGTCAGAAGGCTCGACGATCTCGCCATCAGCAACGGGGTTCTGGGACGGTGCCAGCGGGAGATCTGGATCAGGGGGCGGTCTCGGAATCGGTGAGCTCCCCATCAGCTGGATGTACAATCGAAGGGTCCTGCTCGCCAACGGTATCCCAGGGCACGTCAAAAGTCCTCAGCGGCCCAACCTCAAGGTCTCCATCACGGTAGTACCAAGCTGCGAACCTATCTGGCCTCCAGCTCGGCAATCCCACGTCCATCCAAATAGTGCCATACTTCCTAATATAAGCCTTCCCTTCTCCCACTAGGTATTCTGCGGAATACTGCTCCACCCACACGGGTACCCCAAAAATCGGCGGTGGCGGCATGCTTAGGGTTTGGGGTCTGAAAATGTGGGTCCCACGACAGGGTGAGATAAACTCAGTAAACTAACCCTAACCCTAGACCATGCACAAGGGACTTCCAGACACTCCCAAACACATGCAATGACCAAACATGCAAAGGTAGGCAAATGGCACTCAACAGCTCAAATAGAGTATAATAGGGCATCCAATTAACATTTTATAGATTGACTTGGCTTCGTACTTGGTAACGTGGCACTTATCAGTATGTAGCATAAGGATAGCTTATAATCATAATATGGTTGCACCTCGCATGGCAGAGCCCGCGTAATAACACATCAGGCTTATAATATCGTGGAACCCGCGTTTAACGCCTCAGGTTATCCTTTGCCATGACATGACCCGCGTTTAACGCATCAAGTCTATCCCGCGTTTAACGCATCAGGATAATATACGCACATAGGCCCATAATTCAACCAATTATAGCATAAAACAATCACATGTGCATAACGTCCATACAAGGACCACTTGGCCACTCTAAATCACAATCCCGTACCGTGGCACATCATTATATCACAAACGATGAAGGCCCTTAACATATAACATAATTACTCGCATTTCAATCACAATGCTTCATTTCAAGCATTAAGGCCATTTTAGGTACCAATCCTCGACAAGACAATTATGTTACGATCTCAATCAATTGGGGCCAATACGACATCCTACAATAAGTCTCATTTTCAATTAAACAAGTTGCTTTCTACCCCTATACCAATCGGCCATCACAATCTCATAGGCCAATCACGCCATAACACCACAAAATGCATCAATGCACAATCATTGTCCCCATTCACCCATTAAATAACATCATATTGCTCATGATCAGAATGCTACAAGGCCGCTTGACCATTTTTCAATGACGCATCATGCAACTCTCCATAGGGCCGATCACACCTAGGCACCATTTAGAATTTCACTAGTTCCAACAAGCTAAATTCAAGCTCTAACACTTCTAAGGGTATCGTGGGGTATTAGGTCAGCATATAAGGGTATCCACCAACCTATTTAAACCATGATTTTCACATTCCAAACATTAATTTCCATCTAGCACAATCAGCCCTCTAAAACCCAATTTCGGGTTTCCTATGCACCAAGCCAAAACAGCCCCTTAAACACTTCAAAACCAACTCTCACTTGGTCCTTCCATCACCATGGTCCTAGTATAAGGTTAGGGGAAGCTTACCAAGTCTTCCAAAGCTAAGCAAAGCCGGCGGCAACGGCGGAGGAGCGGCGTGAGTGGTTTGGTCCGGCGCGATCAGACCTGGTCCCTAGGAAAAATCCACCATTTACCAAGCTAACTTAATGAGAAACACTCCTAACACAAGCCACTAACCTCTTAACATGTCTACCTAAGTACCAAAGGCCACTTACCTCAAGAAAATCAAAGTTTTCCCCAAGAACTCCTTCGGTTCTTCCTCGGTCCGAATCTGGTCGGCGACGGCTCGGGCGGTCCCGGGCTGAACGGCGGCTCCCAAGGCGGTCTAAGAGGAAGAGGTGGTGGTGTTGGCGAGGTCTCGAGGTGGCGGAGTGGCGGCCGGTGGTCGTTCCTCCGTGAGGGGAACCGAGAGCGAGAGAGAGAGTGTGGCGACAGGAGGGAGGAAGAGAGAGCGAAAATGTGAGAGAGAGGGATCTGATGGGGTGATGGCCAAATGAAGAGGAGAGGGAGAGTTAAGCGGGAGAGTGTTTTTGGAGGGAAAAGAGTGAGTGGAGTGGTTCATGGGGTAAAGGACATGAATAGGAACCTTGAATGACAAGGTTTAGTGGGGTAGGTTTAGGGATTTTGTCAAATCAATTGTGTCTCTCCAAAATCAATAATTCAACCTTCAAAATGACCATAATACCCCTCTAATTTCGGCTGGTGGCTTGGGGAGGCAAATGACCACTTTGCCCTTGTTTGGTTTAAGAGAAAAGTGCACTAAACTAGGGGTAAAAGGGTCCTATTTCACTTGGCTGTCCGAATTTCGCTTTTCTAACCTATACGGGACAATTTCTAACCTTAATAGCTCTCCGATGAGGCGACGTCCAAATTTACTCCAATGCGATCTCCGAATGTCCGGCGTCCAATCTCGAAGTCCAATCTATGGCTAAATTCAGTCAATTGTCATTCCAGTGCGTCTCTGACTAACGGGCGGCTCTTAGGAGTTACGCGTATCGACCCGCGACTTATGTCACGTTTAAGAGTTACTCGAGTCACGGCGGCTTTGGTTGTCATGTAATCGCGAGGGTAATTCGCTAGTCCCGAAGGTTACGACCGTTAGGAATCGATTTAGGTTAATTCGCAAATCATGTCATGGTCATACGGAATCACCCGTGAACCAATCGCACGACACTAGCAAATCGTTCTAAAACCATTCTTAGATCGACCTTGAGCGGTTCAGAATATTCCCTCGACGATCCTTATGGTCAAAGTACCGACTCGTGGTTAAGTTCTTTGGTCCTCGTACTTTAAATCCTATACGGCCATTCCCCATTGGTTAGTCGACTCGAGAGTGATCAGTTCTGAGCGAGATTAACTGGAATACATTGATAGACATTCATTCACTGATAAGTTTCGAGATAGGGTCAGAATTCAGGATGTCACAACTCTTCCCCCCTTACAAAAATTTCGTCCTCGAAATTTACATTACAACCACCTACTCAAACAAATGGGGGTGCTGACGCCTCATCGCTTCCTCACTTTCCCAAGTGGCTCCTTCAGTTCCATGGTGCTCCCAGATCACCTTTACTATTGGGATCGTCTTGTTCCTTAGGACTTGCTCCTTCCTGTCCTCGATCCTGATTGGTCTCTCCACAAAGGTTACCCGATCGTCCACTTCTATTACTTCGTGGTCCAGCACATGAGTTGCGTCCGGTTCATACTTCCTCAGCATCGACACGTGGAATACGTTGTGAACTTGTGATAAGCTTGGCGGCAAGGCGAGTCTGTAGGCCAGAGTTCCAATCCGCTCCAGAATTTCGAAAGGGCCTACATACCTCGGACTCAACTTTCCTTTCTTCCCAAACCGAGATAGACCTCGCATTGGTGACACTTTCAAGAAAACGTGGTCTCCTACTTGAAACTCCAAAGGTCTGCGCCGCTTGTCGGCGTAACTCTTCTAGCGGCTCTGCGCGGTTTTCAATCTCTCTTATGATTTTCACTGCCTCCACTAACTGTTCCACTAGCTCCGGGCCTGTTATGCTTCGTTCACCAACCTCATCCCAGCATAAAGGTGTCCTGCAGGCCCTACCGTATAGTGCTCTGAACGGTGCCATTCCGATGCTCTGTTGATAACTGTTGTTATAGGCAAACTCCACCAAGTGTAACTGATCCTCCCAACCTCCTTTAAAGTCCAATACGCAAGCTCTCAGCATGTCCTCAAGCGTCTGAATTGTCCTTTCTGATTGTCCGTCCGTCTGGGGGTGATAGGCGGTGCTGTACTGTAGTTTCGTTCCCAAGGCCTCTTGTAGGCTTTTCCAAAATGAAGCGGTAAACTTGGGGTCTCTGTCCGAAGTAATCGTCACTGGAACTCCATGAAGGCGAACTACGTACCCCATGTACAACTCTGCATATCTATCCATCGCGAAATCTTTCCTTACTGCCAAGAAGTGTGCCGACTTAGTCAGCCTATCCACGATCACCCAAATCGAATCATGCCCTCTCTGACTTCTCAGCAAGCCCATGACAAAGTCCATGGTGATGTGCTCCCACTTCCACTCGGGGATTTCCAAAGGCTGTAACATCCCACCAGGCTTACAATGCTGAGCCTTGACTTGCTGGCACGTCAAACACTTCGCCACATGCTTAGCTACATCTACTTTCATTCCATTCCACCAGTAGTATTGACACAGGTTCTGGTACATCTTCGTGCTACCCGGGTGAATACTATAGTTGCTCCTATGCGCTTCTGACAAGATCCTTTCTCTTAGCTCCTCGTCACTGGGTACGCACAAGCGTCCACGAAACTTCAGAATCCCATCTTCGGACACTTGAAAGTCGGGTTTCCTTTTTCTGGCATCCGTTTCCAAGATCTTTTGGATGTCAGGGTCCGTAGATTGCAACGCTTTCACCTTCTCATGAATCTCTGGCTCAATTCTCAATGTCGCTAGACGACAAGACAGCTGGCAAACTTCAAGCCTAAACTCCGAATCCCTTATCCTTTCCAACAAGGTCCATTCCTTAACCAACAAATGCACGATGCTCGATTTCCGACTCAGCGCATCCGCAACCTTATTTGCCTTTCCGGGGTGATAAAGGATATCACAATCATAGTCCTTGAGCAGCTCCATCCAGCGACGTTGTCTCATGTTTAACTCCTTTTGGGAAAACAAGTACTTCAAACTCTGGTGGTCCGTGTAAATCTGAAACCTTTCTCCGCACAAGTAGTGCCTCCAAATCTTCAAGGAGAAGATGATAGCTGCTAGTTCCAAATCGTGCGTCGGGTAGTTCATCTCATGAGGTCTTAACTGTCTCGATGCATAAGCTACAACTCTTCCATGTTGCATCAAGACGCATCCTAATCCCTTCAGCAACGCATCGCTATAAATCTCGTAACCTCCAGGTCCAGAAGGGATGGTCAACACTGGTGCAGTCGTCAAACGATGCTTCAGTTCCTGAAAACTCCTCTCACACTTATCCGTCCATTCGAACCTCGTATCCCTCTTAGTCAGCCTCGTCAAAGGAGTAGCTATCGAGGAAAACTTTTCTACGAACCTGCGGTAATATCCTGCCAATCCTAAGAAGCTTCGAACCTTCGTGACTGACGTAGGTCTAGGCCAATTCGTTACTGCTTCAATCTTTGCTGGGTCCACAGAAATTCCATTTCCAGAGATGACATGTCCAAGGAACGCAACTTTGTTAAGCCAAAACCCGCACTTACTGAACTTGGCGTACAGCGAGTGTTCCCTCAACGTCCGTAGAACTCTACTCAACTGCTTCTCGTGCTCCTCAGGGCTCTTTGAGTAAATCAAAATGTCGTCGATGAAAACAATGACAAACTGATCCAGATATTCCTTAAACACTCTATGCATCAAATCCATGAAAGCAGCTGGGGCATTAGTCAATCCAAACGGCATGACTGTGAACTCGTAATGCCCATATCTCGTCCGAAAGGCCGTCTTAGGTATATCTTCCTTCTTAATCCGCAACTGATGATAACCCGTCCTTAGGTCTATCTTGGAGAACACAGAAGCTCCTTGTAGTTGATCAAACAAGTAGTCAATTCTTGGCAACGGGTACTTATTCTTGATAGTCACCTGGTTCAACTGCCGGTAATCAATACATAACCGCAACGATCCATCTTTCTTCCTTACAAACAAGACCGGCGCTCCCCAAGGCGAAGCGCTCGGACGAATAAATCCTTTGTCCAGCAGTTCTTGCATCTGAACCTTCAATTCCTTCAACTCCGACAAGGACATCCTATAGGGTGCCTTCGAGATTGGCTCTGTTCCAGGTGCCAATTCGATCACAAACTCTATTTCCCTTTCTGGAGGCAACCCTGGTAACTCTTGAGGAAAGACATCGGGCGAGTCTGTAGGCTAGAGTTCCAATCTGCTCCAGAATTTCGAAAGGGCCTACATACCTCGGACTCAACTTTCCCTTCTTCCCGAACCGAGATAGACCCCGCATCGGTGACACTTTCAAGAAAACGTGGTCTCCTACTTGAAACTCCAAAGGTCTGCGCCGCTTGTCGGCGTAACTCTTCTGGCGACTCTGCGCGGTTTTCAATCTTTCTCTTATGATTTTCACTGCCTCCACTGACTGTTCTACTAACTCTGGGCCTGTTATGCTTCGTTCACCAACCTCGTCCCAGCATAAGGGTGTCCTGCAGGCTCTACCGTATAGTGCTTCGACCGGTGCCATTCCAATGCTCTGTTGATAACTGTTGTTATAGGCAAACTCCACCAAGTGTAACTGATCTTCCCAACCTCCTTTAAAGTCTAAAACGCAAGCTCTCAACATGTCCTCAAGTGTCTGAATAGCCCTTTCTGATTGTCCGTCTGTCTGGGGGTGATAGGTGGTGCTGTATTGTAGTTTCGTTCCCAAGGCCTCTTATAGGCTTTTCCAAAATGAAGCGGTAAACTTGGGGGTCTCTGTCTGAAGTGATCGTCACTGGGACTCCATGAGTTACCAGGGTTGCCTCCAGAAAGGGAAATAGAGTTTGTGATCGAATTGGCACCTGGAACAGAGTCAATCTCGAAGGCACCCTATAGGATGTCCTTGTCAGAGTTGAAGGAATTGAAGGTTCAGATGCAAGAACTGCTGGACAAAGGATTTATTCGTCCGAGCGCTTCGCCTTGGGGAGCGCCGGTCTTGTTTGTAAGGAAGAAAGATGGATCGTTGCGGTTATGTATTGATTACCGGCAGTTGAACCAGGTGACTATCAAGAATAAGTACCCGTTGCCAAGAATTGACGACTTGTTTGATCAACTACAAGGAGCTTCTGTGTTCTCCAAGATAGACCTAAGGACGGGTTATCATCAGTTGCGGATTAAGAAGGAAGATATACCTAAGACGGCCTTTCGGACGAGATATGGGCATTACGAGTTCACAGTCATGCCATTTGGATTGACTAATGCCCCAGCTGCTTTCATGGATTTGATGCATAGGGCGTTTAAGGAATACTTGGATCAGTTCGTCATTGTTTTCATCGACGACATTTTGATTTACTCGAAGAGCCTTGTGGAGCACGAGGAGCAGTTGAGTAGAGTTCTACGGACGTTGAGGGAACACTCGATGTACACCAAGTTCAGTAAGTGCGAGTTTTAGCTTAACAAAGTCGCGTTCCTTGGACATGTCATCTCTGGAAATGGAATTTTTGTGGACCCAGCAAAGATTGAAGCTGTAACGAATTGGCCTAGACCTACGTCAGTGACGGAGGTTCGAAGCTTCTTAGGATTGGCAGGATATTACCGCAGGTTCGTAGAAAAGTTTTCCTCGATAGCTACTCCTTTGACGAGGCTGACTAAGAAGGATACGAGGTTTGAATGGACGGATAAGTGTGAGAGGAGTTTTCAGGAACTGAAGCATCGTTTGACGACTGCACCAGTGTTGACCATCCCTTCTGGACCTGGAGGTTACGAGATTTATAGCGATGCGTCGCTGAAGGGATTAGGATGCGTCTTGATGCAACATGGAAGAGTTGTAGCTTATGCATCGAGACAGTTAAGACCTCATGAGATGAACTACCCGACGCACGATTTGGAACTAGCAGCTATCATCTTCGCCTTGAAGATTTGGAGGCACTACTTGTGCGGAGAAAGGTTTCAGATTTACATGGACCACCAAAGTTTGAAGTACTTGTTTTCCCAAAATGAGTTAAACATGAGACAACGTCGCTGGATGGAACTGCTCAAGGACTATGATTGTGATATCCTTTATCACCCCGGAAAGGCAAATAAGGTTGCGGATGCGCTGAGTCGGAAATCGAGCATCGCGCATTTGTTGGTTAAGGAATGGACCTTGTTGGAAAGGATAAGGGATTCGGAGTTTAGGCTCGAAGTTTGCCAGCTGTCTTGTCTTCTAGCGACATTGAGAATTGAGCCAGAGATTCATGAGAAGGTGAAAGCGTTGCAATCTACGGACCCCGACATCCAAAAGATCTTGGAAACGGATGCCGGAAAAAGGAAACCCGACTTTCAAGTGTCCGAAGATGGGATTCTGAAGTTTCGTGGACGCTTGTGTGTGCCCAACGACGAGGAGCTAAGAGAAAGGATCTTGTCGGAAGCGCATAGGAGCAACTACAGCATTCACCCGGGTAGCACGAAGATGTACCAAAACCTGCGTCAACACTACTGGTGGAATGGAATGAAAGTAGATGTAGCTAAGCATGTGGCGAAGTGTTTGACGTGTCAGCAAGTCAAGGCTCAGCATTGTAAGCCTGGTGGGATGTTACAGCCTTTGGAAATCCCCGAATGGAAGTGGGAGCACGTCACCATGGACTTCGTCATGGGTTTGCCGAGGAGTCAGAGAGGACATGATTCGATTTGGGTGATCGTGGATAGACTGACTAAGTCCGCACACTTCTTGGCAGTAAGGAAAGATTTCGCGATGGATAGTTATGCAGAGTTGTACATGAGGTACGTAGTTCGCCTTCATGGAGTCCCAGTGACGATCACTTCAGACAGAGACCCCAAGTTTACCGCTTCATTTTGGAAAAGCCTACAAGAGGCCTTTGGAACGAAACTACAATACAGCACCGCCTATCACCCCCAGACAGACGGACAATCAGAAAGGACTATTCAGACGCTTGAGGACATGTTGAGAGCTTGCGTTTTAGACTTTAAAGGAGGTTGGGAAGATCAGTTACACTTGGTGGAGTTTGCCTATAACAACAGTTATCAACAGAGCATCGGAATGGCACCGGTCGAAGCACTATACGGTAGAGCTTGCAGGACACCCTTATGCTGGGACGAGGTTGGTGAACGAAGCATAACAGGCCCAGAGTTAGTAGAATAGTCAGTGGAGGCAGTGAAAATCATAAGAGAAAGATTGAAAACCGTGCAGAGTCGCCAGAAGAGTTACGCCGACAAGCGGCGCAGACCTTTGGAGTTTCAAGTAGGAGACCACGTTTTCTTGAAAGTATCACCGATGCGGGGTCTATCTCGGTTCGGGAAGAAGGGAAAGTTGAGTCCGAGGTATGTAGGCCCTTTCGAAATTCTGGAGCGGATTGGAACTCTAGCCTACAGACTCGCCCTGTCGCCAAGTCTATCACAAGTTCACAACGCATTCTACGTGTCGATGCTGAGGAAGTATGAACCGGACGCAACTCATGTGCTGGACCACGATGTGATAGAAGTGGACGATCGGGTAACCTATGTGGAGAGACCAATCAGGATCGAGGACAGGAAGGAGCAAGTCCTAAGGAACAAGACGATCCCATTAGTAAAAGTGATCTGGGAGCACCATGGAACTGAAGGAGCCACTTGGGAAAGTGAGGAAGCGATGAGGCGTCAGCACCCCCATTTGTTTGAGTAGGTGGTTGTAATGTAAATTTCGAGGACGAAATTTTTGTAAGGGGGGAAGAGTTGTGACATCCTGAATTCTGACCCTATCTCGAAACTTATCAGTGAATGAATGTCTATCGATGTATTCCAGTTAATCTCGCTCAGAACTGATCACTCTCGAGTCGACTAACCTATGGGGATGGCCGTATAGGATTTAAAGTACGTGGACCAAAGAACTTAACCACGAGCCGGTACTTTGACCATAAGGATCGTCGAGGGAATATTCTGAACCGCTAAAGGTCGATCTAAGAATGGTTTTGGAACAATTTGCTAGTGTCACGCGATTGGTTCACGGGTGAATCCGTATGACCATGGCGTGATTTGCGAATTAACCTTACTCAATTTCTGACGATCGTAACCTGCGGAACTAGTAATTGACCCTCGCGATTACATGACAACCAAAGCCGCTGTGACTCGAGTAACTCTTAAACGTGACATAAGTCACGGGTCGATACGCGTAACTCCTAAGAGCCGCCCGTTAGTCAGAGACGCACTGGAATGACAATTGACTGAATTTAGCCATGGTTTGGACTTCGAGACTAGAGGCCGGACATTCGGAGATCACAATGGAGTAAATTTGGACGTCGTTTCATCGAGGAGTTATTAAGGTTAGAAATTGTCCCGTATAGACTAGAAAAGCGAAATTCGAACCGACGAGCGAAATCGACCTTTTTACCCATAGGATTAGCACACTTTCCAAGGACAAAGCAAGGGCAAAGTGGTCATTTGTCCACCCCAAGCCACCAGCCGAAATCCCAAGGGCACCATGGTCATTTGACCTTTAAATTATTGGAGATTGAGAAGACAATGTGATTGGATATTTTCCCTAAGACCTAACCCCATCAAATGGTCATTCCTAAGCACTATTCCATGTCCTTTGCCCCATCAACCACCCCACTAGCATTTTTTCCCTCCAAAACTTCCATTGATATCACTCACTCTCCCACTCCCTTCATTCATTCGGCCGACTTCTCTCTCACTCTCTCCCTCTCTCATTCGCTCTCTCTCATTCTCCCTCTTGCCGTCGCCGCTCCCTCTCTCGGCCAAACCGCGGCCCGCCGCCACCTTGCCGCCGCGCCACCACCTCGAGCCGTCACCCACATCACCTCCTCCCTCCCTTGAGCCTCGGTGAACCGCCGTCCAAGCCTGTAAGCCGCCCGTGCCGTCGCCCAACCGAACCGTGTGTGTGTGTGTGTGTGTGTTCTTAAGGCTGTTCTTGGAAGTTCTTTGCTTGATCTTGAGGTAAGTTGCTCTTAGTGCTTGGATAGACATATTAAGAGGTTTAAGGCTTGTGGTAGAAGTAGTATTAAGGTTTGTTTGTGGTGATTGTCGCCTAGGACCCCGCGGACCAGATCAGACCGCCGTGCGCCGCGCCTCCCCTCGCCATTTGCCGCCAATTCCGCCTAGCTTTTGGACTTGGTAAGCTCCCCTAACCCTTTGTTAGGACCTTGAGTGCATGGAAAGACCTTATGGGGTTGATTTGGTAGCTTTTAGGAGGCTGGTTCGGTGGAGTTCTATAGAGATCCGAAATTGCATATTGTGATCAGAATTTTCATGGATGAGTTTTGATGATTGAATGTTAGGAACCATGGATAGAATGATTTGGTGGATGTCCTAGGGAGTGGGCCGAATGCCCCATGGTGTCTTAAGACTAGCTAGAGCTTGAATTATATCTAATTGAATTGATGGAATTCTAATTGAGGCTTAAGAGTGTTCGGTTTAGGGGAGATTGTGCGAGCACGTTTAGTAGACGACTTTTAACTTATGGATAGTACTCTAGTCGAGGAAATGGCAAGAAGTTAAATTGAGCTAAGTGGCCCTATGTTAGCAATTTTGGGTCTAATGTGATTAACTAGTGAGTCATAAGCCTTAATTGATTGATGTGCCATTGATGGTGTGGCATGGCCGAATGGCCATCTTGGAAAGTATTGATTTATCTCAATTGATGTGTTATCGACCGCATGATATTGCCATGGACTTGAATTGTTGAATTTTACGACGTATCGCCATGATATGGGATGGTAGCTTGAGGGGTCGAATCGAGCCCAATTTGATGTGAGTGCGCATGATTGAGTTAATTATGTCGATGGAAAGAAATTATAAGTATACGTATGTGAGGCATCCTGATGCGTTAAACGCGGGATGGACCTGAGGCGTTAAACGCGGGTCATGTCATGGCTAAGGATAACCTGAGGCGTTAAACGCTGGTTCCTTGATCTCTTAAGCCTGATGCGTTATTACGCGGGCTAAGCCATGAGAGTTTGATTATATCATACATGTGGATTGTCTGCCAGTGATGAAATGTTAAGTGCCCAAGTACAAGTCCTGCTTAGCCTAACTTGTGAATTGCATGACTAAATATGTTTCTAATTGAGTTATTATATGTCATTACCTGCTGTTTGATTGCTTGGCCATTGCATGTGTTTGGGAAGTGTCTGGAAGTCCCAAGGGTTTAGCTTAGGGTTAGGCTAGCTTATTGAGTATATCTCACCCCGTCGTGGGACCCCCATTTTCAGACCCTAAGCCCTGACCATGCCGCCGCCGCCGATTTTTGGGGTACCCGTCTGGATAGAGCAGTATTCCACGGAGTACCCGGTGAGAGAGGGGAAAGCTTAGATTAGGAAGTATGGCACCATCTGGATGGATATAGGCTTAGCAGATTGGAGGGCGGACAAGTTTGCAGCATGGTTCTACCGTGAGGGAGACCTTGAGGTTGGGCCGCTGAGGACTTTTGACGTGCCAGGGGATGTCATTGGCGAGCAGGATCCTTCGATCGTACACCCTGCTGATGGGGAGCTCACTGACTCCGAGACCGCACCTGATCCAGATCTTCCGCCGGCACCGTCTCAGAACCCCGAGATTGATGGCGACATCGTGGGGCCCTCTGATGCCGAAGATCCCATGGAGACGGACGAGTCCGAGCCCGAGGAGGATGAGGCAGAGCTAGACGATTCCGAGGACGAGCCTTTGGAGGAGGAGTACAACCCTGACGGAGAGGCCATCTACTATGATCAGCCTGAACCCGAGGATGAGGCAGATCCAGAGCCAGAGTTTGAAGAAGAAGAAGAAGAAGAGGAAGAGGAAGAGGAAGACGAGGAAGACCTGGAGGAGTACGACCCAGTACACCGCGAGGATCCCGATGAGGACCGCGAGCTCGACCCTTAGATAGTCTAGTCATCCATGACTTTTTTGGAGTTCCACTTTTGAGTAGCACCTGACCCTTATTAGCCCGTCGTCTCTTTTGATTAGGCTAACCATCTCCCCTGATCCCAAGTGTTGTATTCCAGTTTATGTTATGTTGTAAAGTGAATCGTATGCTATGCTATGACTTAATTAAGTGTCTTACCTCCCCCAAACCTTTTCACGTTTAACTGTCTAGGAGTTTTGCATGACGTTGCTGCATGTTCATTTAAGTTCCATTGCCCACCGTGTGTTCCATAGATTCTGGGTATACTTCGAACGAGCAACTGGTTGTAAGGCGATGATGTGCGCCATGGGAGGACTCGGGGCGTTACACTACAGCTATGTCCTCTAGCTTTGGCTCCTCTACGGTCGGATCCACTACGGCAGCTAAGTAAGCTTGACATCCTTCGTCCAATAGCCTAGTCACCTCAAGTGACGAAATCAAAGGGATTGAGGTTCCTCCTCGACTTCCCACAAACTCGAATCTAGGGCGATCATTGGGATGGAAATGAATCACCCTGCTACCACAATCAACGACAGCTCTCTGCCTACTCAACCAATCCATTCCAATAATCACATCAAAGTCAAACATGGGAAGCACAGCTAAATCTATTCGTTCCTCACTACCCCCAATGACTATCTTACAATCCGAACAACCTAAAGAAACCAGCACTTTATCCTTTAAAGGGGTGGTAACATGCAATATCACTTCTAGTGGTTTCAATTCAATTCCGACCAAATCAGCAAACTGAGCAGATATAAACGAATGCGATGCTCCGGGATCAAACAAGGCATAGGCAGCATGATCACATAAAGTAATCGTACCTGTGACCACGCCAGGCGCGTTCTCCACCTCCCTACGCGCCACAGCATAAACTCTTTCTTGAGCTGGCGGCCTATTGGCATTGTTCTGCGGAGCTCCCGCCTACGGTCCCGCTAGCGGCCGGTTCCCTTGGGTCTGAGCTCCTGGTGCCTGACTCGGGCAGTTCCTTACCTGATGGCCCAACTGGCCACACTTGAAGCAAGCGTCTGTCCTGCTCGGGCAAGGTCCGCTCCCATGCTTCCGTCCACACAAGCGGCAGTTCCAACTCGGCCGGGGAGCAGGCTTGCTAATGTTCCTTCTGATCGGAGGGACGAAACGCCGGTTGCTCACCATCGGCCTTTTGCCGAACTGGCGGTTATCCCTCACGGGGGTGAACCGCGATCCAGATGCTACTCCTCTTTCTCTCATGTCCCTTTCCACCAACTGACCTCTTTCATAGATGGCGTCATAGCCCTGTAAGTCCAACAGCACCAACTGGCTGCGAAGGTCGGGTCTCAATCCATCTCTGAACTTTCTCGCCCTATCCTCAGGGTTTTCGACCATTCTCGGGGCATACTTAGACAGTCTTGCGAATTCGGCCTCGTACTAATCGATGGTCATCTGATTCTGTCGAAGATTCTGAAATTCAATCATCTTCTGTTCTCGAGCCGCTCTGGAGAAATACTTGGCAGTAAACACTTTAGAGAAGACAGTCCAGTTGGGTTCTGTGCCTTCTGGAAAGATTCTTCCCTTGGTGGCCTTCCACCAATCATTCGCCGTACCCCGTAGCTGGTACACAGCCAGGACTACCTTTTCAGCCTCAGTACAACCCAATGCCTCAAAGGCCTTTTCCAATTCTTCAATCCAAGTAGGGGCAGTTCCAGGGTCCCCTGTACCATCGAACTTTGGTGGCTTCAGCTTCATAAAGTGTTCCATCAGCTGGCCCATCCCTCGATTTCCTTGTCCATGGGCGTTGCCACCATCATTACCATAACCATTGTTCCCGTTATTCCCGTTTGCTAGGTTGGCAGCAGCGACTGCAGCTTCTGCAGCCTAGGCAACGGCAGCAGCTCTCTCTTGGGCTTGCCTGCCCATTAAGTTCCCAATCTCTTCCAAAATCCTCATAACTCCGTCATACCTAGGATCTTCTACCGCTTGCGGCCTAGAGCTAGACGCTCCTCCCGTACCTCTAGTCCGGTTACTCATCTCGCTAAGTTTCACAACACCTGAGCCACTATAATTCCATTCAGGAATTAGAGACCTAAGTCATCTACTTAAGTCGAACAAGGCTACGCTATACTCATAGCAGCAATCATAGTTAAAGCAACCATTAAGAGCATCATAACGAGGGAATCACCATTGCACCACGCAATCAGTTGTCTCTGCAACTCAGCCAAATAAAATCAATTACCCAACCAAGCAAGCAGCAGTCAACACTCAGTGCCAAGTACGAAGCCTTATAGCCTTAAGCCTACCAAAGATGACGCCAGTCAATATGCCAATCGCAAGCGCCATTTCGCATGCCATGCATTCTATGCCTAACTCTAGCGGATTTCCTAAGGTCTTGCTACCCAATACTCCTTGAATCAATACACCTTATTACTCCAATCCTCAATCGGCTTGATCGAGCTGACCTTGCTCTGATACCAATTAAACGAGGATGTAACGCCCCGAGTCCGTTCGAGCACGCGACATCACCCTACTGCCTTAACTTGCAATACGATACCCAGGATCCAACGGCACGCACTAGACAATGAAACGTATATGCACATGCGGAAGCGACACTCACAACTCCTACCAAATGTATAACATGATGACTTAAGGAAAACAGAGCACTTAATCATAACATAGCACGACATCAGTTTTACAACATAAGCATAGATAGAAAATACAACACTGGGGACCAGGGAAGCGGGTCAGCCTAATCAAAAGGGAACATCTAGACCAAAAGTTAGGCACTACACAAAAGTCACTCCTAAAGGTCAAGGGCACCTATGGCTACCTGGGGGTCAGGCTCGCGGCTGGATCAGTCATGGCCAGCTGCGGGGTGGTACTCTACCCAGTCGCCCGGCTGCACCTCTTCAGGAACTTCGTCTTCTGACTCGGATTCGGTGAACACTAGGGCATCGTCCTCCTCTAGGTCAGACTCCCAGACAATGGGCTCGCCATCGGCACCTATAGCCTCCCACTCGAATCCTACCTCCTCCGTAGGATGGTCGCCGGCGTCAGAAGGCTCGACGATCTCGCCATCAGCAACGGGGTTCCGGGACGGTGCTGGCGGGAGATCTGGATCAGGGGCGGTCTCGGAATCGGTGAGCTCCCCATCAGCTGGATGTACAATCGAAGGATCCTGCTCGCCAACGGTATCCCAGGGCACGTCAAAAGTCCTCAGCGGCCCAACCTCAAGGTCTCCATCACCGGTAGTACCAAGCTGCGAACCTATCTGGCCTCCAGCTCGGCAATCCCACGTCCATCCAAATAGTGCCATACTTCCTAATATAAGCCTTCCCTTCTCCCACTGGGTATTCTGCGGAATACTGCTCCACCCACACAGGTACCCCAAAAATCGGCGGCGGCGGCGGCGGCATGCTTAGGGTTTGGGGTCTGAAAATGTGGGTCCCACGACGGGGTGAGATAAACTCAGTAAACTAACCCTAACCCTAACCCTAGACCAGGCACAAGGGACTTCCAGACACTCCCAAACACATGCAATGACCAAACATGCAAAGGTAGGCAAATGGCACTCAACAGCTCAAATAGAGTATAATAGGGCATCCAATTAACATTTTATAGATTGACTTGGCTTCGTACTTGGTAACGTGGCACTTATCAGTATGTAGCATAAGGATAGCTTATAATCATAATATGGTTGCACCTCGCATGGCAGAGCCCGTGTAATAACGCATCAGGCTTATAATATCGTGGAACCCGCGTTTAACGCCTCAGGTTATCCTTTGCCATGACATGACCCGCGTTTAACACATCAAGTCTATCCCGCGTTTAACGCATCAGGATAATATACGCACATAGGCCCATAATTCAACCAATTATAGCATAAAACAATCACATGTGCATAACGTCCATACAAGGACCACTTGGCCACTCTAAATCACAATCCCGTACCGTGGCACATCATTATATCACAAACGATGAAGGCCCTTAACATATAACATAATTACTCGCATTTCAATCACAATGCTTCATTTCAAGCATTAAGGCCATTTTAGGTACCAATCCTCGACAAGACAATTATGTTACGATCTCAATCAATTGGGGCCAATACGACATCCTACAATAAGTCTCATTTTCAATTAAACAAGTTGCTTTCTACCCCTATACCAATCGGCCATCACAATCTCATAGGCCAATCACGCCATAACACCACAAAATGCATCAATTCACCACATAAAGCCTAATGCACAATCATTGTCCCCATTCACCCATTAAATAACATCATATTGCTCATGATCAGAATGCTACAAGGCCGCTTGACCATTTTTCAATGACGCATCATGCAACTCTCCATAGGGCCGATCACACCTAGGCACCATTTAGAATTTCACTAGTTCCAACAAGCTAAATTCAAGCTCTAACACTTCTAAGGGTATCGTGGGGTATTAGGTCAGCATATAAGGGTATCTACCAACCTATTTAAACTATGATTTTCACATTCCAAACATTAATTTCCATCTAGCACAATCAGCCCTCTAAAACCCAATTTCGGGTTTCCTATGCACCAAGCCAAAACAGCCCCTTAAACATTTCAAAACCAACTCTCACTTGGTCCTTCCATCACCATGGTCCTAGTATAAGGTTAGGGGAAGCTTACCAAGTCTTCCAAAGCTAAGCAAAGCCGGCGGCAACGGCGGAGGAGCGGCGTGAGTGGTTTGGTCCGGCGCGATCAGACCTGGTCCCTAGGAAAAATCCACCATTTACCAAGCTAACTTAATGAGAAACACTCCTAACACAAGCCACTAACCTCTTAACATGTCTACCTAAGTACCAAAGGCCACTTACCTCAAGAAAATCAAAGTTTTCCCCAAGAACTCCTTCGGTTCTTCCTCGGTCCGAATCTGGTCGGCGACGGCTCGGGCGGTCCCGGGCTGAACGGCGGCTCCCAAGGCGGTCTAAGAGGAAGAGGTGGTGGTGTTGGCGAGGCCTCGAGGTGGCGGAGTGGCGGCCGGTGGTCGTTCCTCCGTGAGGGGAACCGAGAGCGAGAGAGAGAGTGTGGCGACGGGAGGGAGGAAGAGAGAGCGAAAATGGGAGAGGGAGGGATCTGATGGGGTGATGGCCAAATGAAGAGGAGAGGGAGAGTTAAGAGGGAGAGTGTTTTTGGAGGGAAAAGAGTGAGTGGAGTGGTTCATGGGGTAAATGACATGAATAGGAACCTTGAATGACAAGGTTTAGTGGGGTAGGTTTGGGGATTTTGTCAAATCAATTGTGTCTCTCCAAAATCAATAATTCAACCTTCAAAATGACCATAATACCCCTCTAATTTCGGCTGGTGGCTTGGGGAGGCAAATGACCACTTTGCCCTTGTTTGGTTTAAGAGAAAAGTGCACTAAACTAGGGGTAAAAGGGTCCTATTTCACTTGGCGGTCCGAATTTCGCTTTTCTAACCTATACGGGACAATTTCTAACCTTAATAGCTCTCCGATGAGGCGACGTCCAAATTTACTCCAATGCGATCTCCGAATGTCCGACCTCCAATCTCGAAGTCCAATCTATGGCTAAATTCAGTCAATTGTCATTCCAGTGCGTCTCTGACTAACGGGCGGCTCTTAGGAGTTACGCGTATCGACCTGCGACTTATGTCACGTTTAAGAGTTACTCGAGTCACGGCGGCTTTGGTTGTCATGTAATCGCGAGGGTAATTCGCTAGTCCCGAAGGTTACGACCGTTAGGAATCGATTTAGGTTAATTCGCAAATCATGTCATGGTCATACGGAATCACCCGTGAACCAATCGCACGACACTAGCAAATCGTTCTAAAGCCATTCTTAGATCGACCTTGAGCGGTTCAGAATATTCCCTCGACGATCCTTATGGTCAAAGTACCGACTCGTGGTTAAGTTCTTTGGTCCACGTACTTTAAATCCTATACGGCCATTCCCCATTGGTTAGTCGACTCAAGAGTGATCAGTTCTGAGCGAGATTAACTGGAATACATCGATAGACATTCATTCACTGATAAGTTTCGAGATAGGGTCAGAATTCAGGATGTCACACAAGACATACCAAAAGAAGATCTCGTAACCGTTGGAGATCGCCAAAGGAAAGTCTTCCCCGTTCGGATCAAATCTCCCATACAATTATGATCCTGGGTTTCCATAGATGATTTCACTCATTTGGAAAGTCGTATGTTTGTCTCCTTGATTTCACATCCTTGATTGATCTGATTACTACAACGGTTACAATCGAGCTGGATCATTCTTGAGGACGCATCCTTAATTAATCCTCAAGAATGATCCAGCTCGATTATATCCGTTGTAGTGTGTCAAATAAGCACATTTGAAAGTCCTCTTCAAGTTCTGATTACTGCACGTGAATACTCCACTCAAAACTTTAGCATCAGTCCAACGTCTGAGCTATCCCCACTCAACGTCCAACGTCTGAGTTATCCCCACTCAACGTCTGAGCCCCAACCAGCATCTGAGTTCCCTAGAAATCACATCTGAGCAAAACCTTTTTGACAGATTCAATCCTATACATCCCCGCATCAAAGGATAATCTGCAAAATAAGTATTCCACGGCATTATCTCGAAACTTAAGAGTATTTGGGATTGTTTGGTCAATTTTAAAATCACATAGGGTTTTTCTCAACACCGTTCCCTTTAGATTGGCAAAGAGCAGATATGGATGGTGCAAGTCGGCAAGGGCCACTTGGGTAGCACAATGCCAGGCGCTCGTCACCGGGGACGACCGAACCTAGGTGACCTTAGCCAACGACGCTAGATTTGGCTCGCCGGCGGCCTAAGCCCTTCATCGGTCGGCGAAGGGTTTTGATTTTTTTCAAAAAAACAAAGAAATATGTAGCCAAAATCTCTTTACAATTTTTTTTTTTACAAATATTGCTCAACCCAAAGTTGCATTTCAAAGGATTTTTTTTTTATTAAACATCATTTGCATTTCCTATAGCCACTTATGCTAAATACATTTGCATTTTCTCAAAACCCATTTTCAAAGTCGAACCAAACACATCCTTGCAGTAGGTTTAGTCATATAAATTTTTAATTAGGATATGACTGCAAATGTTATGATATGATGTTATTCATTTATTTTGATATATCATATCCACTATTTGGTGAATCGCAGTAATAAAGCCGGATATTTTAATATCCTATCATTTGCATTAATTTGTATAAATGACATATCAGTGTAATGAATGCAAAAATTTGCCAAACATTTATGGTAAAAATCTCTCATGAAACTCTTGCCCACTTTATTTTTATTTGCTTATTTTTTTAAAATTTTTCGTCTCTTTTTAATTATTTTATTTATTTTTATTTCCTTTTCCCCTTCCATCGTTCTCTAATAAAAATTTAAGTAGTAAACTATACCGATATACCTAAAACACTAAAATACCTAAAACATGTAACAAATAAAATTACCAAACCTATATATACACATACGTCTCTATATTGAGGTTATATTGTGATATGAAATAAACCACAATATACAAATAAAAATAGGAATAAATGAAAAAAAAATTATGTCATTTTTTCGTGATTGTGAACTATTTAATATTACAACTAGGCAGATATTATTTTAAATTCATTAATTTAAGAAGCTTGTTATTTGAGGGAAAAAATTATTCGGGAGATTCAAAATCTTATATGCCTTTATCCCATCTTCCAATGGGATAATTTAATTCGGTTATATCTCCCTTATATCCAACTTATAATGTCTCGAACAGGCAGCAAAGGTAGAATAGAATAAATTTTATTATGACTACAAAACATGGCCTTATCGATGGATTGTATTTCACTGACATATCATTCTCGACACTTAGCCATTTCTGATTCATTCTCCAGTCTCACAAGTATGGGAAAATTAACACAAAAGCCATAAACTTGTTGTAATTGTGCCAAAACCTTTCTTGTTTGCCGATTTAGTCCTAAACCTTTTGCAATTATACCAATTCCGTTCATCCGGGGAATTTTGACCGGCCAACGTTGACATTGACGCCAGCTGGCCGGTGATCGAATATTTTTAAAAATTTTAATATTTATTTTCTTTTCCCTTTTTCTCTTTCTTTTTTAAGTTAACAACACAAAAAATCCCAAACTGCCCCAAATTGGTACATCTGTGATAAATTTATCATAAATTATTTTTTTGATCACGAAAAACTCCAAACTGGTACACTAGTAATAAATTTACATTAAACTATTTTTTATCATAAAAAACTCTAAACTAGTACACGTTTGACAAATTTACTATAAACTATTTAATCACAAAAAATTCAAATTGGTACACCTGTGACAAATTTACCATTCATTAAATTAGGTTAATATCACAAGAAATCTCAAATTGATATAGCTGTGACAAAAAAGAGGATAAAAACCCTAAACTAGTGCATCCATAAATTGCCACGTGCCATCTAACTCAACAATTTGATGGTTAAATTTAACGAAAATTAATAAAATGTAAATTTATCAAAGGTGCACTAGTTTGTGTTAAATTTGTCACAAGGGTAACAATTTGAGGTTTTTTTGGTCAAAAAAATAGTTTTTGGTAAATTTGTCGCAGTATACCAGTTTATGATTTTCTGTGGTATTAATGTTTTTTTTTAATTCCCCTCCCCACTACTTTTTGACGATCGGCAAGACTCCATTCTTCGCCAAACACCTTCTTCATTCTCTCTTTATTTCCGTCCACCCGGCGACCGGCCAGAGGATGGCGGGCGAGAACCCAAGTCCCCTAAAGCTCTCTCGTCCAAGACGATGGAAGAGAGGGAGACGTGAGATCTGGTTTTGACCTTTTCGATGGTTGCCCCGGCTCGGCTTCCGGAGGCGCATGTTATAACAGTGTCGCCGAGGGAAGGGTTGCATAAAGAAAACAAAAAAGAAATTCTTGAGAACGAGACTTGAGTCTCGTGCCAGCTCTTCTTCCTCGTCTTCTTCTTCCTCTGAGATGAGAGACCCTTTTGTGCGCTCTTATAAAGAACCCGCGCTTTACCCTCTCTAGACCACACACGCAAGCAAGCGAGCCATTGAGTTCCTCACCTTTTTCTGCCACTTCTTTTATCATTCTCTCTCTGTCTTGTTCCTTCTTGTTTTCTTGGTCTTCTCTTGCTTTTCTTTTGAGTTCTTGCTCAGCTAGGAGTCTTCTTATGTTTATAAGAAGTCTCCATACATGGGTTTGTAGATTGTTTTTTTTTTTTAGGTCAAAGGTTCGTCAAACTAACGAGCGAGTATGCGTCTCCCTAAACGGTTGATGAATTGATTAGAGCTGGAAGATTTTTGAGGGATTTGAAAAGAACAGAGAGAGATAGTCATAATAGGCTGTAATTTGAGAGAGAGAGAGAGAGAGAGAGAGAGAAAATGGAGAAGGTGAATTTTGTGAAGAACGGAGTCCCGCCAGGAAGAGGAGGGGAGGGGAGGGGAAGAAGAGAAGAAAGAAAAAAAAAGATTAAAAATTCGATCGATTGCCGGCCAAAATTCGTTGGATAAACTGAATTGCCCCTACAAAAGATTTATGACTAAATTGATAAAAAAAAAGTTTATGATTGAATTGAGATAATTGCAATAAGTGCAGAATTTTTTTTAGTAATTTTCCCCGTAAGTATTTGTAGGACTCATGACTCTAAACACCTGGAATATTTTTTATTTTTATTTTACATCAGCAGGTACTCAAACCTACATACATTCTTGTTAAAGCAAACGAAGGAATCATATCCATTACCCTGTATTTTCACAACTTTCATTTAAGTTTTAAAAGGGCATTTGCAAATGAAAAACCAACCTGTTGATCCCATGGATACAGGCTATGGGACACGGACTCGCCTTTTTTTAAAAAATTTTCCGCTTAGGACACGTCCTTGCGTGTTCGGCGATAAAAGAGACTGCCCACTGGCGAGAAGCGACTAAGGCGTATGAGAACTTTTCTGTTTCTGGTCATTATTTTTTAACAGAAATATTTTTTGTGTTTATGTTCCTGACTACGTTTTTTGAGAATAGAAACACGTTTGGAAAGTTAAAAAAAAATAATTTTTTGTCATCGGCGGTGGCGGTGGCGGCGGCGAGCGGGCGAGTGATCGTCGTCGGGCGGCGGCAAGCGGGCGGCTGGTGACTGGCGGTGGCGACCGGTGACCGGCGGCAGCGGTCGGCGGCGGGTCGCGGCTACCGGCGGCGGCGGCGGGTGGTGGCCGCGTTAGCGGTGGTAGGTGATGATTCCAAAAGTGTTTCAAAAAGTGTTCTAAAATTCAGAAGCAATTTTTTTTTTTTCAAAAGTTCGTGGAACATTTTTGAAATATTTTTGAATCGTACGCATTTTTATTCCTAATCCCAAAGTGTTCTGGACACTTTAGAATAGAAACACTCTCACTCGAGTTTTTTTTTTTTTTTTTGACATGCACACCTAAAGCCCTAAAGCCCGACTCTTTTGACCTAATAACTCATCCCTCCCGTACGCCACTACGCCCGACTATCCTCTCCCTCTCCCTCTCCCTCTCGATTGCCTCCTCTCCCGATTGCTCCTCTCTTCCTCGCGACGCCTCCCTCGCGGTTGCCTCTTCTCCCGATTGCCTCGCCTCTTCCTCTCGCGAGTCGCGACGCCAGCTCCTCGCGACGCCTCCCCTCTCGCTTGGAGAAGTCGCCCCTGCTTCTCTATTTACCTGGTGAGTTGGGTTCCCTCGAGGTCGACGTCGTGACTACTAAACATTCTTTCTCGTGGTTGTGAGATTTGTGCTTATGATTCGATTTTGTTGAGTTCCCCTTCTTATGATTCGATTTTGTTGCCTCTGGTGGTTCATCGTTGAAGTGATCGGACAGGAGTTTGAGAATTAAACAGGAAACTGCACATTGTCGCTTTTGTGATTTCGGCCATGGTCATCTCTAGATATTCGTCGGGGCGGTGCCTTTTCAATTAATGATTGCTCTCTTACTACGAGTAACAAATAAGAATCCAACAATGTCCGTTTCTTCCGTTCTGGAATTGTTGATTTGCAGCTTGATGTTGGAGCCATTTCCGCTTTTACGTTCATACGTTGCTTTAATCGAGTCATAAGCTGTTTTGTTTTCTTCTGAATTCGTCATGTATGTGTGAAACTTATATGATCTTGATGGGAGTTTCGGTGTTTTCTGTTTCCCAATTTGTTGTTTCTTAGGAATTGACACGGCACTGGAGCTGGGCTTACTTGGCAGTACAAAAAGCTGGGAAAGCAAGTATGCCTGCTCTTCCTCGATTAGTCAATCTTCTAGTTCAGCACTGGAATTTCAGCATCTAATTCTGCTTATTGCCGAATTGCATCAGTAAGTAATCTACCTTGCTTTTTTGCCAATGGATTTCATAAAAATGCTGATATCCTTGTTGTATTATTGTTGGAATCATAAAAAAAATTAATTTATCGTGTGTATATAAAAATATACATATAATATACAACCGTGTCTCAGTGTGTTGGAATTCTCTATTTTTTGAGAACTGCCGTGTCGGCATGTCGTGTCGTGTCGCGAGTCATGTCCCGTGTCCGTGTAACATAGGATATAGGCACAACGTCGCGCACCTCAAGATTTTACAAAATGGTTTGGAGAAATCAATAGCTTTTATGTGTTGCACTGTTGCTCTAATAAAGGCTCTTGATTTTCGTCTGTAAAGATTGTTGCAAAAAGGTATTTAACACATTAAAATCCTTTGCAGATTGATCGAGTTCAAGAAAAACCTGTCTTAAATTACTACGACTTCCTTCTGAAAAGAAGCGATCTCCTTCTACCATAGATTGTATTTCTTTTAAGGGTGCACTTGTTTCGGCGGAGAACGAATTATTTGAGGAATATTTTTCTAAAGATGATTGCTTGTATTGTTTGAAATAATTAGTCAACGAAAAATGCTTTTCAAATTATTCGGAGCCTTAGCAGAGCTATTCTTTCTAGTGCAAGGCCTCACTTGGTTGAACTGGAGCCATTGAAGCTCGATTTTCGAATCGGTGTTAACTTCGTGTGCCCGGTTTGTGCTTTTGTATAGTTCTTGAGCCGCAGCTGCTTAGGTTTTCGAGCTAATGGGGGAAGAGAAGCCAAGGAGCGTGCCTGCTTTGCCATGGATGAGGAGCCCGGTCGATGTCAGTCTTCTTCAAGAATGCTCGCTCGATCTCATCCCTTGTCTTGATCCCAGGTAGTTTTCGGCAACTTATTGGGAGCAGTTTTCTCGTGTACATATTAATGCCTGAAATATTAGGTTTTGTGTCTTCTTGTAATTGCAGTGGTTTAAAAATTTCATAGCTGAAAGGGGTTTTGAGTTTTTACTGGCACAATGATTTTGAATTCATGAAAAAGCCCACTGAAAGTTTTGGAACTTCTCTTTTTCATTAGAGATCTTCAAGGCGGGAGGTGTTGAATTATGATCTGTGAGCTCCTTCATTTGGATCAATGATGCTGGAATAAAAGGATGCTGATAAGTGTCTAGGACAAATAAGACTGACAAAATGTTATCTATGCATATTTGTGAAACGGGAAGAAAAAGAAGGCTAGAGGAACATGAGCAGTGCATCTCTATCTTCCTTTCAATGAGTAGTGAAATAGGATTCTGCTGCGTCAGTGAGCTGCCAACCTCTATGAGAAGTCCTTGAAGATTATAAGGACTAAAAAGGATCTGAGTTTTTGTTCTGATAGGAAAAGCTTTGAGCGTTGAAATATGCTACATGTTTGAATTGCTGAAACGGCCATTTTGGTTGCTGTGATCAGATGTAACTCTGATGCTAGAATTTTGTTCCTTCAAACATTAATTTATAGTTATCACTTTCTTCGGTTAATCTTTGTGGATACATTAGACAATTTAGCTTAAGTACATGAAGGGGCCTTTGATTTAATTAATCCACTGAGCTCTCTGTATAAATTCCTTTGTATATATGGATACGTAATAAAGGATTTTATATAACGTGAAAATTCAACTGCTACGGAAATGTACAAGGAAAGAAAGAAAGATAGAAAGAAAGAAAAACAGAAAGCAAAGAGAAACATCACGAGACTGTGGAGTCAGAGCAAGATGTCCAGAGCTGAATTAAAGATAACAACATGGAAACATCTGGAGACTATAGAACCTTAAAAAATCTTTTATTGGTGTTCCTTCCAGATGCAAAACTTGCGATAAAGTGGTGCTGCACTCGTGGCTTCTTAAATTGAGCCTCCTTTATAAGCGTTTCCCAACAGTTAAAAAGATGGATGCCATCACTTGGTATAGCTCTTGCCACCATAGACGAGCTAAGAATCATGTGATTCTCAAAGGGCCTTTACAGTCATTGCTCTAGCATTATGTTCTCTCATATAATCTCTCTCTCTCTCTCTATTGTTTTAATTGTTGTTCTTTTCATTAGGTTGAAAGGGGCATTGCATAATATGGGCATTACTTCGTTATTCCCTGTCCAAGTTGCGGTCTGGCAAGAGACAATTGGGCCTGGTGCTTTTGAGCGAGACCTTTGTGTCAATTCACCAACAGGAAGTGGGAAAACTTTGGCATATGCTTTGCCGATCGTGCAGGTTTTATCCACTCGTGCTGTGAGATGCCTACGTGCATTGGTGGTCTTACCTACTCGAGACTTAGCATTGCAGGTTAGGGACCTACTAGTATTTTTGTTGCCAGTGTTTCTTTAAAGCTGGATTCTTGTGCTATCTAATGTAAAAAATGTGGATCTGCCATTTCCAGAAACGTGAATGCCATGTCTGTATGTAGTTTCTCCATAGATTGGCATACTCTGTGGAAGCTTTTTAATAAGTTTTGTCATTCATTTCCAAAGTAGGTCATATAGAAGAATTAAATTTGTCACTCCTGGATATATACCGTTATTCTTTCTTTTTCTTCAGGTTAAGGAAGTTTTTGATGCAATTGCACCTCCTGTTGGTTTATCTGTTGGTTTGGCAGTTGGTCAGTCTTCGATTGCTGACGAAATAGCTGACCTTATAAAGAGACCGAAGCTTCAAGCAGGCTTCTGCTATGATCTTGAAGGTCCTCCAGTTGAGCTACAAAGTGCTGTGGATATACTGGTGGCAACCCCAGGAAGGCTCGTGGATCATATTAATTCCACTCATGGATTTACTCTGGAGCATCTCTGCTATCTGGTATGCATTTTTTTTAAATAAGCTTGCAGATTTTTTAACATGAAATGGATTTCCTAATGCTGTCTCTACTGACTGTCAGAAATTTTATTGGCCTGATTGAATCTACATGCTTTTATGGGCGGTGTTATCCTGAATTGTTATCCTGAATTTGCAAGGGAGAGTGAATTCTGTCTCCTAATGTGTGATAGAATTGTTAGTTTCTGCTTGTGTAATGTGGAGAGGCACACGTACCAAGTTTTGGGAGTTCCTAATGGAGTGGTGAAAATGGAGCATGAACCTAGTGATCCATCCTCTAAGCTGTGGTTGTTACAATTTTGAGTTGTTGCATTTTACTTGTGTCATTCTACAAGTTAAAATCACTAGCTATGCTACCCTTGTCAAAAGTTGCCGGTTTGTTCATCAGAATATAACATTGTCAAGTATGGTGGAGACGAGAAGACCAGATGAACCATCGGTTGATTTATTTTTGCTTTATAGTGTCAAAGCTTATTTGGAATTTGTTTTGTCTGTGGTGCTTCCATTTCTCATGCCTCGCTTTAAATGTAAGGTGTCTATTTCCAAAATAGTCTTTTAAGATTTTGTGATTTTACGATATCAATGGATCTTACGGTCCCCTCCATTAATTCTTTGTGGAAAAGTGATATTTGACAATCTTCTTAGCATCCATCCCATCACGAGTTTCCAAAATTAGATATGTATTTTGGGAAGAAATCAAAGAAAACCTAACGAAGAACCACTTAATCTTCCTTTTTTCTTTTTAGAGGGACCCCGCTGGGATTTGGAAATAAAAAACACAGCTTGTATATAAAGGAAAATTTGGTTCTATTTCTTTTTCAATGGAACATAAAAGATGGTTAATGACAATTGATGTACTTTGTCTTTTTACGGGGCCTAAATTGTCATTAAGTTGTCTTTTGAAATGTGTAAAGAATTCTGCTGACTCCATTGCTGTATTACTTGCACCTGTCTTCTCAAGGCTTTTCAACTTACGATGACAAAAACATCTATCATCTGTTGCTGCAATAATTTGTTATTCTGCCTTGTCTGGTAGCGACTCCGGCTATCATGTAAGAAGAATTTGCTTTATAGTTTGCACTAAATTTGAGGAAAAGATCATGGTCCTAATTGAATTTGATGTCAAGATTCTACTTGTTTGTACTTGACTCCCGTTCTAAATTATAATTGGCGGCCTCAACCATAGGACCTTGGTACTTCACTTGTTTTTGCTGATATCTTACATCTTACTAGTTGGGATTCAACAAAAGTCACAATTACTTGCAAGATGGCGTAAATGCTAGGTTTGACCTGTCTTCTTTACATGCGGGATTCTAATGTCCATCTTGTTTCCATCAAATTCTGTTGTTTGGAATATGAAGTCTTATATGCTGATAGAACAAACTTCTCAGGTTGTTGACGAAACTGATAGATTACTCAGAGAATCCTATCAATCGTGGCTGCCTACAGTGCTTCAAATGACTAATTCAAACAATGAAGGGTTCTTGAATTCAAAATCTTCTCTTTATTCAGTGTTTGGTTCTTTGAGAACCATAAGAAGATGGTATGTTGTATGAATCCTGTAGCTATAGTCACATGAATAGCTTAGGTTTTGCTGAGATGCTATTTAACTTTTCCTTTTATTGGACAGTTTCTCGTTGAACAATGTTTGCATTTCTTGTGCATGGTCAAGATATGCATAATATATCCTTTTTACTTAGTCTGCATTGGACAGGCTGCTCTAGATTTTTGTTTTACTTTCCATCTTTTTTTTTTCCCTTGGTTTTTTGCTAGTGTTTTATGGTAATACACAAAGACATAAGTTCTTGGAAAAGAGCTGCAAGGTTGCACCTTTGTCACACTAGAATTAAGGGAAGTGGCAGAAGAGGTCGTACCCTTAGCCAAAAGTCTATGTTTCCAGGGTTCTGAGTCTTCTCTTTTTGTACTTCCTTCGACAACAAAAAAAGTGTGACTTGCAATAGGACAAACTGGAATTGCCTTTTCATTTCCTTTATCGTTGCATCCGATAGTTGATTTGATTGTTTGAAAGTTAACCAAACCAGTACTAACTAGTGCTACTAGCCATAGAAAATTTTCTTGCGTTCCTTCAAAAAAGATTAGTGACCCTATATCTAAGGCTTTGTTTTTCTCGTGAAAAATGAGTGATTTAGAAAACATTTTTCTAAAAATGATCACGTATTTTACTCGAAATAATTAGTTAATGAAAATATTTTCATTACAATTAAAAATTTGTGTCTAAACATTTGCGTGGATGATAAAAATAATTTTCCTTCATTCGTTTTTGTAAGCGATATAGGTGATCATTTTTTGGAAAATGTTTTCAATATCATTCTTTTCTGCGGAAAAAACCGGGCCTAAGATTCAATCATTCAACTCCATTATCTGCTGTTGGGATTCTTCTGCAAAGACATGGATAAAGGTCCTGCAAGTCTTTGAATACGGAGGGTTCCATTCATGGAGCAGAAAAATATGGTGATCTTCATTTGGGCCCCACCTGAGTCAGTGGGGGTGGTGGCAGCGGCTTGCCACCGCTGATCATGGTGATGGTGCTTGTCACCACCGAGCTCGCTCTCGCTCTCTCTCTCTCTCTCACATCCCATCTCTTATTTATTTATTTATTTATCTTCTTGTTCTTTCCTCTTTTCGTGGCATATTAAGGAATAGATTGTCTTAGATTTGCAATTATTTATCTTTGCAAATTTTTAGTTTTTAACATTAAAAGGTGCCCAGTCATTGTGACAGTTAGACATTATTAGTGGTGTTGTTTATGGAAGGAGTTGATTGAACAATTATTTCTGGATAAAAGACTTGATTGTTCATAAACAAAATAATAAATTAGAAGACAAAATCTCACGGACCATCAGTTAGGAGACCAAAAGTGGACTTGACCCTTCTTCCTCTTTTTGTGGATTTGTGTTTCCTTGAAGTTTTAGGTACCTCTTTAGATTTGAATGGTTTTGTATTTATCAGACATATAAAGTTGAAAATAATTCCCTGTTTGGCATTCATGTCTAATGGGAGTTTCTGTGCTTCATACTGTTGCAGTGGAATTGAGCGGGGCTTCAAGCGTAAGTCTCACCCTAGGTTGGTGAAGATGGTTCTGTCAGCTACGCTGACCCAGGATCCGAGCAAGCTGTCTCAACTTGATTTGCACCACCCTTTGTTCTTGTCGGCTGGTCAAAGGCGTTATCGTTTTCCAGAAAAGTTGGAATCATACAAACTGGTACGTGTCCATTACGTGAGCCTTTGATATTGAATCCTTGTGAAATGTTTTGAAATTGAAGAAAGAAAATGCAACTATAGTGTCATGATTGCCAGGGAAAGTCTAAAAGGTAATGGCAAAAGATGGTATGGAATGATACGGCGACTTAGATCTGACGGAAGATATAGAATCTAGGGAAATTGTGCAAATGGATGCATCTAGCTAACTCGTCTTGGTGGGATAAGGATTGGTTGTTTCTTTTTAGTGTTCTATATTCCGACAATTTAATTATAGAATTTTCCTTAGTTGAGCTTTGATTGGAGACTGCATCCACTAACCTATCTTATTCTTCTAAAAGTAAAATTAACCGTAACTTCATTAAGTTACTTATATCAAGAGAAGGAATATTAAGGAGAGAGACAAAGGAGCAAGTCAGGGAGCTTTCCTATTTCAGGATGAGCACAGCAGGAGCATCGCTGAGAGAGCAAAGCATCAGATGAGGAATTGCTTTTAGTTTTCATTCATGCCCTTTCTTAGATCTGCACAGAGAGAAGATAAAGTATAAGATGAAGAATTGCATTTTAAGATCATTTTACTCGTTGGTCTATTAGATTATACATGTCTTCTTGCCCTTCCTATGTGCACTTTCTTAATTAAAGGAATTATGATCTCCACCCATGACATATTACGTTCTTTTGACATTACTGTATTCTTGTAGATTGTCTTTACTAGTGGCTTTGTTCTGTTTAATTTAAATGTTATAACTTAAACCCCCATGAGTTTGCTATCTGCTGTTATACTTTAGTGGATGGAATCTTGTGTTAGCATCATATATAAGAAAGAAACTCTCTTGATACCTACACTGCTATGATCAATTTTTTCCCGTATTTTATTGTTTCATCAAGGTAGCTGGATGTGTACAATGCGTTTGCTTGAAAATTACTAAGGTTCATGAGTCTGTCCTTCATTTCTCGCCCCTTGCCTTTGATATTCATATCTTAAGAATGCTGTTGAATATGTTGTAATTGCATCCCGGTTCTGCATGACTACTTTGTTTCATGGATATCTAGTTTAATTGTTTTCAGGATATTATCTTGTTTAATTTGATAAGAGTATGTTTACTTTGCCTTTCACTGGCATAAATTGGTTCCTTGATTTCTGTATGTGGATTGCCGAGTAAGACAAGTTGAACTCCTCATATTCTGCTCTATTCTAATTGATTCCTTATGTCAGTTGCATGTGCCTTTGTCCATTTCTGTTAATTGGATATTACTATTACTTCTATTTCCTGCAAAGTCGATCTATCTGTTGACTGATGTTTTGGGGTGCATGTGTAATGCATTGATGTATGTGCAGATATGTGAATCAAAGCTCAAACCCATCTACTTGGTTGCCCTTCTGCAAAATCTAGGAGAGAAATGCATTGTGTTCACTTCATCCGTGGAGTCAACTCATCGTTTATGCACTTTACTAAATTTCTTTACCGACTTGCCACTCAAGATCAAAGAGTATTCTGGTCTACAACGTCAGTCTGTGAGAAGGTAATACCGAATATTTTATGTAGCAGTGTATACATAAGCGTTGCATGTGGGTTGTAGTTACTAGTGATATTATTTGGTCATTTAGGAATTATTTGAAATATCATATGCTTAAAGACAGTTTCTGTTAGCATGTGAAATCAAGTGTAAAATTTGATGAAGCTTAAGTCTAATACACCTCTCAAGATATGAGCAATAAGGCATCTGCATTTGACTTGTGCAAATCTTAAAGAACATTCAGCGACATCTTGCATTTCATAATATATTTTGATAGGTTTTTCCCAACCGATTTCCTTCCATCTTCACCCTATCTCTTGAATTAAGGACCAAAAGAGTTTTAATGCATGATTCTGCATATCTAAAGATATAGATGAACCTTAACTCATGGACAATAAATATGCTCTGTATGAAATAAAACATCCCAGTTGTTTGCTCACTTATACTACGGATAACAGTCTCTTACATAAAAGTTCGCCATGTGTATCCTAGTCAAGTTCGACAACTGCTGAAAGTTCAACTATGTACGGATGAATCATGAAACAGTGTGATAGGACGAAAAACAAGTGGTCATTCAGAGTGCAATATGGATCAGACTTTTGGACTTAAGCCAATAGAGATAGTACTTTGGAGGTAGGATAGTACCTCAGTCAATTACCTGTATTACTGACTTGAAGGCTATTGAACATAAGTAGGATATGAAGCAAAAACACCAAGTGAAATAAATGGAAAGGGAGCAGTGAGATGTAGGAGAAACATCTCAAAATGATGAATAAATCTTTAGGCTTCAGAGCGAAAGCTTCCTAAGCATCAAACCTAGGGTTTCTTAAGCATCCCGCTTAAGAGAAGAATTGCATCACAAAGTCCCAAAGCAAATGCTTGCAAAATGCAATGACTCACCAACTCTTTTCAAAGGAGAGAATTACAGCAATACTTATAGATTCTCTAAGAGTTCTACTTGAAAGAGGAAACCTCTAAATAAGAAAAATGAGTTAAAATAGGGAACATAACATCCTACTAAAACTTAAAACCCTAAAAATACACGGATCCTAATAGATGACTTCACCAATTAAACTTGAAGAAGATTCTTGATTCCTCTAGGACTTTTATTTGAGTGGCAAAGTCTATCTTCATCATAACTTGTAGTATTTTTTGAACAAATATCATCTTGCATGATTTTGTTAGCTGCATAACACTGCTGGTATTTGATTATGTGCATCTTTGGCTTGCTCTTTTAAGTAAATGGAATCAATACATGAGCAGGGCATAGCTTTATTTTCTTTAGCATCAGCCTGTTTTGAGTAACATAAAAGTCTGTCCTGCAGTAAAACCCTGAAAGCATTCCGAGAAGGAGATGTACAGGTTCTTGTTTCCTCTGATGCAATGACACGTGGAATGGATGTAGAAGGGGTGAGGAATGTCATCAATTACGAAATTCCTCCGTATATAAAGACATACATACATCGAGCAGGCCGTACTGCTAGAGCTGGCCAGACTGGTCGATGCTTCACTTTGTTGCGTAAAGATGAGGTAGGCTGTTTTCTTGCATTTTCTTCTTGACTTGTTGGATTCCTCGGATAAAGAATGTGATCAGTCTGTGTAAGTCTGAAGATTCTCAACTTGCAAGTATGAGAGAGAATCGTTCTATGATCTGTGGGACTTAGCACAGGCATGTTCATCTGGCTTGATACCCCTGTTGCAATGTTTATGAGAATCAGAGTGTCCATTAAAAACAAAACCTACAAAATTCTTTATTATTATTGTTATACCATGCCGGATAATCCATGGAAGCTGTTGTTGTAAATTTGCTATACCATTATGTCCTCGCAGGTTCTGCTTGCTTAAAAGCCATTTGATCTTTTTATTCTGAACCAACATTTTCTGAAAAAAGAAGGTTTTCACGGACAAGCAACCAGATCTTGGATGTGAAGTTTGGTCACATTTCCATGAGTGTGTTAAGCAAACACTAGTTGCTTTACCATATATTATCTTTGTCACATCTGGTGGGGGAAGGAACTTTCCGTGGAGGAGCGAAAACACCAGAAAACACTGATTGTAAATGCACACATCAACGTGCACATTATTTTCTGCTTATTAGTGTTAATAACGCAAGTCGCATCTCAGTGAAGTTATGTAGACATGTCTATCAATCGACAAATATTTTAATTTCCTAGGTCTTGGTACTGTGGAGATTTGAAGCTTCTCAAAGGTATTAATCTGATGGTGTTTGATTTTATTGGATCCGTTTTCACCTGTTAGGTCAAGCGTTTCAAGAAGATGTTACAGAAAGCTGACAATAACTCTTGCCCTGTTTACTTGCTTCCTGCCAGCTCTGTCGAATCCTTTCGCAGTTTATACACATCAGGTAATCTGTTGATTCCTTCTGTCACAGAACAGATGCTGCTTGACAACTTAAGATTTGCTTTTCTGGCCATGACAAATTCACATTTGACCCACCTGCTATTTACTATTTTTGTGTACGAGGGCATTTTCTATTTTTCCTGTCTTTCCTAATGCACGGTGAATGATGATAACAGGAATTCAGCATTTTTTTTGCCCGGTTTCGGTGCTTGCTTATTTGATCTGATCATCAGTGTCTTGTTCGTGGGCTACTGATGGATATTATTTATATGAGCTTAGTAAGTGTGTTTTATGTTTTCTATGTTAGCACTCGAGAAATTAAAAGAGGCGATTGAATCAGAAACGTCCAGAAAGCACAAGCGTGGATCAAAGGCTCCATAAGCAAAGAAAAATACGAAGATCTTGATAGGGGACATCTACTTCTGGAGGTTTTGTTAACTAGATAGTCTAGTTGTAATCAATTATTTGTCTTTACTGATATACAATGTAAATGTTTTGCCCTCTTTATGATTTGCATTATCATGCAAGATCAAGGTTAGTTGTTTTTTAACATTTTAATCAAACCTTCAAAGATAAAAGAACCTTCATCAAAATGACCTACTTCTTTCATCTATCATGGACCTCACTTTATGTTCCCTGAACAACCGTGCAAAATTAAGCCTTCTTCCGGGGCTGATAAGGACCTGAACTTGTGATGATTGGTCGACAGATTCGAAAACCATGGGGCTTGCCGCTGCTATTCGTCTTATGATGCACTTTTCCTCCCATTGATGTAAATGGAAATATAGTATAGTCCACTCATGACGTTATAGGTAAAAATTATTGTTGTCTTTCATACAGGTACTTATATTCCCCTTATATTGAAACTCTAGTACCTTGATATATGTATAGAAAAACCAAGTGTGGATCGCGCCTTGCGATTTTGAAGCCACTTAAGTATCCAATTAAATTGGGGACGAGCTCTCCGAGGAAGAGTCATGTCTCTCGCCACTTACTGTAAATTACTTTGTATAGTTTCAGCTTGACACCCAAAGTCCCAACTAAATCCCTACTGAGTTGGCCACATGACGGGGTAATCATCGTTGCTTTATCTGATATTTTACGTTCTGCTCTTTTGGTAACCATCCCAAGTTGCTGGAATTTTCATAGGCAACATGTGGGTAATTACATCAACATCACCCGTAATTTCCATAGCGGAATTCGGGTTATTGCTATAAATAATTCTTTGGGTGAGTATTGTTTCAGGATAAAACCTGGAATAAGAGAATCAGGCAGGTGGTAATAGGATAGGTTACAGGTTAAAAAAATTAGGGAATCGGTTTTGACGGGTATGTTTCAAGTTTTATCTCATGGAACCTAGAATAAGTTTTGTATTCTATATCTTCGTGCGATCCAGCAATGCTCCATGACGTCTGGTGATAAGTCTGTAATATGAAATCATTAGTCTAATAATCTTGAATGGGATTTTTACTTCATTAATGTTTCATATTCTCCGTAAGTTTAAATATGAGTTGTGGTCAGTGGATTATATGTTAGGATGCACATGTAAGTGAGTTGTGTTAAAGAGTTAAAAAAAAAATATCCTACATCGGAGAATCGAAGTAGTGTAAAGCAGTTAATATATCTATATTGGCTCATAACTCATTAGCTTAAGCTTTTGAGTGAAGGTGAGTTTGATTGGATATGTTAACGGGCTCGAATATGGGCTCCCTCTTGGCAATCTCCCCAGGTTAAGGTGCGCACTCCCATCAAATGGTATCAGAGCCGATGGTTGATGTTCCCCATGTGGTTACTAAGCAGGCCCAAAGGTAGACTTCATGGTTATGAAGTTGGGCTATTCAACTTAAGATAAGTTGATACAGAAGGATACCTGAATTAAGAGGGAGTAGACCGGACCTAACACTGAGCTCACACGTGAGAGGGAGATTGTTAGGATGCACGTGTGAGTGAGTTGTGTTAAAGAGTTAAAAAGAAATCCCACATTGGAGAATCGAAGTTGTGTAGAGCAGTTAATATATCAATGTTGGCCAATAACTCATTAGCTTAAGCTTTTAAGTGAAGGTGAATTTGACTAGATATATTAACGAGCTCGAACATGGGCTCCTTTTTGGCAATCTCTCCAAATTAATGTATCGGACTTCTACTGCGCACTCCCATCATTATAATAGCAGATGATAATCATCATAGTTGATAATTTATCGTGATTGTTCAATTAAGAATATAGGTGGAGCCTAGGTAGGCCTTGGAATCTATGACATAGGTAGATTTCAGAATATGCAAGATAGGTTTCGGGTTCCAAAAATTGGAGAATAGATTCCGATGGGCTGGAATCTGGAAGAACCTAGAACCGCTCACCCCTAATTAAGTCTACTTATATTCTCTTGCACTTCTGCCTACATTGAAATCCCTTATGGAATCTGACCAAAACAAAAAAAAACCCTTATGGAAGTTTGTACCATGGCTATTTGGTGAAATCACCGCATCAGTAGGTGAATAACGACCCAACTTTGATGTGTAGTGGGCGATCGTTGTATTGACGTAGATGTGCGTTGCATGAACCCAATGCGCCACATGAACAACACATTATGGGGAACGCATGAGGATGCGGAAACAATAAATGGTGTGACACGATGCATATGACAAATTACGTTAAAGGTGTACCAATGGATGCATATGACTTAAACAAATGACATGATATGACATTCCGAATTCCGACCCTTCTCGAGGCTTTGGAATGGAAAAATATCGATTGGTGTATTCAGTTATGACTTGCTCGGAGTTGGCCACTCTCGAGTTGACTGACCGAAAGGGAAAGACTAACGGGGAGTCGGGTATATGGACCTGAGAAATTCGAATAAGAAATGACATTTTGATCATAAGGATTGTCGATGGAATATTTTGGGCCAGCAGAGATCGATTTAGGGACGATCGTGGAATGCCTTGCTAGCGTTATACATTGGGGCGCGGGTGATTCCGCCTAACAAATGTGTAATTTACGAGAATTTTCTAAATCAAATTCCGATGATCAGGACCGCAGGAACTAGCAATGAACCCTCACAATCACATGACAATCAAAGTCGCCACGACTTAAGAAATCCTAAGGTCGATACGTGTAGCGCCTGCAAGAGTCACCTGTCAGTTTGAGATGAATTGGAATTACAATCGATGAGAGTTCAACATGAAATTGGACCTCGAAATTGGGTATCGGACAATGAGGAATTCCAATATTTGAAAGAAATTGGATGTCACCTCATCGGCGGTAATTTATATTGGAAAAGTAATGTTTTGGACGGAAAATGTGAAATGACCATTTTACCCCTCAAGGTTTGGCCTTGCCTTAAGATTAGAATGAGGGAATTTTGGTCAATTTCAAACCCCCTTGGCTACCGAAAAATGAAGGGCAAAAGAGTCAATAGAATATCAAGATATTATTTACTTGAGGACAAATGTCAACTTTTGGGGGTTTAGCATTAATTAATCACTTTTCACCAACCATTCAACTCCTCTTTGACCAAGTGAAAGTTGATGGAAGACCCCATCTGTGACATTCTGAATTCTGACCCTATCTCGAAACTTATCAGTGAATGAATGTCTATCGATGTATTCCAGTTAATCTTGCTCAGAACTGATCACTCTCGAGTCGACTAACCAATGGGGAATGGCCGTATAGGATTTAAAGTACGTGGACCAAAGAACTTAACCACGAGTCGGCGCTTTGACCATAAGGATCGTCGAGGGAATATTCTGAACCGCTATAGGCCGATCTAAGAATGGTTTTAGAACAATTTGCTAGTGTCATGCGATTGGTTCACGGGTGAATCCGTATGACCATGACGTGATTTGCGAATTAACCTAACTCAATTTCTGACGATCGTAACCTTCGGGGCTAGTGATTGACTCTCGCGATTACATGACAACCAAAGCCGCCGTGGCCCGAGTAACTCTTAAACGTGACATTAGTCGCGGGTCGATACGCGTAACTCCTAAGAGCCGCCCGTTAGTCAGAGACGCACTGGAATGACAATTAACTGAATTTAGCCATAGATTGGATTTCGAGATTGGAGGTCGGACGTTCGAAGATCGCATTGGAGTAAATTTGGACGCCACCTCATCAGAGAGCTATCAAGGTTAGAAATAGTCCCGTATAGGCTAGAAAAGCGAAATTCGAACCGACGAGCGAATCGACCTTTTTACCCATAGGATTAGCACACTTTTCCAAGGACAAAGCAAGGGCAAAATGGTCAATTGCCTCCCCCTATCTTCAGCTGAAATCCCAAGGGTAGAGAGGTCATTTGAGTGATGAATTATTGAAGTGCAATACACCAAGCTTGATTGGACAATTACCCCAAACCTACCCCCACTAACCTTGTCATTCCTAAGCACTATTCCTTGTCACATACCCCATGAACCACCCCACTACCCTTTTCCCTCCAAAAATCCTTCTCTTCACATCACACACTCCCCTCCCTTGCACCTCATTCGGCCGACTCCTCTCTCTCTCCACTCTCTCGTCGCTCTCTCTCTTCCCTCTCATTCTCGCCCGTCGCCTTCTCTCTCTCGGCCAAGCCGCGGCCGGCCGCCTCTTCGCCACCGCTCCGCCACCTCGAACCACCACCAAGGCACGTCCCTCTTGCCATTAGACCACCTTAGCAGCCGCCGTTCGGCCTGGAATCGCCCGAAGCTTCACCGATCAGAACCGGACCAAATAGGAACGCCCGGGCTGTTCTTGAGAGTCCCTTGCTTGATCTTGAGGTAAGTGACTCTAGGGCCTTAGATACACATGTTAAGAGATCAATAGCTTGTGCTAGGAGTGTTTCTCATTTAGTTAGTTTGGCATTTGGGGGATTTTTCTTAGGGATCAGACCTGGTCGCCTTTGGACCGCCGTGCGCCGCGCCGTTCCACCGCCATCCACCGCCGGATTCGCCTAGCTCTTGGACTCGGTAAGCTCCCCTAACCCTTTGTTAGGACCTTGAGTGAATGGAAAGACCAATGAGGATGATTTTGTAGTGTTTAGGGGGCTGTTTCGGTGGGACTCTCTAGGGACCCGAATTTGCAATGTGTGGGTTAGAATTGCCTTGATGTGTTTTGATGATTGAATGTTAGGAACCGTGAATGAAATGAATTGGTGAGTGTCCCTAGGTGTGGACCGAATGCCCCATGGTACCATAGGAGTGTTCGGGTTTGGGACAATCATACGAATACATTGAGTAAATGACTTTTAATCTATGGATCGTAATCTAGTCGTGGAAAATTGCAAGTAGTTCAATTGAGCTAAGTAACCCCATGTTAGTGATTTTGGCATCGCGTGATTAATTAGCAAGTCTTAAACCTCGATTGATTCATGTACTCTTGATTTGTGTGACTTGGCCGAATGGACTAATGTGTTGGTGATGAATTGTCTCGATTGATAAGAGATTGATTGGATAGTGTTGCCGTGACCCCGAATGGTCAATTGGTGTGACGTGATGCCATGATGTGGAATGGTAGTTTAAGGGGCCGAATTGAGTTCAATTCGATGAGAATGCGCGTAATTGACTTGATAATGCTAAAGGAAAGAATTATGATCCCTTGTGCATGTGGTGGCCTGATGCGTTAAACGCGGGGCTAAACGACATCCTGATGCGTTAAACGTGGGATAGACCTAAGGCGTTAAACGCGGGTCATGAGAAATGGCATTGGAAGCCTGAGGCGTTAAACGCGGGTTCCTTGATCTTTTAAGTCTGATGCGTTTTTACGCGGGCTAAGCCATGAGAGTTTCGATTGTATCATACATGTGGACTGTCTGCTAAATGATGGAATGTTAAGTGCCCAAGTACAAGTCCTGTCTAGCCTAGCTTGTGAATTGCATGACTGAATATGTTTTAATTGAGTTGCTACGTGCCATTGCTTATTATTGCTCATTTAGTCACTACATGTGTTTAGGAAAGTCTGGAAATCCCAAGTGTCTAGCTTAGGGTTAGGCTAGCTTATTGAGTATATCTCACCCCGTCGTAGGACCCACATTTTCAGACCCCAAACCCTATTTTTGGGGTACCCGTCTGGGTGGAGCAGTATTCTACGGAGTACCCGGTGGGGGAGGGGAAAACTTATATTAGGAAGTATGGCACTATTTGGATGGATGTGGGCTTAGTAGACTGGAGACCAGACAGATTCGCAGCATGGTTCTACCGCGACAGAGATCTCACAGTTGGGCCACTGAGGACTTTTGACGTGCCGTGGGATGTCATTGGCGAGCAGGATCCTTCGATTGTACACCCTGCTGATGGGGAGCTCACTGACTCCGAGACCGCACCTGATTCGGATCTTCCGCCGGCACCGTCTCAGAACCCCGAGACTGATGGTGACATCGTGGGGCTCTCTGATGCCGAAGACCCCATGGAGACGGAAGAGTCCGAGCCCGAGCCTGAGGGAGACGACGAAGAGCTGGACGATTCCGAGGACGAGCCTTTGGAGGAGGAGTACAACCCTGACGGAGAGGCCATCTTCCACCCTCAGCTTGAACTCGAGGAAGACGAAGATCCTAAGCAAGAGTTTGAAGAAGAAGAAGAGGAAGAAGAAGACGAGGAAGACCTCGAGGAGTATGACCCAGTGCACCGCGAGGATCCCGATGATGACCGCGAGCTCGACCCTTAGATAGCCTAGGCATCCATGATTTTTGAAGTTACCTTTTTGAGTAGTGCCTGACCCTTAGCCCGTCGTCTCTTTTGATTAGGCGAACCATCTCCCCTGATTTCAAGTGTTATATCCCAGTTTATGCTTATGTTGTAAGGTGAATCGTATGCTATGCTATGACTTGATTAAGTGTCTTATTCCCTCAAGCCATCTTGTGTTTAACTGTTTAGGAGTTTTGCATGACGCTGCTGCATGTTCATTTAAGTTTCATTGCCTACCGTGTATTGCACAGATCCTGGGTATCATTCAGTAAGGAACTGGTTGTAAGGCGATGATGTGCGCCTTAGAGGACTCGGGGCGTTACACCATCTATCTCTCTTCAATTGCCTTAGCCGAAACACTCTCCTCATCTCTCTCTCTCTCTCTCTCTCTCTCTCGGCCAGCTCGCGACTAGACCAACACAGCTTTACTAAACTGGCCATAACTTCTTCGTCCGATATCGGATCAAGGTGAGACCACCGCAACTAGAAAGCTTATTGTCTTATGATTCTGGAAACATATTATATGTTCAATTTGGCCTAATTTTTTTTCCCGTAGGTCTGTTTGAATGGGCAAAGGTCAGGACGAGGTCAGATTCTGATCCGGTTTGAGAGAGGGCCGATTTTCTTCGACCTCAAGAGCTCGATTGACTTCAAATCTTCGATGAGACTCTATTAACATGTAGGATAAAGGTTTGGCAAGCTATGGTCGAAAATTGGCTGGATTAGAGTTGAGTTTGATGGATGAAATGTTGTGTTTTCTTAAGGACAAAATCTGCCCCTGCTCACTGGTTGAGGAACCAAGCTACTTTGAGGCTCTTTGAAGTGTTGTTTTGCTCCAATATTCTTGGTGAGACTCCTAGACATGTAAATTGATGTATTGACTAGTCGATTTTGTGAGAAATTTGGGTTTAGAGGTGATTAAATGGCTGTTTGGGCGTGTTTAACTCAGAACCGATTCTGCCTCTGCACTGACTGACTAAACTGAACCCTTTAAGGGCTTGTGGAAGTGTCGCATTGCCATAAAATCTTCGGTAAGGCATCTTGGAAGTGGTTGCTTGATAGAATTGAGTTTGGAAGGAAATTGAGGGTTGTTTTGTGTAATTTTTCTAGGGCACTACATTACCATGCACCGGTCAGATTAGAACCAAGGCTTGTGTGATCTCTTAGAAGAGTTAGCTAGCTTGGATTGTGAGGTAAGAAGACTTCTTGTGACATTCTGAATTCCCACCCCATCTCGAAGCTTTTGAATGAATGAATGCCTATCGATGTATTTTAGTAAATCTCGCTCAGAATTGATCACTCTTGAGTTGACTAACCAAAAGAGAAAAGCTAACTAGGATTTAAGTACGTGGACTAAAGAACTCAACCACGAGTCGGTACTTTGACCATAAGGATTGTCGAGGGAATATTTTGGACCACTAAAGGTTGATCTAAGAATGGTTTCAGAACAATTTGCTAGTGTCGTGCAATTGGTCCACGGGTGATTTCGGATAACCATAGCATGATTTACGAATTAACCTAAACCGATTCCTAACGATCGCAACCTTCGGGACTAGCAATTGAACCTCGCAATTACATGACAACCAAAGTCGCCGTGTCACGAGTAACTCTTAAACACGATATTAGTTGCGGGTCGCTACGCGTAACTCCTAAGAGCCGCCCGTTAGTCTGAGATACGCCGGAATGAAAAACGACTGAATTTAGCAATAAATTGGACTTCGAGATGAAAGGCCGGGTATTCGAGGATTCCAACGAGAATAATTTGGACGTCGCCTCATCGAGGACCTTTTGGATTAGAATTCGTCCTTAGCATTTAGGAAAGTGAAATTCGGACTGACGATTAGGAAATTACCCTTATACCCTTAGATTAATACCCTTTTCTTTAGAAATAAACAAGGGTAATTTGGACAATTACCACTCCCCCACTCTTAGCCGAAATTTGAAGGTTAGTATAGTGTTTTTTTCCTTGAATTATTTGAAAAGTAGAATGACAAGTTGACTTGACCTTTGGACTTGACTTCCCCAAGAACCACTCTAGTCATTCATGGTTGCTATTCATGTCCTTTTCCCCATCAACCACCCCACTCAAATCTTTGCTTCTTGCATTTGAGATTTAAGGAACACTTCTCACTCTTTCTCTCCCCCACATCATTCGGCCGATCACCTCCCTCCATCTCTCTCTCATTTCTCTCATTCTCTCCATCTCTCTCTCTCTCTCTCTCTCTCTCGCTCGATCACTCTCGGTCTCCCTCCCCCTCACGGCGAAACCGCCGCCGGTCGCCGCTCCTTCGCCGACCACCGTGCTTACCTTGCTTTGGTAAGTCTCTTTGACACTTAAACCTAGGTGCTAATTAACTATTAGATGGAGTTTAGGGTGAGTTTTAGAGGGAATGCTTGGCTAACTTGTGGTATTTTTGTTAAAACTGAACCGGCCTCTCTTTGGACAGAATTGAACCGTTGATCTCGTCGCCTCTTTGACCTACTTGCCTCGACTTCATCGCTTGGTAAGTTAGCTCTAAACCCTTATTATAGGACCTTAGGTTATGAAATGACCAAGTAGTCTTGGTTAGGATGAAATTTGTGGGTTGTTCTTGCTAAACATTCATGGGAACCGAAAACCTTGCTTATGTGCTATGTGAAATGTTAAGTTAAGATGCTTGAAATAGTAAGACCTTGGTTGCAAATTGTTTGTGGGTTAGGACCATGAGGAGATCGAATGTCTTTGTGAGACTTTAAAGATGCTAGGAATCATAAGTTTGATTAACTTGATGACCGCTCTTGTTTGAGCTTGAATCTATTTGGCCCTAGTGAAATTTGATGTGTTAATGAATGAAAACTACCTAGTGATCCCTAGTGCTATTCGGCCATGGACTTGAATGTGGGGACTAATCACTCGATTTCACGAACGGGCCCTAAGTATATTCGGCCATGAGATAATCATGAGGCTTTGCCAAATTAAAATGACCATTGCTCTTATTATGTCCTTGGCCGTGTATTAATGTGATCGATTAGGTGATTGAATTGGCGTGGAATTCTAAAATGAGGCTTATGTGGATTCGGCCATTAGTGCATGTGGTGCATGAAATGACTAAATTGAGGAATTGACATTCTATGTCGTGACTATGGTTGAATTGGAATGATAATGATTGACGGATTCTTAAATCGAATTATATTCGATCATGAAGTATTAATATGGCCTAGCTTGATTGATTGAGGCAATGTGGTACCATGGTATGAAATTGAGGATGTGATGACTAATTGATGCCCTGAATTGTTAGAATGCTCAATTGAATATATTTAGCCATACTTGTTTTAATTATGAGCTTATGTAAATATGGTATCCTGAGGCGCCTATATGACGCGGGCTTGACTGAGGAGAAATACCTGATGCGCCTATATGACGCGGGTTAAGTGATGAGAAATGCCTGAGGCGCCTAAATGACGCGGGCTTAACTATGGGAATTATGGTGGTATCAAGTATGAGTACATTGTATATAATATGAGTAATTGAGTGCCTAAGTACGAAGTTTAGCCTAGAATTGAGAATGTTACTAATACTTTGTCTTATTTGAATTATTATGTGCCAATTGCCTTATTCTTGATTTATTGGGCATTGCATGTGTTAGGTAGTGTCTGAAAGTACTAAGTGTCTAGTTTGGGTTTAGGATTAGCTTATTGAGATTTATCTCACCCCGTCGTGGGACCAACCTTTTTGAGACCCTAAGCCCTAGACATGACGCCGCGAGTTTTTGGGGTGCCCATGCGTACAGACTTGTCTATCATTGAGTACCCGCACGGGGAAGGTAAGTGGTTTAGTAGGAAGCGCAGTACAGTTTGGGTGGACATAAGGACGGATCACTAGAGACCAGACGTGTATGCAGCTTGGTTCTACCGGGATGGTGACACTACCCATGGCTCTCTGAGGACTTTTGATGTACCATGGGACGTGATAGGCGAGCAGCTGGACCCGATGAATGTTTACCCTCCAGATGGCGAGATTTCTGATCCGTAGACCGACCCCGAGACCGAGATACCCCTTCCGACGGTGCCATCTTAGAACCCTATCGCCGAGGGTCAAGTTATCGAGCCCTCTGATGCCGATGACGATCCTTTGGATGTAGTTGAACCGGAGCCAGTGATTGCAAGTGCTGAAGACGATGCTATGGATTGGGTGGCTGATCCCGAAGAAGAAGACGAAGAAGAAGAGGAGGAAGAGGAAGAAGAAGAAGTCCCAAGGGAAGTACAGCCAGGTGACTGGGTTGAGTACGACCTCGTGGCAGACGAGGACTTTTCTGACGTCAGTGAGCCTGACCTTTAGATGACTTAGTCACCTCGACTTTTTGGAAGCGCCCTTAGGATAGTGACGCTTAACCTAGCCTAATGATCCCTTTTGTTTAGGCTAACCACCCTTTCCCTAATCACTTTTTATGTATGTCATTTATGTTTTAAGTTGTCGTGTAAAACTGGATCTACCTTATGTTATGTATTGATGTTGTTTTCCTAAAGTCATCTTTTATTTACATTTGATGTGGAGTTAAGATGTCGCTTCCGCATGAGTATTTGCATTCGTTTGTATGTCGCGTGTCGTTCGATCATGGGTATGTCCGTAACAAGGAACGACGTTAGGGTGATGTTGGTGCGCTCGCTAGGACGCGGGGCGTGACACTTCTAACCCTTTGTTAGAATGTTGCGCTACTAATGAGTGGATTTTGGTTGAATCGAAAGTGTTTGAGAAGCCATTTTGATGTGAAATCCAAGAGTGTTGCAAAACTGATTTCAGCGCGCACCGATTTTGAAATAGGCCTTTCTAAGTCGTTCGATATCCAAATTGAGCTCGATTTTTGACCACATGTTCGTAAGATCTTGAAGGACAAGTCTCTGAAATTTATTTTCTCAAAAAGTGTTGAATTGAAGCTGTGGCTTCTTGATAATGAGGTTTCGTGCGTGAAATATGGTTTGTGATGATGATATTGATTGAATTGTATGTTAGTGCATGATTGTGCAATCGGCGTCTGTGTGTCGAATGAGAAAGCATGAATATTTTTAGATGGCTGAATGAGACATTGAATTTATGGGCCGGTTGTGCTTGAATTGGTATGTCTGAGATTGGCATGAGGATGCCTAATTGATTGATTGCCACGACGTGTGAAATTGTGCCATACCATGAAAGTGTTCGGCCATGATGTTTCTCATGATAAAGAAATGCTATTTGTTTGGTGAAATTATACTCAATCACGAGGTTACTCAATGAGAACGGTTATTGAGATTTGAGAAGCAATTTGGCTATTGAGCCTTGAGAAATATGTTGGCTTGTGAGCCCTGTTTGATGAGAAACATGTTAAGAAATGGCATCCTGATGCGTCAGAACGCGGAGTTGCATTTATGGCAAGCTGGTTGGAAATGAAATCTGAGCCTAAGGGCCTTTGGCACCATGATGCGTCAGAACGCGAGGTTGCAGTTTGAATTGTTATATCATGATGCGTCAGAACGCGAGATAAGCTTGCCACGTGTCGACACGAGCCTTGATATGACATTCCAAACCTGATGCGTCAGAACGCGGGTTTGTGAGTTTGTTGAGCCTGATGCGTCAGAACGCGGGCCAACTCTTGAATTGAGAAATGATGATGATAAGAGAAATTATGAGGCCATCGAGATGAAATCCTTGACTTGTGGATTTATTGTTGTGCTAGTGTGCTTGAGTGCATGGGATATCTGTTATGCCCGTATGGCTTGTGAAGTTCAAATTGGAAAGTGAATAGGCGAATGACTTAAATACTTGATTTCTTGAAATGCCATGCTTCTGCCAATTGTTTGTTTACCATGCTTGAAAAGGAAATGTTTTCAAAGGTGCTCGGAGGTACAAATAGCCTAACTTAGGGTTAGAGTTGACTTACTGAGATTGTTATCTCACCCCGTCGTGGGACTAATATTTTCAGACTCGAAGTCCTGATGAAGACCCTTGGAGGAAGATGAAGACAAAGAGATTGAAGAGGAGTTCAGCGAGTTGGGATGTCTGTCTTCTCTTTTGATGTAATAGAGGATTTCTAAATGTTTTTGGAGTTAAAGTTGTAAATCAAATCCATGCTTTACATTGAGAGTAAATGTCCTTGGGTTGAAACGTCCTAACTATCTTTTGTAATAATGAGAATGAATTGTCGTTTCGTTTTCGACCGTGCGTTTTATGGTATGGTTTTTGGTATGTTGTAGGCCGAAGGATCCTAGGAGACAATCATAAAGAAGCAATGGCCTAATGGGATGCTCACGTGCTCGCTCGGTTTGGGGCGTGACACATGATATAAGGGATGCATGACGAGAAAATTACCAAAAAAGTCCTAAAACTAATGCAATTGTGTCAAATCAGTTATCAACTTTTATTTTCCTAATTTAGTTTTATATCTTTTGTATTTGTGCCAGTTCAATTCATCTGGTTGATTTTGACCCTGGAGCATCGCATTCGTTTATATCTGCTCAGTTTGCTGATTTGGTCGGAATTGAATTGAAACCACTAGAAGTGATATTGCATGTTACCACACCTTTAAAGGATAAAGTGCTGGTTTCCTTAGGTTGTTCGGATTGTAAGATAGTCATTGGGGGTAGTGAGGAACGAATAGACCTAGCTGTGCTGTCGTTGATTGTCGTTGTTTGACTTTGACGTGATTATCAGAATGGATTGGTTAAGTAGGCAAAGAGCTGTCGTTGATTGTGGTAGCAGGGTGATTCATTTCCATCCCAATGATCGCCCTAGATTCGAGTTTGTGGGAAGTTGAGGAGGAACCACAATCCCTTTGATTTCGTCACTTGAGGTGACTAGGCTATTGGACGAAGGATGCCAAGCTTACCTAGCTGCCGTCGTGGATCCGACCGTAGAGGAACCAAAGCTAGAGGACATAGCTGTAGTACGTGATTACCCTGATGTCTTTCCTCAAGAGTTACCAGGGTTGCCTCCAGAAAGGGAAATAGAGTTCGTGATTGAATTAGCACCTGGAACAGAGCCGATCTCGAAGGCACCCTATAGGATGTCCTTGTCAGAATTGAAGGAATTGAAGGTTCAGATGCAAGAATTGCTGGACAAAGGATTTATTCGTCCGAGCGCTTCGCCTTGGGGAGCGCCAGTCTTGTTCGTAAGGAAGAAGGATGGGTCGTTGCGTTTATGCATTGATTACCGGCAGTTGAACCAGGTGACTGTCAAGAATAAGTACCCGTTGCCAAGGATCGACGACTTGTTTGACCAGCTGCAAGGAGCTTCTGTGTTCTCCAAGATAGACCTAAGGACGGGTTATCACCAGTTGAGGATCAAGAAGGAGGATATACCTAAGACGGCCTTTCGGACGAGATATGGGCATTATGAGTTTACAGTCATGCCATTTGGATTGACTAATGCCCCAGCTGCCTTCATGGATTTGATGCATAGGGTGTTCAAAGAGTACTTGGACCAGTTCGTCATTGTCTTCATCGACGACATTTTGATTTACTCGAAGAGCCCTGAGGAGCACGAGGAGCAGTTGAGTAGAGTTCTACGGACGTTAAGGGAACACTCGCTGTACGCCAAGTTCAGTAAGTGCGAGTTTTGGCTTAACAAAGTTGCATTCCTTGGACATGTCATTTCTGGAAATGGGATTTCAGTAGACCCATCAAAGATTGAAGCAGTAACGAATTGGCCTAGACCTACATCAGTAACAGAGGTTCGAAGCTTCCTAGGATTGGCAGGATATTACCGCAGGTTCGTGGAAAAGTTTTCCTCTATAGCTACTCCTTTGACAAGGCTGACTAAGAAGGATACGAGGTTTGAATGGACGGATAAGTGTGAGAGGAGTTTTCAGGAACTGAAGCATCGTTTGACGACTGCACCAGTGTTGACCATCCCTTCTGGACCTGGAGGTTATGAGATTTATAGCGATGCGTCGCTGAAGGGATTAGGATGCGTCTTGATGCAACATGGAAGAGTGGTAGCGTATGCATCGAGACAGTTAAGATCTCATGAGATGAACTACCCGACGCATGATTTGGAACTAGCAGCTATCATCTTCGCCTTGAAGATTTGGAGGCACTACTTGTGCGGAGAAAGGTTTCAGATTTACACAGACCACCAGAGTTTGAAGTACTTGTTTTCCCAAAAGGAGTTAAACATGAGACAACATCGCTGGATGGAACTGCTCAAGGACTATGATTGTGATATCCTTTATCACCCTGTGAAGGCAAATAAGGTTGCGGATGCGCTGAGTCGGAAGTCAAGCATCGCGCATTTGTTGGTTAAGGAATGGACCTTGTTGGAAAGGATACGGGATTCCGAGTTTAAACTTGAAGTTTGCCAGTTGTCTTGCCTTCTAGCGACATTGAGAATTGAGCCAGAGATTCATGAGAAAGTAAAAGCGTTGCAATCTACGGACCCCGACATCCAAAAGACCCTGGAAATGGATGCCGGAAAAAGGAAACCCGACTTTCAAGTGTCCGAAGATGGGATTCTGAAGTTTCGTGGACGCTTGTGCGTGCCCAGCGATGAGGAGCTAAGAGAAAGAATCTTGTCGGAAGCTCATAGGAGCAACTACAGCATTTACCCGGGTAGCACGAAGATGTACCAAAACCTACGTCAACACTACTGGTGGAATGGAATGAAAGTGGATGTAGCTAAGCATGTGGCGAAGTGTTTGACGTGCCAGCAAGTTAAGGCTCAGCATTGTAAGCCTGGTGGGATGTTACAGCCTTTGGAAATCCCCGAGTGGAAGTGGGAGCACATCACCATGGACTTCGTCATGGGATTGCCGAGGAGTCAGAGAGGACATGATTCGATTTGGGTGATCGTGGATAGACTGACTAAGTCCGCACACTTCTTGGCAGTAAGGAAAGATTTCGCGATGGATAGATACGCAGAGTTGTACATGAGGTACGTGGTTCGCCTTCATGGAGTTCCAGTGACGATTACGTCGGACAGAGACCCCAAGTTTACCGCCTCATTTTGGAAAAGCCTACAAGATGCCTTGGGAACGAAACTATAGTACAGCACCGCTTACCACCCCCAGACGGATGGACAATCAGAAAGGACAATTCAGACGCTTGAGGACATGCTGAGAGCTTGTGTATTGGACTTTAAAGGAGGTTGGGAAGATCAGTTACACTTGGTGGAGTTTGCCTATAACAACAGTTACCAACAGAGCATCGGAATGGCACCGTTCGATGCACTATACGGTAGAGCCTGCAGGACGCCCTTATGCTGGGACGAGGTTGGTGAACGAAGCATAACCGGCCCGGAGCTAGTGGAACAGTCAGTGGAAGCAGTGAAAATCATAAGAGAAAGATTGAAAACCGCGCAGAGCCGCCAGAAGAGTTACGCCGACAAGCGGCGCAGACCCTTGGAGTTTCAAGTAGGAGACCACGTTTTCTTGAAAGTGTCACCGATGCGGGGTCTATCTCGGTTTGGGAAGAAGGGAAAGTTGAGTCCGAGGTATGTAGGCCCTTTCGAAATTCTGGAGCGGATTGGAACTCTGGCCTACAAACTCGCCTTGCCGCCAAGTTTATCACAAGTTCACAACGTATTCCACGTATCGATGCTGAGGAAGTATGAACCGGACGCAACTCATATACTGGACCACGAAGTGATAGAAGTGGACGATCGGGTAACCTATGTGGAGAGACCAATCAGGATCGAGGACAAGAAGGAGCAAGTCCTAAGGAACAAGACGATCCCACTAGTAAAGGTGATCTGGGAGCACCATGGAACTGAAGGAGCCACTTGGGAAAATGAGGAAGCGATGAGGCGTCAGCACCCCCATTTGTTTGAGTAGGTAGTTGTAATGTAAATTTCGAGGACGAAATTTTTGTAAGGGGGGAAGAGTTGTGACATCCTGAATTCTGACCCTACCTCGAAACTTACCAGTGAATGAATGTCTATCGATGTATTCCAGTTAATCTCGCTCAGAACTGATCACTCTCGAGTCGACTAACCAATGGGGAATGGCCGTATAGGATTTAAAGTACGTGGACCAAAGAACTTAACCACGAGTCAGTACTTTGACCATAAGGATCGTCGAGGGAATATTCTGAACCGCTCAAGGTCGATCTAAGAATGGTTTTAGAACGATTTGCTAGTGTCGTGCGATTGGTTCACGGGTGATTCCGTATGACCATGACATGATTTGCGAATTAACCTAAATCGATTCCTAACGGTCGTAACCTTCGGGACTAGCGAATTACCCTCGCGATTACATGAAAACCAAAGCTGCCGTGACTCAGTAGCTCTTAAACGTGACATAAGTCGCGGGTCGATACGCGTAACTCCTAAGAGCCGCTCGTTAGTCTGAGACGCACTGGAATGGCAATTGACTGAATTTAGCCATGATTTGGACTTCGAGATCGGAGGCCGGACATTCGGAGATCGCTTTGGAGTAAAGTTGGACGCCGCCTCATCAGAGAGCTATTAAGGTTAAAAAAATAGTCTCGTATAGGTTAGAAAAGCGAAATTCGGACCGCCAAGTACCGTAGGACCCTTTTACCCTTCGTTTAGTGCACTTTTTCCTTAAACCAAGCAAGGGCAAAATTGTCATTTACCTCCCCTAGCCTTTGGCCGAAAATCTAGGGGCAATAGGGTCATTTTGGGAGTTGAATTATTTGACTTAGAAGAGACTTGAGTGACAAGACCAACCCCATGAACAACCCTCTTTCAGTATGTCATTCCATGCCTACTATTCATGTACCTCACCCCATCAACCACCCCACTATCTAGTTTCCCTCCAAATTCCCTCTTTCACCATTGGATAACACTCTTCCTCTTCTCTCCCTCTCCCATTCGGCGACCACCACCAGAACTCCCTCTCCCTCTTTTCTTTTTTTTTTCTCTCACGCCATCTCTCTCTCTCTCGTTCTCTCATCTCGTCGCTCTCCCTCTCTCTCGGTCCCAAGGGGGAAAACCGACCGGCCACCACAATCCACCGCCCCTTGCCATCACCAGCCCATTTCCCTCTTCACCTTAGGACCGTGGAAGGGCCGCCGTTCGGCTTGGAGGCGCGCGTTCATCCCCGGACCAGAATACAAATCGGGTAGGATCTTGAGGAAGTCTTGAGGTAGGTAGCCTTAGAAGCTTAGATAAGTATGTTAGGGTGTTAGAGGCATGAGTTAAGAGTGGTATTGAAGTTTGTTCTTGTTTGTTTCGTGCGAAACCACTAGGAGCACAATCTGTTCGCCGGGGACCGAATCTGCCCTTGCCGCCCAAACAGCCACTCCAACCGGTTTTCTCAAGCTCTTGGACTTGGTAAGCTTCCTATAACCTTATACTAGGACCATGGCGATGGAAAGACCAAGTGAGAGTGGGTTTTGAAGTGTTTAAGGGGTTGTTTTGGCTTGGTACATAGGATACCCGAATTTGAGTTTTTAGAGGGCTGATTGTGCTAGATGGGAATGCATGCTTGGAATGCGAAAATCATGGTTTAGATAGGTTGATAGATGTCTTTATATGCTGACCTAATGACCTACGATACCCTTGGAAGTGTTAGAGTTTGAATCTAGCTTATTAGAATTAGTGAAATTCTAATTGGTGCCTAGGTGTGTTCGGCCCTATGGAGATTTGCGTGATGCGTCATTGAAAGATGGTTAAGCGGCCTTGTAGCATTCTGGTCATGAGCCTTAAAAGGTGATTTAATGATTGAATTGGGATCATGGTTGTGCATTAGGCCTTGTGTGACAAATTGATGCAAATTGTAGTGTCATGGCGTAATTGGCTTTATGAGTTTGTGATGGCCGAATGGTATAGGGGTGGGAAGCAACTTGTTTAATTGAAAATGAGACTTATTGTACAATGTTGTATTGGCCCCCAATTGATTGAGATCGTAACATAATTGTCTTGTTGAGGATTGGTACCTAAAATGGCCTTAATGCTTGAAATGAAGCATTGTGATTGAAATGCGAGTAATTATGTTATATGTTAAGGACCTTCATCGATTGTGATATAATGATGTGCCACAGTACGGGATTGTGATTTAGAGTGGCCAAGTGGTCCTTGTATGGACGTTATGCACATATGATCGTTCTATGCTATAATTGGTTGAATTATGGGCCTATGTGCGTATATTACCCTGATGCGTTAAACGCGGGATAGACCTGATGCGTTAAACGCGGGTCATGTCATGGCAAAGGATAACTTGAGGCGTTAAACGCGGGTTCCACGATATTATAAGCCTGATGCGTTATTACGCGGGCTCTGCCATGCGAAGTGCAACCATATTATGATTATAAGCTATCCTTATACTACATACCGATAAGTGCCACGTTACAAAGTACGAAGCCAAGTCAATCTATGAAATGTTAATTGGATGCCCTATTATACTCTATTTGAGCAGTTGAGTGTCATTTGCCTACCTTTGCATGTTTGGTCATTGCATGTGTTTGGGAGTGTCTGGAAGTCCCTTGTGCCTAGTTTAGGGTTAGGGTAAGTTTACTGAGTTTATCTCACCCCGTCGTGGGACCCACATTTTCAGACCCCAAACCCTGATCATGCCACCGCCGCCGATTTTTGGGGTGCCCGTCTGGATAGAGCAGTATTCCACGGAGTACCCGGTGGGAGAGGGGAAAGCTTATATTAGGAAGTATGGCACCATCTGGATGGACATAGGCTTAGCGGATTGGAGGGCGGACAAGTTTGCAGCATGGTTCTATCGTGATGGAGACCTTGAGGTCGGACCGCTGAGGACTTTTGACGTGCCGGGGGATATCATTGGCGAGCAGGATCCTTCGATTGTACACCCTGCTGATGGGGAGCTCACCGACTCCGAGATCGCACCCGACCCAGACCTTCCGTCGGCACCGTCCCAAAACCCCGAGATTGATGGCGACATTGTGGGGCCCTCCGACGCCGAAGATCCCATGGAGAAGGACGAGTCCGAGCCCGAGGAGGATGAGGCAGAGCTAGACGATCCCGAGGACGAGCCTTTGGAGGAGGAGTACAACCCTGACGGAGAGGCCATCTACCAGGATCAGTCCGAGCCCGAGGATGAAGTAGACCCAGAGCCAGAGTTTGAAGAAGAAGAAGAAGAGGAGGAAGACGAGGAAGACCTGGAGGAGTACGACCCAGTGTACCGCGAGGATTCCGACGATGACCGCGAGCTCGACCCTTAGGTAGCCTAGGCATCCACGACTTTTTGGAGTTCCACCTTTGAGTAGCGCCTGACCCTTAGCCCGTCGTCTTTTTGATTAGGCTAACCATCTCCCCGATCCCAAGTGTTGTATTTTTACCTGTGTTTATGTTGTAAAACTGATGTTGTGTTATGTTATGATTAGGTGTTCTGTTTTCCTCAAGTCGTCATGTTATGCATATGGTAGGAGTTATGAGTGTCGCTTCTGCATGTGCATATAAGAGGCATTGACTAGCGCGCGTCGATGGAGCCTGAGCATCGTCCTATGAAAAGGACTGGTTGTAAGGCGATGATGTGCGCCTTTGAGGATTCGGGGCGTTACATCCTCGTTTAATTGGTATCAGAGCAAGGTCAGCTCGATCAAGCCGATTGAGGATTGGAGTAATAAGGTGTATTGATTCAAGGAGTATTGGGTAGCAAGACCTTAGGAAATTCGCTAGAGTTAGGCATAGAATGCATGGCATGTGAAATGGCGCTTGTGATTGGCATATTGACTGGCGTCATCTTTGGTAGACTTAAGGCTATAAGGCTTCGTACTTGGCACTGAGTGTTGACTGCTGCTTGCTTGGTTGGGTAATTGATTTGATTTGGCTAAGTTGCAGAGGCAACTGATTGCATGGTGCAATGGTGATCCCCTCGTTGTGATGCTTTTAATGGTTGCTTTAGCTGTGATTGCTGCTATGAGTGTAGCGTAGCCTTGTTCGACTTAAGTAGATGACTTAGGTCTCTAATTCCTGAATGGAATTATAGTGGCTCAGGTGTTGTGAAATTTAGCGAGATGAGTAACCGGACCAGAGGTACTGGAGGAGCGTCTAGCTCTAGGCCGCAAGCGGTAGAAGATCCTAGGTATGACGGAGTCATGAGGATCCTAGAAGAAATTGGGAACTTGATGGGCAGGCAAGCCCAAGAGAGGGCTGCTGCCGTTGCCCAGGCTGCTGAAGCTGCTGTCGCTGCCGCCAACTTAGCAAACGGGAATAACGGGAACAATGGTTATGGTAATGATGGTGGCAACGCCCATGGACAAGGAAATCGAGGGATGGGCCAGCTGATGGAACACTTTATGAAGCTGAAGCCGCTGAAATTCGATGGTACAGGGGACCCTGGAACTGCCCCTGCTTGGATTGAAAAATTGGAAAAGGCCTTTGAGGCGTTGGGTTGTACCGAGGCTGAAAAGGTAGTCCTGGCTGTGTACCAGCTGCGAGGAACGGCGAATGATTGGTGGAAGGCCACCAAGGGAAGAATTTTCCCGGAAGGCACAGAACCCAACTGGGCTGTCTTCTCTGAGGTGTTTACTACCAAGTATTTCTCCAGAGCGGCTCGAGAACAGAAGATAGTTGAGTTTCAGAATCTCCGCCAGAACAAGATGACCATAGACCAATATGAGGCTGAGTTTGCGAGACTGTCTAAGTATGCCCCGAGAATGGTCGAGAACCCTGAGGATAGGGCGAGAAGGTTCAGAGATGGATTGAGACCTGACCTTCGCAGCCAGTTGGTGCTGTTGGACTTACAGGGCTATGACGCCATCTATGAAAGAGGTCAGTTGGTGGAAAGGGACATGAGAGAAAGAGGAGTAGCATCTGGATCGCGGTTTACTCCCGTGAGGGATAACCGCCAGTTCGGCAAAAGGCCGATGGTGAACAACCGGCGTTTCGTCCCTCCGATCAGAAGGAACATTAGCAAGCCTGCTCCCCGGCCGAGCTGGAACTGCCGTTTGTGTGGACGGAAGCATGGGAGCGGACCTTGCCCGAGCAGGACGGGCGCTTGCTTCAAGTGTGGCCAGTTGGGCCATCAGATAAGGAATTGCCCGAGCCAGGCACCAGGAGCTCAGACGCAAGGAAACCGGCCGCCCGCGGGACCGCAGGCGGGAGCTCCGCAGAACAATGCCAATAGGCCGCCAGCTCAAGGAAGGGTTTATGCTGTGGCGCGTAGGGAGGTGGAGAACGCGCCTGGCGTGGTCACAGGTATGATTACTTTATGTGATCATGCTGCCTATGCCTTGTTTGACCCTGGAGCATCGCATTCGTTTATATCTGCCCAGTTTGCTGATTTGGTCGGAATTGAATTGAAACCACTGGAAGTGATATTGCATGTTACCACACCTTTAAAGGATAAAGTGCTGGTTTCCTTAGGTTGTTCAGATTGTAAGATAGTCATTGGGGGTAGTGTGGAACGAATAGACCTAGCTGTGCTGCCTATGTTTGACTTTGACGTGATTATCGGAATGGATTGGTTAAGTAGGCAAAGAGCTGTCGTTGATTGTGGTAGCAGGGTGATTCATTTCCATCCCAATGATCGCCCTAGATTCGAGTTTGTGGGAAGTCGAGGAGGAACCACAATCCCTTTGATTTCGTCACTTGAGGTGACTAGGCTATTGGACGAAGGATGCCAAGCTTACCTAGCTGCCGTCATGGATCCGACCGTAGAGGAACCAAAGCTAGAGGACATAGCTGTAGTACGTGATTACCCTGATGTCTTTCCTCAAGAGTTACCAGGGTTGCCTCCAGAAAGGGAAATAGAGTTCGTGATTGAATTAGCACCTGGAACAGAGCCGATCTCGAAGGCACCCTATAGGATGTCCTTGTCAGAATTGAAGGAATTGAAGGTTCAGATGCAAGAATTGCTGGACAAAGGATTTATTCGTCCGAGCGCTTCGCCTTGGGGAGCGCCGGTCTTGTTCGTAAGGAAGAAGGATGGGTCGTTGCGTTTATGCATTGATTACCGGCAGTTGAACCAGGTGACTGTCAAGAATAAGTACCCGTTGCCAAGGATCGACGACTTGTTTGACCAGCTGCAAGGAGCTTCTGTGTTCTCCAAGATAGACCTAAGGACGGGTTATCACCAGTTGAGGATCAAGAAGGAGGATATACCTAAGACTGCCTTTCGGACGAGATATGGGCATTATGAGTTTATAGTCATGCCATTTGGATTGACTAATGCCCCAGCTGCCTTCATGGATTTGATGCATAGGGTGTTCAAAGAGTACTTGGACCAGTTCGTCATTGTCTTCATCGACGACATTTTGATTTACTCGAAGAGCCCTGAGGAGCACGAGGAGCAGTTGAGTAGAGTTCTACGGACGTTAAGGGAACACTCGCTGTACGCCAAGTTCAGTAAGTGCGAGTTTTGGCTTAACAAAGTTGCATTCCTTGGACATGTCATTTCTGGAAATGGGATTTCAGTAGACCCATCAAAGATTGAAGCAGTAACGAATTGGCCTAGACCTACATCAGTAACAGAGGTTCGAAGCTTCCTAGGATTGGCAGGATATTACCGCAGGTTCGTGGAAAATTTTTCCTCTATAGCTACTCCTTTGACAAGGCTGACTAAGAAGGATACGAGGTTTGAATGGACGGATAAGTGTGAGAGGAGTTTTCAGGAACTGAAGCATCGTTTGACGACTGCACCAGTGTTGACCATCCCTTCTGGACCTGGAGGTTATGAGATTTATAGCGATGCGTCGCTGAAGGGATTAGGATGCGTCTTGATGCAACATGGAAGAGTGGTAGCGTATACATCGAGACAGTTAAGACCTCATGAGATGAACTACCCGACGCATGATTTGGAACTAGCAGCTATCATCTTCGCCTTGAAGATTTGGAGGCACTACTTGTGCGGAGAAAGGTTTCAGATTTACACAGACCACCAGAGTTTGAAGTACTTGTTTCCCAAAATGAGTTAAACATGAGAAAAAGTCGCTGGATGGAACTGCTCAAGGACTATGATTGTGATATCCTTTACCACCCTGGGAAGGCAAATAAGGTTGCGGATGCGCTGAGTCGGAAGTCAAGCATCGCGCATTTGTTGGTTAAGGAATGGACCTTGTTGGAAAGGATACGGGATTCCGAGTTTAAACTTGAAGTTTGCCAGTTGTCTTGCCTTCTAGCGACATTGAGAATTGAGCCAGAGATTCATGAGAAAGTAAAAGCGTTGCAATCTACGGACCCCGACATCCAAAAGACCTTGGAAATGGATGCCGGAAAAAGGAAACCCGACTTTCAAGTGTCCGAAGATGGGATTCTGAAGTTTTGTGGACGCTTGTGCGTGCCCAGCGATGAGGAGCTAAGAGAAATAATCTTGTCGGAAGCTCATAGGAGCAACTACAGCATTCACCCGGGTAGCACGAAGATGTACCAAAACCTACGTCAACACTACTGGTGGAATGGAATGAAAGTGGATGTAGCTAAGCATGTGGCGAAGTGTTTGACGTGCCAGCAAGTTAAGGCTCAGCATTGTAAGCCTGGTGGGATGTTACAGCCTTTGGAAATCCCCGAGTGGAAGTGGGAGCACATCACCATGGACTTCGTCATGGGATTGCCGAGGAGTCAGAGAGGACATGATTCGATTTGGGTGATCGTGGATAGACTGACTAAGTCCGCACACTTCTTGGCAGTAAGGAAAGATTTCGCGATGGATAGATACGCAGAGTTGTACATGAGGTACGTGGTTCGCCTTCATGGAGTTCCAGTGACGATTACGTCGGACAGAGACCCCAAGTTTACCGCCTCATTTTGGAAAAGCCTACAAGAGGCCTTGGGAACAAAACTACAGTACAGCACCGCTTACCACCCCCAGACGGATGGACAATCAGAAAGGACAATTCAGACGCTTGAGGACATGTTGAGAGCTTGTGTATTGGACTTTAAAGGAGGTTGGGAAGATCAGTTACACTTGGTGGAGTTTGCCTATAACAACAGTTACCAACAGAGCATCGGAATGGCACCGTTCGAAGCACTATACGGTAGAGCCTGCAGGACGCCCTTATGCTGCGACGAGGTTGGTGAACGAAGCATAACCGGCCCGGAGCTAGTGGAACAGTCAGTGGAAGCAGTGAAAATCATAAGAGAAAGATTGAAAACCGCGCAGAGCCGCCAGGGTTACAATATGCACATAGGCTCATAGTACAACAATCGTGGCATAAATCAATCATAGGTGCATAATTCTACCACGAGTACCAATTAACCAATTGAGCTAGCAACCGTATCATAGCAATTCATCACGTCGTAATCAAGCAAGGCCGCGGTCACATGTCATAATTGCTCGCATTTAAAATCGCAATGCTTCATTTCAAGCGTTAAGGCCAATTTTAGGCACCAATTCATTACAAGGCAATTATATCATAATCTCCCTCAATTGGGGCCAATGCCATATTCCACCATAAGTCTCATTTCCACTTAAATAAGCTACTTCCCACCCCTATGCCACTCGGCCATCACAATTTCATCAAGCCAACCAAACCATGACACCACAAAATGTATCAATTCAACACATAAGGCCTAACGCACAACCGGGGTTCCATTTCCACCATTAATTCACATCTTAATACTCATGACCAGAATGTTACAAGGGACACTTGACCATTTTCAACGACGCATCATGAAATTTTCTAAATGGCCGAACACACCTAGGTACCAATTAGGATCTAACTAGTCCCAACGAGCTAAATTCAAGTCCTAACACTTCCAAGGGTATCATAGGACACTAGGTCAGCATGTAAGGGCATCTACCAACCCATTTAAATCATGATTTGAACATTCCAAGCATTAATTTCCATCAAGCACAATCAGTCCTCTAAAACACAGATTCGGATTTCCTATGTTTCATGCTAAAACAGCCCCTTAAACTCATCATAAATGACCCTCACTTGGTCCTTCCATTTCCATGGTCCTAGTATAAGGTTAGAGGAAGCTTACCAAGTCCAAAAGCTTGAGAAAACCGGTTGGAGTGGCTGTTTGGACGGCAAGGACAGATTCGGTCCCCGGCGAACAGATTGTGCTCCTAGTGGTTTCGCACGAAACAAACAAGAACAAACTTCAATACCACTCTTAACTCATGCCTCTAACACCCTAACATACTTATCTAAGCTTCTAAGGCCACCTACCTCAAGACTTCCTCAAGATCCTACCCGGTTTGTATTCTGGTCCGGGGATGAACACGCGCCTCCAAGCCGAACGGCGGCCCTTCCACGGTCCTAAGGTGAAGAGGGAAATGGGCTGGTGATGGCAAGGGGCAGTGGATTGTGGTGGCCGGTCGGTTTTCCCCCTTGGGACCGAGAGAGAGGGAGAGCGACGAGATGAGAGAACGAGTGAGAGAGGGAGATGGCGTGAGAAAAAAAAAAGAAAAGAGGGAGAGGGAGTTCTGGTGGTGGTCGCCGAATGGGAGAGGGAGAGAAGAGGAAGAGTGTTATCCAATGGTGAAAGAAGAAATTTGGAGGGAAACTAGATAGTGGGGTGGTTGATGGGGTGAGGTACATGAATAGTAGGCATGGAATGACATATTGAAAGAGGGTTGTTCATGGGGTTGGTCTTGTCACTCAAGTCTCTTCTAAGTCAAATAATTCAACTCCCTAAATGACCCTATTGCCCCTAGATTTTCGGCCAAAGGCTAGGGGAGGCAAATGACAATTTTGCCCTTGCTTGGTTTAAGGAAAGAGTGCACTAAACTAAGGGTAAAAGGGTTCTACGGTACTTGGCGATCCGAATTTCGCTTTTCTAACCTATACAGGATAATTTTTAACCTTAATAACCCCTCGATGAAGCGACATCCAAATTTACTCCAATGCGATCTCCGAATGTCCGGCCTCCAATCTCGAAGTCCAATCTATGGCTAAATTCAGTCAATTGTCTTTCCAGTGCGTCTCAGACTAACGGGCGGCTCTTAGGGGTTACGCGTATCGACCCGCGACTTATGTCACGTTTAAGGGTTACTTAAGCCACGGCGGCTTTGGTTGTCATGTAATCGCGAGGGTCAATCATTAGTTCCGCAGGTTACGATCGTCAGAGATTGAGTTAGGTTAATTTGCAAATCACGCCATGGTCATACGGATTCACCCGTGAACCAGTCGCACGACACTAGCAAATCGTTCTAAAACCATCCTTAGATCGACCTTGAGCGGTTCAGAATATTCCCTCGACGATCCTTATGGTCAAAGTACCGACTCGTGGTTAAGTTCTTTGGTCCACGTACTTTAAATCCTATATGGCCATTCCCCCTTGGTTAGTCGACTCGAGAGTGATCAGTTCTGAGCGAGATTAACTGGAATACATCGATAGACATTCATTCACCGATAAGTTTCGAGATAGGGTCGGAATTCAGAGTGTCACAATAGGACTTTCGAGAATTCCAACATCAATATTTTGGACGTCGCCTTATCAAGGTTGTGTAATTTTACGGGTCGCTCCAAAGTGATTAGAAGAGTGAAATTTAGACTGAGATTTAGAAATTACACTTTTACCTTCGAGTTGTGCTCATTCCTCTAAGTTTATTGTGACATTCTAAATTCCGACCCTATCTCGAAGCTTATTAATGAATGAATGTCTATCGATGTATTCCAGTTAATCTCGCTCAGAACTGATCACTCTCGAGTCGACTAACCAAGGGGAATGGCCATATGGGATTTAAAGTACGTGGACCAAAGAACTTAACCACGAGTCGACGTTTTGGCCATAAGGATCGTCGAAGGAATATTTTGGACCGCAAAAGGTCGATCTAAGAATGGTATTAGAATAATTTGCTGCATCATGCAATTGGTTCACGGGTGATTCCATATGACCATGACATGATTTGTGAATTAACCTAAACCGATTCCTGACAGTCGTAACCTTTAGAACTAGTAATTAACACTTGCGATTACATTACAACCAAAGCCGCCGTGGCTCGAGTAACTCTTAAACGTGACATTAGTCGCGGGTCGATACGCGTAACTCCTAAGAGCCGCCCGTTAGTTTGAGATACGCCGGAATGACAAACGACCGAATTTAGCCATGGATTTGACTTCGAGACCGGAGGCCGGACATTAGAAGGTCACAATGGAGTAAATTTGGACGTCGCCTCGTCGGAGAGTCATTAAGATTAGAATTAGTCCCGTATAGGTTAGAAAAGCGAAATTCGGACTGACAAGTGAATTGACCCTTTTACCCCTAAACTTAGTACCCTTTTCTATTAGATGAAGCAAGGGCAAAATGGACATTGTCCCACCCTTAGTTGCAGCCAAAAATTAGAGGGCAATTAGGTCATTTGGCTAGTGAATTATTGGAGTTTGGATGAGACAAATTGATTAGACAATTTCCCTACAAACTACTTCCACCAACTAGTCACTCAAGTCACTATTCATGTACCTTGCCCCACTAACCACCCCACTCATTTCTTTTCCCTCCAATTCCCACTCCCCTCAAGCCACTCTATCTCTCCCTCTCTTCCCCCATTCGGACGACACCCTCCCCCTTCCTCTCTTTCCCTTATTTCCTCTCATTCTCTCCCTCTTCCTCACTCTCGTTCGCTCGTCCTTTCTTCCTCTCTCGGTTTCACGGTGGAAACCGGCCAGCTGCCGTGTCACCACCATTCCACCACCTCGAGACCTCACTAACACTCCTTCATCTCCTCTTGGACCGCCGTAGAAGCCGCTGTACAGCTCGGAACCGCCGCCGGTCAGAACTGAACCAAGGAGGAAGGCTGGTTGTTCTTGAAGAAACCTTGATTTATCTTGAGTTAGGCGATTCTTGAGGCTTAGATAAGCTTGTTAGGGAGTTAGTCGCATGTGTTAAGAAGGGTGTTGATGTTTGTCTTGGCCATTTTGATGGTTGAACTTCTAGGAACACATTCTGCCCTTTGAAGATCAGACCTGTTCGCGCCGCGTCTCCAGCCTTCCCAACCGGTCTTCTTGGACTTTTGAGCTTGGTAAGCTTACTCTAACCCTTTGGTAGGACTTAGGTGATGGAAGGACCCAAATAGGAGGCATTAGAAAGTGATTTTATTAGCTGCTCTAGGGAGATTCTCAAGGGGACCGAATCTGTGATAGCTAGGACAGATTATAACGGCGACTTATGGCTCATGGAATGTTAGAACCATGATTGGAAAATGCTATGGGACATGTTGTTGTAGTGTCCGAATGTCTTGGGGTGCCATTAGAAGTGTTAGATTTTGTTTGAGCATGATTGTGTTGATGAGACCTTTGATTGTGCATAGATATGTTCGGCCATGGGTGATATTGACGACACGTTGCCTGTAATGGCCCGTAAACTATTAAATATATTCTGGTCGTATAATGATAAAATCGGACTTGGATGAGTTAAATGACTCCACGATATAGATTTCGGCCTTGTGTGATTAATTGATGGGTTAAGTGATATAATTGTTTGCTTGGCTTCATGAATTGTGGCATGGCCGAATGGCCTGATCCGAGTCTTCCTCCAGCATTGTCCCACAACCCCGTCGTTGATGACGAAGTCGTGGAGTCCTCTGAAGCTGATGACGACCCCATGGAGATAGAGGAGTCCGAGCCGGAGTTCGAGGACCTAGAGGACGAGCCCTCGAAAGAGGAGTTCAACCCCGAAGGAGAGGCCCTCTTCAACCTTGAGCCCGAGGAAGAGGAAAATGAGGAAGTATCCGAGGAAGAAGAAGAAGAAGAAGAACCCAAGGAAGACCTGGAGGAGTACGACCTAGTGCACCGTGAGGACCTTGCTGGCGACCGCGAGCCTGACCCTTAGATAGCCTAGGCACCTCCCGACTTTTGAGGTGACTCTTTTGGTTGGCGCTTGACTCTTAGTTAGATGACCCCCTTTTGATTAGGCTGACTACCTTCCCTTGACCCCCATCGTTGTATTTCAGTTTGTGTTCATGATGTAAAACTGGATCTATGTTATGTTATGACTAAGTGTCTCCTTTCCTCAAGTCATCTTGTTTATGCATTGCATGGAGTTATGTATGTCGCTTCCGCATCTGCATATAAGTCTAATGTATCTAGTGCGCGTCGTTAGGTCCTGGGAAAGGAGTCAAACAGCACGGCAGTGGGGTGATGTTAGTGCGCTCGGTAGGACTCGGGGCGTGACATCCCCTCTTGTTTGGTATCAGAGCAAGGTCAGCTCGATCCAAGTTGGTTGAGGACTGGAGTAATAAGGTGTGATGATTTGAGGATGACTGGGTAGCGAGACCTTAGGGATTCGTTAGAGTTAGGCATGAAATTCATGACATGTGAAATGGCATTTGTGATTGGCATATTGACTAGCATAATCTTTGGTAAACTTAAGGCTATAGGGCTTCGTACTTGGCACTAAGTGTTGAATGCTGATTGCCGAATTGGATAGCTGATTGTGATTTGCGAAGTTGCAGAAGCAACTGAATGTGTGGTATAATTGTGAATTCCTGATTGTGATGCTTCTAATAGTTGCTAGAGTAATGATTGCCTTGACTGTGATTGCTGCCGTGAGCTTGGCGTAGCCTTGCTAGACTTAAGTAGATGGCTTAGGTCTTTAATTCCTGGATGGAATAATAGTGGCTCAGGTGTTGTGAGACTTAGCAAGATGAGCAACCGAACCAGAGGTACTAGAGGAGCGTCTAGCTCTAGGCCACAAGCGGTGGAAGATCCTAGGTATGATGGAGTCATGAGGACTAAGAGAAAATCGGGAACTTGATGGGCAGGCAGGCCCAAGAAAGAGTTGCTGCCGTTGCTGAGGCTGCTGTCGCTGCTGTCAATCTGGCGAATGGGAATAATAGACATGATAATGAAGGTGGCAATGCCCAAGGGTAAGGGAATCGTGTGATGGGCCAGCTGATGGAGCACTTTATAAAGCTGAAGCCATCTAAGTTTGATGACCCATGGGACCCCGGAGTTACCCCTGCTTGGATTGAGGAGTTGGAAAAGGCGTTTGAAGTGTTGGGTTGTACTGAGGCTGAGAAGGTGATCCTAGCTGTGTACCAGCTTCGTGGAACCGCGAATGATTAGTTGAAGGCTACCGAGGGAAGAGTTTTCCCTGAAGGAACGGAACCGAATTGGACTGTCTTCTCTGAAGTTTTCAATGCTAAGTATTTCTCCAGAGCGGCTCAAGAACAGAAGATGGTTGAATTCCAGAATCTCCGCCAGAATCAGATGACCATCGATCAGTATGAGGCTGAATTCGCGAGGCTATCGAAGTATGCCTCGAGGATGGTTGAAAACCCTGAGGACAAGGCGAGAAGGTTCAGAGATGGATTGAGGCCTGACCTTCGCAACCAGTTAGTGCTGTTGGACCTACAAGGCTATGATGCGATCTATAAAAGAGGTCAATTAGTGGAAAGGGATATGAAGGAAAGAGGGATCGCTTCTGGGTCGCGATTCACTCCCGCCAAAGATAACCGCCAGTTCGGCAAGAGGCCGATGACGAGCAATCGACATTTTGCCCCTCCAGCCAAAAAGAATATTAGCAAGCCCGCTCACCAGTCGAACTGAACTGTCGCTTGTGTGGGCGGAAGCATGGAAATGGACCTTGCCCGAGCAGAACGGGCGCCTGTTTCAAGTGCGGCCAGCTGGGCCATCAGATAAGGAATTGCCCAAGCCAAGCACCAGGACCTCAAGCTCAAAGGAATCGACCACCAGTGAGATCGCAGGCTGGAGCCCCGCAGAACAACTCAAATAGGCCTCCAGCTCAAGGAAGGGTGTACGCTGTGGCGCGGAGGGAGGCAGAGAACGCGCCTGGAGGGGTCACAGGTACGGTTACTTTGTGTGAGCATGCTGCCTATGCTTTGTTTGATCCTGGAGCGTCGAATTCGTTCATATTTGCTCAGTTTGCTGATTTGGTTGGAATTGAATTGAAACCACTGGAAGTGATATTGCATGTTACCACCTCGTTAAAGGATAAAGTGTTGGTTTCACTAGGCTGTCCAGATTGTAAGATAGCCATTGGTGGTAGTGAGGAACGAATAGATTTAGCCGTGCTACCTCTGTTTAACTTTGACGTGATTATTGGAATGGATTGGTTGAGTAAACAGAGAGCTGTCGTTGACTGTGGTAGCAGGGTGATTCATTTCCATCCTAATGATCGCCCTAGATTCGAGTTTAGGGGAAGTCGAGGAGGAACCTCGTTCCCTTTGATTTCGCCACTTGAGGTGACTAGGCTTTTGGATGAAGGATGCCAGGCATACTTAGCTGCCGTGATGGATCCGACCGTAGAGGAGCCAAAGCTAGAGGATATAGCTGTGGTGCGTGACTTTCCCGACGTCTTTCCTCAAGAGTTACCAAGGTTACCTCCAGAAAGGGAAATAGAGTTCGTGATTGAGCTAGCACTTGGAACGGAACCGATCTCGAAAACACCATATAGGATGTCCTTTTCGGAGTTGAAGGAATTGAAGGTTCAGATGCAAGAACTGTTGGACAAAGGATTTATTCGTCCAAGTGCTTCACCTTGGGGAGCACCAATCTTGTTCGTAAGGAAGAAGGATGGGTCATTGCGCTTATGCATTGACTACAGGCAGTTGAATCAAGTGACTATCAAGAACAAGTATCCATTGCCGAGGATAGACGACTTGTTTGATCAACTGCAAGGAGCTTATGTATTCTCCAAGATAGACCTAGGGACGGGTTATCATCAGTTGAGGAATAAGAAGGAAGATATACCAAAGACCGCTTTTCGGACGAGGTATGGGCATTATGAGTTTACAGTCATGCCGTTTTGATTGACTAATGCCCCAGCTGCTTTCATGGATTTGATGCATCGAGTGTTCAAGGAGTATTTAGACCAGTTCGTCATTGTTTTCATCGACGACATTTTGATTTACTCAAGGAGTCTTGGGGAGCATGAGAAGCAACTGAGCATGGTTCTATGGACGTTAAGGGAACACTCGCTGTACGCCAAATTCAGTAAGTGTGAGTTTTGGCTTAACGAGGTTTGCGTTCCTTGGACATGTCATCTCCGGAAATGGGATTTCAGTAGACCCAGCAAAGATTGAAGCAGTAACAAATTGGCCTAGACCTACGTCAGTAATAGAGGTTCGAAGCTTCTTAGGATTGGCAGGGTATTACCGAAGGTTCGTGGAGAAGTTCTCCTCTATAGCCACTCATTTGACGAGGTTAATAAAGAAGGATATACGGTTTGAATGGATGGACAAGTGTGAAAGGAGTTTTCAGGAACTCAAGCATTGCCTGACGACTGCACTAGTGCTGACCATTCCTTCTGGACCTGGAGGTTATGAGATTTATAGTGATGCGTCGCTGAAGGGACTAGGATGCGTCCTGATGCAACATGGAAGAGTTGTAGCTTATGCATCGCGACAGTTAAGACCTCATGAGATGAATTACCCGACGCATGATTTGGAATTAGAAGCTATTATCTTCGCCTTGAAGATTTGGAGGCATTACTTGTGTGAAGAAAGATTTCAGATCTACACGGACCATCAGAGTTTGAAGTACTTATTTTCCCAAAATGAATTGAACATGAGGCAACGGCGATGGATGGAGTTGCTCAAGGACTATGATTGTGATATCCTGTATCACCCCGGAAAGGCAAATAAGGTTGCGGCTGCACTTAGTCGGAAATCGAGCATCGCGCATTGATGGTTAAGGAATGGACTATGTTGGAAGGAATAAGGGATTCAGAGTTTAAGCTCGAAGTTTGTCAGCTGTCTTGCCTCCTAGCCACGTTGAGGATCGAACCAAAGATTCATGAGAAGGTGAAAGCGTTGCAATCTACGGACCCCGACATCTAAAAGATCCTAGAAATGGATGCCGGAAAAAGGAAACCTGACTTTCAAGTATCTGAGGATGGGATTCTGAAGTTTCGTGGACGCCTGTGCGTGCCCAACGACGAGGAGCTAAGGGAAAAGATCTTATTAGAAGCTCATAGGAGCAACTATAGCATTCATCCGGGTAGCACGAAGATGTATCAGAATCTGCGTCAGCACTACTGGTGGAACGGAATGAAAGTGGACGTGGCTAAGCATGTAGCTAAGTGTTTGACGTGCCAGCAAGTTAAGGCTCAGCATTGTAAACCTGGTGGGATGTTACAGCCCTTGGAAATCCCCGAGTGGAAGTGGGAGCATATCACCATGGATTTTGTCATGGGTTTGCCAAGGAGTCAGAGATGACATGATTCGATCTGGGTAATCGTGGAAAGACTGACCAAATCCGCGCATTTTTTAGTTGTGAGAAAGGATTTCGCTATGGATAGGTATGCAGATTTGTACATGAGACTTAATTTGATAAACTTTTATCCTCAATAGTCTCACATGGCTATAAAGTTGAGATCAAAACTCTTGCCAACTCTTCTTGATCGATTCATGCATATGTAATATGAAGTACGTATTACGGTATTCTCTCCTTTCCCATGGAATGTATGTCTTTTCACTTTTAATAACGTACAAATGATAACTCATATAAACTTAATATCTAGCTTGAGTTCACAAATCTACTCTCTTTAATAGAATCTTTCAGAACTCACATATGGTATTAAGACACATAAAGCAAAATATGTGGGTTATATCACTCTTGGTATTTCACTTTCAGACATAATAAATATTATGACCTCATCTTAACATTCCGTTAAGGCGATATTCATATTTTAAACTCGAGCTCTCAATTATCACCTAGATAATGAGCTTAAAATTGTATCATCTCTATTAATTACGCAGTAAATAGAGGCGATTACCTGTGTGAGTAGGCTAATCTCATCTGTCCAACATACCTTCTTATCATAATACACCAAGCATTAATATGCATAAATGTTATACAAACTCATAGACATCATTAATGACAACAAATACCATTAACTATGAACATTAGGAAATATAAATGTCTAGTACTCCCACTTTTAGGCAGTTCTAGAGATTTCAACTAATCCTTTTGCTAACACATGACTGAGGAGAAACATCTCTAGGTACTCACTTCATAGAAAAGCTGCTATCATTATGTACATGTATGTGTATTGTATGTTCACATCTTTTCTTACAACCATGTCTTTCACAAAAACATATTGCAATTCTATTTGCTTGGTCTAGCAATGAATCTTTAGTGTAAGCTCTTGTTGCTTGGCTATCACAATTAACTAATAATTGTACTTGCAGCATTCTTAGCAACACCTCATGATCCAAACATCTCTAAGGCCAAACATTCTCTTGTACTGCTGTTGATAACACCACGAGATCATCTTCCATCGTGGATAAGGCTATACACCTTTGCTTCTTACTATTCTAAGACAAAGCGTCATTTCTAAGAAAGAACGCAAATCTAAACCTTTTCCTCAATCAACATCAGCATAGCATTCAAGGTCCAAATCTCTACCTTGATGACTCAATAAAAATTCAGCAGCATTTTTCAAATATTTCAGGATTTTCTTGACGACAATTCAAAGTACTTGACCTAGAGTGAATTGTTATCTACACACCATTCCAACTACATAATAGATATCAAATCTTTTACACACATAGTGTACATTAAGCTTCTGACAACACTAGCATATGGAACACTTTCCATTTCTTTATTTTGCTTGTGGAGTCCCAAGACACATTCTTCGGCTCAGACCTTCACCTCTTCAATAGGAGTATCTTTGAGTTTACAGTCTTGCATACGAAATTAGTCAAGGACTTGGGATAAATACACTACAAGTGCCATAACTTTCCTACGGCGTTCACTTCAGTGCCATAACTTTCAAAACGTTCAAAGTACTTGACTTGGAGTGGATTGTTATCTACACACCATTCCAACTATAAAATAGATATCAAATCTTTTACACACATAGTGTACATTAAGCTTCTGACAACACTAGCATATGGAACACTTTCCATGTGACATCCTGAATTCTGACCCTATCTCGAAACTTATCAGTGAATGAATGTCTATCGATGTATTCCAGTTAATCTCGCTCAGAACTGATCACTCTCGAGTCGACTAACCAATGGGGAATGGCCGTATAGGATTTAAAGTACGTGGACCAAAGAACTTAACCACGAGTCGGCGCTTTGACCATAAGGATCGTCGAGGGAATATTCTGAACCGCTATAGGTCGATCTAAGAATGGTTTTAAGACGATTTGCTAGTGTCATGCGATTGGTTCACTGGTGAATCCGTATGACCATGGCGTGATTTGCGAATTAACCTAACTCAATCTCTGACGATCGTGACCTGCGGAACTAGTAATTGACCATCACGATTACATGACAACCAAAGCCGCCGTGACTCGAGTAACTCTTAAACGTGACATAAGTCGCGGGTCGATACGCGTAACTCCTAAGAGCTGCCCGTTAGTCAGAGACGCACTGGAATGACAATTGACTGAATTTAGCCATAGATTGAACTTCGAGATTGGAGGCCGGACATTCGGAGATCGCTTTGGAGTAAATTTGGACGTCGCCTCGTCGGAGAGTTAGTAAGATTAGAAATGGTCCCGTATAGACTAGAATAGCGAAATTCGAACCGACGAACGAAATCGACCCTTTTACCCATAGGATTAGCACGCTTTCCAAGGTCAAAGCAAGGGGCAAAATGGTCATTTGCCCTCCCCCATCTTCAGCCGAAAGCCCAAGGGTATAGAGGTCATTTGAGTGATGAATTATTGCAATGCAATCCACCAAGCTTGATTTGACAATTTCCCCAAACCTACCCCACTAAAACTAGTCATTCTTAGATACTATTCCTTGTCATTCACAAGCTTAACCACCCCACCATCCCATTTTCCCTCCAAATCCCATCTTCCTTATATATCTCTCTCTCTCTCCCTCTCCCATTCGGACGATCACTCCCTCCCTCTCTTCACTCTCTCGTTCGCTCTCTCTTCCTCTCACTCTCGCCCGTCGCCGCCCCCTCTCTCTCGGCCAAGCCACGACCAGCCGCCCCTTCGCCGCCACCTCGAACCACCACCAAGGCACGTCCCTCTTGCCATTAGACCACCCTAGCAGCCGCCGTTCGGCCCGGAACCGCCCGAAGCGTCGCCGACCAGAATTGGAGCTTGAGGGGAAATCGGGGGCTGTTCTTGAGAGTCCATTGTTGATCTTAAGGTAAGTTGTTCTTAGTGCTTAGGTAGACATATTAAGAGGCTTTAGGCTTGTGGTAGAAGTAGTATTAAGATTTGTTTGTGATGATTTTCGCCTAGAACCCTGCGGACCAGGTCTGACCGCCGAGGACCCCCGCTTCGTCGCCACTTGCCGCCGGCCTTGCCCTAGCTCTTGGACTTGGTAAGCTCCCCTAAACCTTTGCTAGGACCTTGAGTGCAAGGAAGGACCAATTAGGGGTGATTTTGTAACATTTAGGGGGCTGTTTCGGTGGGGTCCTCTAGGGATCCGAATTTGCATATTGTGATCAGAATTTTCATGGATGAGTTTTGATGATTGAATGTTAGGAACCACGGATGGAATGCTTTGGTGGATGTCCTAGGGAGTGGGCCGAATGCCCCATGGTGTCTTAAGACTAGCTAGAGCTTGATTTATATCTATTTGAATTGATGGAATCCTAATTGAGGCTTAGGAGTGTTCGGTTTTGGGGAGATTGTGCGAGCACGTTTAGTAGACGACTTTTAACCTATGGATAGTACTCTAGTCGAGTAAATAGCAAGAAGTTAAATTGAGCTAAGTGGCCCTATGTTAGTAATTTTGGGTCTTGTGTGATTAATTAGTGAGTTATAAGCCTTAATTGATTGGTGTGTCGTTAATGGTGTAACATGGCCGAATGGCCATTTGTGAAAGCGATGAATTATCTCAATTGATGTGTTATCGACCGCATGACATTGCCATGGACTTGATTTGTTGAACTTTAAGGTGTATTGCCATGATACGGGATGGTAGCTTGAGGGGTCGAATCGGGCTCAATTTGATGAAAGCGTGCATGATTGACTTAACTATGTCGATGGAAAGAAATTATATGTATACGTATGTGCGGCATCCTGATGCGTTAAACGCGGGACGGACCTGAGGCGTTAAACGCGGGTCATGAGGAAATGGCATCGGAAACCTGAGGCGTTAAACGCGGATTCCTTGATCTCTTAAGCCTGATGCGTTATTACGCGGGCTAAGCCATGAGGGTTTCGATTATATCATACATGAGGATTGTCTGCCAAATGATGGAACGTTAAGTGCCCAAGTACAAGTCCTGCCTAGCCTAAACTTGTGAATTGCTTGACTAAATACGTTTGTAATTGAGTTATTATATGCCATTACCTGCTGTTTGATTGTTTGGCCATTGCATGTGCTTGGGAAGTGTCTGGAAGTCCCAAGGGTCTAGCTTAGGGTTAGGATAGCTTATTGAGTATATCTCACCCTGTCGTGGGACCCCCATTTTCAGACCCCAAACCCTGATCATGCCACCGCCGCCGATTTTTGGGGTGCCCGTCTGGATAGAGCAGTATTCCACGGAGTACCCGGTGGGAGAGGGGAAAGCTTACATTAGGAAGTGTGGCACCATCTGGATGGATATAGGCTTAGCAGATTGGAGGGCGGACAAGTTTGCAGCATGGTTCTACCGTGATGGAGACCTTGAGGTTGGGCCGCTTAGGACTTTTGAGGTGCCGGGGGATGTCATTGGCGAGCAGGATCCTTCGATCGTACATCCTGCTGATGGGGAGCTCACTGACTCCGAGACCGCACCTGATCTAGACCTTCCGCCGGTACCGTCTCAGAACCCCGAGATTGATGGCGACATCGTAGGGCCCTCTGATGCCGAAGATCCCATGGAGACGGACGAGTCCGAGCCCGAGGAGGATGAGGCAGAGCTAGACGATTCCGAGGACGAGCCTTTGGAGGAGGAGTACAACCCTGACGGAGAGGCCATCTACCATGATCAGCCTGAACCCGAGGATGAGGCAGATCTAGAGCTAGAGTTTGAAGAAGAAGAAGAAGAAGAGGAAGAGGAAGACGAGGAAGACCTGGGGGAGTACGACCCAGTACACTGCGAGGATCCCGATGATGACCGCGAGCTCGACCCATAGATAGTCTAGTCATCCATGACTTTTTGGAGTTCCACTTTTGAGTAGCACCTGACCCTTAGCCCGTCGTCTCTTTTGATTAGGCTAACCATCTCCCCTGATCCTAATTGTTGTATCCCAGTTTATGTTTATGTTGTAAAGTGATTCGTATGCTATGCTATGACTTGATTAAGTGTCTTACTTCCCTCAAACCCTCTCGCGTTTAATTGTCTAGGAGTTTTGCATGACGCTGCTGCATGTTCATTTAAGTTTCATTGCCTACCGCGTAATGGAAAGATCCTGGGTATAATACAGATGAGGAACTGGTTGTAAGGCGATGATGTGCGCCTTAGAGGACTCGGGGCGTTACATCCTCGTTTAATTGGTATCAGAGCAAGGTCAGCTCGATCAGGTTGATTGAGGACTGGAGTGATAAGGTGTATTGATTCAAGGAGTGTTGGGTAGCAAGACCTTAAGAAATTCGCTAGAGTTAGGCATAGAATGCATGGCATGTGAAATGGCGCTTGTGATTGGCATATTGGCTGGCGTCGTCTTTAGTAGGCTTAAGGCTATAAGGCTTCGTACTTGGCACTGAGTGTTGACTGCTGCTTGCTTGGTTGGGTAATTGATTTGATTTGGCTAAGTTGCAGAGGCAACTGATTGCGTGGTGCAATGGTGATCCCCTCGTTGTGATGCTTTTAATGGTTGCTTTAGCTATGATTGCTGCTATGAATATAGCGTAGCCTTGTTCGACTTAAGTAGATGACTTAGGTCTCTAATTCCTGAATGGAATTATAGTGGCTCAGGTGTTGCGAAACTTAGCGGGATGAGTAACCGGACCAGAGATACTGGAGGAGCGTCTAGCTCTAGGCCGCAAGCAGTAGAAGATCCTAGGTATGACGGAGTCATGAGGATCCTAGAAGAAATTGGGAGCTTGATGGGCAGGCAAGCCCAGGAGAGGGTTGCTGCCGTTGCCCAGGCTGCTGAAGCTGCAGTCGCTGCCGCCAACTTAGCAAACGGGAATAACGGGAACAATGGTTATAGTAATGAAGGTGGCAACGCCCATGGACAATGAAATCGAGGGATGGGCCAGCTGATGGAACACTTTATGAAGCTGAAGCCACCAAAGTTCGATGGTACATGGGACCTTGGAACTGCCCCTACTTGGATTGAAGAATTGGAAAAGGCCTTTGAGGCGCTGGGTTGTGCTGAGGCTGAAAAGGTAGTCCTGGCTGTGTACCAGCTACGAGGAACGGCGAATGATTGGTGGAAGACCACCAAGGGAAGAATTTTCCCAGAAGGCACAAAACCCAACTGGACTGTCTTCTCCGAAGTGTTTACTGCCAAGTATTTCTCCAGAGCGGCTCGGGAACAGAAGATAGTTGAGTTTCAGAATCTCCGCCAGAACCAGATGACCATAGATCAATATGAGGCTGAGTTCGCAAGGCTGTCTAAGTATGCCCCGAGAATGGTCGAGAACCCTGAGGATAGGGCGAGAAGGTTCAGGGATGGATTGAGACCTGACCTTCGCAGCCAGTTGGTGCTGTTGGACCTACAGGGCTATGACGCCATCTATGAAAGAGGTCAGTTGGTGGAAAGGGACATGAGGGAAAGAGGAGTAGCATCTGGATCGCGGTTCACTCCCGTGAGAGATAACCGCCAGTTCGGCAAAAGGCTGATGGTGAACAACAGGCGTTTCGTCCCTCCGATCAGAAGGAACATTAGCAAGCCTGCTCCCCGGCCGAGTTGGAACTGCCGTTTGTGTGGACGGAAGCATGGGAACGGACCTTGCCCGAGCAGGACGGGCGCTTGCTTCAAGTGTGGCCAGTTGGGCCATCAGATAAGGAATTGCCCGAGCCAAGCACCAGGAGCTCAGACTCAAGGGAACCGGCCGCCAGCGGGACCGCAGGGGGGAGCTCCGCAGAACAATGCAAATAGGCCGCCAGCTCAAGGAAGGGTTTATGCTGTGGCGCGTAGGGAGGTGGAGGACGCGCTTGGCGTGGTCACAGGTACGATTACTTTATGTGATCATGCTGCCTATGCCTTGTTTGACCCTGGAGCATCGCATTCATTTATATCTGCTCAGTTTGCTGATTTGGTCGGAATTGAATTGAAACCATTGGAAGTGATATTGCATGTTACCACCCCTTTAAAGGATAAAGTGCTGGTTTCTTTAGGTTGTTCGGATTGTAAGATAGTCATTGGGGGTAGTGAGGAACGAATAGATTTAGCTGTGCTTCCCATGTTTGACTTTGATGTGATTATTGGAATGGATTGATTGAGTAGGCAGAGAGCTGTCGTTGATTGTGGTAGCAGGGTGATTCATTTCCATCCCAATGATCGCCCTAGATTCGAGTTTGTGGGAAGTCGAGGAGGAACCTCAATCCCTTTGATTTCGTCACTGGAAGTGACTAGGCTGTTGAACGAAGGATGTCAAGCTTACTTAGCTGCCGTAGTGGATCCGACCGTAGAGGAACCAAAGCTAGAGGACATAGCTGTAGTACATGATTACCCTGATGTCTTCCCTCAAGAGTTACCAGGGTTGCCTCCAGAAAGGGAAATAGAGTTCGTAATTGAATTAGCACCTGGAACAGAGCCAATCTCGAAGGCACCCTATAGGATGTCCTTGTCAGAGTTGAAGGAATTGAAGGTTCAGATGCAAGAATTGCTGGACAAAGGATTTATTCGTCCGAGGGCTTCGCCTTGGGGAGCGCCGGTCTTGTTTGTAAGGAAGAAGGATGGGTCGTTGCGCTTATGCATTGATTACCGGCAGTTGAACCAGGTGACTATCAAGAATAAGTACCCGTTGCCAAGAATTGACGACTTGTTTGATCAACTACAAGGAGCTTCTGTGTTCTCCAAGATAGACCTAAGGACAGGTTATCACCAGTTGAGGATTAAGAAGGAAGATATACCGAAGACCGCCTTTCGAACGAGATATGGGCATTACGAGTTCACAGTCATGCCGTTTGGATTGACTAATGCCCCAGCTGCTTTCATGGATTTGATGCATAGAGTGTTCAAAGAGTACTTGGACCAGTTCGTCATTGTCTTCATCGACGACATTTTGATTTACTCAAAGAGTCCTGAGGAACACGAGGAGCAATTGAGTAGAGTTCTACGGACGTTGAGGGAACACTCGCTGTACGCCAAGTTCAGTAAGTGCGAGTTTTGGCTTAACAAAGTTGCGTTCCTTGGACATGTCATCTCTGGAAATGGAATTTCTGTGGACCCAGCAAAGATTGAAGCAGTAACGAATTGGCCTAGACCTACGTCAGTGACGGAGATTCGAAGCTTCCTCGGATTGGTAGGATATTACCGCAGGTTCGTAGAAAAGTTTTCCTCGATAGTTACTCCTTTGACGAGGTTTGAATGGACGGATAAGTGCTAGAGGAGTTTTCAGGAACTGAAGCATCGTTTGACGACTGCACCAGTGTTAACCATCCCTTCTGGACTTGGAGGTTACGAGATTTATAGCGATGCGTCGCTGAAAGGATTAGGATGCGTCTTGATGTAACATGGAAGAGTTGTAGCTTATGCATCGAGACAGTTAAGACCTCATGAGATGAACTACCCGACGCATGATTTGGAACTAGCAGCTATCATCTTCGCCTTGAAGATTTGGAGGCACTACTTGTGCGGAGAAAGGTTTCTGATTTACACGGACCACCAGAGTTTGAAGTACTTGTTTTCCCAAAAGGAGTTAAACATGAGACAACGTCGCTGGATGGAACTGCTCAAGGACTATGATTGTGATATCCTTTATCACCCCGGAAAGGCAAATAAGGTTGCGGATGCGCTGAGTCGGAAATCGAGCGTCGCGCATTTGTTGGTTAAGGAATGGACCTTGTTGGAAAGGATAAGGGATTCAGAGTTTAGGCTCGAAGTTTGCCAGTTGTCTTGTCTTCTAGCGACATTGAGAATTGAGCCAGAGATTCATGAGAAGGTGAAAGCGTTGCAATCTACGGACCCCGACATCCAAAAGATCTTGGAAACGGATGCCGGAAAAAGGAAACCCGACTTTCAAGTGTCCGAAGATGGGATTCTGAAGTTTCGTGGACGCTTGTGCGTGCCCAATGATGAGGAGCTAAGAGAAAGGATCTTGTCGAAAGCGCATAGGAGCAACTATAGTATTCACCCGGGTAGCACGAAGATGTATCAGAACTTGCGTCAACACTACTGGTGGAATGGAATGAAAGTAGATGTAGCTAAGCATGTGGTGAAGTGTTTGACGTGCCAGCAAGTTAAGGCTCAGCATTGTAGGCCTGGTGGGATGTTACAGCCTTTGGAAATCCCCGAGTGGAAGTGGGAACACATCACCATGGACTTTGTCATGGGTTTGCCGAGGAGTCAGAGAGGACATGATTCGATTTGGGTGATCGTGGATAGGCTGACTAAGTCCGCACACTTCTTGGCAGTAAGGAAAGATTTCGCGATGGATAGATATGCAGAGTTGTACATGAGGTACGTAGTTCGCCTTCATGGAGTTCCAGTGACGATTACTTCGGATAGGGACCCCAAGTTTACCGCTTCATTTTGGAAAAGCCTACAAGAGGCCTTGGGAACGAAACTACAGTACAGCACCGCTTACCACCCCCAGACAGACGGACAATCTGAAAGGACAATTCAGACGCTTGAGGACATGCTAAGAGCATGCGTTTTGGACTTTAAAGGAGGTTGGGAAGATCAGTTACACTTGGTAGAATTTGCCTATAACAACAGTTACCAACAGAGCATCGGAATGGCACCGTTCGAAGCATTATACGGTAGAGCCCGGAAGACACCTTTGTGCTGGGACGAGGTTGGTGAACGAAGCATAACAGGCCCAGAGTTAGTAGAACAGTCAGTGGAGGCAGTGAAAATCATAAGAGAAAGATTGAAAACCGCGTAGAGCCGCCAGAAGAGTTACGCCGACAAGCGGCGCAGACCTTTGGAGTTTCAAGTAGGAGACCACGTTTTCTTGAAAGTGTCACCGATGCGGGGTCTATCTCGATTTGGAAAGAAGGGAAAGTTGAGTCCGAGGTATGTAGGCCCTTTCGAAATTCTGGAACGAGTTGGAACTCTGGCCTACAGACTCGCCATGCCGCCAAGCATATCACAGGTTCACAACGTATTCCACGTGTCGATGCTGAGAAAGTATGAACCAGATGCAACTCATGTGTTGGACCACGAAGTAATAGAAGTGGACGATCGGGTAACGTATGTGGAGAGACCAGTCAGGATCGAAGACATGAAGGAGCAAGTCCTGAGGAATAAGATGATTCCGCTAGTAAAGGTGATCTGGGAGCACCATGGAACTGAAGGAGCCACTTGGGAAAGCGAGGAAGCGATGAGGCGTCAGCACCCCCATTTGTTTGAGTAAGTGGTTGTAATGTAAATTTCGAGGACGAAATTTTTGTAACGGGGGAAGAGTTGTGACATCCTGAATTCTGACCCTATCTCGAAACTTATCAGTGAATAAATGTCTATCGATGTATTCCAGTTAATCTCGCTCAGAACTGATCACTCTCGAGTCGACTAACCAATGGGGAATGGCCGTATAGGATTTAAAGTACGTGGACCAAAGAACTTAACCACGAGTCGGCGCTTTGACCATAAGGATCGTCGAGGGAATATTCTGAACCGCTATAGGTCGATCTAAGAATGGTTTTAGGACGATTTGCTAGTGTCATGCGATTGGTTCACGGGTGAATCCGTATGACCATGGCGTGATTTGCGAATTAACCTAACTCAATCTCTGACGATCGTGACCTGCGGAACTAGTAATTGACCCTCACGATTACATGACAACCAAAGCCGCCGTGACTCGAGTAACTCTTAAACGTGACATAAGTCGCGGGTCGATACGCGTAACTCCTAAGAGCCGCCCGTTAGTCAGAGACGCACTGGAATGACAATTGACTGAATTTAGCCATAGATTGGACTTCGAGATTGGAGGCCGGACATTCGGAGATCGCTTTGGAGTAAATTTGGACGTCGCCTCGTCGGAGAGTTAGTAAGATTAGAAATGGTCCCGTATAGACTAGAATAGCGAAATTCGAACCGACGAACGAAATCGACCCTTTTACACATAGGATTAGCACGCTTTCCAAGGTCAAAGCAAGGGGCAAAATGGTCATTTGCCCTCCCCCATCTTCAGCCGAAATCCCAAGGGTATAGAGGTAATTTGAGTGATGAATTATTGCAATGCAATCCACCAAGCTTGATTTGACAATTTCCCCAAACCTACCCCACTAAAACTAGTCATTCTTAGATACTATTCCTTGTCATTCACAAGCTTAACCACCCCACCATCCCATTTCCCCTCCAAATCCCATCTTCCTTATATCTCTCTCTCTCTCTCCCTCTCCCATTCGGACGATCACTCCCTCCCTCTCTTCACTCTCTCGTTCGCTCTCTCTTCCTCTCACTCTCGCCCGTCGCCGCCCTCTCTCTCTCGGCCAAGCCACGACCGGCCGCCCATTCGCCGCCACTCCGCCACCTCGAACCACCACCAAGGCACGTCCCTCTTGCCATTAGACCGCCCGAGCAGCCGCCGTTCGGCCCGGAACCGCCCGAAGCGTCGCCGACCAGAACCGGAGCTTGAGGGGAAATCGGGGGCTGTTCTTGAGAGTCCATTGTTGATCTTGAGGTAAGTTGTTCTTAGTGCTTAGGTAGACATATTAAGAGGCTTTAGGCTTGTGGTAGAAGTAGTATTAAGATTTGTTTGTGATGATTTTCGCCTAGAACCCCGCGGACCAGGTCTGACCTCCGAGGACCGCCGCTTCGTCGCCACTTGCCGTCGGCCTTGCCCTAGCTCTTGGACTTGGTAAGCTCCCCTAAACCTTTGCTAGGACCTTGAGTGCATGGAAGGACCAATTAGGGGTGATTTTGTAACATTTAGGGGGCTGTTTCGGTGGGGTCCTCTAGGGATCCGAATTTGCATATTGTGATCAGAATTTTCATGGATGAGTTTTGATGATTGAATGTTAGGAACCATGGATGGAATGCTTTGGTGGATGTCCTAGGGAGTGGGTCGAATGCCCCATGGTGTCTTAAGACTAGCTAGAGCTTGATTTATATCTATTTGAATTGATGGAATCCTAATTGAGGCTTAGGAGTGTTCGGTTTTGGGGAGATTGTGCGAGCACGTTTAGTAGACGACTTTTAACCTATGGATAGTACTCTAGTCGAGTAAATAGCAAGAAGTTAAATTGAGCTAAGTGGCCCTATGTTAGTAATTTTGGGTCTTGTGTGATTAATTAGTGAGTTATAGGCCTTAATTGATTGGTGTGCCGTTAATGGTGTAACATGGCCGAATGGCCATTTGTGAAAGCGATGAATTATCTCAATTGATGTGTTATCGACCGCATGACATTGCCATGGACTTGATTTGTTGAACTTTAAGGTGTATTGCCATGATATGGGATGGTAGCTTGAGGGGTCGAATCGGGCTCAATTTGATGAAAGCGTGCACGATTGATTTAACTATGTCGATGGAAAGAAATTATAAGTATACGTATGTGAGGCATCCTGATGCGTTAAACGTGGGATGGACCTGAGGCATTAAACGCGGGTCATGAGGAAATGGCATCGGAAACCTGAGGCGTTAAACGCGGGTTCCTTGATCTCTTAAGCCTGATGCGTTATTACGCGGGCTAAGCCATGAGGGTTTCGATTATATCATACATGAGGATTGTCTGCCAAATGATGGAATGTTAAGTGCCCAAGTACAAGTCCTGCCTAGCCTAAACTTGTGAATTGCTTGACTAAATACGTTTCTAATTGAGTTATTATATGCCATTACCTGCTGTTTGATTGTTTGGCCATTGCATGTGCTTGGGAAGTGTCTGGAAGTCCCAAGGGTCTAGCTTAGGGTTAGGCTAGCTTATTGAGTATATCTCACCCCGTCCTGGGACCCCCATTTTCAGATCCCAAACCCTGATCATGCCACCGCTGCTGATTTTTGGGGTGCCCGTCTGGATAGAGCAGTATTCCACGGAGTACCCGGTGGGAGAGGGGAAAGCTTACATTAGGAAGTATGGCACCATCTGGATGGATATAAACTTAGCAGATTGGAGGGCGGACAAGTTTGCAGCATGGTTCTACCGTGATGGAGACCTTGAGGTTGGGCCGCTGAGGACTTTTGACGTGCCGGGGGATGTCATTGGCGAGCAGGATCCTTCGATCGTACACCCTGCTGATGGGGAGCTCACTGACTCCGAGACCGCACCTGATCCAGACCTTCCGCCGGAACCGTCTCAGAATCCCGAGATTGATGGCGACATCGTAGGGCCCTCTGATGCCGAAGATCCCATGGAGACGGACGAGTCCGAGCCCGAGGAGGATGAGGCAGAGCTAGACGATTCCGAGGACGAGCCTTTGGAGGAGGAGTACAACCCTGACGGAGAGGCCATCTACCATGATCAGCCTGAACCCGAGGATGAGGCAGATCCAGAGCTAGAGTTTGAAGAAGAAGAAGAAGAAGAAGAGGAAGAGGAAGACGAGGAAGACCTGGAGGAGTACGACCCAGTACACCGCGAGGATCCCGATGATGACCGCGAGCTCGACCCTTAGATAGAAAAGTCATCCATGACTTTTTGGAGTTCCACTTTTGAGTAGCACCTGACCCTTAGCCCGTCGTCTCGTTTGATTAGGCTAACCATCTCCCCTGATCCTAATTGTTATATCCCAGTTTATGTTTATGTTGTAAAGTGATTCGTATGCTGTGCTATGACTTGATTAAGTGTCTTACTTCCCTCAAACCCTCTCGCGTTTAATTGTCTAGGAGTTTTGCATGACGCTGCTGCATGTTCATTTAAGTTTCATTGCCTACCGCGTAATGGAAAGATCCTGGGTATAATACAGATGAGGAACTGGTTGTAAGGCGATGATGTGCGCCTTAGAGGACTCGGGGCGTTACATTCCATTTCTTTATTTTGCTTGTGGAGTCCCAAGACACATTTTTCAGCTCAGACCTTCACCTCTTCAGTAGGAGTATCTTTGAGTTTGCAATCTTGCATACGAAATTAGTCAAGGACTTGGGATAAGTACACTACAAGTGCCATAACTTTCCTACGGCGTTCACTTCATTGCCATAACTTTCAAAACGTTCACTTAAGTGCCACATTGGAGCAAAAATGTTTAGATGAGTGCCAATTTCGGCCAAAAGTGTTCACTTAAGTGATATTTTCGCTAGAAAACATGACGTTGAATTTTCACTATTATTTAATGAATTTCTAAGTGCCATGTGAAAATTCCATGTCATTTTTTATTAGTTTCTATTTTTTTTTATTTTTATACATATCAGAAAAATAAAAGGATTCGAGACGATTGGCCCGACGGCCGTTGCGAGGTTGAGGCAAAGGCCGTTGGGCCATTGCCAGGCGGGGGCGCGAGGCCCTCGCCCAGATCTAGCGAAGGCTTCACGCCCTCCGCCGTCGCTACCGAGGCTGCGACGGCCGTCGTCTAGGGTTGTCGTGGCCTCGCCGGCCCAGGGCGAGCTGTAACGCCCCGAGTCCCGCTCGGCGCACATCGTCGCCTCACTACTAGTTTTCCTTGAAGATGACGCCCAGGATCCAATCTAGCGCGCGGTAGGCAATGAAACTTAAATGAACATGCAGGGGTATCATGCATAATTCCTAGGGAGCTAAACGCAAGATGGTTTGAGAGAGCAAGGCACTTAGTTAAGGCATAGCATAGCATAGGATTCTTTTATACAACATAAGCATAAACTGGATTACAACACTGGGGATCAAGGGAAGATGGTTAGCCTAATCAAAAGTGGTGAAGAGCTATGGGTCAGGCACTACTCAAAAGGTAACTCCCAAAAGTCAGGGCCGCCTAGGCTATCTAAGGGTCGAGCTCGCGGTCGTCGTCTAGATCCTCGCGGTGCACAGGGTCATACTCCTCAAGGTCTTCCTCGTCTTCCTCTTCTTCTTCTTCTACCTCGAACACTTGCTCTGGATCTTCGTCTCCCTCAAGCTCGGGCGAAGGGGGAAAGATGGCCTCTCCATCGGGGTTGTGCTCCTCCTCCAAGGGCTCGTCCTCGGAGTCGTCCAGTGCTTCCTCATCCTCCTCGGGTTCAGACTCGTCAGTCGCCATGGGATTTTCGGCATCAGAGGGTTCCACGACGTCGCCATCAATCTCGGGGTTCTGAGACGGTGCCGGCGAAAGATCCGGATCGGGAGCGGTCTCGGAATCAATGAGCTCTCCATCAGCAGGGTGTACAATCGAAGGGTCCCTCTCGCCAATGACATCCCACGGTACGTCAAAGGTCCTCAGCGGTCCGACTGTGAGGTCGCCGTCTCGATAAAACCATGCTGCGAATCTGTCCGGCCTCCAGTCTGCTAAGCCCACATCCATCCAGATAATGCCATACTTCCTAATATACGCCTTCCCTTCTCCCACTGGGTACTCCGTGGAATACTGCTCCACCCATACGGGTACCCCAAAAATCGGTGGCGGCGGCATACTTAAGGTTTGGGGTCTGAAAAGGTGGGTCCCACGACGGGGTGAGATATACTCAATAAGCTAGCCTAACCCTAAGCTAGGCACTCGGGACTTCCAGACACTCCCAAACACATGCAATGACTAAACATACGAATAACAAGCGATGGCATATAATAACTCAATTAAACATATCTAGTCAAGTAATTCACAAATTAGGCTAGGTAGGGCTTGTACTTTGGCACTCGACCTTTCGCAATATAAAGGGTAACTTGTAAGCACGACACGACCGGAGTTCTCATAGCTTAGCCCGCGTGATAACGCATCAGGCTTAAAGATCAAGGAACCTGCGTCTAACGCCTCAGGTTTCCACTACTCCGACTCATGACCCGCGTTTAACGCCTCAGGTCTATCCCGCGTTTAACGCATCAGGATATTATTAAGCCCCGCGTTTAACGCATCAGGGCGTCACATGCACACAAGCTTATAAATTCTTTCCATTAGTACGATTAAATCAATTGTGCGCGCTCTCATTCGACTAAGCTCAACTCGGTCTTTTAAGCTACTAATCCACATTACGGCATTGCATCACACAACTTAACAACTCGAGGTCATGGCGACACTTTGCTATCAATACTTTATCAATCGGGACGATTCGTCGCTAACACCATTGACCATTCGGCCAAGTAAGAGAACCAAGAGCATATAATTCAATCAAGGTTCACAACTTGCAAATTAATTGTTCAAGGCCGACACCACTAACCTAGGCTCCTTTAATTTCGGTTGGTTCCCTTCAATCCCCACGGTCGGAACACAATGAACGATCAATAGGTCAATTTTTACGCGATGTGTCACCAATCAAAACCATGGCCGAACACTCCTTGGATCAATCAAGCCATTTATGATTCCAATCAAGTTCAATTCACATCTAACATACTTAGCACATCCACACAAGCATTCGGCTCCTACCTAGGGGTGTTCACTACATATTTCAAACTAAGAAATCAACATCTTAATACGACAAGGCTTGGCCAAGCTCGGTTCTCTCTAAGGGCAGATTCGGCCACCATGACTTCCACGAAGAACCACCCACATTAGTCACTCATTCCTACTCATTCGGTCCTTCTATCCTTCAAGCTACTAGCTAAGAGTTAGGGGAAGCTTACCAAGTCCCAAAAGCAAGGCAAAACCGGCGGTGGATGGCGGTGGAACGGCGCAGTGCACGACAGTCCAAGGCGATCAGGTCTGTCCCTAGGCATTCGCGCACCCCAAGGCCAAGAACAAACATCAATACCACCTCTAACATATGTCTATAACCTTCTAACAAGGTCCTTAAGGCTCAATGGGTCACTAACCTCTAGAAAATCAAAGTTTTCTCAAGAACTCCCTTGGCTCCTCCTTGGTCCGAATTTGATCGGCGGCGACACGGGCGGCTCCGGACTTGAACGGCGGCTCACCAACGGTCCAAGAGGGAGGTGGGGCCTTATTGGTGGTGGCGTGAGGTGGCGGAGTGGTGGCAAAGTGGCGGTCGGCCGCGGTTCAGCGAGGGAAGAGCGGGCGACGGGCGAGGGGGAGGGAGAGGGAGAGGGAGAGAGCGAGCGAATGAGAGGGAGGAGAGAGAGGTCGGCCGAATGGGGGAGGAAGAGAGAGAGTGTGGGTAGGAAGAAAATTTGGAGGGAAAAGTGATAGTGGGGTGGTTGGCATGAAATAGTGTCCATGAGTGACAAGGTGTAAGGGGTTTGGTCATGGGGAAAATGTCATTCCATAGTCAAGTCAAATGGTCAATGTGGTCTACCAATAATTCATGGGGTCAAATGACAAAAGGGCCCTCAAATTTTCGGCCAAGGCTAGGGGGAGGAAAAGTCCAAATTGCCCTTACTTTATCTAATGGTAAAAAGCGTACTAGATTAGGGTAAAAAGGGTCGATTCCGCTCGTTGGTTCGAATTTCTCTTTTCTAGCCTATACTGGGCTAATTCTAATCTTATCAACTCATCGGTGAGGCGACGTCCAAATTTACTCCATTGCGATCTTCGAATGTCCGGCTTCCAATCTCGAAGTCCAATCTATGGCTAAATTCAGTCAATTGCCATTCCAGCGCGTCTCGGACTAACGGACGGCTCTTAGGAGTTACGCGTATCGACCCGTGACTAAGCTCACGTTTAAGAGTTACTGAAGCCACGGCAGCTTTGGTTGTCATGTAATCGCGAGGGTCAATCACTAGTCCCGAAGGTTTCGATTATTAGGAACCGATTTAGGTTAATTCGCAAATCACGTCATGGTCATACGGAATCACCCGTGAACCAATCGCATGACACTAGCAAATCGTTCTAAAACCATTCTTAGATCGACCCTTAGCGGTCCAGAATATTTCCTCGACGATCCTTATGGTCAAAGCGTCGACTCGTGGTTAAGTTCTTTGGTCCACGTACTTTAAATCCAGTATGGCCATTCCCCATTGGTTAGTCGACTCGAGAGTGATCAATTCTGAGCGAGATTAACTAGAATACATCGATAGACATTCATTCACTAATAGGCTTCGAGATAGGGTCGGAATTCAGAATGTCACAACTCTTCCCCCCTTACAGAAATTTCGTCCTCAAAATTTACATTACAACCGCCTGCTCAAACAAATGGGGGTGCTGACGCCTCATCGCTTCCTCGCTTTCCCAGGTGGCTCCTTCTGTTCCATGGTGCTCCCAGATCACCTTTACTAGTGGGATCGTCTTGTTCCTTAGGACTTGCTCCTTTCTGTCCTCGATCCTAACTGGCCTTTCCGCATAAGACACTCGATCATCCACTTCTATCACTTCGTGGTCCAGTACATGAGTCGCGTCCGATTCATACTTTCTCAGCATCGACACGTGGAATACATTGTGAACCTGTGATGAACTTGGCGGCAAGGCGAGTCTGTAGGCCAAAGTTCCAATCCGCTCCAGAATTTCGAAAGGGCCTACATACCTCGGACTCAATTTTCCTTTCTTCCCAAACCGAGATAGGCCTCGCATTGGTGACACCTTCAAGAAAACGTGGTCTCCTACTTGAAACTCCAAAGGTCTGCGCCGCTTGTCGGCGTAACTCTTTTGGCGGCTCTGCGCGGTTTTCAATCTTTCTCTGATGACTTTCACAGCCTCCACTGACTGTTCCACCAACTCTGGGCCAGTTATACTTCTTTCACCAACCTCGTCCCAGCATAAAGGAGTTTTGCACGCTCTACCGTACAACGCTTCAAACGGTGCCATTCCGATGCTCTGTTGGTAACTGTTGTTATAGGTAAATTCTACCAAGTGTAGCTGATCTTCCCAACCTCCTTTAAAGTCTAATACGCAAGCTCTCAACATATCCTCAAGCGTCTGAATTGTCCTTTCAGACTGTCCGTCTGTCTGGGGGTGATAAGCAGTGATGTACTGTAGTTTTGTTCCCAAAGCCTCTTGTAGGCTTTTCCAAAACGAAGCGGTAAACTTGGGGTCTCTGTCTGAAGTAATCGTCACAGGGACTCCATGAAGACGAACTACGCACCTCATGTACAACTCTGCATATCTATCCATCGCGAAATCTTTTCTCACTGCCAGAAAGTGTGCGGATTTAGTCAGTCTATCTACGATCACCCAGATCGAATCATGTCCTCTCTGACTCCTCGGCAAACCCATGACGAAGTCCATGGTGACGTGCTCCCACTTCCACTCGGGAATTTCCAAGGGCTGTAACATCCCGTCAGGCTTACAATGCTGAGCCTTAACTTGTTAGCACGTCAAACACTTCGCCACATGCTTAGCTACATCTACTTTCATTCCATTCCACTAGTAGTGTTGACGCAGGTTCTGGTACATCTTCGTGCTACCCGGGTGAATACTATAATTGCTCCTATGAGCTTCTGATAAGATCCTCTCCCTAAGTTCCTCGTCACTAGGTACGCACAGACGTCCACGAAACTTCAAAATTCCATCATCGGATACTTGAAAGTCAGGTTTTCTTTTTCAGGCGTCCATTTCCAAGATCTTTTGGATGTCGGGGTCCGTAGATTGCAACGCTTTCACTTTCTCATGGATTTCTGGTTCAATTCTTAATGTGGCTAGGAGGCAAGATAGCTGACAAACTTCGAGCCTAAACTCTGAATCCCTTATCCCTTCCAACAGGGCCCATTCCTTAACCATCAGATGTGCGATGCTCGATTTCCGACTTAGCGCATCCGCAACCTTATTCGCCTTTCCGAGGTGGTATAGGATATCACAATCATAATCCTTGAGTAACTCCATCCATCGACGTTGCCTCATGTTCAACTCCTTTTGGGAAAACAAGTATTTCAAGCTCTGGTGGTCCGTGTAAATCTGAAATCTTTCGCCACACAAGTAATGTCTCCAAATCTTTAAGGCGAAGATGATAGCTGCTAGTTCCAAGTCATGCGTCGGGTAATTCACCTCGTGAGGTCTTAACTGTCTCGATGCATAAGCTATAACTCTTCCATGTTGCATCAAGACGCATCCTAATCCTTTCAGCGACGCATCGCTATAAATCTCGTAACCTCCAGGCCCAGAAGGGATGGTCAACACTGGTGCGGTCGTCAAACGATGCTTGAGTTCCTGAAAACTCCTCTCACACTTATCCGTCCATTCAAATCGCGTATCCTTCTTAGTCAGCCTCGTCAAAGGAGTAGCTATCGAGGAAAACTTCTCCACGAACCTGCGGTAATACCCTGCTAATCCTAGGAAGCTTCGGACCTATGTTACTGACGTAGGTCTAGGCCAATTCGTTACCGCTTCAATCTTTGCTGGGTCTACTGAAATTCCGTTTCCAGAGATGACGTGTCCAAGGAACGCAACTTTGCTAAGCCAAAACTCGCACTTACTGAACTTGGCGTACAACGAGTGTTCCCTTAACGTCTGTAGAACTATACTCAATTGCTCTTCATGCTCCTCAGGACTCTTTGAGTAAATCAAGATGTCGTCAATGAAGACAATGACGAACTGATCCAGGTACTCTTTAAACACTCTATGCATCAAATCCATGAAAGCAGCTGGGGCATTAGTCAATCCAAACGGCATGACTGTAAACTCATAATGCCCATATCTCGTCCGAAAGGCTGTCTTCGGTATATCTTCCTTCTTGATCCTCAGTTGGTGGTAACCCGTCCTTAGGTCTATCTTGGAGAACACGGAAGCTCCTTGCAGCTGGTCAAACAAGTCGTCAATCCTTGGCAACGGGTACTTATTCTTGATGGTTACTTGATTCAACTGCATGTAGTCAATGCATAATCGCAACGACCCATCCTTCTTTCTTACAAACAAGACTGGAGCTCCCCAAGGTGAAGCTCTTGGACGAATAAATCCTTTGTCCAGTAGCTCTTGCATTTGAACCTTCAATTCCTTCAACTCCGACAAGGACATCCTATAGGGTGCCTTCGAGATTGGTTCCGTTCCAGGTGCTAACTCAATCACGAACTCTATTTCCCTTTATGGAGGCAACCCTGGCAACTCTTGAGGGAAGACATCGGGAAAGTCACGCACTACTGCTATATCCTCTAACTTTGGTTCCTCTACGGTCGGATCCATCACAACAGCTAAGTAGGCTGGGCATCCTTCACCCAAAAGTCTAGTCACCTCAAGTGACGAAATCAAAGGGATTGAGGTTCCTCCTCGACTTCCCACAAACTCGAATCTAGGGCGATCATTAGGATGGAAATGAATCACCCTGCTACCACAATCAACGACAGCTCTCCGTCTACTCAACCAATCCATTCCGATAATCACGTCAAAGTCAAACATAGGCAGCACGGCTAAATCTATCCGTTCCTCACTACCATCAATGACTATCTTACAATCTGGACAGCCTAGCGAAACTAGCACTTTATCCTTCAATGGGGTGGTAACATGCAATATCACATCCAGAGGTCTCAATTCAATTCCAACCAAATCAGCAAACTGAGCAGATATAAACGAATGCGATGCTCCAGGATCAAACAAGGCATAGGCAGCATGATCGCATAAAGTAACTGTACCTGTGACTATGCCATGCGCGTTCTCCGCTTCCCTTCGCGCCACAGTATACACCCTTCCTTGAGCTGGCGGCCTATTAGCATTGTTCTGAGGAGCTCCTGCCGGCGGTCCCGCTGGCGGTCGGTTCCCTTGAGTCTGAGCTCCTGGTGCCTGACTCGGGCAGTTCCTTATCTGATGGCCCAACTGGCCGCACTTGAAGCAGGCGCCCGTCCTACTCGGGCAAGGTCCACTTCCATGCCTCCGCCCACACAAGCGGCAGTTCCAACTCGGCCGAGGAGTAGGCTTGCTAATATTCTTCCTAATTGGAGGGACGAAACGTCGGTTGCTCAGCATCGGCCTCTTGCCGAACTGGCGGTTATCCCTCACGGGAGTGAACCGCGATCCAGACGCTACTCCTCTTTCTCTCATGTCCCTCTCTACCAACTGACCTCTTTCATAGATGGCGTCATAGCCCTATAAGTCCAACGGTACTAGCTGGCTGCGAAGGTCAGGCCTCAATCCGTCTCTGAACCTCCTCGCTCTATCCTCCGGGTTCTCGACCATTCTCGGGGCATACTTGGACAGCCTTGCGAATTCCGCCTCGTACTGTTCGATGGTCATCTAATTCTGTCTAAGATTCTGAAATTCAATCATCTTCTGTTCTTGAGCCGCTCTGGAAAAGTACTTAGCATTGAACACTTCTGCGAAGACGGTCCAATTCGGCTCTATCCCTTCAGGGAAAAATCTTCCCTTGGTGGCCTTCCACCAATCGTTCGCAGTTCCACGAAGTTGATACACAGCCAGGATCACCTTTTCCGCTTCAGTATAGCCCAGCACCTCAAAGGCCTTCTCCAACTCTTCAATCCAAGCAGGGGCAGTTCCAGGGTCCCCTGTACCATCGAACTTCGACGGCTTCAGCTTCATAAAGTGTTCCATCAGCTGGCCCATCACGCGATTCCCTTGCCCTTGGGCATTGCCACCCTCATTATCATGTCCGTTGTTCCCATTATTCCCGTTTGCTAGGTTGGCGGCAGCGACTGCAGCTTCAGCAGCCTGGGCAACGGCGGCAGCTCTTTCCTGGGCCTGCCTACCCATCAAGTTCCCAATCTCTTCTAAGATCCTCATGACTCCGTCATACCTAGGATCTTTTACCGCTTGCGGTCTAGAGCTAGACGCTCCCCCGGTACCTCTGGTTCGGTTACTCATCTCGCTAAATCTCACAACACCTGAGCCACTATAATTCCATTCAGGAATTAAAGACCTAAGTCATCCACTTAAGTCAAACAAGGCTACGCTACACTCATAGCAGCAATCATAGTTAGGGCAATCATCACTCAAGCAGCAATTAGAAGCATTACGCCGGGGAATCATAATCATACCACACAGTTATATTGTAACGCCCCGAATCCTCAGGGCGCACATCATCGCCTCACAACCAGTTCTTTCTTAGAATGATAACCCAGGATCCAACGACGCGCACTAGCCAATGAAACTTATATGCACATGCGGAAGCGACACTCAGAACTCCTACCATATGACTTGAGGAAAACAGAGCACTTAATCATAACATAACACAACATCAGTTTTACAACATAAACAGAGATAGAAAATACAACACTTGGGATCGGGGAGATGGTTAGCCTAATCAAAAAGACGGGCTAGGGGTCAGGCACTACTCAAAAGTGGAACTCCAAAAAGTCATGGATGCCTAGGCTACCTAAGGGTCGAGCTCGCGGTCATCGTCGGAATCCTCGCGGTGCACTGGGTCGTACTCCTCCAGGTCTTCCTCGTCTTCCTCTTCCTCTTCTTCTTCTTCAAACTCTGGCTCTGGACCTACTTCATCCTCGGGCTCGGACTGATCCTGGTAGATGGCCTCTCCGTCAGGGTTGTACTCCTACTCCAAAGGCTCGTCCTCGGGATCGTCTAGCTCTGTCTCATCCTAAGGTACCATGGGGCATTCGGCCCACACCTAGGGACACTCACCAATCCATTTCATTCACTGTTCCTAGCATTCAATCATCAAAACACATCAAGGAATTTCCTGACCACATAATGCAAATTCGGATCCCTAAAGGACTCTACCGAAACAGCCCCCTATACACTTCAAAATCCACTCCAAATGGTCCTTCCATGCACACAAGGTCCTAACTAAAGGTTAGGGGAGCTTACCAAGTCCAAGAGTAAGGCAAGGCCGGCGGTGAGGTGGCGGAAGGAGGCGCGGCGCACGGCGGTCCAAAGGCGACCAGGTCTGATCCCTAAGAGAAATCCCCCAAATGCCAAGCTAACACAATTAGAAACACCCCTAACACAAGCTATCAACTCCCTAACACATATATCTAAGGCCCTAGAATCACTTACCTCAAGAAAGATCAAGACTTTTCTCAAGAACTCCCTCCAATCTCTTCTCGGTCCGAATTTGGTCGGCGACGCTTCGGGCGACTCCGGGCCGAACGGCGGCTGCTAAGGTGGTCTAAAGGCAAGAGGGTCGTGTCTTGGTGGTGGTTCGAGGAGACGGAGTGGCGGCGAAGGGGCGGCCGGTCGTGGCTTGGCCGAGAGAGGAGAGCGAGCGACGGCGAGAGAGGGAGAGAGCAAACGAACGAGAGGGAGAGTGAGAAGGAGGGGGTGATCGTCTGAATGGGAAGAGGAAGAGAGAGAGAAGAAATAAGAGTGAAGGGGATTTTGGAGGGAAAAGAGATGGTGGGGTGGTTCATGGGGTATGGTACATGAATAGTGTCTTAGAATGACTAGTTTTAGTGGGGTAGGTTTGAGGGAAATTGTCCAATCAAGCTTGGTGTCATTCACTTCAATAATTCATCACTCAAATGACCACTTTGCCCTTGGAATTTCGGCTGAAGATGGGGGAGGGCAAATGACCATTTTGCCCTTGCTTCGGTCTTGGAAAGGCGTGCTAATCCTATGGGTAAAAGGGTCGATTTCGCTCGTCGGTTCGAATTTCGCTTTTCTAACCTATACGGGACTCTTTCTAACCTTAATAGCTCCTCGATGAGGCGACGTCCAAATCTACTCCAAAGCGATCTCCGAATGTCCGGCCTCCAATCTCGAAGTCCAATCTATGGCTAAATTCAGTCAATTGTCATTCCAGTGCGTCTCTGACTAACGGGCGGCTCTTAGGAGTTACGCGTATCGACCCGCGACTTATGTCACGTTTAAGGGTTACTCGAGCCACGGCGGCTTTGGTTGTCATGTAATCGCGAGGGTCAATCGCTAGTCCCGAAGGTTACGACCGTTAAGAATTGTTTTAGGTTAATTCGCAAATCATGTCATGGTCATACGGAATCACCCGTGAACCAATCGCACGACACTAGCAAATCGTTCTAAAACCATTCTTAGATCGTCCTTTAGCGGTTCAGAATATTCCCTCGACGATCCTTATGGTCAAAGTACCGGCTCGTGGTTACTTTGGTCCACGTACTTTAAATCCTATACGGCCATTCCCCATTGGTTAGTCGACTCAAGAGTGATCGGTTCTGAGCGAGATTAACTGGAATACATCGATAGACATTCATTCACTGATAAGTTTCGAGATAGGGTCAGAATTCAGAATGTCACAACTCTTCCCCCCTTACAAAAATTTCGTCCTCGAAATTTACATTACAATCATCTACTCAAACAATTGGGGGTGCTGACGCCTCATCGCTTCCTCACTTTCCCATGTGGCTCCTTCAGTTCCATGGTGCTCCCAGATCACCTTTACTAGTGGGATCGTCTTGTTCCGTAGGACTTGCTCCTTCCTATCCTCGATCCTGACTGGCCTTTCCACATATGTCACTCGATCGTCCACTTCTATCACTTCGTGGTCCAGCACATGAGTTGCGTCCGGTTCATACTTCCTCAGCATCGACACATGGAATACGTTGTGAACTTGTGATAAACTTGGCGGCAAGGCGAGCCTGAAGGCCAGAGTTCCGATCCGTTCCAGAATTTCGAAAGGGCCTACATACCTCGGACTCAACTTTCCCTTCTTCCCAAACTGTGACATTCCGAATTTTCGTCCTCAAGGCTTAAGGCATGGAATGTGATCTCGGAATTGGAAAATGGAGACGAAGAATTTCTAACAATTAGTTTGGATTGGACGACGCCTAACCGAGAATGAAAAATTGACGAAAAATGGATTTTCGGACGAAGGGTGTGAAAAGACAATTTTGCCCCTAGGGTGTTGGCCTTGCTCTATTATTTTGATGGGGGTATTTTGGTCAATGGGTTACCTCATGGAGCTGCTGATTTTTATGAGGGCAAAATTGGAAGAGAAAATTGATTTTTAGTATGCCAAGCCAAGTGTCATTTGATGGGGAAGGCTCATTAATTTTCCACTTCTTCAAAGCTCAATTATTTGAGATCAAACCTCTCTCTCTCTCCTCTCTCTTCAGCTGACTTGAACGACACTCACCAGCTTCCCCTTCATCTTCATCTCCTTCATTTTCTTTCTTCATTTTCACGAGCAGAAGCTGCTCTGCTGCGACCGGCCTGCCGATAGAGCTCCGGCCAGCCGATCTCCCAAGAGCCGACGGATTCTGCTGCAACTGAGGGTAAGGTGTCCTTTGACCTCCATAGGACTCCAAATTGCTTCCAATTTTCTGTGGTAATTTAGGGACATGTAGTACTCTGGTATTCTGAGCTGTGGTGACAATTCGAGTGGAATTTGATGGAGGTTTGATGTTGAAATGGTGCTGTGTTTGGGAGACAGAAAACTGACCAGCTCGCCCAGTTCTGCCGCTCTGTTCGTTCCATACGAACTACCTCCTCGGTGACCTTCTGGCCAATCTCCGACCATCAGAGGTTAGTTTAACCTGTCCTTAACAGGCTCCCGTTGGTTTTGTGATTTTTGGATGTCTGGTTGATTTATGGTGATTTTTGGAAGAAAAGTGGACAGATTCTGAGCTCGCTGAGGAAAGGTGGTGATTCTAGCTCATAGAAAATCCAAATGACCTCAACTTTTCGAGGGTAGCTTTGTAACACATAGTAGTACAAGTGGTTGTGCAGAAATAAATTTTTCAATTGAGATTTATAGGTGTTTCATGGCTGTGTTTGAATGGACAGAATTGAACTGAAAACTGACTTGTTGAGGACTTGAAGGAATCGGCGTCGTTTGTGGATTGTTTGATGTCGCCTTGAGCTCAATTTTTCAGTGAGGCTCCTCAACACCTAGAACTATGTAAATAGCAAGAGGAATTTGTGTTAAATTAGGGATTTGTGATGATATATGGGCAGATTAAGGGAGGTAAGCACAGAACCGAAAATGCCCTGTTTTGGTTCTGTGCAAACCGAGTTGGTGAGGGCTGTTAGGTGCTCAATTGAGATTTGTTTTCATCGTTGAGACATACTAGTGTATTAATTGAGGGGTTAATGAAGAGCACGAGGTGTGGAATTGAAGTTTGGATGGTTAGATTGATTGAATTGGCAAATTGTTCCTAAGCGGGTTGCTGCCCTATTTTGGACAGCGGCGTTTTGATTCGAAGCCAGGCTTGGCGAAGGAAATTTGGTGATAAATTGCTCATGGGAACCAAGGTGAGTGACCTCTAACCTCTATTAGACGTCTGGACGCAACTGGACGGGTTCCATTAAGGAATCGATGGATTGAGTTAATTGTGATGCTGGAATGATTGAGAACCGCATGATTTTGATGAAGCTTGAGCCGTGACTACTTATAGGCTAGGCAATTGTGTTTTCATGGTTTCATTGGTTACGTGCTTAACGTTGTGCCTTGTTTGTCAATGTGCTAGTATGACACTTACTTCTTAGAATTATATTGTGACAGGCACGTTTGTCTTGGATAAGTATTGGAGTTACGATTTAATGCCTGAAGTTCCTCATGGTGAAATGTGGTCAAATGCTTTTTGTCATGATTTGTGACTGGAAGCACCTGAGGAAGTGGGCTAGTAAACTGTGAGAACCATGAGGTTGATGGTAAGTGTATTGATGAGATAAGGGCTTAAGGCCGGTGGAACACCCTGATGAGAAATACCCTGATGCGATCGAATCGCGGGGTTGAGATATGAGATATACCCTGAGGCGATGTAATCGCGGGGTTTAGAAATGTGAAATGCCCTGATGCGTAAAGACGCGGGGTTGATATGGCCGTTGTCCTGATGCGTTGAGACGCGGGACTTGAAGTTTTATGTATTGTACCCTGATGCGTAGAGACGCGGGGTTGAAATGGCCAATGTCCTGATGCGTAAGACAAGCGGGACGAGAATCTATATGTGTCGACACGTGCTTGAGATGACATTGAAAACCTGATGCGTTTACGCGGGTTTGTCAATGAGATGGTCTGAGGCGTAAATACGCGGACCTAGCCTGAGGCATTCCACACGCGAGCTTGAATCAAATGGAGGTTGGGAAGAAATGATAGTATGGCTTGGCATTGTAATGTGTACCTAACCTGAATGATGAGATTTGATGCCATGAGAAATTACCTTGCGTTGATTTTGTTTGTATGGGTTGATGTTGTTTAGTTCGGTGGGACGGATGTCCTAGTTTAGGGTTAGGATAACTTGCTGAGACGTAAGTCTCCCCCATCGTGGGATCTTTTTTTTTTCAGGTACCAAGTTCGGTAGCATCAGTGGCCAAGGATTTGGGATTCCAGGAAAGTGGTAGCCGAGGGATTGAAGGATATCTGATGAAATTAAGGATTTTGTTGTGCTTTGAAGTAGAATAATAACTGGTGTTTAAAAAGGGGATGTACCCCTCTTGTCCCAAGTCATCTTACAGTGATTTTGGTTGGGGTGTTTTCTTGCTTTCGCTGGTTAAATGAATTGATATAACGAAGCGGACCTAAGGATCTTGGAAGATCATGTAAACCAAAGTGGCTTGGTGTGATGTTCGTGCGCTCGTCGGGTTCGGGGCTTGACATCCCCATTTAAGTGGTATCAGAGCGAGGTTAGCTCGATCTAATTTGGTCGATGCTTGGAGTGATAAGGAGTGATGACTTGAGGACGGTTGGATAATGAAACCCTTAGGATTAAGCATGGGTTGTGGAATCTTGGGGAATTATAGGCTTGGACTGGTGAGGTATCCTAATGGTCTTATTATTGATTTAATGGATGGTCCTGAGTGACTATATGGTTAAGACTCACAAGGAAGTGAGTAGAGGTTGTGGAGTCACAAGCTAGGGATTGAGGTTATGAAAGAGTAGCTTATGAATGGAGGGTCAAACGAAGTATATGATTGTGATTGAGGCTTGTCAATGGCCCAATTTGGGAAATATGAGCTATAAAGAAATAATTGGTACTGATAGACTCAAGTTTGAATTGCAAGATATCTTGATGACTTTCAGATATTGATTGCCAAGGACAACCTTGGAAGGTAAGAGATGATGTGTATATAAGGAAATGGGTAAGGAATACTTTGATTAAAGGCCAGTGTGATTGGGTACATGTGGATTGGACTGGAGTAGTGAATAAACTTGAGGTGTATGGTTGAACATAGGAAACCGATTCGGAAGAGATGAGGATCACTGGTGAGAATCTGAAATCTTTTATGGATGGAAATTGATTGGGAAACGACCGTGGCTTGATGAGTGGTGAGAACGAACGTGTTGTGCATGTGTTTATGGCCGTGGAGCGAAAGCCGATGAGGGTGCGAGCATGAACTTATCGCCGTTGGATTTAATAAACTGTCGCTTGGTATGGGAAAAATTGATGGGATACCTATAAACCGTCATGAAGCATGGTATGGGACGTGTGGAGCGAGACTTTCTCCGTAGATGTATGACTTGGGACAACTTGCGACCGCCAGGTCTGATGAGGGCGGAGAGTGATCGCCGGGATAGAGAGGTCCGGACAAGGAGCGGCTCCTGGCAGGCTTCTAGGATGGCAAGTGGCAGGAATGACCCAAGCCATAACTTGAAAAGGAAAGTCTATGTATCAGGTTGAGTCCAATAGTGGTTAAGTGAGATGTATGGCACATGGATTAACTCTCGAAATGAATGTTCAAAAGTGGCATGACATGTGAGATGATGCCTATGAGTGGCATGGTTAAAAGCTTTGTGCTTGACGGTGGATGTCGATTGAAAAAGAAAAGCGATGTTATGATTGGCCTGATAGGCATGTTTTATGTTTGGCATCATGTGATTGGCTTGGTCAGGGTCTAATTGAGAGATTAGACGGTGTGTAGGGAGTTTATACCTCGTTGATTTAATGCATTTTGAGAATGAAAAAGCTTGTCGTGCTTGTGACGGATGGCAGATGTCTTCCATTTAAAATATGAGCGATTGGCTTGCAGAAGTAACGCTTAGAGTATTTATTTGATGCTGGCCTAGTTGAATTCTAGCCTAGTTGAGGCTTGCCTAGTGATGGCCGATGATTGAAACGTTGCCTCGTGGAGGCTGACTCGTTGTGTAGCTGCTGCTTAAGGGTGAATTGGAAGCCTGATATAATAAGCAACTAGTTGAGAATTGCCTGGGAACCACTGTTGGTTGATGATAAGAGATGATGAGAAGAGCAGCCTGAGACTGCTAGACCTAGATGACCTAAGTCTTTGATTCCTAGAGGGGATCATAGTGGTTCAAGTAATGAGAGAATCTAAGGAAGTTGAATGACCAAAGCAAGGTCATGGAAGAGCATTTGGCTCAGTTATGCGAAATATGAGAAGATCCAAAGAACTGAGATGAATCATGAGAATTGAGTGAGATGAGTGACTCCAGTTTGAGTATTGAAAGAGACTATGATTCGATTTTGTGAATCGTGCGAGACCCAAGTGTAATAAGGGGTCATGAGAACTTAAGTGGAAATGGAAAAATAGATGGGTAGGCAGACTCGTGAAGAAGTTGCCATTATTACCCAAGTTGCGGGGACGACTGGTGTTGATGAGTTATGTGATGAAAGTCACGAGAAAGGTGGCTTTGAGATTTCTCATTCCCAAAGCGGAATCGTGGATAAGAACCACAAGGGTTCGTATAGTTGTGAGGTGGACCATGAGGTCGAGGTCGAGGTCGAGTAAGGCTCGACGGAGGAAATGAGTTTGAAACTACCTTTGGTTGAATTGAGGATTTCGTGAGAAAACCTTAAGGGTTCTGGGTGCGCTGAAGAAAGAAAGCAATCCCGGTAGTTTTTAGCCTTATGAGGCTGTTGATAATTGGTGAAGGGTCACCAGAGGAAGGGTTCCTCAAAGGCATAATATCTGCCTGGACTACCTCTATTAAACTGTTCGACAGAAAGTACTTTCTGGGCTTGTTTGGGAACAAGGGTTGTCTAGATCCTGATGGTTTTGCAAGGATCAAAGGATGATTGACCAATGTGAGACGGAGTTCTCACGGCCACCTAGGTGCATTAAGAGTAGTCAAGAACCCCTTGAATAAGATAAGTAAATCCCTGAGTGGATTGGAACTTGAAAGCCTTATAGCTTGTCGTAAATTCTTGAGTTTGGGGAGTGGTAATGGACTCAGTAAGAGAAGAGAAGGATCAGAAGATTTGTGAATAAAAGAACTCAACCTCATGGGTTACGAGCAAAGAGATGTTCATTATGGAACATGGAACGCGTCTGCGAGAAACGGCCGTGATCTTAGCGTAAGGCTTGTGATGAGATGTTGATGTTTTGTTTCTTCTGTCACGAGGAAAGTGAGGACAGAATTATGCTAGTTGTTCGACATTGTTGATAAAATGAGATTGATTCCTATTAAATAGGGACCACTAAAAGTGGCATTGCGAGATATCACCCCTAAAGAGTAGGGTGGTGTTCCTAAAGAGCGGTGGGACCATGGAATGGTCGTTGAGGAAAGGAAAAGCGAATGGACTTGATAGTCCCGACTGTCACAACCTTAGCGAATGGTGGAATAAGTAAAAAGAGTGCTTAGAGTGAAATTACAAGTGACTCGAGATCGTCGAATTGAGTATTCGACATGGGAATTTGTGAGACCAAGGAGAAACCTCGACCCCTTGAAAGCTTGTCACTTGAGGTGACTGAGTCACTGAAGAAGAGTGTTGGACATAAGGAATTTGAATTCTGGATTGGAGTTACTATCGTTGGCACAAATTTCAAGATCGGAACCCTAAGAATGGGAAGAACAAGGTGGATGCGAAGTAAAAGAATGCCACCAAAATGTATAGTTTCCTTCATAGAGTAAGAGACTCCAGTGTGGAAGGAAGAGGAAATCTTAATTGTCTCGATATTAAGATGGAACGTCTAAATTAAGAAAGAAGACGCGGAACTTGAATGATTCCTAGGAGTGACGTTCGAGAGATTATCATGTATACAGCGTTGAATTCCAGAATAGTGTGGAAGTTCAATTGGATGGGTGAAACTGGGACAATGTCGCCTTAGAGAGTTGCGAAATCGAAAAGTTCGATCACTACTGGTTCCTGAGGCAAAAGGGTGACCTTAATGGAGACCTGTGGAGCCAATGTTTGAGTTTTCAAGTGAAAAGTATAAGGAACAGTTTGAAGAAGGCGACATCTGGTAGAAAGAAACTGATGATAGTTTAATTCAGTATCCAAGGGATAACTGGATTGCTGGTTACCATCTGTAGAGGCGGTGATGGGATTCGTTTGAGGAATCATGAGAAACATGAATCACCTTCCGGATGTTTTCGGGACTTAAGGAGATGCTCGTTGTATACTAAGTGTGAAGCACATGAGCTGGGGACCTGAAGAGGTAAGATTCCTCAGTCGTGAAATTTCTGAGAAATGAATCCCTATGAAGCCTTCGAGGATTAGAATAAGGGATGAATCGACTGAATCGGGGGAAATTGAAGTTCCCTGAGATTGGTGAATTATTACCGATGGATCGTGGGAAGTTTCCCCACCAGAGCTGTTCCATTGGTGAAATGGGCTAAGAACGAGACGTAACACGAACGGAGGAATGAGCGTGAAAAGAGTTTTCGAGGACTTGAGCTAAGCTGATGGCTACGCTATTTATGGCGTTTTCGATTGGGAGTTGAAAAACAAACTTATGAGGGTAGTAATGACACAACACGAAATGAAACTTGACGCCTAACAAGGCAACGTGAAGTAGCATTACATGCACATAGTAATGATAAGGCTATTTGATTTGGAATGCTTAGAGCATGATTGGGAGTGGTTGGCGAATATTCTCGCGACAAAGTTTGAGAAACCTTCTATGGAAGGGAAGGAGACTCTGAGTCTCTGTCTACCACGAGAGAGTAAGGTGGTACGAAGAGATTCACAGGGGGAGGTGAACAAGAGGCAACACAGATGGGTGAGATTGTTATGAACATGGGAGCATTACTGGTGTAAGGATAGACCTCGCAAGTTATGCGAATTTCAAAAGATTAGATAATTGAGTAGTGCGTAATCGGTGATAGAGGGACAGATCTTCCCTCGAGAAATAAGAGATTCAGCTTCTAAATTGAAAATTTGCCAATTGTCTAAACGGCGATTACTGGAAGCACCTAGCCTGAAGACCAAAAGGGAATTGAGGTACTGTCGTGATTAAACCCGGATACTTTAAGAGTTATGGGAATGAATAGAATCCTTGAGGTCCCATGGACGAAATTATGTGTCCAGTGTTAAAAAGGGAATTTTCGAATGGGATCGAGAATGGATTATTGTGGTAGTAATCGTGAATTGTTTAAGAAATCAAGAGGGCCATAACTTGATTTCGAACAGAAGGCAAGTTGATTAAGTTCTTGAATCTCAGTTGGTACGAACGGACAATTGAAGTGAATAATACGTTAGATGGTGTGGGTACCAAGGAGTGTTCTTACGATAGTTTAGTGATGACAGCGATAGGCATAGAGCCTGAGTTAATATGATGCTTTGAAAATGCCTTCAATCGAGAATGTTATAGAAACGTTAGGCAATGAAAGGAGTTACCTGGAAAGTGAAGTACAATGGGAAGTCAATACCCCAAATGATTGGGTGTATGGAAGGTTGCAAATTTCGAGGACGAAATTCGTGTAAGGGGGGAAGAATTGTGACATTCCGAATTTTCGTCCTCAAGGCTTAAGGCATGGAATGTGATCTCGGAATTGGAAAATGGAGACGAGGAATTTCTAACAATTAGTTTGGATTGGACGACGCCTAACCGAGAATGAAAAATTGACGAAAAATGGATTTTCGGACGAAGGGTGTGAAAAGACAATTTTGCCCCTAGGGTGTTGGCCTTGCTCTATTATTTTGATAGGGGTATTTTGGTCAATGGGTTACCTCATGGAGCTGCCGATTTTTATGAGGGCAAAATTGGAAGAGAAAATTGATTTTTAGTATGCCAAGCCAAGTGTCATTTGATGGGGAAGACTAATTAATTTTCCACTTCTTCAAAGCTCAATTATTTGAGATCAAACCTCTCTCTCTCTCTTCTCTCTTCAGCTGACATGAACGACACTCACCAGCTTCCCCTTCATCTTCATCTCCTTCATTTTCTTTCTTCATTTTCACGAGCAGAAGCTGCTCTGCTGCGACCGGCCTGGACCGCCGGCTTTGCCGCCATCCAGCTCCACTTCCGTCGACCACCAGCCACCGAGCCGACCACCACCGTGTAGCCCTACCTCCTGCCGACCAGCTCCAACTTGAATCGTGGCGTTTAGCCACCGATAGAGCTCCGGCCAGCCGATCTCCCAAGAGCCGACGGATTCTGCTGCAGCTGAGGGTAAGGTGTCCTTTGACCTCCATAGGACTCCAAATTGCTTCCAATTTTCTGTGGTAATTTAGGACATGTAGTACTCTGGTATTCTGAGCTGTGGTGACAATTCGAGTGGAATTTGATGGAGGTTTGATGTTGAAATGGTGCTGTGTTTGGGAGACAGAAAACTGACCAGCTCGCCCAGTTCTGCCGCTCTGTTCGTTCCATACGAACGACCTCCTCGGTGACCTTCTGGCCAATCTCCGACCATCACAGGTTAGTTTAACCTGTACTTAACAAGCTCCCGTTGGTTTTGTGATTTTTGGATGTCTGGTTGATTTATGGTGATTTTTGGAAAAAAAGTGAACAGATTCTGAGCTCGCTAGGGAAAGGTGGTGATTCTAGCTCATAGAAAATCCAAATGACCTCAAATTTTCGAGGGTAGCTTTGTAACACATAGTAGTACAAGTGGTTGTGCAGAAATAAATTTTTCAATTGAGATTTATAGGTGTTTCATGGCTGTGTTTGAATGGACAGAATTGAACTGAAAACTGACTTGTTGAGGACTTGAAGGAATCGGCGTCGTTTATGGATTGTTTGATGTCGCCTTGAGCTCAATTTTTCGGTGAGGCTCCTCAACACCTAGAACTATGTAATAGTAAGAGGAATTTGTGTTAAATTAGGGATTTGTGATGATATATGGGCAGATTAAGGGAGGTAAGCACAGAACCGAAAATGCCCTATTTTGGTTATGTGCAAACCGAGTTGGTGAGGGCTGTTAGGTGCTCAATTGAGATTTGTTTTCATCGTTTAGACATACTAGTGTATTAATTGAGGGGTTAATGAAGAGCACGAGGTGTGGAATTGAAGTTTGGATGGTTAGATTGATTGAATTGGCAAATTGTTCCTAAGCGGGTTGCTGCCCTATTTTGGACAGCGGCGTTTTGATTCGAAGCCAGGCTTGGCGAAGGAAATTTGGTGATAAATTGCTCATGGGAACCAAGGTGAGTGACCTCTAACCTCTATTAGAACGTCGGGAAGCAACTGGACGAGTTCCATTAAGGAATCGATGGATTGAGTTAATTGTGATGCTGGAATGATTAAGAACCGCATGATTTTGATGAAGCTTGAGCCGTGACTACTTATAGGCTAGGCAATTGTGTTTTCATGGTTTCATTGGTTACGTGCTTAACGTTGTGCCTTGTTTGTCAATGTGCTAGTATGACACTTACTTCTTAGAATTATATTGTGACAGGCACGTTTGTCTTGGATAAGTATTGGAGTTACGATTTAATGCCTGAAGTTCCTCATGGTGAAATGTGGTTAAATGCTTTTTGTCATGATTTGTGACTGGAAACACCTGAGGAAGTGGGCTAGTAAACTGTGAGAACCATGAGGTTGATGGTAAGTGTATTGATGAGATAAGGGCTTAAGGCCGGTGGAACACCCTGATGTGAAATACCCTGATGCGATCGAATCGCGGGGTTGAGATATGGGATATACCTTGAGGCGATGTAATCGCGGGGTTCAGAAATGTGAAATGCCCTGATGCGTAAAGACGCGGGGTTGATATGGCCGTTGTCCTGATGCGTTGAGACGCGGGACTTGAAGTTTTATGTATTGTACCCTGATGCGTAGAGACGCGGGGTTGAAATGGCCAATGTCCTGATGCGTAAGACACGCGGGACGAGAATCTATATGTGTCGACACGTGCTTGAGATGACATTGAAAACCTGATGCGTTTACGCGGGTTTGTCAATGAGATGGTCTGAGGCGTAAATACGCGGACCTAGCCTGAGGCATTCCACACGCGAGCTTGAATCAAATGGAGGTTGGGAAGAAATGATAGTATGGCTTGGCATTGTAATGTGTACCTAACCTGAATGATGAGATTTGATGCCATGAGAAATTACCTTGCGTTGATTTTGTTTGTATGGGTTGATGTTGTTTAGTTCGGTGGGACGGATGGCCTAGTTTAGGGTTAGGATAACTTGCTGAGACGTAAGTCTCACCCCATCATGGGATCTTTTTTTTTTCAGGTACCAAGCTCGGTAGCATCAGTGGCCAAGGATTTGGGATTCCAGGAAAGTGGTAGCCGAGGGATTGAAGAATATCTGATGAAATTAAGGATTTTGTTGTGCTTTGAAGTAGAATAATAACTGGTGTTTAAAAAGGGGATGTACCCCTCTTGTCCCAAGTCATCTTACAGTGATTTTGGTTGGGGTGTTTTCTTGCTTTCGCTGGTTAAATGAATTGATATAACGAAGCGGACCTAAGGATCTTGGAATATCGTGTAAACCAAAGTGGCTTGGAGTGATGTTCGTACGCTCGTCGGGTTCGGGGCTTGACATCCCCATTTAAGTGGTATCAGAGCGAGGTTAGCTCGATCTAATTTGGTCGATGCTTGGAGTGATAAGGAGTGATGACTTGAGGACGGTTGGATAATGAAACCCTTAGGATTAAGCATGGGTTGTGGAATCTTGGGGAATTATAGGCTTGGACTGGTGAGGTATCCTAATGGTCTTATTATTGATTTAATGGATGGTCCTGAGTGACTATATGGTTAAGACTCACAAGGAAGTGAGTAGAGGTTGTGGAGTCACAAGCTAGGGATTGAGGTTATGAAAGAGTAGCTTATGAATGGAGGGTCAAACGAAGTATATGATTGTGATTGAGGCTTGTCAATGGCCCAATTTGGGAAATATGAGCTATAAAGAAATAATTGGTACTGATAGACTCAAGTTTGAATTGCAAGATATCTTGATGACTTTCAGATATTGATTGCCAAGGACAACCTTGGAAGGTAAGAGATGATGTGTATATAAGGAAATGGGTAAGGAATACTTTGATTAAAGGCCAGTGTGATTGGGTACATGTGGATTGGACTGGAGTAGTGAATAAACTTGAGGTGTATGGTTGAACATAGGAAACCGATTCGGAAGAGATGAGGATCACTGGTGAGAATCTGAAATCTTTTATGGACGGAAATTGATTGGGAAACGTCCGTGGCTTGATGAGTGGTGAGAACGAACGTGTTGTGCATGTGTTTATGGCCGTGGAGCGAAAGCCGATTAGGGTGCGTGCATGAACTTATCGTCGTTGGACTTAATAAACTGTCGCTTGGTATGGGAAAAGTTGATGGGATACCTATAAACCGTCATGAAGCATGGTATGGGACGTGTGGAGCGAGGCTTTCTCCGTAGATGTATGACTTGGGACAACCTGCGACCGCCAGGTCTGATGAGAGCGGGGAGTGATCGTCGGGATAGAGAGGTCCGGACAAGGAGCGGCTCCTGGCAGGCTTCTAGGATGGCAAGTGGCAGGAATGACCCAAGCCATAACTTGAAAAGGAAAGTCTATGTATCAGGTTGAGTCCAATGGTGGTTAAGTGAGATGTATGGCACATGGATTAACTCTCGAAATGAATGTTCAAAAGTGGCATGACATGTGAGATGATGCCTATGAGTGGCATGGTTAAAAGCTTTGTGCTTGACGGTGGATGTCGATTGAAAAAGAAAAGCGATGTTATGATTTGCCTGATAGGCATGTTTTATGTTTGGCATCATGTGATTGGCTTGGTCAGGGTCTAATTGAGAGATTAGACGGTGTGTAGGGAGTTTATACCTCGTTGATTTAATGCATTTTGAGAATGAAAAAGCTTGTCGTGCTTGTGACGGATGGCAGATGTCTTCCATTTAAAATATGAGCGATTGGCTTGCAGAAGTAACGCTTAGAGTATTTATTTGATGCTGGCCTAGTTGAATTCTAGCCTAGTTGAGGCTTGCCTAGTGATGGCCGATGATTGAAACGTTGCCTCGTGGAGGCTGACTCGTTGTGTAGCTGCTGCTTAAGGGTGAATTGGAAGCCTGATATAATAAGCAACTAGTTGAGAATTGCCTGGGAACCACTGTTGGTTGATGATAAGAGATGATGAGAAGAGCAGCCTGAGACTGCTAGACCTAGATGACCTAAGTCTTTGATTCCTAGAGGGGATCATAGTGGTTCAAGTAATGAGAGAATCTAAGGAAGTTGAATGACCAAAGCAAGGTCATGGAAGAGCATTTGGCTCAGTTATGCGAAATATGAGAAGATCCAAAGAACTGAGATGAATCATGAGAATTGAGTGAGATGAGTGACTCCAGTTTGAGTATTGAAAGAGACTATGATTCGATTTTGTGAATCGTGCGAGACCCAAGTGTAATAAGGGGTCATGAGAACTTAAGTGGAAATGGAAAAATAGATGGGTAGGCAGACTCGTGAAGAAGTTGCCATTATTACCCAAGTTGCGGGGACGACTGGTGTTGATGAGTTATGTGATGAAAGTCACGAGAAAGGTGGCTTTGAGATTTCTCATTCCCAAAGCGGAATCGTGGATAAGAACCACAAGGGTTCGTATAGTTGTGAGGTGGACCATGAGGTCGAGGTCGAGTAAGGCTCGACGGAGGAAATGAGTTTGAAACTACCTTTGGTTGAATTGAGGATTTCGTGAGAAAACCTTAAGGGTTCTGGGTGCGCTGAAGAAAGAAAGCAATCCCGGTAGTTTTTAGCCTTATGAGGCTGTTGATAATTGGTGAAGGGTCACCAGAGGAAGGGTTCCTCAAAGGCATAATATCTGCCTGGACTACCTCTATTAAACTGTTCGACAGAAAGTACTTTCTGGGCTTGTTTGGGAACAAGGGTTGTCTAGATCCTGATGGTTTTGCAAGGATCAAAGGATGATTGACCAATGTGAGACGGAGTTCTCACGGCCACCTAGGTGCATTAAGAGTAGTCAAGAACCCCTTGAATAAGATAAGTAAATCCCTGAGTGGATTGGAACTTGAAAGCCTTATAGCTTGTCGTAAATTCTTGAGTTTGGGGAGTGGTAATGGACTCAGTAAGAGAAGAGAAGGATCAGAAGATTTATGAATAAAAGAACTCAACCTCATGGGTTACGAGCAAAGAGATGTTCATTATGGAACATGGAACGCGTCTGCGAGAAACGGCCGTGATCTTAGCGTAAGGCTTGTGATGAGATGTTGATGTTTTGTTTCTTCTGTCAAGAGGAAAGTGAGGACAGAATTATGCTAGTTGTTCGACATTGTTGATAAAATGAGATTGATTCCTATTAAATAGGGACCACTAAAAGTGGCATTGCGAGTTATCACCCCTAAAGAGTAGGGTGGTGTTCCTAAAGAGCGGTGGGACCATGGAATGGTCGTTGAGGAAAGGAAAAGCGAATGGACTTGATAGTCCCGACTGTCACAACCTTAGCGAATGGTGGAATAAGTAAAAAGAGTGCTTAGAGTGAAATTACAAGTGACTCGAGATCGTCGAATTGAGTATTCGACATGGGAATTTGTGAGACCAAGGAGAAACCTCGACCCCTTGAAAGCTTGTCACTTGAGGTGACTGAGTCACTGAAGAAGAGTGTTGGACATAAGGAATTTGAATTCTGGATTGGAGTTACTATCGTTGGCAAAAATTTCAAGATCGGAACCCTAAGAATGGGAAGAACATGGTGGATGCGAAGTAAAAGAATGCCACCAAAATGTATAGTTTCCTTCATAGAGTAAGAGACTCCAGTGTGGAAGGAAGAGGAAATCTTAATTGTCTCGATATTAAGATGGAACGTCTAAATTAAGAAAGAAGACGCGGAACTTGAATGATTCCTAGGAGTGACGTTCGAGAGATTATCATGTATACAGCGTTGAATTCCAGAATAGTGTGGACGTTCAATTGGATGGGTGAAACTGGGACAATGTCGCCTTAGAGAGTTGCGAAATCGAAAAGTTCGATCACTACTGGTTCCTGAGGCAAAAAGGTGACCTTAATGGAGACCTGTGGAGCCAATGTTTGAGTTTTCAAGTGAAAAGTATAAGGAACAGTTTGAAGAAGGCGACATCTGGTAGAAAGAAACTGATGATAGTTTAATTCAGTATCCAAGGGATAGCTGGATTGCTGGTTACCATCTGTAGATGCGGTGATGGGATTCGTTTGAGGAATCATGAGAAACATGAATCACCTTCCGGATGTTTTCGGGACTCTAAGGAGATGCTCGTTGTATATTAAGTGTGAAGCACATGAGCTGCGGACCTGAAGAGGTAAGATTCCTCAGTCGTGAAATTTCTGAGAAATGAATCCCTATGAAGCCTTCGAGGATTAGAATAAGGGATGAATCGACTGAATCGGGGGAAATTGAAGTTCCCTGAGATTGGTGAATTATTACCGATGGATCGTGGGAAGTTTCCCCACCAGAGCTGTTCCATTGGTGAAATGGGCTAAGAACGAGACGTAACACGAACGGAGGAATGAGCGTGAAAAGAGTTTTCGAGGACTTGAGCTAAGCTGATGGCTACGCTATTTATGGCGTTTTCGATTGGGAGTTGAAAAACAAACTTATGAGGGTAGTAATGACACAACACGAAATGAAACTTGACGCCTAACAAGGCAACGTGAAGTAGCATTACATGCACATAGTAATGATAAGGCTATTTGATTTGGAATGCTTAGAGCATGATTGGGAGTGGTTGGCGAATATTCTCGCGACAAAGTTTGATAAACCTTCTATGGAAGGGAAGGAGACTCTGAGTCTCTGTCTACCACGAGAGAGTAAGGTGGTACGAAGAGATTCACAGGGGGAGGTGAACAAGAGGCAACACAGATGGGTGAGATTGTTATGAACATGGGAGCATTACTGGTGTAAGGATAGACCTCGCAAGTTATGCGAATTTCAAAAGATTAGATAATTGAGTAGTGCGTAATCGGTGATGGAGGGACAGATCTTCCCTCGAGAAATATGAGATTCAGCTTCTAAATTGAAAATTTGCCAATTGACTAAACGGCGATTATTGGAAGCACCTAGCCTGAAGACCAAAAGGGAATTGAGGTACTGTCGTGATTAAACCCGGATACTTTAAGAGTTATGGGAATGAATAGAATCCTTGAGGTCCCATGGACGAAATTATGTGTCCAGTGTTAAAAAGGGAATTTTCGAATGGGATCGAGAATGGATTATTGTGGTAGTAATCGTGAATTGTTTAAGAAATCAAGAGGGCCATAACTTGATTTGGAACAGAAGGCAAGTTGATTAAGCTCTTGAATCTCAATTGGTACGAACGGACAATTGAAGTGAATAATACGTTAGATGGTGTGGGTACCAAGGAGTGTTCTTACGATAGTTTAGTGATGACAGCGATAGGCATATAGCCTGAGTTAATATGATGCTTTGAAAATGCCTTCAATCGAGAATGTTATGGAAACGTTAGGCAGTGAAAGGAGTTACCTGGAAAGTGAAGTACAATGGGAAGTCAATACCCCAAATGATTGGGTGTATGGAAGGTTGCAAATTTCGAGGACGAAATTCCTGTAAGGGGGGAAGAATTGTGACATTCCGAATTTTCGTCCTCAAAGCTTAAGGCATGGAATGTGATCTCGGAATTGGAAAATGGAGATGAAGAATTTCTAACAATTAGTTTGGATTGGACGACGCCTAACCGAGAATGAAAAATTGACGAAAAATGGATTTTCGGACGAAGGGTGTGAAAAGACAATTTTGCCCCTAGGGTGTTGGCCTTGCTTTATTATTTTGATGGGGGTATTTTGGTCAATGGGTTACCTCATGGAGCTGCCGATTTTTATGAGGGCAAAATTGGAAGAGAAAATTGATTTTTAGTATGCCAAGCCAAGTGTCATTTGATGGGGAAGGCTCATTAATTTTCCACTTCTTCAAAGCTCAATTATTTGAGATCAAACCTCTCTCTCTCTCTTCTCTCTTCAGCTGACTTGAACGACACTCACCAGCTTCCCCTTCATCTTCATCTCATTCATTTTCTTTCTTCATTTTCACGAGCAGAAGCTGCTCTGCTGCGACCGGCCTGGACCGCCGGCTTTGCCGCCATCCAGCTCCACTTCCGTCGACCACCAGCCACCGAGCCGACCACCTACCTCCTGCCGACCAGCTCCCACTTGAATCGTGGCGTTTAGCCACCGGTAGAGCTCCGGCCAGCCGATCTCCCAAGAGCCGACGGATTCTGCTGCAGCTGAGGGTAAGGTGTCCTTTGACCTCCATAGGACTCCAAATTGCTTCCAATTTTCTGTGGTAATTTAGGGACATGTAGTACTCTGGTATTCTGAGCTGTGGTGACAATTCGAGTGGAATTTGATGGAGGTTTGATGTTGAAATTGTGCTGTGTTTGGGAGACAGAAAACTGACCCGCTCGCCCAGTTCTACCGCTCTGTTCGTTCCATAGAAACGACCTCCTCCGTGACCTTCTGGCCAATCTCCGACCATCACAGGTTAGTTTAACCTGTCCTTAACAAGCTCCCGTTGGTTTTGTGATTTTTGGATGTCTGGTTGATTTATGGTGATTTTTGGAAGAAAAGTGGACAGATTCTGAGCTCGCTAAGGAAAGGTGGTGATTCTAGCTCATAGAAAATCCAAATGACCTCAAATTTTCGAGGGTAGCTTTGTAACACATAGTAGTACAAGTGGTTGTGCAGAAATAAATTTTTCAATTCAGATTTATAGGTGTTTCATGGCTGTGTTTGAATGGACAGAATTGAACTGAAAACTGACTTGTTGAGGAATTGAAGGAATCGGCATCGTTTGTGGATTGTTTGATGTCGCCTTGAGCTCAATTTTTCGGTGAGGCTCCTCAACACCTAGAACTATGTAATAGCAAGAGGAATTTGTGTTAAATTAGGGATTTGTGATGATATATGGGCAGATTAAGGGAGGTAAGCACAGAACCGAAAATGCCCTGTTTCGGTTCTGTGCAAACCGAGTTGGTGAGGGCTGTTAGGTGCTCAATTGAGATTTGTTTTCATCGTTGAGACATACTAGTGTATTAATTGAGGGGTTAATGAAGAGCACGAGGTGTGGAATTGAAGTTTGGATGGTTAGATTGATTGAATTGGCAAATTGTTCCTAAGCGGGTTGCTGCCCTATTTTGGACAGCGGCGTTTTGATTCGAAGCCAGGCTTGGCGAAGGAAATTTGGTGATAAATTGCTCATGGGAACCAAGGTGAGTGACCTCTAACCTCTATTAGAACGTCTGGACGCAACTGGACGGGTTCCATTAAGGAATCGATGGATTGAGTTAATTGTGATGCTGGAATGATTGAGAACCGCATGATTTTGATGAAGCTTGAGCCGTGACTACTTATAGGCTAGGCAATTGTGTTTTCATGGTTTCATTGGTTACGTGCTTAACGTTGTGCCTTGTTTGTCAATGTGCTAGTATGACACTTACTTCTTAGAATTATATTGTGACAGGCACGTTTGTCTTGGATAAGTATTGGAGTTACGATTTAATGCCTGAAGTTCCTCATGGTGAAATGTGGTGAAATGTGGTTAAATGCTTTTTGTCATGATTTGTGACTGGAAGCACCTGAGGAAGTGGGCTAGTAAACTGTGAGAACCATGAGGTTGATGGTAAGTGTATTGATGAGATAAGGGCTTAAGGCCGGTGGAACACCCTGATGTGAAATGCCCTGATGCGATCGAATCGCGGGGTTGAGATATGAGATATACCTTGAGGCGATGTAATCGCGGGGTTCAGAAATGTGAAATGCCCTGATGCGTAAAGACGCGGGGTTGATATGGCCGTTGTCCTGATGCGTTGAGACGCGGGACTTGAAGTTTTATGTATTGTACCCTGATGCGTAGAGACGCGGGGTTGAAATGGCCAATGTCCTGATGCGTAAGACACGCGGGACGAGAATCTATATGTGTCGACACGTGCTTGAGATGACATTGAAAACCTGATGCGTTTACGCGGGTTTGTCAATGAGATGGTCTGAGGCGTAAATACGCGGACCTAGCCTGAGGCATTCCACACGCGAGCTTGAATCAAATGGAGGTTGGGAAGAAATGATAGTATGGCTTGGCATTGTAATGTGTACCTAACCTGAATGATGAGATTTGATGCCATGAGAAATTACCTTGCGTTGATTTTGTTTGTATGGGTTGATGTTGTTTAGTTCGGTGGGACGGATGGCCTAGTTTAGGGTTAGGATAACTTGCTGAGACGTAAGTCTCACCCCATCGTGGGATCTTTTTTTTTCAGGTACCAAGCTCGGTAGCATCAGTGGCCAAGGATTTGGGATTCCAGGAAAGTGGTAGCCGAGGGATTGAAGGATATCTGATGAAATTAAGGATTTTGTTGTGCTTTGAAGTAGAATAATAACTGGTGTTTAAAAAGGGGAGGTACCCCTCTTGTCCCAAGTCATCTTACAGTGATTTTGGTTGGGGTGTTTTCTTGCTTTCGCTGGTTAAATGAATTGATATAACGAAGCGGACCTAAGGATCTTGGAAGATCGTGTAAACCAAAGTGGCTTGGAGTGATGTTCGTGCGCTCGTCGGGTTCGGGGCTTGACACAAACCGAGATAGACCCCGCATCGGTGACACTTTCAAGAAAACGTGGTCTCCTACTTGAAACTCCAAAGGTCTGCGCCGCTTGTCGGCGTAACTCTTCTGGCGGCTCTGCGCGGTTTTCAATCTTTCTCTTATGATTTTCACTGCCTCCACTGACTGTTCTACTAACTCTGGGCCTGTTATGCTTCGTTCACCAACCTCGTTCCAGCACAAAGGTGTCCTGCAGGCTCTACCGTATAATGCTTCGAACGGTGCCATTCCGATGCTCTGTTGATAACTGTTGTTATAGGCAAACTCCACCAAGTGTAACTGATCTTCCCAACCTCCTTTAAAGTCTAAAACGCAAGCTCTCAGCATGTCCTCAAGCGTCTGAATAGTCCTTTCTGATTGTCCGTCTGTCTGGGGGTGATAAGCGGTGCTGTACTGTAGCTTCGTTCCCAAGGCCTCTTGTAGGCTTTTCCAAAATGAAGAGGTAAACTTGGGGTCTCTGTCTGAAGTAATCGACACGGGAACTCCATGAAGGCGAACTACGTACCTCATGTACAACTCTGCGTATCTATCCAGAAATCTTTCCTGATTGCCAAGAAGTGTGCTGACTTGGTCAGTCTATCCACGATCACCCAAATCGAATCATGTCCTCTCTGACTTCTCGGCAAACCCATGACAAAGTCCATGGTGATGTGCTCCCACTTCCACTCGGGGATTTCCAAAGGCTGTAACATCCCACCAGGCTTACAGTGCTGAGCCTTGACTTGTTGACACGTCAAACACTTCGCCACATGCTTAGCTACATCTACTTTCATTCCATTCCACCAGTAATGTTGACGCAGGTTCTGATACATCTTCGTGCTACCCGGGTGAATGCTGTAGTTGCTCCTATGAGCTTCCGACAAGATTCTTTCTCTTAGCTCCTCATCATTGGGTACGCACAAGCGTCCACGAAACTTCAGAATCCCATCTTCGGACACTTGAAAGTCGGGTTTTCTTTTTCCGGCATCCGTTTCCAGGATCTTTTGGATGTCGGGGTCCGTAGATTGCAACGCTTTCACTTTCTCATGAATCTCTGGCTCAATCCTCAATGTCGCTAGAAGGCAAGACAACTGGCAAACTTCAAGTTTAAACTCGGAATCCCGTATCCTTTCCAACAAGGTCCATTCCTTAACGAACAAATGCGCGATGCTTGACTTCCGACTCAGCGCATCCGCAACCTTATTTGCCTTTCCGGGGTGATAAAGGATATCACAATCATAGTCCTTGAGCAGCTCCATCCATCGACGCTGTCTCATGTTTAACTCTTTTTGGGAAAACAGGTACTTCAAACTCTGGTGGTCCGTGTAAATCTGAAACCTTTCTCCGCACAAGTAGTGCCTCCAAATCTTCAAGGCGAAGATGATAGCTGCTAGTTCCAAATCATGCGTCGGGTAGTTCATCTCATGAGGTCTTAACTGTCTTGATGCATAAGCTACAACTCGTCCGTGTTGCATCAGGATGCATCCTAATCCCTTCAGCAACGCATCGCTATAAATCTCAAAACCTCCAGGTCCAGAAGGGATGGTCAACACTGGCGCAGTCGTCAAACGATGCTTCAGTTCCTGAAAACTCCTCTCACACTTATCCGTCCATTCAAACCTCGTATCCTTCTTAGTCAGCCTTGTCAAAGGAGTAGCTATCGAGGAAAACTTTTCTACGAACCTGCGGTAATATCCTGCCAATCCTAGGAAGCTTCGAACCTCCGTCACTGACGTAGGTCTAGGCCAATTCGTTACTGCTTCAATCTTTGTCGGGCCTACAGAAATTCCATTTCCAAAGATGACATGTCCAACGAACGCAACTTTGTTAAGCCAAAACTCGCACTTACTGAACTTGGCGTACAGCGAGTGTTCCCTCAACGTCCGTAGAACTCTACTCAACTGCTCCTCGTGCTCCTCATGGCTCTTCGAGTAAATCAAAATGTCGTCGATGAAGACAATGACGAACTGATCCAAGTATTCCTTAAACACTCTATGCATCAAATCCATGAAAGCAGCTAGGGCATTAGTCAATCCAAACGGCATGACTGTGAACTCATAATGCCCATATCTCGTCCGAAAGGCGGTCTTCGGTATATCCTCCTTCTTAATCCTCAATTGGTGATAACCCGTCCTTAGGTCTATCTTGGAGAACACAGAAGCTCCTTGTAGTTGATCAAACAAGTCGTCAATTCTTGGTAACGGGTACTTATTCTTAATGGTCACCTGGTTCAACTGCCGGTAATCAATACATAACCACAACGATCCATCTTTCTTCCTTACAAACAAGACCGGCGCTCCCCAAGGCGAAGCGCTCGGACGAATAAATCCTTTGTCCAGCAGTTCTTGCATCTGAACCTTCAATTCCTTCAACTCTGACAAGGACATCCTATAGGGTGCCTTCGAGATTGGCTCTGTTCCAGGTGCTAATTCAATCACGAACTCTATTTCCCTTTCTGGAGGCAACCCTGGTAACTCTTGAGGGAAGACATCAGGGTAATCGCGTACTACAGCTATGTCCACTAGCTTTGGTTCCTCTACGGTCGGATCCACTACGGCAGCTAAGTAAGCTTGACATCCTTCGTCCAACAGCCTAGTCACCTCCAGTGACGAAATCAAAGGGATTGAGGTTCCTCCTCGACTTCCCACAAACTCGAATCTAGGGCGATCATTGGGATGGAAATGAATCACCCTACTACCACAATCAACGACAGCTCTTTGCCTACTTAACCAATCCATTCCGATAATCACGTCAAAGTCAAACATAGGCAGCACCGCTAAGTCTATTCGTTCCTCACGGTACTATCTTACAATCTGAACAACCTAAAGAAACCAGCACTTTATCCTTTAAAGGTGTAGTAACATGCAATATCACTTCCAGTGGTTTCAATTCAATTCCGACCAAATCAGCAAACTGAGCAGATATAAACGAATGCGATGCTCCAGGGTCAAACAAGGCATAGACAGCATGATCACATAAAGTAATCGTACCTGTGACCACGCCAGGCGCATTCTCCACCTCCCTACGCGCCACAGCATAAACCCTTCCTTGAGCTGGTGGCCTATTGACATTGTTCTGCGGAGCTCCCGCCTGCGGTCCCGCTGGCGGCCGGTTCCCTTGGGTCTGAGCTCCTGGTGCCTGACTCGGGCAGTTCCTTATCTGATGGCCCAACTGGCCGCACTTGAAGCAAGCGCCCGTCCTGCTCGGGCAAGGTCCGTTCCCATGCTTCCATCCACACAAACAGCAGTTCCAATTCGGTCGGGGAGCAGGCTTGCTAATGTTCCTTCTGATCGGAGGGACGAAACGCCGGTTGCTCACCATCGGCCTTTTGCCGAACTGGCGGTTATCCCTCACGGGAGTGAACCGCGATCCAGATGTTACTCCTCTTTCCCTCATGTCCCTTTCCACCAACTGACCTCTTTCATAAATGGCGTCATAGCCCTGCAGGTCCAACAACACCAACTGGCTGCGAAGGTCAGGTCTCAATCCATCTCTGAACCTTCTCGCCCTATCCTCAAGGTTCTCGACCATTCTCGGGGCATACTTAGACAGTCTTGCGAACTCGGCCTCGTACTGATCGATGGTCATCTGATTCTGTCGAAGATTCTGAAATTCGATCATCTTCTGTTCTCGAGCCGCTCTGGAGAAATATTTGGCAGTAAACACTTCAGAGAAGACAACCCAGTTGGGTTCTCTGCCTTCTGGGAAAATTCTTCCCTTGGTGGCCTTCCACCAATCATTCGCCGTTCCTCGCAGCTGGTACACAGCCAGGACTACCTTTTCAGCCTCAGTACATCCCAACGCCTCAAAGGCCTTTTCCAATTCCTCAATCCAAGTAGGGGCAGTTCCAGGGTCCCCTGTACCATCGAACTTTGGTGGCTTCAGCTTCATAAAGTGTTCCATCAGCTGGCCCATCCCTCGATTTCCTTGTCCATGGGCGTTGCCACCATCATTACCATAACCATTGTTCCCGTTATTCCCGTTTGCTAAGTTGGCGGCAGCGACTACAGCTTCAGCAGCCTGGCCAACGGCAGCAGCCCTCTCCTAGGCTTGCCTGCCCATCAAGTTCCCAATTTCTTCCAGGATCCTCATGACTCCGTCATACCTAGGATCTTCTACTGCTTGCGGTCTAGAGCTAGACGCTCCTCCAGTACCTCTGGTTCGGTTGCTCATCTCGCTAAGTTTCACAACACCTGAGCCACTATAATTCCATTCAGGAATTAGAGACCTAAGCCATCTACTTAAGTCGAACAAGGCTAAGCTACTCTCACAGTAGCAATCACAATTTAAGCCAATCACTACCCAAGCAACCATACGAAGCATCGTAAGCAGGAATTCACAATTGTGTCACACAATCAGTTGCTCCAGCAACTTCACCAAATCGCAATCAGCTGACCAATCCAGCAATCAACAGTCAACACTTAGTGCCAAATACGAAGCCTTATAGCCTTAAGTCTACCAAATATGACACCAGTCAATATGCCAATCACAAGCGCCATTTTACATGCCATGCATTCTATGCCTAACTCTAGCGAATTTCCTAAGGTCTTGCTACCTAATACTCCTTGAATCATTACACCTTATTACTCCAGTCCTCAATCAGCTTGATCGAGCTGACCTTGCTCTGATACCAATTAAACGAGGTTGTAACGCCCCGAATCCTCAGGGCGCACATCATCGCCTCACAACCAGTTCTTTCTTAGAATGATAACCCAGGATCCAACGACGCGCACTAGCCAATGAAACTTATATGCACATGCGGAAGCGACACTCAGAACTCCTACCATATGTATAACATGATGACTTGAGGAAAACAGAGCACTTAATCATAACATAACACAACATCAGTTTTACAACATAAACAGAGATAGAAAATACAACACTTGGGATCGGGGAGATGGTTAGCCTAATCAAAAAGACGGGCTAGGGGTCAGGCACTACTCAAAAGTGGAACTCCAAAAAGTCATGGATGCCTAGGCTACCTAAGGGTCGAGCTCGCGGTCATCGTCGGAATCCTCGCGGTGCACTGGGTCGTACTCCTCCAGGTCTTCCTCGTCTTCCTCTTCCTCTTCTTCTTCTTCAAACTCTGGCTCTGGATCTACTTCACCCTCGGGCTCGGACTGATCCTGGTAGATGGCCTCTCCGTCAGGGTTGTACTCCTCCTCCAAAGGCTCGTCCTCGGGATCGTCTAGCTCTGCCTCATCCTAAGGTACCATGGGGCATTTGGCCCACACCTAGGGACACTCACCAATCCATTTCATTCACGGTTCCTAGCATTCAATCATCAAAACACATCAAGGAATTTCTTGACCACATAATGCAAATTCGGATCCCTAAAGGACTCTACCGAAACAGCCCCCTATACACTTCAAAATCCACTCCAAATGGTCCTTCCATGCACACAAGGTCCTAACTAAAGGTTAGGGGAGCTTACCAAGTCCAAGAGTAAGGCAAGGCCGGCGGTGAGGTGGCGGAAGGAGGCGCGGCGCACGGCGGTCCAAAGGCGACCAGGTCTGATCCCTAAGAGAAATCCCCCAAATGCCAAGCTAACATAATTAGAAACACCCCTAACACAAGCTATCAACTCCCTAACACATATATCTAAGGCTCTAGAATCACTTACCTCAAGAAAGATCAAGACTTTTCTCAAGAACTCCCTCTAATCTCTTCTCGGTCTGAATCTGGTAGGCGACGCTTCGGGCGACTCCGGGCCGAACGGCGGCTGCTAAGGTGGTCTAAAGGCAAGAGGGTCGTGTCTTGGTGGTGGTTCGAGGCGGCGGAGTGGCGGCGAAGGGGCGGCCGGTCGTGGCTTGGCCGAGAGAGGAGAGCGAGCAACGGCGAGAGAGGGAGAGAGCAAACGAACGAGAGGGAGAGTGAGAAGGAGGGGGTGATCGTCCGAATGGGAAGAGGAAGAGAGAGAGAAGAAATAAGAGTGAAGGGGATTTTGGAGGGAAAAGAGATGGTGGGGTGGTTCATGGGGTATGGTACATGAATAGTGTCTTAGAATGACTAGTTTTAGTGGGGTAGGTTTGAGGGAAATTGTCCAATCAAGCTTGGTGTCATTCACTTCAATAATTCATCACTCAAATGACCACTTTGCCCTTGGAATTTCGGCTGAAGATGGGGGAGGGCAAATGACCATTTTGCCTTTGCTTCGGTCTTGGAAAGGCGTGCTAATCCTATGGGTAAAAGGGTCGATTTCGCTCGTCGGTTCGAATTTCGCTTTTCTAACCTATACGGGACTATTTCTAACCTTAATAGCTCCCCGATGAGGCGACGTCCAAATCTACTCCAAAGTGATCTCCGAATGTCCGGTCTCCAATCTCGAAGTCTAATCTATGGCTAAATTCAGTCAATTGTCATTCCAGTGCGTCTCTGACTAACGGGTGGCTCTTAGGAGTTACGCGTATCGACCCGCGACTTATGTCACGTTTAAGGGTTACTCGAGCCACGGCGGCTTTGGTTGTCATGTAATCGCGAGGGTCAATAGCTAGTCCCGAAGGTTACGACCGTTAGGAATTGTTTTAGGTTAATTCGCAAATCATGTCATGGTCATACGGAATCACCCGTGAACCAATCGCACGACACTAGCAAATCGTTCTAAAACCATTCTTAGATCGTCCTTTAGCGGTTCAGAATATTCCCTCGACGATCCTTATGGTCAAAGTACCGGCTCGTGGTTAAGTTCTTTGGTCCACGTACTTTAAATCCTATACGGCCATTCCCCATTGGTTAGTCGACTCGAGAGTGACCAGTTCTGAGCGAGATTAACTGGAATACATCGATAGACATTCATTCACTGATAAGTTTCGAGATATGGTCAGAATTCAGAATGTCACTTATATCACACAATCAGTTGCCTCTGCAACTTCATCAGATCACAATCAACTATCCCATTTAGTAGTCAGCGATATAACACTCAGTGCCAAGTACGAAGACTTATAGTCTTAAGTCTACCAAAGATGGTGCCAGTCAACATGCCAAACACAAGCGCCATTTCACATGCCATGCATCCTATGCCTAACTCTGACAAATCCCTAAGGTCTTGCTACCCAATTTTTCTCAAATCATCACACCTTATTACTCCAATCCTCAATCAACCTGGATCGAGCTGACCTCGCTCTGATACCAATTAAACGAGGATGTAATGCCCCGAGTCCTGCTCGGCGCACATCGTCGCCTCACTACTAGTTTTCCTTGAAGATGACGCCCAGGATCCAATCTAGCGCGCTGTAGGCAATGAAACTTAAATGAACATGCAGGGGTATCATGCATAATTCCTAGGGAGCTAAATGCAAGATGGTTCGAGAGAGCAAGGCACTTAGTTAAGGCATAGCATAGCATAGGATTCTTTTATACAACATAAGCATAAACTGGATTACAACACTGGGGATCAAGGGAAGATGGTTAGCCTAATCAAAAGAGGCGAAGAGCTATGGGTCAGGCACTACTCAAAAGGTAACTCCCAAAAGTCAGGGGCGCCTAGGCTATCTAAGGGTCAAGCTCGCGGTCGTCGTCTAGATCCTCGCTGTGCACAGGGTCATACTCCTCAAGGTCTTCCTCGTCTTCATCTTCTTCTTCTTCTACCTCGAACACTTGCTCTGGATCTTCGTTTCCCTCAGGCTCGGGCGAAGGGGGAAAGATGGCCTCTCCATCGGGGTTATGCTCCTCCTCCAAGGGCTCGTCCTCGGAGTCGTCCAGTGCTTCCTCATCCTCCTCGGGTTCAGACTCGTCAGTCTCCATGGGATCTTCGGCATCAGAGGGTTCCACGACGTCGCCATCAATCTCGGGGTTCTGAGACGGTGCCGGCGGAAGATCCGGATCGGGAGTGGTCTCGGAATCAGTGAGCTCTCCATCAGCAGGGTGTACAATCGAAGGGTCCTGCTCGCCAATGACATCCCACGGTACGTCAAAGGTCCTCAGCGGTCCGACTGTGAGGTCGCCGTCTCGATAAAACCATGCTGCGAATCTGTCCGGCCTCTAGTCTGCTAAGCCCACATCCATCCAGCTAATGCCATACTTCCTAATATACGCCTTCCCTTCTCCCACTAGGTACTCCGTGGAATACTGCTCCACCCAGACGGGTACCCCAAAAATCAGCGGCGGCGGCGGCATACTCAAGGTTTGGGGTCTGAAAAGGTGGGTCCCACGAAGGGTGAGATATACTCAATAAGCTAGCCTAACCCTAAGCTAGGCACTCGGGACTTCCAGACACTCCCAAACACATGCAATGACTAAACATACGAATAACAAGCGATGGCATATAATAACTCAATTAAACATATCTAGTCATGTAATTCACAAATTAGGCTAGGTAGGGCTTGTACTTTGGCACTCGACCTTTCACAATATAAAGGGTAACTTGTAAGCACGACACGACCGGAGTTCTCATAGCTTAGCCCGCGTGATAACGCATCAGGCTTAAAGATCAAGGAACCCGCGTCTAACGCCTCAGGTTTCCACTGCTCCGACTCATGACCCGCGTTTAACGCCTTAGGTCTATCCCGCGTTTAACGCATCAGGATATTATTAAGCCCCGCGTTTAACGCATCAGGGCGTCACATGCACACAAGCTTATAAATTCTTTCCATTAGTACGATTAAATCAATTGTGCGCGCTCTCATTCGACTAAGCTCAACTCGGTCTTTTAAGCTACTAATCCACATTACGGCATTGCATCACACAACTTAACAACTCGAGGTCACGGCGACACTTTGCTATCAATACTTTATCAATCGGGACGATTCGTCGCTAACACCATTGACCATTCGGCCAAGTAAGAGAACCAAGAGCATATAATTCAATCAAGGTTCACAACTTGCAAATTAATTGTTCAAGGCCGACACCACTAACCTAGGCTCCTTTAATTTCGGTTGGTTCCCTTCAATCCCCACGGTCGGAACACAATGAACGATCAATAGGTCAATTTTTACGCGATGTGTCACTAATCAAAACCATGGCCGAACACTCCTAGGATCAATCAAGCCATTTATGATTCCAATCAAGTTCAATTCACATCTAACATACTTAGCACATCCACACAAGCATTCGGCTCCTACCTATGGGTGTTCACTACATATTTCAAACTAAGAAATCAACATCTCAATACGACAAGGCGTGGCCAAGCTCGGTTCTCTCTAAGGGCAGATTCGGCCACCATGACTTCCACGAAGAACCGCCCACATTAGTCACTCATTCCTACTCATTCGGTCCTTCCATCCTTCAAGCTACTTGCTAAGAGTTAGTGGAAGCTTACCAAGTCCCAAAAGCAAGGTGAAACCGGCGGTGGATGGCGATGGAACGGCGCGGCGCACGGCGGTTCGAGGCGATCAGGTCTGGTCCCTAGGCATTCGCGCACCCCAAGGCCAAGAACAAACATCAATACCACCTCTAACATATGTCTATAACCTTCTAACAAGGTCCTTAAGGCTCAATGGGTCACTAACCTCTAGAAAATCAAAGTTTTCTCAAGAACTCCCTTGGCTCCTCCTTGGTCCGAATCTGATCGGCGGCGACACGGGCGGCTCCGGGCTTGAACGGCGGCTCACCAACGGTCCAAGAGGGAGGTGGGGCCTTGTTGGTGGTGGCGTGAGGTGGCGGACTGGCGGCGAAGTGGCGGTCGGCAGCGGTTCGGCGAGGGAAGAGCGGGCGACGGGCGAGGGGGAGGGAGAGGGAGAGGGAGAGAGCGAGCGAATGAGAGGGAGGAGAGAGAGAGAGAGGTCGGCCGAATGGGGGAGGAAGAGAGAGAGTGTGGGTGATAAAGAGGAAGAAAATTTGGAGGGAAAAGTGGTAGTGGGGGTGGTTGGCATGAAAAGTGTCCATGAGTGACAAGGTGTAAGGGGTTTGGTCATGGGGAAAATGTCATTCCATAGTCAAGTCAAATGGTCAACTGACAATAATTCATGGGGTCAAATGACAAAAGGGCCCTCAAATTTTCGGCCAAGGCTAGGGGGAGGAAAAGTCCAAATTGCCCTTACTTTATCTAATGGTAAAAAGGGTACTAGATTAGGGTAAAAAGGGTCGATTCCGCTCGTTGGTTCGAATTTCGCTTTTCTAGCCTATACTGGGCTAATTCTAATCTTATCAACTCATCAGTGAGGCGACGTCCAAATTTACTCCATTGCGATCTTCGAATGTCCGGCCTCCAATCTCGAAGTCCAATCTATGGCTAAATTCAGTCAATTGCCATTCCAGCGCGTCTCGGACTAACGGGTGGCTCTTAGGAGTTACGCGTATCGACCCTTGACTAAGGTCACGTTTAAGAGTTACTGAAGCCACGGCAGCTTTGGTTGTCATGTAATCGCGAGGGTCAATCACTAGTCCCGAAGGTTTCGATTATTAGGAACCGATTTAGGTTAATTCGCAAATCACGTCATGGTCATACGGAATCACCCGTGAACCAATCGCATGACACTAGCAAATCGTTCTAAAACCATTCTTAGATCGACCCTTAGCGGTCCAGAATATTTCCTCGACGATCCTTATGGTCAAAGCGTCGACTCGTGGTTAAGTTCTTTGGTCCATGTACTTTAAATCCTATATGGCCATTCCCCATTGGTTAGTCGACTCGAGAGTGATCAATTCTGAGCGAGATTAACTGGAATACATCGATAGACATTCATTCACTAATAGGCTTCGAGATAGGGTCGGAATTCAGAATGTCACACGAGCCAACCTTGGCCCTAGGCCGGCCGGTGGTAGCCGGCGAGGCCATTGCCGGCCACCATCGAGAAATCAAAGATTTGGTTTTTTATTTTTATTTTTTAATAATTAAATAAATCTGAAAATAAAAATATGAAAAAAAAAAGATTTCCAGCGCCATGTTAACTTCCGGCGAGCCATGTACGTTCACTTAATATTAAAATAACGCCACGTCATATTTTCGGCATGCCAAATCAGTAAGTGGCACTTAAGTGAACACTTTTTCAAAAAACTAGCACTTAAGTTGTCACGCCTCGAACCCGGCGAGCACACGAACATCCCATGATGTCGTTTCCATTTCGATAGTCTCCCAGGATCTTTCGGCCCACAACTCATCAAGTCCATATACATGCGAAAGCGACAAGCATCTCTATTCATCAGTACAAATGAAATGACTTATGATGGAACATGAGTATACTTGTCGAATCCATATAATACACCCCAGAGATTACAATAGTTAAAAACATACGGTTCAATTCTAAATCCACAAAGCAAAGTATTATCTCTAAGGCCACAAAAGGTTTTACATCCGTTCAACCAATTACTTCCTTAAATACTCATCCCCATCAAGCTTGTGTTTCCATCGTCAAGCACTTGAAAATATCCATCCAACGACGGGGTGAGATATAAATCTCAGCAAGCTCACCCTAAACCTAGACTAGGCCATCAGTACTCCTAGACGACATTATAAAGAAACATGTTCAAGGACTCATCGAGGAAAAGGCATTTACGTTCAAGCACCACAATACATAATCAGAATTTGGCATCACAAATCTCAATTCATAAGGCACACATGGCAATATGAGGCTAAGCTTCATACTTAGAGAAACAACAAGTTTACATGCCGTTTCTCATCATTCGAGGTCTCACTAGCCAATTCAATGCATAAGGGCTCACTGGCAAATTACAAAGCATCAGGGCTCACTAACCAATTACGATGCATAAGGGCTCATTAGCCAATTACAAAATATCAGGGTACACTAGCCAATTACGATGCATAAGGGCTTTCTGGCCAATTACAAAGCATCATGGCACACTAGCCAATTACGATACATAAGGGCTCTCTGGCCAATTACAAAGCATCGGTGCACACTAGCCAATTACGATGCATAAGGCCTCTTTGGCCAATTACAAAGCATCATGGCACACTAGCCAATTACGATGCATAATGGCTCTCTGGCCATTTCATTCATATAAGGGCTCTTTGGCAATTTCATTCACATAAGGGCTCTCTGGCCAAGCAACGCACAATTGTCGATCACAATTCAATTGTTACACGATCATGCCAATCCTCATCACAACCAAAATCACACTATGCATTTAAATCATGGAATTCACCAATCAAGCAATTCATCAATTCAATCCAATAGTGTCCTAATGTAACGCCTCGAGTCCTCTAAGGCGCACATCATCGCCTTACAACCAGTTCCTCATCTGTATTATACCCAGGATCTTTCCATTACGCGGTAGGCAATGAAACTTAAATGAACATGCAGCAGCGTCATGCAAAACTCCTAGACAATTAAACGCGATAGGGTTTGAGGGAAGTAAGACACTTAATCAAGTCATAGCATAGCATACGAATCACTTTACAACATAAACATAAACTGGGATACAACAATTAGGATCAGGGGAGATGGTTAGCCTAATCAAAAGAGACGACGGGCTAAGGGTCAGGTGCTACTCAAAAGTGGAACTCCAAAAAGTCATGGATGACTAGACTATCTAAGGGTCGAGCTCGCGGTCATCATCGGGATCCTCGCGGTGTACTGGGTCGTACTCCTCCAGGTCTTCCTCGTCTTCCTCTTCCTCTTCTTCTTCTTCTTCTTCAAACTCTGGCTCTGGATCTGCCTCATCCTCGGGTTCAGGCTTATCATGGTAGATGGCCTCTCCGTTAGGGTTGTACTCCTCCTCCAAAGGCTCGTCCTCGGAATCGTCTAGCTCTGCCTCATCCTCCTCGGGCTCGGACTCGTCCGTCTCCATGGGATCTTCGGCATCAGAGGGCCCTACGATGTCGCCATCAATCTCGGGGTTCTGAGACGGTGCCGGCGGAAGGTCTGGATCAGGTGCGGTCTCGGAGTCAGTGAGCTCCCCATCAGCAGGGTGTACGATCGAAGGATCCTGCTCGCCAATGTCATCCCCCGGCACGTCAAAAGTCCTCAGCGGCCCAACCTCAAGGTCTCCATCACGGTAGAACCATGCTGTAAACTTGTCCGCCCTTCAATCTGCTAAGCCTATATCCATCCAGATGGTGCCATACTTCCTAATGTAAGCTTTCCCCTCTCCCACCGGGTACTCCGTGGAATATTGCTCTATCCAGACGGGCACCCCAAAAATCGGCGGCGGTGGCATGATCAGGGTTTGGGGTCTGAAAATGGGGGTCCCACGACGGGGTGAGATATACTCAATAAGCTAGCCTAACCCTAAGCTAGACCCTTGGGACTTCTAGATACTTTCCAAGCACATGCAATGGCCAAACAATCAAACAGCAGGTAATGGCATATAATAACTCAATTAGAAACGTATTTAGTCAAGCAATTCACACGTTTAGGCTAGGCAGGACTTGTACTTGGGCACTTAACGTTCCATCATTTGGCAGACAATCCTCATGTATGATATAATCGAAACCCTCATGGCTTAGCCCGCGTAATAACGCATCAGGCTTAAGAGATCAAGGAACCCGCGTTTAACACCTCAGGTTTCCGATGCCATTTCCTCATGACCCGCGTTTAATGCCTCAGGTCCATCCCGCGTTTAACGCATCAGGATGCCCCACATACGTATACTTATAATTTCTTTCCATCGACATAGTTAAATCAATCGTGCACGCTTTCATCAAATTGAGCCCGATTCGACCCCTCAAGCTACCATCCCATATCATGGAAATACACCTTAAAGTTCAACAAATCAAGTCCATGGCAATGTCATGCGGTCGATAACACATCAATTGAGATAATTCATCGCTTTCACAAATGGCCATTCGGCCATGTTACACCATTAACGGCACACCAATCAATTAAGGCTTATAACTCACTAATTAATCACACAAGACCCAAAATTACTAACATAGGGCCACTTAGCTCAATTTAACTTCTTGCTATTTCCTCGACTAGAGTACTATCCATAGGTTAAAAGTTGTCTACTAAACGTACTCGCACAATCTCCCCAAAACCGAACACTCCTAAGCCTCAATTAGGATTCCATCAATTCAAATAGATATAAATCAAGCTCTAGCTAGTCTTAAGACACCATGGGGCATTCGGCCCACTCCCTAGGACATCCACCAAAGCATTCCATCCATGGTTCCTAACATTCAATCATCAAAACTCATCCATGAAAATTCTGATCACAATATGCAAATTCGGATCCCTAGAGGACCCCACCGAAACAGCCCCCTAAATGTTACAAAATCACCCCTAATTGGTCCTTCCATGCACTCAAGGTCCTAGAAAAGGTTTAGGGGAGCTTACCAAGTCCAAGAGCTAGGGCAAGGCCGGCGGCAAGTGGCGACGAAGCGGCGGTCCTCGGCGGTCAAACCTGGTCCGCGGGGTTCTAGGAGAAAACCATCACAAACAAATCTAAATACTACTTCTACCACAAGCCTAAAGCCTCTTAATATGTCTACCTAAGCACTAAGAACAACTTACCTCAAGATCAACAATGGACTCTCAAGAACAGCCCCTGATTTCCCCTCAAGCTCCGGTTCTGGTCGGCGACGCTTCGGGCGGTTCCGGGCCGAACGACGGCTGCTAGGGCGGTCTAATGGCAAGAGGGACGTGCCTTGGTGGTGGTTCGAGGTGGCGGAGTGGCGGCGAAGGGGCGGCCGGTCGTGGCTTGGCCGAGAGAGAGGGGGCGGCGACGGGCGAGAGTGAGAGGAATAGAGAGCGAACGAGAGAGTGAAGAGAGGGAGGGAGTGATCGTCCGAATGGGAGAGGGAGAGAGAGAGAGAGATATAAGGAAGATGGGATTTGGAGGGGAAATGGGATGGTGGGGTGGTTAAGCTTGTGAATGACAAGGAATAGTATCTAAGAATGACTAGTTTTAGTGGGGTAGGTTTGGGGAAATTGTCAAATCAAGCTTAGTGGATTGCATTGCAATAATTCATCACTCAAATGACCTCTATACCCTTGGGATTTCGGCTGAAGATGGGGGAGGGCAAATGATCATTTTGCCCCTTGCTTTGACCTTGGAAAGCGTGCTAATCCTATGGGTAAAAGGGTCGATTTCGTTCGTCGGTTCGAATTTCGCTATTCTAGTCTATACGGGACCATTTCTAATCTTACTAACTCTCCGACGAGGCGACGTCCAAATTTACTCCAAAGCGATCTCCGAATGTCCGGCCTCCAATCTCGAAGTCCAATCTATGGCTAAATTCAGTCAATTGTCATTCCAGTGCGTCTCTGACTAACGGGCGGCTCTTAGGAGTTACGCGTATCGACCCGCGACTTATGTCACGTTTAAGAGTTACTCGAGTCACGGCGGCTTTGGTTGTCATGTAATCGTGAGGGTCAATTACTAGTTCCGCAGGTCACGATCGTCAGAGATTGAGTTAGGTTAATTCGCAAATCACGCCATGGTCATACGGATTCACCTGTGAACCAATCGCATGACACTAGCAAATCGTCCTAAAACCATTCTTAGATCGACCTATAGCGGTTCAGAATATTCCCTCGACGATCCTTATGGTCAAAGCGCCGACTCGTGGTTAAGTTCTTTGGTCCACGTACTTTAAATCCTATACGGCCATTCCCCATTGGTTAGTCGACTCGAGAGTGATCAGTTCTGAGCGAGATTAACTGGAATACATCGATAGACATTCATTCACTGATAAGTTTCGAGATAGGGTAAGAATTCAGGATGTCACAACTCTTCCCCCTTACAAAAATTTCATCCTCGAAATTTACATTACAACCACTTACTCAAACAAATGGGGGTGCTGACGCCTCATCGCTTCATCGCTTTCCCAAGTGGCTCCTTCAGTTCCATGGTGCTCCCAGATCACCTTTACTAGCGGAATCGTCTTATTCCTCAGGACTTGCTCCTTCCTGTCTTCGATCCTGACTGGTCTCTCCACATACGTTACCCGATCTTCCACTTCTATTACTTCGTGGTCCAACACATGAGTTGCGTCTGGTTCATACTTTCTCAGCATCGACACGTGGAATACGTTGTGAACCTGTGATAAGCTTGGCGGCAGGGCGAGTCTGTAGGCCAGAGTTCCAACTCGTTCCAGAATTTCGAAAGGGCCTACATACCTCGGACTCAACTTTCCCTTCTTTCCAAATCGAGATAAACCCCGCATCGGTGACACTTTCAAGAAAACGTGGTCTCCTACTTGAAACTCCAAAGGTCTGCGCCGCTTGTCGGCGTAACTCTTCTGGCGGCTCTGCGCGGTTTTCAATCTTTCTCTTATGATTTTCACTGCCTCCACTGACTGTTCTACTAACTCTGGGCCTGTTATGCTTCGTTCACCAACCTCGTCCCAGCACAAAGGTGTCCTGCAGGCTCTACCGTATAATGCTTCGAACGGTGCCATTCCGATGCTCTGTTGGTAACTGTTGTTATAGGCAAATTCTACCAAGTGTAACTGATCTTCCCAACCTCCTTTAAAGTCCAATACGCATGCTCTTAGCATGTCCTCAAGCGTCTGGATTATCCTTTCAGATTGTTCGTCTGTCTGGGGGTGGTAAGCGGTGCTGTACTGTAGTTTCGTTCCCAAGACCTCTTGTAGGCTTTTCCAAAATGAAGCGGTAAACTTGGGGTCCCTGTCCGAAGTAATCGTCACTGGAACTCCATGAAGGCGAACTACGTACCTCATGTATAACTCTGCATATCTATCCATCGCGAAATCTTTCCTTACTGCCAAGAAGTGTGCGGACTTAGTCAGCCTATCCACGATCACCCAAATCGAATCATGTCTTCTCTGACTCCTCGGCAAACCCATGACAAAGTCCATGGTGATGTGTTCCCACTTCCACTCGGGGATTTCCAAAGGCTGTAACATCCCACCAGGCTTACAAGGCTGAGCCTTAACTTGCTGGCACGTCAAACACTTCGCCACATGCTTAGCTACATCTACTTTCATTCCATTCCACCAGTAGTGTTGACGCAAGTTCTGATACATCTTCGTGCTACCCGGGTGAATACTATAGTTGCTCCTATGCGCTTCCGACAAGATCCTTTCTCTTAGCTCCTCATCATTGGGTACGCACAAGCGTCCACGAAACTTCAGAATCCCATCTTCGGACACTTGAAAGTCGGGTTTCCTTTTTCCGGCATCCGTTTCCAGGATCTTTTGGATGTCAAGGTCCGTAGATTGCAACGCTTTCACCTTCTCATGAATCTCTGGCTCAATTCTCAATGTCGCTAGAAGACAAGACATCTGGCAAACTTCGAGCCTAAACTCCGAATCCCTTATCCTTTCCAACAAGGTCCATTCCTTAACCAACAAATGCGCGATGCTCGATTTCCGACTCAGCGCATCCGCAACCTTATTTGCCTTTCCGAGGTGATAAAGGATATCACAATCATAGTCCTTGAGCAGTTCCATCCAGCGACGTTGTCTCATGTTTAACTCCTTTTGGGAAAACAAGTACTTCAAACTCTGGTGGTCCGTGTAAATTTGAAACCTTTCTCCGCACAAGTAGTGCCTCCAAATTTTCAAGGCGAAGATGATAGCTGCTAGTTCCAAATCATGCGTCGGGTAGTTCATCTCATGAGGTCTTAACTGTCTCGATGCATAAGCTACAACTCTTCCATGTTGCATCAAGACGCATCCTAATCCTTTCAGCAACGCATCGCTATAAATCTCGTAACCTCCAGGTCCAGAAGGGATGGTTAACACTGGTGCAGTCGTCAAACGATGCTTCAGTTCCTGAAAACTCCTCTCACACTTATCCGTCCATTCAAATCTCGTATCCTTCTTAGTCAGCCTCGTCAAAGGAGTAGCTATAGAGGAAAACTTTTCTACGAACCTGCGGTAATATCCTGCCAATCCGAGGAAGCTTCGAATCTCCGTCACTGACGTAGGTCTAGGCCAATTCGTTACTGCTTCAATCTTTGCTGGGTCCACAGAAATTCCATTTCCAGAGATGACATGTCCAAGGAACGCAACTTTGTTAAGCCAAAACTCGCACTTACTGAACTTGGCGTACAGCGAGTGTTCCCTCAACGTCCGTAGAACTCTACTCAATTGCTCCTCGTGTTCCTCAGGACTCTTTGAGTAAATCAAAATGTCGTCGATGAAGACAATGACGAACTGGTCCAAGTACTCTTTGAACACTCTATGCATCAAATCCATGAAAGCAGCTGGGGCATTAGTCAATTCAAACGGCATGACTGTGAACTCGTAATGCCCATATCTCGTCCGAAAGGCGGTCTTCGGTATATCTTCCTTCTTAATCCTCAACTGGTGATAACCTGTCCTTAGGTCTATCTTGGAGAACACAGAAGCTCCTTGTAGTTGATCAAACAAGTCGTCAATTCTTGGCAACGGGTACTTATTCTTAATAGTCACCTGGTTCAACTGCCGGTAATCAATGCATAAGCACAACGACCCATCCTTCTTCCTTACAAACAAGACCGGCGCTCCCCAAGGCGAAGCGCTCGGACGAATAAATCCTTTGTCCAGCAATTCTTGCATCTGAACCTTCAATTCCTTCAACTCTGACAAGGACATCTTATAGGGTGCCTTCGAGATTGGCTCTGTTCCAGGTGCTAATTCAATTACGAACTCTATTTCCCTTTCTGGAGGCAACCCTGGTAACTCTTGAGGGAAGACATCAGGGTAATCATGTACTACAGCTATGTCCTCTAGCTTTGGTTCCTCTACGGTCGGATCCACTACGGCAGCTAAGCAAGCTTGACATCCTTCGTTCAACAGCCTAGTCACTTCCAGTGACGAAATCAAAGGGATTGAGGTTCCTCCTCGACTTCCCACAAACTCGAATCTAGGGCGATCATTGGGATGGAAATGAATCACCCTGCTACCACAATCAACGACAGCTCTCTGCCTACTCAACCAATCCATTCCAATAATCACATCAAAGTCAAACATGGGAAGCACAACTAAATCTATTCGTTCCTCACTACCCCTAATGACTATCTTACAATCCGAACAACCTAAAGAAACCAGCACTTTATCCTTTAAAGGGGTGGTAACATGCAATATCACTTCCAATGGTTTCAATTCAATTCTGACCAAATCAGCAAACTAAGCAGATATAAACGAATGCAATGCTCCAGGGTCAAACAAGGCATAGGCAGCATGATCACATAAAGTAATCGTACCTGTGACCACGCCAGGCGCGTTCTCCACCTCCCTACGCGCCACAGCATAAACCCTTCCTTGAGCTGGCAGCCTATTTGCATTGTTCTGCGGAGCTCCCGCCTGCGGTCATGCTGGCGGCCGGTTCCCTTGAGTCTGAGCTCCTGGTGCTTGGCTCGGGCAATTCCTTATCTGATGGCCCAACTGGCCACACTTGAAGCAAGCGCCCGTCCTGCTCGGGCAAGGTCCGTTCCCATGCTTCCGTCCACACAAACGGCAGTTCCAACTCGGCCGGGGAGCAGGCTTGCTAATGTTCCTTCTGATCGGAGGGACGAAACGCCGGTTGTTCACCATCGACTTTTTGCCGAACTGGCGGTTATACCTCACGGGAGTGAACCGCGATCCAGATGCTACTCCTCTTTCCCTCATGTCCCTTTCCACCAACTGACCTCTTTCATAGATGGCGTCATAGCCTTGTAGGTCCAACAGCACCAACTGGCTGCGAAGGTCAGGTCTCAATCCATCCCTGAACCTTCTCGCCCTATCCTCAGGGTTCTCGACCATTCTCGGGGCATACTTAGACAGCCTTGCGAACTCAGCCTCATATTGATCTATGGTCATCTGGTTCTGGCGGAGATTCTGAAACTCAACTATCTTCTGTTCCCGAGCCGCTCTGGAGAAATACTTGGCAGTAAACACTTCGGAGAAGACAGTCCAGTTGGGTTCTGTGCCTTCTGGGAAAATTCTTCCCTTGGTGGCCTTCCACCAATCATTCGCCATTCCTCGTAGCTGGTACACAGCCAGGACTACCTTTTCAGCCTCAGTACAACCCAGCGCATCAAATGCCTTTTCCAATTCTTCAATCCAAGTAGGGGCAGTTCTAGGGTCCCATGTACCATCGAACCTTGGTGGCTTCAGCTTCATAAAGTGTTCCATCAGCTGGCCCATCCCTCGATTTTCTTGTCCATGGGCGTTGCCACCTTCATTACCATAACCATTGTTCCCGTTATTCCCGTTTGCTAAGTTGGCGGCAGCGACTGCAGCTTCAGCAGCCTGGGCAATGGCAGCAGCCCTCTCCTGGGCTTGCCTGCCCATCAAGTTCCCAATTTCTTCTAGGATCCTCATGACTCCGTCATACCTAGGATCTTCTATTGCTTGCGGCCTAGAGCTAGACGCTCCTCCAGTACCTCTGGTCCGGTTACTCATCTCGCTAAGTTTCACAACACCTGAGCCACTATAATTCCATTCAGGAATTAGAGACCTAAGTCATCTACTTAAGTCGAACAAGGCTACGCTATATTCATAGCAGCAATCATAGTTAAAGCAATCATTAAAAGCATCACAACGAGGGGATCACCATTGCACCACGCAATCAGTTGCCTCTGTAACTTAGCCAAATCAAATCAATTACCCAACCAAGCAAGCAGTAGTCAACACTCAGTGCCAAGTACGAAGCCTTATAGCCTTAAGCCTACTAAAGACGACGCCAGCCAATATGCCAATCACAAGCGCCATTTCACATGCCATGCATTCTATGCCTAACTCTAGCGAATTTCTTAAGGTCTTGCTACCCAACACTCCTTGAATCAATACACCTTATCACTCCAGTCCTCAATCAACCTGATCGAGCTGACCTTGCTCTGATACCAATTAAACGAGGATGTAACGCCCCGAGTCCTCTAAGGCGCACATCATCGCCTTACAACCAGTTCCTCATCTGTATTATACCCAGGATCTTTCCATTACGCGGTAGGCAATGAAACTTAAATGAACATGCAGCAGCGTCATGCAAAACTCCTAGACAATTAAACGCGAGAGGGTTTGAGGGAAGTAAGACACTTAATCAAGTCATAGCATAGCATACGAATCACTTTACAACATAAACATAAACTGGGATACAACAATTAGGATCAGGAGAGATGGTTAGCCTAATCAAAAGAGACGACGGGCTAAGGCTCAGGTGCTACTCAAAAGTGGAACTCCAAAAATTCATGGATGACTAGACTATCTAAGGGTCGAGCTCGCGGTCATCATCGGGATCCTCGTGGTGTACTGGGTCGTACTCCTCCAGGTCTTCCTCGTCTTCCTCTTCCTCTTCTTCTTCTTCTTCTTCAAACTCTAGCTCTGGATCTGCCTCATCCTCGGGTTCAGGCTGATCATGGTAGATGGCCTCTCCGTCAGGGTTGTACTCCTCCTCCAAAGGCTCGTCCTCGGAATCGTCTAGCTCTGCCTCATCCTCCTCGGGCTCGGACTCGTCCGTCTCCATGGGATCTTCGGCATCAGAGGGCCCTACGATGTCGCCATCAATCTCGGGGTTCTGAGACGGTGCCGGCGGAAGGTCTGGATCAGGTGCGGTCTCGGAGTCAGTGAGCTCCCCATCAGCAGGGTGTACGATCGAAGGATCCTGCTCGCCAATGTCATCCCCCGGCACGTCAAAAGTCCTCAGCGGCCCAACCTCAAGGTCTCCATCACGGTAGAACCACGCTGCAAACTTGTCCGCCCTCCAATCTGCTAAGCCTATATCCATCCAGATGGTGCCATACTTCCTAATGTAAGCTTTCCCCTCTCCCACCGGGTACTCCGTGGAATACTGCTCTATCCAGACGGGCACCCCAAAAATCGGCGGCGGTGGCATGATCAGGGTTTGGGGTCTGAAAATGGGGGTCCCACGACGGGGTGAGATATACTCAATAAGCTAGCCTAACCGTAAGCTAGACCCTTGGGACTTCCAGACACTTCCCAAGCACATGCAATGGCCAAACAATCAAACAGCAGGTAATGGCATATAATAACTCAATTAGAAACGTATTTAGTCAAGCAATTCACAAGTTTAGGCTAGGCAGGACTTGTACTTGGGCACTTAACGTTCCATCATTTGGCAGAGAATCCTCATGTATGATATAATCGAAACCCTCATGGCTTAGCCCGCGTAATAACGCATCAGGCTTAAGAGATCAAGGAACCCGCGTTTAACGCCTCAGGTTTCCGATGCCATTTCCTCATGACCCGCGTTTAACGCCTCAGGTCCATCCCGCGTTTAACGCATCAGGATGCCTCACATACGTATACTTATAATTTCTTTCCATCGACATAGTTAAATCAATCGTGCACGCTTTCATCAAATTGAGCCCGATTCGACCCCTCAAGCTACCATCCCATATCATGGCAATACACCTTAAAGTTCAACAAATCAAGTCCATGGCAATGTCATGCGGTCGATAACACATCAATTGAGATAATTCATCGCTTTCACAAATGGCCATTCGGCCATGTTACACCATTAACGGCACACCAATCAATTAAGGCTTATAACTCACTAATTAATCACACAAGACCCAAAATTACTAACATAGGGCCACTTAGCTCAATTTAACTTCTTGCTATTTCCTCGACTAGAGTACTATCCATAGGTTAAAAGTCTTCTACTAAACGTGCTCGCACAATCTCCCCAAAACCGAACACTCCTAAGCCTCAATTAGGATTCCATCAATTCAAATAGATATAAATCAAGCTCTAGCTAGTCTTAAGACACCATGGGGCATTCGGCCCACTCCCTAGGACATCCACCAAAGCATTCCATCCATGGTTCCTAACATTCAATCATCAAAACTCATCCATGAAAATTCTGATCACAATATGCAAATTCGGATCCCTAGAGGACCCCACCGAAACAGCCCCCTAAATGTTACAAAATCACCCCTAATTGGTCCTTCCATGCACTCAAGGTCCTAGCAAAGGTTTAGGGGAGCTTACCAAGTCCAAGAGCTAGGGCAAGGCCGGCGGCAAGTGGCGACGAAGCGGCGGTCCTCGGCGGTCAGACCTGGTCCGCGGGGTTCTAGGCGAAAATCACCACAAACAAATCTTAATACTACTTCTACCACAAGCCTAAAGCCTCTTAATATGTCTACCTAAGCACTAAGAACAACTTACCTCAAGATAAACAATGGACTCTCAAGAACAGCCCCCGATTTCCCCTCAAGCTCCGGTTCTGGTCGGCGACGCTTCGGGCGGTTCGGGCCGAACGGCGGCTGCTAGGGCGGTCTAATGGCAAGAGGGACGTGCCTTGGTGGTGGTTCGAGGTGGCGGAGTGGCGGCGAAGGGGCGGCCGGTCGTGGCTTGGCCGAGAGAGAGGGGGCGGCGACGGGCGAGAGTGAGAGGAAGAGAGAGCGAACGAGAGAGTGAAGAGAGGGAGGGAGTGATCGTCCGAATGGGAGATGGAGAGAGAGATATATATATATATATATATATATATATATATATATATATATATATATATAAAGGAAGATGGGATTTGGAGGGGAAATGGGATGGTGGGGTGGTTAAGCTTGTGAATGACAAGGAATAGTATCTAAGAATGACTAGTTTTAGTGGGGTAGGTTTGGGGAAATTGTCAAATCAAGCTTGGTGGATTGCATTGCAATAATTCATCACTCAAATGACCTCTATACCCTTGGGATTTCGGCTGAAGATGGGGGAGGGCAAATGACCATTTTGCCCCTTGCTTTGACCTTGGAAAGCGTGCTAATCCTATGGGTAAAAGGGTCGATTTCGTTCGTCGGTTCGAATTTCGCTATTCTAGTCTATACGGGACCATTTCTAATCTTACTGACTCTCCGACGATGCGACGTCCAAATTTACTCCAAAGCGATCTCCGAATGTCCGGCCTCCAATCTCGAAGTCTAATCTATGGCTAAATTCAGTCAATTGTCATTCCAGTGCGTCTCTGACTAACGGGAGGCTCTTAGGAGTTACGCGTATCGACCCGCGACTTATGTCACGTTTAAGAGTTACTCGAGTCACGGCGGCTTTGGTTGTCATGTAATCGTGAGGGTTAATTACTAGTTCCGCAGGTCACGATCGTCAGAGATTGAGTTAGGTTAATTCGCAATTCACGCCATGGTCATACGGATTCACCCGTGAACCAATCGCATGACACTAGCAAATCGTCCTAAAACCATTCTTAGATCGACCTATAGCGGTTCAGAATATTCCCTCGACGATCCTTATGGTCAAAGCGCCGACTCGTGGTTAAGTTCTTTGGTCCACGTACTTTAAATCCTATACGGCCATTCCCCATTGGTTAGTCGACTCGAGAGTGATCAGTTCTGAGCGAGATTAACTGGAATACATCGATAGACATTCATTCATTGATAAGTTTCGAGATAGGGTCAGAATTCAGGATGTCACACCTAACGTCCTAGTAAAAGTTTAAGAGTCACTTATCCTTCAATTGAATTAGCAATAACTGCCAAAAGCTCTTTTCCAAGCCCGGTTCTTCTCTGTCCAAAACAGGGCAGCAATGCGTCCTAGAGAAAAATTCACCAATTCGCCAATTAAACTTTTCAAATCTCGATTCCATCTAGCACACACCTTGCTAGCATGTCAATTTACATCCTAAGATGCCTTAACGACAATTTTTATGCAAGGGGACACCTCCACGAACCCTTGAAAGGTTCGGTTCCCTCATATGGTGCAGGGGACAGAATCGATTCTATGAGATTTACACATAACAACCCTTGATTCAACTTCTAAACTTCAATTTATCACAAAACCAACTTGTCAATACTTCCATTTACAAGTCTAAAAGGCTCACCGTGATTTTGGAAGCAAAATAGCACTTTGAGGGACCTCCAATCAGCTCGGTTCCACTAGCTCCTCAGGCGGCCAGAAATTGTCCCACAGAATTCACCTCATTTCAACCATGTAAACCCATCAAATCCCAAAGAAATTTATAACCCTAACTCAGCCAACATTAGTACTATGAGTCTAGAAGATCTCATTGAAAGTTTGAGGCCAAATGAAGCCGTGAAGCCCCCAAAAACGGTCCCTCTCCAAAATCGGGTCAGATTCTGACTAGCCTGACTTTGTCCATTCAAATTGACCTACGAGAAAAAAGGCTGGGCCAAATCAAGCTTATAATATATTCCTAGAACCACAAGACGATGAGCTTTCTAATGATGATGGAATTAACTCAATCGGATGTCGGATGAAGAAGTTATGGCCGGAATAGTGACCAGCGACGGGTTTGGACGCGAGCTGCGCGTGAGGGAGAGAGAGAGCTCCGAGAGAGAAAAGGCAAGAAAGGAGATAGCCGGCCAAAATGATAGAGGAGAGAGAGAAAAGTCTTCTTCAATCCCCCAATTGGTCAAGGTTGAATGGTTGGTGGGATTAGACAAGAATTAATGCAAAGTGGATGAAGTCTTTCTTGTAACGACACTTAGTTTTTGTCAATAATATCAAGAGACCAATTACTCCTCTACCCCCATAATTTTCAACAACTAAGGAGAGATCACCAAAAGACCAAAATAAGGGTTCATTCTTAAGGCAATGCTAATCCTTGAGGGGCAAAATGGTAATTTCACACTCTGTCCGAAATTTCACTTTTCAAGTCTAAATTACCTTCATTGAGGCGACGTCCAATTCCTAACAAACGTTGGAATTCTTCATTGTATTATATCTGATTTCGAGACCACATTCCATATCATTAGCCTCGAAGATGGTCGAAATTCGGAATGTCACAACTCTTTCTCCTTAAAGAAATTTCGTCCTCGAAATTTGTAACATTCTAATCATCCAATCTCATGGGGTACTGATGCCTCATCCATACCTTACTTTTCAAAGTAGCTCCTTTCATTACTTGACACTTCCATAACATTCTTGACTGAAGGTCTTTCTAGAGCATCATATTAAACTCAAGCTCCTTGCCTATCACCATCATTACTAACCCATCGCAAGAATGCACTCTTTGGTGCCCATACTATTTGGCATATCACTCCCTTCAAACGTCTTCTCGTACCATCAAGGATTCATGGACATATTAACTTGCTCTCCATTATCCAACTGGAGTCATAGCTTTATCGACTCCTTAAGCAACTTCATGGTAACTTCCGTAGTAATCCGTTCTCGATTTCATTCGAAAATCCCCAACGATCATAATAATCCATCGACCTTCAACATCATGCTCCTTTCTTGTCGGTGTATCTAATACTTGACCACATGTTGGACTAACCCAATTTTATATCCATTACATCGATAGAATTGATGCAAGTCTTGGCACACCTTGGTGCCACACCAATGGACACCATAGTTCTCCTTTCAAATTTCCGATGAGGTCATTTCTTTAAGTTACTTTACAATATATGACTCATACTCTCGTCCATGGGACTTTAAGGTTTCTACCATCAACTTCAAGGTTTCTTTCCCAAGTACTCGGAAGTCTGAATTTTCTCCCTGCTCTATTGATTTTCATAATCCTTTAGGTATCAGGGTCCATTCAACGCAACCTCTCAATTCCTTTCTGACCTTCAGGCTTGATGTTTCTAGTAACCATCAAACTAGTCAATTGACAAACTTCCAATTTAAAAGTTGCATCTCTTACTTCCTTGAGCGAAGTCCATTCTTCCTCCGTCATTTGCACGATGCTCAATTTCCAATTATATGCATCCGCTACTTAATTCACCATTCCTTAACGATATAAGGTATCATAGTCGTGACCTTTAGGCAATATCCCTAATCATCGTGACGCTTCCTTTAGTTTCCTTTGGAACAAGCAATACACTCAATTCTTATAGTTCACATGATTGTGAGGTCTCTCTTTACGAAAGCAACGCTCCCATATCCATAAGTAATTCCATCCATCAGTGTTGCCTCTCATTCAGTTCCTCTCGGGAAACTAATATTTTATATTCTTGTGGTAGATATTGACTTGAAATCTTCTTCCACCCAAACAATGTTTCCCAAACTTTGTTGTGAGGACATTCGCAAGCCAACTCCAATCATACACTAGACGTCCCAACTCATGTGGTCTTATTGTCACGGCGCATTCGCACAGCCTGCTTCAATTTGCCTTGCTACGCCTCAAATTTTTTTCTTGTATCATGTCATTATGATTCTCTCGACCCTTTTGATTCCAAATAGGAACGCCATTGTCAGCATAGTCATTAACTTGACTTAAGTCCTCAACAACTCTTTTCATATTCATTCATCCATGGAATAGTTTTTGGGGGAAATCTTCCCACGATCCATCTATAACAACTCATCAATTCTAGGGAAACTTCAATTTTTAGCAATTCACATCGATCTTATTCGATTCATCATCATTTCCTACCCTTGAAGGATTTATAGGGATCCCATCTCTCAAAATTCACACGATCAAGGAATTTCACCTTAGACCAAGGCTCGTGCTCTTCACACATAGCACACAATGGATGTCCTCTTAAGGTACATAGGATACTTTCCGAAGGTCGTTCATATTCCTCATGACTCCTTGAATGATTTGATCATCACCTCTCAAGACGGTAACAATCAATCCAATTACCCCTTGAATTTCTATTTCTGAAACAAAAAGTTATTTAAAAAATAGATTTGAAGCAGAAATGAGAAACCAAAAAAATTTACTTCTCCGAGAAACAGAAATATAAATCTTCGTCGCTGACCATCACCCGCCGCCGCCTTCATCGCCGACCATCACCCCCCGCCGCTGTTGCCTCCCCCCGCTGCCGGTAGCCTGTCATCGGTCGCCCTTGTTGCCGCATTTATTTTTATTCTAGGATAAGAAATTTTATGTCGTTATCAAACGTATTTTTTTCCTCAAAAACTTATTCAGAAACAGAAATAGAAAAAATTATTTCTAGCCAGAAATCAATTTCTAGAATGGAAATGTCATCATGGCGCCCTTAATCTGAAAAAAAGGGAAAAAGATTATCCTGACAAAATAATTCTTGTAAAGTATTTTCCTTTATCAAGAATTTTTTTTTCGAAACAAATGCCCCTAAATTGAAAAAAAAAAATCAAGTCAAGCGATCTTCATGAATTAAGCACTATGTTGCGAATTATCATTTTTCAGCATGGGAATGCAGGCAGTAGAGAAATCCGTTCATGCGAAGCTTTCGGGATGTCGAAACTTGAAAGGAGATAGAACCAAGAAATAATAGGGTTTTTTCCAATTTCTAAAGCATGGCAATACTCATGCTTTAGAAATTAACTTTTGGCCACAAGATTTTTCTACTTTTGAAAATAAAAAATTTACTTCTTTAAATGGCTCCAAAACTACTTCTAGAGTTAAAAAAATGTTCCTGAAGTAGAAAAATAAATTTGTGTCATCAAAAGATTTATACTTCAGAAGTTGTGTTACCAAACAGATTTATGCTCTAGAAGCATTTCTATAGTGGAAAATTCTACTCTAAAAGTGTTGTCATGCACGTCCAGATCTGAATGTAGAATCTCAAGTACCCCTCACATAAAATTTTTGAAGATGCAAGTGAGTTACAAAGTGAATTCAAGATCACCATCATAGAAAAAGAAAAATGCAATTACGCCCTAATATTTTCAATTTATGCAATCAAATATCTTCATTAGCTCTCCATCTAACCTAAGTGACAAAATGCTGACGAAACTTTTACTTTCCCATTTCTACACATAAGAGATATGCGGAAGAAATAAATACGAAATATGTGTATTAAACATGGAAAAGTACACGAGTTTTATTAGATGATATGATATGTATCATATCAATTAAAGGGAGGTAAACACCTCAATCTAAGAGTGGACAATTACGAGAATCAAATAGTGCAACAACGACCAAAACGGAAGGGCTAAGGGCTCGACGATCCTTGTTAAAAAAAAAAAGGGCTGCAAGCTGGATGTCGTGCACGAGTATTTTTCAAGGAAAATATATCAATAGATATTTTTCTCCCTCGAGTAAAATTTCTGAAAGGCAAGGTTAATTTATCCTAATAAGCTTCATTTATTTCACCAAAAATATAAATAATTTTAAAATATATTTTTAAGTATAATCATTTGAAATAATTAATCAATCAAAAAAAATTTTACCGTCAATAATCATTTATATCTAAATACTTTCATTGATGATGATAAAAGTATCTTTTGATTATTATTTTTTAAATTATTTACTTTTCATGAAACAAATGGAATTGTAATTTTGTGGATATTTTTCTTTCAAGTAGAATACTTGTGCCTTTTCTTTCGGTCGCTCTTGAGGGTATTTTTGCCCTAAATTTGGGTCTCCGTTGAGAGTGGTTAGAGCGACAGTGACAGCTCGCCAGGTAACACAGCACAGCTGCACCAGCAAAACCGGTGCGTTTCGCAAAAAAGCAACTTCCCCAAAAAGGAAAAGAGAGGAAAAAAAAAAAAAGGAAAGGAAAGAAAGAAAAAGGGCAAACTGCGACCAGCAGTTCGCTCTTGTCGCCTCTCCCTCTCTCTCTGGTCTCTGCCTCTCCGCCACCAGCGCCGCTCGGGCACGGCGACGACGGCGACGCCTCCCAGACTCTTCTCCTCCTCTTCCTTCTATCTGCCAATATAAATATATCTCTATCTATCGGACTGCGATTGTCCGGTGTTTTATGGTTTTGGGTGCTTCATTTCTTCGTAGACACTCGCCTGAGTTCATTCGCTTTGTTCGTCTTCCTCGTTCGTCCGCCGTGGCCGTTCATTTTCGCTTGATTTAGGAAGTTCCTTGCCGGAGGCGGGTTTATCGGGAGTAAGCGTGCCATTGAACTGAGACGGTGAGTCGACTGTGTCCCACGCTGATCGTAGTTTCTTCTAGAATGTTGCTTCAATCTACGTGGTTTTAGATTTCCGACCATCGGTTGTGTATTTAGGTTAGATTTGGTTGTGTTGTGGTCATTGGGACCTGCAACTTTTTCCTAAAGCATGGACGGGAGATTCGGTGATGACTTATTTATTGGAGATTCTCAGTTTTATTCTGCTTTCTGTGTTCTATCTTAACATGATTTGTGTTTTCCGATAGGCTTGGTTTTGCAAATTGTTGCCGTGGGTTCTGTATTGCATTTATTCTGTAGTTGAGGGAACAATTTTGCTGGTGACTTCCTTTTCATTGAATAATTAAATGGATTGGGGTACATCTGATTGAATGTGCTACATAAGCGTTGTTTTTCGAAATTTTTCATTTCGAAAGCAAGAGAGTTTGTGCCGGTTAAAATGTTAAAAGGTTTTTTCCATCATTTCCCTTTGTGCGGATATATCTTCGGAGTATGATTTTTTTTCGTGGGTGCGTGTTCGGGTCATTTATGATTTCACTATCTGGTACAAAACATCACGTTTCTTTGTCTCTCCACCGGTTGGGAGCTAAACAGGCAATTTTGGCAATGTCGAGCTATGACTTTAAGTCCTAGAGATCCAAAAAAATGGAATGCAGAGTCGACATATACCGGGCATAATGCTTGCTGAAGAAATTTTCGTTCCATCCTTTAATTTAATGTCATATCAAAGCCAATTAATCAGTTATTCATTCTCACTTTCAGGCCTTATTCAGATGTGTGAATAATTTGTCCCAGCACTTCAGTGGCTGATAAAATGAACCCACGAACTGCTGTGGTGTCTAGAACTCAGAAATCAAACGATGTTCAGCGAGAAGGTCCTAATTGGGTTCTTATTGCTGGTGGTGCCTTGCTAAGCACTTTGTCATTTCGGCTTGGTTACAAGCTGAAACAAGCAATTGACACAAAGCAGTCTGACGACTCTGGTAATTCTTGTTAAAATTTGGTGTTCTTTTCTTAAATTTATTCGCACATTTATTAGTGGTCTTATTCTTAACATGGTTCTCACTTCCAAGGATGCTTATGTTCAGGAAATGGAAAATCTACCGACAGGAGAAAGCAACCCGCTTCTCGTCTGCATTCAAATATGTATTCCTATATGCAAGGCAATGATGGCTGTTTTAATTGCTTCCCAGGTCTGATTGATGTACTCTCCTTCTATTTCAGTCCTAATACAGTAAAATATGTAATCTCTGGTGATGCATGATCATGCCATACTACTTCTACTCTCTAATGAGGCGAGAGAGTGGGAAGGTTTATCAAATAATTTATACTACGTGTAGCCACTGTGATATGCGTTCCTTGAAGAAGAGGGAAAAAAAAAGAGCAGCAGAACGGTTCTTTGTTCCTTTATTTTTGGGTGACTAGAGACTTGATGGGTTTTACAAGTAAACTAAAAGGTGTCAGGATCCTTGCTTGTATTGTCATGCCTCATTAGAGTTCCTCTCTTATCATTGGGTTCTGAGGAAGATTTTCATTACCTTGGATTTCTCATGACCCCTTCAAGATTATATGTTTCTGTGGCTTCCTATGCTACCTAAGGAACCAAGCTTGTGTCCCACAGGTTCGTTCTCAGGTTGATATGGCCTTTGTGGACCTATATCTTTGGGTCTTCAGATAGAGCTTCAACTTTGATGGTGCTAAAATCAAAATTAAATCTCCAATTATGAAGAAACCATTTGAACAATCTTACCCTATAATTTACCTTGAGGTGATGGATCAAGCAAAGAAAATCTCGGCCGGTGGAACTACATATAGGTTTTCACTGGTAAAATCCTGGAGCATCCTGGGATTTAGCTTTGACAGATGAAGGAATTAGCTGTTAAGTCTGTTTATTCTTTCAATTGGGAAATTATTAAGATTTTACACAAACAAAATGATCAATCTGTCAGATGGAGAAATTGATCTTTGGAAGATAAAGAATGAACTTTCTTCTAGCAATATATGGAGCTAGCAGATGCCCTTTTACAGTCATCCTCTTCTCAATCTTGGTGTCCATTTAGGGTTTTCATTCTATAGAGCACGAAGGCCTATAGACACTATTTCAAAAAACAATTTCATGCCTAAGCTTTTCAAGCAGAGAATCTCATGAAGTGATCAGGAGGTACAACCGACTTCTCAAAGATTTCTGGCATTGGGCTCTTTTTTCCCATTCTCCATTTCTCTTTAGTTGAACAAGTTCAATCAATGTTTGGGCTGGCTATGTTCTAAAGTGGTCGGTGCCTCACTTTGCGTAACTTTAAAATTAAACCACCTTTATGGCCTAGCCTAAGTCTCTGAGTAATGCAGAATAATCTATCCTACACTTTGAGGATTGAGCTTCCCGAATAGAACTTCGAAACATAGATAGCTATCTGCACATGGTTAATAACTAAAAACATTATTACTATGTTGTGCCCTTCGATCGTATTCTACTAAAAAAAAAGTAAAATAAAAGTATCTCTCTTTTATGCGAATCATTTGTTGAACAATAGAATCCATGAAAAAAGTAGTCAGGCTTTTGCATCAATACTGCTAGAAGTGTACCTTTCATTTCAGATTGAAAGGCTCTGAATTTCATGCAAAATAATTGATTAAAATTATCGCATTACATTGTTTGAAGCTGGAGAATCCTACGCCCTGTCTAGAGCCTTACAGCTCCAATCTAACACTTCTTCTTATTCCACTAAAAAACATGTCCATGTAGTAGCATTGAGATGCCATATTCCAGATGTTCAATTTGCGCTGTGATGCATGTATGCTAGGTTTAGAGATGTTTTATATACATTCCCAATGGTCACTGTTATGAAAACTCTGTGATCTAACATGGGAGAGATCATGCGATGCATGGATGCCTGGACATTTTGACATGTGCTCAAAATCGTTGGAATTGAGTTGAGTGGATTAATCACCTGGTATCATTGGAATCAGGATAGGCAAGCATGTATAACAATTCCACAGATAACCTATTTCACAAGAAGAAAATGCTTGTCAAAGTTGTAAAACCTGAACCAACACAAGACAAATTTAACTATGTTGACTCTGGACTCTGTCAATCCCAATAAAAATCTTTATGATGGCCATAGCTCTCTCTCTCTCTCTCTATCTCTCAACATGATAATTACTTGTCAATGAGATATCTTCTCCATGTAGAGACTTTTCTGTGGTAAAACGTAATTCCTCTCTTTTTCGGAAGAGGTAATATGAAAGAGAAAAATCTTAACGCGGTGCTATCACCCAAAAAAAAAAAGGAGAAAAAAAGAAGAAAAAGAGAGAATCATCCTTTCCCCTTCCAGATGATGCTGTGAATCTGTGGCATTGGGCTTGATAGGCCTGGGTTTGGCACAGTTTACACCCTTGCATTGTCCTTTCAAGTTAAAGTAACTTTTAATAGCTATAAGCTTGTCCAAACACTCGATTCTAAATCTCTAGGTAATTCTACAACTATTATTATTTTATGATGGTTATCACCTATTTGATTTCATGGACCCTTACCTCAACTTTCCTGGAAAAGCGATTTTGATAACCTTGCTACAGATGTGTAAAGATATTTTCCATGCTTTAATAACATTAACCTTTTAAGCTGCCACTTTGGTCTGAGCTGGGGCAAAACAGGAAGAAGATCAAAAGTGTGGTTTGTAGTTTCAGTTGATATATTGGTATCACCATGAAGTTGGAAAAAATATAGGGAAGTACATTGCTGTAGATGCTTAATTTTGGTGTGTGCCGCAGGCCTGCAGTTGGCTCTTCTCCTCCTAATAATATGCAGTCAAGTGTTAGCATAGCATCTTTTAATTGAGCTTTTGTATTGACAGCACTGGATATCAATAAGTAGTTGGAAGGGGATCTAGCGATACCTCAGGGAGAGAAAAAAAAAATTATCCACGTGGTGATCAAATGATTGCTTCTATGTCGTTTACTTGTTTATGCTACAAGCAAAGATGAGATTAGATGAGCCATCTGTCTTAGGCCAGTATCACCCGCTTATTTTTCTACCTCCACTCCTTCCAAAAGTATTCATGAAGTGGACTGCTGAAGTTTTCTTTTAATTTAACGTGATGGGTGATATTGGCGGCAAGAGTTATAGCTTTGTTAGGAAATCCTTCATGAGACTCGGTAGAATCTTAGCAACGTGGAATATTGCCGCCGTACTTTTTGGTTTGTTATCCTTTTTTCCCTTTTAAAGCTGATGAGATCCATGCACTGGTATTTCTTTTTTGGCTGTCAAATTCATGGGGGTGTCTATTAATTGCAATAAAGCAGGAAATGTGGGAGTAGACCCGAAGCACCCTTCCACTGAACAGATGCTCGAAGAGCCAGAATCAGCTCTCCCCTTGGTGGCTGTTCCTACCCCTGAATATAACAGAGAAAATGGGGTAGCCTGGGCATCTTCACCTGATCGCTTTGAGTTACCTCCAAAGCCATTCCACCCTTCTAACTGCTCAGAGTCACCATGTGTCTCCGAATCTGGCTCTGACATATTCAGCAAAAGGGAAGTGATCCATAAGCTGAGGCAGCAATTGAAGAGGAGAGATGACATGATTCTGGAAATGCAGGATCAGATAACCGAGTTGCAGAATTCACTCAACGCTCAGTTGGAACAATCTACTCATTTGCAGGCACAACTTGACGTTGCAAATAGGGACTTGTTCGATTCTGAGAGAGAAATTCAAAGGCTGAGGAAAGCTATTGCAGATCACTGCGTTGGGCACGTGGGTGTGCAGGAGAAGAACTCGACAGCCCCAGTATGGCCACCAGAAGTGAGAAATGGTCATACAAATGGGCACGTCGATGGTGAAAACAATCTTGATTCTTTTGAGAAAGCGAGAGAAATGGATAAGATCGAGATGTTGAAGAAGGAAGTTGGAGAGTTGAAGGAGGTCATAGATGGGAAAGAGTATCTGCTGCAGAGCTACAAGGAACAGAAGGTAGAGCTCTCTTTGAAGATTAGGGAGTTACAGCAGAGATTAGATTCTCAGCTCCCAAGTATTTTGTAGGCAATGTCGTCACTTGTGCATATCGCTTTATTTTTCTTTTTCCGTGCATCGGAATTTGACTTTTCCGGGATTGCTAGAAACGTCATTTTCTCCTCATTTCTTGTTATCTTTTCCATCCTTGGGTGATGTTTTTATTTGTGTTTGCTCTTGTGCAGCTGCGTAGGAGGTAGAACATAGGTTGCTCCTTTTTATCCCCTTTATTTGTCCGTTGTTTTTTATTTGGATCAGAAAGAGAGCTGACAGTCTGCTTTGCGCACAGTTTAGATTCTACCTTTGTTGAAAGGTCGCCTTAATTTTTCTGGCATCGTTAGTATTACCAAAATGTTTGTGGCTACAATTACAAGCGATCCTATTTACTTGGCTGCCTGAGTTATAATGGTTGACTTTCCCGAGCGAAGCATCGGGCAGTGGAAGTACATGCAGGATTGTGAAGCTTTCTTGCATAAAAAGGAAAATTTGGATCAAATATATGTGGATTAAGCCAATCTCTCGGTTGTAGTCTCTATGCAGCTCGTTCATTCACTGTCCTCATATTACCGACATAAGTCGAAAGTGTGTCTCAATTTGAAACAGGAGAATCGTTAATTTGAAGCAGGAGGATCGTTTTGATGTGCAGTCATCCTATTGCCGGTGGAAGAACAGGACAGAACAGAGTAAGTGCTATTACGAGATAATCTTTTATGCAGAAAATGCCTGTATTGTGGCAATTTGTTGATATCTTTAATGCAGGAAATGCCTGTATCGTGGCAGTTTGTTGAGCCACGGCCGAGACGTCTTCTCTTAAAATGGTCTTGTGTATGGACCAAAGACGCCTTGAATGATCTGAAAGAGGGGAGAGTTGAGGAAAGATGGATCCCGGCTGAGCTGGAGCAAGAAACCAAACTTGGCTGGGAGCAGGTTGTGTGGATACAAGATTCGGCAGTCTGGCCATGCCACCCTAACCTTGCTCCGGGGCTGCCTTGGAGCATCCTCGGGATGACATATTCGACATCTTGCTAAAGTAAGGAAAGCAGGCACAAAAAACACAACGATTGACCCAGAAAAGATAGGTGATCATGCAACTTGGCTTTTTGTAAACAAGGACAACATGAGCTAGGCTCCGGAGGCCTCCCTCATGTGAAAAGCAAGCACTGATGCTGAAATCATTCACTGATACTCAAATCATCGCAGCCTTGCCACCAAATTATCAGATCTTGCTGCAGGGATCTACCGATTAAAATCCGAGAAGATTTTAGAAACTTCAGCAGGGATAGACAAACCAGCAAGGAGGCGTTTCAAAGATAATGGGCTATTCTATTGCCAAATAAATGTTTATTTGAAAGATCGTAGTCCAAACATAAGTTAGAGTTGAAGGCAGAAGATGAGGACCGGGAAAACTCCTATTTTTTTAAACTTATTATACTCGTACCATTTTAGTCCCAAAAATTTCAATTATATCAATATTTTTTTGTCAAATGATTGTGCTAATTGAGTCCTAAACCTTTTGACAATAAGTCAATTTAGTCATTTCTGCCAAATTTTGGTCGAAAATTGCTTACATGAATGCTAACCATCTCTTGTGGCACCGCCAACGCTGAAATGGATAATTTTTTTCCTAAAAAAAATTCTATTTCTAATATTTTTGGTTTTTCTATTTTTTTCTTTATTTTTCCTTTCTCGTTGCCGAGCCTTAGTGATAGCTATCGATTGACCACAGGCAAGGGCCAACCTCCCCAACTTTGAGTGAGGCACGAACTTTTTGGGATCGGGTGAGGCATGACCTCAATGGCCTCGGGCAATCTCAACCTCGCCAACCTCAGAGGAGTTCGAGCCTCACCAACCTCAGGTGAGGACGTTGACCTTACTAGGATTTAGTGAGCTTGAGCCTTACCAACCTTGGGCAAGGTCGACAAGGTCAGCCTTCGTCGGCCCTATCCTGTTGCTGGCCATTGTCGAAGTCTGGCGATCGGCGAAAGAACAAAATGAAAAGCAAAGAAAAGAAAAAAGGAAGAAGAAAAAATAAATAAAAATATATTAAAAAAAGATTCATTTTTTTAAGAAATTGCCCACATAGGCTACATCAGCGTCGACTGTACCACATAAGATAACTTGCGTCTATGTCAGTAATTTTCAGCCAAAATTGGCTGAAATCAGTAAATTGATAAACTATCAAAAGGTTTATGACTCAATTGACATAATTAAAAAAAAATGATATAATTGAAATGCTTAATACTATTGGCACAATTATAATGGATTTATGACTTCTTGATACTTAGATAAGAACCAAAGGCTGCCTTTACTCTAGCGGTAGATATCCAGCCATGCTATCCAGGGCAAGCCCAATTTAAGCAACATCCTCCGAAAACATTTTTATACACAAGGATAACGAGTCTTTATGAGTGCCTTGACTCGGGCTTGTCCGGGACACATCCATGTTCACTTGGGTCAAGTAGTAAGTACACGTCCATATCTCACCAGGGAAAAAAAAAATACACATCCATAATTAGCATACGAGTATTTTAGACTTTTCATATTTTCTTACTTTTTTAAAATTTTTAGATAGTGACATCTCAAACACTTGTAACTTATACTCCTGCTAAAGTAAGTAATACTTCTAAAGCTCTTTACAAGGTCTAATTACTCAAACCCTCCTATCCTAATAGCTCGTTGACATACATTGCTCGTATAGTTGATTAATACAACAAAATAGAAAATTTTCTTGTGACCTATACACATCCTTGCTTTCTTATAAACGATTTTGCGAACTGTGCGTGCACCTTAGCATCGGGGCTTTGCACGCTTGAGTCGACCGGTTTTCTACTTGTAACTGAGGATGGTATACATTGCACAGTCCTTTGACAAAGTTGAGACAAATATCGTGTTGTAGAAAAATATTTCAAGCAGCTTTTTTCTCGTGCTTTCTTATGTTCCACAGCATTTCAAAAGCTCCCTTTTATTCATTTTATTAATGTATTATCTATACTAGCCTGGTAATAAGAAAATAAAAATGGGTCGAATAAGTGTAAAATTGGATTAAGCTCCCTTATACGCAAAGCCCAACACCGGATTCCATTCTACCAAATTTTTCCTTTTAATTCGAGCTGGTCAAACTGACTGTTGTGACATTTAATGTGCCTGCTTGCCTATAAATAGCGATCATCATGTTCATTGAAGTATGGACATGAAATTTGTCCACAAAATACTTCCTCCTTATTCTCTTTTCTGCTGGTTTTTGGTACGATCTCGTTGTTTCAAATTTCACCTAGACAGCGAAGAGCGCACACTTTGTTTAGGGCCTATTGAATCCTCTAGATCCATGACGCCTTATCTTCAGCACTATGAAGGGTGAAAATTATCTTTGAGGACAGCGCTTTAACGCCTTAAACGTTCATACAAAATTCGGTGATTCTTGGATTTTACAACAGAACAAGTTGAAATATAGCTCTGCAAATATGGTCAAGAGATTCTTGGATGATAGGTGAAATCGTCTTACCTGTTGGCTCAACATTTATAGTTGAGGCGTAATTTTGGAGAAATCCTTAATCAGGTTCGTGTAATTGTATGACCACTGAATAGAACTCTAAATTTTCGTGTGGCCAGTAACTTTATAGTGTGCTTGGGTAAGTATTTGACTTCCTTCGGCATCTAATGTGGTAGATGTCTGGTCGACTTAGATTTATCTTACATTGAGCAGTGATTAGTCTGCTTTTAAGAATTCAAACATTAACTCTAGTAGATTATCCTAGGATTTCAAAAGATCCTAAGAATCAAGACCTTACAGAGTCTTGAACGACCTGAGTTTGGAAAATCTGAGGAACATGTTCCGACATCCTAGATACTTTCCATGTCTCTGAGCTCAGAAGGAAGTTCGGAGCCAACCAAGCAGCAAGTGCAGTTTTTACTCTGGATGCTACACAAGCAGTTCCCAATGCTTTAACTGATGGGTGCTAGACAAAATGGATCGTGCTGCAACTCAAGTGTTGATATAATGGAGAATGGAGAACGAGGAACGAACTTGGGTGTTGTTTAAAGCCGAGGGGGTTATCTTTGCACGACGAAGAACGAAGGGTCGGACCCCGAATCAGTGGAAGAATGAAGTGGGCATAGTTGCAGTGGTTTGTTGGTGGCAGTGAAGAGTGCGTGCCTGACGGTGAAGGAGTGTTTGATCAGTTCATGGTTGGTGGTGGCTTGGAGGTAAAAAGAGTGAGTGTAACTGGTGGAGAGAGAGAGAGAGAGAATTGTTGTGGCGCTGAAAATGGGGAAAGATAATGAAGGATGAAGGAGAATGCCTGAGGTGGGTTTGGCCGTGCAAGCAAAAACAGAGATCATTTAACGGTGAAAACGAGGGTTAGGGTTAGGGTTTCATACATGCAAGAGTTTTCTCCATATAATAGCATCCCGAGGTGTTCTATCTAGATTTTAGCTGCTCTCACGTGACTTTTCTCTCACTTACATGGGAGATGCCTCTCTCGATTTCAATTTGAGAGTATTTTCATCTTATCTCATCCATTTGCGCCTCCAGTGCTCCATCATTTGCACCACCCCAAAACTCTGCGCTTTTGCTGCTATAACTTTTCCTGTGCGTTTTCCTCCTCCATTTGATGAATCACCAAGAACGTTCCTCCGCTATTGCGCCTTTAGTCACCCACTCCATCATCTTATACTTCACCTCCATCCCAATAAAAATCTTGTGGCTATCTTGTCATAGTTCCTTCTCCTCTTCAAGTAGGAAGTCCCACCCTATGCACTCCACCTATTCGGTAAAACGCATGTTTGACAAAGGCTATGATTCCTTCATGCAGTTTTCTGAGTCTTAAGGATCTTTTTACTTGTTGCTATGGTGTCATTTGGATCGAACAATGTTTTTATGGAAAGAGATTTGTTGGTTCAGGTAAAAATGGGTTTGGTGGCTAGCCCTAATAAACCACCGGATTGCAAATGAGTATCTTTTGTTGGAACTGTCAAGGGTTAGGCTCACCCTTGCCAGTTCAAGCATTAAAAGCATGAGTGGCTCAACATAGGCCTAATTTAGTTCCCTTAATGGAAAAAAAAAATCGAGAATCTGTTGTTTTTCGAGTCAAGAGGCAATTAAAGTATACAAACGGCTTTGTACTTAACCCTTTGGGGTCTGCGAGGGTAATGACAGTACTATGGAATGATCAGATTTCAGTGCATATTAAGGAAGCAACTCAAAAGTTCCTAAATATAATTTGCATGCAGGCAAATGGCACAAATAGAACGAGAGTCACTCTAATTCATCCTCCGAATGTATATCAAGGGAGATTGCAGCTATGGAATTTCTTGAGGCAAGTTAGTTTGTTTGACTCCCTTCCCTGGTTATGCCTAGGAGACCTCGATGAAGTATTATACGAGTGGGAAAAAGTGGGAAAGAGAATGACTAAATGTTATCGCATCAATGCCTTTCAAGAATGCCAGAGAATTAAGGGTTCCGGAGATAACACAGGAAAATATCGGGCTTTTTTTCCAAAATAGTTTTTTTTTTAATATTTACCAAAATAATAGGAAAAAAAATAATTACCTAATTGGGTGCCAATCGGCAGGATTGGGTGCCAATCGGCAATGGGCCTGCCGATTGGCACCCAAATCAGCATTTTGGGCCCCAATCGGCAGGCCCAATGCCGATTGGGGCTCCAAGCCCAACTCATTTTTTTTAAAATAATACTTATTTAATTTTAATTTATATTTTTTTATAAAATTTTTAATTAAATAATAAATGATATTGGAATTACGTAATCTTTGAGGAAAAACAAAAGACAAGCACTACATAATTCATATTACATCATTCAAATTTACTTTTAATTTATATTTTTTTATAAAAGTTTTAATTAAATAATAAATTATATTAAAATTATGTAAACTTTGAGGAAAAAAAAAAGACAAGCACTACATAATTCATATTCCACCATTCAAATTTACTTTTAATTTATATTTTTTTATAAAAGTTGTAATTAAATAATAAATGATATTGAAATTACGTACACTTTGAGGAAAAAGAAAAGTCAAGCACTACATAATTCATATTACATCATTCAAATTTACTTTTAATTTATAAAAAAATTTAATTAAATAATAAATGAATTATGTAGTGCTTGGCTTTTTTTTCTCAAAGTTTACGTAATTTTAATATAATTTATTATTTAATTAAAACTTTTATAAAAAATATAAATTAAAAGTAAATTTGAATGATGTAATATGAATTATGTAGTGCTTGTCTTTTTTTTTTCCTCAAAGTTTACGTAATTTTAATATAATTTATTATTTAATTAAAAAATTTATAAAAAAATATAAATTAAAAGTAAATTTGAATGATGTAATATGAATTATGTAGTGCTTGTCTTTTTTTTTTCCTCAAAGTTTACGTAATTTTAATATAATTTATTATTTAATTAAAAAATTTATAAAAAAATATAAATTAAAAGTAAATTTGAATGATGTAATATGAATTATGTAGTGCTTGTCTTTTTTTTTTCCTCAAAGTTTACGTAATTCCAATATCATTTATTATTTAATTAAAAATTTTATAAAAAAATATAAATTAAAATTAAATAAGTATTATTTTAAAAAAAATGAGTTGGGCTTAGAGCCCCAATCGACATTGGGCCTGCCGATTGGGGCCCAAATCAGGATTTTGGGCCCCAATCGGCAGGCCCAATGCCGATTGGGGCTCCAAGGGTCCCAATCGGCATTGGGCCTGCCGATTGGGGCCCAAATGCTGATTTGGGTGCCAATCGGTAGGCCCATTGCCGATTGGCACCCAATTAGGTAATTATTTTTTTTTTCCTATTATTTTGGTAAATATTTTTTTTTTAAAACTATTTTGGAAAAAAGCCCGAAAATATCTTGGAGTACCATCTGATTGGGGTGAGTTACAAAGCAGATGTTTTCCTGCCTATTGAACAGAGTAAACAAAAAACTCGAAGGGTGAAGGGACAGCAAATCTCGAAGGCCGAAAAGGAAATCTTGCTGAAAACTGTGGTCCAAGCATTACCGCAATATGCCATGTCAATGCTCAAAATCTCAGTTTCTATTTGCAAAGCCATTGAGAGAAAAATAGCAAATTTCTAGTGGAAAGACAGTGACTCAAAAGCTGGTTTACATTGAAAAAAAGGGGATATTTTGAAAATCAAAAAAGGCAAGGGAGAATGATTAGGCTTTAGAGATCTAATTTCTTTTAATGGGAGCTATGTTAGGGAAGCAGGCTTGGCGGCTGATCAGAAATCCAAAAACTTTATGGAATAAAATTTTTAAAGGACTTTATTTTCACAGAAGGGTATCCTGGCATGCTGAAAAAGTAGCGCGACCGTCATGGGGGTGGCAAAGTCTCCTTGTGGGAAGAGAGGCAATCTCTAAATCAACTACGTGGTCTATTGGAAATGGAGAAAATATAGATATAAGGACAGATAGATGGCTGAAAAAAGGCCTCATTGGAGGTCCTGCTAATGTGAATGATCCAAAGAAATTAACTGAGCTCATAAATCCAGGAGAAAATCAATGGGATGTGCAGAGACTAGAAACTGGACATGCTTTTTGATGATTAGACTAAGAGGGAGATTCTCTCCATTCCTATCAAACCAAATGAGGCAATCGATGAAATTGTATGGACAGACACAAAGACTCGCTGCGTCACCGTAAAAAATGCTTATAACCTACTCATTCCCACAAGGGAAAGTCTGTGCAAAAGGAAAAGAGTACCAGACCCTATCTGTGAGCTCTGTCGACACGAAGTGGAAGCAGTTGAGAACATACGCTTCTCCTCTGTTCTTGGACCAAGAAAGTGGGAAAAATTTTGATCTTCAACTTCAAAACAGGACAAAGGGGGTCTTCAGAATGGATACGTGGTTCTGGCTGGTGAACTTTGTAGAGAGAAAGAGAGGACAACCTTCCCTTGAAGTGGTGGTATCAGTTCTGTGGTGCGTGTGGTTGCTCGGAACAAGGTCATTTTCAGATGCCAGAACCCAATTGCAGAAAATGTGGTCGAATTAGCCCAAATCCAACAAGAAAACTTCAAAAAAATGAAACTTTCAAGCCTCACGGAGAGAAACAAGTACTCACAACTTCCTTCCACAAGTTATAAATGATCCCGGGGCCGGCGATCGGGGCCAGGGCCGGCGATTGGATACCGAGATCGGGGGCCGGGGACCAGGATCGTGGTTGGGGCTCGGGCTTGGGACCGGAATTGGGGCCAGTGCTCGGGATCGGGACTGGGGCTGGCGATCGGAACCGGTGTTTTCATAATATGGTTTAAAACAGATCGGGTCGAGTATGATCAGTCATGGGTCAGATTAGGTATGGGTCATTGATTATGAGTCGGACCATATTCGATCCGACCTACCCATTTGACACATCTAGTAGAGATCCAACGATTGCTCTTACCTGGACCGCACCGGAAAAGGGAGAGCTAAAGATCGACGTCGAGGGCTCTTTGGAGGAGGGATCGACGAACGGAGTTATAGCATGTATCTGTCGAGACTTCTTTGGTAGCCTCGCCGCTGGTCTCACCAAATCGGTCGAGGCTTCATTTGTAGCTCAAGTGAAAACCCTAGCCATTCTAGAGGCTATTCATTTTTGTCGCCAAACGAAGCAATCTGGGAAGAGTTTTATTCAGTCATATAGGCTAGATCTGATAAATTCCCTCAACTCTGCATATCAGTTCTCTTGGGTTGCACTGTTGTCTATCGCAGACTGCTTATCAATGCTATCATTGCTTGTGGACCTTCCGCTAGTGAGGCTTAAATTCCGTCCAAGAATCTTAAATATGGTTGCCGTTGCTAACTAGGCTGCAAAAGCTCACATAAATCAGACCTTTCCTAGTAATTGGATTTGCTTTCCCCCTCAAGCTCTTTGGGCTTTACTTTGTAGGGATGCTCCATCTTTAGTATCCGCTCGGTAGAACTCTGATGCGTCATCAACATCAACAACACATTTATCCCAAATTAGTTGGGGTCAGCGGTCGATAAACCCCAAAGATTCCAATAGGGTTCATCTCATAAAAATAACTCTTTTTTATAAGATAAAGGAGGAGGGTTACGTCAAGCGTAGCGAGCCAGTTATAAAAACGGGCTCGGTAGAACTCTGATGATATCAATAAAACCTATTTGTTTGACAAAAAGAAATTGAGGTTTTCTGGAGGGATAAAGGTGAGCTCTTAAGTGATGAGCTTACATTCAGATAGGTTTAACGTTTTTTCAGTTCAATGGGTTAACGGGGCTTAGGGTTTGGACCAACAATGATATTTGGCCGGAGATACTCTTTCCTTGTTTTCTTTAGAAAGAAAAAACTTTTAAAATCACAAAAATGGACAACGGAAAATTTAAAAATGATGTTCTGGATCATATTCAGGTGTATACGTTAGCCCTTAAATAGAGAAGACGCAAATCCTTTTAATCTAATTAACCGGTAACTCGCATGAGATGTAAATACGCTGCAACTTTTCATTATATCGATGTCATCTTAAGACATTGCAAGATATATGACGCACTGACGCTCGGATTGTTTTGTTTCCTGATGCTGCTGACATCTTGAATAAACAAAAAAAAAAAACCAATTCAGGAGATAAAGCGAAAACCTTCCGAGATCCTACACGAGTTATGGACAAAGCAACCATGTTAATTCTAACCTATTTTCTCCGGAGATCACTAAACCCGAACCATCACTCTAAGTTTCAAAACACGTAGATGTCGAAGCTCAAATTGTAGTATCGTAGGGGAACCTAGTGGATACCAACCACTTATCTGCCCAAATGAATGGCAAGATCATGAAAGGTGAAGTGTCTTGGTAACTCATGACGTGAAAGCCGCGCCAGTGGACTCTATGAGCGATGCTCGAACCGGGGCCATAATTATTGTACTCGCCGTAGTACAAGGTGTCGAGACCGCCCTCGCCCTCCCATGGTGACCAACCCGCCGGGTCGATGTGTCCACCGATGTAGGAGTTAAGGATCACTGTCCTAGAGTAAGCCCGCCAAGGTCTCCCCAGGTAATTCTTCACAGGAGAGGAGGCCAAGTCAGGGGAGGCCAGGATGGAGCACCTGTGAAGGGAGAAACCGCTGTCTTGAGTTGGCACTTCTCTCTTTTGGGCCGTGACGGTAGTGAATTGCCCAGGCAATGGCTTTTTCGATATCACTCGGCAAGACTGGAAGACAGCCGAGGCATCGCCAAATATGAAGTCGATTGTTCCTGAGATGTTGCATTCACGGTAAAACTGTTTGCCCGAGTGTGCGTACAGTGTGTCCTGGAAGCCATGGATGCCGCAATGGTAGAATGCGGCAAAATCCGCGTTCACTCGGAGCGCAGCGGCTTGGTGCTTGGCGGGTCCTGCTGTGTTCTTGAACGTGATGTCCCTAGCCATGAATCCTCGAGCCGAAATGCCTGTCGGAAAAACGAAGGCCAAAGTGTGTATTAAGAATTCTGAAGACTTTCTTGAGGATGACATCCCATGTCACGCGAGATAATTTACCAACGGTTGCGGTGTGGTAAGTCTGCCACCCGTCCACATAATTTCGGTTCCCGGTGATGATGGTTCGGCCGTCTCCTTCTCCCACCAAGAAGATGTTCGTCTTATGGGCTGGAATCCGCAAAAGCTCACGGTAAACTCCCTTCTTGATATGAATTATTGTCCTGCGATTACTGTTACTCGGGACGGCCAACCTAATCGCGTCGGATATGGTTCTGAACATCCCGCTTCCATCCGCAGCCACCGTGATCACTTTCCGCGGATGAAAGCTTGTAATGGGGGCCTCCAAGACCGAACGGTCATCCCCAGACAGCCACTCTGCGGGGCTCATCTGCCTCCGGTGATGTCTCAGTTCTTGCTGCAACTCTGCCTTATAGATGACAGAGAGTGACAAGTTGACGTGCTCGTAGGAATCGCGAAAGGAACTTTCCAGGACATCCTTTAGCGGTCCCGACGTTGACCGGAGTCCCTCCAGGCATGTCCAGTGATTCGTGAGGACCGAGCTTAGTAGGCCCCTTACCATGGACAGGTCTGCAGTCTTCAAGAGTGATTCTTTAAGGTTTGAGATAGATATCCGGTGGAGCTCCTCACAGGCCTCGAGAATGCCTCTTTTTTCCTCAACAATGTCGGCCCAGTTCGCAGACTCGAGAACGGTCAAGATGTCAGTGGCTGCAAAAAGCGCGGTTTTGAGCGGCAAAAGCAAGTCATCAACAGGAGACGAATCGGAACTAGAAATGTCGGAAGCCACCACCGAATGTTTTAGGACAAAGAGGAGGAGGAGAGACGGTATGAATGAAGCCATATTACGCACGTTGGGGCCCCTTGCGCAACTAACCCCTTATCAACGGCAATTACCCGAACAGAGAATAGGTTCATAATTGCAGTGATTACTATCTCCTAATTAACGTCCACTACGAGTTAAGACCTTCGTGAAAGGGTGGTGAGTCACAGCATTTATCCTGTTCGGTTACTTTCTTTAATGACGCGGGCTTTAAAATGCAAAACAATACTTATAGTTCCAGGTTCCGACTAATACTCAAGAAGAAATCATCGCTCTTCTACATATTCCTAATGAAAAGGATGGATCTTTCATATTCTTTTACATCGTCCAACAGCCAAATGTCTTGTCAAATGGACGCAGCACAATCATTGATATATATGTGTGCGTGCGCGTGCGCCCACTTTTAACTCCACGGATCAATTAATTAAGCTAAAAAATGCTTAAAATAAATCTAAAGCTAAGAACTATAACGGAGCTTGCAGTTGAAACTTGCCTACCTAAAGTAAACAGGACACAGCAACAATAACACTCCAAAATTCCTAAAAGTAGATGGAAATAAACAAATTAAAAGAAGACAAGGAACTATAAAGGTTATGACCATAGTACTTGTCCAAGTACAAAGGTATGCCACCTCACAACTTCTTCAATGAATCCCCTGCTCCCTGAAAGAAACAGTAAGAGAGTGCAAAATCTGCAATGAATATACCAACAAGTGAGATGACCACAGCAGAAGTCGTCGACTCGCCCACGCCCTTGGCCCCTCCCATGGTAGTGACTCCCCAAGCACAGCTAACGATAGATATAATTGCTCCAAAAACCTGAGACTTGATCATTGCACTTATGATATCCCATGGTCTAAGAGCTCTTTGCGCCGAGTCCAAGATAATATTAATGCTAACACCATAAACGCTATCAGCCAGGAGGGCACTCGATGCCATCCCCACTGTGAAACACATTAATGTCAGAAATGGTAATGCAACACAAGAAGCAATCACCCTTGGCGTGACTAAATAATCCACAGGATTCGTGCCAAGAACTCTCAAGGTGTCAGTTTGCTCAGATACCTGCATAGTCCCCAACTCCGCAGCAAATGCACTTCCAACGCGTCCGGCAACTACAATAGATGTTACAACAGGACTCAGCTCCCTGGAGAAAGCTAGGGCCAATACCCCGCCAACTGCCCTATTCAATCCCAACCTGGTAAATTCTCTGACAAACTGAATGGTGAAAGCCATGCCTACAAAAGCAGAAGTCAAGAGGCAAACTCCAACTGATTTCGGACCAACTCTCTCCAACTGTTGCAGAGTATTCCTCCAGTGGAGTTTCCCCTTTATTGTCCGGATAATTACCTGTCCTGCTAGAATGAGAACTGATAACCCCCTCCACAGATACCTAGGAGGCGACCATTTGCAAAACCAAGTGTCTATTTCGACGAAGAATGCATTATTGTTATTTGCTTCTTCTCCCAAAGTAGAAACGGAAAGGTGGCCATCGTCTGTATTGGGAACAGCAGCCAATTTAGTCTCTTCCCTGGGCAAAATGAATTTATAACACGGGATACCCGTTGTGATTTTAAGTTTCTTGACAAGCTGAATCGAATTTGGTATTTTTGTTTGCATCCATCTGTGCCGTTGTATATTTCGACCACTGCAATATGCTCAAAATAGTAAATATCAGGCACAAAACATAACTAGAAAATTCAAATGCCGGATGAGATGTATACCTGTTACTGTCGCAAAAGAACAAGGGTGAATGAAGCTGAAAAGCTGACTGCATGACTAAGTCGAAAGGATGGCTTCAATTTTGATTTCTTTCAGCAGAGGAATTTATAAGACCAGGCCAATGGTATCATGAAGCACACAAAGGAGAAGAAAAAAACAAAATTTTCCACAAACTACCAATTCCAACCAAAAGATGCTTTGACAATATGTCCTAAACAACCACAAAGGTTGGCTCCATCCTGAAAAGGAAACAATAAAAGAAGGTTTGAAATTTTAATTAAATTAAACTCACATGCATCTGTAGCAGTCTGACATATGTAGAGAATTACTGGAAGCAGACTGGCAGGCACTAGCAATGCAAATATAAAATCAATCGGCATACAACGAAAGTACATAAAGTTACCAGAGAGTCATTAGATTAACATAAAGTGCAAAATTCCAGAAAGCCAATGCAAACATGCTTGAAATTTGCCTTCATATTTTTGCTGCATGAAGGCAGGATCTGCGAAACCTAGACTTGTACGGTGCAAAGTCAATGTATTTCACTTGAAGCAGCAAAAAATCTTATAGTGTGCCTCACCCGCTTCACATATCCAGAATCTGAGGCAAAAATAGTGTTTTCCCTGATTCCACACCGACATTTATTTAAGTTGAGTAAGAGTCATCGCTACACTACACTACCACGCGTGAAAAACTCAAAACAGGTGAAGAAAGGCTCATAATTGGAAATTGAGCAACTAAACACGAGCTGAATAATTGGTCAAGCTTGGTTCCAAATGTCCAACTAGGCTTATGGTTAAGCACATTCCAGCTGTTGGAATTATGCAGCAATGGCGACTCAGAGCAATAGTTGGTTGTATAATCTCTTCTCAGCCTTTGCCAGCAGGGCATTTGGCCGCTTAGTAGAAAACCACAGTTAATGCGACCAAATGTCTAGACTACTAGTATTCCTATGACATTAAATCACATGGATCCAAACAGGCTACAGAGATAGATGAGAATCAAAGTTATGATGACGAACCATCTAATGCTGCATTACCATATGCTTCATCAATCATTTCTAAAAGTTAACAGTAATTTCCCCTTTTTCGCAGCATCTACTATTAAGGGAGACGAATTAGCAGATAAGCTCAAACATCGAAGAACATAGCTGCGAACTCTGATCTCCAAGAAGCTAATTACTACCCAATACCAACTATTGACTCCCATCATCACAATAAGGTGACTGAAGCATCAAATCCCAACGAAACATTGGAGCTAACACAAATAGGGGACCACCCGACTAATTAGTCAAAATGATTGGAATGATAGTAAATTCAGGTAAGAAGAGCAGAGAAAAGAGAAGAAACGTGATAGGTTGAGGGCATGGATGTCAGTCGGTTCGAACCAAACCTCAATCGCCGCTGCAATGGCTGTCAAGGATCGTTCGACTGGAGGACTTCGAAGTCGCCGGTGACCAGAGGCGGAAGCTGTCGGCGCAGCCACCGCAGCTTCGACGCTCAAAAAGGTAAGTTTTGCTGGTGAGAGAGAGGAGGGGAGAGAGAGAGGGTGACAGGAGGTTCTGTCCTTGGGCGTCATGTTTTTCTTTCTTCTTTAATCAGCTTGAAGAAAAAGCACGGAGCACATTAGCACAACGGGGGCAAAAGATAAAATAAAAAGAGTTAATACCACCAAATATTTCATACTAATACACTTATGATGTTTACTCCAAATTATTTTTTGATCATGAAAAATCTCAAACTGATACATCTCTGATAAATTTACCCTAAACTGATGCAACTGTGATAAATTTACTCTCCGTTAATTTTAGTTAAATTTTACCGTCAAATTTGTTAAGTTGAGTGACACATGACAATTCTCGAATGTACATGTTACCCCATGTTTGCTACTAGTGTATCAATTTGAAATTTTTCTGGTATTAACTCAATGCCTCGGGACCCGATGGTGTACCTATTGAAGTGTGGAAATGCTTAGGGATGTAGCAATAAGTTGGTTGACTAGCCTTTTTAACAAGATCCTCCAAACTAATAAGATGTCTGATGAATGGATAAAGAGTATACTTGTCACTATCTACAAGAACAAATGGGATATCCATAATTGTTCTAAGTATAGAGGCATTAAGCTTATGAGCCATACAATAAAGTTGTGGGAGAGAGTTATTGACCATCGTTTGAGAATAGAGACCAAGATTTCTATCAATCAATTTAGATTTATGCCAGGGAGATCTACTATGAAGACTATTTTCTTGATACGACAATTGATGGAAAGATATCAAGAAAGGAAGAAGGACCTCCATATGGTGTTTATTGATCTCGAGAAGACATATGATAGGGTTTCAAGAAAGGTTCTGTGGTGGATTCTTGAGAAGAAAAAAATACCTTTCAAAGTATGTAGAGGTAATCAAGGATATGTATGACGGTATTACTACATGTATGAAGGCTTGTGATGGCACATCAAGTTATTTTCCAATCACATTAGACTTACACCAAGATTTTGCTTTGAGTCCCTATCTTTTTTCCATGGTTATGGATGAGCAAACAAAAGATATCCAAGATGAGGTGCCATGGTATATGTTATTTACAAATGATATTGTGTTTATTGATGAGACCATGGTTGGGGTTAGCGCTAAATTAGAATTATGGAGAAGCACATTGGAGTTTAAAAGATTTACGTTAAGTCGAAATAAGACTGAATACTTGAAGTGTGAGTTTGACACGGTAGAAAGAGAAGGTCAAGCCGTCAATATGCTCGGACAGGAGGTACCCAAGAAAGATATTTTTAGATATCTGGAATCAATATTACAAAAGGGGGAGCGATTGATGAGGATATAAGCCATAGAATCAGAGCAGGTTCGATGAAATGGCACAGTGCATCAGGATTTTTTTGTGATAGCAAAATTCCTCTTAGACTAAAAGGAAAATTTTATAAAACAACAATAAGACCTGGCATGCTATACGGAGCTGAATATTGGTCAGCACAGAGGCAACATGAGCATAAAATGAAAGTAGCAGAAATGAGAATGTTAAGGTGTCTGTGTGGTCATATAAGAATGGATAAGATAATGAATGAAGATATTCGATGAAAAGTTGGAGTAGAACCGATGGCAGAAAAGATGAGAACATAGATTGAGATGGACTGAGCATATTCTTCGAAGATCCCTAGATGCTCCGGTAAGAACAGAAATTTGCTATCGAGAACATAAAACAAAAAAAGGAAGAGTTCGGCTGAAACTTACTTGAGGGAAAGTAGCAAAATAAGATTTAATGGAGTGAAAAATGGATTAGATATATATATGTGTTTATTTATTTTTACATATTTATCTTTTTTCCCTCGATCGGTCTTACTTTTATTTTATATATCTGTGGGGTTCATTAACCGCCGACCCCAACAAGTTTGGGATAAATGCGATGTTGATGTTGATTAATTCAATTTAACGAAAATTAACAGAGGGTAAATTTGTCATATGTGTATCAGTTTGAGATTTTTTATGGTAAAAAAACTAATTTGGGGTAAATTTATAACATTTGTACCAGTTTAGGATTTTTTGTAGTAAAAAAATAATTTGGGATAAATTTGTCACAAATGTATCAGTTTTGGGGTTTTAGTAATCAAAAAATAATTTTGGATAAGTTTATCACAGGTATACCAATTTGGGATTTTTCGTGATAGGCTCCGTTTGTTTCACAGAAAATATGATCTTTTTGGAAAATGTTTTCAAGGAAGTCATTTTCCAGGAAAATGACTTCCTTTTCCGGTGTTTGGCTAAAACTTGAAAAAGTTCCAAAAAATATTTTCCGCCGTTTGGTAAGGAAAATTCATCTTATTTTTTTCTTCAAGACAAACATACACTATTTTTCCGCTCCCCTCAACGAGATCTAGAAAAACGAAATGACCAAAAAGCAGATATTCTTGTCCAAAAAATACCATAAATCCAAGAGTTCATCACATTAGCTGACAGAGCAATGGAGCAATGGCCAAGGACAGGAGAAGATGCCACCATGGACAACACTCACTTCAAAATTGCAGACAAAAAGAAAGGCTCTGAAATCATGAGACCCGAAAGAACAGAACACGAGAAACGCAGAGGCTTGCCGAACAAAGAATACTACATACATTTTTTATCTCGCCAATATTTGCGCAGATGACATGCATCTTTCAATACCAAAAGCAAGAAAATCTGAAGAACAGACACCCAAAGAGTCCAAGATCAAATTTTTTGGGTCTTTACTTTGCAGAAACTGAAGAACAGACATATACACCCAACCATAATATTCATACACAACTTCGCCGCAGCATCACAACAGCAGACCATGTAATCTTGCAAGCAACATTAGCTATAGCTTTCCTCTTCCAACTAGCACGAATTAACTGCAACTCTTCCAACTATTCATTGGTAAACATCATTTAAAGATCCACAGAGAAGGCAAACATCATTTAATTCTCGAAGGACAAGGCAAACATCCTAGGTGACAAAGTTGATTTTTCCTTGCTGAGCGGTTTAGCTCACCCTTGCGTTATTTACTTTTTTATAAAAAAAAAATTAGTATTAAGAATTTTCACTTTTGAAACTCAGAGCCAATCAAGACATATGTTTTATCTAAAATATAAACCCAATAACAAACATTCAAACGCAGACGAACAAAAGCGTAGTCCATGGACATTACTGAATAAAGGCCACTAGTGCTTCATGGAACATGAGGTCTCAAACGCAGACGAACAAAGAATCAATAAAAGCACTCAGGTGTAACTAGAAGCCAGAGAAAAATAAGGTTCAAAAGGCTGGAATAACCAATACAAGCAAGCGATATAGTTTATCGAAACAGACAGCTGATAGCAAATGGTGTTACAGGTGCAGGGGAAATCAACAATGAGCCTACACTGTCTTTGTATTATGTGAAACCTCCTGATTAAGATATATAATGCATTCTTACCATGCTTCCAAAAGGAACCATCTTCATGATGACCTTGACAAACCCAAAACAATTCTCTCTAAAACCTATCAAAGCGGGCAGAGACTTTCGTGTACATGAGGAGGATAGCTAGCTTGATACTTTCAAAGTCTGGACTCCCCTTAAATATTGAGTTACCACAGAAATGACTCAGGTCTACATAGAGACTTGAAGGTTCCAAAAGGAAAGAGCTTCAAGGTCAAACCGTGCAAAATAAGATTTTACAAGTCTGAAAAGTATCTTCTTCTTTAATTGCCTAAACAGAACCGGCGTGGAAAATTTGACCTTCCACACCATCAACCAAACCAAGTGAACCTTCTTAGGGTGCAAGAAAAATATCCCGAGAAAATTTAGACAATCAAAAGATGAAAACAGGTACGAAATGGCATCTGCCATCAGCTTTTAATGAGATGCAGTTTCGGCGAAGCCGGACCAAAGTCGGCGAGGTTAGAGGCAGGACTGAAAGCATAAATGTTCATAAATCACGCAATAACAACAACAAAAGTCAAACAAGAAACGAGGCTGTGTTCTCGAGACCTGTTGGGGTAAAACTATAGGCAGGGAAAACGAATACAGGGATCACGAGGAATCCAATCCAAAGTCAATATTCTTTCCAATCGTGGCATTTTTCAACTCTCAAGGGGCCATCTGGTACAAGGAATCTTGAGGGCCCGGCTGTTTAAACCAGTCGACAGTCACAAGGTTGCAGAGAACAAGTGGAACACATATAGATCTCAAAATAGCACCCAAATAAATACACAGCCATCCCCGTGACAACTCGATTACGTTGAGTTTACTAAATGACCTCTCAAAGGTATTTCAATAAATTATAATAAATGTTTTCTTTCCGTCTTGACATTTTAACAAACACCTTGTATGCGTTTAACAATATGGAAATCATAAAATCAACAATGATAAAATTGGATACTCATCAAACCAAGAAACACCAAGCTAATCGACTCAAATTATTTCATCAAAGCATGTATTGCCGAAAATTTCAAGCAGATCAGCCAAAAATCGAGCAAAAAGGCCAAGCGTTAGATATGTTACCTTATATCTCTTGTGGTAGGCTAGAATCTCAGCTTGATAACTCCAGGATCTACGAAAATTTTGAAACCGATTTCAAAGATTTCGATCGAAGAAGATGAACGGAAACTATAGACGACAAATTTCTTTCGGAGTCTTTTTTTCAAATCGGAGACGGAGAGAACCTGGAGTTGTGTCGAGCGCGTTGAAGAAAAAGCCAGCTTCAGTGACGAGCTTCAATAGCGAAGATGAAGAAGAGCCAGCATCATGACGAGCTTCAATGGTGAAGAGCCGGACCTTCAACGACGAAAATGGTGAGCGTCGATGAAGAAGTGAAGAAAAGAAAATGGGGGAAGGAGAGAGCATCGTACGTACCTGGATAGAAAGCGAGAGAGCGAGATTGGGTAAGTGTTTTCTCCTTCTTTTCCCGGGAATTCACTGTCCTAATTTAATGAATAAAATTTTTATCGATCAGAACGCACTTTTCGTTGATCAAATTATTTTAGGCAAACCAAACAGAGAAAAGTACGAAAAGCGAATTTTCGAACATTACTTTCCTAGAAACAAACGCACCTAAGGTTAAGTGTTTTTTCTGAGATAAAAAAAAATTGAGATAAATTTGAAATTATACTTAAGCTTCGTTTGTTTCATGAAAAATGAAGCGTTTCTAGAAAATATTTTTTAGGAAGTTGTTTTCTAAGAAAATAGATATTTTTCTGTGTTTGGTCAAAACTTGAAAAAGAATTAGAAAATATTTTCCGTCGTTTGGTGGGGAAAATCAATTTCTATGACACATAAATTTTTTCACTTTTTTTTTTCATTTTTTCGATTTTTTTGTTAATTTTTTTTAGGGGAAGTGGAAGGTGTGAGCGCACTCGGCCATGAAAATGGTGGTCCCCCTGCCCTGTTTTCACGCTCTGCAAGTAAATTCCACGTCTCGTCTGCAACAATAGCAATCAGCATCCCATAAACGCGATGATATGGAGAAAAGGGAGAGAGCAATGATGAGAGGGTTGCTTCCTCTCTAGAAACGGAGGCTCGCTTTGAGGAGAGAGAAGGCCAGACCTGGGGAGCTTGTGGAGGTAAGGGCTCAATTTTCAGACTGTTCCAGGGGTTGTGTCAGGCGGGGATGGGGAGAAGGTGGCGAAGCGAGGTTTGAGCGAGAAGAGCTTCAACCATGATTTGCCGCAGGCGAAATCGAGGGCAAGCATCAAAGGTTGGAGGACGAAATCGGCGACAGACAGGGAGTCACTGAGCAGGAGAGAATAAAGATCGCCGAAGCGGGGGTGGAAGACTCGAGGATCGGGCCAATCGACTGTGAGGAATCGGGCTTAGAAGGGAAGAGGAAGAGCCTCTTCACAGATCGAAACCTGTCGTACGAGTCTCTCATAGATCTCGATCTCCATTCGATCCGACGCCTTTGTTCTGTTTCGCTTGTTCTTCTCGGGCTGCTCCGTTGTTTCGTTCGCGTTCGTGTCCTGCATCGATCGTCCTTTCGATTTGGATTTTTTTTGGGGCGTTTTCTTTCTTTGAATCGCGAGTCGCGAGGTGTTGTGGATGAAGGGGGATCAGGGGCTGAGCAGATGATGAGAAACGAAGTGATTGGATACTGATTGGATCGGTCCATGAAGTTTCACCAAAATCGAGCTCTTTAAAACTGATGCTCATCAAGCTCGTGACTTTCTCCCTCCGTCTTCAAATCAGTTTTCATGGAAAGCTCCAATGCTCCAGTACTGGCTGCGGGGACGAGTCCGCTGAGTCGGGGTAGCTGAGGTGGCCCGACGGCGCGGCAGAGGCAGTGACGAGGGACTGCGCCGAGAGGCGGCGAGCGGGGGAGGGGCGGCTGAGGGAGCGACTCCATGGTGGCAGAAGCGGTTCTCCTCCGGGAGGGATGAGAGAGAGAAAACTGAGAAGCGGAAGGGAGGAGAGAGAGAGAGAGAGAGAGAGAGAGAGAGAGAGAGGGGACGCAAGAAAAGGTGGAAAATGATCTTCGTTTCTCAAAAGCGGAGATCATTTTTCCCAATTTTAAGAGAATATTTTTTGTCGACCGAAAATTATTTTATTTGACCATATATTTTTCGCCCCCAAACATCAAAAATTGAGAAAAGTGTTTTTCATAAATTTATTTTTCGTGAAACAAACGGAGCCTAATAAAGTTTTTTTCCAAAAATTAGGCTTGCATCATAGATAGGTCAAGAGAATTTTGACAATTGCCATGGTGGACCAAATTCGAAACTTTATTTGAAAGGTACCTGCCAGTGCCCCACTAAAGCACACCAAATTTGGTCAGGAAGCACCGAAAGTCTACTTATGACGTCGACATAGAAGTAATAACATTACTAGTTCTCCAACTCTGTCGAGGATTACCTGGCTTAGATAGGGAGATAAAAACATGAAATTTTTTCATGCCATGACGATACAAAGAAGACAACGTAATAGGATTTCGATGTTGAAAGACAATAATGATATATGGATCCTTGATCCCAAGAACCTTAAAGAAATGACATTAGAGTTGTTTAGGGATCTTTACGAATATGTAGGTCCTCGAAATATTGATTTAGTGCTACAATATTGCCCTATTCTTGTCATTGATGAGATGAATGAAGCTTTAGCTGCTGATATTTCTTTATTGGAGGTATAGGTTGTCGTTTTCCAAATAGGACCCTTAAGAGTTCCAAGACCAAACGTACTTGATTGTGGTCTCACAAAATCTTACATATGAGGTTTTTACTTCAAATCTTTCCGAACCTCATTTGCCTTTCCAATTATATATGTTCACGCTATGCCTTCATCAACAACTCCACAAATTTGAAATTGTCAATGGAACAGGAGGCTCTTTTGCCTAGTCCTCCTTAGAATGAAAATAGGATTGTATCCCACCCAAGCGACAGTCCATGAATGACGGAATTCTTTGTCCGGCAGCTTTGTCCACTAACAGATCAGCGATTACCATTGGGTTCACCACTTTTGATGCGGCAACATTGAGATCTCAAAAATGCGTTCTCCTCTCTCTTACACCAGTCCCGACTCCAAGTAGATTATAGCTTGAGAAGCCAGAGTTTTGGCTCTACCAGTAGACTTCCCCTTTTGATTGGGTCATTAAATCGAACGCCCACTCTAGAGCCCAAATTCCACCACGGAATGAACAAATCTAGAAATTCTAGCGTTTTTTTTTTTTTTTTTGCGACGCTATTTCCATTCGCACTGTAGCTAAGGCGCTTCTCTTTTCAATCAATAGAACGAAATACCATTTTCCCTCTTTGAGTTTTTTTTTTTTCAACCCAACCAACATTACTGCCGTTATTTCTATTTTCCCCTTTAAATATCAAATTCACAATATAAGTGTCAAATTACACCCAATATAAATATTCTATAATGCATCATGTTGTCACTTTTTCCTAAAGAAGTTTGTTATTCTTAATTTATTATCTCATGCTTTTAATTAGAAAAGTTATATAAAATCTTAGAAATTTCTGGTTATAACGGCTCATGAATAAACAAGTATCTATCCTTTGCCCCCCCCCCCCCCCAAAAAAAAAAACAATTATCTATCTATTTCTTATGAAATAGTTTGAGGAAAAATTTATTTCAAAGTTGAAATTTAAAATCCAATATAATTATCCAGTAGATTTTGATCTTGTGGGTAATTTTCAAATGGTCTTGTAAGTTTTTAAAGTTGCGAATCGCTTATTTGTGCTTTTTTTTTAGCTTTTCACATTTTAATATTAATTGTAAGATGGGGTTGAAAATTTGTTTACGCGTTATGCACTTTCAAACTTGAGTAAGTTGATCCATTTGGTATGAGATTGAACTTACAATCGATATTAATTCCTTTCTTTATATCAAGAGTTGAACAGCACGAAATTTCATTTTTTTCCTTTATGTGTTTATCCTATGTTAATACATTTCTAAATACAAATATGTTTGACATTGTATTATGCTTTTAACAAATTAATCTTTTCAACTTTTTTTTTATCAATTTTACTTTTCCATTTTTATCAAGATCGACTAACAATAAAGGTAGATTTGTCCATTAGCCTGATTAAAAAAAAAAGAAAAATTTAAGTAAAGAAAGAGGAGGGTATTTTAGTAAGTTAACTAGCAAAAAGGAGTCTGTTTATCAAAATTGGAGTGAAAATAGGGCCGCCCTTTTATTGGGGAGGTCAATAAATATCTAATTAGTTAATTGGCCTATTGAATGCATCTTATTATCTTATTATGGTCCCTCTCCATCAGCATGCATAGCATTTTCTTTTCGTATAACCATTTTGACAACACATTTTTTTTTCATTCTTTACGTACAACAAGGACTTTCTTTATATATATCTTCCAAAATCAACTTTATCACGTCTGATATGATGAGATCTTGGGACAGATTCTTTGGACAAAATGAGTTTAAAATCAACGTTATAGAGAAGAATTTTGATTTGGAAAAATGAGTTCATGTGAACAAGACATATTTTTTAAACTAATTAGACATTTTCTATTTTGAGAGAACCATGTTTTAACCACTTTTTCCATAAACTGTTTATGGGGGGAACTATCAAACAAGTCTTGAATCTATTGTAATTATGCCAATTCAATCTTAAATATTTTTTTTACTAATTAAGCCATAAACCTTTTGCAATTTGGCCGACTAGTGCTAACGTGATAATTTTTAATAATATTTCAATATTTTATTCTTTAATAATATTTTCTTTTTTTCCTTTTTTTTAAGGATTTGGACCAGCAACCCTGCTAGGCTGCGGGTCCTCACTTGTAGCTGGCCAGGGCCGCGAACCCTCGACGTGGACGGGCGAGGGTCGCGAGCCCTCGCTACCAGCCTAAACCCTAAAAAAAGATATAAAATTTATTAAAATATTAATTCAAGAAAATATATAATAACTATTAAAAAAAATGCCACGTTAGCGTCAGCAGGCCAAATGGATTGAGTTGACACAATTGCAAAAAGTTTAAGACTCAATCGGCAAAAAAAGAAAATTTTAGGACTGAATCGACACAAACAAATTTTTTTTTCCTTACCAAAAAAAGAATTAGGACTTTTTTTATAATGTTTTCTTTATGTTTTTGAGGTCTGAGGAAAGCGGGAAACCATTTGCAAAAAGTTTAAGACTCACGGTGACTGGTCTAGAAATCGACTTGTCTTTGCGTTCATTTGTTTAGGAAGATACTGCTTCACACAACATGTGGAACGCCGGACCATGTCGCTCCGGAGGTTTTGTCATCGTTTGTTCGATGTGCGAGCTGGAGTCGCCTTGTCATTTGAAGAATCCAATCTCATGCCATTGCATGAACAGGTAAAGGCTTCTATCTCCTTCCGTGTGTTTCTGATCTATGCCCACTTTTAACTGCGCAACAAACCACGTTACACCTTCCAAGTTTTGATTATCATTGATTCGTCGCTCTGGTCATGTGCTGAATCTCCCAGTATCTGGTGAAGACAGGAAGACAAGAAAAGAAAAGGCTAGTCTAAGAGCTTGCACGGGAGTGCTAAATTATTACTGGGTTAAAAAGGCTTCGGTCTTCTTCTGATTCGCATGATTCACATAGTAAATGGAAATTTGCTCCCAATTGTGGTGTCGATATTCAAAGCCGAATTTACTTGTCCTCCATATGGTTCTTCTCAATTGTAAAGAAACTCATCATCAGAAGAATTCTGGATCCCAACCCCGTGACGTAGGTCACTCTTGCTGGCCACTTTCTTTGCTATGCAGACATTGCAGAGTACATCCGCATGTAGAGACTTTTTCAAAAGATTTTAGTCCCCTTTTTTGTCGATCCAGTCGTAAGTGTTCGTTAATTACTTCTCTTTATTTGTGTTGAATTCGTGGAGCAGCAAATCCTTATCCCAGAAGTTATCGAGAACAAGGGGTTTAAGAAAGGATGAAAGCCTCCGACTTTTGATCAAGCTGATGTTAGTTCCAAAGACATTAACATTACCTTCAGTGAGACCAGGGGGATTGAGATCCATCTCCCTACATCCACCTGTTGGAGTGCATATACATAGTGATTCAGTGTTTTAAAAGACGAGAAGTGACTTCTGCGTGCGCCTTTTGTTGGGGAAAACAGTCAGTGTCAAAATAACAATTCTGTTTTATAAAAATGTAGGATACTTAAAATTAATAAATGTGAGCAAACTGCCTTAAACATGTAAATACTGAGTTGGCAGAAGCACAAAATCTGAGCCTTCAGAAACATGTTAGAAGCACAAAATCTGAGTTTTCAGAAGCAGGTCAGAAGCACAAAATTTGAACCTTCAGAAGCACTGAACCTGAACATTCAAAAGGATGAATCTGAACCCGTCATAAGCAGTGAATCTAAACCTTCAGAAAGGTGAATCTGAACCCGTCAGAAGCACCTTTAGAAGCAATGAATCTGAACCTTCAGAAGGATGAATCTGAACCCGTCAGACGCAGTGAATCTGAACCTTCAGAAGGATGAAAGCTTGAACCTTCAGAAGAACAAAATCTGAACGGAAATACAACAGTATAGGAATTGAATTAATAAAAATACCGAGGCCTGTGTCCGACACAATTTCCTTAAAAATAGATTCGTCCCCTCCAGTACGTGCTTTGAGGTTTCGCAAACGTTTGTCTCCCAGGATACAATAGTTAAGCGGCGATAGAAGCACATCACTCCAAAGCTTTCGGCGAACTTGAACTCAACGTGAACACTATCGAAAACAATGCAGATGCAGACAATTGAAAAAGAGGGAGTAGAGATCGTTGTTTTTGAAACAGAATGGGAAGCCACCTATTTATAGACTAAGCGGGGCATTGCGAAAATAAAAAATAACGGCTAAATAATTCTGCCGTTTAAAGTCGTTTTGTATTTAATTCTGTAACCACAGAATTATAATAGTCGTTATTTAGTTAATACCATTAACATGCTGGTAATTAACTTAAGAACGGTTACAATGTAACGGCTTGAGTTGGAAAAAATTAATACATAAGGCAAAAATGGGTTTGTCGCGAGGCCCACTTTCGGTCCCGATTCGCGTATGCAGGTCGTGCGCTCGCGCCCAAGTTTCAACTGGGATTTGCACCCCCTGCGCGTGCGCGCGATGCATAGTACTTGTGTTATGATAGTTACTACTCAAATGGAGTGTAGCCACATATAAAGCACTTCAAAGCCTTCCTTCTTTCCAATGTGGGACTAGTGCTTTGCCAATCCCCATTTTCAACTCAAGGGTGTTCTTTGAGAAACAATTTATTATTCATTCACCCATCAAAATACATCATATTTCTAACACCTTTGTGTCATCTTGGTATCTGGAAACCGAAAACCTTGATGCGGAGAGGCCAAAACAAGGGCCCGTTCCCCTGGTCGCTCCGAATATGTGTTCGAGCTCATCTCAGCCTCCTAGGGTCTCAATCTTTGTACCCTTTTTCAGACTTCGTTCAACATCAACAACACATTTATCTCAAATTAGTCGAGGTCGACGGTCGATGAACCCCAAAAATAAATAAAATAAAAACAAAACCAATCGAGGGAAAAGAGATAAATATATAAAAATAAATAAATAAAAATAAAAATATAGATAAATATATATACACCTAAAACGTTGCTTTCGGAAAAATGAATGCTGAAAAGACTCGTCGATGTCTATTTCTGCAGCCTTTCTTAGTAGTATGTGTTAGAAAAATCGTACAATATGTATATTAATCTATACAATGACAGAACCAAACCATAAGCAATGAAATGAAAGATAGGTTTATAACAGACATGTCATGGACTATGTCATTTACCATAAGTCTCACTAATCTTCTTCTTTGAAGATCTGCAATCCACAAAGCTGTGATCTATCTTGTCACAGTTGAAGCATGTACCTTGATATCTGTACTTGGCCACTTTAACTTGCAATCATTTAAACTTCGAATCGCAATAATAAGTGTGACCAAGCTGCCTCAAACATGAAAACATTAAGTTGGCAGAAGCACAAAAATTGATCCTTCAGAAGCAGTATTCAAAAATCGTCAGATGCAAAAATTTATCAGATGCAACTGCATCTAAACCCGTCAGATGCAACTGCTTTTGAACCCATCAGATGCAGAAATTCGTCAGATGCAACTACTTCTAAACCCATCAGATGCAGAAATTCTTCAGATGCAGAAATTCGTCAGATGCAACTGCTTCTGAACCCATCAGATGCAACTGCTTCTGAACCCATCAGATGCAGTCCTTTTGGACCCGTCAGAAGCAGTATTTCTGGACCCGTCATATGGAGTTCTTTCTGGACTCGTCAGATGGAGTTCCTTCTGACCATCCTTCCGAGTTTCCTTCTGAGTCTCCTTCTGAGCCTTCCTTCTGAGCCTCCTTCTGACCTTCCTTCTGACCTTCCTTTTGACCCTTCCTTCTGAGCTTCCTTCTGAGGCTCCTTCTGACCCTTTCTTCTGAGCTTCCTTCTGAGGCTCCTTCTGAGCTTTCCTTTTGAGCAACAAAATCCGAACGGAAATTTAACAATATACATAAATTGAATTTAGATGGAATACCGAGGCCTGTGTTCAACACAGTTTCCTTAAAACAGATTCGTCCCCTCCAGTACGTGCTTTGAAGTTTCGTGGACGTCTGTCTCCCAGGATACAACGGTTGAACAGCGATAGATGCTAGCACAGCACTCCAACGCTTTCGGCGAACTTGAACAACACGAGAACACTATCGAAAACAATACAAATGTATAGAATCGGAAAAGAGGTAGAAAAGTTTTCCTTTTGAGATTGTAGTGTTTTCCTATCTCACTTCCTCTCTTTCAAAACAGAATGAAAAATCACCTATTTATAGGCTAAGTGGGGCATTGCGGAAATAAATAATAACGGCTAAATTAATTCTGCCGTTATGTAATTAATTCTGTAACCACAGAATTATAGCATCCGTTACTTAGTTAATACCATTTACACACCGGTAATTAAGGTAAGCACGATTAACGGCTTGAGTTGGAAAAAATGGAAAATCACCTATTTATAGGCTAAGTGGGGCATTGCAGAAATAAATAATAACGGCTAAATTAATTCTGCCGTTATGTAATTAATTCTGTAACCACAGAATTATAGCAGCCGTTACTTAGTTAATATCATTTACACACCGGTAATTAAGGTAAGCACGATTAACGGCTTGAGTTGGAAAAAATTAAAACAGAAGGCAAAAATGGGCTTGACGCGAGGCCCACTTTTCTGTCCGGCATTCGGACCCAAGTTCAACTTGTCGGGCCTCCGTCGGGGTCCGGGATTCGCACCCCCCTGTGCGTACGCGCGAGGCATAGTGCTTGTGTTATGATAGTTGCCGCTCAAAGAGAGTGTATCCATATATAAAGCACTTCAAGGCCTTCTTCCTTTCCTATGTGGGACTAGTGCTTTGTCACTTCCCACTTCCAACTCAAGAGTGTTCTTTGAGAAACAATTTCTCATTCACTCACCATCAAAATACCTCATATTTCCAACAGTATGTTGAGAAAGAATGACATGGAGGAATGCCGGGTTTGTCTGTAGCCTAAAATTTTATATAGCCAACCTCAATCCATTAATTGCTCAGCTACTCGCTAAAAGAGAAACCATAATCACATCAAGATGCTCAGCCGGCGAGATAATTGTGAAGATTAAGGAAGCTGGATTGCTGTTTCGACATAACAATGAGCAACTTCAAGGCACTTAGCACATGATCTCCTATTCTCTTCTTGCGTCCTGCCATTTGAGTATTTAGACAGGATAGTTAATGTTTTCAAAGCCTTTTCACCTTCTACATTATCGACCCTTTCTAAAGACAACCTTCCATCCTTAGAAATCATCTCCCCTGAAGAAGCTCAATTCATGAGCATCAAGTTCTTTGGAAGTTGATGGCTCATGATAAAAGTCATACGGTCTCAATTCTCATTTTACTCTTTCACGAGATACTTTCTCAGGAGAAAGTCCTCTGACAATATAACAAGAATCAGTGTATATAAGATCAACATGAATCTGAGTATGTAACAACTCGATTTACCGCTCAATCTAAAAAAATTTCGTCAGAGGAAGCTTCTTTTTGGAAAGACTGGAAGAAAAGGCCACTTAGCAGTCGCAATTGAGACTCACTAATGCAGAGAATTTTCTTTACTTCACATTGCTGTCTACCAAACGAGACTCACTGATGCAGAGAACTTTCATCCCCAAAGTTTTAGCACTCTTTTCTTTGTCCGGAAAACATTCTCAGTACTTCAACTGCATAATGCCGGGTTCTGTTTCAGATTTTTGCGGTGGCACCTTCGCTGTACAAGGTTGAACTTCACAAGTCAGGCGGAGAAGCCCTGGAATTTCGTATGGTATAGTGTCTGAATCTCACAGCATTTTCTTTGACTTGTTCATGTTTGATTTTCGAGTGCTTGTTGATATCAAGATGGTAGGGCTTCAGCATTTCTTTAACCTATTCATGTTTCTTGAGAAAGAGTGATGAGATTATGTGCTCTCTGAAAGTTAGCTTCCAGCAATAACCAGAAAGATTTCGGAGCACTCACATACAAAACTCATGGAACATGCCTCAGCAAGAATCCAATGCTAGAAAAGCAATGAGCTTTAGACCAAATTAGGGGTGAGGATCCTCTGCCTTACTTTTTTTTAAGGCAGCAGATCCCCACCCTTGATAGTGCTCTCCCCCCCTATATCAAGGGTGTGGATCCCTCTGCCTTAAAAAAAAAATAAAGCAGAGGATCCGGATCCCCAAATTAGATTATAGTGCTAAGTTCAAAAAAAAAAAAAACAATTAGGTTTGCCTTCTAAACTGTTCGATGTTAGCCAACTTGAGATGAATAAGATGCCGCATTTGTCTTTGTCAAGTTAGCGCATTAATTTCTTCTGACGGAGAAGACATTACATTCGTCTTTCCTCTTTGCCCAAGACCTCACGATTGATTAAAGCAAGCCGTTAGAACACTTGGATATTAAACTAAGTCTTCCTCTAACTTTAAGCTTTTAGACAAGTTCGGTCCTCAATTTCTACATCAAAGCAGGAGGTCTTGGGTTCACTAGGCCTCTCTTTTTGCCTCCCTATATTGTGATTTTTTTTTTTTTTGCACTTTGGTCTTTGGCCAGCCTAGCGGGGCAGTTAGGGCACTTTATATATTCATACTCTCATTACATACCGGCTTAAGCTCTTAGATAAGTTGGTGGTGGTATCGCCATATCTATAGGAAGCTAATATGACTAAACTTGGGCTGCTTTCAAACTGCTGCTTTTACTAACTACTTTATGGAATTCTTTGCTAAGTTCATCTTGTACAAACAGATTAGAGAACCGCTTTCCTTTGATCCGACTAATCTTTTTGCCCGCTGGAAAAAGAAGGGAAACAAGATTAGGATTAGAGCATGTTAAATATGTCTTGAATTTTATGCACTCGGTCCGGTTCATCACCCGACCCGACATATTTTTTGTGCGGCCAAAAGTGGAGAGAAAATTGATATTTGGTTCGTGACGCGGAGAGTTGTGCCGATAGGCCCAACTCAGAGCAAGCAAACAAATCTCCATAGGGGTGCGAACAGATCTCTATGGGGGTTCGGGGGCAACGGCCCCGAGAAATTTTTTTTTGGCTTTTATTTATGCTGCGGCTAGGGTTTATTTGTACGTACGGCGATTTTTTGTTATCTGAGAGTTTTGTGAGCTGTGTGCTTTTGTTCAGTCGCTGAAAATGACTTTTGTAATATGTACTCTATTTGATTATAGTGGAATCTCGTTTTGCCTCGCTCATGAACGTAGATCACCTTGATTGAACTACGTAAATTCTTGTGTTCTGTGTTTGTTTTCCGCATTTGTTACAACAGAGCCGAAAATTTAGCCGACTGATCTTATCAGAGAGTACTATGTTGTTCTCGATATTGTAGAATGGAGAATCGGTATTGTGGATGCACTTACTAGGGCAAGAAGAAAGTCCTTTCTTGTGTGGTAGAACTTGGCGAGTGATGGCCTGTTTATTGCAGTTCGACAAGAATCAGCCGAGCTGTCTGAAGAATATTTTTTGGAGATCAGATGAAACCATAGCAGAACAAGATGGACATATTTGCTAAAAGTTTCTGGACCAAAGATTTCTCTTACTCAGGGTACAACAATAAGGCTATCCCGCCGAATTACAGAGGATGTTTCAGTCAATTAAGCTAAATGACGGTTGTGCATAGTGCATATTACTGACATATGACTATCATCTTGCTCTATATGGTCACTGAAACAAATGTAAATGATCAACAAGAATAAGACCGGTCACTTGAAGATGCATAATGCAGCATCATGGTAGAGTCAGAGAAGTATGGAAATGCCAAAGAATGAAATGAAGTCAAGTTTCTCAGATACTGTTCTGGAGCTCGTAGGCAAACTTCAGATCATACCTGAATGACAAGACGATGCGGCACATCCCTTCTCTTTTCACATTTGGCTGCGAGGTTACCAGTTTAAATAGTAGATCTGAGTGCCAGGTGTGGAAACTGTGTGGATAGCGATAGATGACTAAACATGATACTAGGTCATGTGAAAGACTGGCAAGGTCCTAACATTTGAAGTAGAAAGCTATGTCTGCAATCAGGCGGTTTCGGAAGCTTTTTTGAACGACATTTCACCTCCGTGTTTCGAAAGCTTTATCAAACAATCGCCCTCTCATAGGAGTGAGACTGCGGTTCCGCCTTTTCAAACTTTGTCATAAGCATCGCCCGGAAAAGCCGAGTTATACAGAGAGCTCAAATGGGTTTTAGCCGATAGTCATGCGGAATTCAAATTGGCTCTTTTTTAACCTCTTTGTAGTAACTCTTCTTGCTTCAAATACGGGCTTTAACTGATTTTTGAACCCTTTTTATTCGCAATTCCTAGCATTGCTCTTTCTAATGCTTTCGATATCTTGTATGATTTTGTCGGTCCTATATGAAGACGTGCCAGAAATTTATTCAGGAGTTCAAATCTCGATTCTGAAAACAGATCAATGGTGGAACGACCTGTTTCTCTTCTTGGTGTACAACGAAAGCAATGTACAGACAAAAGAAGAAGATGAAGGGACCGACAACGTCATCCAGCTCCATCAAGTCCCTTCCTTATCAGCTCGCCGAACTCCTCATCGGTGCTCTTGAGCATCACAGGCAAGGCCAATCTAACCCCACTCTTGACCACTTCCATGTGCCTCGGCTTTATCCTCTTCTCCAAGCTGAAGGCGAAGTACTGAGGGAAGTCTCTCAGCTCCTCCAGCCTCCCCCCCATCTCCAAAGAGAAGTAATCGGACTTTGGCTTGAAGTTGTTCTCGATGCTGAAGGTGAACAGGGCAGGGCACCTCCGGACCATCCCGACCACCTCGCCCCGCGAGAACCCGAGGCTTTCCAGGTGCTTGAGCTTCGGGATCAGCGTGTTCTCCACGCTGGACACCAGCAGGATCGGGTCCTGGTAGGCCAGGGCATGGAGGTCCCTGAAGCCAAGCCTCTGGAGGTAAAACAGAGCAGGCCTGAGCTGGTCTCGGACGCTCGAGACCAGCAGCCTCGGACACTTGTTGATGGGCCTCCGGAAGTCATGGTCGGGGACGCGGAGGTCCCGGGACAGGAAACCGAAGACGGGGCAGAGGTCGGATTCGATGTCGGCGGTGAGGAGATTGGGGCACATGCCGAAGATCCGGGCCAGGTCCTTCTGGTGGATGCCCTTGGACTGGAGGAAGGAGACGACGGAATGGATGGAGTGGAGGGAGGCGCCGCGGAGGGACGGGTTGAGGGCGAGGGCTCGGCTGGCGTCGACGCCCATGATCTCGAGGCAGAGGATCTTCTCCTTGAACTGGAGGGAGATGTGGGGGTGGGTTGGGGTGTAGAGTGGGTGCTTGTGGAGGAGGCTATTGGGGAGCTTTGTCGCCAATTGGGTTGTGGTGGAGGTTGAGAGGGAAGATGGCGGCGGCGGAGGCGGCGGCGGTGGTGATGGGTTTGTGGAAGAGCAGCCAATGGGAGAGGGGAGTGGTGACGCTCTCATGGTTGAGAGCGGATGTGAGCTTCTCTGGTTTGGTGTCGAGGAAGACGATGCTCCCCTGGTTATTTGGATGTGACACGTGGAGATTAGGCAGAAAGTTATTGGCTGGTGCTGGATTGTGCGGATTCTTATTTGGGTGGTGAAAACTTCGAGAAAATATTGGGTAAGTTTAACATGCCACCGTGGCAAAATATCACTCCATTCATTGATTGCCATGTGTCAAAATTGGGCCCACATTTCAGATCTTTTCCTCCCCATCTTTCTCGTTTGCCTCTCTCTTCCCCGTCCGTCTATCTCCCTCTTCCCTCCGTTACTACTTTCTTCTCTCCTTCCTGTTCCAATTGCTCGCGACTCTCTCTCTCTCTCTCTGAATCTCTGCAGCAACGATCGACCGCTCCGTCGTCGGAATCGGAATTGCCGTCGGCTTCGCGATTGCTGAGGACGAAGTCGTCGGAGAGAGTTGGTTAGTACTGAGCCCGAAGAAACTGGGAATCGAAAACCGCCGGTTGAGTCGAGGCCGAGAGATTCGGCGGAATTTTTTTTTTTTTGGGGGAGGGCCGGTCATGGCGTCGTCCAAGTTGATGACCTACACGACCTCGTCGAGGGGGGATCGGATCTGCTGCTCCAGTCCTCTATATCATCCTCCCTCTCCGCTCTGATCTCCGAACTCCAGGACCACCACAACAGCAACCCCCCCATCGCCGCCGCTGGCAATGCCGCCGATGCCTCCGGCGCCGTCATCATGGACGATCTCCTCAAGAACATCTACTATGATGACAGCCCCGCCACTCCTGATCCCGCACTCTTCAACCACGGCGTCGGTGACGGCGCGCTGCTGCTCTGCGTAGCCTGACGCTGACCACCGTCCGGTCCCTGGAACTTCGGCCGTAAGCTCTACGGCGGCGACTCCGACCGAAAGCATTTTCACTGTGTGCACGCGAGCTTCAAAACCCATGGTGTCCTGGTGGGCTCGTTGAAGTTGAAGAAGGGTGAACAGTAAAACTTTGTGAGATCGTGAGAGAGAGAGAGAGAGAGGAGATTTTGACAAAAAAAAATAAACAAAGAGAGGAGAGAGAAAAATTAACAGAGGAGGGCGTGCGTGACGGAGGTAACGGACGTGAGAAAAAGTAGAAACGATGGGTCCCACTTAGACATGTGGCGGCCAATGAGTGGAGTGGTATTTTGCCAATGTGGCATGTTAAACTCACCCAATATTTTCTCGAAAACTTCAAACTATATGGTCGTTCTCGTTTGTACGTCAATTTTGGCCACAAGCACGATGAGGAAATGTACGGAAATGACCTTCGAATTTTTGTCCGATATAATACTGTATTGTCTTTGGGCTTTTATTTCTTTCAATGTTCGATATAATACTAATAATGTGAACATTATTAGTAAATGTTCAACCTGTAGTCTCTAGACTCTATGTCCTTCCCTCAATTTCAAATTAACGACATTTGTTGACGTCCAACCTATTAAGTTTGAGCAGTGGACATTAAAAAAAAAGTACACCTAGATTGTCCAAATAACATATTCATCTCAAACTATAATATAAATCCTTAATTTTTTTCCTTCCTTAAAGTTTGATGGGTAAAATGATGGACACATTAACTCATTATTTTGAAAAATCCAACTCAACATATAGAACAATCCCCTTCATTAGATAATAACTACATTGATAGAACATATACTGTATTGATGACATTGTAGGTCCAAGTTCATGAATCAATTGAATATGAATATGTTTTTGACATATTAATATTGGTACCACTTGACAGTGGGGGAAAAGTACGAAAAAAGTTCTAAATCTATTGAATTGATACCAATTCAGTCATGAACTTTTTAATTGGACTAATTTAGTCGTAAATCTTTTGGCATTGATACCAATTCAGTTCATCCGGTCAATTTTAATCGGAGAAGTCTGATACAGACTTCAAGTTAGCGTTGGCCGGAGCTGTCGGAGCTGACATCGACGCCGGAGAGCGAAACCACCCAAAATGACGTGTTCGCTCAAATCGATTGCACCCTTAGCCTCAGATCCGAGAAATTATTCAGTGGGTAAAAACCACCAGGTCATTGTCTTACATGGCGCGCGAGCTTAGTTGGCTCCATTTAATGGGAGACACATGTTGCATGACATGGATCATCTGAAAAAGAAAAAAAAAACTATTTATTTCTCTCTCTTCTGGCTAGCTGGCACCTAAAAAAGTACTGAGCACAATAAATGTGCACATTTCAAATCCCGCTTAAAATTCTCTCTCCCCTTTTCAACTTTGAAGTGCCTTTTTACCTTCTCACTCAGAAGAACAACGGAGACACATCCTCTCTTTCTTTCTCTGTTGCCCCTGCCTTGGCCTTCCACTACGCCAAAGCCCCTGCCGGACACAGCTGTTGATGAGATCTACCTCTGGCACGTAGAGCCCCGCCGGTCGTAGCTGCTTGGTCTCGAGCCCTCTCCACCACCGGAGCCCCATGGCAGTTATGATTCATCAGCTCCTCTCTCTCTCTCTCTCTCTCTCTCTCTCTCTCTCTCTTACGCACGATCCAGCACAAAGTCTTCGCTCGCGTCGATCTCTTGGGGAACCCTAGCAATGTTTACTATGGCCGCACCATCTTTCTCAGCCTCGGTAACTTCTGGGCTTCCGTCCGATTGCGTCCCTCCGATGAGCTCGTCGTCATGCCTCACACCGTCCATGATCTCGTCCACTTTAATTGATCTGCCCGCAAGGGAAACTCTATGCATATGTTGTATTCTGTCTCTTAGAATTGATGAGAGCAAATGTCGTGCGCTTGTGATAGTTGTTTGTTCCCATCTTACTGGTCTTCATGTCAATGATCTGTTTCGCGTGGTGCCTGATTCTTCTTGAGTATAGAAGTATTGTGGTTTGCCTCTAATGATGGAGGAACATTTGGTGGGGGATGTAGCGGAGTGAAAGATGAATTCTTAGCAAGAGAGGATTTTTTTTTTTTTGCGATTTAGAAAGGACTGTCTTAACTGTATTTAACCACTATTTATCACAAGACAGAGCCAAATCTTGACTGTTTATCACCAAGCATAGCAAGGTAAATAAATTTTAGTTCACAAATTTGACATAGACAAAGCCTTCTTCCCTTAATATATTGCCTTTTTAGTATCATACACACCCTGTATTGCCTTCTCAATACCAAGTACAAAGATAAAGACCAGTTCAACTGAATGCTATCACTCAACGGGCGACCATAGAAGAAATGCAACAGGTTGGGATCTGAGCATTGTTGACACCTAATTTCGGATCAGTCTTTTTTTTAGCTTATTTTTAGAAAATTCATAAAAAAAATTCACAAAAAGTCAAAAAATTACAAAATCAACTTTGGTGGCCTTGGCCAAGTCCAATGAACCATTTTTGACTAAAAAAATAATTTTTCATATTTTTTGCATTTTTGAGTATTTTTAGAAAATAGGACAATACTCGAAAATTCAGGAAAAATAGCATTCGAGGTCGTAAAAATATGGAAAAATAGTCAATATTTTTATTTTAAATCCTTTGTATTTTTGACCTCATAAAAAGTCCAAATTCAAATTCAATTGTATGTGTTCCTTTGTTACGTATATGATTGAATTTGGTAAAAAAATTATCAATTGAGTCTTTTAATTTGCAATTTTGACATTTTTGGGATATTGACATTCAATCTGATTGTCCCTCATGTAATTTAGCCCAATCATTTGCACAAATTGCTCAATTGCATGAATTGGGCAAAATTGCATACTTAATTGCATTTTAGTCCTTGAATTTGGGCATATTTGAAATTACTTTCGATTCGGGGACTACCATTACAAATTGAAGCCACTGCCCAATATTTTTCATCATTCTGAATCAATTAGCATAGGTGGTTTTGTCCAATTTGATCATTTGAGCCTTCAATTTCACAATTTCTCGAATTGCAATTAAGTATAAATTTGGGGTTTTTGTAGAAATTGACATGAATTTTTGGGAAAAATCACATTTTTAGATAAAATTGATGTCCTAAGTTTGATTCCGAGGTTTAATTGCAAAAATTTCCAGTTGAATTGAGATTAATTTTCAAAATGGGATCAGAACTGGTTCTGACCGGTCAAATCGCCCGGTCAGACCGGTCGAATCAGTCCGAACAGTATCATCTTCTTCCTCCTGCTAGCACTATTTTTGCAGGTTCAAAAGCTAAATCTCAACCGCAAAATTGGAGTAGCAATCGACATAATCGAAGGGATTAGGGAAGGTGTTTGGTTCTGCACTTCGAGACGAGTTGATTGAGACCGATCTCGTTGCCAATGGTCATCGGAGACGAACGAAATCGACTGGTCAAAATCGCGGACCTGTAAAAGTCAGCATTTGTCAAAAACAGGCCAAATCTATGCCAAATTCGCGTGAAATTAGACTTGCCGGAGAACCAAACGGAGCTGGACGGAATGCCCATTGTCTCCGACGCCGTTTGGGCCATAAAGAATTGACAGAATTGGCTTCCCCCCACCCCCCCTCCCGATTGGCGGCAAAAATTCTTGAAATTGGATATAGCCATGGGAAGCCTTGGAGGAAGGGAGAGAGGGTTCATTCTGTTGTGGAGGACCAACAGAATTGAGAGAGAGAGAGAGAGAGAGAGAGAGAGAGAGAGAGAGAGCTCACCCTCCATCGCCATTGTCGAGGGTTGGAGCTCGAACATGAGAGCACTGGTTAGGCTCTTCAAGGCCAAACCGAAGCTTTCGAGGGTCTCCAGGAGATCGCCTGAGTTCTAAGGAAGCGATCGCCGCCGGTCTCGCCCTTTGAAATCGCGAAAACAGGTCAGCTAACCTTCGAGCTCCATCTCTGACCTTCAATGGCAGATCTTCATTTCGGTTTCAATCCTTGCAATTGATGTGTGTGAAACATCTCTAAGGCATCACTAAGCATGTTCATGTGTTTTGATTACATCGCAATCGAGTCGAACCTTGTATTTGAACCCTGTCACCATTGCCGATTCAGTCGTAGCCCCCTAGCTTAAGCTAGCCTAAACCAGGTCAATCGGACATGTAGGTAAGTATTCTGAACTCATATGGATGTGATTTTGTGAAGGAATTAGCTCGACATGCTCTCTGTTGCTTGATTAGTGTAGCCATGGCCGAACTAGTTAAAGTTTGATTAGTCTAGATATGTTACTCGCGACGTTGAGACGGATCGATTGGTGTTGGTCTCATTCAATTCCATCGCGATTTCACCGTTAGATCATCGCCGGAAGCTGTCGACCGTTCACCGTAGGGGAAGAGTGCTCGAGGAAGAAGACGATGACGTGGCGGTCAAAGCAATCAACTTGCTGACGTGGTGCTGACATGGCATGCCACGTGGCAGCCACGTCAGCTGAGCCGTTATAGTCTGGTTCGAATCTGTTAGGTGATCCAATAGCTTAGGTTATGCCACGTATTGGCTTGGTAGCCGTTCGACCAGGTTTATAAATTCTATTAATGCGAATCGAATTTTCAAAAAAATAAAAAATAAATCTGTTGATTGGATGGTCGAGGATTAGCCGAGTCGTCCGATCGTGGTCGTAGATGATCCAATAGCTTAGGTTATGCCACGTATTGGCTTGGTAGCCGTTCGACCAGGTTTATAAATTCTATTAATGCGAATCGAATTTTCAAAATAATAAAAATTAAATCTGTTGATCGGATGGTCGAGGATTAGCCGAGTCGTCCGGTCATGGCCGTAGATCTAAGTAATCAGATCTGACGGTCGAGGAATAGTCGATTTTTGATTTGAGCCGTAGGTTTTAATCAGTTGATCCTAAGGTCGTGGAGTAGCCACGTGGTCTAATAAGAACCGTCGGATTAAATCCGAATAAAAAAAAAACACGGGACGGTGTCGTTTTGGAGAGTCCGTGCGCGCGGGTCCGGGTCTGGGCCGGGTTCCTGCCCGAGCGGGTCGGGTCGACCCGGTCCGAATCATATTTTTTAATAAAAAATTCAAAAATGATTTTAAAAATAAAAAATGGAAAAAATTCTAGAAAATTCTAAAAAAATGTTAAAAAATACTAGAAAATCCTAAAAAAAGGGTAGGAAAATCATAGGAAATTCCTAGACACTCCAGAAATTCCCAAAAATTGAGAAATGACCACAGACAACTAGTAAATCTTATTTTTGAGATTTCTTATCTATTCTTCTGGAAATCGACGATTCTACTTTTTAGGGGTAAATCGCCTCAGTTTTGCATATGAGATAGGTCGAGGATGCCAAAATAATGATTAGGGTTAGTTAGGTGACCAATTCTTCTGCTTGGGTTCTCGAATCTCGTCATTTTTTTCAAAAATGACGATTTTACCCCTCAAAGGGTAAACCGCCATCTCTATTTCAATCGAGTTTTGAAAATTGCTTGAAATTAGGATTTGGGTCAGGTGGTCGACCAATCCTAATATTCGAGATTTTCACTTCTCGTCTTCGCTCGAAAATGGAGATTTTACCCCTCAAAGGGTAAAATAACTTCTAAAATTTTAGAAAAATTTTGGAAATTTTCGAAAAATAAGAAATGGATTGGTTTGGTCGTCAATCCTATTTCCATCACCTTTTGACTCCACATTTCATCTGAAATGATAATTTTGCCCTTCTGGGGCAAATTGTCCCCAAATCTCTCAAAATTACGATTTTGCCCCTCATAGGCGAATCATGTCAAAACCACTTTTGAGCCTTGACTAACATTTCTCAAGGACTAGGGATGCCACGTTGCTTTCATGTGATTTATCTGCACGTTTTGGATCCTTGATTTGCACAATCATTTTTTCTAACTGTGTTTGCTATGATAGTCATTCATATCTGCTTGAACTCCTACATTTAGGATCCGTACCCCACTCATCCGCATGAATCTTAAGATTAGATAAATCGTTCAACTTAGGTACCGAAAAGGCGTCAACTCTGATAATTGGCGTAACAAAGTTCCCGATCCCATTTCTCTGGTTTTCGCAGAATCGAATAGAATGCTCCCGACTATTCGATAGGGTTTCCAATCATACCCTCCACGAAACGATTAGTGGCGACTCCTTGGCATGTACACGTATTACATGTCACCAGACCGCACCGAAGGTCGACCACGTATATCCAGCCGTTGCGATTTGGGTAACGGGCCTTGAGAGAGGCCCACTTCCGGACCGATGACCGGACTGCCCATTAGCCCTCGAGAGCGCAGGGGGGCAGGTCGCTCGAAGAGGGTCGTGACAAGCATTTACGACAGGCAGAGCCTATTGGAGGAACCATAGCCACGAATGGGGCACCATGAAGAGATGTTATTCATGCAACAACTCTGGAAAACTAAAGAGGACCGTGAGCAAACGAACTCCCCTATAGCCATAGTACCTTTTGCAGCTGATTCAACTGCGCTCGCACCTTTTGACCCAAAAAAAAATTTTGCGTTCGCATCTCGAATCAACCACTTCAGGCAGCAAGAACATACAAATAACTCGTAGGATTTCTCAAAATGCAGCTGCAGAGATTGGGCACAAAATGTTGCTTTCACTCATGTGAACACAACTTCCAACCATATTTCCAAAAACAAAGCACAAGCAATCAAAACACTGAGATCGCGAAAAAGTAAAATGCAGGTAGATTCAAGACACGATCACAATAAAATGGGAGTCAACACAACTTCTCAGCGTCAACAGACGCCATTCCAGAAGAATCAAATGACCAGATCGCGTACACATCGAGATGAACCTTACAAGATGATCGAGAGAATTCAAGTGGATGAGGTCTTCGACAAAAAAAAAAAGTACATGAGATCATGAACGGAGTGAGGCGTGATGACGAGCTCGTCGGAGGGACGTAATCGGACGAAAGCCTAGAAGTTGCCGAGGCTGAGAAAGATGGTGCGGCCATAGTAGATATTGCTAAGGTTCCCAAAGAGACCGACACGAGCGAAGACTTTGTGCCGGATCATGCGTGAGAGAGAGAGAGAGAGAGAGAGAGAGAGAGAGGAGCTGATGAATTGTAGCTGCCATGGGGTCCGGTGGCGGAGGGGGCTCGAGACCAAGCAGCTACGATCGGCAGGGCTCTACGCGCCAGAGACAGATCTTAACAACAGCTGTGTCCGACATGGGCTTTGGGGGAGCGGAAGGTCGAGGCAAAGGCAACAGAGAAAGAAAGAGAGAATGCTTCTCCGTTGTTCCTCTAAGTGAGAAGGTAAGGGTGCGCATGGTAACATTTCTGCTTCAGAAATCATTTTTGATGCAAAAGTTAATTTTTCCATTTCTATTTCAGAAGTAGAAGTTAAAAAACAACTTCTAATTCAGAAGCTGATTTCTGATCAGAGAAAGATGTTTGATAACTTGATGAAATTTCTGCTTCTGAAATAGAAATATATTTGGTAATGGTTGAAAATTTTCACTTTTGAAACATTATTAATATAAAATATTCTACGGAAAAATTATTGCTCCTTACGAAATGAAGAAAAAAAACTATTTATTGATTAAAAAATAAAGTTAACATGCTGATTAATCTATTTGAATGAATTGCAAACTCGAATAATCGAACACAAAATATGGTCAGGTATATACAAACTACACCACAATGGATATAGTTCACCACCTATTTCGAAATAACGACTAAAAAATGCACAAATGTAAAGACTATTTGGTTCTTCCATAATTTTATTTTTACTTTTCTTTTTCATGTCCGATATCGTTTTAAATATATACAAAGAAAATACTATTTATTGATTGTACATTAAAACGACCATGTTTTTTCCACTGTTCTAGGAAAACCAAAATTAAAACACGCCAATTAAGAACCCTAAGGGCCCTTCACTCCTCCAATCCTCGACGACAAGCCTCTGATTCCTCCACCACAGTGCGACGGACAACAGGTATTGGGTGCTCGACGACGCTCCTCCTCTTTGTTGACACCTGATTTTTGACCATCCGTTATTATAGTTTTTTTTTATTATTTCTAAAATTAATTAAAAATAGCAAAAAAGGTCAAAAAATTGCAAAATCAACTTTGGAAGCCTTAGCCTAGCCTTAGGAACCAATTTTGAACAAAAAATATTTTTTTGAATTTTTAAATATTTTTTGGAATGTATTTAATTATTAAAATACCCAAAAAATCAGGAAAAATACCATTCTTGGTCAGAAAATTACACAAAAATATTCAGAAATTTTATTTTAATTCTCTATTTAATATTTTAACTTTTTATTAGGGAAATTTGGCCTGGTTCATGGGGTTCCTTCACAAACCTAATCCCGAACCGGGCCTAAAAAAATCCTTTTCGAGTCATTTAATTTTCAATTCTCGGTTTCTATAAGCTATGACATTGGAATCTAAAGTATTGAAATGCAATTAGGTCAATTTGCCCTCCAATTTGATCAATTTTAACCAAAATGGCTTAATTGCACAAATTTTATTCAATTTAGTCCCCGGTTTTACAATTCTTGAAATTAAATTTCACACGGGCACACCCATTGAAATTAAACACCTCTACCCTATAGTTTTCATCATGAGGAATCCATTGGTGGGCTCATTTTTGATTAATTCGATCGTTTGGCCCCTCAATTTGGCGAAATTCATTTTCGGATCCTAGGGACAATTTGGGGTTTTCATAAAATTTCAATCAATTGGTTCACGAAAATACCCTTATTTGATAGAAAATGTGTCAGGGAGTCCGATTATGCCATCAATTTCATGAAAATAGGTCAATTTGGGGCCCAATTTGGGTATTTGGTCAAACCGGGCCGGTCGGGTCAGATCCAACCCGACCCGGTCCGACCGGGTCTGCAACTAAGTTGCAGACCCGTTGCACGCCAAGCATGGGCAGAAACAGAGAAGCATCGGGCGTGCGTTTGGGCTTAAAAAAAAGGGAAAGCGAGCACGAGGAGAGGTCGGCAGAGGATATTCGTCCTTGGCAGAAGTGGGGGACGTGCCGAGGCGGGCGGTCGGCCACGAAAACCGGCAAGATTCCCGTTTAAAACCACGCTCAGCCAAGGGAAGAGGGGGATTTTTTTCTTGGCAAAGACCGGACTGGAGGAGCTTCCCCGGACCTTCAGCAACCTGCACAGATCATCAAGGAAGCATTGGTGGCCGTCGGCGAGCTTCGAATAGGTCGGTATCTCCATCGACCTCCATATTTCTCTGTGCATACCACGTGTTTGATGAAAGGCCCGAATGAGTCTCGAATGTTTTGGCTCTCGGTCGAGCTCGACCCGAGCTCTATTTGCGCGGTTCTAATCTTTAAACTACACTAGAACTATCCCTAAACCTCGTGTGAACTTTATTTTGCATTGAACACCACTAAAACCGAGAGCCGGAGCTCGCCGGATTATACCCGAGCCGAGGGCTTACATCGGCGAAGCCGGCGGCCGTAGACCATCAAGGGACCCGAGGTAAGCTTCCTAACCTCCTTTAGATGATTTATGAACAAGTGGAATCGAGCTTGGACCCCAAAATTTTTCTATGAAAATCGTCGCCGGCGCCGGGATCATGGAGGTCCGGTTCGGCCTTCTTTGACGTGTTCACAGCCGTTTTATTTGTTGTATGTTGATGCTGGTAGCCTAGGGAGTAGAATGCTCAAAAAAGGGGCGAAAAATCTGAGGTTTCAGGGCTGGTTCGCGTTTTCCGGCGAAGATTCCGGCGACTTCGCCGGAATAATCACTGTTCCGGCGAAGCGCCGGTCATCTTCCCCGGCGAGCTGGTCCGGTCAACGGTCAACTTGCTGACGTGGCCTGCCACGTGGGCAGCCACGTCAGCGTGTGGGACCGGGCCGGGCTTAATAAAAACGGACGGTCCGGATCGCGACACGTGTCGCAATCCTGGAGTTTTGCAAAATTAAATAAATGATTTTCGGATAATTAAATAAATTCGATCCGATGGCCAAGAATGTGCCAAGTGGCCTTCTGTGGAGCGTCCGATCTTGTCCAAGATCAGACGCACCACAATCGAACACGTGGCGTAGTTCTGATCGTCCGATCCGGTAGGTTTTCTAAAAAATGAAAATAATTAATTTTTGATCCGACGGCTATTATTGAGCCACGTGGCTCTCTGTGGGTCGCTCGATCTAGTGGAAGATCGGACGCACGAGACGAAGCCACGTGGCACAACGTGGACCGTCCGATCCGGGGAATTTTCTGATAATTAAATAAAATACATAAAAAATCAAAAAAATTGTAAAAAATAGAAAAATGTTTTAAAAAATAAAACGGTGTCGTTTTAGGCCGGTGTCGACCCCTAGGGTCGGGCCGGGCGCCCGAGAGGCGCGGGCCGGGTTTGACCCGGCCCGGAAAATATTTTTAAATATTTTAAAAAATTCAAAAAATAATAAAATAATCAAAAAATCAATAAAAAATAGAAAATCATAAAAAATTCAAAAAATTCGGAAAATTCAGAAAAATTCTAAAAAATTCCAGAAAATAGGAAATGGCCACATTCAACTGGCCATGACCTGTTCCGGGTCTTTCGACCCCCGGTCTTTTCAAAAATGACGGTTTTGCCCTTCCGGCAAACCGTCTTCCAAAAAATTCTAAAAAATCCAGGAAAATCCCAAAAAATAGGAAATGGCCACAAACAACTGGCCAAGTCTCATCTCGGGTGTTTTAAACCCCGACCCTTCTTAAAATGACGATTTCGCCCTTCGGGCGATTCGTCTTCCAAAAGTTGAAGAAAAGTCAAGAAATTCCAAAAAAAATTCTCAAAAATGGGAAATGGCCACAATCAACTGGCCATGGAATATTTTGGGTAATTCGGTATCCAAACCTTCCAAAAAATGACAATTCTGCCCTTCGGGCTAATTGTCCCCGAATCTTCCCATTTTACCCCTAGCCCTAAATCACATCTTCCCTAAGCCCTTATGGCTATACTAGGAGGCCAATGATTGAAATTGATGTGCATTGACATGATTTATTTATGCACTTGACTTGCGCTTTCATTTAAATTGATTGTGATTGATAGGAATAGTCTTCCAATCTGCATGAAACCCTGAATCAAACCTATCTCACCCAAAATTGCGCCTGCATGAAATCTTAAATAGGAAAATCACTCGCGTTAGGTACCGAAAGGGCGTTGGTAATGACACCGACGTAACCAAGTCCCCGAACCTAAAATCTCTGGTTCCGCAGAATTGATCGATCTCTCCCAATCGGTCAGTAAGGTTTCCGGTCTACCCTCCAAGAAAGACCGATGGCGACTCCAAATGCATGCACAAATTGCACATGCCACCACGACCACACTAAGGTCAAAAGTGATCGACTCTTATCGTCGAACCCTCAAAAGACACTCCCGCCGCGATTTGGTATGGGCCTGGGAGGGCCCGCGCCGATCCAAAGCCCGCGATCGGTAATCCTTTAGCCGCGTCCGTTGATTTCCGGACGGGTCGTGACAGCTGGCGACTCCACTGGGGACATTGTTCTAGAACACTTGGTTCTAGACCTCGAGTGGACTTAGGCCGTAATTAAAACGTTGAGTGATTTTTCTAACCCTGCAGGCGCTCTTGAAGGTGAGGTAAGTCCGCTCACGATAGGTGTTATATGTTTTTGCAGATCGGAGTGATAAGGGGTGTAGTCTGTGATTAACATTGTCTTATGCAGGATGGGCGTAGGAATGTATGTTATATGGATGATTTGAAGCGCTGATTGATATATAAATTGTTGTGCATGGTTCACTGCATATTTGAGGATCACGACACTTTGCACAAAGCGCCCAAACCCAGGCCGCGAAATCACCTTTTCAGGTAGCCATAGATTAGGGATCGATATGCAACGCCCTAGCGTGGATTGCGCTGGGGTCGACCATATTCGATCCCACTCACTATCCAAGTCGAGACTTTTATCCATTTGTTGTGGATTGCGCTCATGGACGAATTTATCGACTCGGATAGAGGGAAGCCTCTAGGTTCCTCACCTAAGCCCCTTTAATTTTTAGAGTCAAGCCTCACTTGTCTCATGCGCATGTATATGGATGGTTGGTATACCTAAAACCAAAAAAAATCATTGGGTAGCTTTCATGGTAAGGTCCTGCCATTTCTATTTAAATTCACTTGCAGCCTTTCATTTTGCACAATATGCTGCATTCATCAAATCCGATGGTTGAGTCTAATTCCAATATAGAGTACGCATAGAAGAGATGATCTCTCCAAGTCGGTCCCACATCCCGGACGTATTCAAATATGAGCAACGCGTCATCCGCCATCGGACTGTCGGGACATTCAACGGAGTTTACCCTCTTCGAACTGTCCAAGGAATGGTCCAGTAACCATACCGGAAGTTGAAGGACAGGCGATAACAGCAAATTCAAGACACCTACTGGACATTATCAAAAGGGCACCTGATGAAAATGAAGACCCGAAATAGCCGAACCAAAGACACCCAGCGCCGTCCTCTGAAGACCCGACTTGGGGCATCTCTTTAGGTTCATAAGGGCCACGTTCCGATCGTCCCTTTCCTTTTATCAGGATCATCGAGTCTGTAAGGAACACCCATCTGTGAGTCTCCCATTTATCTTCTACACCGCGAGATTTCTAATTATTGTCTAAGTGTCTTGACATTGGAATGTGACACTGGAATTTCTCTCAACCATTCGGATTTTTCGGTTCAATTGCATGTCTTACCCAGATGAAATTTTCGTTAGAACTCACACTTGGCATGTTTAACCCAAGTACGAGAATCTAACATTCATTTCATAGTGCGCTGGACATGGAATTGAACCGGTCTATAGCATGCATCATTGGTAATCCTTGGTAATTAACTAAAGTCGTCCATGTTTCCTGAATTCAAGAGGAGACATGATATCCAAATTACCTTCGGGAAATCATTTCAATTTGGATGTCCTATCTCTCATCGAATTTAGGACACATTGGAATTGCATTTTTATCTTCTTGGAAATTCCACAGATTTTCTGGGGATTTGCCAAAAGTGATAACCATGGATTACGCTCCTTTTAGTTTTATGTTTTCTCTTGAAAAACATCGATAAGAATTTTTCACATGAGGTTAAGGCTTGTGTAAAAGTCCTTATCTTCGTTAATCACAAGAAAGCATAAAATTGAAAGGATTTATGCTTTACTTCCCTTTTTGACATATTCCTGTCATTCGAACAGGTGATTTCCAGAATCAAAATCCAAAAACTTGTGTGAAGAATCAGTCACAAGTCAAAAGCGCTGGACCACCCCAAAGAGTCAACTGATGAGGGAAGACCAGGGAATTCTCAAGAAAAATAGTCAACTGATGAGGGCATCTTGCCATCCTTCAAGACGTGGAACGGCATGCAATCAAAGGAACCACATGCGGAAGAGAGTTAGCTGTAATCTAATCTCTTTAAATTTGAAAATTTGATGCTTGTGTTTTATTGATCCTCAGGAGTGGTGCTTCAAGAAGATTGAAGCTAGCCGACAACTCGAGCCACTAGGATGGATGTTTGAAGACAGACAAAGGAGTCAACTTCTCACTAAGACGAGATACTGGGGCAAAGCCCACCAAGATGAAAAGGGACAGGAAACTCCAAACAGCAGATATCCCCAAATTGAAAAGAGAATCGTAAAAATTGTGAAGTGGATCAAAACAGTCAACCGGGGCAAATCCCACTCAACTAGGGCAGACGCCACCTAACCGGGGCAGCCGGATCAAGTGTAAAGACGTGTCGTTCCTAATTGATTTTCAATCAGATACTGTCATAATATTTCCTATATTTTCCTCTCAGGTGAAAAACAGGATAAGATGGTCGAAGACCAACGAAGGGGAACTTGCCTCCCCTACAAGATGAAAAGGAATGTGCCTCTATCAGATGTCACCCATTGGGTTTGTAAAGACAAGATGGACCAAATCGGGTTGAACCCCAAGCAGACAGCATGAAGAAAGAGCAACCTAATTAGGATCGGCTCTCCCTAAGCCGAAAAGTTGTATCCGTTCCAAATCGGATTGACTGGTTCACGAGTTGATATGGTTTCTTATTCTCGCAGGTGATGACGAGAATGAACGGGCCCATCGAAAATTTCCAGCATCTTGGATGCCAGAAGTGACCAGAGCGGGGATAGTAAATCCGTAGTCGTTCAATTAAAGCTCCTTATGCAGCAATCAAGTCACTCATTCATTTCATCGTACAGGTGGAGTAAAAGACTGTTAAAGCGTAAGGTGAATGTGACAAGACACAATGAAGAAAATTGTTGCTTGTGAAGTAACACTCCAGGGTGTTGAAGTACTCAGCCACAAGTAAACCCGTGCTTGCTGATGTCAAACAACAGAATGATCGAGGGACGTCATGAAATGATAACAAGGCAAAAGATGCATGAAGAAATCGAAACGTAGCGGCGAAGCTGAAAAGTGTCAAACAAGACGGCATATCAAACGCTGAGATCTTCGAAAGATCGTAGGATCATATCATCTGGCAGCATATCATCTGCTGAGATCTTTGAAAGGTGCGAAGTGCCAAAATCACCTGACACGGAGTGGACCGACTCCAACTGAGCATGAATGCATCAATGTGGCGTGTTCAAACTACCTACAACTAAATCGGCCAGCCCCAGACAAAGCGTCCAGTGGCCGGGGGCAAATCACTCTCTACCCGGAAAGGGTACCAAATGTAGGATGTGCCGAATTCACCATGGGGATACGTAGGGGAAGTCCCTGAAGCAGTTAGCGCCCATGAATCATGATGGAGTGGAGTAATTCACTAAAGATGAAACACACTAAGCCCGTCTAGAGGAGGAAGAGAGCGATGCAGGGCCATTCATTTGGTAAAAGGACGTATCGTTCCAAAATGATTGTTTTCTTGATATGAGAATAATGCCCCCTTCCTTTTCCTCTCAGATGATGATCAAAAGCAGAGGACTCAGGATGCAGTGCTTTCCAATGACAAACAGGGAGTACCCATTTTCATGGCATCTCAGACATGCACTGTGGCTAAATATTTTCAAGAGCATTCTAATGGCTCAATTTATGAACAAAACCTTTGAGGAAACCTGAAGAAGTTTTCCATCATTTAGAAATCTTTGTGAAAAGAACACTCAAAAAGAAAAATTCAAGTTTTGCAGATTGACACATATGATAAAAATGCTTTCTCTGAATAGAGTGAAAAGCACGAACTCATTTTTCGTTGCTGGCACACATAACATGCATCATGCATATCATGCACATATCCTGCATACAGAGAACCCAAAGGGAGAAATGCCGGTTCCCGCAGGATAAATTTCAAGGGTAAATTGTATCGACTCCAATAGTCAATTATACATGCCCTTTACTCATGAGATTTCTCCTTTTCAACAGGGGAACATCGAACATCTCAAATGGCGACTGTGATCGAGAGAATCACCAAACCGCCACATGACAAATCCCCAGATTGTCAGGCTGTCTAGGGACAGAGAAAAAAATAATCGAAGAATCTGGCAATCGAGATAGATGACCAGAATCGACAAAAATTCATGAGAGCGGGCTCCCCCACCTGCTTCGAGGAGCCAAGCCGGGGGCAAATTCTCACGATCCCCCATGAAAGTGCATCGAACCAGGGTTATCAAACCCAGAGATGACAAACACCAAGACAAGCCTCACTGGGGCAAAATACTTGGAAAACATTGCTCCTTCAAATGTTGGAAGGACGAAGTCTCGAAGGGAGTACCTCCTTCCTGAAATTTCAAATGAAGCCAGATAAATCCCAACACCTGTCTCTTCATATGCAGGTGCATGAATGTCTTCAAATCGGATTGAAAATCGTCCAGGAGCATGGGAATGCCAAGGCACGCTGCCAAGATGAACACCGCCCAACGGGGGCAAAGCAGTTGTCGACGTGATTGAGGATCGTCTCGCGAACAACACCCACAAATACAGACGAGATGAAGCAACATCCATCATCCACATCCAATGAGAAGCGTCCGTAATCGACGAACGTAAGACGTCATCATGAATTCCAGGAGAGAAGACATCCCCAAAGAGGATGAGGATTGCAGCAAAATGCAAAATGAAGTTAGCTGGGGCAAGCGGCACCTAGCTACGACAAATCACGCCCAACTGGGGCAAGTAAATCATTTGTGCGCCGGACAAAGAATGACGTTTCTTCTCTGGCAAAATCCATGAACGTAATGACAAAGTCGCCTGCATCAGAAGCAAACCCCAGGATACAAACCTGGGTGGATGGTAACTTGGTATCGTTCTAATTTGATCTCCCAAAGATTCCATGCTTAACATGAGTTTGCTCTCATTCGGCAGAAAATTGGTGGCACCCAAAAGCCACAAAAGAAAGGATCTCGCCCGACGTGGAGGCGTAAAGAAATATCCGTTGCAAGAGGCAAGTCGCCAGGAAATGGAACCCCGCAAAATGGCGTTAGAATACGTCCAAAAGCACAAATTGATCTCATCCGGTTCAAATCCTAGAGAAGGATTTCGTTGCCAAACAAATGGATAGATCATGGCCACGAGCTAGATGGCTGACTTCAACAAGCCTTACATTTGCGTTCAAATGGAGGCGCGAAGCGAGAGTAAAGCAGTATCGTTTCGATTTGTCTTGAATTTCGAAACACGAACTTACACTTAATGTTTATTGTTGACAGGGATTCACCGTCAAGATGGATAGAAAATTGTTGGCACCAGAAAGCTGCAAAATAAAAGAACTCGCCGACAAGGAGGCAAATAGAATTATCGACCTTAGAAGTCAGGACTCCAAGAAATGGTCTTTGATTATAAGACTGAGTGGAGGGGAACTCTGAAGAACGACGTTGGAATGCGTCCGAAAGCTTAAATGGATCTCCTCCGGTGCAGATCCTTGAGAATGATTCATTGCCAACCAGACGGAGGGATCATGGCCACAAGATAGATGGCCAACTTCTGCAAGCCGCACGTTTGTGTTCAAACGGAAACACAAAACAGAATAAGGCGGTGTCGTTCCAATCTATCTTGAATTTTGGAATACAAACTGACACATAATTCCCGTCTTTGACAGGGGCTCGCCATCTAGGCGAAACAGGTTTTCACATCCCATGTATTACCCGTTGGAACCCATGACCAAGGGTAGAATGTATCGTTCCAATTTTTTTTGAAAAATTCATGAACGTACAATAACACGTTTCTTCCGCATTTTCAGGGATCTCCAGCCGCGAGGGACAGGTAAGTATCCCTTTCCCTAATCAATTGAAGATGTTGAATAAAAACATAGGGAAAAAGAAAAGCTTTCAGAATCTAATGTCTAGAAAAGGCATAGAATTCAAACTTCATTGGCATTCATGTTTTAAAACAGGAGGTTGGCCAAACATGAATAAGAACATGCATTGTGCATCATAAAAACCCCTTGATGGGTGAAATTTTTGGAGAAAAAGAAAGATACTTTTCCAATCAAAAGTTGTTCAAAACTTCCAAGATGATGTTTTCTCAAAAGACGAGAGGCGAAGCCTAATCCAAACACGTCCCATATACACTTGAGAGAGAAGTGGAGCGGATCAGATAGCAAAATCTGGACCTACGGAAGTAGGGACCATTCGCAGCAATTACATGGATTGGGACGACGGAGGCATTCGTTTCATATCCCCAAACACTACAGGTGACTATTGACAACCCCTTTGAACAGCGGTTTTCATTTTCAACCCTGTCAAGAACCACCCTACATCGGGGCAAAAAATGGAAGTAAGTCCAGCAGCATCAGGAGAAAATGGTTAGAAATTTTCTTGCTCGAACTAACATCAATCTTTGTGTGTTGTTTATATGGTAATCCAAGTGCCATAGGATGACGAGAAGCATTCATTTCTCTATCCCACACACCATATCCTTTGCATAGCCAAGTTGAGCCTGCAAATTCATTTCATAAACCCGTTGGTGATCATTGCACATTCCAAGACGGATGCATCATCACTTCAGAAACGGAAGAGTTCAAGACTTAGGGTTTGCAAAGAAATCCCTAAGATAATGCTTAAAGTTGTTAGACCTTTGGTCACATATCTAACACGATCTCCCGAAGTTGAGAAAAAGCGGGATTTCAAAAGAAAAAGGAAAAGGAAAAGATGAGGAAAAAGCCCCCAGCATCAAGAAAAAGCAAAGTGCCTGGTAAAAGCAAGGCCGATGCTTGGGTGAACAATTTGTATCAATCCCCCAGTGAAACCTGTTTGAAAAGGGGAGAAGGAAAATTCAGAAGGAGTCAGATTCAAAAGACTACTCCTCAAACAGTGTCAAGCGTGGAGCAAAGACGCAAACAGAGTTGTCAGCCTCTTAAGGCAGCCAGACACGCTCTCATAAAAATTTGTGCATACCTCAGAAATGGTCGTGCACCCCAAAAATTGAAGATGCAGAATGGAAAAGACAGGTGGCAAATTTGCAATGATCAACAATGTCAATCCCTTCACAAATTCTGGGCAAAAAATAAGCCTTTTTCGGTCCCCCAATCCTACCAATATTACAACCCTGAAACAGTCTTCTCTGATTAAGACACTTGGGTTAACATATAGCTTAGCTCGAAGAGGTACGAGCAAGACTATTTCTTTCTCATCTTGCAGGGTTCTTGACTTGTAAACTCGGAGCAGATGGTGAAGACTTTCATTCAACGGCCTCGACTCCAAAGCGGGTCCCCCTTGAAAACCAATAACCAAGCCCAACATTACGGTCCCGTGGAAGACCTCCCGACCGATCAAAATGTATGCGCTGCGAATGAGCCTAAAACCTAGGCACAGGTTAGTAGGGAATTGAGTGCATCCCCTATTAAAATCGTTACCTCAAAACAGGTGAGAAGACCTCCTCGTCGAGAAATATTCCAATTGATGTTTTGAACAAACTCTTCTTGGAATTTTCAAATTATTTGATCCAGATTTTCCGTGCAAGGGATTTGTGATCACATTTGCATGTTGCAAGAATGCTTTGGAAGACCTCCAGCATCAAAATGCACATTTCATGATTAAACTAAAGTCATACGGCTTCGGCAAGTGGCCAGCCATCGTCTTCCCAGAGATTACTAACATTTTCCTGGCGAAGAAAAATCTTTCAGGCTCAAAATTCTGCAGGATACCTGGAGAACCCAGCTCCCAGAATGTCGCCTCAACACTCAAGGTAGAAACCGCCTGAAGGGTCAACCAAAGGTAGAAACCGCCTTAAGGGTCAAATGAAGGTAGAAACCGCCTGAAGGGTCAACCAAAGGTAGAAACCGCCTGAAGGGTCAAATAAGGTAGAAACCGCCTGAAGGGTCAAATGAAGGTAGAAACCGCCTTAGGGGTCAAATGAAGGTAGAAACCGCCTGAAGGGTCAATCGATGGTAGAAACCACACCATGGGTATCTTTTCAAAAAAGGGGAAGGAAGAACCCTTTCACAAAAAATCATCAAAAACAATCCCGTCGGACGTGGAAAACCTCCGTCTTGGGAATCTTTTTCAAAAATAGGCAATCCCATCGGACGTGGAAAACCTCCGACTCGGGACCCCTTTTCAAAAGATCAAACACTCCCACTGGACGTGGAAAACCTCCGTGTTGGGAACTCCTTTTGAGAAACAAACCATCCCAGCGGACGTGGAAAACCTCCGACTTGGGACCCCTTTTGAGAAACAAACCATCCCAGCGGATGTGGAAAACCTCCGACTTGGGACCCCTTTTGAGAACCAAACCATCCCATCGGACGTAGAAAACCTCCGTGTTGGGAACTCCTTTTGAGAAACAAACCATCCCAGCGGACGTGGAAAACCTCCGACTTGGGACCCCTTTTCAAGAGAACCAAACAATCCCATTGGACGTGGAAAACCTCCAATTCGGGAACCCATTTCAAAAATCAGGAAATCCCACCGGACGTAGAAAACCTCCGACTTGGGAACCATTTGAAGACCAAACAATCCCAGCGGACGTGGAAAACCTCCGTCTCGGGAATCTTTTTCAAGAACCGAGCGATCCCATCGGACATAGAAAACCTCCGTGTTGGGAACCCCATTTCAAAAACCAAACAATCCCAGCGGACGTGGAAAACCTCCGACTTGGGACCTCTTTTCAAGGAAATCAAACAATCCCGTCGGACGTGGAAAACCTCCGTCTTGGGAATCTTTTTCAAAAATAGGTAATCCCATCGGACGTGGAAAACCTCCGTTTTGGGAACCCTTTCAAAAATCAGAAAATCCTATTGGACTTGGAGAACCCTTGTCCTGGGAACCTTTTCAAAAGATCAAACTGTCCCGCCGAACGTAGAAAACCTCCGACTCGGGACTCCTTCTCAGAAAAACAGGTAATCCCATCGGACGTGGAAAACCTCCGTTTTGGGAACCCTTTCAAAAATCAGAAAATCCTATTGGACTTGGAGAACCCTTGTCCTGGGAACCTTTTCAAAAGATCAAACTGTCTCGCCGGACATAGAAAACCTCCGACTCGGGACTCCATTTCAAAAATCAGGTAATCCCATCGGACGTGGAAAACCTCCGTTTTGGGAACCCTTTCAAAAATCAGGAAATCCCGCTGGACTTGGAGAACCCTTGTCCTGGGAACCTTTTCAAAAGATCAAACTGTCTCGCCGGACGTAGCAAACCTCCGACTGAGAAATCTCCTCTGGCCCCGCTAGTCAGCGCCATGGGATCCCCTTTCAAACCAAAAATATCCCCTCTGTCACCGCTAGTCAGCGTCATGGGATCCCTAAAACATGGGGTGCTCGATAAATCTTTCCGTGAGTGTTTCCTGTCAGTAGCCGGGAAAGGTTTTCGAGGAATAAAGCCTGGGATAGTGTGTCAGAAGCTACGAGGGCCTATAAAAAAAAAAAAAAAAAAAACCTCCTCAGACTCCGCGCGCGCAACATTCAACAGGCAGGTAAACGTCAGGTAAGCCTCTCTCGCTCCGGCCCATGTTCTAATTGTCAGAGTAAACCGGTGATTAATTTGGGCATTCATCAAAAGACTTGAGGGTCCGATGTCATAGCATTTCTTTTCCTCAGTTGAGTCGGTTAATATTCGGGTGTCATTTTATCTTTGAAAGCAACCTCTGACGAGCTCACTCTCAAAGAGGGGCAGCTGTTGACACCTGATTTTTGACCATCCGTTATTATAGTTTTTTTTTTATTATTTCTAAAATTAATTAAAAATAGCAAAAAAGGTCAAAAAATTGCAAAATCAACTTTGGAAGCCTTAGCCTAGCCTTAGGAACCAATTTTGGACAAAAAATATTTTTTTTGAAATTTTTAATATTTTTTGGAATTTATTTAATTATTAAAATACCCAAAAAATCAGGAAAAATACCATTCTTGGTCAGAAAATTACACAAAAATATTCAGAAATTTTATTTTAATTCTCTATTTAATATTTTAACTTTTTATTAGGGAAATTTGGCCTGGTTCATGGGGTTCCTTCACAAACCTAATCCCGAACCGGGCCTAAAAAAATCCTTTTCGAGTCATTTAATTTTCAATTCTCGGTTTCTATAAGCTATGACATTGGAATCTAAAGTATTGAAATGCAATTAGGTCAATTTGCCCTCCAATTTGATCAATTTTAACCAAAAGGGCTTAATTGCACAAATTTTATTCAATTTAGTCCCCGGTTTTACAATTCTTGAAATTAAATTTCACACGGGCACACCCATTGAAATTAAACACCTCTACCCTATAGTTTTCATCATGAGGAATCCATTGGTGGGCTCATTTTTGATTAATTCGATCGTTTGGCCCCTCAATTTGGCGAAATTCATTTTCGGATCCTAGGGACAATTTGGGGTTTTCATAAAATTTCAATCAATTGGTTCACGAAAATACCCTTATTTGATAGAAAATGTGTCAGGGAGTCCGATTATGCCATCAATTTCATGAAAATAGGTCAATTTGGGTATTTGGTCGAACCGGGCCGGTCGGGTCAGATCCGACCCGACCCGGTCCGACCGGGTCTGCAACTAAGTTGCAGACCCGTTGCACGCCAAGCATGGGCAGAAACAGAGGAGCATCGGGCGTGCGTTTGGGCTTAAAAAAAAGGGAAAGCGAGCACGAGGAGAGGTCGGCAGAGGATATTCGTCCTTGGCAGAAGTGGGGGACGTGCCGAGGCGGGCGGTCGGCCACGAAAACCGGCAAGATTCCCGTTTAAAACCACGCTCGGCCAAGGGAAGAGGGGGATTTTTTTTCTTGGCAAAGACCGGACTGGAGGAGCTTCCCCGGACCTTCAGCAACCTGCACAGATCATCAAGGAAGCATTGGTGGCCGTCGGCGAGCTTCGAATAGGTCGGTATCTCCCTCGACCTCCATCTTTCTCTGTGCATACCACGTGTTTGATGAAAGGCCCGAATGAGTCTCGAATGTTTTGGCTCTCGGTCGAGCTCGACCCGAGCTCTATTTGCGCGGTTCTAATCTTTAAACTACACTAGAACTATCCCTAAACATCGTGTGAACTTTATTTTGCATTGAACACCACTAAAACCGAGAGCCGGAGCTCGCCGGATTATACCCGAGCCGAGGGCTTACATCGGCGAAGCCGGCGGCCGTAGACCATCAAGGGACCCGAGGTAAGCTTCCTAACCTCCTTTAGATGATTTATGAACAAGTGGAATCAAGCTTGGACCCCAAAATTTTTCTGTGAAAATCGTCGCCGGCGCCGGGATCATGGAGGTCCGGTTCGGCCTTCTTTGACGTGTTCACGGCCGTTTTATTTGTTGTATGTTGATGCTGGTAGCCTAGGGAGTAGAATGCTCAAAAAAGGGGCAAAAAATCTGAGGTTTCAGGGCTGGTTCGCGTTTTCCGGCGAAGATTCCGGCGACTTCGCCGGAATAATCACTATTCCGGCGAAGCGCCGGTCATCTTCCCCGGCGAGCTGGTCCGGTCAACGGTCAACTTGCTGACGTGGCCTGCCACGTGGGCAGCCACGTCAGCGTGTGGGACCGGGCCGGGCTTAATAAAAACGGACGGTCCGGATCGCGACACGTGTCGCGATCCTGGAGTTTTGCAAAATTAAATAAATGATTTTCGGATAATTAAATAAATTCGATCCGATGGCCAAGAATGTGCCAAGTGGCCTTCTGTGGAGCGTCCGATCTTGTCCAAGATCAGACGCACCACAATCGAACACGTGGCGTAGTTCTGATCGTCCGATCCGGTAGGTTTTCTAAAAAATGAAAATAATTAATTTTTGATCCGACGGCTATTATTGAGCCACGTGGCTCTCTTTGGGTCGCTCGATCTAGTGGAAGATCGGACGCACGAGACGAAGCCACGTGGCACAACGTGGACCGTCCGATCCGGGGAATTTTCTGATAATTAAATAAAATACATAAAAAATCAAAAAAATTGTAAAAAATAGAAAAATGTTTTAAAAAATAAAACGGTGTCGTTTTAGGCCGGTGTCGACCCCTAGGGTCGGGCCGGGCGCCCGAGAGGCGTGGGCCGGGTTTGACCCGGCCCGGAAAATATTTTTAAATATTTTAAAAAATTCAAAAAATAATAAAATAATCAAAAAATCAATAAAAAATAGAAAATCATAAAAATTCAAAAAATTCGGAAAATTCAGAAAAATTCTAAAAAATTCCAAAAAATAGGAAATGGCCACATTTAACTGGCCATGACCTGTTCCGGGTCTTTCGACCCCCGGTCTTTTCAAAAATGACGGTTTTGCCCTTCCGGCAAACCGTCTTCCAAAAAATTCTAAAAAATCCAGGAAAATCCCAAAAAATAAGAAATGGCCACAAACAACTGGCCAAGTCTCATCTCGGGTGTTTTAAACCCCGACCCTTCTTAAAATGACGATTTCGCCCTTCGGGCGAATCGTCTTCCAAAAGTTGAAGAAAAGTCAAGAAATTCCAAAAAAAAATTCTCAAAAATGGGAAATGGCCACAATCAACTGGCCATGGAATATTTTGGGTAATTCGGTATCCAAACCTTCCAAAAAATGACAATTCTGCCCTTCGGGCTAATTGTCCCCGAATCTTCCCATTTTACCCCTAGCCCTAAATCACATCTTCCCTAAGCCTTTATGGCTATACTAGGAGGCCAATGATTGAAATTGATGTGCATTGACATGATTTATTTATGCACTTGACTTGCGCTTTCATTTAAATTGATTGTGATTGATAGGAATAGTCTTCCAATCTGCATGAAACCCTGAATCAAACCTATCTCACCCAAAATTGCGCCTGCATGAAATCTTAAATAGGAAAATCACTCGCGTTAGGTACCGAAAGGGCGTTGGTAATGACACCGACGTAACCAAGTCCCCGAACCTAAAATCTCTGGTTCCGCAGAACTGATCGATCTCTCCCAATCGGTCAGTAAGGTTTCCGGTCTACCCTCCAAGAAAGACCGGTGGCGACTCCAAATGCATGCACAAATTGCACATGCCACCACGACCACACTAAGGTCGAAAGCGATCGACTCTTATCGTCGAACCCTCAAAAGACACTCCCGCCGCGATTTGGTATGGGCCTGGGAGGGCCCGCGCCGATCCAAAGCCCGCGATCGGTAATCCATTAGCCGCGTCCGTTGATTTCCGGACGGGTCGCGACACTCTTCACGACGACTCGCGTCGAAAGTAGCACTTCCCTCCTCGGCGATGGGCAACGACTCTCGACGATGCGGAAGGGGATATTCGCGAGCAGTTTGTAGGGACGACGACGAAGACTTGCCGGAGAGGATAAGTATGTCCTCCATGGTGTACTCCCTCTGCCAATTTGCGAGCAACCTAAATTTCTTCGGTCCAATCTGCAGAAAGCAATATTCTTTATGTCTTTCTACGTCAATGTCCAAATATTGTCTAATCCTCATATTGAGTGTGTGACATCTACGTTTGTATGCAGAAAATAACAATTTCGAGGATCACAGAAATGATATAACATTCAATGGACTTTGGGAAAAAGAAATCCAAATGCAAATCCTTTTCTCCAACAGGAACAAGTGATGGCTATACGAAACCATGATCGTACTTCAAAATTTTTTTTTTGGTCGAAATGAACATACTTCACTGATAGACACGAATCTAAACAATGCAGTATGAAGTCATGATCATGCAATAATAGAAGCGAGTACATTCCACAAAAATAGGAGCATTGGATCAGTTACCACTCCAGTTTCATGGTTAACACATGTCATGTTGATGCGTGAATGAAAACGAACACTGGGTGGCTTTTCTGGGTAATCTTTGTCACAGAACAGCTTCAACTGGTAGATACGACCTTCATGTATAGTCTGAAAAAAAAAAGGAGCAAAATATGCAACAGTAAGCAATCTACACTAGACAATATCAACATAAACAGAAACAAACATAATACTTTGACCGATGATATCAAAACTAAGTCCAAAATGAAGCCACCTCTGATTGGACAGATGAGGACTTTGAATTTCTTCGTAAAATGAAGCAGCCCTGTGTTTGTGATTGATCTGCGTCTCTTGGTATGAAGTCATGGTTCGCAAGAGGTGGAGAGAGTGCATGAGGTAGCCCCGCTCCATATGACATCCAAAATATTCACAACCACAACTTTATCTCAAAATTCATGCCAACCATCAAAAAACAAAAAACCAAATGTCATGGAATCTCATCCATGTGATGATCCCTTGCCATTTTATTGGCAATATGCTTCCCAAGAATGTTCATTTCGTTTCCCTCCTCAGTCGATAAAACGTATGTAACCTCATCATGTGCAAGTTCACACACATACTCCGGATTTCCATATTCGAAAAAATTCATATCCCTCCTGTCTTGATCACTGATGTAATTATGAATAGTACAACATGCTATTACAATATGTGCTTGCTTTCTAATTGAAACTAGAGGCATATGTCTCAAAACAAAGAAGCGGATCTTCAAAGCTGCAAAGGTCTCTCAATGATATTCCTTAGTGAAGACTGCCTATAGTTGAACAACTCTCTTGCTGTTGTTGGTCTCACATTTCTTCTGAAATCATTTAGATGATACAGTTCGCCTTTAAAAGATGTTTAAAATCCTGAAGATGATGCATACCCAGAATATACCACATAGTGTTTGCCTATAAATAAGCATTCTTAGATTTATCATGATAGTGGCAACATCATAAAGACGATTTCTCATTTTAGAATGTACAAATACCTAGAGGTGGTCGAGGAAATTGTAGTTCAAGAGTCTCAAGTGTTGCCGATAGTTATCCGATCTTTTCCAACCAGCATACACAAATGTAAATTTCATATCAAAAGAACACATACACATCACGTTCTGAGTGGTAATTCCCTTTCTACCTTTGAATTGAATTTGTTGCGCAATAGGTACGGAAGCCTGAATATGGGTGCCATCAATAACGCCTACGCACCCCTGCCACAGTTATAAAAGACTAGCATCATACAAGATTACCAATAAAGAACCAAAATATTTGTGCAAATATGAAAATCTTACTTTGAAGTAAGCTTCATGCTTATGATCCAAAAGAATCTCATGTGGGACAACATCAAAAGTAGGTGGTATGATAACCTCCCTTGACAATTTTCGAACTGATTTCAATACGAAGTTAAAATACTTACTGATAGTCTGTCCGAAATGTTGGAATCTCTCACACAAAGCTCTATTCGAGTTCTTGTGACAAATCATACTTAAGAAAATCCCAACCTGTTCATCTATTTTCAGATATCGACTATCTTGTAGCCAACCTCTTGCCTCCAGCAAACCACACAGGTTAAGAAATATATGTCTCTCCATACCAAATGATTCATATGCTCTATTCGAATGTCCACAAAGAACCTCTCTCATCCATTCAGGTCCCGACAGAATGCTATCCCTTATAGGTTCTCGGGTGTGCATGGACCTATGCAACTCAGCAAGATACAATCATGCCATAAGTAAAAAATCATCATCATCATCATCATAAAAGTCTTGATCATCTAATGGAATTCCTTAACTGAAGTTACTTCATCACTTACCCCCTCCATATCACCTAAAAAATGAAAGGCATGAACCGATTAGCTCCCTTATGACAACATAAGCAATCACATGAAAGTAGAAGGTGAAAACAAAAAGTAAATATGGAAACCATAACATATCCACTGATAAATAAGGAATCTAAATAATAATAAGTGCATAACTAGCAATCCAAAGTAATCAACATCAGTCACAATATAATCATAGTCGCATAATAAAAACAAAGCCAAAATATCTTAAATACATAGGTCTTCAATGAAATGAAGCCATCCAAAAACTCATAGCATATGTGAACATCTACTTAAATAGAATTAAGAAGTGTAAGTCTCCATTCGGGTTCTGTTAAGACAAAAGCCTCTCTCCAAGCTTCATTCATGCAAGCATGGTTCACTGCTTTGGTGTAAAGACTTGGGTCCATCTCAGGCATGTCTTTCAGGATGACAATCACGGCTCCCATAGAGTAAGGGTCTGCAGGTTGGGGGGCTTGCGAGGTGACAGAGGTACGTGATGATTCACTCATCTTCATTTTGACGGCTTCTTGAATGACTTTACAAGTGCTAGCAAAATCATATCCAGTGCTCTTTCTCATTCTCTTGGAATTTGGAGTCCTATCCAACCTGTGCTTCTCACGAGCTGGGATAGCCGTCGGTTCATTATCCAACCCCTCTCCAGTTTCATATTCATTACCCGACCCCTCTCTAACATGTGGATCTCGTGACCCTAATTCCTCATCACCATCATTTTCACCAGAAACACCATTGTCATCGTCAGCTGATGACACCAACTCCTGCACATTTCTTGTTTTATACTCTCCATTTGCATATGTATCCCCAAACAAAATACAAAGCTGTGGATACAAAGGAAATGGAATTTGGCCCATTTTGAATTAGCCTGCGCCATTTTCATAAGAACATACATAAGCAATATTATTAAAGTACGCTTAGAAATAAAGAACCAAAAGACCAAGTAAGGTTATACCTTGATATGAGAGCCCCAAACAGTTTCATCCTCCACGACAACCTTTTTGATTATATTATCCCATTCAAATCCCGATTGGCTAAGAAGCTTCTTAAAACAATTGCATTCCTCCTTCAGTTTGAAAGTTTTGTTCTTGAACTGAGCTAGAGTATACTCTCGTCCTGTTTGTTTGTTAAACTCTCGCTGAATGTTATTCCACCTTGCTTTGTTGAAGATATTGGTAGCTCGATTTCCCTTTTTAACCTCGTCTACCATGACACTTACAAACAATTGGGTCAATTGGTCGGTCCACTTTGCATTGACCGTCTCTTTGTGGGTTGCCATTTAATCTAAATTGATTGAGTATAAGATGATGCAACTCATTAATTCAATTACAACATTCCTCAAATTCATAAACAAATCATGGCAAGGGAGGGGGGTTACCAGCTGTTTATCGGCAAATCTAAGTCAAAACAGTCTTGATAACTGTTTCCTGGTGCAAGTGGAACAACCTTTGCATACCTATGATTACCAAAGAGTCTGATATGATCAGTTAAAGCAAAATTGCAACGACTAAGGACAAAAAAGTAAACAATTGAATTTGATGCAAGAAGTGAATGCCACATCACGGGCTTAAGGGAAAGCTTTAACCCGCTTAGATTTCTCCAGATTGTACCAATCACTAACAATCATAGAAGAGGCACATAACCACTGAGAGGGAAAAAGATGAGAATAGCAACCATATTCATGAGATACATCATTTAGAAATGTGTCCATCTAGAGAGAGAGAGAGAGAGAGAGAGAGAGAGAGAGAGAGAGAGAGAGAGAGAGAGAGAGAGAGAGAGAGCCTTCACTAAAAAAATTATCTCAGAGGAAAAAGTAACGTGAAATTTGATACTAAAAGCTCATTGACAAATTTGAACTTAAACTCATCAACATCAAAATCTTAAAAGCAGGAGAAACATGTGTGTCCTTGAGTGCCTACAGCCTCTATAAGGAAAAATAAATAAATAGGATCAATCAGCTTGAACATATACAGAAAAGATAAAGTAAAATTACAAAACGTAGCCTTTAAGTACATAACTATGATGGTGCTCCGACCTTTAAATAGATAACTCTTTAAGTTTTCAATTTAAGGAAGTCTAGTGAACTGAGCAATTAGCCAAGTGGCTTGTGTCTGGCTCGCAGAACAGAAATCTTACCCAATATTTAGGCCTCAAGTTCTGAAAATTAAGGTTGGTTACACAGTGGAAGGGATACATACAAAGTAACAAAGGCTCCAAACACTAGAGAAGCAAACAAGTTTATACTTCTATTATCTAGATGGCAAAGTAGGAAAAATGACAACAAATACTGCCATTATGTGCCACATATTTCAGCAGCACACAACGGTCGTAGACTCCCTCCAACTCTACCAAGACGACATGAAAAATTGTCATTTGATCGATGGCAAGAAAACATTGACCTTAAGTGTATCTTTCCATTCATTCAGTAATTTTACAGCACCAAAAAGCATGGTAGTATGGGAGTCATGTTTGCAAGCATGCATTTTTCCATCAATTATGCTATTATGCTCCCATTCAACAAGTTCTTACACCCCCAACAATCGACCAACCCTTTAAGCATATCCATAGATACACAAAAGCAGCTTAAGGAAAACGTATAATATTTGATGGCACATGAGATCACCAAATCCCTTTCTTTTTGTAACCTAGCTTGGATTTAATCAACGACTAATGGAAACCCTAAAATCAAATTCAAGATAAAATCAACACAAATGCGAGGGAGAAAACCTTAACCTCCAATAGATTTGAGTTAGGGATCAGTGTGTACTGCAGATTGAGGTCGAGCTTCACGATTGGTCACTTGTACAAAGAGAGAGCGAAGTGGGAGATTTCACAGTCGGCCACCTGTATAGAGATGGACAGAAGTGCGAGATTCAAACGAGCGAAGAGAGAGCTTCGCTTTGTCGAGCATCGCAGGAGTGGACACACCTTTTCTTCGCACAGAGGACAGATGAGCAAAACACAACCGAAGATAGAGAGAGAGAGAGAGAGAGAGAGAGAGAGAGAGATATATATATATATATATATATATATGAAAAGGACAGACCTTCGCTTTGGGAGATTCTCAGACGAGCGAAGTGTTGACCTTCGCAGACGAGCAAAGAGAGAGCTTCGTTTTGTTGAGCATCGCGTGAGTGCGGGATTCGACGCTTTGCACAGAGGAAGACGAGAGAGAGAGAGAGAGAGAGAGAGAGAGAGAGAGAGAGAGAGAGAGAGAGAGAGAGAGAGAGAGAGAGAGAGAGAGAGAGAGAGAGAATATGAGAGATATAAAGGAAAGGACAGATCGCTTCCCAGAGAATGGCTTCTGATTGAGAAGCTACTTTTTTAACTTCTCAAAATTCCTCAAAGAATGACTTCTCAAGAAAAAAGTAGTTTCAGAAGTAAAAATATACAATTACGAAACAAACGAATTGCTGCTTCAGAAATTGCGTTACCAAACGGATTTATGCTCTATAAGTGTTACCATGCGCACCTCAAAAAGACACTTCAAAGTTGAAAAGAGGACAGGAAAATTTTAAGCGGGATTTGAAATGCGCACATTTATTGTGCTCAGTACTTTTTTAGGCGTCAGCTAGCCAGAAGAGAGAGAAATAAATAGTTTTTTTTTTCTTTTTCATATGATCCGTGTCATGCGACATATGTCTCCCTTTAAATGGAGCCCACTAAGCTCGCGTGCGCCACGTAAGCCAATGACCTGGTGGTTTCTAACCATTGAATAATTTCTCCTCTGATCCCTTTTGCCTAAATCGATTTTCTGCCAAATCAATCATCACAAAAGGCTCATGTAAATCGAGAAAAGTACACTTTTAGTGCAAAAAATTATGTACGGAGATCGCTTTAGTGCCAAAAATTTCAAACAGATCACTTTAGTACCAAGTCGGAGATAAAAATAGAGCTGACAATATGGGTCAAAGACCCATACTTTGTATAAAATGGGTCATATATGGATCATTAACTTTTAAAGGGCTCACTAAAAATGGGTATAAAAGGTTGAAGTAAAATTGAATGGGTCAATAATGAGTCACACACTTAAACCTATTTTCGACCCATATTAGACCCATTTTCAACATGTAAGAACACGTTCCTTGAACAAGTTGCAAATGGTCCCGGTCTTTGTTCGTCCTCCTACGTGATATCCACTAATCAATGTATTGAAACTAAAGATCTTAGGGGCCTAACCCCGCTTTGGCATTTCATCAAGTAATAACCGCGCAAACTTAGCTTTACCCACTTTGTGTACAAACTAGGCATCACGAACTGACATTTCCTTTCAACATCACCAACAAATTCAGCAGACCAGGCATCCTCAAATTTGACGAGGTTTCATAGAGAGAGACGGTCAGACCTTTCTTAGAGGAAATTGAAGCAGTAAGAAGACGACAACGACTAGACGAAGGCAAAGGCTTTAGGCGACGAGCGAAGGCACCAGGGGAAAGGCGAAGGCGTCAAACGAAAAGGAGGTCAACGATTTGGGCATCGGGCAACTGGACAAAGGCAAATGCGTTGGGGGATGGACAAAGAGTTAGGGGTGAAGATCGATTTACAGGGGCAAAAGTATACTTTTAGTGCCAAAAGTTGTGTACGGAGATCACTTTAGTACCAAAAGTTTCAGATGTATCACTTTAGTATGTGACTTTGAGGCTAATGTGTTCATTCACAGTACTTTTGATAAACAGCTTGTGTAAGGAGAGCAAGATAGAGGATGCTTATTTCGTTGAAGGAAATATCAAAGAGGTATTGTTCCAAATGGTGCTATTTTCACTAACTTAGCGACCTGATTCTATGGTTCCCCTCGAGCTTCCTTTTGCTGGAGAAATGGAACTATTGTCACATATTATGAACATCATCAACACCTTTATCTTAAATTAATTGGGGTCAGTGGTTAATGAATTCCAAAGATACATAAAATAAAAGAAAACCGATTGAGGGAAAATAAATAAATATGTAAAAATAAATAAACAAAGATAAATAAATATATATATTTATATCTGTCCATTCACAATACTAATAGCTTTCCTCTACTCTGTCCTAAGACAAACCGTATACCAATCTATTTCTCACTCCATTAAATCTTATTTTACTATTTTCCCCCACGTAAGTTTCGGCCGACCTCTTCCTTTCTTTGTGTTATGCTCTCGGTAGCAGACTTCTGTTTTTACTGGAACATCTAGGGATATTAGAAGAATATGCTTAAACCATCTCAATTTATGTTCTCTCATTTTTTCTACCATCGGTTTTACTCCAACTTTTCATCGAATATCTTCATTACTTATCTTATCCATCCTTGTATGGTCACACATCCACCTTAACATCCTCATTTCCTCTACTCCCATTTTATGCTCATGTTGTCTCTGTGCTAGCCAACATTTAGCTCCGTTATAGCATGGCAGGTCTTACTGCTATTTTATAAAATTTTCCTTTTAACCTAAGAGAAATATTGACTTTTACCGAAGATAATTCATTATTCGTTGTTTAGCTGATTTAGTGCTAATAATTGTGTTGTAGATATTATATGTCCTATTGAATGGGATGCGAAATGGGTGATAATTATATGCCTTGTTGTGATGCAGTGATTTTAGACTCGATTGCTCATATGAGGTGCATTATGGAATTGTGCGTCAGGCAATGTAGATATGTAATGAGCTACTGCTTTTAAACTCCTTTACAGGTTAGGGATACTCTGACTGGTGTTGATTCTAAAAGCATAAATAATAGTTCTGCTTCAATTATCGCAATTGATTAAGACATTGGCAAATTCGTCGCAATCGATGACATTAGTCCGCTCTAATCAACGATAATACATATCTGTTTTGCTATTGTGGCCTAAAATATCCTCCACAAATAGCAAAGACGAAGGAGAACCGAGGAAGAAGATATCACGGCTGTTTGATGGACCCTGAAGCTAGAGCTCTTAGGCAAAATTGAATTGTGTCAAACAAGATGCGAGAAGCAAAAAAAAAAAAAAAAATGCAAAATTGAAGACAATGTTGGTTGTGCCGTTCTTGTAAACATGCTATTTGGAAATTTGAAGATGAATGATCTAAACTTCCTGTAAGGGGTGTTAATACCGATTCTGTTATGTAATCTGTTCTAATAAATTTTTGGAGTATGAACATGAATGAAGTGAAAGTTCTTCGCAATCTATTGTTTCATATCCAATATGTTTCTCAACTTTAACACCATAGACATATCATTCGAGCTATTATGACAAATGAAGTGCGATATGAGAGCAAAAGCAATGCAATCTCACTACTTCATGAACAACCAGTCACAAACCAATTCCATTGCAATTAGAGAGGGTTCCCAACTGCTATGCTGACAGCCATCTAAGACAGGTCAAAAAGTTACATCAACACAGCTTCACTGAACCAATCACCACAAAAAAAAAACCCCATAACATGTTAACACTAAGACCACCCCCACATCCCGTCACTTCAGCTTCTTCAAGCAACTTCTGGCACTTACATCTTTGATCGTAGGATTCTTATTGGATAATGATGTGGGGTCCACGGGGGTTACGGTGTGCGCCCATGCGGGCAACCACACCCCCCTTGGCGGTTATCCATGATTAAACGTGAAGAATCACGTTGGTTGGATAGACGTAAAAGAGACGACGTCTTCCTCTACGCATTATCAGTTGAACCCTCTTTGTCTGTCGCTCTCAGAATACTAAAAACTGAGAACGCTCCTCCATACCTCTGATCGCTCGTTGATTTGGGATTGACGCGAGAGGAACTCCAAGAACGCAAATGGCATTTAATCTGTGACAATTAAGGTATGTCCTCGTGATATATTTTGACGATCAGTGATTCAAGTGTGACGATTGGGCATACTTCCTCAATTTATAGATTAGGGTTTTGAACCCAACATTGGTATCAGAGCCGTGTTACTTGATTCCTGATTTTTTTTTGTTAATTTCGCATGATTAGCTCTAATTGCGTATACTGTTCATGCATGATATTTTGAGTTTGGATTGTCCAAAATGAGTTTTGAACATATCATTAGAACGGGATCGTCGAGACGATTATTTTGAGTGGTCGCCGGCCCCGAGAGGACGTCGGAAACGTCCGCACGCGCGACACGCGCCGCGGCGGGCGGAGTCCCTCGAGACCGAATTAGTTCATCACTTTTTTAGCTATTTTTTGTTTGTAAAAATTGAAGTGTGAATATACCATCCTGTTCGTCTCGAAGAGACGAAAATTTTGAGGGGTAGACGGTCGCCGGAGGAGGCCGGACGGCCGCTCACGCGCCGGCAGGGGCGAAAACCGTCGCCCCCACGCGCCACGTGCCGGGCACGTGACGGCCGCGCGGGCCGCGCCACGTGCAACGCACGTGGAGCTCGGCCCGCGCGTCTAATGGGCCCGGTCCAGTCCATTTCGAAGCCCGTTTTGTAATTTTTTTTAAAAAAAAGGAAAAGCCCGGCCCGTTTTAATTTCAAGCCCGAACCGGATTAGCTCCGGATCTGACCCGACCCGGTTTGACTCGTTGACCAGACCCATTGATTGTTGACCATTGACCGTTGACTGTTGACTTTGACCGTTGACTGTAGACTTTGACCGTTGACCTTGACCGTTGACTTTGACCGTTGACCCCCAAAAAAAAAGGTATTTCAATCTTATGGTTTGTATGTTGTCTTGAATTTATTTGTCCTTAATTACGATTTGTTCGTAAATATTGTATGATTGATGGATTTTAGTAATCCACTTTGTTCTGCATTCGTTGCAGGAACAATGTCATTATGGCCAGGACCTAAAGACATATGGGCAAGACGAAGTTCATTAACGCCAATAAGGCCGAGACAACATGAACAAATACAAATTCTTCACGAGAAGATTGAACGACTTCGTAATTACAGATGGGATAATGTATGCGACATTATAACCCATGTGATAGCGGTCAACAAAATGATCAATGAGACCATTTGGGCTGGTCGAGTAATGTCTTCGGAAGATGCATTTTATGCACTAAGGGATTCTATACCTGAAAAGTGGCATGGATTGATGAATCAGATTTGGTGGCTTAATGACATGTATACCTACAAGAAATTTGTGTTACATTTCATACACAAGTTTGTTAGGGTTGGGGCGACCAAGACATCATCACTAGGGATGAATGTATCGAGCAGACAGACTGCGACCTGGTTAAAGGCCAAGGGTCCTCAGAGGGGTTTTGCTAAGGCAGCAATATGGGCTCCTGATTTTGTTAAAAATCCCCCTAAAGAGCTTGAGGATTCCCTACCTCATATAAGAGAAATGACCTGGGTCAATCGTCAAACCTCAGAAAGGGTTGTAACGCTTGATTTTATTTAGTTATGTTATTATTATTATTTTTAATATGTACAGGAAAGTTATGGCATATGTTGTTATTGAATTCATAATTATCTGTTGTTGATAATGTGATATATATGTTATTGTATATATCTAATTTAGTGGGAGTGTTCATAAGTTTTAGTAACTGTTTGATGAACACGTTTGAATGATTGTATTGATATATGTTTTAGATTAGAATATCTAGATGATGATGGGGAACTTAGTGAACCGTTGATTTTAGAATCTTTTCTGAAATAATATATCAATATAATCTAAATGCATAAATATAGTTGCATTTGTTGCATATAAATAGACTTAAAATTCGTGCAAATGTCTAATATTCAGATACCATGGCAATGGCTTCAAAGAACATTGTTGCTGAACTCAACAAGGGTGAGAAATTGAATGGAGAGAATTATGAAATCTGGAGTATGAAAATTCAGTATGTGCTAGAGGAACTTGAGGCATTGGAAGCTCTTAACCTGATAATGGCTGAACCAGAGGATGGTAACACTGCACAGCATAGAAGGGATAAGGAAGCCTTCACTGCCTGGAAGAAAAAGAACTCAACTGCTCGCATTACGTTGTTGAGCAGTATGGATAATGACATTATGCGAGAGTTCAGGCAACACGAGAATGCTAAAGACATGTGGGACGCCTTGAAGGCTCGATTTGGACAAACTTCTGTCACTAAGCTGAGGCAGCTTACAATCAGGTTCGATACATATAAGATGCCACATGGGCATAATATGAAACAACATCTGATGAAGATGTCAAACATGATTAGCGAGCTGAAGGATGCTGGTCACACATTGTCTGATGAACAACAAGTGCAGGCTGTGATCCGCTCTTTGCCTAACAATTGGGAACACATGAAGGTTAACTTGACCCATAATGTGAATGTCATGACCTTCGAGGATGCTATGCGACATCTTGAGCTGGAAGAGGACCGCCTTTTAGCGGCTAAAATACAAACTGATGTGTATTTTGCTGGTTTTAGCTCACATGGAGCTTCGGGCTTCAAGCGCAAGCACCCTGGTAGTTTCAAAAAGTGGAAAGGCAAAGGAGTGGAACCATCTGGAAAGAAACCGAAGTTTGAAAAACATGGAAAATGGAAGCGTCCCGCGAAGAAAAACATTTCAAGGATGAAATGTTACAATTGTGGAAAGAAGGGTCACTTCGCTCGCGACTGTGGCGAGCCGAAGAAGGTAGAAACCCTTAACACATTTAAAAGTACTTGTTATGTATCAAGTTCTGTATTTCTAACTGAATCTCATCCTTTGTGGACTGTAGACTCAGGTGCCACAGACCATGTAGCCAGAGATAGAAGTGCGTTTGTGGAATTTCGACGAATTCCAAGTGGAGTAAGATGGATCTATGTAGGAAATAATTCCAGAGTGGAAGTGAAAGGAATTGGCACTTGCCAACTGATCATGCGTGGTGGACGCACTTTATTCCTACACGATGTCTTGTATGCTCCTGAGATTCGTCGAAATCTTATCTCTGTGCTGGTTTTAATCAAACTCGGTTTTAGTATGAATTTCCATAGCAATGGAGTGGATTTGTTATTAGATACAACTTATTATGGTTCTGGCTATTTTATGGATGGTTTTGTTGTATTAGATATTGAACATACCAGTGTTAATGTATGTTATTCCCTATTTGCATCTTCCAATTCTAGTGAAAATGATGTGAATGTTTGGCATGCTAGGCTTGGTCATATTGGCCAACAGAGAATGAATAGATTGGCCAAAGATGGCTTATTGGGCAATATTGAGAAAGTAGAATTGCCCGTATGTGAGCATTGCCTAGCTGGGAAAACCACGCGAAAACCATTTGGAAAGGGAACTAGAGCTGAATTTCCTTTGCAATTAGTCCATATTGACATCTGTGGTCCAATGAATGTAAAAGCAAGGCACGGTGCTGTTTATTTCATCACATTTATTGACGATTATACTCGATATGGATATGTCTATCTGATTTCTCATAAATCTGAAGCATTAAGTTATTTCAAGAAATTTATGACCTTAGTGGAAAATCAATTAGATAAGAATATAAAAGCTTTAAGATCCGATCGAGGTCGAGAGTATCTATCTGATCAGTTTAGATACTTATGTGATGAAAAGGGAATAGATAGACAGTTATCCATTCCACACACTCCTCAACAAAATGGAGTAGCTGAAAGGAGAAACAGAACCTTACTAGAAATGGTTAGGTCCATGATGGCGCAAGCTAATTTACCAATCACTTTTTGGGGTGATGCTTTATTAACTGCTGCCTATGTGCTTAACCGAGTGCCTTCTAAATCGGTCTCTTCAACCCCATATGAGTTATGGACAGGTCGAAAACCTGATTTGAGCTTTCTTAAACCTTGGGGTTGTGCTGCTTATACTCATGAGTCCTCTCATAAATATGGAAAATTGGGACCAAGAGGTAGAAAGAGTATCTTCATAAGATACTCAGAACACTCTAAAGGATATGTGTTCATAGGTGAACAGGAAAGCGGAAGCATGACTGAATTTGAATCAAGAGATGTCACATTCTTAGAGAATGATTTTCCAAGAAAGGGCGAAATAGGTGAAGATTGTTCCCTATTTGAGATATTAGATCAGGATAATGGAACTGCAATATATAATGATCCAAGTGGGAGCAATGTGAGAAGTGGGGAATTGTATACGAACCAGTCTCAATTGCAACCACTTGATGAATCAATACCGTTATCTGGTCTAAGTGGGGGCATAATGGAGAATGAAGTACCTTTGGTGGTGCAATCTTCTCCACGGCGAACAAGTCGCAAAAGCATTCCTCGACGACGTTTTGAAATCGAAGGGGAAGCTTTCATGATTACTCCACTAGAAGAAGATGAGCCAAGAAATATTAATGAGGCTTTATCTTGCCCTGATAAAGAAAAATGGATGAAAGCAATGGAAGAAGAAATGGAGTCAATGAGATCAAACCAAGTTTGGGAACTGGTTGATCTTCCGAAAGGACGAAGAGCCATTGGAAACAAATGGGTTCTCAAAATAAAGCGTAAGGCTGATGGTTCAATTGAAAGGCATAAGGCTCGGCTTGTCGCGAAAGGATACAACCAACAGGAAGGAATTGATTATGAGGAAACTTTTTCTCCTGTGGTTCGAATTACTTCTGTTCGCCTTATTCTGGCAATAGTGGCTAGTTTGGATATAGAGTTACATCAAATGGATGTAAAGACTGCTTTCCTCAATGGGGAATTAGAAGAAGAAATTTATATGGAACAACCCGTTGGGTTTGTTAAAGAAGGCCAAGAACAAAAGGTATGTCGACTTCTGAGGTCGATATATGGCCTTAAGCAGTCTTCTAGACAATGGAATATACGCTTTCATAATGCCATAGTGGCATATGATTTTGAGATGATCAATGAAGATAATTGCGTGTATATCAAAAGATTCAAAGGTCACTTTGTGATTTTGTCATTATATGTTGATGACATATTGATTGCTGGAAGCAATATGGAGTTTGTCAAGACAGTCAAAAGTTGGCTATCTTCAAATTTTGAAATGAAAGATATGGGCGAGGCTACGTACATTCTCGGAGTTAAGATTTCGAGAGATCGTTCAAAAAGGTTACTGTCTCTTTCGCAAGAGACTTATATTAATAAAGTCCTTGAACGATTTCGTATGCAAGATTGTAAACCCATTGATACTCCTATTGCAAAAGGTGAAGGACTGAGTCAAAGAATGTGTCCTAAGACTCCACAAGAGCAAGAACGTATGAAAAACGTTCCATATGCCAGTGCTATTGGAAGTCTCATGTATGCTATGATGTGTACAAGACCTGATATTTGTTACGCAGTTGGACTGGTCAGTAGATACCAATCCAATCCAGGTCAAGCACATTGGACTGCCGTTAAAAGAATCTTGAGGTATCTGAAAGCAACTGCCGATTACTCACTGAAGTACCAAGGAAGTGATCTGCACCTTGAGGGCTACACCGATGCTGACTGGGGAGGAGATTTGGATGAGAGGAAATCCACTTCTGGAAATGTATTCTTACTGAATAATGGCGCCATATCATGGAGCAGTAAGAAACAGCAGTGTATAGCGTTATCCACCATGGAAGCCGAGTTCGTGGCTTTATCAGCGGCATCACAAGAAGGTGTTTGGCTTAGAAGATTTCTGGATCATTTGAGTGTTACTAGAGATGCTGCAAACCCAGTGAAGGTTTATTGTGATAGTCAGGCAGCAATAGCTTACACTAAGGATCCTAAGTTCCATGGCAAGACCAAACACATAGACATTAAGTATAACTATGTCAAGGACATGGTGGCACGAAAGGAAGTAAACTTATAGTACATATCTACGCATAATATGTTAGCAGATCCTATGACGAAGCCAATTCCTAGAGATGTCTTTTTCCGTCATATAAAGACTCTAGGACTGCGTAGAGATTGATGTACTAAATATTTGTATTTTCCCTTAACAATTAATAATTGATGATGTTGTTTGTCAATATGGAAGTCTATTTGATATTTATGCATGTTAATGCTTCCTGCATTATATTGAAAAAGGTATGTCGGACAGATGAGAGATTAGCCCACTCACACGGGTAATCGCCTCTGTTCACTGTGTGATGAATAGAGATGAGGCAATTTTAAGCTTATTATCTAGGTGATAATTGAGAGCTCAATCTTAAAATATTTATGCCGCCTTAACAAAATATTAAGATGAGGACTTAAAATTTATAATGTCCGAAAATGAAATAGCCCACATATTTCATTTTACCTGTCTTTATTGCCAGATGAGAGTTCTGATGAAAATTCTTGGCTGGAGTTATTACGTGAACTCAAGTTAGACACTGAGTGTGTCAAAATAATCATCTGTACGGTATTAAGCTGGAAAGACATACGCTCCATGGGGAAGGAGAAAATACCGTAATACGTATTTCATATTACGTATGCATAGTCGACCAATGAGAGTTGGCAAAAGTTATGATCTCAACTTTCTTAAGCCGTGTGAGACTCTCGAGGATAAAATTCCTCAATTTTTAGTACCCTTATGACTTTTCGTTATTCTCGAGATTTCTATTTAGTGTTCGCTATCTTAGAGTGTTGCCTATGGTCATGAAATTGATTCGATCTAAAGGGACATTTCTAGAAAAGCGAGCTGAACTGAAATTGAGAGGTCTGATGAAAGAGGAAGATTGATTTGGAATTTAAGTCACATTATGGATTATATTCACAGACCGGTCAATTATGGTTATTTAGTATAATCATAATTGTGAATATAATGTATCTAATTTTTTAAATGAGATCTAGTGAGATGTATAAATGTGACTGATCAATCTAGGGTACAGCATACTAAGATCTATATTTGAATATGTCCAATTTTAGAGCTGTCATGTACTCCCAACGGATATGTGACAACGAGCTCTCAGAGTATGCTGGTCGCATGGGTTATTTGCCAATATGAACTTTGCGAAAATATTAAGAGTTGATTTTTGTCCTATGTGGACAAGTTGGAGTTGTTTGCCCTACATGGGCGAGTGGGAGATATTGGATAATGATGTGGGGTCCACGGGGGTTACGGTGTGCGCCCATGCGGGCAACCACACCCCCCTTGGCGGTTATCCATGATTAAACGTGAAGAATCACGTTGGTTGGATAGACGTAAAAGAGACGACGTCTTCCTCTACGCATTATCAGTTGAACCCTCTCTGTCTGTCGCTCTCAGAATACTAAAAACTGAGAACGCTCCTCCATACCTCTGATCGCTCATTGATTTGGGATTGATGCGAGAGGAACTCCAAGAACGCAAAGGGCATTTAATCTGTGACAATTAAGGTATGTCCTCGTGATATATTTTGACGATCAGTGATTCAAGTGTGACGATTGGGCATACTTCCGCAATTTATAGATTAGGGTTTTGAACCCAACAATTCTCATTGAAAGGGCCACAACCATTGCCACTTGCATCTTTGCTTATACGTCTCTAAACCTACAAAGAGTATGGGAGCCACTTGCACCTTTGCCTGAACCCCTTCGCCTCTTCGAGCATCATTTAAAACAGTACCTCTCTCGGACATTTCCTTTAACGAAATTTGCATCCTCTGTCTTGCTCTTCTTACACAAGCCATTTATCAAAGTACTGCAAGTGAAGCAATAAGAAGACGACGGTGACTGGACGAAGGCGAAGGCTTTAGGCGACGAGCGAAGACACCAGGGGACGGGCGAAGGCTTCGGGCGAAAGGGAGCTTGACGATTTGGGCATCGGGCGACTGGATGAAGGCGAAGGCGTTGGGCGACGGTCAAAGAAGGGTGAGGATCGATTTACAGGAACCTTTTTGTGATGATTGATTTGGCAGAAGATTGATTTAGGCGAAAGGGATCTGAGGCTGAGGGAGCGAATTATTATTTTTGCTAATTGAGTCTTAAACTTTTTGCATTTGTGCAATACAGTCCATTTGTCTAGCCGTCGCTGAAGTGGACAATGTTTAATAATATTTCGTTATCTTTCTAAATTTTTAAATATAAATTTTGAAATTTTTTATTAATTTTTTGTATTCTTTTATTTTTTTTTGGGTTACTACCACAGAAAACTCCAATTTAATACATATTTGGCAAATTTACTTAAATTATTTTTTAACCAAAAAATCTGAAATTAATACACTTATGATAAATTTATCCCAAACTGGTATATCTGTGATAAATTTACTATTTGTTAGTTTTTGTTAAATCTAACCGATAACATGAGATAATTAATGGGTGTATCGGCTTGGGGTTTTAACCCTTTGTTTGTCATAGACGTATTAGTTTAAAATTTTTCATGATATTAATACAATTTAACAAATGGTAAATTTGTCACATGTGTATCAATTTAGGATTTTTCGTGATTAAAAAAACTAGTTTATGGTAAATTTATCACATGTGCATCAGTTTAAGAGTTTTTGGTGGTCAAACAAATAGTTTAGAATAGATTTGTCACAACTGTGTTAGTTTGGGGTTTTTCATTGTAAAAAAAAAAGTTTTGAGTAAATTTGTCATAGGTATACCAGTTTGGGATTTGTTTTTATGGTATTAACCCTTATTTTTTCCTTCCTTATTTGTTTTTTTGCTTGTAGCTCTAACTACCTTCGTGCACGGCCGATGAGACCATGGCGAGGCTACCCTCATCAAGATCTAGGAGAAGTTAGGCAAGGGTTGTGGCCCTTGGCGGTGGCCCTCTCCTAGTAGCCAGGGAGCTGCGAGCTCCTACAACCCTCGCCGGCCCTCTTCTAGTAGCCAGCGAGCTACCACAACCCTCGCCAGCCATAGACAACAAAATAAAGAGGAACGAGAAAAAAATTAAACGAAAACAAAAAATTAATTACATAATTTTTAAAAAATATTTAAAAATTAAAATAATAAAAAATATTTTTAAAATTATCCACGTCAGCGTCAGTCGGCCTAATGGACTGAATTGCTCGAATGCAAAAGTCTTAAAACTCAATTGGCAAAAAAAATTGAGAATTAATTTGCACAATTGCAATATGTTTATGACTGATTTGGTAATTATCTCGTGCATGTATGTATCCAACTTTTAATTTGTTTGTTGCATCACGTAATGTGTTAGTCATATAAAATACATCCCCGTTAATGTGATCGTGTATAGGATTATGTTTTAGGAGAAAATTCCAAAAATCACCATCACCTTTCATGTTCTGTCCTCTCTCTCTCTCTCTCTCTCTCTCTCTCTCTCTCTCTCTCTCTCTCTCTCTCTTTGCATCATCTAAATGTAAATATAATCATTATCCATGCTACTCTTTGAGGAAGAGATTTCCTCCTTTGCGTCTCATTTATAATTAGCTCTGAAACAGGATAATAATTGCAAACAATCATCATTGAATCTTGGCTATTTTGATCATTTGCCACGTCCAACTGAAAACCACTACAAACCAATGCTCTCTGCTATTGAAATGTGGTTAGTGATGGTCGCACGAAAAAAATAACATGTGAACAACTGCGTTATAGACAGAAAAAAAATCGTAATTGAACTTATTGAAGTGTCCTATTTTCGTTTGATATAATCAAGTAAATAGAAAAAAACGCATAAGGCCAAGGGTAAGTGTGGATGACTCCGCAACGGTGTTTGTTCACTAGATCTGCTCATTGGGCAGGTCTGCCCAAGGAAAGAACATCAGTCGGCCAAGCCCGCCTATCGGAGATATCTTACACCTTTTTACTTTTAAAATTCCTAGTTAGAAAAACAGAATGGAAAATGAATGAATTTTTTTGTAGGGTTTTATGTTATTTTACTATTCTATCCACGAGTTTTGTACCTTTTTTTTTTCTCCCCTATATTAGAATTTTGGGCTTAATTTTTCCTATTACTACTAATAAATTGTAGGTATCAACATGAAATTATTAATAAAAGGAAAAACGCTAAAGACATACGTTACCCTTCATGAACGACTACTTATATACCTGCATTTTTGAAAAAGATAATCGAAAACTTGCTAAGTATTACCTTTCGAGATCAATATGTATCGTCACATCAATTATTTATGTCTTCTCTTATCCAAAAGGCCAATCCCAAATCCAAAATTTCACACCATCTGAAACACCAGAAACTAATTTAAAAAACCGAAGCACCAAAACCCTAAGCAATGTACGAGAATGAGTTTGCAAGGATGGGTAATTTTTTTGGCTTTTTTACGTGGAGTTTTGTTTAAAGGTATATGAATGGTTTGCAAAGATAAGATATATTAAAATGGTCAATCAAGAGTGAGGTGCATTTAGACGTATTATATATATAAAGATAAGGGTGCAATGGGCTAGGCCACAAGGCCCTTGCCGAATCCTAGCTCACCCACCAACCGAACCTATCGAAGCCCTCCTAATGGTCTTACAAAATTCAGTCGAGCCCCCTCATGGATATCGTAATTAGGGGTGAGCAGTTCCCGGTGTCACGCCCCACCTTCCTGACGATTGCGTCACATCCGCTAAGGCCATAAACTTACCCCATGATACTCTTGCTACGGCTTAAATGAAGTGAGGCACGCATGCAAAAGAGTAAAAAAAAAGGAAAGATACACGTCTCCAGGCACAGATAGAGAACAAGACACGGGATCGTAAAATATATTTACATAACACAAGGACCAGTTTATACACCTTTAACAAAAGACAAGGGTCAGGGTTCATCTAACATCAAAAGCTAGGGTCAAGGAGGGTTAGGGTCGACCAAAACGTAACTACTAAACCCCTTGCCACGAAGGCCAAAAGTTCTCCAAAAGATTCTCAAAGGATCATAGGACATCAAACTCGCTAAGTGGTGCTACTGTCTTCGTCTTGGTTCATGTCCTCCACGGGATCGTAATCAAAAAAGGTTTCCGATCGCACTTCCACCGTGTCTTCTTCTATGTCGTCCTCGGAGTCCGAGATTTCAATCACTTCAATGCTTTCCTCCCTTGCCGGCATCTCTTCAGGAACGTTTCTTGAACTTGCTATAGAAACCTCCACCTCTATCTTATCACGGTTAGGATGACACCACGAAGGTACAACACTCTTAGGGACCTCATGAGCCTTCAACGGGCCTGTCGAAACTTCCCCGGTCCTCTTGAACCAAGCCTCAAAACGATGCGGCTTCTGAGGCTCTCCTCCCTCGTCAACCCAAACTATTGTACTCTTCCTAATATAGACTATACCCTGACCATCTGGAAACTCCTCAAAATAGGCCGTCATTTTCTTCGGATCTCCTAGGCATATCGGTAACATCTTCAGGGCTTGGGATCTGAAAAGGAAATCCCACGACGGGGTGAGACTTACGTCTCAGCAAGCTAGCCTAATCCTAGACTAGACCATCAGTCCCACCAGATAGAAACAATCATAGCAACAAACTTAAAGTGATAAAACAGCACATGACACATGCACTCAAGCATCATCTCATAACTTTCGCTGAGAAATTTCATTCAAAGGTAAACATTAAATAAAGTGACCAAAGCTTCCGTACTAGCTTAGAGAAACCTCAAGTTTCTTAAATCCAGGAATTAGCCCACGCTTTGACGCCTCAAGCTGTCACGACTAATAAACCCGCGTCAAGACTCATCAGGTTTCATAACTTGTGACATTCTGATTTCCGACCCTATCTCGAAGCTTATGAATGAATGAATGCCTATCGATGTATTTCAGTAAATCTCACTCAGAATTGATCTCTCTTGAGTTGACTAATCAAAAGGGAAAGGCTAACTAGGATTTAAGTACGTGGACTAAAGAACTCAACCACGAGTCGGTGCTTTAACCATAAGGATTGCCGAGGAAACATTTTGGACCGCTAAAGGTCGATCTAAGAATGGTTTCAGAACAATTTGCTAGTGTCATGCAATTGATCCACGGGTGATTCCGAATGACCATAGTATGATTTGCGAATTAACCTAAACCGATTACTAACGGTCGCAACCTTCGGGACTAGCAATTAAACCTCGCAATTACATGACAACCAAAGTCGTCGTGGTATGAGTAACTCTTAAACGCGACATTAGTCGCGGGTCGATACGCGTAACTCCTAAGAGCCGTCCGTTAGTCTGAAATACGCCGGAATGACAAACGACTAAATTTAGCCATAAATTGGACTTCGAGATTAGAGGCCGGATATTCGAGGATTCCAATGGGGATAAATTGGATGTCGCCTCACCGAGGACCATTAAGTTAGAATTCACCCATTAGCATTTAGAAAAGTGAAATTCGGACTGACGATTGGAAATTACCTTTATACTCTTAGGTTAATGCCTTTTCTCTTAAATTTAAGCAAGGGCAAAATGGACAATTTCCATCCTCCATCCTTGGCCGAAATTGAAGGGTAGCTTGGTCACTTTGACCATTGATTTATGAGATGACAAGATGAGACAAGACTAGACTTGATGGACTTGACCACTTGACTTGACTTCCCCATGAACCACTCTAGTCATTCTTAGTTGCTATTCATTGTCATAAAACCCCAATACCAACTCCCACTCAAGCTCTCCCTCTTGTCATTTTGAAGTAGATATAGCAAGACACACACACTCTCTCTCTCTTTCTCCCTCTTCATTCGGCCACCACCACCGGACCACGTCCTCCTCTGTTTGCCTTGGTTTTCCTCTCAAGCTCTCTCCCTCTCTTGTTCGATTCGGCCCCAAGAGGAACTGACGCCACTTCGCCGTTCGCCACCACTCAAACCACCACCTTCACGGCCTTCCCATCCCATTTGAGCTGTGAGAGATCGCCGTCCAAACCAAGACCACCCGAACCACCGTCGACCAGATCTGATCGGAAGAGGAAACCGAGAGGACCAAGGACTGTTCTTGGAGTTCTTGTTCAATCTTAAGGTAAATGATCCCTAAAGCTTAGCCTAGTATATGTTAGAGTTAGGTGTTAATGACGATTTTTCCTTGGCCATTCTCTTATGGAACTTCAAGGAGCATAAATCGGACCGTTCGAATCAGATTTGGAACTGCGAGTCACGCCGGTTGCTTTGTGAATTTCTTTAGTTCATTTACTTGGTAAGCTTACTCTAACCCTTTGTTAGGACCTTAAGTCATGAAAGGACCAAGTGAGAGGTGTTATAGAGTAGTTTTAGGGGCTGTTCTAAGTAGAACTCAATGGATTCCGAATCTGCAATTTTTAGGACAAGTTATAGTTGATGTTTGGTAGCACTTGAAATGTTGAAATTATATTGGAATAAGGCTAATGGATGTATTCTTGAGTGAACCGTATGTCTCATGATGCAATTGGATGTGCTAGGGCTTGTTGAGCTTGATTTGGGTTAACGAAATCCTTTGATTGGGCCTAGGTATGTTCGACCATGGAGTGAATTGATGGTACCTTGCATGAAATAATCTAATGGCTTCCATTACCTTGTTGGCCGTGAGTTATTGAGTTTAAATCAAGTGATTGGATTGATGTTATGACTAGTGCAATTCGGCCATGAGTGCCAATTCGTGCATTTGATGCTTAAATTGATGAATCTATCATAATATTTGAGAAATGGACGAATGGTGTTGATGATGAATGATGATTTTTTTCCCTAATCGAATTATATTCGATCATGAAGTATTAACATGAGGCCACCTTGAGTAAACTTTATAATGTGGTTCCGTGGCATGAGATTGGGAATTTGATGATCGATTGATGCCTTGAATTGACAAAATGCTTAATTGCATGTTTATAGCTATAATTAAATGAATTATGAGCTTATGAGTATATAGTACCCTGATGCGACTAATGCATGGTTTATATGGTACCCTGATGCGACTAACGCGGGGTTTATATACATCCTGAGGCGAATATCGCGGGTGGACCTGATGCGACTAACGCGGGTCTTATACATGGCATTAGAAACCTGATGCGACTAACGCGGGTTCCTTGATTCATTAAGCCTGAGGCGTTACGACGCGGGCCTAGCCATGGAAAGTGTAATTGTATCAAGTATAAGTAATATCCTATATACTATGAGTGATCAAGTGCCAAAGTACGAAGTTTAGTCTAGAATTGAGAATCTTACTATGGGTTGCCTTGATTGAATTATTATGTGCCTTTTGCTTTATTGTTGATTAATTAGTCATTGCATGTGTTTGGGAGTGTCTGGAAGTGCTAAGTGCATAGCTTAGGGTTAGGATTAGCTTATTGAGATTTATGTCACTGAGTATCCAGCAGGGGAAGGCAAGGCGTGGATTAGGAAGCGCAGTACAGTTTGGGTGGACATAGGGAGAAATCACTAGAGGCCAAACGGGTATGCAGCCTGGTTCTTTCGGGATGGCGACATGACTCATGGCCCTATGAGGACATTCGATGTGCCATGGGATGTGGTGGGCGAACATGATCCGATGGACGTATACCCTCCAGACGGCGAGATATCTGATTCGGAGATCGATCCCTAGCCTGAGGTACACCTCCCGGCGGTCCAGTCTCATAACCCTATCGTCGATAGTGAGGTTGTCGAGCCCTCTGATGCCGATGACGATCCTTTGGATGCAGCAGGACCTGAGCTAGAGATTGTGGGCGCCGAAGACGAGGCCATGGATTGGGTGGCCGACCCCGGGGAGGGAGATATCCTAGTGTATTCTGAGTCCGAGCAGGAAGAAGAAGAAGAAGAAGAAGAAGTCCCAAGGGAAGTACAGCCGGGTGACTGGGTAGAGTACAACCCCATGGCAAACGAGAACCTTTCTAACGATACTGAACCTGACCTTTAGATTACTTAGTTGTCCCCGACTTTTGGAAACACCCTTTTAGACAGTGACGCTTGACCTAGCTTGATGATTCCTTTTTGTTTAGGCTGACCACCCTTCCCCTAATCCCTTTTATGTATGTCATTTATGTTTAAGTTGTCGTGTAAAACTGGATCGACCTTATGTTATGATCGATGTTGTTTTTCCTAAAGTCATCTTTAATTTAAGCATGGTATGGAGTTGTGTATGTCGCTTCCGCGTGTGCATTTGCATTTACTTGTCTACCACTTGTCATTCAATCCTGGGTATATTCGCAACGAAGAACGACGCTAGGGCGATGTTGGCGCGCTCGATAGGACGCGGGGCGTGACATAACTCTATTCTAAACTCATGTCGACATGTACAATTCTTATCCCGTGTTCAGACGCATCAGGATACACTTCAAACCACAACCCCGCGTTAAGACGCATCAGGGTGTACTTAAGACGCAACCTCGCGTTAAGACTCCTTAGGGTGCCATAGGCCTCAAGCACTCATCCCATCAAATAAAACAAGTCAAGAATTATCACACAGTCACATAAGTAAACAAGGCATTTTCATCGAATCCATACGGTTTCCACTCAACCACGCATAGCCAATCCGTCAATTCTTCGATAAAAACTGTCCAGTTGCGTCCTAATGTCCTAATATAGGTTTAGGGGTCGCTTACCTTAGCCTAAGCTAGAAATTTCCACCACAATTTCCTTGTTGAGCTCGGCTCCAACTCAAATCCACCGCTGTCCAAAACAGGGCAACAAGACATCTTAGAAACAATTAATCGTTTCAACCAAATTATCTTTCCTAACTTCAATTTCATCAATCGTGCACCTCATTAACACCTCAATTGACATTCTAGTAAGTCCTAATAACGAATTTAGAGCATGGCGACACCACAAATAGCCCCCAACAGAATCGATTTGCTCATAATTAAAACAGGGTAGAACCGGTTCTGCTTCTTCTTGCACTAACAGCCCATATATGACCCTTAAGCTCCAATTTATCACCAATTCCACTTGCTAAAACCTTAATCAACATGTTATAGAGTCTCACCATGAATTTCAAGGCCAACTAACACCTTTAAGGTTCCCAAACAACTCGCTCCTTCTCAGTCCACTGGCGGTCAGAATCTGTCCTAGAAAAACCACTCAATTAAACCATTGAAACCCATTCAAAACTCAGCTAAACCAGCAACTCTAGCTCAGTGAACTTAAGTGATACATGTCTACAAGGCTCCACCAAAAATTTGGCAGCAATCGACGTCTGGAAGTGGCTAAACGAAGACCTTACTTCAGCTTTGCCGGAATCCGTCCGGTTTTCTATTTGTTGCTGGCCGGAGCTCCTCAGGTGTCCTATGGCCGAGCTACCACAGGGGATGTGTCAAGGGGACGTCGAGGAAGGTGATGGTGGTCGACGTGAGGCCGAACGACCGACGGGAGGGGCGGTCGAGAGCGGCGAAGGCGGCGGCAGCAGCTGGCCGAATAGAGCGTTTCTGCTCTCGAAGAAAAAACTCAAGAAGGAGAGGGGAGGAAAAAGATGGTCCACGAAAATGAAGGAGGGGCAGCAAAAAAGAAGCCTCAATCAAACTTGGTTAAGATTCTAGAAGTGTTTAGGTTAGTGGGAAATTAATGCTAATCACCCAAATGAAGACACTTGTCCTTGAGTCCATAATATCTAAGCTCCAAAGACCTTCTTGCCCCACAATTTTCGACAGCCTAGGGAGAGAGGATTAAATGGCTAAAACGCCCTTCACAAAAATTAAGGTAAGGTTAACTCTCGAGGGCAAAATGGTCTTTTCACACCCTCCGTCCGAAATTTCATTTTTTCGATAATTTTCATTCTCGATAAGACGGCGTCCAAACCATAACAATTGTTGAAATTCCTCATTTCCATTTCCCAATTTCGAGATCCTATTTCGTGATCGATTTCCGTCGATCGAAATTCCAATTTGTCTCGAACTAACGGACGGCTTTTGCGGACGTTACGTGTATCGACTCTGTGATTCTCATCACATTTAGGGTAACTCAAACTACGGCAACTTTGATTGTCATGTAATCGCGAGGGTCCATTGCTAGCCCCGACGGCAACGATCGTCACAAATCGATTTAGGAAAATTTTGCAAATCATACTTTGGTTAAGCGGTATCACCCGCGTCCCAATCGTATAACACTAGTAATGTGTTCCTTAATCGTTTTTAGATCATCAACGGCTCTAAATATTCCCTCGACGATCCTTATGGTCAAAGCGTCGTTTTCTAATCGAGTTTCCTAGGTCCACGTATCTCATCACGCGTTAGTCTTTCCCTTTTGGTTAGTTGACTCGAGATTGATCAGATCCGAGCGAGACATAACTGAAATACTTCGATAGACATCTTACAGTCAAAGGCCTCGAAACGACAGGAAATTCAGAATGCCACACCCGGTTCGGTCCGGTTCTCCTCAAGAACCGGGAACCGGATCAATAGTCCCAATTTTTATTTTTTGGAACCGCGAACCGGACCGGCAGTCCAGTCTGGTTCCGGTCCGGTTCCAAGGAACCAATAAAGGATGCCGTGGGAACTTCTATGCTTTCACGAGATGAACCAGACTGGGCAAATTTTGAAGGGATTCCAATGGATCATCTCTTAAACAGGACATTCTCAAGTATAGTCTTACGAGGCTGTGGTGGTTCGCAATCCAGCTTGGTAAGGTTTGTAAGTGTTCCCTCAAAAAGATCCTCTGAAGTAGTGGCAAAGGTGAAAAAAGGTGATGCAGATCGAGTTCTTCTCCATCATCGAGTGCATAGACAGTCAGTGAGGCGAGTTAGGTTAACTTTGCTTTCGATGAGCACAGATTCCTTCCATCTTTTCTCCTTAACTTTAACACACATAACCTCCTTAATTGATCAAGTTTCCCCAGCCCCGCGACATTGGGACGGTTTCTTTTATCGCCTACCTCTATATAGCATGGTTTTTGCAGAGACTGCAGAGCTCCAATATCTGCAGGGGTTTTGAAACCATATCTATAGTGCGAATAAGCTATTGTCTCATACCGATACACAAGGAGATAACGAAGTGGTTGAAGCTTTGCTATCTCCACAGGCAATGCGATGACATGAGTGTCTTTAAGGTCTAGTGTCTCTAGGTTTTGAAGGTTCCTATGGAACTTGGAATGGTTTGAATATGAGTAGATCTCAAGCTTAGAAAACTAAGACAATTCATGTCAAGTACCTGAACTGGGAAGCGGCTCATTGAAGCATGACATAAATCTAATGACATTGAGAAGGTTGAATTCAGATGAGAGAGCGTCATCAATAGTCGAACTTCTATGCTTTTTAAAGTCCGGGCGATCCGATTTTGGAACCGGACCGCCTAGTCACCGGTTCCAATTTTAGGAACCGGGGACCGAACCGGACCCCCTTAAAATCGGGAACCGAACCACCGATCTCGGTCCGGTCCGGTCCGGTCCGAGGGGGTCCTAGTCCGGGCGATCTTTTTTGCTCACCCCTAATCGTGATGCATTATCCTCCGTGTACTTTTTCTCCTTTCTCTTCTCAAATGTGCACTCATCATCTCTCATGGCTCTAGGGTTTCTACTTCGCCTCTGGACTTCCTCCTCCTCTCCAGCACCACTTTCGATGGTTGCATTGCCATCTCTAAGGCTCGGGTACTTTTCCCGCACTTGGCTCAGGATTATGTCTCATACAGAGCTCAGGGACATCTTTACTTAGCACTCGTCGCACATGGCTCAGGGTGTACTTCCCCCGCACATAGCTCAAGGTCATACTCGCGCTCCTCGCACATGGCTCAAAATATTACCCGCACATAACTCAAGGTCTTAAGTATCTCAACATTTATAGTATTAGGTCAATGAAAGATATTACTTACCATGGCACTCAGACCAGTCTCAAACCAATTTAACAACGTGCGTGCTCATCTTTCTTTCCGATTCAATACACAACCTAACACCACAATTAGTTCAAAACAATAATAACCATTATAATGAAGTAAACTCAAGTCTAGTAGCCTTAGTAGCATTCGGCCAAGGCTCTCAAGCTTTGAGGAAATCCATGAATCGACTAACCTATCAAGGTTCTTCGTCTTTGGTCCCAAATGAGTTCTCAATTTATTCTGAATTTTAAACAACCGACCTTGCCTTGTCCGCAACTCAGAACCGTAGTCTCTACCCCTCGATTCCTTAAGTAATCCACGACGAACCTCAACCAAACTCTCTTCCTCTCTTAGCACCTTTTATTTCTATATTCGGCCAGCATACATAAGATAGGATAACCTTTCTTTTTATGGTTCCACGTCCAAAACAGATTCGGTTCTTGCAAGGATTCAACACCCCGAAGTAGCCGTCTAGCTAAACCCGCTCATAGTTCACTAAACCGACTAGTCTAGGTCTTCCAATCCACTTAGGTCCTTTATTTCTTCCCCCTTTGCAGATCACTAAGGGAGAGAATCATCCATAGCAACTTCTTAGACACAATCTCTAATTCAAACTAGCTCGACTCGAGCTCGACTTCGTCTAGCAACTCACGGGAAAACCACCGACACTCGGACCATCCAATCCACGATTGATCTCTTCTAACCTAACCAAATTAATTTTCTAAAGTTGAAATACGAGATTAGAAAAGGTCCCTTGCCTGAACTTTGCGAGTAGAGGTCGAGATTGCGACGATTGCTCTTCGTTTCCTCTCAATTTTGGTCCGAACGTGAGCTGTCCACTCCTTCCTCTTTCTCTTCTATTTTGGCATGAGATCTAGACTAGAATGAGCTCCAATTTTCCTTCCCTAGTTGGCGTGAGTGGTGGTAGAGAGAGAGAGAGAGCGACACTTGGCTCTTCCCTTTCGACATTTGGCGAGCATGCAATACTTCACTTGACATTTGACAATTCTATCACTTGCACATTTGCCATTTGTAGGGCATGCGCCCCTAACTCTCCTCTAATTGACATTTCATTCCTCTTCTCACGCCACTTGGAGCAAGGTGATGCCAGACACTTGGAAGACATGCACAACCTCGAACTTGTCCTCAATTCTGTCCAAGTTCATTGTCAACTAAACTGACATTTATCCATCAAATTCCTTGGATAAAGGCTTCATATTCCTATAATTCATGATCTTACGGACGCGTGAAAAAAACTTAGCTCGATTCGGCTTCCGGATGGCTTCGAATGAGCGTTTCAATTTCAGTGCGCACTGAAACCTGAACCGACGAGCTCTCGGGTCAAGGGGTAATTCTCACCCGAATTGCCTCTTATTGAGGAACCAACGAGAACCTAATAGCCAATCACACATTATAACATATTGTAACAACTCTTAAATTACGTCTCGTCAATTTTCTTAATCCATAGCCATACGAACTCCTTAGCCTCGAATCAGTTTCCTAGTTCGACTATGGTCTGCCGAAAGTGGGATACTCCAACGCGGTTCAATATTGAGCACAAAACAGAGCAATATGCAAAACAGGCCAATAAGGGCCGTAATAAAGTAGTGTTTGAGCCCAGCGATTGGGTTTGGGTTCATATGCGCACAAAGCAATTTCCAGAGCAACGACATTCTAAGTTATTACCGCGAGGGGATGGACCATTCATGGTGTTGGAGAAGGTCAACAATAATGCCTACAAGCTTGATCTTCCAAGTGAGTATGGTATTAGTGCTACTTTCAATGTTACTGACATGACTCTTTTCGATGGAAATGATGATTTGAGAGCAAATACTTTGCACAGGGGAGGGAATGATGTGGACATTGAATCATATCGAGGAAGAGGTGTTAGGGACGCGTTGTCTTATTCGCTAGGTCCGATCACTCGAGCGAGAGCAAAGGAATTCAAGCAAGCTGTAGGCATCATGGTTCAAGATCTTTGGAATGGAGACAATCTGGATTTGAAACTTGAAGATTCTGAAGCTCCTTGGCGCAACACAATCACATTTGGCGAATTCAGGACTTTCATTGATCGGGATAATACAGAATTTGGGAGATTTCACTAATCGGGAAGTTACCAAGTATCTAACTTGTCGATTCTCAAACTTACTAATCGGACGACTTACTGAATCTCCCACTTACCGAATTTGATCGGCATGTTGCAGACAACTTACCGAATCTCAGACTTACCAAGCTGCCAATTTTTGGAATACATGTTTTTTTTTCTATTTTAGGAAACTTAGTGATATAGATAATCACAATATTTGATTTGTATTCCGTTTGCTTATATTAGAATTGATTTCAATATTTGTTATCTTTAGGATATTTTTACATAATCCTAGTTCCTAAAGGAGTCATAGATATAAAGGACATCATCTTTGTAATCAAGATACAACATTGATTCAGAATTTTATACATAGAGTTTTTCTCTTCTTCGAGTTCTCTTGAAGACTAGATCTTATCAAGGCTTACTTGTGGCGATCGATTCAACTTATTGAGCAAGATCACGAATTCTCTTGTTCGTGGCGTCTATAGCGTGGATTGGTTGACACAGGTTCGTCAACAAGTCACGTTTTTACCAAGGTTACTAATCACAGGTTCGATTGGAGGTCGAGGTTCACAATTCACAGCTCTTGGATCTTCGTAAAACAATCAGTTTCCGCGATGATTCACATCAATGCGTGTGTGGGCGAGTGATTCCGTAGGATAGGTGTTTTGACGTAAGGAATGTCGCAAAAGGGTTTAATGGGATGAAGCATGGATGGTGTATGAAAATTTCAGGGTTAAGTCTATGGATGGACTGAGGGAACAACGTAGGAACGATAGGAATCGAGTTATATCGTGGTGTAAAGATATCACCGGCCAATAATACAAAATGAAGGAAAGAATGATCACTACCATGGCCTAAAGATAACACCAGCTGAGGAAGAAGATCGGGATTGATAGAAAGCTCATCACCAAGGTCCAAAGGCTACACCACCAACCAAGGATAAAAGGCTTTTGACTCGCCACCAAGGAGCATCCACTCTCCAAGGATAAAAATGCTGAAATATTTAAAACTCAACACTCAAGAGGAATTCTCATTCATCAATTATCAAAAGTCTCTCCTTACAATAGAGAATACTCCTCCTTTAAATAGAGGGACGAAGACAACATAAAAGAAAATGAAACAAATAATCCTAAACAAATTCAAATAATACGGAAAAGGAAATAAGATAATCTCGTCCATTAGCATAGCATATCAAATATTATCCCTAAAAGATCTTCCGAATCAAAGTAAATATCTCTAGATAACCTTCTATGGATATATATATTTGACTGGCTTTCAAATCAGCAACTAATTAGGAAAGTTGAATTGGAATTGTGCCATCTTCTGAACGAACTATCTTCTAGCATGTTATCTTCTAAGCTGCGAACATTTGAGATTGTACCGCATCATCTGAGCTCTTCCATCATCTGAGGATGCCTTTACACTTTATGTTGATGCCACCCATTGAAGCAAGTTGTGACAAAAATCAGCCTTGGCCTAATTGAATAATGACCGTGCGAAACTTGTGGGTGGAATCAAGGGTTGCACATTAATGTCGGGTGTATCATTAGTGACGTCATCGGATGCACCCGCATCAGAATCCCATAGACTAGTTGGGTTGTCTGTGGAATCCTTTGAAGTGGGAGTTCTATTCTGGTCTGACTCACCATACAGATCAAAACCTTAGACGAATCCCAAAGGTGAGATGTGTCATCCTTAGGTTCCTATCAGTTATGAATCTCATTCTGGTTTGGCCTATCATACGAGCCAAAACTTAACCTCCCTAGGACACTCTTGAATCCATCAAACACTGCGAATACCGCACGAGCATCAGACATGTGAGTATCAGGTAAGCCTTTTTATTCTCAAACTATCTCATTTCTTAAAGGAGCAGAATTAGCATATTTCCTTTCAAAGCAAAGCATACATCGATGGGCACGAAATTTGAATGTTACGATTCTTTTTCTTTCATTTTCCCCAGCCAAGTAGATCAAGACTCAGGTGTCACCTTATCTTTGAGAGAAACCTCTGATGAGATTCCTTCAGAGAGAAACCTCTGATGAGATTCCTTTCAAAGAGAAGCAGCTGTTGACACTTGATTTTCGATCAATTTTTTCCGGTTTATTTTTAAAAAATTCATAAATAATCCATAAAAATTTGAAAAATTGAAAAATAAACTTTGGTAGCCTTGACCAAGCCTAAGGAACCATTTTTGATCAAAAAATAATTTTTCATATTTTTCGTATTTTTTAGTATTTTTAAAAATTAGAAGAGTGCATAAAAATCAAGAAAAATATAATTTGAGGTCACAGAAATATAAAAAATAGTCAATATTTTTATTTTAATTCATTTTTCATTTTGACCACATAAAATGTCAAAATTCAGGTTCAATTTTATGTGTTCCTTTGTTACACATAAGGTTTTTTTCTTTTGGTTGAAACGAGCAACTTCATTTCATATGAACGAAGTAGTACATAACTTCAGGATACATGAAAATCTGACAAAACAAGTAAACTAAATCCGACAAGTGAATTAACTTGCTACAATTTGTAAAGACTGGCTTCTTAGTCGAAGACGGATCTGTAGTAGTGTCCAAGCTCGTACGGCGGCCGATCACCAAATCTCGCATCGTCGGTAATGGGCACACGTCGAGAAATTCCTCTTCAGTAACAACGGTTTTTCCAAAAGGTAGTGCGCGCCAAATTCGGTGTCCCCAACACCATCACCGTGTGGAAAACATAACAACCCCAATAGGTTGAAGGAATACAGAAAACGCCTTGAAAATTCCAAATCTATCTCTAGATCGGGATAGAGGAGCACCCAAATCTAGGTCTAACTCTAAATCGGGAGAGAAAAGCTATAAAATATATAGCAGTTGAAGACAAAATCACTGTCAGATATTTGCCGAAGATTAAAGATGAAAAAGGAACTATCGTTTTGCCAAAGAGGATGGCCACCGAATTAGCCCTCACGCCGTCAAACACCCATTGAAAAATTGTCCGTCACCGCTCTTCAAAAACCCAACAATCACCAGGGATGCGATTTTCTCTGTTTAGCTTTTTGTTACTCCAGGTTTCGGGCAAAGGCTTGGCAGAGAGAGGGAGCGCGGCAGAGAGAGGGAGCGCAGATGAGGGGAGGAGGGTGGGAGAAAACCAAAACAGAAGTAGGAAGGAAGCTGAGAAGGAACGCGGAGCCCTCTCTCTCTCTCTCCCTCGGAAGGTCTGGCACTTGAGCGGTGAATTTGGCTAAAAAATGTCATTTGAGTCTTTTAATTTGTAATTTTTACATTTTTAGAATCTTGACATTCAATATAATTGCCGTGCATTGTAATTTAGTCTAATTATTTTCTAAAATTGCATGATTGCATAAATTGGGCAAAATTACATACTTTTATTGCAATTTAGTCTCTGGATTGTGGTAAAAGTGAAATTACTTTAAAACCAAGGACTACCATGACAAAATGAGACCACTGCCCTATGTTTTTCACCCTTATGAATTGATTGGTGGGGTTAGTTTGGTCTGATTTTGCCAATTAGGGTTTGAATTTGACAATTTCAATTTTTGAATCTTATCTCAAATTTGGGGTTTCCATACAATTTGTTGAAATTGTTTGGGGAAAATGAAATTTTCTAATAGAAATGACGTTCCTAGTTTCATTTTTGTGATTTAATTTGAATAATTTCGAGAAATTGCATGTCAATTTTGAGGAATTGAATAGACAGGGTCGGCCGGGCCTTACCGGATCCGGCCTACATACCCGGTCAAAAGTTCATCTTCCCCATTTGATTTCCCGTGTGAATTCCAGATTTCAAGGCTGATTTTAATTGTGAAACTGACAAATCAATTGGCCTTACTTCATGAAATTGCAAGAAGGGTTTAGTTGGTTGCGATGTCTGGTGTCGATCGGGACAGGTCCAACGACCTTGGTTTGCCAATCGGCGCCAAAGAAACCAATTTGTGCCGTGGTCGAACCGAACGAAATGTAGTCCAAATCCACATCAAATTGGCACGGAATTGTGATCACTGGAGGCCCTAGACGGAATGGCCATCATATTCCCACCGATGGCTGGTCTTCGGTGACCATTTCGTACGTGTCCACACGTACGAATAGCCATTGACTTACCCCCTCTGCACGAACCAAGTTTGAGATTCCAATTACTTGTTCGGGGATGCATTTTTTGAGAAAAAGAGTTCTTTTTGGGGTCTATCAAGAATACATAAAGCAAGGGAGCGAGGGAGAGAGACTATCAAGGAGGTTTGAGTGACCGCCATTGAAGCTCGACTTCATCAAATTTGTTGAGGCCTAATCAGGATGATCTGAGCAAAATCGAAGTTCATTGACACTCATTCTAGCTTCTCTAAACCTTAAGGAATCCATTGAACCCTTTCGATTGAGCTACGATCTAGAAATAGATACATTCGAGCTCTGCATAAACGATGCAGGCTCCTATGGCGTCTTGATATTTTGTGGATCATTTTACACGAGATTGGTTCTGATCTATTCCTTGTGCTTTAGTGATCACGTGCATACCTTTTTTGTGCATTTTTGTCGCAACCCTCTCGAGTGCTATCTGGCTAGCGAGGGTTAATGGGCCGCCCGATCGTCGCCTGATCGGACGCGGGCCTCTCCTAAGGTCCATTATCCAAATCGCAACGACTAGATATACGTGGTCGACCTTCAGTGTGGTCTAGTGACATGTGATATATGTACGTGCTGAGGAGTCGCCACCAATCGTTTTGGGGAGGGTACGATCGGAAACCCTATCGAATAGTTGGGAGCGATCTATTCGATTTTGCGGAAACCAGAGACGTGGGATCGGGGACTTAGTTACGCCAACTATCAGAGTTGACGCCCTTTCGGTACCTAAGCTGAATGGTTTATCTGATTCTAGGATTTCATACAGAGGAGTGGGGTTTAGATCCTAAATCTAGGAGTTCATGCAAATGGGAATGACTACCCTATCACTCACAATCCATGAAAATAAATGCGCAAATCAAGGATCCATAACATGCAGATAAATCATATGAAATCAGCATGGCATCCCTAATGAGGCCCTATTAGCCTAGATAAGTCTCAATCAAGGCTTAGGAGTGATTTGACATGATTTGCCCATGAGGGACAGAATCGTAATTTTGAACAATTCAGAGATGATTCGCCTTGAAAGGGAAAATTTGTCATTTTAGATGAATTGGGAAGTCAAAAGACAGGGGAAATAGGATTGGCCATCAATCCAACCCATTTCCTATTTTTCGAGAATTTTCAGGATTTTGTGAAATTTAAAAGTGATTTTACCCTTAGAGGGGTAAAATCATCATTTTGGACAAAGACGAGGGTTGAAAATCTTAAACTGTAGGATTGGTCGACCACCTGACCTAAATCCTATTTTTAAGCAATTTCCAAAAATTCAATTGGAACAAGAAAGGCGACTTACCCTTTGAGGGGTAAAATCATCATTTCAGGGAAAATGATGAGATTTGAAAACCCTCACGGAAGGACTCACCACCTTACTAGCCCTATCCTAATCTAGGCATTTTCGACCTATCTCAAAATACAAAGCATGGACGAATTACCCCTAAAGGGCATAATCGTCGATTATTGGAAGAACGGATAAGAAATCCCAAAAATGGGTTGACCAGTTGTCTGTGGTCAATCCTCAATTTTTGGGGGTTTCTGGAGTGTCTAGGATTTTTCCACATTTTTTTTGGAATTTTCTAGCATTTTTTAGGATTTTCTAGGATTTTTTATTATTTTTTTATTTTTGAAATCATTTTCTGATTTTTTATTTAAAAAAGAAATATTTCGGACCGGGTCGACCCGACCCACTCGGGCCGGAACCTGGCCTAGACCTGGACTCGCGAAACCAAACATGCCAAAACGACGCCGTTTCTACGTTTTTTATTTTCAGATTATTCGGAATTAATCCGACGGCCCACACTGAGCCGCGTGGCTAATCCACGATCGTTGGCTCTGATTACTAAATCCTACGGCTCAGATTGATTAGAGACTTGACCGGAACCGTCCGATTGACCTATTAAGACCTACAGCCACGATTAGAACATGAGATTTGATCAGGACCGTCTATTCTCACTTATCCAAAACGACGTCGCCTAGTCCTCTATCAAAACGGCACCGTTTGTTGTTTTGATTGATTTTTTCGATTAAAACTATTTTCAGTTAATACTATTTATTAATCGGACGGCTATTATTTATTTGACTCGATTAACCTAGACCGTCCGATCTAACGCTGACTCGCCCTAACTGACTAACGGTCGAGCTGACCCGACATCCAAGTGGACCAATGGTAGACTGCCACCTAAGCTTTGATCGGCTGACCGCGCCACGTCAGCTTTGTCTTCAACCTTTCGACCCCGGCGAAATGGACGGTTGAGGAACTCCGGCGACGATCCGACGGTGGATTCTCGATGAAATTACGCGAGACCAACGATAATCGACTCGCGATCGTCTCTAGTTTAACATATCTAGGAATCGCAGCACCTCATTCACTAAATCACGAGTATCAAGCATAGTGTCGAGTACGGCCATTGGAGTTCGATCGCTCGATTAACACAAAATCATTACAATTCCATCACAGGATAGCATCAATTGATGTTCATGAGACTTACCTCGAGCTCCGATTGAGCTCGCACGGTCCAAATTTGGCTGGTCAACTATGGACGGCGGTCAGCAATAGAGGCTATGTTTGAAGATTCGATTCCAGATATTCAGGCGAAATCGATGCAAAATGAAGATGTAATGATGGTCAGTGATATCCAAGGAATGAAACGCACACGGGAATCGCAAGAATTGAAATCGAAATCAAGGTTCGCCATTGAAGACCAGAGCTTAAGCTCGAAGTTCGGGATTACCTGTTCTGGCAGTTTTGGGCTGCGCGGTCGATGGCGATTGCTTCCTAGGGGCTTGACCGTCTTCCTGTCGACCTTGAGGAGCTTCGGTTTGGCCTGAGAAGGCCTGACCAGTGCTCTGCAAATCCGAGCTCTACCCTCGACAATGGCGATGGAGGGAAGCTCTCTCTCTCTCTCTCTCTCTCTCTCTCTCTCTCTCTCTCTCTCTCTCTCTCTCTCTCTCTCTCTCTCTCTCTCTCTCTCTCTCTCTCGTTCTCTCTCTTTCTCTTGATTCTGTTTCTTCCTCTTCAACTGAATTCACCCCCCCTTTTGCTTCGCGAAGGTTTGTTAGCTTATATACCTGGTTCGAATTTTGGCACGGAGGGGAGGGAACTAACAGACTTGAATCGCACGTGTAGCCACGTGATTTCATGTCCAAACGGCGTCGGGGAGACTAGGGATTCCGTTTAGATTCGTTTGGTCCTTCGGCGGGTCTCATCCTGCGCGATTTGGCACGGATTTGGCCTGCGTTTGACATTTGTTGACTTTTGCAGGCGTGCAAGTTTGACTGACCTCGTCCGAGTTCGTCCGGCGGCCATTTGCCTCGCGGCCGGTCTTGATTGAAAGGTATTGAAGTGAGGAACAAAATGCCCACCTTTCCCTTTTCAATTAGTCGCGAATTGCCCTTCAATTTCTTGATCAAAATCAGCTCAGGACTGTTCATTTGCGCGAGGAAGAAGATGGCACTGTTGTTGACACCTAAATTTTGATCAACTTTTTTTCCTTTATTTTTCGAAAATTCATAGAAAATCCATAAAAAGCTGAAAAATTACAAAATCAACTTTGGTAGCCTTGGCCAAGCTAAAGGGACCATTTTGGATAAAAAAAAATATTTTTTCATATTTTTTATTATTATTATTTTCGAAAAATATAAAAATAAAAAGAAAATAAAAAAAAGTAGTATTCGAGGTCACAAAAATATATACAAATAGTCGGTATTTTTATTTTTAATTTTCTTTACTTTAGGACCTCATAAAATAGTAAAATTCAGGTTCGATTTTAGGTGTTCTCTAATCACCATAAAATTGAATTTGGCAAAAATATTAATAATGATTAAAAGGAAAAGGAGTGAAAACATCATCATTTAAAAGGAAAAGGGGACTAATCATTTTGTCTTTGCTTTTGATTATTTTATTATTATTTTTACTTTTTAGTATTTTATTATATTATTATTATATTATTATTTTTTATTATTTTATTTTTATTATTATTTTACTCTTCCCCCCTCCCCCTCATCATCCGTCGCCTCCTCTTCTTCCTTCTTCCTTCTTCTTTTGCTTCTTCTTCCTCCTTTTCTTCTTCTGCTTCCTCTTCCCGCGGCTCCTTCTTCTTCCTTTCTTTTCTTCTTCTTGGTGGACGCCAAAAAAATAGAATCCCCATCTTTCGCCGTCGTCGCTAGCCGTCGTACCTCAAAGCCGCCGTGAACAACCCAAGACCCGCGGCCTCCACCCGTTTCGGAGTTTGGTTCGGGTTTGTTTCGGATCGGGCCAAATCCGTCACCGCCGAAGCGCGCTATCGCCTCCGGTGACTGCCCCGGAGTCCTACCTCCTTCCTCAGAGCTTGTGGAGCCTACGCGCCGCTGGTGGAGCTCAGAAACGGCCTCGGGTCACCGTCCCGTCGTCGGAACGTGTCCGGGCGTGTCGGAGCGTGTCCGGGCGTGTCGAGCCGTGTCATAGCGTGTCGGAGCGTGTTGGAGAGTGTCGAACGTGTCGGAGCGTGTCCGGACGTGTCGGAGCGTGTCGGAGAGTGTCGAACGTGTCGGAGAGTGTCCGGGCGTGTCGGAGAGTGTCGAGCCGTGTCATAGCGTGTCGAAGCGTGTCGGAGAGTGTCGAGCCGTGTCATAGCGTGTCGGAGAGTGTCGAGCCGTGTCATAACGTGTCGGAGCGTGTCCGGACGTGTCGGAGCGTGTCGGAGCGTGTCGGAACAGTGTCTTAACAGTGTTCGATTTTTTTTTAAATCATTTCATTCTTAATTTGTGAAATTGGCTATTGACATTCTAATGGCGATCGACAGGTAACGGGCATGGAGATGGTCGCAGGCTGGGGCTGGGCGATTGAAGGTCGGTGTCCAATCCGGTATATTCTACGTACCCGATCCATATATCAGAGTTATTTTTCTAAAATATCGCCATTATAGACTTGATTTGCATGTATTTATTTCAATCTAGTAGTTAGCTTGTTTACTTGGTTAAGTGTGGTATGTTGTCAAAGAAAATATTTTCAGAAAATATTAATAATAAAAAACAGAAAAATCTAAAAAAAATGGAAAATCAAAGGAAAAATAAAAAATTGAGAAAAATTGCAGAAAATTCATAAAAAATTATAACAAAATTCCCAAGGCTGAAAATGACCAAAAGAAATTGATTTGTTGCCATTTTCGGGATTTTCTCCCATTTAATCCAAAATGATGATTTCACCCCTCAAAGGGTAAATCGTCTTTGATATTCTGATGAATTGTGGAAATTGCTTAGAATTTGGCGATGGGCCAGATAGGTGGCTAAACCTTATGTCTAAGATTTCCACATTTCATTCCCACTTTTAGAAAATGACGATTTTACCATTCGAATGGTAAATCGGTTTCTAAAATTCCAGAAAGTCATGAAAATTACAAAAAATAGGAAATGGGTCAATTGAGTGACCAAACCTATTTTTGACATTGTTTTACTTCGGATTCATTCCGAAATGATGATTTTGCCCTTTTTAGGCAAATTGTCCCCTTTGTCTCAAAATTACGATTTTGCCCCTGATGGGCAAAATCATGTCTAAATCATTCCTAAGCCTGATTGATGCTTCTCTAGGCCAATATGGCCTTATTAGGAATGCCATGTGATTTATTTGTACATTTGAATTCATTGATTTGTGCACTTTATTATGGATTGTGATTGCTAGGATAGTCATTCCTATCTACACGAACTCCTAGATTTAGGACTCGTACCCCACTCATCCGCATGAAATCTTAAGTCAGAAAACTCAGTCAACTTAGGTACCGAAAGGGCGTCAACTCTGATAGTTGACGTAACTAAGTTCCCGAACCCATTTCTCTGGTTATCGCAGAATTGAATAGAAACTCCCGACTATTCAATAGGGTGGTCCAATCATACCCTCCAAAAAATGATTGGTGGCGACTTCATGGCATGCACACTTAGCACATGTCACTAGATCACACTGAAGGTCGACTACGCATACCTCCGTTGCGATTTGGGTAACGGGCCTTGGGAGAGGTCCGCGTCCGACCAGACTGGACGGCCCATTAGCCCTCGAGAGCCTCAGACTAACCTCGAGAGGGTCGCGACAGACTGGCGACTCCACTGGGGAACTTTAGAGAACTTGAGCCGATTAAAAAGTTGATTGATTTTTCTAACATGTTTTATGCAGATGCTCTTCAAGGTGAGGTACGTACTTTAACCCTTGAGGTGTTAAATGTTTTTGCAGATTGGAGAAATAAGGGGTGGAGTACTTGTTAACTCTGTTTTATGCAGGTAGGAGTTTTGGATGAATGATTGTGTGTATGTTTTATATTGAAGCGGTGATTGTTAAATAAGATGCATGTTTATCGCTTTAGCACGACACCGAAAATACACACAACCGCGCCTAAAACCCCGGGCGCTGCCTATAGGAAAACAATAGAAGGGATTGAAAATGGAATCTCCGTGAGGAAAAACACGGGGTAATCCACTTTTCAATTCCGCTCATTTCGAAGTATGGATCGAGCCTCAATGCAACGATAGTTGTGCAATGGAATCTGCTCTTTCTAGAACTCGAGGTGGGAACCTTGACCTTAGGTGCCAAATCCTTTGATTTTTAGAAGTTTTATCCTCACTTGTCTCATGTGCATGTCTTTGGATGGCTGATATATCTAAAACCACCTAAAAAAAAATCGGTGATCTTGGAGTCACATCTCGAAGACTGGAACTGGGGCATCTCCAAGTGTTCGGACCACATTCCTTTGATTGATTTGACATTCTTAGTTCTCTTGTATAAGATTAATTTTGCTGAGATCCTCTCTATCTCATCCCTTAGATTGATTGTATTAGGGATCTATTTGTATTATATACATCTTGATAAGGCTCATTTCTATCGAAAATGGGGGCAAATTCCCCAAACCCGTGGAACATAGTGGAATTCGTCCCTTCAGTGCAAAATACATTCGGCCGCAGAGCCACTCGTTTGGTGAAAGGACGTATCGTTCCTAATTAATTTTCAATCAGATCTGGGGATAAATTTTTCTCCATTTTCTTTTATCTCAGGTGATAAAAGAGACAATGCAACCAAAAGCTCATGCATTCAAATGGCAAACCAGACGTCGCCCAGCTGGGGCAAATGGACCGTAGGCGTTGCAAATACCTTCAAATGATGATCAAGAGCAGAGGACGCAGGATGTAATGATTTCAAATAACAAACAAGTAACATCAAATACCTCAAATGGCGACTGTGGTCGAGAGAATCACCAAACCGCCACATGACGAATCCCAAGAATATCAAGCTGTCTGGAGACAGATAAAATTGATCAAGGACTCTGACAATCGAGTTGGATAATCAGAATCTGCAAAAATCAATGGGAGCAGGTCCCCCCCATTTGCTTTGAGGAGCCAAACCGGGGGCAAACTCTCATGATCCCCCATGAAAGCGCATCAGACCAAGGTCATCGAATCCAGATATGACAAACAGCAAAACCATGCCTAACTGGGGCAAGTGAACCATTTGTACGCCGGACGTTTCTCCTCTGGCAAAGTCAATGGATGCAATAACAAAGTCGTCCGCATCAGAATCAAACCCCAAGATACGAATTTGGGTGAATGGTAACCTTGTATCGTTCCAATTTGGTCTTCAAGGACCACATGCCTAACATGAGTTTTTACTCATTTTACAGGAAGTAGTTGGCGCTGAAAGCCTCAAATGAAAAGAGCGCGCTAACATGGAGGTGAATAGAATCATTGGCCTTAGAAGTCAGGATTCCAAGAGATGGTCTTTGATTATAAGACCTAGTGGATGGTAAAATGTATCGCTCCTACGTCACATGCTTTGACATGCATTTTGATAAAATCTTCTTTTTTTCCTTGAATAAAAGGAACCTTGAAGAATGGCGCTGGAGTGTGCCCAAAAACACAAATGGATCTCCTCTGGGGCAAATCCTTGAGAATGATTCATCGCCAACCAAACGGAGGGATCAAGATCACAAGATAGAGGGTCAAATCCCGCAAGCCGCGAGTTTGTGTTCAAATGGAAACACAAAGCAAGAACAAGGCTGTATCGTTCCAATTTGCCTTGAATTTTAGAACGCAAACTGACACCTAATTCACGTCTTTAACAGGGGATCGCCATCAAGGTAAAACAGGTTTTCACACCCCATGTATTACCCGTTGGAGTACACGACCAAGGGTAAGATGTATCGTTCTAATTTTTTGAAAAATTCGTGAACGTACAATAACATGTTTCTTCCGCATTTTCAGGGATCTCTAGCCGCGGGGAACAGGTAAGTATCCCTTTTCCCAATCCGTTGAAGATGTTAAATAAAAAATAGAAAAAAAAGAAAGTTTTCAAAATCTAATGTCTAGAAAAGACATAGAATTCAAACTTCATTGGCATTCATACCTTAAAACAGGAGGTTATCTGAACATGAATAAGAACATGCATTGTGCAACATAAAATCCCCTTGACGGGTAAAATTTTGGAGAAACAGAAAGAGGTTTTTCCAATAAAAAACTGTTCAAAACTTTCAAAAGGACGTTTTCTCAAAAGACGAGAGGCAAAGCCTAATCCAAACACGTCCTATACACACCCGAGAGAGAAGTGAAACGAATCAGACCGCAAAATCTGGACCTACGGAAGTAGGGACCATTCGCAGCAATTACATGGATTGGGACGACGGAGGCATTCGTTTCATATCCCCAAACACTACAGGTGACCATTGACAACCCCTTTGAACGGCGGTTTTCATTCTCAACCCTGTCAAGAACCACCCCACACCGGGGCAAAAAGGAAGTAAGTCCAGCAGCGTCAGGAGAAAATGGTTAGAAATTTTTTTGCTCGGACTAACATTAATCTTTGTGTGTTGTTTATATGGTAATCCAAGTGCCATAGGATGATGAGAAGCATTCATTTCTCTATCCCACACACCATATCCTTTGCATAGCCAAGTTAAGCCTACAAATTCATTTCATGAGCCCATTGGTGATCATTGCACGTTCCAAGATGAAGGCATCAGGGATTACGAAGAGGATTCCCGGGCTGATATTTAAAGCATGTTTAGACTTTCAGACATATGTCTAACATGATCCCATCAAATATGAGAAAAACGGGATTTCAAAAAAATGATGATTAGAAAATCCCCAGCATCAAGAAAAAGCAAAGTGCCTAGTAAAAGTAAGGCCGATGCTCGTGCAAGCTGTTTGCTTGATCCCCAATGAAGCCTAGTTGGGAAGAGAGAAAAACCCATAAAGGAGTCAGATCAAAAGGTCACTCCTCCAAATGATGTCAAGCGTGGAGGAAAGACGCGGACAGAATTGTCAATCTCTTAATGCAGCCGGAGGTTTTCCCTAAAGAATTTGTGCACACCTCAAGAGCGGTTGCACACCTCAAAAACTGAAGGTGCAGACAAGAAAGAGCAGGTGGTAAATTTGCAATGATCACCAATGTCAAACCCCTCATAAATTCTGGGCCAAAAACAAGCCTTTTTCGATCCTCAATCCTACCAACATCATAACCCTGAAACAATCTTCTCTGACTAAGACACTTGGGTTAACATATAGCTTAGCTCGAAGAGGTACGAGCAAGACTATTTCTTTCTCATTTTGCAGGGTTCTTGACTTGTAAACCCGGAGTAGATGGTGAAGACTTTCATTCAATGGCCTCGACTCCAAAGCGGGTCCCCCTTGAAAACCAATATACAAGCCCAACATTACGGTCCCGTGGAAGACCTCCCGACCGATCAAAATGTATGCGCTGCGAATGATCCTAAAACCTAGGCACAGGTTAGTAGGAAGTTGAATGCATTCCTTACAAAAGACCATTATCACAGAGCGGTGAGGAGCCCTCTTGGATGAGAAATTCTCCAATAGATGTTTTGAACAAACTCTTTTTGGAAATTTCAAATTGTTTGATCCAGATTTTCCGTGCAAGGGATTTGTGATCACATTTGCATGTTGCAAGAATGCTTTGGATAACCTCCAGCATCAAAACGCACATTTCATGATTAAGACTTAAATCATACGGTTTTGTCAGATGGACAACCGTCGTCTTCCCTAAGATTGCTAATGTTTTCTTGGTGAAGAAAAATCTTTCAGGCTCAAACTTCTGCAGGATACCTGGAGAACCCAGCTCCTAGAATGTCGCCTCAACAGACTCAAGTGAAGCTTTGTCAAAATAAAATCTTTCACTGCTTCAAAAACTGAATTCCCGATAAACTTCGGGATCTCTAAAAAAAAAAAACCCTTTTAAAAAAAAATCCTAGCATGACGTGGAGAACCCTCGTCCCAGGACCCATTTTCAAAACAATCAAGCAATCCCAGCAGACGTGGAGAACCCTCGTCCTGGGACCCTTTTTCAAAAATTTAGGCAGTCTCATCGGACGTGGAGAACCCTCGTCATGAGACCCATTTTTCAAAATCAAGCGGCCCTGTCAGACGTGGAGAACCCTCGTCCCGGGACCCTTTTTCAAAAATATCAAACAGTCTCATCGGACGTGGAGAACCCTCGTCATGAGACCCCTTTTCAAATCAAATCAAGGTAGAAACCGCCTGAAGGGTCAAACCAAGGTAGAAACCGCCTGAAGGGTTAAATCAAGGTAGATACCGCCTGAAGGGTCAAATCAAGGTAGATACCGCCTGAAGGGTCAAATCAAAGGTAGAAACCGCCTGAAGGGTCAACTTAAGGTAGAAACCGCCTGAAGGGTCAACACAAGGTAGAAATCGCCTGAAGGGTCAAATCAAGGTAGAAACCGCCTGAAGGGTCAAACCAAGGTAGAAACCGCCTAAAGGGTCAACTCAAGGTAGATACCGCCTGAAGGGTCAAACCAAAGGTAGAAACCGCCTGAAGGGTCAACCAATGGTAGAAACCGCCTGAAGGGTTAACACAACGGTAGAAACCGCCTGAAGGGTCAACCCAATAGTAAAAATCACTTAAATGGTCAACTCAATGGTCCGATCCACCATACGGATCAAAACCCTTGGCAAATTCCCAAATGTGGGATGCGTCTTCCTTAGATTCCTATCAGTTAGGAATCCCATTATGGTTTGACCTACCATACGGGTCAGAGCTTAACCTCTCTAGGATACTCTAGTAACGAGTTCATAGAAATTCTCTTGAATCCATCAAACACCGCGAAAATCACACAAACATCGAACAGGTAAGTGGCAGGTATGTCTCTCTATTATCTCACTCTCTCATGTCAAATAAATGTTTCCCCCTTCAAGAAAGAGCATACATCGACAAGCATGAAAAACTGGATGTCATGACTCATTTTCCTTTAGTTTCACGAGTCGAGTCGATCAGGACTCAGGTGTCACCTTGTCTTTGAGAGAAACCTCTGAGGGGATTCCTCTGACGAGATTCCTCTCAAAGAGGGGCAGCTGTTGACACCTAAATTTTGATCAACTTTTTTTCCTTTATTTTTTGAAAATTCATAGAAAATCCATAAAAAGCTGAAAAATTACAAAATCAACTTTGGTAGCCTTGGCCAAGCTAAAGGGACCATTTTGGATAAAAAAATATTTTTTCATATTTTTTATTATTATTATTTTCGAAAAATATAAAAATAAAAAGAAAATAAAAAAGTAGTATTCGAGGTCACAAAAATATATACAAATAGTCGGTATTTTTATTTTTAATTTTCTTTACTTTAGGACCTCATAAAATAGTAAAATTCAGGTTCGATTTTAGGTGTTCTCTGATCACCATAAAATTGAATTTGGCAAAAATATTAATAATGATTAAAAGGAAAAGGAGTGAAAACATCATCATTTAAAAGGAAAAGGGGACTAATCATTTTGTCTTCGTTTTTGATTATTTTATTATTATTTTTACTTTTTAGTATTTTATTATATTATTATTATATTATTATTTTTTTATTATTTTATTTTTATTATTATTTTACTCTTCCCCCCTCCCCCTCATCATCCGTCGCCTCCTCTTCTTCCTTCTTCCTTCTTCTTTTGCTTCTTCTTCCTCCTTTTCTTCTTCTACTTCCTCTTCCCGCGGCTCCTTCTTCTTCCTATAATTTCTTCTTCTTGGTGGACGCCAAAAAAATAGAATCCCCACCTTCCGCCGTCGTACCTCAAAGCCGCCGTGAACAACCCAAGACCCGCGGCATCCACCCGTTTCGGAGTTTGGTTCGGGTTTGTTTCGGATCGGGCCAAATCCGTCACCGCCGAAGCGCGCTATCGCCTCCGGCGACTGCCCCGGAGTCCTACCTCCTTCCTCAGAGCTTGTGGAGCCTACGCGCCGCTGGTGGAGCTCAGAAACGGCCTCGGGTCACCGTCCCGTCGTCGGAACGTGTCCGGGCGTGTCGGAGCGTGTCCGGGCGTGTCGAGCCGTGTCATAGCGTGTCGGAGCGTGTCGGAGAGTGTCGAACGTGTCGGAACGTGTCCGGACGTGTCGGAGCGTGTCAGAGAGTGTCGAACGTGTCGGAGAGTGTCCGGGCGTGTCGGAGAGTGTCGAGCCGTGTCATAGCGTGTCGAAGCGTGTCGGAGAGTGTCGAGCCGTGTCATAGCGTGTCGGAGAGTGTCGAGCCGTGTCATAACGTGTCGGAGCGTGTCCGGACGTGTCGGGGCGTGTCGAACGTGTCGGAGCGTGTCGGAACAGTGTCTTAACAGTGTCCGATTTTTTTTTTTAAATCATTTCATTCTTAATTTGTTAAATTGGCTATTGACATTCTAATGGCGATCGACAGGTAACGGGCATGGAGATGGTCGCAGGCTGGGGCTGGACGATTGAAGGTCGGTATCCAATCCGGTATATTCTACGTACCCGATCCATATATCAGAGTTATTTTTCTAAAATATCGCCATTATAGACTTGATTTGCATGTATTTATTTCAATCTAGTAGTTAGCTTGTTTACTTGGTTAAGTGTGGTATGTTGTCAAAGAAAATATTTTCAGAAAATATTAATAATAAAAAACAGAAAAATCTAAAAAAAATGGAAAATCAAAGGAAAAATAAAAAATTGAGAAAAATTGCAGAAAATTCATAAAAAATTATAACAAAATTCCCAAGGCTGAAAATGACCAAAAGAAATTGATTTGTTGCCATTTTCGGGATTTTCTCCCATTTAATCCAAAATGACGATTTCACCCCTCAAAGGGTAAATCGTCTTTGATATTCTGATGAATTGTGAAAATTGCTTAGAATTTGGCGATGGGGCAGATAGGTGGCTAAACCTTATGTCTAAGATTTCCACATTTCATTCCCATTTTTAGAAAATGACGATTTTACCATTTGAATGGTAAATCGGTTTCTAAAATTCCAGAAAATCATGAAAATTACAAAAAATAGGAAATTGGTCAATTGAGTGACCAAACCTATTTTTGACATTGTTTTACTTCGGATTCATTCCGAAATGATGATTTTGCCCTTTTTGGGCAAATTGTCGTCTTTGTCTCAAAATTACGATTTTGCCCCTGATTGGCAAAATCATGTCTAAATCATTCCTAAGCCTGATTGATGCTTCTCTAGGCCAATATGGCCTTATTAGGAATGCCATGTGATTTATTTGTACATTTGAATTCATTGATTTGTGCATTTTATTATGGATTGTGATTGCTAGGATAGTCATTCCTATCTGCACGAACTCCTAGATTTAGGACTCGTACCCCACTCATCCGCATGAAATCTTAAGTCAGAAAACTCAGTCAACTTAGGTACCGAAAGGGCGTCAACTCTGATAGTTGACGTAACTAAGTCCCTGAACCCATTTCTCTGGTTATCGCAGAATTGAACAGAAACTCCCGACTATTCAATAGGGTGGTCCAATCATACCCTCCAAAAAATGATTGGTGGCGACTCCATGGCATGCACACTTAGCACATGTCACTAGATCACACTAAAGGTCGACTACGCATACCTCCGTTGCGATTTGGGTAACGGGCCTTGGGAGAGGTCCGCGTCCGACCAGACTGGACGGCCCATAGCCCTCGAGAGCCTCAGACTAACCTCGAGAGGGTCGCGACAACTGTAGCAGACCGGTTCGACCGGTCCGACCGGCGGTCTGAACCGATTCCGAATTGAATTTTTCAAAATTAAACCCAAATTAGTAGGAAATTTTTACAATTGAACCTCAGAATCGAATCTAGGGCATGAATTCTATCAAAAAAAATGTGATTTTGCCCAAAAGTTCATATCAATTTCAACAAAAACCCCAAATTTCCATTTAATTGCAAATTGGGGAATTATGCAATTGAAGGCACAAATGATCAAATTGGGTCAAATTACCTGTGCCAATCGATTCAAAATGGTGAAACCCATTGGGCAGTATGTTTAATTTGTAATGATATCCCTTGAATTGAAAGTAATTTCAATTATGCTGAATTTCAAGGACTAAAAATGCAATTTCAGTATGCAATTTTGCCAAATTCGTGCAATTGAGCAATTTGTGCAAATAATTGGGCTAAATTACAATAAGGGATAGTTAGAATGGATGTCAAGATCCTAGAAAATGCCAAAATTACAAATTAAAAGACTCGATTGACATTTGTTTCTCAAATTCAATCATATGTGTAACAAAGGAACATATACAATTGAATTTTATTTTGGCCTTTTTGTGAGGTTAAAAAGACAAGGGATTTAAAATAAAAATATTGGCTATTTTTCCATATTTTTGTGACCTCAAATGTTATTTTTCTTGATTTTTTTAGTATTTTCCTAATTTCTGAAAATATTAAAAAATGCGAAAAATATGAAGAATTATTTTTTTTTGTCAAAAATGGTTCTTTAGGGTTGGCCAAGGCCATCAAAGTTGATTTTGCAATTTTTTGACTTTTTATGGATTTTTTTTTATGATTTTTCAAAATAAAGCTGAAAAAGACTTGGTCAAAAATCAGGTGTCAACAGCTGCCCCTCTTTGATAGGAATCTCATGAGAGGTTTTGCTCAAAGACAGGTGACACCTGAGTCTAGACCGACTTTTCTGGGAAATAGAAAAATGAATCTTGACATCTAATCTTTCTTTTCCCGCTGGTGAATGCTCTACTCATTTCGTTTCATCTGATGTGAGAGAGCGAGAGGCTGGATAGAGATACTTCACCTGTTACTTACCTGCTTGACGATCGTGCGGCATGCGCGATGTATAGCGGGTTCCAGTGGATACCTAGGGACTCGTCTTTTGAGTATCCTAGGGCGATTAAACTTTAGCCTGTATGGTAGGCCGTACCAGAATGGGATTCCTATACTTGACAAGAACCTATGAATGACGCACCCAGTCTCTTAGGGATTGTCAGGGTTTTGATCCATATGGTGGATCAGACCATGAATAGGACTCCTATCTACTAGGAACTTATGGATGACGCACCCAGTCTCTTAGGGATTGTCAAGGGTTTTGATCCGAATGGTGGATCAGACCGTGAATAGGACTCATCTCTGCTAGGAACCTATGGATGACGCACCCAGTCTCTTAGGGATTGTCGAACATTTTGATCCTTCAGGGGGATTATGCCGAGAATAGGATTCCTCTTTGCTAGGAACCTATGGATGACGCACCCAGTCTCTTAGGGATTGTCGAACATTTTGATCCTTCAGGAGGATCAGGCCGAGAATAGGACTCCTCTCTACTAGGAACCTATGGATGATGCACCCAGTCTCTTGGGGATTGTCGAACATTTTGGTCCTATATTCTAAAGAATTAACTAGGATCCATACAAGTGAGGTGTGCCTAACTTTTAGGCTTTACCAAATGAGCTATTATGGGTTTAAGGATTACCTAGAACCTCGCAGAAAGCTGGTTCTGAGATTTATCCTTTTGACATGCAAGGTGTTGTTCTGGCATTTGGGGACTCCAAGTATCCTGCAGAAAATTCAAACCTATAAAACTGAAATCTCACACAGGGAGATAATTTCAAATATTGTCCTTTCGACATGGAAGGTGACATTCTGGGATCTGGGTGCTCCAGGCATCCTGCAGAAAGCTCAAATCTATAAAACTGAAATCTCACACAGGGAGTTAATTTCGAATATTGTCATTTCGACATGGAAGGTGACATTCTGGGATCTGGGTACTCTAGGCATCCTGCAGAAAGCTCAAACCTATAAAACTGAAATCTCACATGGGGAGATAATTTCAAATATTGTCCTTTCGACATGGAAGGTGACATTCTGGGATCTGGGTACTCCAAGCATCCTGCAGAAAGCTCAAACCTATAAAACTGAAATCTCACACAGGGAGATAATTTCAAATATTGTCCTTTCGACATGGAATGTGACATTCTGAGATCTGGGTACTCCAAGCATCTTGCAGAAAGCTCAAACCTGTAAATTCAAAATCTCACAGAGGGATGATTTCGAAAATTGTCCTTTTGACATTGGAGGTGACATCCTGGGATTTGGGGACTCCAGGTATCCTGCAGAAAGCTCAAACCTGTAAATTTGAAATCTCACAGAGAGATGATTTCGAAGATTGTCCTTTTGACATTGTAGGTGACATTCTGAGATCAGGGGCTCCAGGTATCCTGCAGAAAGCTCAAACCTACAAAAACTTTTCATAAGAATGTATCTTCCTGAGATATGGGGTTACCAGGGATCCTGCAGGAAAATAAACTTGAAAGCTCTTCTTCACAGAGCAAGGAATCCTTCTGGAATCTGGGGTCACCATGAGTCCTAGAAGCTTAGACCTGAGAGTTCATTCCTCATTTGCCAAGATATTAGCCCTCTTGAGGTAATGACTATTATAAGGCAGGTAAAAGGCTTCATTTTAACCTATGTAGTTTATGTAAAACGGCTTAGGACGTCGGAGGTTATCCAAACATCTCGAAGCATGCAAAGCTGATCATGAATCTTTGTGAGGAAAAATCCTCGGATCGAACAATTTTAAGTTCCCAACCAAAGCTTACTTTCAAGCATTCTATTGGAATATCCCTGTCAGAAAGGTCTCCTCACCAATTTTCTGATTTGGTCTTTTCACAATTATAGCACTCAAATTCCCTTGTACCTGGGTTTTCGGAGCCGTTCGTAGCGCATACATTTTAGATCAATTGGGAGGTCTTTACTGGACCGTAATGTCGGGCTCGGACATGGTTTCCGAAGGGGGACTCATTTTCTGAGTCAGGTCTTTTAACAAAATTTTCTTCATCTGCTTCGGGCTTACAAGTCAAGAACCCTGCAAAATGAGAAAGAAATAATCTCGCTCGAACTTCTTCGAGCTAAGCTTAAGCATTAAACCCTATGCTGATCCAAGTGCTTTAATCAGAAAAAACTTCTTAGGGATGGTATCATGCCGTCTTTTTGCATTTTCAAGATCAAACTCATGATACATAAAGGTATAAATATTTGAACGGGCATTGGCCTTGCTTTTACCAGGCACTTTGCTTTTTCTTGATACCCAAGGATGGAATTTTTCTTTCACTCTCTTTTTTTTTTAGGTCCATTCTTTCTCTTTTGGGAGCCAGGATTTTTCAAATGAATGTGCTTGAGGTACAACTTGATTCTCAACACTCAATTATTAGTCTAAGGATTTACACAAATCCTACCTTTCGAGTTTTTCGCTCTAGAAGTAGTGTTGCTTCTGTCTTGAAATATGCACTGATCACCAACAGGTTTATGAAATGAATGTACAGGTTCAACTAGGCTGTGCAAAGGGTAAAAGTGTATAGGATAGAGAAACGAATGATTTTCGTCATGTTAAAGCACTTGAATCACCACAGAAGTTAAAATGACAAGCAACACACGAAAATTGATGCAAGTCTGAGCAAGAGGATTTCTAACCATTTACCTCTTGACACCGCTGGACGTATCTCCAGTTTGCCCCAATGTGGGGTGGTCCTTGACAGGGGTAAAGAATGAAACCGTCGTTCAAAGGGTTATCGATAGTCACATGTAGTGTTTAGGATAGAGGAATGAATGCCTCCGTCTTCCCGATCCATGTAATCGATGCGAAAGGCCCTTGTATCCTCAGATTCAGAGTTTCCTATTCTCACCCTTCCCTCATTCTTGAGTATATGTGGGACGTGTTTGGATTAGGTTTGCCTCTCATTCAGAGGGATATTCCTGCTAGATAGTCTAAGCAAGCCCTATTTTTGGAAAAATAAGCTTGTTTTTTTTTCGGGCGTTTCACTCCACAGGGGATTTCAACGATGCTTTGGATCATTTCTTGATTTTAACGGGTGTGCAATAAATGCAATGAATTCATTTTCAGAAATAATGTTTATTCCTGAGCCCAAGCATGTGAATGTTTATTCTCTCGTTTTCTTTATCTTACAGGAAGTGAGAGATACTTTACTGTGCTTTTCTTTTGCCATCTTCCATCTTCATTACCCATTCCTGCGTGTAAGACAAAGAGGCATCCTTGTCAGTGAAAGGTGGTTTAACCTTTGATGGAACAGATACATATCACCTGGTGCTTGGTGTCGAGGTCTCTCCTATCTAGGGTTCCGCTTGAATGAATCCGATCTTGAGTTTGTTTCTTGGAACCCTGCAAAAATGAACACATGCTAGTGTATGCGTGGATGCATGATATGCTTATGCAATGATCGTTATGATGATTCGAACTGATTCTGGACAAGCCGTATGACCAAAATTCGATTTTATTTCAAGGGTAATACTTCTTCACTGCATCAGAGTTTATAGGATGCCCTAATTATTCTCCTTCAGAATTTACCAAGGTCAATGCTCCTCCTGTGAGAATCTTATGGACAATATAGGGGCCTTCATAATTCGGGGTAAATTTGCCTCCCGGATGGTCAGTACTTGGCAGAATCTTTCTCGCCACCAAGTCATTTACTTCGAAATTTCTGGTTTTAACTTTTCGATCAAATGACTTGGCCACCATCTTCTGGTAACTTTGACCATGACATATTTCTTTGAGACGTTTCTCATCTATCAAATTTAACTGTTCATATCTGAGCTTGGAGTATTCTGATTCGGAGAGTTTACTCTCTGCTAAGGTCATTAAAGAGGGGACCTTAACTTCCACAGGCAAGACCGCTTCCATCCCATACACCAGACTGTAGAGAGTTGCTCCTGTAGTGGTCCTGATTGAAGTTCGATATGCCATTAAGGCAAAGGGTAGCCTTTCATGCCAATCTCTGTAGTTTTCTGCTGTTTTAGCCAAGATTTTCTTGATGTTTTTGTTGGCTGCTTCCACTGCCCCATTCAGCTGCGGGCGGTAAGGGGATGAATTCAGATGTCGAATACCAAAGTGATCCAGTAGACCATCGACAGTCTTGTTGTTCAGGTTGGATCCATTATCCGTGATGATTGCTTGAGGGGTACCATATCGAGAGATGATGTCTCTTTTGATAAATCTTGCCACATTTCTTGTAGTGACATTCTTGTAAGAAGTGGCTTCTGTCCATTTTGTAAAGTAATCGATCGCCACCAGGATGAAGCGATGACCATTTAAAGCCGCAGGATTAATGGGCCCTATCATGTCTATTCCCCACATAGAAAAAGGCCAAACCTCATACATTTGATGTAATTCATTCGGGGGTGCATTAATCTTATCGCCATATATTTGGCATTGGTGGTATGACCTGACATGCTGACAGCAGTCTGATTCGATGGTCATCCAATAATAACCAAGCCGCATGATCTACCTGGCGAGGAGGTGGCCATTCATGTGAGGCCCACATATACCTTCATGGATCTCATTCATGAGAATATTTACTTCTTTGGCATCTATACACCTCAACAGAGTAGAGTCAAATGACCTTTTGTACAGCATTTGTCCATTGAGGAAGAATTTGCTGACTATCTTGGTTATGTATCTCCGGTCTCTTGGCTGACATCCTACAGGAAACTCCCTTTTTGAGAGATAATTCTTGATGTCGTAATACCATGGCTCTCCATCAAATTCTTCTTTGATTAGCATACAATAAGCTGGCTTTTTAACTATGCTGATCCTTAGGGTTCTATTTCCAACCCATAAGTTATTTGTAACATTGAGGCTAGGGTGGCTAGCGCATCTGCAAATTGATTGTGAGACCTCAATAGGTGCTCGAATGACACTTCTTCGAACTTAAGTGTCAATTCTTCAAGGTATTCGTGATACGGGATGAGCTTTGCGTCCTTGGTCTTCCACTCTCCTTGTGTCTGCAAAATGATGAGCATGGAATCTCCATAAACCTGTAGCTTAGGTATTCCCATGGCAATGTCATCTTCGCAGCAACATGATAATGTTGATTATCAGGGGATATCAGTACTGCCCCAGTGCCTGCTCCTAATAGATTAACAGCACCATCAAAATACATGACCCACTTATCCTCTACTAAGTTCAGAATTTGATCTTCTGCCTTTATCGTTTTAGAAGGCTCACCGTTTGATGGGTTTTCTACCAACATGTCAGCTATAGCTCTCCTTTTTACTGATTTTTGTGGAGAACATTTGATGTCAAATTCAGATAACATCACCTGCCATTTTGCTAATTTCCCAATTAAGGCGGGTTTCTCCAAGAGGTGTTTGACGGGATCGTTTCCTGTTATGAGCTGAATGTGGTGATGTAGGGTGTACTGCCTCAATCTACGAAGCACCCTGTTGACACCTGATTTTTGACCAAGTCTTTTTCAGCTTTATTTTGAAAAATCATAAAAAATCCATAAAAAGTAAAAAAAATTGCAAAATCAACTTTGGTGGCCTTGACCAAGCCTAAGGAACCATTTTTGACAAAAAAAAATAATTTTTCATATTTTTCGCATTTTTTAATATTTTCAGAAATTAGGAAAATACTAAAAAAAATCAAGAAAATTAACATTTGAGGTCACAAAAATATGAAAAAATAGCCAAAATTTTTCTTTTAAATCCCTTGTCTTTTTGACCTCACAAAAAGTCCAAAATCAAATTCAATTGTATATGTTCTTTTGTTATACATATGATTGAATTTGAGAAACAAATGTCAATCGAGTCTTTTAATTTGCAATTTTGGCATTTTCGAGGATCTTGACATCCATTCTAACTGTCCCTTATTGCAATTTAGCTCAATTGTTTGCACAAATTGCGCAATTGCACGAATTTAGCAAAATTGCATACTGAAATTGCATTTTTAGTCCTTGAAATTCAGCATAATTGAAATTACTTTCAATTCAAGGGCTATCATTGCAAATTAAACATACTGCCCAATGGGTTTAACCATTTTGAATCGATTGGCACAGGTAATTTCACCCAATTTGATCATTTGAACCTTCAATTGCATAATTCCCCAATTTGCAATTAAATGGAAATTTGGGGTTTTTGTTGAAATTGATATGAACTTTTGGGCAAAATCACATTTATTAATAGAATTCATGCCCTAGATTCGATTCTGAGGTTCAATTGTAAAAATTTCCTACTAATTTGGGTTTAATTTTGAAAAATCCAATTTGAAAGCGGTTCAGACCGGTTAGACCGTCGGTCGAACCGGTCTGCTATAGTGCCATCTTCTTCCTCGCGCAAATGAACAGTCCCGAGCTGATTTTGATCAAGAAATTGAAGGGCAATTCGCGACTAATTGAAAAGGGAAAGGTGGGCGTTTTGTTCCTCATTTCAATACCTTTCAATCAAGACTGGCCGCGAGGCAAATGGCCGCCGGACGAACTCTGGCGAGGTCAGTCAAACCTGCACGCCTGTAAAAGTCAACAAACGTCAAACGCAGGCCAAATCCGTGCCAAATCGCGTAAGATGAGACCCGCCGGAGGACCAAACGAAGCTAAACGAAATCCCCAGTCTCCCCGACGCCGTTTGGGCCTGAAATCACGTGGCTACACGTGCGATTCAAGTCTGTTAGTTCCCTCCGCTCCATGCCAAAATTCGAAACAGTCATATAAGCTAACAAACCTTCGCGAAGCAAAAGGGCGGTGAATTCAGTTGAAGAGGAAGAAACAAAATCAAGAGAAAGAGAGAGAACGAGAGAGAGAGAGAGAGAGCTCCCCTCCATCGCCATTGTCGAGGGTAGAGCTCGGATTTGCAGAGCACTGGTCAGGCCTTCTTAGGCCAAACCGAAGCTCCTCAAGGTCGATAGGAAGACGGTCAAGCCCCCAGGAAGCAATCGCCATCGACCGCGCAGCCCAAAACTGCCAGAATAGGTAATCCCGAACTTCGAGCTTAAGCTTTGGCCTTCAATGGCGAACCTTGATTTCAATTTCAATTATTGCGATTCCCGTGTGCGTTTCATTCCTTGGATAACACTGACCATCATTGCATCTTCATTTTGCAACGATTTCGCCCGAATATCTGGAATCGAGTCTTAAAACATAGCCTTTATTGCCGACCGCCGTCCATAGTTTCCCAGCCAAATTTGGGCTGTGCGGGCTCAATCGGAGCTCGAGGTAAGTCTCATGAACATCAATTGATGCTATCCTGTGATGGAATTGTAATGATTTTGTGTTAATCGAGCGATCGACTCGGCACTATGCTTGATACTTGTGATTTAGTGAATGAGGTGCTGCGATTCCTAGATATGTTAAACTAGAGACGATCGCGAGTCGATTGCCGTTGGTCTCGCATAATTTCATCGAGAATCCACCGTCGGATCGTCGCCGGAGTTCCTCAGCCGTCCATTTCGCCAGGGTCGAAAGGTTGAAGACGAAGCTGACGTGGCGCGGTCAGCCGGTCAAAGCTTAGGTGGCAGTCTGCCATTGGTCCACTTGGATGTCGAGTCAGCTCGACCATTAGTCAGTTAGGGCGAGTCAGCGTTAGATCGGACGGTCTAGGTTAATCGAGTCAAATAAATAATAGTCGTCCGATTAATAAATAGTATTAACTGAAAATGGTTTTAATTGAAAAAATCAATCAGAACAACAAACGGTGCCGTTTTGATAGAGGACTAGGCGACGTCGTTTTGGGTAAGTGATAATAGACGGTCCTGATCAAATCCCATGTTCTAATCGTGGCCGTAGGTCTTAATAGGTCAATCGGACAGTTCCGGTCAAGTCTCTAATCAATATGAGCCGTAGGATTTAGTAATCAGAGCCAACGATCGTGGATTAGCCACTCGGTTCAGTGTGGGCCGTCGGATTAATTCCGAATAATCTGATAATCAAAAACGTAGAAACGACGTCGTTTTGGCATGTTTGGTTTCGCGAGTCTAGGTCTGGGCCGGGTTCCGGCCCGACTGGGTTGGGTCGACCCGGTCCGAAATATTTCTTTTTTTAAATAAAAAATCGGAAAATGATTTCAAAAATAAAAATAATAATAAAAAATCCTAAAAAATCCTAAAAAATGCTAGAAAATTCCAAAAAATGTGGAAAAATCCTAGACACTCCAGAAACCCCCAAAAATCGAGGATTGACCACAGACAACTGATCAACCCTATTTTTGGGGTTTCTTATCCGTTCTTCCAATAATCGACGATTATGCCCTTTAGGGGTAATTCGTCCATTCTTCGTATTTTGAGATAGGTCGAAAATGCCTAGATTAGGATAGGGCCAGTAAGGTGGCGAGTCCTTCTGCGAGGGTTTTCAAATCTCATCATTTTCCCTGAAATTACGATTTTACCCCTCAAAGGGTAAGTCGTCTTTCCTGTTCCAATTGAATTTTTGGAAATTGCTTAAAAATAGGATTTGGGTCAGGTGGTCGACCAATCCTAAAGTTTAAGATTTTCAACCCTCGTCTTTGTCCAAAATGACGATTTTACCCCTCTAAGGGTAAAATCACTTTTAAATTCCAAAAAATCCTGAAAATTCTCGAAAAATAGGAAATGGGTTGGATTAATGGCCAATCCTATTTCCCCCGTCTTTTGACTTCCCAATTCATCTGAAATGACAAATTTACCCTTTCAAGGCGAATCATCCCCGAATTGTTCAAAATTACGATTCTGCCCCTCATGGGCAAATCATGTCAAATCACTCCTAAGCTTTGATTGAGGCTTCTCTAGGCTAATAGGGCCTCATTAGGGATGCCATGCTAATTTCATGTGATTTATCCGCATGTTATGGATCCTTGATTTGCGCATTTATTTTCATGGATTGTGAGTGATAGGGTAGTCATTCCCATCTGTATGAACTCCTAGATTTAGGATCTGAACCCCACTCCTCTGTATGAAATCCTAAAATTAGATAAACCATTCAGCTTAGGTACCGAAAGGGCGTCAACTCTGATAGTTGGCGTAACTAAGTCCCTAATCCCACTTCTCTGGTTTCCGTAGAATCGAATAGATCGCTCCCAACTATTCGATAGGGTTTCCGATTGTACCCTCCCCAAAACGATTGGTGGCGACTCCTCGGCATGTACATATATCACATGTCACTAGACCACACTGAAGGTCGACCACGTATATCCAGCCGTTGTGATTTGAGTAATGGACCTTGGGAGAGGCCCGAGTCAGATCAGGCGACGATTGGGCGGCCCATTAACCCTCGCTAGCCAGATAGCGCTCGAGAGGGTCGCGACGGACTGGCGACTCCGCTGGAGACGTCTTCCAAACCAGAATCTCTGGTTTCGCAAACTAAAGGACTTGAGCCGATTAAAAATTTGTTTGGTTTATCTGACCTTATTTTCTGCGGATGCTCTCGAAGGTGCGGTACGTACGCTAACAACTATGTTAGATGTTTTTGCAGATTGGAGAAATAAGGGGTGGAGTGACTGTTGACATTTTTCCTGCAGGTTGGAGTTGGAAATGTATGTTTATTTTATACACATACTGAAGCGGTGTTTTGATACAAACTGTTGTGTATGACCTTGCATTGTGACGATCACGACACATCGCACACACTGGCGGTCAAACCCCGACTGCAACCACCCTTAGGTTACCTTAGATAGGGAAATGGTGCGAAAAGTCTTGTGTTTGATTGCACTTGAGGCTTTCGTATTCGTTCCTGCTCACAATTCGCATTGGCGATATCTAACCCTCTTGGGTAGGTACCCTTGGGGAGGAATCTGCCTCATGTGGATCATGGGAGCCTGAGCCGTAGGTTCCTCACCTGATTTTCGACTTTTAGAGTATACCCACTTGTCTCATGCGCATGTCTATGGATGGTTGGTATACCTAAAACCGCCCATGGTTATAAGGGAACATTTTCACATCCCCAAGTTTGGTTGGTAAGGCATTTATTTTTAATGTACTTTACTACTCCATGTTTTATAGTATGACTCGTACATTGCATACATATACATGAATTTGCATACATCATGAAAATCACCGAAGTGACTAATTGAAATAACGATGATAAGGGGTAGGATGTCGCTGTTTCCTAAGAGTTCGACAAAGTCGGTAACCTTCGAGTACCTGAGGAAAGTTACTCGCCCTGGACCGAACACAAGGCTGTACTTCACTAGATTCGTGCATGGTCGGGAGCTGACTGGACGTAAGCTAGGATATGTGGTAGATTGTCAAACCCGCTACTACGTCGACAACCTCAGGTTCAAGCGACAAAGAGATGAGATGATCGAGAGTTACTTAGAAATGCAAAAGCAACGTCGCAACCGCCTGGTTAGGGAGGCATACGCCTGTCGGAAGGCCGAACGACAGGCTAAAGAAGACGTACCGAGGATCACTTTTTGGGGAAAGAGAAGACGCCCCGCAATCAAGACAAAGTCGAAGCGTATCACACTTAAGAAGGTGAGACGCGAGAAGACTCCTGAAGTCATTGTACCATGGACCAGAGAATGGCCAGGGGAGCTAAGAGATCTTGATCAATCCACTGAAGTCAACCCCTGACACTCGACTGGAGGAGGATTCCCGACTGACTGTTATTGTGAAAAGGGGTAGACCTCTAGGAAAAGGGTGACGTAGATTCCCACATTCCATCGGCCTTTTATGGCTTCCTTGTTTAAGAAGTCTCCATTCACCTTTCTTTCATTAGGCGTCCTGATTGTAATAAGAAATTCATTCCACTCTGTTCATTTGATGTATTGACCAATGGAATGTGACATTGTTGTTTCCCTTAGTTACTGGAGTGAACCTGACTAAATTGCATAATTCACTTCCCTAAAATTCAAATTAGGCTTTAAGTCGGGCCTTCGAGACCTGAAAAAGGTCCTAATTTCCATTTCTTCAAATTGGAATATGCAATTAAGTTAGCCCATGCATACTTCATGGCATCTGCATAATCGCACGTTTAAAGTAATTTTTGACGATTGACTTTTCAAAATCATTTGTATATTTTAGACTTGATGGGAAAGAATGATATTCAAGTGTTCAAAATTCCTCGGGCCAAACTCCAATCGTGGTGGGATAGCATGGGTGAAGTCAGCTAGAAGTATGCCAAATCACGATTGGGATATCTATTGGATCTGCTGAAGATTGAGTGTCCACCTGCTTTCATTCAAGCCATAGCACTCTACTGGGATCCCACCACCGCTACATTCTGCATGGAAGGGTTGGAGGTTACCCCCACCATCGAAGAGTACAGCGCCGTCATCGGAGTTGAATTTACTCACTCGTTAGTCCAACCTCCCATAGGGTTTAAACCATTGAGTCAGTTAGCTGAATTCCTTGACACAAACCTTAACGAAGTCAAGGCAGATGCAAAAAGTAATTCTGAGCGAATTTCACTATCCTTCCTCCTAGATCGATTCCCCAACCTCCCTGCCGCTAAAGGGACTAAATCAGGTAGAGCCTTTGTATTGGCCTTCTTTAGCTTCGTCCTATTCCCGATTTCATCTGTCACCTTCGATCCTATTATGGCCGTTGTAGTCAAATAAGTCTATTGTGGGTGGGATTACTCAAACATCATTCTTGCTTAGACCTTTCTTTCCCTAAATCGCTTCAAGAAAAACAAGAAAGGAATCTTTAGAGCCTCTATTGATCTTCTGTACCTGTGGTTCACATCCCATATCAGGCAATTCCATATCCGCATGGGTTTCATCGAGATCAGCCCCGATGCTCATCCTCTTAAAACCTTTGTCAGAACCCATACACGTATTCCTAAGTTCAACTTTAAAAAATGGAAAGAATTCCTTAGAACTCTAAAGCCCGAACAACTCCGATGGCGGCTAAGGTTGCCAACACTAGGCAAAGTCAGATTGGCCTGCAATGACAAAGATCCAATCCCCTTGCTAGGATTCACGGGCGCCACTGCATACTATCCGAATAGGGTTATTCGACAGTTTGGGGCACTACAAGAGATCCCTTCTCCACCACGACCTGGTATCTTTTTTTTTTTGACATACCAAGCAAGACCCTCATAGAGGAAGAGAAGAGACAGTTTGAAGCCAATGTGGCATTCATCATACACTCTTTGAAGAATTCTAAGGCCGAAGAAATAAGTTGGCCAGAAAACACGACTCGCGAAGAGAACATTCATAGGGCCACTACAGAATACATTCAGCACTTTAAAACGTCCAGACAGAGCCTTGTCGAGCCCTATGTACCCGAATACATCATACCGTACGTACCTGGAATAGAGCCACACGTACCCGAAGACATGGGACCGCTGTCATGTTCAGAGGATGATGAGTCCCAGACTGAAGAGGAAAATCCATACTGGGATGATGAGGACACCTTAGGCCTCAAGAGTCCTAGACTTGAATAAGACTATTCCGTCAAGTGTAAAATAAGCAAATATTGTGGCGCCTTTCCATGCATATTCACTTGTACTGGATGTTATTTTACGCATAAGCATGAATGTAGACATGTTTTGCGAACACATAAAAACTATCGTCAAGAATTACACTTCTTTTAATTTCATGAATTTTCTTTAGAGTATGATTAAGAGAATTACCCACGTGAGACTAAGGTTCGCAAGGTAGTCCTTTTTCTCATTCACCAATAGAAAACATGCAATTAAAAGAATAAAGTACCTTATCTTGATTAATACCAAAGAAATACTCACGACAATTCTTTTAAAAAAAAACAGGCGTTCTTTCATCACGGAATTGCTGACGCATCGTTTCCGCACCCGACTAAAGGCAAGAATGGAACAGCAAGAGTTGACCCTGCGTGTAGGCATGTTGGAATCTCAGATGACCGCTCTGGCGACTATGATGGCCGATATTAAGGCAATGCTAGAAGTCACTCAAGCCCAGCAGACGATGGCTCCTAACCAAAGCAACTCAGGTCCTTCTTTTGTACCTGATACAGCAGATAAGGAGGCGACGAGAGATACTCAACGTACAGAGGAGGACATCCGTGAGCCAAACATCCAGTCACAACAAAAAGCCTCCCCTGTTATTATCAACCTCGAGAAGGAGGAGAAAGGGAAACAGACTGCGAAAACTAAAGTAGAGGCTAAAAGATTAACCAAGATCGAAGAATGCTTAAGCAGCCAGGGCTATGAGTTATCCCGCTTTGACAAGATATCTCCCTTCGCCAAAGTGGAGACCCCTCCCGACTACAAGGAGCCGAAATTCGTGAGGAAATATAACGGGACAGGCTGTCCACTCGCTCACCTCAAGTATTACCTGCGCAAAATGGCGCACTATTCGGATTATATTCCGCTGCTGATGAATACATTCCAAGAAAGTCTTGCAGGTGCCGCTCTGGCATGGTTCATTGAATTGGACCTCGATGATTATGATGGGTGGGAAGATCTGGCAGAAGACTTCCTCAGACAGTATAAGTTCAATACGGCTATAGCCCCAACGATGGAAGACCTTCTACGAACCTTGAAGGCAAGAGGTGAATTAATCAGAACATATGCTTAGAGATGGCGAGCTTTGGCTACCCAAGTAAAGCCATCAATCCCAGAGGAGGAGCTGATTGACTTATTCCTAAAGGCACTCTCCTACGAATACTTCGACAGATTGAACACCTCCGGATGTCAAATATTTGCACACTTGATTAAGGTGGCTGAAAAGCTAGAATGGGCCTTAAGAGAAAGGAGGCCTCATGAAACTTCTACTAGGAAACAGTATCTCTTAAAGAAAGAGAGAGAGGCCGGACTCGACATAGCATTCGTACCAGACCCCCATAAGCCCAAACCGCTTGACAATTCTAATCAGACCAAAGGAGGATCGTCTTAGTCGGCGCCGAAAGTGTAAGAACATAGAAGAAGGCAACCCCAAAAGCAGTTCTCTCAGCTTCCCGAGACCTTTATCTAAGTTGCTCCCGATGCTGCTAGAGCAGCACCTGGTGGAAAAAGAACCACCAAGGACAAACCCTGTTAAGTATCCTGACTTTGACAAGAGCTAGACCTATGTCTATCATATGGGCGAAAGGGGACACAATGTGGATAACTACTATATCCTTAAGCTGAAGGTGCAAGCTCTGATTGACAGTCAGATTCTGAAGTTTGACAACATGGCTCCAAATGTGCAAGAAAACCCACTCCCTGATCATCAAGCAATAGGAGCAATATTCACTGAAGAGGAGGGAGACCACCTCAAGCTGAAGGTAAACATTTCTAAACTCACCGACCTTCTGGTCATCGCTTTGTCATACCCAAAAGGAGGGGAGATCCCTGCGGACGTAAAGAAGCTATGTATCGCCAAGATGATGAGGTTAGGGATAATGTCTGATATTACCAATGAAGGATTCGAAGGAGTCAAAGCTTCTCTATCTTTAGGAGGAAGCCATTTCGTGATCAAAACTGAGCGAGGTAGCACGTGGGACATTCCACATAAGGATCTGGTAGACAACTTTAGATCGATCATGGAGCCAGAAGAGAAATTCGAAGGGGACGAACTGGAAGCCAAAAGGCGAAATTTAGCAGATCGCAGATTCATAGCCGACGCACTTGAAATGGGTGAAATTGTAGACAACCTCGGTCAAGATTCTGGGGGGTTCAACTTTAAAGTAAAATATTCGACCCCTCCAAGCTCGACCAGAAACCTCGACCAGAAAATTGAGGATATCATACCATACGGATGGGGAGGTACGGATGATCCCGCTCGACCAGAAACCTCGAATGACATAGAAAAGCTTTTTACAAAAGACTTTGACGACACCGTATCGATGATTGAAGCCGCTACGACCGTAGTAATACGATTAGAAGAACGGGATAGCTTGAGTAGGGTGGAAGATTGCCTGATCAAACCTGTTGTGATCCGATTGCCAAAAGAGGGGGCAGATGATACAGCTAAACCAGAGGAATTTGGCCCGACGATGGTAACCATAAAAGTCCCTCCAGTAGATGAGTATGATCTTAAAGCAGTCCATTGGGACTATGGGACAAAGGAAGTGGATGCAGTAATGATATCTGGACGATTTTATGCCCCTAGGGAAGGCGAATCCAAAAAGAATGAGGTCTCGAAGGAAGACGCAGAAAAGCTCCTGTCGATCATTAAGACTAGCGAGTTTGAAATAATAGAGCAGCTGAGAAAGATGCCAGCTCAAATATCCTTACTGGATCTATTCATCAACTCAGAGAAGCACAAGAACGCACTATTGAAGATACTCAACGAAGTACATGTCCCCGAAACAATTAATGAGGTGCAATTAGGGGACTTTGTAGGGACGATCCTTTTAAAAGACCAATTGAGCTTCTCTGATGAAGACTTCCCCATGGAAGGAAGAGGGCACAACAAGGCCTTATATATCTCCGTGTAATGTAACAGGAAAAGAGTGGCGCACGTATGAATCGACAACGGATCAGCCTTCAACATTTGCCCTTTGGCTACTCTGAGAAGGTTGGGAATCAATGAGGAAACGATTAAGACTTCCAGAACAGCCGTGAGAGCTTTCGATGGAATGAAGAAGACTGTGGTAGGCAAGATTGAGCTCGACGTATTCATCGGCCCAACAAAATTCTCCATAAACTTTCAAGTAATGGATCTGCCTAGTGCATTCGGGTTCTTGCTGGAAAGACCCTGGATCCATGTAGCAAGAGTTGTACCGTCCAGCTTGCATCAGAAAGTGCGCTTTGTGGTAGATGGAAAGGTAATTACAGTACACGGGGAAGTCGACCTCCAAACATATCAGAGTAGCGTTATTCCCTACATTGAACCTCAAGTTAAGGTGGAAGCAAGCTACCATTCCCTGGAGATAGTAGCGACGGTACACACTCCTGTAGGGACAATATTGAGGGCTCCATACGTTTTTGAAACCCATCTTTTACCAGCTAAGATGCTACTGGCATATGGGTTCAACCCCGGAGAAGGCCTGGGTAAACACGGTCAAGGAATAAATACCCTTATGCAGTTAAAAGCCAATCAACATAGAATGGGCTTGGGGTACCATAAAGATCATATGGGCGAATCTTCCCCGAAGGCAATAGGCCGAGGCCGAGGCAAAAGCCTGGGACGCCGGGAGGCCAGAACAACCTGAAGGATTCATTCATCGATTCTCCAACTTGGAAATGCAAGTCTCAGATATTCAATAATCTTTTAAATGCCCACTTCAACCAGAACTCCAAATGGCTGTCTGAAGAGGACATCACTCCATCAACAGAACCGGATCTGACAAATCATTTTCTCAAAGATGACTTTGTGAATGTCATCATTGAGTAGTTGGATGACAAGGCCACTTCCTCTGAGTAAAGAAGCTTCTCTCCTTCTTTAAATAATGCACTTAGAACTTTCTACATTTCTTTGCATTTTCACTCTTGGTTATAGATATAAGAAAAACGCCTTTGGATCTCTGGCCCTTGGTCCAAACAACGTAGCTTGTAATGCGGTCCATTTTGCATTCAATAAAATCACACGAGTTTTGTTAATGGCATATGGAACCACGAATCAGCCCGATGATGATGCTGGTCTTCCGCACAGAAGCTTGAGGCCTGATTTGCCATATGATTCCTCAATTTCCAAAAGATTTCCACGGGGCCAGGATGTCCAATGACATGAGGATTAGTCCCGTCTAGGCCTATACTTATTTCGAAAACTCTTTTGAAAAGACTTTCCACAATCATGCATGTCATTTTTATGGAGTACGAACTAACCATGCTCATGACATTTCAGGCATATCATCCCAAACATACATACCAAGTTATTAGGCAATTCGGACCATCACATCGACTGTTCCTATAACATTGAGGAAGAGGAGGATAAAGGTTATGCGTCTATCCGCAGAGAATGGAATGCCTTTGAGGAATCGATGCCTCCTACTTGAGAAGAACCGATTATTGTTAATTTGGGAGATACCGTGAATATCAAAGAGGTCAAGATCGGCGGACATTTATCCCGAGATGAAAGACTCGAGTTCACTGAATTACTGAAACAATATCAAGATGTCTTTGCATGGTCTTACGCTGAAATGCCAGGATTGGATCCTAAGATTGTGGAGCATGCATTACCCACGGATCCTAGTGTTAAACCTGTCAGGCAAGGTAGCAGACGGATGAAGGCTGAGTTGGAAGACAAAATTAAGGAGGAAGTCATGAAACTTCTCAAGGTAGGCTTTATTGAAGTTTTCCCATACTCGGACTGAATTGCAAATATAGTCCCCGTCATGAAGAAGGATGGTAGAGTTCGGATCTACGTGGATTACCGAGATCTGAATAGAGCAAGCCCAAAAGATGATTTTCCACTACCTCACATTGATGTATTGGTGGATAGTACGGCAGGGTATGAATTATTCTCATTCATGGATGGATTCTCGGGATACAACCAAATCTTCATGAAACAGGAAGACAAACCAAAGACCGCTTTTACCACACCCTGGGGAAACTTTTGCTACAAGGTTATGCCCTTTGGATTAAAAAACGCAGGGGCCACCTATCAGAAGGCAATGGTCACATTTTTCCATAATATGATCCACAAAGAAATTGAAGTATATGTCAATGACATGATCGCCAAATCCAAGAAGGGGCAGGATCACATACAGGTGTTAAGAAAATTATTTGAGCGTCTGCGCAAATATAAGTTGAAGTTGAACCATAACAAATGTATATTTAGGGCGAAATCTGGGAAACTTCTCGGATTCATGGTCAGTAACAGGGGCATTGAGATTGATCCTTCAAAGATTCAAGCCATCCATGATCTGGCAACTCCCTCCACAGTAAAAAAAGTAAGAAGCCTTCTAGGGAGACTGAACTATATTGCCAGATTTATCAACCAGCTGTCTGATGTGGCTAAACCAATCTTCAAATTACTCAAGAAGGGCGCGAGAGTGACATGGGACGTAGAATGCAGTCAGGCATTCCAAAAGATTAAGAACTATCTAGTCACTCCGCCGGTACTGGTGCCACCAATTCCAGGTCACCCGTTGACCTTGTATCTGACTATACAGTAGGAATATTTGGGAGCCTTGCTTGCCCAAACAGGCCCTGATAGATGGTAAAGAAAGAGCCATCTATTACTTAAGTAAGAAGTTCACGTCATCTGAAGCAAAATACATACCAGTTGAATAGACTTGTGTAACAACAGTATGGGTGCTTCGTAGATTGAGGCAGTATACCCTACATCACCACATTCAGATCATAACAGGAAACGATCCCGTCAAATACCTCTTGGAGAAACCCGCCTTAATTGGAAAATTAGCAAAATGGCAGGTGATGTTATCTGAATTTGACATCAAATGTTCTCCACAAAAATCAGTAAAAGGGAGAGCTATAGCTGACATGTTGGCAGAAAACCCGTCAAACGGTGAGCCTTCTAAAACGATAAAGGCAGAAGATCAAATTCTAAACTTAGCAGAGGATAAGTGGGTCATGTATTTCGATGGTGCTGTTAATCTATCAGGAGCAGGCACTGGGGCAGTACTGATATCCCCTGATGATCAACATTATCCTGTTGCAGCAAAGATGACATTCCCTTGCACCAATAATATCTCGGAATACGAGGCATGCATTCTAGGCTTGCGATTGGCCATTTCCATGGGAATACCTAAGCTGCAGGTTTATGGAGATTCCATGCTCATCATTTTGCAAATACAAGGAGAGTGGAAGACCAAGGACGCAAAGCTCATCCCTTATCACGAATACCTTGAAGAATTGACACTTAAGTTCGAAGAAGTATCATTCGAGTACCTATCGAGATCTCACAATCAATTTGCAGACGCGCTAGCCACCCTAGCCTCAATGTTACAAATAATCGATGTGTTGGAAATAGAACCCCTAAGGATCAGCATAGTTAAAAAGCCAGGTTATTGTATGCTAATCGAAGAGCAATTTGATGGAGAGCCATGGTATTACGACATCAAGAATTATCTCTCAAAAAGGGAGTTTCTTGAAGGATGTCAGCCAAGAGACCGGAGATACATAACCAAGATAGCCAGCAAATTCTTCCTCAATGGACAAATGCTGTACAAAAGGTCATTTGACTCTACTCTGTTGAGGTGTATAGATGCCAAAGAAGCAAATATTCTCATGAATGAGATACATGAAGGTATATATGGGCCTCACATGAACGGCCACCTCCTCGCCAAGAAGATCATGCGGCTTGGCTATTATTGGATGACCATCGAATCAGACTGCTGTCAGCATGTCAGGTCATGCCACCAATGCCAAATATATGGCGATAAGATTAATGCACCCCCGAATGAATTACATCAAATGTCTGAGGTTTGGCCTTTTTCTATGTGGGGAATAGACATGATAGGGCCCATTAATCCTGCGGCTTCAAATGGTTATCGCTTCATCCTGGTGGCGATCGATTACTTTACAAAATGGATAGAAGCCACTTCTTACAAGAATGTCACTGCAAGAAATGTGGCAAGATTTATCAAAAGAGACATCATCTCTCGATATGGTACCCCTCAAGCAATCATCACGGATAATGGATCCAACCTGAACAACAAGATTGTCGATGGTCTACTGGATCACTTTGGTATTCGACATCTGAATTCATCCCCTTACCGCCCGCAGATGAATGGGGCAGTGGAAGCAGCCAACAAAAACATCAAGAAAATCTTGGCTAAAACAGCAGAAAACTACAAGGATTAGCATGAAAGGCTACCCTTTGCCTTAATGGCATATCGAACTTCAATCAGGACCTCTACAGGAGCAACTCTCCACAGTCTGGTGTATGGGATGGAAGCGGTCCTGCCTGTAGAAGTTAAGGTCCCATCTTTAAGGACCTTAGCAGAGGGTAAACTCTCCGAATCAGAATACTCCAAGCTCTGATATGAACAGCTAAATTTGATAGATGAGAAACGTCTCAGAGCAATCTGTCATGGTCAAAGTTACTAGAAGAGGGTGGCCAAGTCATTTGATCGAAAAGTTAAAACCAGAAATTTTGAAGTAAACGACGTGGTGGTGAGAAAGATTCTGCCAAGTACTACTGTCCATCCGGGAGGCAAATTTACCCCGAATTATGAAGGCCTTTATATTGTCCATAAGATTCTCACAGGAGGAGCATTGATCTTGGTAAATTCTGAATGAGAAGAATTAGGGCATCCTGTAAACTCTGATGCAGTGATGAAGTATTACCCTTGAAATAAAATCGAATTTTGGTCATACGGCTTGTCCAGAATCAATTCGAATCATCATAACGATCATTGCATAAGCATATCATGCATCCACGCATACACTGGCATGTGTTCATTTTTGCAGGGTTCCAAGAAACAAACTCAAGATCGGATTCATTCAAGCGGAACCCTAGATAGGAGAGACCTCGACACCAAGCACCGGGTGATATGTATCTGTACCATCAAAGGTTAAACCACCTTTCACTGACAAGGATGCCTCTTCTTTCTTACACGCAGGAATGGGTAATGAAGATGGAAGATGGCAAAAGAAAAGCACAATAAAGTATCTCTCACTTCCTGTAAGATAAAGAAAACGAGAGAATGAACATTCACATACTTGGGCTCAGGAATAAACATTATTTCTGAAAATGAATTCATTGCATTTATTGCACACTCGTTAAAATCAAGAAATGATCCAAAGCATCGTTGAAATCCCTTGTGGAGTGAAACGCCCGAAAAAAAAAAAACAAGCTGATTTTTCCAAAAACAGGGCTTGCTTAGACTATCTAGCAGAAATATCCCTCTGAATGAGAGGCAAACCTAATCCAAACACGTCCCCCATATACTCGAGAAATGAGGGAAGGGTGAGAATAGGAAACTCTGAATCTGAGGATACAAGGGCCTTTCGCATCGATTACATGGATCGGGAAGACGGAGGCATTCATTCCTCTATCTTAAACACTACAAGTGACTATCGATAACCCTTTGAACAGCGGTTTCATTCTTTACCCCTGTCAAGGACCACCCCACATTGGGGCAAACTGGAGATACGTCCAGCGGTGTCAAGAGGTAAATGGTTAAAAATCCTCTTGCTCAGACTTGCATCAATCTTCGTGTGTTGCTTGTCATTTTAACTTCTGTGGTGATTCAAGTGCTTTGACATGACGAAAAGCATTTGTTTCTCTATCCTATACAATTTTACCCTTTGCACAGCCCAGTTGAGCCTGTACATTCATTTCATAAACCTGTTGGTGATCAGTGCAGATTCCAAGACGGAAGCAACACCACTTCTAGAGCGAAAAATTCGAAATGTAGGATTTATGTAAATCCTCAGACCAATGATTGAGTGTTGAGAATCAAGTTGTACCTCAAGCACATTCATTTGAAAAATCCTGGCTCCCAAAAGAGAAAGAAGGGACCTAAAAAAAAGAGAGTGAAAGAAAAATTCCATCCTTGGGCATCAAGAAAAAGCAAAGTGCCTGGTAAAAGCAAGGCCAATGCCCATTCAAATATTTGTACCTTTATGTATCATGAGTTTGATCTTGAAAATGCCAAAAGACGACATGATACCTATGTATAGGTCACTAGCAAGATATGATAATGTCACATTCAGATGTTGACGCCACACCAAGAAAGGGGTTCTCCAAAGATTACCAATGCACTTCGAAAACTAAAGGCGCTCTATGAGGTACTAGATCGGCAGCAAACCTGCGATGATCGCCAATGTTAAACCCTTCACATATTCTGGGCCCAAAAATAAGCCTCTTTCTGTCCCCAATCCTACCTATGTTACATCCCTGAGAAGTCTTTTCTGATTAAAGCACTTGGATTAGCATAGGGTTTAATGCTTAAGTTTAGCTCGAAGAAGTTTGAGCAAGATTATTCTTTCTCATTTTGCAGGGTTCTTAACTTGTAAGCCCAGAGCAGATGAAGAAAATTTTGTTAAAAGACCTGACTTAGAAAATGAGTCCCCCTTCGGAAATCATGTCCGAGCCCGATATTACGGTCCAGTAAAGACCTCCCGATTGATCTAAAATGTATGCGCTACGAACGGCTCCGAAAACCCAGGTACATGGTATTAGGGAATTCGAGTGCTATAATTGTGAAAAAACCAAATCAGAAAATTGGTGAGGAGACCTTTCTGACAGGGATATTCCAATAGAATGCTTGAAAGTAAGCTTTGGTTGGGAACTTCAAATTGTTCGATCCGAGGATTTTTCCTCACAATGATTCATGATCAGCTTTGCATGCTTCGAGATGTTTGGATAACCTCCGACGTCCTAAGCCGTTTTACATAAACTACATAGGTTAAAATGAAGCCTTTTACCTGCCTTATAATGGTCATTACCTCAAGAGCCATATATTGGCAAATGAGGAATGAACTCTCAGGCCTAAGCTTCTAGGACTCATGGTGACCCCAGATTCCAGAAGGATGCCTTGCTCTGTGAAGATGAGCTTTCAAGTTTATTTTCCTGCAGGATCCCTGGTAACCCCATATCTCAGGAAGATACATTCTTATGAAAAGTTTTTGTAGGTTTGAGCTTTCTGCAGGATACCTGGAGTCCCCAAATCTCAGAATGTCACCTCCAATGTCAAAAGGACAATCTTCGAAATCATCCCTCTGTGAGATTTCAAATTTACAGGTTTGAGCTTTCTGCAGGATACCTGGAGTCCCTAGATCCCAGAATGTCACCTCCAATGTCAAAAGGACAATCTTCGAAATCATCCCTCTGTGAGATTTCGAATTTACAGGTTTGAGCTTTCTGCAGGATGCCTGGAGTACCCAGATCCCAGAATGTCACCTTCCATGTCGAAAGGACAATATTTGAAATTATTTCCCTGCGTGAGATTTCAGTTTTATAGGTTTGAGCTTTCTGCAGGATGCCTGGAGTACCCAAATCCCAAAATGTCACCTTCCATGTCGAAAGGACAATATTTGAAATTATTTCCCTGTGTGAGATTTCAGTTTTATAGGTTTGAGCTTTCTGCAGGATGCCTAGAGTACACAGATCCCAGAATGTCACATTCCATGTCGAAAGGACAATATTTGAAATTATCTCCCTGTGTGAGATTTCAGTTTTATAGGTTTGAGCTTTCTGCAAGATGCCTGGAGCACCTAGATCCCAGAATGTAACCTTCCATGTCGAAAGGACAATATTTGAAATTATCTCCCTGTGTGAGATTTCAGTTTTATGGGTTTGAATTTTCTGCAGGATACTTGGAGTCCCCAAATCCCAGAACAACACCTTGCATGTCAAAAGGATAAATCTCAGAACCAGCTTTCTGTGAGGTTCTAGGTAAACCGAAAATATCTCATTTGGTAAAGCTTAAAAGTTAGGCACACCTCACTTGTATGGATCCTAGTTAATTCCTTAGAATATATGACCAAAATATTCGACAATCCCCAAGAGACTGGGTGCGTCATCCATAAGTTCCTAGCAGAGAGGAGTCCTATTCTCGGCCTGATCCCCCTGAAGGATCAAAATGTTTGACAATCCCTAAGAGTCTTGGTGCGTCATCCATAGGTTCCTAGCAGAGAGGAGTCCTATTCTCGCCCTGATCCCCTTGAAGGATCAAAATGTTCGACAATCCCTAAGAGACTGGGTGCGTCATCCATAGGTTCCTAGCAGAGAGGAGTCCTATTCACGGTTTGATCCACCATTCGGATCAAAACCCTTGACAATCCCTAAGAGACTGGGTGCGTCATCCATAGGTTCCTAGTAGATAGGAGTCCTATTCATGGTCTGATCCACCATACGGATCAAAACCCTGACAATCCCTAAGAGACTGGGTGCATCATTCATAGGTTCCTGTCAAGTATAGGAATCCCATTCTGGTACGGCCTACCATACAGGCTAGAGTTTAACCGTCCTAGGATACTCAAAAGACGAGTCCCTAGGTATCCACTGGAACCCTCTATACACCGCGCATGCCGCACGAGCGTCAGGTAGGTAAGTAACAGGTGAAGTATCCCTATCCAGCCTCTCTCTCTCTCTCTCACATCAGATGAAACGAAATGAGCAGATCATTCACTAGCGGGACAAGAAAGATTAGATGTCAAGATTCATTTTTCTATTTCCCAGTAGAGTCGGTCTAGACTCAGGTGTCACCTATCTTTGAGCAAAACCTCTCACGAGATTCCTCTTAAAGAGGGGTAGCTGTTGACACCTGATTTTTGACCAAGTCTTTTTCAGCTTTATTTTGAAAAATCATAAAAAATCCATAAAAATTCAAAAAATTGCAAAATCAACTTTGGTGGCCTTGGCCAAGCCTAAGGAACCATTTTTGACAAAAAAAAATAATTTTTCATATTTTTCGCATTTTTAATATTTTCAAAAATTAGGAAAATACTAAACAAATCAAGAAAATTAACATTTGAGGTCACAAAAAAATGGAAAAGTAGCCAATATTTTTATTTTAAATCTCTTGTCTTTTTGACTTCACAAAAAGTCCAAAATCAAATTCAATTGTATATGTTCCTTTGTTACACATATGATTGAATTTGAGAAACAAATGTCAATCGAGTCTTTTAATTTGCAATTTTGGCATTTTCTAGGATCTTGATATCCATTCTAACTGTCCCTTATTGCAATTTAGCTCAATTATTTGCACAAATTACTCAATTGCACGAATTTGGCAAAATTGCATACTGAAATAAAACATACTGGCCAATGTGTTTCACCATTTTGAATCGATTGGCACAGATAATTTGACCCAATTTGATCATTTGAATCTTCAATTGCATAATTCCCCAATTTGCAATTAAATGGAAATTTGGGGTTTTTGTTGAAATTGATAAGAATTTTTTGGCAAAATCATATTTTTTTTGATAGAATTCATGCCCTAGATTCGATTCTGAGGTTCAATTGTAAAAATTTCCTACTAATTTCGGTTTAATTTTGAAAAATCCTATTCGGAACCGGTTTAGACCGGTCAGACCGCCGGTCGAACCGGTCTGCTACAGTGCCATCTTCTTCCTCGCGCAAATGAACAGTCCTGAGCTAATTTTGATCAAGAAATTGAAGGGCAATTCGCAACTAATTGAAAAGGGAAAGGTGGGCGTTTTGTTCCTCACTTCAATACCTTTCAATCAAGACCGGCCGCGAGGCAAATGGCCGCCGGACGAACTCGGGCGAGGTCAGTCAAACCTGCACGCCTGCAAAAGTCAACAAACGTCAAACGCAGGCAAAATCCGTGCCAAATCGCGCAGGATGAGACCCGCCGGAGGACTAAACGAAGCTAAACGGAATCCCCAGTCTCCCCAACGCCGTTTGGACCTGAAATCACGTGGCTACACGTGCGATTCAAGTTTGTTAGTTCCCTCCGCTCCGTGCCAAAATTCGAAACAGGCATATAAGCTAACAAACCTTCGCGAAGCAAAAGGGCGGTGAATTCAGTTGAAGAGGAAAAACAGAATCAAGAGAAAGAGAGAGAACGAGAGAGAAAGAGCTCCCCTCCATCGCCATTGTCGAGGGTAGAGCTCGGAATTGCAAAGCACTGATCAGGCCTTCTCAGGCCAAACCGAAGCTCCTCAAGGTCGACAGGAAGATGGTCAAGCCCCCAGGAAGCAATCGCCATCGACCGCACAGCCTAAAACTGCCAGAACAGGTAATCCCGAACTTCGAGCTTAAGCTTTGGTCTTCAATGGCGAACCTTGATTTCGATTTCATTCTTGCGATTCCCGTGTGCGTTTCATTCCTTGGATATCACTGACCATCATTGCATCTTCATTTTGCATCGATTTCGTCCGAATATCTGGAATCGAGTCTTCAAACATAGCTTTTATTGCCGACCGCCGGCCATAGTTCCCCAGCCAAATTTGGGACGTGCGAGCTCAATCGGAGCTCGAGGTAAGTCTCATGAACATCAATTGATGCTATCCTGTGATGGAATTGTAATGATTTTGTGTTAATCGAGCGATCGACTCGGCACTATGCTTGATACTCGTGATTTAGTGAATGAGGTGCTGCAATTCCTAGATATGTTAAACTAGAGACGATCGCGAGTCGATTGCCGTTGGTCTCGCATAATTTCATCGAGAATCCACCGTCGGATCGTCGCCGGAGTTCCCCAGCCGTCCATTTCGCCGGGGTCGAAAGGTTGAAGACGAAGCTGACGTGGCGCGGTCAGCCGGTCAAAGCTTAGGTGGCAATCTGCCATTGGTCCACTTGGATGTCGAGTCAGCTCGACCGTTAGTCAGTTAGGGCGAGTCAGCGTTAGATCGGACGGTCTAGGTTAATCGAGTCAAATAAATAATAGCCGTCCGATTAATAAATAGTATTAACTGAAAATGGTTTTAATCGAAAAAATCAATCAGAACAACAAACGGTGTCGTTTTGATAGAGGACTAGGCGACGTCGTTTTAGGTAAGTGAGAATAGACGGTCCTGATCAAATCCCATGTTCTAATCATGGCCGTAGGTCTTAATAGGTCAATCGGACGGTTCCGGTCAAGTCTCTAATCAATATGAGCCGTAGGATTTAGTAATCAGAGCCAACGATCGTGGATTAGCCACGCGGTTCAGTGTGGGCCGTCGGATTAATTCCGAATAATCTGAAAATCAAAAAAGTAGAAACGGCGTCGTTTTGGCGTGTTTGGTTTCGCGAGTCCGGGTCTAGGCCGGGTTCCGGTCCGAGTGGGTCGGGTCGACCCAGTCCGAAATATTTCTTTTTTTAAATAAAAAATCGAAAAATGATTTCAAAAATAAAAATAATAATAATAAATCCTAGAAAATCCTAAAAAATGCTAGAAAATGTGGAAAAATTATGAAAAAATCCTAGACACTCCAGAAACCCCCAAAAATCGAGGATTGACCACAGACAACTGGTCAACCCTATTTTTGGGGTTTCTTATCCGTTTTTCCAATAATCGACGATTATGCCCTTTAAGGGTAATTCGTCCGTGATTTGTATTTTGAGATAGGTCGAAAATTCCTAGATTAGGATAGGGCCAGTAAGGAGGCGAATCCTTCTGCGAGGGTTTTCAAATCTCATCATTTTCCCTGAAATTACGATTTTACCCCTCAAAGGGTAAGTCGCATTTCCTGTTCAAATTGAATTTTTGGAAATTGCTTAAAAATAGGATTTGGGTCAGGTGGTCGACCAATCCTAAAGTTTAAGATTTTCAACCTGTCTTTGTCCAAAATGACGATTTTACCCCCTCTAAGGGTAAAATCGCTTTTAAATTCCAAAAAATCCTGAAAATTCTCGAAAAATAGGAAATTGGTTGGATTGATGGCTAATCCTATTTCCCCCGTCTTTTGACTTCCCAATTCATCTAAAATGACAAATTTGCCCTTTCAAGGCGAATCATCCATGAATTGTTCAAAATTACGATTCTGCCCCTCATGGACAAATCATGTCAAATCACTTCTAAGCCTTGATTGAGACTTCTCTAGGCTAATAGGGCCTCATTAGGGATGACATGCTGATTTCATGTGATTTATCCACATGTTATGGAACCTTGATTTGCGCATTTATTTTCATGGATTGTGAGTGATAGGGTAGTCATTCCCATTTGCATGAACTCCTAGATTAAGGATCTGAACCCCACTCCTCTGTATGAAATCCTAGAATCAGATAAACCATTCAGCTTAGGTACTGAAATGGCGTCAACTCTGATAGTTGGCGTAACTAAGTCCCCGATCCCACTTTTCTGGTTTCCGCAGAATCGAATAGATCACTCCCAACTATTCGATAGGGTTTTCGATCGTACCCTCCCCGAAACGATTGGTGGCGACTCATTGGCATGTACACATATCAAATGTCACTAGACCACACTGAAGGTCGACCACGTATATCCAGCCGTTACGATTTGGGTAATGGACCTTGGGAGAGGCCCGCGTCCGATCAGGCGACGATCGGGCGGCCCATTAACCATCGCTAGCCAGATAGCGCTCGAGAGGGTCGCGACACACCCATATTGTTGCTACCCAAGCCCTTTCAACTGGTATGTATTTTGCTTCAGTTGACGTGAACTTCTTACTTAAGTAATAGATGGCTCTTTCTTTACCATCTATCGAGCCTGTTTGGGCAAGCAAGGCTCCCAAAGATTCCTGCTGTATAGTCAGATACAAGGTCAACGGGTGACCTGGAATTGGTGGCATAAGTACCGGCGGAGTGACTAGATAGTTCTTAGTCTTTTGGAATGCCTGACTGCATTCTACGTCCCATGTCACTCTCGCGCCCTTCTTGAGTAATTTGAAGATTGGTTTAGCCACATCAGACAGTTGATTGATAAATCTGGCAATATAGTTCAGTCTCCCCAGAAAGCTTCTTACTTCTTTTATTGTGGAGAGAGTTGCCAGATCATGGATGGCTTGAATCTTTGAAGGATCAATCTCAATGCCCCTGTTACTGACCATGAATCCGAGAAGTTTCCCAGATTTCACCCCAAATATACATTTGTTAGGGTTCAACTTCAACTTCTATTTGCACAGACGCTCAAATAATTTTCTTAACACCTGTATGTGATCCTGCCCCTTCTTGGATTTGGCGATCATGTCATCGACACATACTTCAATTTCTTTGTGGATCATATCATGGAATAATGTGTCTATAGCCTTCTGATAGGTGGCCCCTGCGTTTTTTAATCCAAAGGGCATAACCTTATAGCAAAAGTTTCCCCAGGGTGTGGTAAAAGCAGTCTTTGGTTTGTCTTCCTGTTTCATGAAGATTTGGTTGTATCCCGAGAATCCATCCATTAATGAGAATAATTCATACCTTGCCGTACTATCCACCAATACATCAATGTGAGGTAGTGGAAAATCATCTTTTGGGCTTGCTCTATTCAGATCTTGGTAATCCACGCAGATCCGAACTCTACCATCCTTCTTCATGACGGTGACTATATTTGCAATCCAGTCCAAGTATGAGATAGCTTCAATAAAGCCTACCTTGAGAAGTTTCATGACTTCCTCCTTAATTTTGTCTTCCAACTCAGCCTTCATCCGTCTGCTACCTTGCCTGACAGGTTTAACACTGGGATCCGTGGGTAATGCATGCTCCACAATCTTAGGATCCAGTCCTGGCATATCAGCGTAAGACCATGCAAAGACATCTTGATATTCTTTCAGTAATTCAATGAGCTCGAGTCTTTCATCTCGGGATAAATGTCCGCCGATCTTGACCTCTTTGATATTCACGGTATCTCCCAAATTAACAATAATCGGTTCTTCTAAAGTAGGAGGCATCGATTCCTCAAAGGCATTCCATTCTCTACGGATAGACGCATAACCTTCATCCTCCTCTTCCTCAATGTTATAGGAGCAGTCGATGTGATGGTCCGAATCACCTAATAACCTGGTATGTATGTTTGGGATGATATGCCTGAAATGTCATGAGCATGGTTAGTTCGTACTCCATAAAAATGACATGCATGATTGCGGAAAGTCTTTTCAAAAGAGTTTTCAAAATAAGTATAGGCTTAGACGGGACTAATCCTCATGTCATTGGACATCCTGGCCCCGTGAAAATCTTTTGAAAATTTAGGAATCATATGGCAAATCAGGCCTCAAGCTTCTATGTGGAAGACTAGCATCATTATCGGGCTAATTCGTGGTTTCATATGCCCTTAACAAAACTCGTATGATTTTATTGAATGCAACATGGACCGCATTACAAGTTACGCTGTTTGGACCAACGGCCAGAGATCCAAACGCGTTTTTCTTATATCTATAACCAGGAGTGAAAATGCAAAGAAATGTAGAAAGTTCTAAGTGCAGTATTTAAAGAAGGAGAGAAACTTCTTTACTCAGAGGAAGTGGCTTTGTCATCCAACCACTCCATGATGATATTCACAAAGTCATCTTTGAGAAAAGGATTTGTCAGATCCGGTTCTATTGATGGAGTGATGTCCTCTACAGACAGCCATTTGGAGTTCTGGTTGAAGTGGGCATTTAAAAGATTATTGAATATCTGAGACTTGCCTTTCCAAGTTGGAGAATCGATGAATGAATTATTTGGGTTGTTCTGGCCTCCCTGGCGTCCCGGGCTTTGCCTCGACCTCGGCCTATTGCCTTTGGGGCAGATTCGCCCATATGATCTTTCTGGTACCCTAAGCCCATTCTATGTTGGTTGGCTTTTAACTGCAGAGGGGTATTTATTCCTTGATCGTGTTTACCCAGGCCTTCTCCGGGGTTGAACCCATATGTCAGTAGCATCTTAGCTGGTAAAAGATAGATTTCAGAAACGTATGGAGCCCTCAATATTGTCCCTACATGAGTGTGTACTGTCGTTACTATCTCCAGGGAATGGTAGCTTGCTTCCACCTTAACTTCAAGTTCAATGTAGGGAATAGCGCTACTCTGATATGTTTGGAGGTCGACTTCCCCGTGTACTGTAATTACCTTTCCATCTACCACAAAGCGCACTTTCTGATGTAAGCTGGACGGTACAGTTCCTGCTACATGGATCCAGGGTCTTCCCAGCAAGAACCCAAATGCACTAGGCAGATCCATTACTTGAAAGTTTATGGAGAATTTTGTTGGGCCGATAAATACGTCGAGCTCAATCTCGCCCACCACAGTCTTCTTCATTCCATGGAAAGCTCTCACGGCTGTTCTGGAAGTTTTAATCGTTTCCTCATTGATTCCCAACCTTCTCAGAGTAGCCAAAGCGCAAATGTTGAAGGCTGATCCGTTGTCGATTAGTACGTTCGCCACTCTTTTCTTGTTACATTGCGCGGAGATATATAAGGCCTTATTGTGCCCTCTTCCTTCCATGGGGAAGTCTTCATCAGAGAAGCTCAATTGGTCTTTTAAAAGGATCGCCCCTACAAAGTCCCCTAATTGCACCTCATTAATTGTTTCAGGGACATGTACTTCGTTGAGTATCTTCAACAGTGCGTTCTTGTGCTTCTCTGAGTTGATGAATAGATCCAGTAAGGATATTTGAGCTGGCATCTTTCTCAGCTGCTCTATTATTTCAAACTCGCTAGTCTTAATGATCGACATGAGCTTTTCTGCGTCTTCCTTCGAGACCTCCTTCTTTTCGGATTCGTCTTCCCTAGGGGCATAAAATCGTCTCGATCTCATTACTGCATCCAATTCTTTTGTCCCATAGTCCCAGTGGACTGCTTTAAGATCATACTCTTCTACTGGAAGGACTTTTATGGTTACCATCGTCGGGCCAAATTCCTCTGGTTTAGCTGTATCATCTGCCCCCTCTTTTGGCAATCGAATCACAACAAGTTTGATCAGGCAATCTTCCACCCTACTCAGGCTGTCATGTTCTTCTAATCGTATTACTACGGTCGTAGCGGCTTCAATTATCGATACGGTGTCGTCAAAGTCTTTTGTAAAAAGCTTTTCTATGTCATACGAGGTTTCTGGTTGAGCGGGATCATCCATACCTCCACATCCGTCTGGTATGATATCCTCAATTTTATGATAAAAGCTTGGAGGGGCCGAATATTTTACTTTAAAGTTGTACCCCCCCCAGAATCTTGACCGAGGTTGTCTACAATTTCACCCCTTTCAAGTGCGTCGGCTATGAATCTGCGATCTGCTAGACTTCGCCTTTTGGCTTCCAGTTCGTCCCCTTCGAATTTCTCTTCTGGCTCCATGATCGACCCAAAATTGTCTACCAAATCCTTATGTGGGATGTCCCACGTGCTACCCTGCTCAATTTTGATCACGAAATGGCTTCCTCCCAAAGATAGAGAAGCTTTGACTCCTTCGAATCCTTCATTGGTAATATCGGACATTATCCCTAAGCTCATCATCCTGGCGATACATAGCTTCTTTACGTCCGCAGGGATCTCCCCTCCTTTTGGGTATGACGAAGCGATGACCAGAAGGTTGATGAGTTTAGAAATGTTTACCTTCAGCTTGAGGTGGTCTCCCTCCTCTTCAGTGAATATTGCTCCTATTGTTTGATGATCAGGGAGTGGGTTTTCTTGCACATTTAGAGTCATGTTGTCAAACTTCAGAATCTGACTGTCAATCAGAGCTTGCACCTTCAGCTTAAGGATATAGCAGTTATCCACATTGTGTCCCCTTTCGCCCATATGGTAGACACAGGTCTGGCTCTCGTCAAAGCCAGGATACTTAACAGGGTTTGTCCTAGGTGGTTCTTTTGCCACCAAGTGCTGCTCTGGCAGCATCGAGAGCAACTTGGATAAAGGCCTCGGGAGCTGAGAGAACTACTTTTGGGGTTGCCTTCTTCTAGGTTTTTGCACTTTCGGCGCCGACCAGGACGATCCTCCTTTGGTCTGATTAGAATTGCCAAACGGTTTGGGCTTATGGGGGTCTGGTATGAATGCTATGTCGAGTCCGGCCTCTCTCTCCTTCTTTAAGGGATACTGTTTCCTAGTAGAAGTTTCATGAGGCATCCTTTCTCTTAAGGCACATTCTAGCCTTTCAGCCACCTTAATCAAGTGTGCAAATGTTTAACATCCGGAAGTGTTCAATCTGTCGAAGAATTCGTATGGGAGTGCCTTTAGGAATAAGTCAATCAGCTCCTCCTCTGGGATTGATGGCTTTACCTGGGTCGCCAAAGCTCGTCATCTCTGGGCATATGCTCTGATTAATTCACCTCTTGCCTTCGAGGTTCGTAGAAGGTCTTCTCTCGTTGGGGCTGTAGCCGTATTGAACTTATACTGTCTGAGGAAATCTTCTGCCAAATCTTCCCACCCATCATAATCATCGAGGTCCAATTCAATGAACCATGCCAGAGCGGCACCAGCAAGACTTTCTTGGAATGTATTCATCAGCAGCGAAATATAATCCGAATAGTGCGCTATTTTGCGCAGGTAATACTTGAGGTGAGCGCGTGGACAGCCTGTCCCGTTATATTTCCTCACGAAGTCCGGCTCCTTGTAGTTGGGAGGGGTCTCCACTTTGGCGAAGGGAGATATCTTGTCAAAGCGGGCTAACTCATAGCCCTGCCTACTTAAGCATTCTTCGATCTTGGCTAATCTTTTAGCCTCTACTTCAGTTTTCGCAGTCTGTTTCCCTTTCTCCTCCTTCTCGAGGTTGATAATAACATGGGAGGCTTTTTGTTGTGACTGGATGTTTGGCTCATGGATGTCCTCCTCTGTACGTTGAGTATCTCTCGTCGCCTCCTTATCTGCTGTATCAGGTACAAAAGAAGGACATGAGTTGCTTTGGTTAGGAGCCATCGTCTGCTGGGCTTGGGTGACTTCTAGCATTGCCTTAATATCGGCAATCATAGTCGCTAGAGCGGTCATCTGAGATTCCAACATGCCTACATGCGGGGTCAACTCTTGCTGTTCCATTCTTGCCTTAAGCCGGGTGCGGAAACGATACGTCGGCAATTCCGTGATGAAAGAACGCCTGTTTTTTTTTTAAAGAATTCTCGTGAGTATTTCTTTGGTATTAATCAAGATAAGGTACTTTATTTTTTTAATTGCATGTTTTCTATTGGTGAATGAGAAAAAGGACTACCTTGCGAGCCTTAGTCTCACGTGGGTAATTCTCTTAATCATACCCCAAAGAAAATTCATGAAATTAAAAGAAGTGTAATTCTTGACGATAGTTTTTATGTGTTCGCAAAACATGTCTACATTCATGTTTATGCGTAAAATAACATCCAGTACAAGTGAATATGCATGAAAAGGCACCACAATGTTTGCTTATTTTACACTTGACGAAATAGTCTTATTCAAGTCTAGGACGCTTGAGGCTTAAGGTGTCCTCATCATCCCAGTATGGATTTTCCTCTTCAGTCTGGGACTCCTCATCCTCTGAACATGATAGCGGTCCCATGTCTTCAGGTACGTGTGGCTCTATTCCAGGTACGTACGGTACGATGTATTCGAGTACATAGGGCTTGACAAGGCTCCGTCTGGACGCTTTAAAGTGCTGAATGTATTTTGTAGTGGCCCTATGAATGTTCTCTTCGCGAGTCATGTTTTCTGGCCAACTTATTTCTTCGGCCTTAGAATTCTTCAAAGAGTGTATGATGAATGCCACCTTGGTTTCAAACTGTCTCTTCTCTTTCTCTATGAGGGTCTTGCTTGGTATGTCAAAAGACAAGATACCAGGTCGTGGTGGAGAAGGGATCTCTTGTAGTGCCCCAAACTGTCGATAACCATCTTTGGATAGTATGCGGTAGCGCCCGTGAATCCTAGCAAGGGGACTGGATCTTTTTCATTACAGGCCAATCTGACTTTGCCCAGCGTTGGCAACCTTAGCAGCCATCGGAGTTGTTTGGGCTTTAGAGTTCTAAGGAATTCTTTTCATTTTTTTAAGATGAGCATCGGGGCTGATCTCGATGAAACCCATGCGGATATGGAATTACCTGATATGAGATATGAACCACAGGTACAGAAGATCACTAGAGGCTCTAAAGATTCCTTTCTTGTTTTTCTTGAAGCGATTTAGGGAAAGGAATGTCTCAACAAGGATGATGTTTGAGTAATCCCACCCACAACAGACTTGTCTGACTACAACGGCCATAATAGGATCGAAGGTGACAGATGAAATCGGGAATAGTACGAAGCTAAAGAAGGCCAATACAAAGGCTCTACCCGATTTAGTCCCTTTAGCGGCATAGAGGTTGGGGAATCGATCTAGGAGGAAGGATAGTGAAATTTGCCCAGAATTACTTTTGGCATCTGCCTTGACTTCGTTAAGGTTTGTGTCAAGGAATTCAGCTAACTGACTCAATGGTTCAAACCCTATGGGAGGTTGGACTAACGAGTGAGTAAATTCAACTCCGATGACGGCGCTGTACTCTTCGATGGTGGGAGCAACCTCCAACCTTTCCATGCAGAATGTAGCGGTGGTGGGATCCCAGTAGAGTGCTATGGCTTGAATGAAAGCAGGTGGACACTCAATCCTCAGCAGATCTAATAGATATCTCAATCGTGATTTGGCATACTTCTGGCTGACTTTACCCATGCTATCCCACCACGATTGGAGTTTGACCCGAGGAATTTTGAACACTTGAATATCATTTTTTCCCATCAAGTCTAAAATATGCAAATAATTTTGAAAAGTCAATCGTCAAAAATTACTTTAAACGTACGATTATGCAGATGCCATGAAGTATGCATGGGCTAACTTAATTGCATATTCCAATTTGAAGAAATGAAAATTAGGACATTTTTCAGGTCTCGAAGGCCTGACTTAAAGCCTAATTTGAATTTCAGGGAAGTGAATTATGCAATTTAGTCATATTCACTCCAGTGACTAAGGGAAACAACAATGTCACATTCCATTGGTCAATACATCAAATGAACAGAGTGGAATGAATTTCTTATTACAATCAGGACACCTAATGAAAAAAAGGTGAATGGAGACTTCTTAAACAAGGAAGCCATAAAAGGTCGATGGAATGTGGGAATCTACGTCACCCTTTTCCTAGAGGTCTACCCCTCTTCACAATAACAGTCAGTCGGGAATCTTCCTCCAATCAAGTGTGAGGGGTTGTCTTCAGTGGATTGATCAAGATCTCTTAGCTCCTCTGGCCATTCTCTAGTCCATGGTACAATGACTTGAGGAGTCTTCTCGCGTCTCACCTTCTTGAGTGTGATACGCTTCGACTTTGTCTTGATTGCGGGGCGTCTTCTCTTTCCCCAAAAAGTGATCCTCGGTACGTCTTCTTTAGCCTGTCGTTCAGCCTTCCGACGGGCGTATGCCTCCCTAGCCAGGCGGTTACGACATTGCTTTTGCATTTCTAAGTAACTCTTGATCATCTCATCTTTTTGTCGCTTGAACCTGAGGTTGTCGACGTAATAGTGGGTTTGACAATCTTCCGCATATCCTAGCTTACGTCCAGTCAGCTCCCGACCATGCACGAATCTAGTGAAGTGCAGCCTTGTGTTCGGTCCAGGGCGAGTAACTTTCCTTAGGTACTCGAAGGTTACCAACTCTGTCGACCTCTTAAGAAACAGCGACATCCTACCTCTTATCATCGTTATTTCTAGTCACTTAGGTGATTTTCATGATGTATGCAAATGCATGTATGAGTTATACTATAAAACAGGGAGTAGTAAAGTACATTAAAAATAAATGCCTTACCAACCAAACTTAGGGATGTGGAAATGTTCCCCTGTAACCATGGGCGGTTTTAGGTATACCAACCATCCATAGACATGCGCATGAGACAAGTGGGTATACTCTAGAAGTCGAAAATTAGGTGAGGAACCTACGGCTTAGGCTCCCACGATCCACATGAGGCAGATTCCTCCCCAAGGGTACCTACCTAAGAGGGTTAGATATCGCCAACGCGGATTGTGAGAGGGAACGAATACGAAAGCCTCAAGTGCCATCAAACACAAGATCTTTTCGCACCATTTCCCTATCTAAGGTAACCTAAGGGTGGTTGCAGTCGGGGTTTGACCGCCAGTGTGTGCGATGTATCGTGATAGTCACAATGCAAGGTCATACACAGCAGTTTGTATCAAAACACCGCTTCAGTATGTGCATAAAATAAATATACATTCTTAACTCCAACCTGCAGGAAAAATGTCAACAATCACTCCACCCCTTATTTCTCCAATCTTCAAAAACATCTAACACAGTGGTTAGCGTACGTACCTCACCTTCGAGAGCATCTGCAGAAAATAAGGTCAGATAAACCAAACAAATTTTTAATCAGCTCAAGTCCTCTGGTCTACGAAACCAGAGATTCTGGTTTGGAAGACGTCCCCACTGGAGTCGCCAGTCTGTCGCGACCCTCTCGAGCGCTATCTGGCTAGCGAGGGTTAATGGGCCGCACGATCGTCGCCTGAACGGACGCGGGCCTCTCCCAAGGTCCATTACCCAAATCGCAACGGCTGGATATACGTTGTCGACCTTCAGTGTGGTCTAGTGACATGTGATATGTGTACATGCCAAGGAGTCGCCACCAATCGTTTCGGGGAGGGTACGATCGAAAACCCTATCGAATAGTTGGGAGCGATCTATTCGATTCTGCGGAAACCAGAAAAGTGGGATCGGGGACTTAGTTATGCCAACTATCAGAGTTGACGCCCTTTCGGTACCTAAGCTGAATGGTTTATCTGATTCTAGGATTTCATACAGAGGAGTTGGGTTCAGATCCTAAATCTAGGAGTTTATGCAGATGGGAATGACTACCCTATCACTCATAATTTATAAAAATAAATGCGCAAATCAAGGATCCATAACATGCGGAAAAATCACATGAAATCAGCATGGAATCCCTAATGAGACCCTATTAGCCTAGAGAAGTCTCAATCAAGGCTTAGGAGTGATTTGACATGATTTGTCCATGAGGGGCAGAATCGTAATTTTGAACAATTTAGGGATGATTCGCTTTGAAAGGGCAAATTTGTCATTTTAGATGAATTGGGAAGTCAAAAGATGGGGGAAATAGGATTGGCCATCAATCCAACCCATTTCCTATTTTTCGTGAATTTTCAGGATTTTTTGGAATTTAAAAATGATTTTACCCTTAGAGGAGTAATATCGTCATTTTGGACAAAGACGAGGGTTGAAAATCTTAAACTTTAGGATTGGTCGACCACCTGACCCAAATCTTATTTTTAAGCAATTTTCAAAAATTCAATTGGAACAGGAAAGGCGACTTACCCTTTGAGGGGTAAAATCGTCATTTCAGGGAAAATGAAGAGATTTGAAAACCCTCACGGAAGGACTCGCCACCTTACTTGCCCTATCCTAATTTAGACATTTTCGGCCTATCTCAAAATACAAAGCATGGACGAATTACCCCTGAATGGCATAATCGTCGATTATTGGAAAAATGGATAAGAAACCCCAAAAATAGGGTTGACCAGTTATCTGTGGTCAATCCTCGATTTTTGGGGGTTTCTGGAATGTCTAGGATTTTTCCATAATTTTTTCACATTTTTTTGGAATTTTTTAGGATTTTTTTATTATTTTTTATTATTTTTGAAATCATTTTTCGATTTTTTATTTTAAAAAGAAATATTTCGGACCGGGTCGACCCGACCCACTCGTACCGGAACCCGGCCCAGACCCGGACTCGCGAAACCAAACACGCCAAAGCGATGCCGTTTCTACGTTTTTTATTTTCAGATTATTCGGAATTAATCCGACGGCCCACACTGAACCGCGTGGCTAATCCACGATCGTTGGCTCTGATTACTAAATCCTACGGCTCAGATTGATTAGAGACTTGACCGGAACCGTCCGATTGACCTATTAAGACCTACGGCCACGATTAGAACATGGGATTTGATCAGGACCGTCTATTCTCACTTACCCAAAATGACGTCGCCTAGTCCTCTATCAAAACGGCACCGTTTGTTGTTCTAATTGATTTTTTCGATTAAAACCATTTTCAGTTAATACTATTTATTAATCGGACGGCTATTATTTATTTGACTCGATTAACCTAGACCGTCCGATCTAACGCTGACTCGCCCTAACTGACTAACGGTCGAGCTGACTCGACATCCAAGTGGACCAATGGCAGACTGCCACCTAAGCTTTGACCGGCTGACCGCGCCACGTCAGCTTCGTCTTCAACCTTTCGACCCCGGCGAAATGGACGGTTGAGGAACTCCGGCGACGATCCGACGGTGGATTCTCGATGAAATTACGCGAGATCAACGGCAATCGACTCGCGATCGTCTCTAGTTTAACATATCTAGGAATTGCAGCACCTTATTCACTAAATCACGAGTATCAAGCATAGTGCCGAGTACGGCCATGGGAGTTCGATCGCTCGATTAACACAAAATCATTACAATTCCATCACATGATAGCATCAATTGATGTTCATAAGACTTACCTCGAGCTCCGATTGAGCTCGCACGGCCCAAATTTGGCTGGGCAACTATGGACGGTGGTCGGCAATAGAGGCTATGTTTGAAGACTGGTTTCTAGATATTCGGGCGAAATCGATGCAAAATGAAGATGCAATGATGGTCAGTGATATCCAAGGAATGAAATGCACACGGGAATCGCAAGAATTGAAATCGAAATCAAGGTTTGCCATTGAAGACCAGAGCTTAAGCTCGAAGTTCGGGATTACCTGTTCTGGCAGTTTTGGGCTGCGCGGTCGATGGCGATTGCTTCCTGGGGGCTTGACCGTCTTCCTGTCGACCTTGAGGAGCTTCGGTTTGGCATGAGAAGGCCTGACCAGTGCTCTGCAAATCCGAGCTCTACCCTCGACAATGGCGATGGATGGGAGCTCTCTCTCTCTCTCGTTCTCTCTCTTTCTCTTGATTCTGTTTCTTCCTCTTCAACTGAATTCACCCCTCCTTTTGCTTCGCGAAGGTTTGTTAGCTTATATACCTGTTTCGAATTTTGGCACGGAGCGGAGGGAACTAACAGACTTGAATCGCACGTGTAGCCACGTGATTTCAGGTCCAAACGGCGTCGGGGAGACTGGGGATTCCGTTTAGCTTCTTTTGGTCCTCTGGCGGGTCTCATCCTGCGCGATTTGGCACGGATTTGGCCTGCGTTTGACGTTTGTTGACTTTTACAGGCGTGCAGGTTTGACTGACCTCGCCGAAGTTCGTCCGGCGGCCATTTGCCTCGCGGCCGGTCTTGATTGAAAGGTATTGAAGTGAGGAACAAAACGCCCACCTTTCCCTTTTCAATTAGTCGCGAATTGCCCTTCAATTTCTTGATCAAAATCAACTCAGGACTGTTCATTTGCGCGAGGAAGAAGATGGCACTGTAGCAGACCGGTTCGACCGGTCCGACCGGCGGTTTGACCGGTCTGAACCGGTTCCGAATTGGATTTTTCAAAATTAAACCTAAATTAGTAGGAAATTTTTACAATTGAACCGCAGAATCGAATCTGGGCATGAATTCTATCAAAAAATGTGATTTTGCCCAAAAGTTCATATCAATTTCAACAAAAACCCCAAATTTCCATTTAATTGCAAATTGGGAAATTATGCAATTGAAGGTTCAAATTATCAAATTGGGTCAAATTACCTGTGCCAATCGATTCAAAATGGTAAAACCCAATTGGCAGTATGTTTAATTTGCAATGATAGCCCTTGAATTGAAAATAATTTCAATTATGCTGAATTTCAAGGACTAAAAATGCAATTTCAGTATGCAATTTTGCCAAATTCATGCAATTGAGCAATTTGTGCAAATAATTGGGCTAAATTGCGATAAGGGACAGTTAGAATGGATGTCAGGATCCTAGAAAATGCCAAAATTGCAAATTAAAATACTCGATTGACATTTGTTTCTCAAATTCAATCATATGTGTAACAAAGGAACATATACAATTGAATTTTATTTTGGACTTTTTGTAAGGTCAAAAATACAATGGATTTAAAAGAAAAATATTGGCTATTTTTCCATATTTTTGTGACCTCAAATGTTATTTTTCTTGATTTTTGTAGTATTTTCCTAATTTCTGAAAATATTAAAAAATATGAAAAATATGAAAAATTATTTTTTGTCAAAAATGGTTACTTAGGCTTGGCCAAGGCCACTAAAGTTGATTTTGCAATGTTTTGACTTTTTATGGATTTTTTATGATTTTTCAAAATAAAGCTAAAAAAGGCTTGGTCAAAAATCAGGTGTCAACAATTTTCATCGAGTATTTTCCCCGGTCAACCTCCAACCCTCTTCGACTGGTCACGAGCTGTCGTGCTTGATTCCAACCAAACCAAAGCACCGCGAGCCCCATATAAGTTTCCTAGACGTCCATGGATGCTTCCTAACTAATTTTTCTAGCTAGATCTTGTATAGAACGGCTAGGACAGATCCTCGCCGGAGACTAGCTTCGGTCGAGTTAGGTAACATAGGCTAGAGTTGATCTGCTATGTCGCGGCTGAGATATGTTGTAGAGAAGATTAAGTGGAGTCGATTGGCATTGGAATCAGCTCAATTGGAGCTTTGTGGCTGTTGAAATTGGCTTCCGACGAGGCATCGACAATGGAATGTCGGTGCCGATTGTCTTCTCCGGTGAGCGGTCAACACTAGCCTAACACTAACATGGTGCCATGTGGCATGACATGTGACATGCCACATCAGCAAGGCCGTTAGATCTGTTCAAAGTTTGTTAAGTGATTAGACGACCCTTGACTGGCCACGTGGAGGCATCTGGACCGTCTAATCGTTAAATAGATTTTTAATAATTTGCTTAAATAAAAATACTTTTTCGAAAATAAAAAAATAAAAAGGATAACCGGTGTCATTTTAGATCTTGGGCGAACAGGCTTGGGTCTGAGTCTGGGCCGAGCGCTCTGTCCGCGTGGATCGGGTCAACCCAGTCCGTAATTTATAATAATAATAATAATAATAATAATAATAATAATAATAATAATAATAATAATAATAATAGATTTTTAGAAAATAAAAAAGGAGATAAAACAAGGAAAATTCTAAAAAAAATTAGAAAATCCTGAAAAATAAAAAAATAGAAAATTTTTTAGAAAATTCCTTGATATCCTAGAAATTCTTAAAAATTGAGGAATGACCACAAACAACCGGTCTATCCTATTTTTGGGATTTCTTATCCATCCTATTCGCAATTCACGATTTTACCCTTGAGGGGTAAATTGTCTCTGCCTTATGACTGAGATTTGTGAAAATGGCAAAATTAGGGTTTGGGTCAGTTCCGATCCTTCTGTTTGGGTTCTTAAGTCTTGTCTTTTCCTCAAATGACGATTTTACCCCTCAAAGGGTAAATCGCTTTTGATATTCCAATTAGTAATGAAAATTGCCATAATTAGATGATGGGTCAGATAGGTGGCCAATCCTTTTGTCTGAGATTTCCACATCTCGTTCTTTGTTGAAAAAATGACGATTTTACCCTTGAAAGGGTAAATCACCTTCTAAAATTCCAGAAAATTCTGAAAATTGTCAAAAAATGGAAAATGGGTCAGTTGGGTGGCCAATCCTATTTTCAACTTTTTGACTCCATATTCTTCTAAAATGACGATTTTATCTTTTTTGGCAAGTAGTCCCCAGATTTCTTCGAAATTATGATTTTACTCTTCATGGGTAAATCATGTCTAAATCACTTCTGAGCTATGGTTGGCACTTCTCTAGGTCAATAGGGCATTACTAGGAATGTCATGCTGATTTGATGCGTTTTATCTGCATGTCTTGATTCCTTGATTTGAGCTGTTACTTTTATTGATTGTAAGTGCTAGGGTAGTCACTCATATCTGCAGAACTCTTAGATTTAGGATTCGTACCCCTACTCATCTGCATGAAATCTTAGGTCAGAATATTCATTTAACTTAGGTATCGAAAGGATGCCAATTCTGATAGTTGACGTAATTAAGTCTCTAATCCTGTTTATCTGGTTCTCGCAAAATCGAATAGAAGCTCCCAACTATTCGATAAGATTTCCAATCGTACCTTCCAAGAAACGATTGGTGGCTACTTCGAGGCATTCACATGTAGCACATGTCACTAGACCACACTGAAGGTCAACCTGACTTTATCCTTCGTTGCGTCTTGGGTAATGGGCCTTGGGAGAACCCCGCGTCCGATCAGAAGGGACGATTCATTAGCCCTCATGCCAAAATCGAGACGACAACACTCGTTGGAGGGTCGCGACACTTAGGTGTGCTTGTTTCTTGCCTATGGCCGGCTAAGGAAGAAGGAAAAAAAACTAAAAAAAAATTGATTTTTTTTTTTTTGTAAATTTCACCAAGAAAATCAACCATACCTAATGGCCGAGATAATTTCTTATTTTTTAGGTTTCAACCGAACATCGAAAAAAATTATATCTTTTCTAACTTTCTGAAATACATTTTCTAAATATGTCATATTTTTTCCGCCAAGAAAATGGAGTCTTACTATGTATATCGTCTATGAGATATTTATCAAATCAACATGGAAGAAACTTGTTTTCTACTATCATTTGACAACATATATTACAAAGAATATCATTGTCATCCAAGGCGTACTTATGAGAAAGTACGACCTGGTTTCATGAAAAAAGCACAAGCTTTAGGTTTAATTCTAAATCTTGTTTGAATTTTATTTTGTCTTAAAAAAAGTCACCAACTTTTACTCGTATTCAAAATTTTGCTCTGTCCACAATCACCATTAGTCATCCAACGTGGCATTTCTATGTCCACAATATATTCACCTCGACAAACCGTTGTGGATTTGAAGGCAAAACTACACCTTTTGCAGGTCTTTACTTCTTCATCTTCTCAAGCACGATTTATGCAAGTGGGAAAGTTTACTCTAGGGTTTCATGTCTCTATCATATATGCGTGAGAGACTTCAATACATTTGAAATTCTCGCGCTCACTCACTTGCTCATTCTCTCACACAGATTTGCTCACTCTTGCACATACTCATGCTCGGTAGCTTCGAGTTGTCGTTGTTTTGGGCTCGAACGAACTGCGCTTGCTCAGGGTCGAATTAGATAGAGTATTAATTGGGTTAGAAGCAATATGATATGCTAAGAGAAAGGTTACCCTTAACCCTTAATAACAAAAATATTATAGAGCCAATCAACTAATCACGTAAGCTATATCTTGATTATGGCATCAAATCAGCAACTAATCTGGGAAGAGTATGTCTTGAATATGCTATGGAATCAATAATCAATGTAACTTAAAACATGATTGGAAAGGGAGAATTAATAATTACTTAATTGTTAACTGTGACATTCCGAGTTCCGACTTCGAGACTATTGACATGAAATGGGGTCTCGAAATTGGATATTGGACAATGAAGAACTCCAACATTTGAAAGGAATTGGATGTCGCCTTATCGATGGTAATTAAGATTGGAAAAGAGAAATTTTGGACTGTGAGTGAGAAATTACCATTTTGCTCATAGAGGGATATTATTACCTTAAAATTAGACTAAGGGCAATTTAGTCATTTGCCAATCCCCTATAGTGGCCGAAAATCTTGAGGGTATAAGAGTCAATTGGACTCAAGATATTGATGGATAAGGGACAAGTGTCATTACAAGGATTAAGGAGTCCACTAAGTATTAATTGTGGTTTTATCCAACTACCTTGCTTTAACCATGAGGATTAAGAAAAGCGCTCTCTCTCTCTCTCTCTCTCTCTCTCTCTCTCTCTCTCTCTCTCTCTCTCTCTCATTTTCGACCGAGCTCCCCTATCCTCCTCATCTCTCTCTCATTTTTCTCTCTTGTTTTCTCTCTTTCTCTTTCACATTCAGTCCCACCGCCATTCACTGTTCCAGCCATAACTCTGTATTCCATCATCAGATAGAGACGAACCACCCACCATTAGAAAGCTTATTCTCTTACCGTTCCAACAAGATATTATGAGCCCAAATCCACCCATTCGTTTGTCCCATAAAGCCATTTGAAGGAACAAAGGTTAGACTGGCCAGATTCGGACCCGCGAGCTCCTAAGTGGGATTTCCGAGCTCTCTTCACTCCAATCTTCGGTAAGTCACTCCTTGGACCTAGTTAGGACTTTAACAACTTGTATTTGAGATTTAGATGGATTATTGATGAGTATTAAGGGCTGATCACTTGCTGTTTTGTTGGATAAAACTAGACCGGTTCTGTCCAGGTTGTGCTGTGAACATTGGGAGTGATTTAAGGGCTGGTCTGAGTTTCTCTAGCTTGGTTCTCAAGGTAAGGGACACCCTAAGCTTAGTTTAACATGTTAAGAGAAGAATGGTTAAGGTCTAGTGAATATTCAACGAGTTTTGATGGTTGTTTGTGGCGTATTCCCTGAATCGGACAGATTATGATTTGCCAACTGAACCGTGTCTCTTGAAGGTGATTTAAGGATGATTTTGCTTGGAACGAAAGGTAGGATGACAATAAATCGTAGCGTGACATGTTAATGAGCTATTGATGGAGGCTTGACGTGAAATTGATGGAGTGTAATGGTTGTTTCTTGCTTAGAATCCCAAGAGGACAAATCTAACCCTTTGAGACCAATGTCAGCCGTGAGTTTAGTTGCACTTTCGGAGGATTTCGCTAGCTCAAATCCCTCGGTAAGTTGATCCTAACTCTCTATTAGGATGTTAGGTTATTAAGGGATCTAGTAAGAGCATGAATTGCAAGTTTAATTGCTAGTTTGGTGAGAATCTTGTGGAACCGAACTGAACCGTGTGGATTGTGGTGTTTGCTGACCCGTGCTCGATTGAAGATCTTGTTATCTTGCTTAGGAAATGTTTAATCAAAGCTGTGGTTATTCGGTATTGAGGTGCCGTGTGAGAATTTGGCATGCGATGATCTGCTTGGTTCAATTGAGTACTCAAATGCTTGAAAGTGCATTCGGTGGATAAAATGTCTAATGCGATGACATGTATTTGCATAATGGCCGAATGAGTGCTTGAGTTGGTATGACGAGATTGGCTTGAGCCGTGTGCCTAGATTGGCAACGAATTGCTTGAATTATGTCAGTTTTACTTGGGGTTGAATTGTGTCATACTCTTGGCGAATGTGATTGATCTTGAATTTGCTTGACCATGGAATGTGATGTGAGTATTAATGACTCGAATTGTAGGGGACGAACCATGAGGTTGCCTCTTTACTATTGTGCATTGAATTTATTTGGCCAATGATTGATTGCATTATGAGTACATGTGCATGTGATGCCTTGATGCGTTAAACGTGGGGCTTGAGTAAATCCCGAGGCGTTGTTACGCGGGATTCGACCTAAGGCGTATTGACGCGGGTCTATAAAGGCAAGTTGTACCTTGAGGCGTATTGACGCGGGGTTTGGATTATCCTGATGCATTTTTACGTGGGATAGTGCACTTGGCCAAATAAAGATGACTAACCTGATACGTTATTAAGCAGGTAGTATCCTAGCCTAATGCGTAATATGCGGGCGATTGAGAAACACGATCTGATGCGTTATTATGCGAGTCCTAACAAAATGTATGTGTTGACCTGAGATGTTGTGACGCGGGTCTTGCCAAGCATGTCATAGTAGCCTAAAGCGTTATTACGCGGGCCTTGCTATTGAGAATTGAGATATATGGCGAGATTGACCTCTTGTGAACTTGTGATTGTGCTAAGCCTGAAGTGTGAAGCTTAGACCAAATTGTAATTTGGTGACTTGAATCAAATGTGTAAATCCATAGTACGAAGCTTAGTCTTACTCGTGAACTTTAGTGCTGAATAGAGTCGGTTTTGAATCACTTAGATGCCATGTCTTGATGGAATTATGCTTTTATCATGTAAAAGCTTTTGTAGCTGAAATAACTATTTTTTCAAAAGGTGTCTGGAGGTACTGACAGCCTAGTTTAGGGTTAGGTTTAACTTATTGAGATTTATATCTCACCCCGTCGTGGGATTAACATTTTTCAGGTCTATGGAGATGGAATCCCGAGATTTTCATGAACTGGCAGTTGAAGACGTCCCATTGAAGATGTGATATTAGACCTGACCTTGTGTTAACTTCTTTTGTAAACCAAAGCCTTGTGTAGTATCTTGATTAAACGTTTTCGTGGTGTAGTCCTGAAGTCATCTTTTGTGTTAATGAAGGGAGTTGTTTTCTCGCTTCCGCTTGCTCATATCATTTTTATGGATTTAAGTTGTGGGCCGAAGGATCTTGGGAGACTATCTATGAAGAACGGCCTGGTGAGATGTTCGCGTGCCTACCGGGTTCGGGGCATAACATTAACTCTTTGACCGATATTCTTCGTAGTAGTAACTTCTTAATCAACATCTTGGTTGTTCTCAACTCCATTATTGATCAGCCAAAGCAAGTTATAATCGAAGTACTCTCTTGGATGAATCGACATCTTCAAACTCAGGCCCAACGTCAACCAAAAAAAAAAACTTGCCTAACAATAAACATTGTAACCAAAATTATCCTTGTGATTCCAAAAGTAAGGATTGACCAAAGAATAATCGGTGAGGATTGCGTTGAACTTGAGAGCGGCTCGATGGAGCTTGATGCTCCCGCATTAGAAAGCCACCCTCGAAAGCTCTCCCCGGCAACCGACGAGGGTTTGCATGCCCTCGTCAGCTGCAGCAAATTAAAAAAAAAGAAATGAGAAAAAAGAAAAAAGAAAAAGAAAATTATCTTTAGACGAAAATACCCTTGATCGGTCGGAATATTTAATCGACTAGTGAAGTCAGACCCTTATTTGAAATTGTCATGACCACTTCATACTCTTATTTGAGACTAACATGGTCATTTCAAGCAATAATTTGAAACAAAACAACCTAGAACAAATCAAATAAGTGTTGTACTCCCATACAAGAGTATATAATTGTAATAAAGGGCGTGATTTGCAAATAGAAATTGACAAGCAAAACAAAAAAGTGAATAAGTAAATAAAAAAAGTCACTCATCAGAAGATAATCAAATAAAAATTGGAAAGGAAACTTGCTAAAAACCTTGGGAAATTTTACCAAAGTCGAATTTTGTGAAAAGTAGGTGGAAATTTTAAATTTTACGTATAAAATGCAATATGAGTTAAAAGAAAAAAATTCATTTGCTTTAGCGTCATGAATTTATCTTCCACTGGTCCTAAAAAAATACTCCCCTTCTCTCTCTCTCTCTCTCTCTGTCTCTCTCATCCATCTCAATAGTTCTCCAATCTTCACTCTCCTCTTTTTCCCGATTTCTTATTTCTATTGCGAGCGTTCGTCTCTGCAATGCTTTCCTGACACCCGTTGATGTCTCACCCCACCAAACGCTTTGCCACCAGCGCGTCCACCACCGGCCCCTCCTCCTCCTCTTCCTCCTCCGGCGACGGCGCCGCCCCTTCTCCCTTCGCTTCTCCGCCCATGAAGAAAGCCAAGTCCCAGGCCGTTGCCGGTTCTCTCGACTCCGCTGCCGCCCACAAGAACGGCCTCCACCCACATCCTGCCAAGCAACAGTCGCAGCAGCCAGGATTCGATCCTGAGAGCGATGTCGTCTTTGATCCTACGACCATGTCTCTTGAAGACGGCATGAAGTCGGACGACATGGCGGCGGGGCACAGCGTCGCCGCCAATTTGTCCCGAAAGAAGGCCACGCCTCCGCAGCCTGCCAAGAAGCTCGTTATCAAGCTTGTAAAAGGTATTTTCTTTCCTCGATCTTTACGGGATTTGGTTAGGGCTTTCTGTTCAGGTGATGCTTGGGTGAGTTCTAATTACCGAGCTTGGGTGGATTTGCTTAATATTGTTTGGCAGATTTCTGATTTGCTGCCGTTTCAATAAATTCGTTGATTGTCGACAGAGTTTTTGATTGTGGATTGATGGGGCTTTTAGATTTTGTCGTCTCTTTAGTGAGGATTTTGGTTAATCGAGTGATGGGAAGTGTGAGAATCACCGAGCTGGTGATACACTGATTTCTGTATTAGACTGAGCAACGGGATTATGGATTACTGACATTTTCTGTTTGGCCACCGATGATGCACTCACATTGATGGTCTTAAGGTGCTTAGTGCTGTGCTTGTGAAAAGATGTCTCCTCACGGCACTTATGTCAATCTCTCCTAGGAAAGTGATCATATGTGCTTGTGTAAGGTGAGGATGTGTGATTCCTATAGTAAAATCTTAACAAGGTGCTGCTCACCTAATTGTGGGAAGTGCCTAACTATCAACTTATTAGTGCACTCGCTTTGAAAGCTCTCATATTGTTCCCTACCATACCAGACAAAGAAATTGTAGGCTAAGATTTGTAACTTCTTTTCCCGTTACTGGTAGTCTTTTCCAACATAGCATGCCTCAGTTTCTCCACCCAATCAGAAGGGGAGAAAAGAAAGAATTTTAATAAGTTTCTAAAGTATATTAACTACGAAGCAGAGCTGCATGGTCCTTAGAATGCTTTACTTGCATTGACATAAATAGCATCCTGCTGTCAGTTAACCACTTATTGCCCATTTCGGGTTTGTCGTTAAATCTTTTCATTTGAAGCTATTAAGAGTTAAACAAGAGATCCTGGAATTATGCTGTACATGGGGGCCATGCTGCTCATGTGATTATGCTGTACCAATATTGCAGCATGTTTGTGCATAAAAGGATCATACTTCTGCCTGAACATTCTTTGCCTTAGCTTTTATGGGATCTTTCCCTTAAAGAAGTGATTCATATATATGATTACAACCATCCCATAATCAACCATAAGTTTCTATGAAATGCGTGAATAATACGACAGTGATTATATTAAAGTGGTAGGTGAAGAGGATCGGTTTGAAGAATAGCAAGGGGCTACAACCGTTTTACGCCTCTTTCATGGGGTTCCAGCTGTCCAATGTTGAAACAGAAGTTTCTGTGACCATTAACAAGTGTGTGAACAATATGGGGGGTGATTATTTTCTTTCAATTGACTCCAACTGAACTGACAATGATAAGAAACAGAGGGAATGGTACATGCACACACACACACACACGCGCGCGCGCGCGCGCGCAGACGTACGATTACATAAATGCATACATGCATATAAACATGCATACATGATATACATACATACATGCATATATATATATATTGGGGCTGATTTTGCTATTGCCCTTTTATGTTTGTCGTAAATTGCTTTTATTCTTCTTTCTCAAGTTGTGCTGAGAGGAGGAGCTGCCTTAGTTGTCTCATTATGATATTCCTTTTTCTTGATGAAGCTAAGCCGACACTTCCCACGAATTTTGAGGAGGATACATGGGCAAAGCTTAAAGCAGCTATAAATGCAATATTCTTAAAGCAACCTGTTTCCTGTAGTTTGGAGGATTATTACCAGGTAGGTTATTATGTCTTCTATTACCTGCATTCAATTAATATGGTACACTCTACGTCATTTATCAAATTTGTTGTCTGTAGGCTGTCAATGACCTCTGCCTACACAAATTGGGGGGAAATCTTTATCAACGAATTGAGAAAGAGTGTGAAAGACATATATCAGCAGTGCTGCAGACTCTCGTCGGCCAGAGCCCGGATTTGGCAGTTTTCTTATCACTTGTTGAGAGATGCTGGCAGGATTTCTGTGACCAGATGCTGATGATTCGTGGCATATCCTTATATTTAGATAGAACATACGTGAAGCAAAACCCAAATGTTCGGTCGTTATGGGACATGGGATTGCAACTTTTCCGAAAGCATCTTCATTTGTCAGCAGAAGTTGAGCATAAAACTGTCACCGGTCTCTTAAGAATGATTGAAAGGGAGAGGTACAATCTTTATATTTTCAAACATCATTTGTAGCTTTTACTTGAATTACAAGGATGATGGAAGAAATAACCAATATTTTTAAATTAAAATCTTCTTTCTTGGTTAAAAATGTCTTACTCTTCTATCTCAGGTATTATTAGTTAATCAGATAATTTAGGTGTTAATGGGTAGTTGGAATTTGGGCTTTACATGTACGCTATCATTGCTGGTTTGGAACTACAGTATAATTATGAAAAACTTAAACTATGGAGTTATAGCCGTTTGATGGGAAGGTAGCATTTATATATACCTCTCCTCTGATCTATGTCATCATTTATTGCATGGAGAATTCTTTTCAGACATCAGGAATGATTTCCTACGTGATGACTATTGTGTGCTTGCACACTGGAAAAAATATCAATGGCAATAAAAGGGATTGCACGTGAAGACAAGAGCCTTGAGAATTGAAACTCCTGTTTTGTTCTTTTACATGATCCGTGAATTTCTGTGTTAAGTTTTGGGCACTGTATGGATATGGAGGTGATGAATCGTCTTTTTTGGGATTTTAGATCACTCTTTTAATTTCATAGTCATAAATTGGTTAGTGGCCTGTTGACGCCTTCAGTTGCATGAAGAAAAAGAGTAAGTTCATTCGGCGAAAGGTCATGTCTTCGTCGATGACTACAAGAATGAACTATATGGGTGTTCAACTTTCAAGAGTCGTTGTATGGAAGGTTAACTTGGCAAATGTACATTATTTGAGTCCTCAAACTAGGACCAATCTAAAAAATTTAGCTTTGCTTGCAAAAGTTAGTTGTTGTTAGCTGGTGGCGGTTTTGGGACTTACTAACTGCATCGAGTCATATTCAAATTACAATATTAGATTTGGTTCTGACAAAAATGACCAGGTTGCCATCTCCACATTGGGAATCTAACATGCAATAGCATTTTCTATAGAATCTAACATAAGAGGGAACTCTTTATTAGGTCAATCCTCCCAAATTACGGGAATTAGCATATTGTATGTTGGTTTTTAAAGCTCGATGTTATCTTGTCATGTCCTCTGTTCCTAGATTTTTTTGGTTAATAATGGTGGTTTTGTCACCATTGATAACTGTTGGCAGTTTGCTTAATCCTTTTCAGTTTTTTCTTCTTGTGAAGGTAGCTGACTCTGTCTAAAATGTCGAGGTAGTACTATTTCTGTGGTTTAGTTATTTCCCTTGGATAATGATCTTTTGTTTTATAGGTTGGGTGAAGCAGTTGATAGGACGCTACTTAATCATCTTCTGAAGATGTTTACCGCTCTAGGAATTTATGCAGAAAGTTTTGAGAAGCCATTCCTTGAGTTCACATCCGAATTTTATGCGGCTGAAGGCATGAAGTACATGCAGCAGTCAGATGTTCCAGACTACATGAAACATGTGGAGGTGTGTGCTTTTTCTTCATAGAAATACTTGATTGTTACTTTTGAAGAAAGTGGTTTTCCTTGATTAGCTTGTAGGTAGCTGTTAAATGACTTTTCGATGAAAGTTTTTGTGAATTAAGAGATGAAAAAATGGTTATTTGTTTTCATTAAAACTGCTTAGATATATACGTGGCGATGAAGTTTCAATTTTTGGTGTGTGGCGTAGTTAAAGCATGTCATTTTGGAAAATGTGTTTTTATCTGTCAGAATTACTTAATATAGAGAAGTTTTGCAGGTTAGATTGCATGAAGAACATGAGAGGTGTTTGCTCTACCTCGATGCTTGTACGAGGAAGCCTCTAATTGCTACTGCAGAAAGGCAACTTCTGGAACGACATATTCCTGCTATTCTTGACAAGGTATGAAAAATGTGATTCATTTTCGGTTTCTTCTTCAAATGCCCTTTCTTTCTTATGATGTAATTATGCTGTTTTTGGGTCCTCACAATTTCACCTACTCCTTCAAATACATTATACCAAGTCTTACTGCTTGTGTATCATGAACATGTTTCTTTCTTTCACTGTATCCATGTCCGTAGAACTATCCCTACTGAGATCTCTATTTACTTGTATGTGTGCACCAGAGTGATGCATTGCCTGCTAAATGTTTTCTCTCATTTTCTAGGGATTCATGATGCTGATGGATGCAAATCGTATTGAGGACCTTCAGAGAATGTACCAATTGTTTGCAAGGGTAAACGCTTTGGAGTCATTAAGACAAGCACTTAGCTTGTACATACGACAGACTGGTCAGGGTATTGTTATGGATGAAGAAAAAGATAAGGACATGGTGCCATCCCTTTTGGAGTTTAAGGTTTCTTTAGATGCAATATGGGAAGAAAGTTTTTCGAAGAATGAAATGTTTTGCAACACTGTCAAGGATTCATTTGAGCATCTAATCAATCTTCGTCAGGTCCGTGATGTTCTTACTTGCCATTTGTTCTTTGTGTTGTACTTCGAAATTATGACTAGCGGATCCACTATTTCTATGAAGCATGGATACTCCTATACCTGTCTTGGTTACTAAATTTTGAGAAATCTGCTTGTTAAATTTTGTGAGCATGTTTCCTTTTCTCTGATATGGAATGGTCAAAAAGTGTAATCATTAAGAGGAAAATTTGTGACACTAAGTTGCAAAATATGGGCAGGTAAGAAATTGGACCAAAAAATGGATGGAAAACGATATTTGGAGATAATCATATTTCATAATGGGGAAATTGAAGTTTAGTCCTCCATGTGTTGGGGGTTGTGGGGCTCATTAGGTCTTGAACTTAAGGTGTCCATCCCTCTCGCCCCAAACTTTTGGCTATCGTTACCACCTATATTGTTCATTAAAACATGTGAAATACATAACTGTCTGTTGTGTTTTTGGGTGAAATGACTATCGGGCTCCTGATTGAACAGAATTGCAATAAGAACATTGGACGCAAACGATAAGAAGCAAAAAAGAAAAAATAGCAAATTGGTAGGCAACCACTCTGGCAATCGGTTGAGCATAGTGGCAAGCACCTCTGCAATGCCTATAATGTGGTCCATACTGAAGGGGGGAGAGTGAGGGAGAGCTGTGTTGCAAATGACAAATGCCGCAACGTAGGGAAAATTGCGTCGCAAATTATAAATCTTTACGGAATGTGCTCGTGTTTCAACCGGTGAAACCAAGTCTTAAGCCTTTATGGAAAAATACAATCAAGTCCTAAAACTTAAAATACAATCTAAGGCTGCCACGTGAGCAAATTCTAAGTGTCACATAGGTAAGGTTGTTTTGTTCACCTAGAGGACTTGACTGCTTTTAAAATGTTTAAGATTTGATTGCATTCTGCATATATGGTCAAGGACTTTCAGTACACTTTTCGTCACATGCGTATCATGCTCAATGTCCAGTTAATGATTATTGACTTGGAAAAAGACATTCAATTTTCTCAAAACGGTCTTATCTACGTAAAGCATTCTGACCTTCGATATTGTGCAAAATGCGCACAGTGGACATGAGATTGAATAAGAGGACATTAGGAAAAAAGAAGAAAGAAAGTAGTCGTCATGGAATTTCTGTAGCCCGAATTAAGGATAAGTGGGAAACATTCTCTTGAGGTGATTTGTATAAGAGAAAGATGAACTTCATACAACTCTCTGATGGATATGGTGGTTGAAAGGGACAATTAAAATTCTAATGCCTAAACAATAAGGATTCCTGACTTTCCAGACCTTTTGATTCGGTCCTCTAATTGATTATACGAACTTGTGGCATCTCCTTTGTGCCACTTCAGTCAAACAATTTTTATTGATTAAGTAAAGCAAAAGAAGATCGAAATCTATTTACCAAAAAAAAAAAAAAAAAAAAGAACAAAATCTCGAGTTCTTGATTTTCATGGGGATTATGGCAAGGACAGTCTGAGCAATTGGAAATTGGAAAGGAGTGCTTCAAGCACCATTGTATTGATGGTCGGTATATGTATTTATTGGTGTACAGTGGCTTGAAGGTTATAGTTTTGGTGCTATTGAATCAAGGAGGACGTGCATTAAGATACTTGGATGGTTGCAAGATCTAGATGTTGCATAAAACCAGGTAGGCTTATGCTAATAGAGCTTAGGAGGTTGAGGGATGGACTGATTCATTATATGGGATGGCCTGCTCATGGAATTCTTATGCTTACTACTGCTTAAAATTGTAGTGTTAGGACTGTACTTGTTCCATTCGCAAAAGTTGCTTGAAAAAAGGTGCCAGCATGTAGAAACAGCATTACAGAATGGAGATGCTGCTAACATAATAAAATGATGGAACTGAGGGGATGGGATTGGGTTCTTACCATCCCTGCATATTATGAGTATGCAGGTAAGGTGCGAGAATGATGGGCCAGATATGATGTAAATTAAGCTTGTATGGTTTGGTCTCTTGTGGAATTGTAGAATTAATCCTCTTTGGACTATTTGACAAAAAAGTAGCTTGTATATTGTTTATGTACAACCCAAGAAGAAAGTATATTTGCTTACATATAACATTATAACTTGTATCGATTATTTGTTCACTGCTGTTCTGAGAACTTTGCAACTACTGACTGATTTGCTTTTCATTACAGAACCGACCAGCTGAGTTAATTGCAAAGTTTCTTGATGATAAGTTGCGCGCTGGTAATAAAGGAACCTCAGAAGAGGAATTGGAGAGTATACTTGATAAAGTTCTGGTTTTGTTTAGGTTCATCCAGGTTAGCTTGCCATACCTAATACAGTATTCTGCAAGAAAAAAAATGTACTGTGATCCAATTAGAAGGTGGAGATTTTGCTGGAGAATGGGAACTATATTCACTCTCACCTTCTCCTTTTTAACGAAATCATATGGGATGTGTTTTTCATTGTAGGGAAAAGATGTGTTTGAAGCATTCTACAAGAAGGATCTTGCAAAGAGACTGTTATTGGGGAAGAGTGCTTCCATTGATGCAGAAAAATCCATGATCACAAAGGTCAAGGACATGTTCGTCATTAGAGCACATTATGACCTGCTTTCTGTTTTAACCTAGACTAGCAAAATTTTGACAACTGTGTATTTTTATTTCAGCTGAAGACCGAGTGTGGTAGTCAGTTCACAAATAAACTTGAAGGAATGTTCAAGGTGCGTCTTTGTTGCAGACTCTTGTTTTGAACCATTTGAATCTGCTCTTTCTTCTTGTAGATCTATTTATTTCACTGTTGCCTAAAAATCATATATCAGATGATCTAATACCTGTTTTATGCTAAGAAAATCCATGATAAAAAAGATTATAGTCAGGAAAAAAGATTGAGTCCATTTATCCGTTCCTTTTCAGTTGAGTTTTGTGTTTCAGTATGATTTACCTTCTTCCATGCTACTTGAATAAAGAACTCTTTCCTCTCATTTTTTTCTTTTTTCTTTTTCTGGAAGTGATGGCTTTCTGCTTCAATTCTTGTACTGCCCATGCTTGTAGTACTGAAAACAAAAGTAAAATGGCAGAGGGCGTAGTTGGGTACTTGTTAAGTCTCTAAATATGCTATGAGTATGTCATTTTCCTATTTGGTGTAAGTTAGTTTCTTGAAAGTCCTACCTTTTTTCAATTTTTAATGTGCATTAATAGGACTCCTTCTATTTTCGCCTTCCTTAACTACTGTCTCAAGGGCACTTGTTTCAGCTTCAAGCAACGTGTGATTGGCAGTTAATGGATTTAGCCTTCATTTTCTTTTCTTTTTCTGTTTTTTGGCTGAGGAGTTAGCCTTCATCTTACTTGAGAAGAATTTGTCGCCAATCTTACTCCTTATGACTTCTTAATGATTTTATACACTTTCCATGAGAAATTAATCATTGAAGGAGATTTTTCCAAACGTTTCTCTGTAAGAACTGCTCCATGGAGGTTCTATATTACGGTTAATATTATTGTCCAATTGTTTTCAAAAGGCTCTTCCCTTCTGTATGTTAAATAGGGTGGTCTGGGATGTCATCATTGGTCTAGAATTGAAATGTTGCCACATATTTCAACAACAGTTAGAATCTTGCTATTATAAGCCACCTGTGAAAGATGACCTAGAAAGTTGGAATGGAAGCTTTCTTATTGTAGTTAAAACTTGAAGTCAATGCCCTTAGGGATACTAAACAATCGTGCTTACTTGGTTGTGCAAGTGAACTTTGAGGTACATCCTTGGGCTTTACATTGCCATGTGATGTGGTCTAGACATGAAATGTTGCTCAATATTACAAGAATAGTTTAGGTAGAATCTTAAAATCTATAAGCCATCAGTAAAAGATGACTTAGATAGTTGGAATGGCAGTTATTCTATTGTAGTTGGAAATTGAAGTCTCTGCCCTTAGTGATACTAAACAAGTGTGCTTAACTGGTTGTGTAAGTAAACACTGAGGCTTGGTCTTTGCATGGCCATGTGATGACAACATGGGTGCTTATTTTCGACAAAGAGATGTTTTGCTTGTCAATGGCTTTTGCCCATGTTGAATGCCTCAGGTTTGAATGTGTTTCTACTTTAAATGAACTAGGTGGCGTGATTTATGTAAGAGCTTTCTAGGATTGACGTCTAATATGCTTGTAGGAGATGTTACTTGTAAATGGTCGTCAATCCTTCCATCTATGCCTCTTGTGCTGTAGCACAGCCTATATTCATTACAGGCCTTGCTTTGTTTACACGTGGTACTAACTTTTCCAACAAACTCAGACATGCAGTCAGTATGTGAAACATTTCGCGTTAATCCATGAGGAAAGCCACTCCTATGGGCCACTGAAAGAATTCTGTTAATTTTGAGTGATAGGTCGCAAAGCTTGCAAATTATTCTGCATGTACCTTGACTAAGAGCCGGTTTCTCTGTTCTTTGTTTAACGCATCCTATATCATTTTCTCTTGGTTATGCATAGAAAAAGTTTGCTCTCTTCATATAGCTTCTGAATCCATATTTGTGATCTTTTTTTTTTTTTTTTTTGCTCCATTTGTAGTATCGAATGTCAGTAATTTGCAAGTTTTCTTCATTTTCCTAGGACATTGAATTATCGAAAGAGATAAATGAATCATTCAAGCAATCATCACAAGCAAGGACAAAACTACCGTCAGGAATTGAGATGAGTGTCCATGTGCTGACTACAGGGCAAGTTTTGTTCTTGTGTGATTTTCTTCCCCCTTTTCCTTCACCTACCCTGGAACACGGTAACATACTAGACCCAGTGACATTTTAGTCTAAGAATTTGTCTTTCTTGCTTTAATGCAGGTACTGGCCCACTTATCCACCCATGGATGTAAGGCTTCCTCATGAATTGAATGTTTATCAGGTTTGTTCTAGCAAGATGGCTCATTATCTCTGAGTTTGGATCCCGGGAGTTTACTATTTTTCTCTGACGTTCTTATACCTGGTAACAGGACATATTTAAGGAGTTTTACCTTAGCAAGTATAGTGGGAGACGTCTAATGTGGCAAAGTTCATTAGGTCACTGTGTACTGAAGGCAGATTTTCCGAAAGGGAGGAAAGAGCTGGCAGTTTCCCTATTTCAGGCAAGTCTATCAAATGCCAGTTTCATTGACGACAAGTCCCAAACTAGTGAGCCCAAATTTGCAGCGGACAATAATGCAAGACTGATGAGTTTTTTTAGGCAACACTCCTGCAACTTTCTAAGCACCATCATACTCAAGAACAATTGCATAATATGATTCCGAAGTGAATGCTTTCCAAGAGTCGGTAATTATCCACTCTTGTAACAAAAGAACTTAAAAATAGTATTTTCTGTCTCCTGAAATTTCAACTCCTAGGGGACATGGGAAACCTCTAAACAAGAATTATAATTGTCATAGGAAACCTCTACAAACTACAGAGGAAACATACTTAAACTGGGAAAAGGAAATTTAACAGGATTCTGAAAAATTCAAATCCTAAAAGATGAGAATATTAATTGAAGTTGGAGAAGAATTCTAATCCTTTAGGACACTTATTTTTATTGTGAGTAACTGCAATGGTCCGATTTCATCATGGTAGAAAGATCACTATTTGGACAAATATTGGCTTGCTTGATTTTTGCTGCATCATCTCCCCCATTTTGGAGAAAAATCATTCTCGAATTTTGAAGTGCTGAACAATCAGATTTGTGAATCAACCCTTTCAGCATGAGTTGATTTTATTGGTTGCATCACTGACGTTTTAAAAAAGCACGCGAGTTCTATTTTACGATCCTTTATGTGTCTTATATTTTGACTGTTTCTATGTAATCTGCTTTCATGTCGTGCAGACGGTTGTTCTGATGCTATTTAACGATGCTCAGAAGCTTAGTCTTCAAGATATAAGAGACTCCACAGGCATTGAGGATAAGGAGCTGAGGAGAACTCTGCAATCCCTTGCATGTGGAAAAGTGAGAGTCCTTCAAAAGGTGGGTGCCATGGATCAGTACTCTGATGTAGCCTGGTATTTACACTGCTGGTGTTTAAATATCCTAGGTTTCCTTGACAGGTGCCCAAGGGCAGGGATGTGGAGGATGATGATTCTTTCGAGTTCAATGAATCTTTTAGTGCCCCTCTCTATCGAATAAAGGTAGAGTTTTGAGATTCAGTTTAGTCATCGCATGATATCTCCCCTTATCCACCCAAACAACCCGCTCCCCAACCCACACTTCTATTTCAAGCTAACAAGTGTAATATTCGTTGGAATGTGATCTTGATGTTGAATTTTCTTGATGTGATTGCAGGTTAATGCAATCCAAATGAAGGAAACAGTGGAGGAGAACACAAGTACCACCGAAAGAGTGTTTCAGGACCGTCAATATCAGGTTTTTTTTAGCTCGCTCTTGTTCATTTCTCTTAATTTTCATACGCCGATTGCGTAACTGAGAATAGAGAACAAATGTGATCATGAAGCCACTAGTAATAGTTTATCTTGTCGGTTGAATTCTAGGTTGATGCTGCTATTGTTCGGATAATGAAGACAAGGAAAGTGCTTAGCCACACTCTTTTGATAACTGAACTGTTTCAGCAGGTAAATGAATACCGTATAGACTGTTTGTCTTTTTTCTGTTGCTGAACTTGCACTTCGAAGTATTTCCAATATACGTGTCATTGTTTTTTTTTTTGGTCGAATATGTGTTATTGTTAAACCAAATCAAAATTAGAGCTAGATTAGTTTGGTTTGTTTGGTTGTTACTTTGAGGCACTTTGCATTACTCAAAGCGAGATTAGTGGGAGATGAGCTGGTGGATTGCTAAAATCCTAAATACAGTTTGTATTGCTTACAAAGTATAGGTTTTGCAGAAAACGAATGATTTTAGACAGTATTTGCCTAAAAATGATCATTTGTATTGCTTACAAAAACGTAAGGACAAAAAAAAAAAACTTTGATCATCCACAAAACGTTTAAACATAAATCATTATTAGTAATGAAAATATTTTATATCGATTAATTATTGTGAGCGATACCAGCTATCATTTTTAGAAATATATTTGCCAAATCATTCGAAAAAGCATTTAAAAGTATATAACCACTGAGGGCCCTCTCCGTCTATCGACATGTGTCAATAAAACCTAACGTGTTAGTTTTGTTATAAATAATTGATTGTCTTGGTAAGTGCATATCATGGAACATTAGCTCAGCTGGCTTTTGATACTTGATGCGGGATCAGGCCCACGTCACATGGGTGTCAGTGGGTTTGAATCTGTTCAATCTGGTTGTTTTATTTGGCAGAGGGGGAAATGGAGATAAATAGAGAAAATTGGGAAAAATTTCGTTTCTTCCCACAAAAAATTCAATTTCTTCTAAATCTCCACACCCCCTTTTCATTTTCACCCTTTTCCCTCCTTGCCTTAACAAAGGGATTTGCTATTTCTTTTTCATTTTGTTTTCTTCCAATTGATTGGAAATATTGGTGCGTAATTCTATGAGATATAGGTTTTCTTTTTGAATGAAGTGATCATCTGATAAATGTGATATCACTTTTTGCCGCTTCCTTCGCTGAGCAGCTCAAATTCCCTATCAAGCCAGCTGATCTGAAGAAAAGGATTGAAAGCCTGATTGACAGAGAATACCTGGAGCGGGACAAGAACAACCCTCAAATATACAATTACTTGGCTTAGTCAAATGTGCTATTTTGACTCAGCAGATGTGAATGTATATGACCAATGGCATGAAAGTTAGGCTGCTCTTTTGAGATTCGGAAAGCTTAATCCCCTCTTCAGATTTTATTGTACAGTTTGGGCTGATAAGGACCATTTTTACCGCCTGCCTTTGGAGCGCATAATTTGATGCGATCGCCATTTCTTTCTACGGGTGGGGCATGTGGCGTGGATCTACTGTGACCCACCGTGCGAGATTGGGACCGATTTTGGCTTATATCTTCTCTTTGGTTGCCTGGCCACCGCATGGTTGCTGCCTGCTCGATGTCACATCATCGCTGCACTCAAGGTCTCACTGTCGTCTCCGTTGAGCATGAATATCCGATCTTGAAATCCCTCGTATTTGATGGTTGACATGACCGAGCTTCCGGTCGGCACACTTGTTCTAAACAAAAGTCACCTTGTTTGACGACGAGACAGACATTGTCTCATCACCTCACAACATTAGGCTTCCACCACATTGAATGTGTCATTCAAGGATTTTTCAAAAGAAAAAAAAAAAAGCCTAAATCCGACACAAACAGCATGCAAGGTATATATAATTGAATATCAAGGTTTCTCTTCGTGTCTTTTTTGTTTCCTTTCTTTGGATTAGGGCTTCGTAGGAACTCATTAAATCCGTGGAGTTAGCTGGATCTATTAAGCCTGTTAGCCGGGCTTGGGCAAAAATTCTCGCCTAGGGCCTGCAGTGGTCGGTCAGCGACCCTCGCTGACTCCATAAAAAAAGTACACAAAAAAACTATTAAAAAATATAGAGAAATGTCTAGTAAGTTCCGGCCATGAACGTGAGATAGTCCGCATTCACGTCAACTTTTTTGGATCAAAATTGGATGGATAGATTGGATTGGCATAAATACAAAAAAAAATTAAGACTTAATTAATACCAATAAAAATATTTAGGATTGAGTTGACATCAATGCAATAGTGTTTATGACCTTTTATTGACACTTTTCCCATTAGAAAACACATTGAAGCCTATGAAAGGAACCTCAAGCAGCTCTCCTGAGGAGGAGGGAGATAAGGAAAGACACCAAATTCAGAAGCAAAACCAGAACTTTTGTGGCTACAACACTGACGAACGTTAGAAAACGTTACTTCTTGCAAGTACCTGGGAACCAATTATTTTTAGGGGCTTCCTTTTTTTTTTTTTTTTGGTCGAATATTTTTAGGAGTTCAAGGACACAAAGTTACACTCGAAAAGGCACTTGAAAAGGTCGTGACCAGCCCAAGATTAATAGGCCGAAACCCGATTCCGAAAACGTTTTAGATCGGAAAACTCTCCACATCACATTCGAATTTTGACCTCTACTAAACCTACATCTAGCATGCGGACATAGGTACTGTCCTTTTGCGGGATAAAAATATTAGGAGTGTCATAACTTTCATATGGCATTCATTTAATTACCACAACATTTTGTTTTTTGCTTTTTTGAGTGCTAGGAAATTCGATCATTTGAGTGTCATCGGCGATTTTCCTTGCTGAAAAATCTAGTTTGACATTATTCAAGAATATATAATCTAAAGTGGTTCTCCGGTAAGATGAAGGAAGAAATTGATAAGGCAAACGATGTCATTTAGCCATCTGATTGAAGATTCCTAACCTTGTTCAAAGAAATTAGGTCAAAAATTCAACTTCTTTCTTCAAAAAACTTAACCTAACCCCAATTCTTCAAATTTGTTCAAATTAACTTGAAAAATTCACAATGGAGAGCAGCAGCAGGAGAAGCAGTACATTTGTATCAACAAAGCCAGGATGAAGGTCAATTTTTTTGCTTACTACGCTCTAATTTTCCCGTCCACACCGTCGTCTTTTCTCGTGCCTTTAGTCTCTATTGAGTGAGAGAGATGACAGAGTGAGTGAGTGAAGGAGAAGACGAGAACGCACGAGAGAGATCAAGCTTCTATCCGCCATGGCGATTTTTTATAGAGAGAGAGATATAAAAAGACGCCCTTGCTTTTGTAGACGAAGCATTCAGAGGGGAAAATTACCAAAAAAAGTTCTTAACCTATTGCAATTGTATCGATTCAGTCCTAAGCTTATTTTTTTTTTTGCCGATTTAGTCCTAAACCTTTTGTAATTATACCAGTTAAGTTCATCCGGTGAATTTGGGCCGATCGGCGCTGATGTGGAAGCCGACCGGCCGACGACATAATATTTTAATATTTTTTTTTGTTTTTTGATTTTTTTGATTTTGTATTTTTGTATTTTCTTTTCTTTTTCTTTTTTACTTTCCAGCCCTCCCAATCCGCATTCTCTCTCTCCCCGCGTGCTCTCTCTTCTCCTCTTCTTCTTCTTCGTCGTTCTTTTCCTTCGTGACTTTCCATGTACAGTAGCGACGTCTCCATGCACAGCGGCTACCCAAGCCTTGGCCACAGCTGCTCCGATGACCCGATCCCTCTCTTCCCCGACTTGGCCTCAATTGCTCCGAATAGCCGATCCTCTCTCATCCCCAACGGAACCCTAACTCTCGGCGACATTGATGTCGCCGACCAGAGATGACCCACGGCCCACCATAACCTCACGATTGGCTCCCTCTCGCTCCATTACAACTCCGCCCGACGTCAATCTTACTTTTCCTTCAACTGTAGTGCTCCTCTGGCCATGGTTGGACGAGGCTCAACCTAGCCAGATCTGGGCTGGCGAGGCGAGCCTCGCTTGGCCATCGACGCTCAGCGTCACATGCCTCTGGCGAGCTCGGCTGTTTCTCTGATAGGTTGTCGAGGTCGGGCAACGGCTGGAGGAAGAAGATGGAACTGTAAGAGAAAGAGGAGGACGCCATGGAAGGTTACGAAGAAGAAGAAGAGGAAGAGAGAGGAAGTGGAGAGAGAGAGAGAGAGAGAGAGAGAGAGAGAGAGAGAGAGAGAGAGAGAGAGAGAGAGAGAGAGAGAGAGTATACGGATTGGGAGGCTGGATAGGAAAAGTAAAAAAAAATAGAAAATAAAAAAAGAAAAAAATTATTAAAATATTATGTTGTCAGCCGGCCGGCATCCACTTCAGCGCCGGCTGGCCAAAATTCGTCAGATGGACTTAACTGACACAATTGCAAAAAGTTTAGAGCTGAATCAGCAAAAAAAATAAGTTTAGGACTGAATCGGTACAATTGTAATAGGTTTACGACTTTTTTAGTAATTTTTCCCATCCAGAGAGAAGCCGGTTTTTAAACTCTTGCCATGTTGAACAACGATTTTCCATGTTGGACTTCAGTTTTTTTAAAAATTAAAAATAAAACACGTCGGAATGAAAAAGTAAGTAACAATGCCACATAGTATGAATTGCCAAAATAGGCACTTAAGTGAAGAATTTATATTGATGTGTGAATGGAAAAAAAAATTATGGTTTCGAATTTTTATCAGTCAACATCAGTTGATATTTTATCTAACCCTTTTATCCTAGCAACTATAATGTCTCTAGCATCCTGTGTAAATATTTCACAGCTTTCTTAGCTCATTTGATAGACCAAGGGAAAAGGACGCCATAAGTGCCATAATTTTTGTACGACACTTACTTGAGTGAAATAATTCTTTTTTTGATCACTCAGGTGCCATAGTTTATGCACAACGGTTACTTGGGTTCCGTAAATTTTTCTCCAATTAGACATTTCATTCCATTACTTGAATGTCTTTAACTTTTTAAAAATGTTCACCACAAATGCTTTGCAATGTTGGAAATCTTACGCTTGGCTAAATGTTTATAAAAAATTTTGGCACTCAAGCGATAGTACTCAAGTGGTCTTTTATTTAGAAGTTATGACATTTAAGTAGTCGAAAAAAATAATTATGACTAGCTACTTTCATACGTATATGATGAAGCTCATGATGGATGAACGTCCTATAAAAGTTATGACAATACCAGACATTTCTATCCTAGTTTTGTTTTGTTTCTTTAAATCAAATTTTCTATCCTACTTAGCTTATTGTCTCTAGAATCTTTTAGATAAATTCCACGGTGTTTGAAGCCCATTTAATAAGTCGACCTCACTTTAGTATATCCGCCTTAGGCCCTTAGTACTGAATAAAATTCTTGACAGTAACAGTTATCAAATTCATGAAGAGTGACCTAATCCTTATCATAGTAAAGTATAATGTCATGGCTCGGTTGTTCATAAATTTTGTGACTTTTCAAGCTCATTGTAAAAAGATCGGTGGCGACTCCCTCATTCTTAGTGTATGTTTACTGATTACGAGCTAACATTTGGCTAAAAAAGCACTAAAAAAGTTAGCCAAATACTCAAAATTCCTCTCAAGAGACTTTAGTCCTTCAAAATTCCTTGAGAAAGCTTAAACAAACGTAACATTTATTCTTCAAAAGCAGGCTTTGACACTCGGCTAGGTTGAACACGACATCCGAAGGTTCTAGCCCCTGCGGCCCGATCCAATGACCTAAGTTCGAGAGTGAAATTAGACCTCTTTTTCTTTCTTATTTCTTCTTTTCTATATATATATATATATGCCTCTTGTCCCTTGCAATATGGTTCTTGGTATTGTTTCCTTTGCTATATCCGCTAACATCCATATTCAACTTGAGCCAGCAGAGCTGAGCCTTGAGGCGGAAAGCCCCGGCCCAAATCGACTTGACTTGATTCGATCTCGGTCGGTTCGGGCCAGACCTTAAATTTTATTTTTATATTTTATTTGGCAATGTATGTTTTATTATCTATCAAATTTCAAAATTCTTAATATCCCGTATCAAGTATCTGCAATTTAATCACTTTGATAAATTAAAAATTTTATTAAAAAAAGAAGAAGCAAACTTCATATACGTCTAGTTTTATCTGGATATATTTTACGATCCATACATGTGGTTGAGTCATAATTTAATGATTGACTGGTAAAACCCATTCTTTAATTTTTCGATGTTTAATCAACCCCTTTTATATGTTTATGGCTTTATCCTAAGGTTTCTAAATAATAAATGATTCAATTCTTAATATTTTATTGCAAATTTTAATCAAATCTTTTAATTTCTAAAATCTTTCGAGCTAGTTGAATAAAAATCGGCCCGAACGATAGGCTGGACCTGATCCAAGTGCGAAAGGATCGTCTGCCCTTCCCTTATAAGGGTAGGCCATGCCCTTTGAATCAAGATCATCCGTGTTATGAATGGATGACCCAGATTATAAAAAATAAAAAATAAAAAATAAAAAATCCAAAAGGTTGTCCCTTAAAAATAGGAGATCTAGGTCGTCCGTTTAAAAACGGATGGCCCGGATCCCAAGGGCAGACTCCAAGCTCTCAACTTAAAATGAAAATCCCAACATGATTTTCTTTTTTTTGCAGATTTTTTCAAAACTTTTATTTTTTAATTGATTTTAAATATATGTTCACTAGAAATCTTAAAACTTTCACAAAAGTGTAATTAAGTCCTAAACTTGCAAAATATGCAATCAAGTCCTAAAACTTGTTAAATTAGTACAATCGAGTCTTTCCGTTAACACCGTCATTTTTCCAATGAAAAATGTTGTAGTGGCATTTTCAAATTAATTTTTCTATCGCACGTGGCATTTGTTAGTATTATTATTTTTAATTTTTATTGAAATCAAATTTTAAAAAAAAAAGAATAACAAAAATATTAAATTTTAAAAAATAAAATAGAAAAGCAAAAAAGCCAGGGCCTTGTTGGTGAGGTTCAGCCACCGCCGCCGCCCATCGCTGGCCCTAGGCGAGGGTGTGCCTGCCCGAGATCTCCTACTCCCTTCTTTCTTTTTCGTTTTCTTATTTCTTTCTTCTTTGGACGAGAAGAACAACTTTTTCGGCTCATTCTGCTTAGCGATGTACTGAGACAAAATGGATCATTTGTTGTTCTTGCTCGGATGGGCTTGTCACTTGGCTTTGGAGACAGATTTCACCGGAATTATTGATGCTCGATTTCTATCGAAATACATAGGCCAAATCGCATATTTCAATTGAGTTTTTACGCAGGTTCCGACTGGTTATCTTACTAGCTTGGCTGTATTTTCAAATTTTTTCTTCTTTTGTCTGGGTTGGAAACTTACAGATCCCATCAAGAAATAGAGTATATCAACCTGCGACGTTTGCTTCTTCGCCTTCCTCAAACACCATACCCACCTCTGCCTCACTCAAACCACTTTCAAATCTGGCTTGAAACGCCTTGGCTGGCGAGGCCTCGCTAGGGGCAAGCGATGGTCGTCGACCCTCGGTAAGGGTCGGCATTGCCTTGATTTGGGTGAGTCTCGCCTGGGGCCCATGAGGCCTTGCTCCAGATTGGCGAGCGCCATCCACCCTCGCCTAGGGCTGGTAGAGGTTGTTCGCCCCTTCAGCGAGGGGTTGCCGATTTTAGCTTTTTAAACTTAAATTTTATTTGACAAAAAAAAACCTTAATATTTTAAGTTTTTCTAATTTGATTAAATAAATTTTGAAAAGAAAATAATGGACAAATATCACGTAGGATAGGGAAATTAATTTAAAAATATTACGTCAATATTTTTCATTGAATAAATTAATGGCGTAAAAGAAAAGACTCGATTGTACTAATTTGATAAATTTTAATACTCGATTGTATTTTTTACAAGTTTTAAAACTTTATTATATTTTCACGACTAGTTTTAGAAATTCCAGTAAACATATCCCTTTATCCCTTTATATTAAGACCCTTTTTGGGTCGAACCCAAAATTTATGACGTCATTGTACCGTTAATACTGTGGAAGAAATCCCACACAGAACTGGCTTCTTTCATTTTCATTCGACAATTCACCATCTTTATTTTTTTTTTTATCAAAGACATTTCACCATCTTAATAATCAAAAAAAGAAAAGAAAAAGAAAAAAAAGAAAAAGAAAAAGAAAAAGAGAGAAGCCAAAATCTGAAATCAAAAGCAAATGCACATCTTCCATCCTCTTCATTCCTTTCAGCTTGCGGAGAGATTACAAATCCAGACAACAAAATCACAGCAAAAGGGAGAGAGACGATCGAATCGAAGCAGAAAAACAAATCACGGATCGGACCAATTGTCGAAACCCGCACGAGCTCAGAGCAATTGATCACACGATCTTGGAAGGAACAGCGGGAGCATCGTCGACGCGCTTCGGATCTGAATCCACGGGGTCAGGGCTAGGGTTGGGGGCGATCAGAGGGGCCCGGGCATCGTCGTCGGGGTCGTAATCGGGGTTGAGGGACCGGTCGATGGCTTCCCGGCCGCGTTCGAGGCAGGGCTTGCAAGCGATCTCGATGGCGATCCAACCCAGCACCACTCCCGCGATCGCTATGAGCGCGCTCGTGATCGCCGCCATTTCTTTTTGGTTCTCCTTTTGCGCAGAGATGAGAGGGACGGTGAAGAAGACGAACCCAGACCCAAAGGCAGTCTCAAAACGGTGCGATGGGACCCAAATAGAAGACCCACCAGTCACCACTGGGCACTCAAAACGACAGAGAGAAGATGCTGGGCCCGATTCCAAGCAGCCGAATTGCGCCCCTCACACCCTTTAAACGCCCTTGCTTTTGAAAGAAATTACAGCATTGCCACGTCGCGTTTGAGTCGGGATTCATTCGGACGTCGGAATTGGGAATTGGACTGGTCCAGTTTGAGGTTTTTGTACACGAACGATAGGTCGCAGATTTAAAAAATTGAAGAGCGGATTTTAACGGATAGATCTCTTCATAATGTCTCCCAAGTTAGGAAAACTTCACCAAACTATCACTCCGTTTGTTTCGCAAAAAAATAAATAATTTACTAAATATTTTCCTAAAAATGATCGCTTGTATCGGTTGAAATAATTGATAAAAAAAAATATTTCATTATAGATAAAAGTTTATGTCTAGACATTGTCGCAGATGCTGAAATTTTGTAGTTCGTTCATTTAATTAAGCGATATAAATAATAATATTTTTTAAATAATTTATTTTTCGTGAAATAAACGCACTCCATATATATAGATGCGGTCAATAAACACAACCCACTGGTCATGTCCAGAGAGGCTCCCAAAGTGAGCCAAAGCCATTATAATCATCCAAGCACGAATCGATTTGGTGGTAGTCGTACGGACTATTCAGGAGACTCTCGAGGGATTGGTGCGGCGACGAGGAGTCCTGAGATTTGGTCATGTGCAATTGTTCAGCGAGACTAGCCCGTTGAATTTGTATGCTCATGAGCTCAGCTTGTGACTGGGCTAGCTGCGCTCGGAGTTGGCCGATTTGCGTCTGGAGTTGGCTTATGGCCCCGGCACAGCCGTAGACGGGGTCACGAATCCTCGTACTGGCCTCGTAAATCATGCTGCTCACCGCATCATCTCTTTGCGATTCGGGAAGTGCCTGAAAATTTCCAAGACGTCATGCCTCCATCAATTCATTGCGTCTCATATGGATCGTGGCCAGCAAAATGGCACACACGACAACCTCGCCTGTTGGCCGACCAATGAGGCCGGTTACATGGTCGGCCGACGAGAGTTGTAAAGGGAAAAACAAAGAAAAGAAATAAATAAAAATTATATACAATTTTAAAAAATTATTAAATGATTATAAATAGTCGGATAGGCTGAATTGGCATAAATTCGCGTACTGGTCATGCCATGTAGAATCTCTAGCCTCTATATATCAGCGATCTATAGCCAAAAGAGTCGGATAGGCTGAATTGACATAAATTCAAAATGTTTAGAGCTAAATTGGTATACATATGCAATAAATTTAAGATTTTTTTTTCTTAAAAAAAAAAGTTATGTCATCACTCGTCAGGTTCACACTAGCAATAGAACAAGAATTTCCCCGACCAAACAACAACAATCACTAGAGAAGAACAATAAAAGACCCAGTCTGTTCCTATATATCCTGTGCTCTACACGGTGGCTCAAGGCACACACGCTTAATCAAAACTCTCCTCCATCTGCACACGACCAACTTAATTAATAGAAAGAGAGTCTCATTACAAACATGAAGTGAAGGTACACATGAAATTCTTCCAACCTTTGTCAACATTTTAACTGTTGACGTCCCACTGACGAGAAGAAGAAGAGACCAACTATTGACATAGTAGAGAAGTGGGTAGGAGAAAGATGTTCATATTGACTTCAAGTTCAACAAATCCTAAAAGCTCACTTTGGATGGATTTTTCTAATGAAAGGGGCAGTCTTCATGTTTTACTGGGCAACTAAAATTCTCTACATCGAGTTGACAGATAAGACAAAGATTTCTTCCTTGTCCTGTAACAAGCTGTGCCATGATAGGGTAATAATAATGCATATCATACCAGCAAGGACTTGACAATGTTGCTAGCCCCGAACACACGGTGGGCGATGGCGAACTTGGCGGGCTCTGACGGAGGGAAGTACGGGGCCAACACGCAGCTCTCCGAGCATCTCCTCCTTAATGCCTTGCACGCCGCGCAAGGGCTGGCCACGACCACCACCGGAAGTGGAAGAACGGGAGTCGGACACGACCAAGCCAGAGGGAATGGGGATGGAGGAGATGCAGAAGAAGCACCTGTACCCGAGGATTCCATTTTGTGGGGTTGGAGCTCAAAACGAGCTCAACAGGGAGGGTGAGTGAGGGGTGTTTGTGCGTGGGTGTGGGCGTGTGGCGGGTAGAGATGTATATATAGGCCGAACTCGAGGGGAACTTGTTTGACTCTTCTATAGAAAATATTTTCCGCGTTTGAAAACCGTTACGGATGTGATCTTGTTTGAAAATTCTTTTGAGTTTGCATCTGGAATTAACGATGCGTGGAATAACATTTCCTTTTCTCAAACAAGACCATTCGCCTATTTGATCTGGCAACTAGTTTAATTTTTCGGATTCATCGATCCACACCTTCGATTTGGTATAGTTTTTTCGCAACCCAAAGATCATGAGCTCAATTCCTCGCAATGCCCTTTCTTATACTAGTCGTCAGTCTGTTGCTCGATAAATTTAACGTAGATTGAGCTTTTGGAGTAACGAACCGAGCGCTCGGTTTAAACTACAAAAAATGCACAACCTGCACTAGCATTTTGCCTTCAAAAATGGAGGGAAAAAAAAAATGCATGGCGACACACAATCTATTATCTTAATATCCCAAAGAATGGATCTTTCGAGCTGGCATTTGAGCAAATCAATCTAATTGTGTAGACTTTTTTTTTTTTTTTCGCTCCTCCCAGTCCCTCTGCCTTGTTTTAACCAAGGGCAGAACCCACATTGGCTAAACTCGCAGGGGACCAAGGGAGGTGCACAAAAGAAGATTTTCAAGTCAAGATGGTCCACGTTGAAAAATCGCGAAAAGGTCTGTTCTAAAAGGCCGCGACGTGGCATATGCGTATAGGATTTTAGCTTGTTTCTCGCTGGTTTTCTTTGGTAGATGGGGACGGCAGTTATTGGACATGCTGTTGCTGGCAACAATCGCTCGGAGCTGTCTTCCTACTGCTTTGACCAGCACTTTTTGATGACGTGGCGATAGAGGGGGGGGAGAGAGAGAGAGAGAGAGAGAGAGAGAGAGAGAGAGAGAGATGAGATTGACTCATCGGGGAAAAGGCTTTTGGAAAGGCACCCCGACGGGCCACACGCTTAAATGCGTCCAAATTATGAGTCTCATGTCAAATCTATCAATATTGAGAGTTAAAGATACATAAGACTTATTGATGGGGATCATCGGGGCTCGATCGATCAACTCTTGTTAGTTGTCGATTTACAAGTGTGATGTCAATCCCAAGACTGCTAATCGACTTCTTAGCAATCGGAGATAATTCTGAACGATTTCCTTTGATGTTTGTCGATCCTTCTAAGTATCTGTTGGCTGCCCAAACTGGTGAATGAATTTAGATTTTATGTCTATTTACTTTATATCTAGTCAAATGTCTTTAGTCCTAATTTAACAAGTCTTAATTTGTGCTGTAGGTTTCAAGAGTCAAAGTTCAAGTTCATAGGCTTTTTAATGCATATTCCGATTCCTAGGTCTTTATTATGTTTTTTAGTTCCTAATGTCATTAATGTCGAGTAGCTCTCATGTCTTTAATACTTAATATGTTTCTCATGTATTAGCTCCTCTATAAAATGAAGCGACTTCGAATTTGTAGATAAGCGAACATTTGAGTACATGAATATATGAAATTTTCCTCTAAATGAGTGAATCTCTTTGGAGAATGGATTACTTTTATTTTGGTTTCTTTATCCTTGGAGAATGAATTACTCCTTGTTAGTGAGCTAAAATGCCCTTTACCCTTAGCTGGTGGTTATCCTTTTTGCCTTGATGTTGAGTTTTCCTATCTCAAAGTCCTTTATCCTTGATAGGTTATTCGTCCTTTAGGTCTTGATTGTGAACTTCGTCGATCTTGATCGTTATCATTGACTGGTGATGCGTCATTTATGCCTTGGTGGTGATCATATTCTATCACGCCTCTACATTCATTCATCGACATCCATCCCCACACACTTTGTTCTATCCTTCATTCATTCTTTCATCGCTCAAAACGCATTTCAGCCATCCTGCACATACTTACATGTGCTCGAATCACTTAAGAAATTTTAGGGGGCAACTTAACAACAAGCATGTTCCATTCATTTAGGGGAAGAGTTACATAAAATTGGATGGGCCAAGATCTCCTCATCTTTTTGCACGATAATATGATGTATCAATCTCTTTACATTCCATCAGCATTGAATATTCGATCTTTCATATCATATCAAACGGTGCTGTGACCGAAGCGGTACGGCATGCAAGTTCCACCATTCCATTTATTAGTCAGCTAATGTTGATTGAAGACAATGACCCAACTTTCTTGGACTTTGACCGGAATTTGTGCTCTTGGGAAGAATTGAATGATAAAAACCAAAGTTTATATTTGGAATATGTTCGAGTTATATATATATATATATTCTACTTGGCAATTACACAATAAAGTAAGCAAGATAAGTGTTGAGGTTTCACTCTTGTGAGCTTTTTTAAGGGCAAAAGAATACCTGGATCATCAATATTTGTATACGTCGCTCACTTTAGTGTAAATATTTTTTTTAGATCACTTAAGTGCCAAATCAGACAAAAAAGATAACTTAAGTGTCAATTCCGGCAAAAAATTATCACTTAAGTGTCAATCCGGCCGAATAGTACACGTGACATTTTTTTATATTAATTTCTTAATGTTATGTGAATTTTTTTTAAAAAAATTCTGTCCGCATTGTGTCCACGCGCAATTCCCTTTTAAAATTCAGTCCACGTGGACGCCACCAGGACTTTTAAACTAAAAATTAAGTTAATTTTTTAAAAATTAAAAGCTAACTTACAAAAAAAAAAAAAAAACTTGCAGTTGCAACGGCAAGGGCTGTGAGCCTTCGTTGCCCCCGACCACCATCGCCGACAATGGCTAGCGAAGGGTGGTGGAGTGCCCGACAGGGTCGCCGATCCTCAACTACCCCCACCATACCCTCGTTAGGGGTCCGCAAGGCCTGGCAGTAGCTGGCCGAGGCCTCGGTGGCGGCGAGGTCTCACAGCCCTCGCCATTGCAACTTTAAGTTGTTATTATTATTATTATTATTAATTTTAAGCTTATTTTAGGTTTTTAGTTTATTTTTACTTTTCTAAAAATTACGTGGATTTTTTTTTTGTGCTGCCTAGAATGCTCCGGCGAGCCATATTGATGCCACGTATGTTTTTTGGTGATGCTCATTGGAGTTGGCATTGAAATAACCATTTTTTTTTAAAAAAATTGACACTTAAGTGATAAAAAAAATATTAGTACTAAAGTAAGTCCCGTACATAAATATTGGCACTCCAGGTATCTTTTTACCTTTTTTTAGTATGGTGATTGGTGTTCATGAGTGGTTGTAAAATAATACTTGTGAATCTCTTATAAGTCCTGTATTCTTCCGATTAGTTCACGTCGTTGCCGGCGCCATGAGATTAGTGACCATGAAGCTTTCTTCTGATCGTGACGGCCCACACTCCTCGTTCAGGCGACTTCAGAATGGTCGGAAGTGTCAGTGGCCACCGGAAGGCAAATGAACAAACACGCATAGGATGGACGAGGGGCACATGAGGAGGAGAAACGTGTTCGATAAAATAAAAACCAAGGAGAAAAAATAGATTAAACTTTTTTCTTTCTGACTCTTTTTTTTTAGCTACAGTCTTGCAGTGCTGTCAGTTATTTCATACCGTAAATCCACACATCATCACCACGTATTTTGCATAACATATTCATTAATTAAAAAATCGTAGGGTAAAAAATAATGACAGTACTGTCAGATTGTCAGTCTAACGATTTTTTTTTTGGGTCAATTGAGTCATAAAATTTTTACATTTACACCAATTCAATTTTTTTTGGGTAAAGTACACCAATTCAATTGATCCGGCCTTTCGACCAAAAAAGAAATCAATCCGGCGAATTTTGCTGGAAATCGTTGATATGGACATCGTTGATATGGACACTAGCAGCGCAGCCGCGCTAACGTGGGTAATTTTAAAAATACTAAACATTTTTTTTGAATTATTCATTAATTTTTTATTTTCTTTTTTTCTCTCTCTTTCTTTTTCTTTCTTCCCTTCCTTCTTCCTCTAGCCAGTTGTTGGACCTCGCTGGCCTCTGCCGAAGCTCACCCTCGTCATTTCTAGGGGAGGTCGACCTCACTAGCAAACGGCGTAGATGAGCTTCCCTAGAGACTCGCGAGGTCGGCCTCGCCAACCCTTGCTTCTGATAGGTCATTGAGGTTTGGTAACCGGCTAGAGGAAGAAGGAAGGAAAGAACGAAAAAAGAGAAAGGAAAGAAAAAAGAGAAAATAATTAAAAATTCAAAATAAAATTGAAATATTATTAACAATTAACCTTTCAAGCCTTTGATCTGTTCTGCTTGTCTAGGGTTCTTCTTTTCCTTGTAGTTCCTTTTTTTTTGTTAATATTACGAAGAACCTTAAATTGATATACCCTTGATAAATTTACCTCAAATTATTTTTTGACCACAAAAAATCACAAACTCGTACACCTATGATATATTTAACCAAAACTAGTACAGCTATGATAAAATTACCCTATATTATTTTTCGTTAAATTTTACTATCAAATTACTGAGTTGGATGACACCTGACAATTGTTGGGTGTACATGTTACTCTCTGTATCAATTTGGGGTTTTTTGTAGTATTGACTCAATTTAACGAAACTAACTGAGAGCAAATTTGTTACATGTATATCAGTTTGGCATTTTTTGTGGTTAATTTTTTTTTTTTGGTAAATTTGTCACAATTGTACTAGTTTATGATTTTTAAGTGTATCAGTTTGAGATTTTTCGTGGCATTAATTTTTTTTTTCTTGTGAAACTTTTGAATCACTTCGTAAGTAGGGCCACTTACTCCTCATCATCATATCTTTATTTCAAGATTTGTTATCTGCATTAGAGGTGTTAGCGTTAAATGAATAGCTCTCTTACCTCTAGAATTGTGCTCTTCGTTTTCTACATTAGCCTCATATGACGCGGGAGTTCCTACAAGCTCATCTATAAACATGGATTATATCCTGAAGAGTCTTTCCAATCGAAGTCATCGCATGGCTCCATTCCTTTCTCAGAGCTAGAAGCAATTTGTCTACGTCCTCACTATTGGTAGAAGCCTTCCCACGATGGTTGAGACCATCGCCGATATCAGTATGTCGAGCGTCCATTTGGGTGATGTTTTCATCAGCCTTCATCTTGAACATCTCATAGTTTCCTAGCAAGATGATCATTTCCGTCTCTCTTACTCGATCTATTCCTTTGGAGGCAACTTCGAGCCTGTCCCGGATCTCTTTCGCTGTTGTACAAGAAGAGACTCGATTAGATTCTAAAGGAGATAAAGCACAGTAGACAACATGAATAGCTTTAGCATTTAAAATGAGTCTTCGTGTCCGCTCATCCGGCGATATAGGGTCGGTTGTTAGAGGTGGAATTGTTTTGTAGAATCATTTGTTTCTACAAACACAAGAGGTCCTGAAGTTCTTGGTGATGGCACACAGGGTCAGTTCACGACAATATTGTATAGATCGTATTTAATGGTTTGCACAAAGAATTTCATCTTGCATTTCCAGTAGAGCCGTCAATATGGGTTCTAGGTTTGTGAATGACCGAATGAAAATGGGTCCAAAATATCTAAGTTGAATCAGATAGGCCAAAAATGGGTCACACACTTAAACCCATTTTCGATCCATATTATATCCATTTTTGGCCCATAAGGATAGCTTCCTTCCACAAGTTGTAAATGGGCCCAAGACTTCAAAAAACTTTGTTATTGTCATTATTTTCTTAAATTTTCTATTTTATAGGTGAATGAAATAAATTTGAAAAGAAAAATATAAAAGCTGCCGTCGCCGTCGGTGGTCGCCGGAGAAAAATAAAATCAAAATTTAAAGATATTTACAATAAAATAAAATGTACTTTTAATAATAAAGTATTTTTGGATAGTTAATATTTAAAATTCGAAAAAAATCTAAAAAAATAGGAAATGTTTTTGCTAGATTTTTTATTGCATGAAAGTATTTTAGTAATATTGTTTTCTTAGAATATTATTGTGACTTGGTAATATGTGTCAAAATGGGTCGGGTCGAGTATGGGTCAGTTGCGAGTCGGGTATAGTATGAGTCATTGAATATGAGTCAAAATGAGTTAGACTTGTCAATATGGGTCGGACCATATTCAACCCGACCCGACCCGATCCACCATTTGACACCTCTAATTTCCAGTAGATAAAGTTTGTTCCATCAACTTTAGGGGTCTAGAAATGGATTGTCCTTCACTAAAGGGTACTACTATAATGTTCTATAAAACAGATGATCGAGGAGCTAAGGAGCTAAGACTTATGCAAGACAAATTTATAGTGTTTCGGCTTTTCGCTTAGTCCGCTCCACTCTCCCAGCTCATACGGCCAGAAACCATGCTTTCTCAAGATTGTATAGTTTGTAGATGATACCGATTCTATGCGAAACTCAGTAGATGATTCAAGCAGAAGCACGTAGACATGACCACGGTTTAGGAACCGCTGGTTCCGGTTCTTGGCTAGGGCTGAACCGGAACCGGCCCTTTGAACGGCGGTTCCGGTTCAGAACCTGCGGTTCAAGGGCCGGTTCCGGTTGACGGAATAGCCAATTTCAACTTTCAAAACACTTTTTAAATAATAAAATTTAAAATTTAAAAAATACAAAATTATGAAATAAAAAATAAAAAATTATCAATTATAAATTATAATCAAATTATACATTGTAATCAAATTTAAGGGAAAAAAAAGGGGAGGGGGAATGGGCTTGGACTCAATGAAACTTGAGAGAATTTGAGAGAAAAAAATGGAGGGGATGGGTATTTACAGATGGGGAGGAATGGAACGAGATAATGAGTTAAAAAAAAAAAAAGCGTGGGGAGTGTTCGTTGCAATTGCAAAGGTTAAAATATGACCATTGCAATGCATCGGCCATTCGGGCCGTTGGGGCCCGATGGCTCTTTCCCCGCCTCTTTTTTTTTTTTAAAGGCCTAAGCCCAACGGCTATTAGGCGGTTCAGAACTAGTCGCCGGTTCCGAATATTTGCTGAATCGTAATTGGCGCATGAGGGCTGGGCCGGTTCCTGTTCGGAACCGGCGGACCCGGTCAACGGGCCGGTTTCGGTTAGTCCATGGACTGCTTCCGGGCCCAAACCAACCCGTGGTCATGTCTAGAAGCACGTCTGACAATAGTTTGACTCCATCTGTTCCTAGATTACAAGAATTGAACCCCTCAACGAAGATTCAAAGTCTGTAGACGAGGTAGAGGATGTCCAGAAATAGAGCCTTTTGCTTCTACAGTCTATATGACACTTCGATCCGCCTTCACAAAACTTGTATTCAGGTGTGAGACACCAATTTGAATTCAGGTCGAACTGATAAGGAGTCTCCGTCTTCTTTCCCAGTATTGTAGAAGCATGCAAGTCCATCATTACACCTCTTGATGCAGGAGCTTTGGGTCCTTCCAGTCTTTCCATGCTAAGCCTTGTCCTACTTCTACAAAAGTCCTTTCGACTTTGGACACAGTTCCCGTCCACTATCTTGTTCTCCTTCTCTAGAAAAGGAGCAAGTATTATGCATTTTGCATCTGTAAGTTGTTTTACATAATTAAACACGCACATTAGTAATATTGGATTATTTTGTCATCTTCATAACATCATAGAAGATGTTCTCAAAACCGTTTTCCTTTTTCTTATCTCTCTCTCTCTCTTATGTAGCTTTCCCTTCTTGTTTCTCCGTCTTCGTTTTGAAAAGTTGTTGTGAAGCTTGATACGTTATTATTAAAGAGTAAATTGTTGAAATGCCCTTTGTATTTTTGTGCTTTAGCCAGTTATCTCATGTTCTTTGAATTGGGTGAAAATACCTCTTGCACCTTAATAACTCCATCAAGAATCCATTCTAAGCATTTTCAACTAGGTGGGTTTTTCATTATTAGAAAAATCAGGCAGGACCAATAAATCATCAAAGTTAATTAAAATGGATCTTTCATGAGTTATTTCAAAAAAAAAAAAAGGTCAAATATTTCACCAACTTTTTTTTTGTCAGAATATCTCACCAAATTGAAACTGCAGGAAATCACTGGACAAAAAATCAAAATACAAGGGGTCTTCTAATAATTTTTCCAATAATCAGATTAGCCGCGACCTACTCCCTGGCAAATTCAAATTTACCCAAATAATTCAATTGTTATAAGATTGTATTAATGAATGTCTTTTGGGCACTCTATCAATCAAGGAAACATTGCAATTTTTTAAGGGTTAATATCACAATAAACCCCAAACTGGTACATCTGTAACAATTTTACCGGAACTATTTTTTTTATCACGAAAAACCCCAAATTGGTACACCTGTGATAAATTTACTCCAAACTATTTTTTTGACCACCATAAATTTCAAACCGATACATCTGTGATAAATTTACCGTAAACTAATTATTTTGATCACAAAAAATCGCAAACTGGTATACATGTAACAAATTTACCTCCATTGAATTGGATTATTACCACGAAAAATTTCAAATTGATACATATGTGACAAACATATTGTAAAAACTCCAAAATGGTATATCCATGAACTGACACATGTCATCCGCCTTAGTAATTTGACGGTCATATTTTATGAAACCTAACGAAGGGTAAATTTATCATAAATGTACTAGTTTGAGGTTTTTGTGGTAACAAAAAAAATATTTTGGGGTAAATTTATCACAAGTATACCAGTTTGTGATTTTTTGTGGTATTAACCCATTTTTTAACTCTTAGACTTTTTTATTTCCTCAAAAGAGCAAGCAAGGACGACTAGCCTGACCAATTTCTAATGTGAAGGTTTGATCTCATGCTAGGTTCAATCGGGCTTGTCAAACGAGTTGATCAGTTCGGATTTGAGTTGGGTCATAAATAGTCCGATCAAAATTGATCTATTTAATCCGTTTTAATATGTTTATTTGAAATGTAAATTTCTCGACCCATACCCGACTCGTGTGGAGATTTTTTTTTTTTAGATTTTTTTTATTTATATTGTTTGCTTTGAAGAATGATTGGCTCCATATACTGGCTCGTCGATGTCGACGTCGAAAGCCTTTAGCTTAAACCTCGCGATGAGCACCGGTGATTGAGTTGATCCGGCCAGCCTCTCCTCTTTCTCCTCCGCCTTCCGCTCGAGTAACTCGCCCATCAACTCGATCGTCATCTAAAAGAACCTTTTTATTCAATCTCCTTCTAGGTTCCTTCTGTTTTTTTTTTTTTTTTGGTAAAAGGTTCCTTCTGCTTTTGTATTTGCATAATCGCAATCTTTGATTAGTCTCTCTCCCTCCCTCCTCTCCATGAAGATTCACCAAAATCTCCCCAATTAGGAAAATTAATCCCCTTTGCGATTCCATTCCCATTCAAATTCTGCTTCTCACTGTCTCTCTCCAACGCGCAGAGTTTTCATCTCAATAGTCATCTCATAGCTACTACCAAGACCCACCTAGTTTTCCACCGTCCATCACACCTTCCTCCGCCACAACGCTTCGCCAACGCCGCCAGACATCAAGATGATCGCCTTCCAGTCTGCCGCGTACGCCAGTCTCCGCGACCTCCTCCCCATGTCCCCGCCCCCGCCATCAGTCTCCTTTCCAACCTATGACTCCAGCTGGTACAAAATCGCCACGGAGAATCCTCCTGTCAAGCACGCTGCCCTCGCCAACCTCCAGCCCATCTCGTCGCAGCCAGAGCTCGGCGACAAGGGCCTTCTCGGCAAGCTGAAGGACAGCTGGAGGTGCTTCTGCTGGCTAGGTGGCATCATATCGCAGGTCTTGAGGGAGGTCTTCACCGGGAGAGGGTGAACATGGTTTCAGGGTAAAACTTGGAACCTAGAATCGGATGGGTGGAGATCGAGGTGGTTTTAGATTTCAAGATATGTAGGATAGATTTTAATTTCTAGAAATTTGTGCGGTTTCAAATTGGTGAAACCGGTTTAGACAAGTTCCACTTGGAACTTTAACAATTTTTTTTTTAATGTTTTTCTTGAAATATGTTTTCGTCCTTGTGTCTGATGATAATTTTTCATATTTATAATTGAGATTTTTAATGTTTCGTATTTATTTGTCTCTCTCCATATGAATTGTGATAAGTGAATTGTAATAGTAAATTATGATCATTAAAGGTTTAACGAAGAAAGTGGAACCTAATAGACTACGCTTGAATGTGGGACAAGGTAAGTTCTAGGTTAAAAAAAAAAAAGGAACTCACCTCTATTAAGAGGCTTCCTTTGATGCAAACTTAATCTTTAAATGAGTAAATTAATATTTAGAGATCTCCTAACGATCCATTGTGATTATACTTCAATATTTTAGATCCATTTTGTGGCAGCCCCTCAAATGTCTAACAGCCCATCTACAGCTCAACTCCAAGCATGTACCGATGTACGAGTCATAAAATTGGACCCATTTTGACACCTTTATTGTCCAATCAATACTTCGAACGTTAAATTAGTCATATTTCGACCAAAAAAAAAAAGTTAAATTAGTCATATTAAAGATACTTAACGAGGAAACAGGAACCCTCATTAATGCCGTCGTAGGTTGAATAAATTGATTAAACCAGCCCTACCTATCAATCGACCGCTATATTTAAAGAAGTCAAAATCTCAAAAAGGAAAAAGAAAAAATTGGGAAAAGAAAAAAGAGAGAGATTCGCGTAGTTGCCGATCTCTCTTGGACATGAATTGACAGTGACCGTCGCGTGGTGGTTACGCATCGGACACCCGGAATCTAATTCCAAAATTACCCCCCGCCAATCATTCCCGGCTATTCTCGATCCATTCCTCCCACACCTGGAATCGGAAATCGTGCTTCAACAGTCGGTCCGGCCCGCCGCCTCCTTCTCCTCCTCGAAGGCCGACACCGGGAACGACCGCGAGAGCCCGGTCGGGTTGCCGAAGACGATCTTGCCTGGGTCGTTCCGGTCTATGTAGATGTCCGAGATGGTGACCCAGAACAGGAGCTCCTTGCTCTTGACCCCAGTGAGCCACTTCATCCGGCGGTCCCTGACGAAGGCGGTGACCTCGGCGTCGTAGGAGACGCTGCGGGAGATGGCGGGGAAGCGGTGGACCTTCGGCTTGCGCTGCCGGACCCAGACGAAGCCGGTGGAGCGGTTGTAGCCGACCTCGACGACGTCATCCAGGGGGAGAAGGCCCTTCGGGAGGTTGATCTCGGAGAGGAGCTCGCGGGACTTGAGCTTGCAGAGAGAGTCCCCTTTGAAAACCTCGGCGTTGTTCCGATGGGTCGCTATGAGCTGGGTCGTCATTTCCTTTTTTCTTTCTTCTTCTTCTTGGCTTGGAAAGTCAAGATCTGCTGTGTCTTTTGCTATGTGAGAGAGAGAGAGAGAGAGAGAGAGAGAGAGTGGGGCGAGAAACAACGGAGGGAGGGGGAGGGTTCCTTGCCTTATACTCGTTGCTCAACGATTGAAAATATAAGATTAAAAAAATATTTTCCTAATAGTACTCTTAGTAATTGTATAATTTCTTATCGTATATTTTGCACTTGTTGATTGAAAGAATGTGTGATAAGAAATAATTAATAATATTGTAAGACTGTCATGTTAGCAATTTCTTAAAATTAAGACATTTAATTATGAAAGGAGATAAACTTTAATTTTTCTTTTTTTTATCCCAATTTTAGAAGCTATTTCTTGCCCTAGTCCTATGGCGCGCATGGTAAAACTTCAGCTTCAGAAATCAACTTTTGATCAGAAGTTGATTTTTTTACTTCTCCTTAAAAGCAGAAATTGATTTTTCTACTTCCACTCCAGAAGTTATTTATGATCAGAAAAATTCATTTTGTAACGGTTGAAAATGTCTACTTTTGAAATATTATTAAACACCAAAATCTTCTATGAAATATTATTATTGACGGCTAAAAAATTTATACTTCATTTTTAAACTTTTGAATTTCTTTTAAAAAATAAAGAAATTATTATTTATTTTTTTTACTCTGATGACCAGAGATGGCGATTCGGCGGTGGCAGCCGACACGGTGGTCGATGGTTGGCAATAGGTGACGACGATTGATGGCGATCACGGTCGGTGAAGATCGGCAGTGGTTGATGGTTGGTGGCGGCCAACGGAGGTTGGCGACGACGGTAGCAGGTGGTGATGGGCGGTGGCTGGCGAAGGTCGAGGTGGTTGGCTACTGGGGGAGGCAGCGAATGGTGGCAGTGGACGGCTGATGGAGGTCTGTAGCGAGCTGCGGCGGGCGATGGTCAGGGGTGGACGGTGGCTGCGGGAGACGATGGGGGGCGGTTGGTGGAGGTTGGCGAGGGGTGGTGGTCGGCGGCGAAGGTCGGCGGAGGCGGGTGGATCGAAAAGAAGATAAAGACGTAATGAAAAAAGAGAGAGCGGATAAGTACTTATTATTATTTTTTTGTTCAAGAAATGATTCTGGAGTTGAGAAGTGATATTTTTTAACTTCTCAAATTTGAAAAAAAAAATACTTCAGAAATGAATTTTCACTTTAGAAGTAAAAATTCCCACCAGAAGTAAATTTCTTTACCAAACGAATTTCTGCTTTAGAAATTATTTAACCAATGGATTTCTGCTTCAGAAACACTTTTGGAGAAAAAAGTACTTTTGAAAGTGTTATCATGCACACCCTAAAAGTCTACTACTTAACTTCAATAGTTGTTTGATAATTACATTGCAAGTACCTAAATTTTTGTCCATTTTCTAATTGGGTACTTACGCTTTTTCTTGCTCAAGTACATTAACTTTTCCAAAGGGAACCAATGGGAGTAGTGATGGTCACGGTTCGGAACCGGCCGGTTTTGATTTGTGGCAATGGGTGAACCGGAACCATAATCTTGAGGGGCACTTCCGGTTCCAATTTTGTACCAGCAGCTCGAGTCCGGTTCAAGGGCCAGTTCTGTTCAAAATCAAAAATTGAAACCGTCGGTTTCGATTTTTAAATTTAATTTTTAAATAATGAATTATGAAATTTAAAAATTATAAATTATCAAATACAAATTGTAATCAAAATGTAAATTGTAAACAATTTAGAGGGAAAAAAAGGGAGGAAGAAGGGGATTGAACTTAATGAATTATCATTAAATACCTACATATCTTCTTGGAGATAGAAATAAAGCTCATATAGTTTTTCTACATTTGATAACTCATATTTATCTCATTGTTAATCGTTACTACTCGTTTCGGTACTGGTACCCGTGGCGGTGGTATCTTCATCATAAAAGAATTCAACTTCATTGCTGCGATCCATCTCTTGTTGTTGATGTTGACCCTTTGTCCAATCATCAACACAAGCTTAAAGCTTTCATCGAATTCGGAGCTAATCGTGAATGTCAGTCGTCCAAAATGTTGCCTCCAGCGCTAAATGCTTGTTCAATTGCAACTGTTGAACAATGAGTTGTTAAAACTTGTCTTGCGATGAGAACGAGAATTGAGAATTGGGTTGAATGCTTCTTCCACCACTCTAGAATTTTAAAATCTGTGATGTTTTCGGATTCACCAAACTCAAACCAATGGTTAAATAGGTCTTTATTTCAGAAATATTTACTGTTGTTCCTTTTGTCTTTTTCCCATATTCATAAGTATTTTGTACCCTCTACTAATTCATGATGTAGAATAGTTGGCATGTGATTATCTTGAGAAATTGGATCGTAAGAAGCCCACGCGACTTTATCGTTTTGATCGGGAAAAGTTGTCGAATTTCAAAGTTACTGAATTGTGATCGGAAAAGTTACTGCACGCATGAAGTTCCCGAATAGGCAACTTACCGAACTTCCGATCTACCAAATTCGATATCGTTTAGATTTGATTCTAATATTCGTTTCAGGATACCTTTAGATTTGATTTGCAATATTTCAATATTCGTTTTCTATTTTAGGAAACTTATCACTAGAGATATATGCGATATTCGTTTTGAATTCTCTTTTGATTAGATAAGATTTGATTTGTTTTAGCGTTATCTTTTGTAATTCTATTTCCTTTAGGAGTCCTATCTATATAAAGGACATCCGCTCTTTGTAATCGAGAGACTTGAGACATCTATCAATTGAATACAGTTTATTCAGAGGAATTATTTTCCTGTTTATCGCTACCCTGCGTCATTTGGTATAAGAGCGAGGTTTCTCCTTGTGATGATGACAAAGAACGTGAATCAACAAACCTCCCCAGCTGAGGGCGCTGAGCCTGTTTCGCGTGAGGAATTTACCCAGTTCGCTGAGGAAACTCGGCGAGCTCTGCACGACCACCAACGGACGATGCAAGAATTGCTTGCCGCCATCCAACGATTGTCTGCCAACCCCAACCCCAACCCTAACCCTAGTGATCTTCCAGCCAAGCGTATTCCTGTCGCTCGTGTCCCCGAAGTAGCTATGGAGCGAAGGGCGAATCCCCGACAAAGACGACCAGGCTATGTCGAGGATTTTGAAGAAGAAGATGAGGATGAATTCCAGTATGCCCCTGTTCGTAGAAACCACCAATATAGAGACATCCTAGACGAACCTGTTCGTGGAGGTCATCAACATGGAAGATATCTGTGACATTCCGAAATTTCCACCCACAAGGCTTGAGGTATGGAATGTGATCTCGGAATTGGAAAGTGGAGACGAAGAATTTTTGACAATCAATTTGGATTGGACGCCGCCCCGTCGAAGAAAAATTTGAGTTAGAAAATTGAAGTTCTGGACGTCGGGGGTGAAATGATCATTTTGCCCTCAAGCTTTAGTCTTCCTTTTATCATTGGATAAGGGCATTTTGGACCTTTGCAAGAACCCCTAGCTGCTGAAAATCAAGAAGAAATCACAGCCCTTGGTTTGAGTCTTGATGGACAAGGAGACACTTGGCAAGGGATTAGGCATTGTGCATTTAATTTCTACTTTCCACCTACCATTCAACCTTGTTGACTTTGTGGATGAAACAAAACCCTCTCTCCTCCTTTGCCTTCTGCCGAGACTTCTTCACGACACCATCTTCTTCTTCTTCCCTTTTTCTTTTTCCTTCTTCTGCCGCGAGCTCCCCTGACCCGACCGATTCTGCTCACTGACTTCGGCCTGCTCAACCACTACTGCCAGCGACTTCCAGCCACAGTGCCGACCACCATGACCAAGCTCAGCCTCTTGCCGAACTCCTCGAAGTGGAAGCTCGGCGATTGGACCACCGAGCAGCCCCGGCCAAGCTTTTCCCCGCCGGTCGACGGAAAACACTGCAGTCTGAGGTAGGTCACGGTTTTGACCTCAAAGGACCCCGAAACTTTGGAGTTTCTTGCTCAAATTTTGCAGACATCTAGTAGACTTGTATATGAAGCTGTGGTAAAAATTTGGGCCGAAAATCGTGATGTCTCGTTGCTCTTTGGTTGCTGTGTTTGAGAGACAGTTTCTGCCGGTTTGGGGACTAGGGAAGATCGGCGCCACTTGAAGACTTTTTGTCGTCGCCTTGCGTTCAAACCCTCAGTGTGGCTTCCTTACTCATGGATTGAGATGATAGTGATGAGTTTGTGGTTGAATTGGAGATTAAAGTGAAATTTGAGGGCTGTTTAGGGAAGGGCGGAACAGAACCGAAGCTTGCCCTGTTCGGTTCTGTTCTTGCCGAGCTTCTTTGGGCTGTTAGAGGTGTCGCCATGATTTCAATTGATCGTTAAGACATACTAGGGTGTTAATTGTGGTGTTAATGGGAAGTATGAGGAGTGGATTGGAGTTCAAAGAGAAGTTGAGGGCGGATAGAAGTGAAAACGTGAGAAGCCATATAATCTGTCTTCAGCGCGCACCGGTTTTGAAATTAGTTGTTCCAAGTCGTCCGATATCCTAATTGAGTTCTGTTTTCGTCCACGCGTCCGTAAGACATTGAAGTTTAAGATTCTGAAAGTTTTTTTTCATAAAAAGTCAAAGGATCAATGTCAGTTTAATTGTAACAGAATCTGGTCGTGGACCAAGAAATAGAGCTGTTTTGGGCGGAATGGTATTAATGGTGACTTGCCTTGATAGAATGGCTATTGTCATGCTTAGGGCCATTGAATCGACACTGTGAGAACATGAGAATAAGGAGTTGTGTGTGCTATTGAAGTAATAGCACAATGAAAATGAGAAATGACTAAGTTTCGATATGGTTTTTCCTAGGCGCACCGTGGATACCCTGTTCGACCTTGAATTTTGCTGACTTTGGAGGAGCATGATGATTGGAGTTCGCTATCTAAATGAAGAGGTGAGTGACCCTTAAACCTACATTAGGACTTTTGGCCGCGACTGGACGGTTTGGTTGAGGAATTGATGAATTAATCGATTTGTTGTGCTTGATTGATTGAGTGTGAACGATCTTGATGAGGATTGAGCTATGATTGCTCATGTGCTATAGAATTGTGTTTCCATGATTACATTGATGATGTGCTTGTCGGTATGCCTTGTTTGCATATGGGGTCGCATGGCACCTATTTATTAAACCTCGTTTCGTGATAAAGCACATTTGCTAGTGACAAGCATTTGGGTGATGTTCTAAAGCTTGAAACTCTTGATGTTGAATATGTGGTGAAATTCTTGTGTTGATGGTTCTTGACTGGTATTGCTTGAGGAAGTGGGCTGTTGAGTCGTGAAAATACCCTGATGCGCCTAAGATGACGCGGGGATTACTTCATAAGGAACACCCTGATGCGCCTACGATGACGCGGGGATTGTACGATGAAAGCGTACCTTGAGACGATCTAATCGTGGGGTTGTGAAAGGTTGAGAAATGAAATGTACCCTAAGGCGATCTAATCGCGGGGTTGAGAAATGAAATGTACCCTGAGGCGATCTAATCGCGGGGCTGAGAAATGTGAAACACCCTGAGGCGATGTAATGGCGGGGTTAACAGACGAGGCACACCCTGAGGCGATGTGATCGCGGGGTCGTGAGTGAAATATCTGTTGTCTCAAGTGATGAAGTGATCTATTATAAGCTAGCACGAAAGTTTAGTCACGTGTACTATAGTTTCTTTCGCTTGAAATGCTTGAGGAATTATAACATGATACCATGGGAAGCTGCTGTGTATTATTTTTGCTTATTGACCGCATGTGTTTATGATTGGTATAATTCAGTGGGACGAATGGCCTAGTTTAGGGTTAGGATAACTCGCTGAGATGTAAGTCTCACCCCGTCGTGGGACCTTTTTTTTTCAGGCTCCAAATTCTGAAGCATCAGTTGGCCAAGGATTGGAAGAGCAAGGAGGTAGTGGTTCATTGATTAAAGGATTAATAGCGACGTTAAGGATTTCGTTTATGCTTTAAGGTTAAAATTGTAATTAACCTTTAAGTGGGGATGTACCCCTTCTGTCCTAAGTCATCTTGTATTGTTTTTATTGGAAGTGTTTCCTTGCTTCCGTCTGTTGGATGTATTTCTGTTGCAATAGGCCAAGGATCCTGGAAAATTGTGTAAAGAGCAACGGCCTGGTGGGATGTACGTGCGCTCGACGGGTTCGGGGCGTGACAATATCGACGAGAGCCCGAGCAATATCAGTTAAACGTCGATCTTCCTACTTTCAATGGTAACTTAAATATTGAAGATTTCCTAGATTGGCTTTGGGAGGTTGAGAAGTTCTTCGATGCTATGGAGATTGACGAGGACCGCCAAGTCAAGCTTGTGGCGTATAAACTAAAGGGTGGCGCCTCAGCTTGGTGGGAGCAAACACAACTCACCCGGCGTCTGTCGCGACCCTCTTGAGGTTGTCGGGCTCTCGAGGGCTAATGGGCCGTCCTGTCTGGTCGGACGCGGGCCTCTCCCAAGGCCCATTACCCAAATCGCAACGGAGGTATGCGTGATCGACTTTCAGTGTGGTCTAGTGACATGTGCTAAGTGTGCATGCCATGGAGTCGCCACCAATCATTTTTTTAGGGTATGATTGGACCACCCAATCGAATAGTTGGGAGTTTCTATTCAATTCTGCGAGAACCAGAGAAATGGTTTCGGGGACTTAGTTACACCAACTGTCAGAGTTGACGCCCTTTCGGTACCTAAGTTGACTAAATTTTCTAGCCTGAGATTCATGCGGATGAGTAAGGTATGAACCCTAAATCTAGAAATTCATGTAGATAAGAGTGATTATCCTAGCAATCACAATCAGTAATAAAATGCCCAACTCAAGGAATCTAGATATGCAAATAAATCACATGGCATTCCTAGTAAGGTCCTATTTATCAATCACAGCTCAAGAATGATTTAGCTGTCCTAGCCATTCTACACACGATCTAACCTAAGAAAAGCATTAGGAAGCATCGAAGGAGTTCGAGAGTACTCACATGGGGTTCGCCGTGCCCTGGTTTGGTCTTGGACGAGCTATCGAGCTCATGCCGACCCGATTATATTTGGGGATCCACTCGGCGTTTTACACCATGAAATCATGTGAAACAAAAACGAAAATATTCAGCAAGGGGCATTTATTGTAGATGGTGGTCGATCTAATTGGACGTCAAGACTAAAAAAGATGTAGAAATTTACAAATTAAAATACTCGAATGACATTTTTTTGCCAAATTCAACTCTATGCGTCGTGAAGAAACACATGCAATTGAACTTAAATTTTGACTATTTATGAGTTCAAAATGTAAAAGAAATTAAAATAAAAATATTGACTATTTTTCTATATTTTTACGACATCGAACGCTATTTTTCTTCATTTTTCATGTATTTTTCTATTTTTGGAAAATATTAAAAAATATTTAAAAATATGAAAAATTATTTTTTTATCAAAAATGGTTCCTTTAGCTTGGTCAAGGCTACCAAAGATGATTTTTTAATTTTTTTAACTTTTTATATATTTTTTATGAATTTTTTAAAAATAAACTATGAAAGACTGATCAAGAATCAGGTGTCAACAGCTGCCCCTCTTTGAGAGGAATTTCGTCAGAGGTTTCTCTCAAAGACAAGGTGACACCTGTGTTCCGATCAACTCGACTGGGAAAAGAAAAGAAATCATGACATCCAATTTTCATGCCCATCAATGTGTGCTTTTCCTTAAAAAGAGATGTGCTCATTCAATTCCCTGATATGATGTAAGAAAGTTAAGGAGTAGATAGACTTCCCTGCCCCTTACTTGCCGAATGCTTGCGGCATTTGCTGTGTCTGATGGGTTCAAGTAGATTCCTAAGGACTTGTCATCGGAGTGTCCTGGGGATGTTAAGCTCTGACCTGTATGGTAGGTCAAACCATAATGGGATTCCTAACTGATAGGAACCTAAGGAAGACGCATCCCACATTTGGGAATTTGCCAAGGGTTTTGATCCGTGTGGTGGACTAAACTAGAAATGGCTTGCCTAATGTAAGGCTTATTAGGGAAAACGACTCCTCCCGCGTTCGGGATTCATCAAGGTTTTGATCCGTATGGTGGATCGGACCATTGGGTTGATCCTTCAGGCGGTCTCTACCAGTCCTTTGACCCTTCAGGCGGTTTCTACCATTCATTGACCCTTCATGCGGTTTCTACCATTGAGTTGACCCTTCAGGCGGTTTCTACCATTGGTTGACCCTTCAGGCGGTTTCTACCATACATTGACCCTTCAGGCGGTTTCTACCATTGTTTTGACCCTTCAGGCGGTTTCTACCATTGGTTGACCCTTCAGGCGGTTTCTACCATACATTGACCCTTCAGGCGGTTTCTACCATTGTGTTGACCCTTCAGGCGGTTTCTACCATTGATTGACCCTTCAGGCGGTTTCTACCATTGAGTTGACCCTTTAGGCGGTTTCTACCATTTATGAGATTCCAAATTGATATGAATCAAAGGATGACGTACCCGCTCTTCGGGGCTAGTCGGAGACTCGATCATTCTGTGGATCGGTCTTAGAAAAGATTTGCCTACTAAAAGGCTTCACCTAAGGATGACGCACCCAGTCTTTGGGGTGGCCAAAAGTCCTGCAGAAAGCTTAGACCTGAAAAAATTTTCCTCGCCAAGAAGATATTAGTAATCTTTGGGAAGACAATAATTGTCTAACTGACAAAATTCTACGACTTAAGTTTTAGTCATGAAATGTGCATTTTGATTGTTGGAGGTTATCCAAAACATTCCTGCCATATACAGATGTGATCATAAATTCCTTGCACGGAAACTCTAGATCAAACAATTTGAAAATTTCAAAAAGAGTTTGCTCAAAACATCCATTGGAGTATTTCTCACCCAAGAAGGCTCCTCACTGCTCTGTGATAATGATCTTTAATAGGGAAAGTGCTCAATTTCCTACCGACCTGTGCCTGGGTTTCAGGATCATTCGCAACGCATACATTTCGACCGATCAGGAGGTCTTTCACGGGACCGTAGTGTTAGGCTTGGATATCGGTTTCCAAGGGGGACTCACTTTTGAGTCAAGGCCGTTGAACGAAATTTTTCACTATCTGATCCGGGTTTACAAGTCAAGAACCCTGCAAAATGAGAAAGAAATAGTCTTGCTCGTACTTCTTTGAGCTAAGTTATACATTAACCCAAGTGTCTTAGTCAGATAAGACTACTTCAGGGTTGTAACATTGGAAGGATTGGGGACCGAAAAAGGCTTATTTTTTGCCCAGAAATTGTGAAGGGTTTGACATTGGTGATCATTGCAAATTTGCCACATGTCCTTCGAAGAACATCTCCATTTCTTGAAGTGTACACTCCTCTTTTAGAGCGCACAAGGATGTTTAAAAGCGTCTCTTGTTACATTAAGAGACCGTCTGTTTGTGTGTTTGCAATTTGAGCACGACAACATTTGGAGAGTAGTCATCTTGATCTAACTCCTTTGCAGGGTCTTTTCATCGTCTCTCTAGACTTTACTGGGGATATTTTGAATAGACATCAGCCTTGCTTTTTACCAGGCACTTTGCTTTTTCTTGATGTCTAGGGATTTTTCTTTTCCCCCTTTTTTTAATCCCGTGTTTTTCTTTTCTTTTGGAGCTAGGATTTTCGGCAATCATGCTAGATATGCAACTTAAACTTTGGCACGCTTCCATTCCTAGAGTGATGTTGCCTTTGCTTTGGAATATGCAATGATCACCAATAGGTTGATGAAATGAATTTGCTGGCTCAACTTGGTTGTGCAAAGGATAACAGTGTGTAGGATAGAGAAATGAATCATTCCCGTCATCCTATGACACTTGGATTATCATATAAACAACACACAAAGATTTATGTTAGTCCGAGCAAGAAAATTTCTAACCGTTTACTTTCTGATACTGTTGGACTAACCTTCATTTGCCCCAATGTGGGGTGGTTCTTGACAGGGTTGAGAATGAAAATCGCCGTTCAATGGGGTTCTCAATGGGCATCTGTAGTGTTTGGAATGAAGAAATAAATGCCTCTGTCATCTCGATCCATGTAATCGTTGCGAATGACCCTTATATCCATAGGTTAAGGTTTCGCTATCATTTCCAATCTCCTCATCTCTCAAGTGTGTATGGGACGTGTTTGGATTAGGCTCGCTTCTCTTATGAGAAAATACCCTTTTGAACAGTTCAAACGACTCTTATTGGAAAAATTCATTTCATTTCATCAAGATTTATCCTTCAAAGGGATTTTATGATGCACCATACATGTGTAATTCATGTTCAGACAATCTCATGTTTTAAAACATGAATGTCAATGAAGTAAGAATTCTATGTCTTTTTAGATGTGAGAATCGAATTAATTCTGAAAGTTTTTAATCTCCAATGAATTGGGAAAAGGGATACTTACCTGCCCATCGAGGCTGGAGATCCTAGAGATATAAAAGGGATATGTCATTGTATATTCTAAAACTTTACAAAAATTGGAACGATACATCTTACCCTTGGTCATATGCTCCAACGAGTGTACAAGGGTTGTGAAAATCTGCACTTCACATAGTAACACAAGATTGTTGGGTGTTCTAAAGTTCTTTCGACTTCTTGGTTTTTGGAGAAAAATGAAACTTACATGTGTGCCCTGATGGCGAGCTCCTGCCAAGGATAAATATTAAGCATTATTTTGGGTTTCCAAATTCAAAACAAATTGGGACGATACTACTTTACTCTTGATTTGAATTCCATTCTGCATGCCAATGTGCGGATTGTAGAAGCCGGCCCTCAAGCTTGTGGCCATGATTTCTTCGTCTGGTTGGGCAACGAATCCACCTCGAGGATTTACGTCGGAGGAGATTCATTCATCTTTTTGGGCGTGTTTCATGCACTGTTTTGTTATTTGAATGCATGGCTTCTTGGGTGCCTCATCTCTGTTCATCACCTGAGAGGAAAATAAGAGAACATTATCCCCGCATCTGATTGAAAATCATTTAGGAACGATACGTTCTTTTTACCAAATGGGTGGCTCCGCGGCCAAATGTGTTTTACATTGAAAGGATGGATTCCATTACGCTCTGCGGATGATAACTATTGCTTCGGGGACTTGCCCCACGGATCAAACGATGAATTTGATGTCTTCGGCTTCGACATGCTTTCCAGATGTAGGAATGGTTTGCCCCCATTTTCAGTGGAGATGGGTTTTGTCGAGTGGGCAAGATCAAAAACTCATCCTAGATTTGGCTTTAGTCGAAGGTTGAAATCCCGACCTTGGATAAGCGAATCATGATTCATCTCCTTCTGCTTCGGATTTGTCATTTGCGTGCTTCACATTTTACAATACCAACTTCGCCGCTTGATGAAAATGAATCGATGATTTTCGAATTGCCCCAAGTTCTATAGTCATCTGCGTCGAATCTCTTTGAACTTCATCGGGTGATAGACAAACTGATAAAATGATTTTTCAATCCTGAGATCGAACTCCTGACGTTTCGTACCACTTCCAGTTCACTGACTACCAGGACAAAGCACTATTGGCGTCCCTAACTGGTTCGTTTTTTGTTATAAAATTCTTGAAGCAGTTAGCGACCCCCATCGAGAATGAAACAAGCTCAATTTAGAGTTCATAACGACTAAAGGTCCCTTAGAACGATACAGAGCTAACCGTCTTTGAGCTCGCTCGGGCTTTTGCTCGCATTTTCCTATGTGAAGCCTTTAAATGTTTTTCTTCGTGGCGTTCAATTGATTCGCCTCGACTCTAATCTAACAAGGGATTGTCGTACTCAAGCATGATGATGCTCGCAGGTAGTACTGATCGCTGCCCCAGATTAACTCTAGGCATTAAGGAAGATTATCTTGCATGGAAGACTTTATGACAGAAAGATTAATGATACATCCATTCACATGTGCCTAGTTCCCTTGAGGATTCTCGGTGATCAGCCAGCTACACCATGAATCAGACATATAATCGTCATTTTGGATCATAACTTCATAAGTCCATCAGTTTTAAACTGATCGATCCAGATATGGAGCTCCTCATCAAGGAAATCTTTTGATTCTTCGAGCAACTGATATTCGGGTTGACCATCATCGCTTGGCGTTGAAGGATTCCTGTTTCTGTTGTGAGCGATCTGATTCTTCGAGCTAGAACCTTCGTCGTTGCTCGAGATTATAAGAGGATGATTGATCGGTTCACTATCAAAAGCACATTCCATTTGGGAATGGGAGAAACAAAAATCCTCAAAGCATCCGCCCGCTTGATCTTCCGAAATCATATGCCCAAGCCGGGCAGATCTTTGAACACTAGGCGCAATATGTTGATCGGGGATAGGAAGAGCACTAGCGAAAAGTTGCTGCTCAAACCAAGGAGTTCGTACCTGCTGCACTTGTGGCATATACTCTTGAGGGGTGCTGAGATGATTCGGGGGAATATTCTGATTAGCGCCCAAGTAGTCGATGGTGCTGCTACCAGCTTGGTCGGTGCCTAGATTCGGCAGGGTATTTCTTACTTCATGGGCATTGTAGTTATAGCCATGCCTAGTGTTTAGGCACAAGTTGAGTTCTTTCAGGTTCAGTGCTGTGTGGCGCTGTCTTAGCGCCCTTCTGTAGCTCTTGAGGTGACTCGCGACTCCATCTTTAGTGAGTCCTGGTATGTTCATGATCTCAAGTATGCGCGTTGGATATGCTGAGTTGATCCCTAGTTGCTGAACCGCACTAAGGAACTTGAGATGAAGCTCGGGGGACCAATTGACCCTCGTCTTCTTGCGACCCGGAACAGTGTTGACAACTTGGCTATTGCTCTCTGGCCTATTTCCAGTAGAATTTGATCGAGCCGGAAATTGTTGTGGAGGGAATTCATCAGCTTTGGATTGGTCGGTCGTGATAGTAAGCTCATCGTTAAGGAAACTCCAATCATGGTGACGCATATCACATCCTTTAGAAGGCATCGATATTGACTTCGTAGAATTGATTTGTTCATGCATATCTCCAACAAAATCCGATTGTATCGAAGATGGTTCGAGGGAGTGGGGTGGTGAATGAGCATTTTCAATCCTCATATAAGGCTTATCAAGGAACATTTCGCCGAGAGTGATAAGGCCACCGCAATTAAGGCAAGCGATAGTGCTGGGAGCTTTCTTATACCTCATGTTCTCCGCTCGAAGCTTTTCGTTTTCCTCCTTTAGAATCGCAAGTTCTTGACGTCTGTGTTGAGCCCTTAATTTGGCTCGCTTATTTTGAAACCAAAACTTGACCCTCAAAGGTTTCATCCCTAGCTTCTGGCCCAATTCATTTCTTTGTTTCATGTTCGGGAGAGGGCATTCACTAAAGAAAGCTTCAAGCTCTTGGATTTCATTCTGAGTGTGGCACTGGCGAAGTTTCCTTTTCCGAGATTGACCATCGCTGCTGCTGTTGTCGTCGCTGCTGAGTTGCCGAAAGGGTTGGGTTCTGTGGTTCTGGTACCAGACGCCATCCTGGAATCTTCGAGATCTCTTAGTAGTTCATTTTCTGAGATTTTTGGATCAGTCGCCTCTAGCAACTGATGGTAACCCTCAAACATGTTGGATCGAAAAATGTTCGATCAATTTTTGCTCACTCAGGGTTCTCTACTCTCTCATGTATGCTCACTCTTTCTAAATTTTCTTTTGAGTGGTTCTGTATGCCCATGAAACGTTCTTTAAACATGGATGAAGATCGTCAAGCAAGCGTTGCTCCCAAGATTTCGTATTTCCCGCTTTGTCGTCTTCTTTCTTCTTTTCAACGTGGAGGGACACCAAATCGATTTCCTTTTCTCGATATCCATGTCTGTCTCCCACTTATTTTCAAAAAGGTGGAACTACGCTCGCCTCCTGCTCAATTTTTTAATATGATGGGACCGCCAAATCCTTTCGCAACTTTTTTCGATAGTTGCGCTTAACTCCCGCTCAATTTTAATATGGTGACACCGACATATCTTTTTACAACTTTTTTAGGTTTATCAAGCCTGAAATCGCGGACTGGGACAGATCTGATGGTTCACCGAAAGAGCCACCACAGCTTTACCCAATTAACTTGGCTCCACGAGCATTATTGCTGTGCCTTTCTTCATTCTCGAGTTGCTATAAAAGGAGGAGTTAATGCAGAGAAGATTAACACTCTTACATAATTGCCTTTTCTTATTTTAATCACTCTACCACACTCATCTTCTTCTCCCTCACTCCAACGAAAATGACCTCCTCTCCTATTCGCGCTTTCTCGGCCGAAATTTTGGCCCAGTGGGAAAAACTCTATAACCTCCTCGGTCGAGGCTATGCTCATATAGCCGATCACCCAGAAACTGAAGATGAAATCCGCATTTTGCTCGTGGAAATAGACACCACCTCCATCGAGGGCACTAATTTAGAGAGGGAATATAGAATCTTCCCAACCCTCTTTATAAACTTTTTAGAGACTTACCGTGTCGCTCATCGAAAAGCTACCGTGGCTCACGTTTTGCGAGCTCGCTATGAGGATCGGTCCAACTGCTTGGTGTTGGCCAACCTTGTGGCCGATAGTCACAGAAAGGCTGTTGAGTTCGCCAACAAGCGAGTCTCGATGTTGCTTCGCGAGAGGGGAAATTTGGTGGAGCGCTTGGCCTTATCCCTGACCACCTATGAGCACGACCGTCGTAATGTCGTGTTGAAGTTTCAATGTGAGTGGCAGGAAGAAAGGCTTGACAGCATTACCGCGGATATAGCCCATGGGAGAGGACTAGTTCGGGACCTGGAAATAGCCGCCGAAGATCACGGGACCAAGGTTGCCGAGCTTAAAGGGGAATGTAAACGCATTCTTCTTAAGCTTGCAGATCTCGAGTCTCGAGGTGGTGAGTATAAGCAAAGCATCAATAATATGGAGGGCCAACTTGGTTCCTTTGTGATGCTAATTAGGGCTCATTGCGGTTTTATGTTTCCACCTCGATGATTTGTATGATCTGCTTTTAAGGTCCCTCGATTGAGCGAAATGAATGAAAGCTCTAATGTGTGTGTCTCAACTTCTGTATGGCTGACTTTCTCGAACACCTGACCACTCTCAACCTAGGCAAGCTGCGCTTTGACATTGATGATTCGAGCGTGTACATCTTGATTTTTTAATCTTGCTTATGATCGGATAAAGGAACCTCCCACCGCGATTATCCACAAAAAGACTTCTCTTCTCTACTTGTTTTTAACCTGTTTCAAATGAAAAGGCAGAATCAGAAGAAAGAATTTGAAAAATAAAGCATAAATCCTTTCAATTTTATGCTTACTTGTGATTAATAGGGATAAGAGCTTTTACAAGGGTTTTTGGCCTTGTGCAAAAGCTTTTATCAATATTCCTCAAAGGAAAGCATATCATTGAAAGGAATGTAATTCACGATAATCGCCTTTGATCAATTCCAAGAAAATCAATGGAATGTTCAAAAGTACACAATTACGATGTGTTTTAAATTCAATTGAAGATACGGTATCCAAATTAAAGCCGTTTGCTAAGAACGAGAGTAATTTGGATATCTATCTTTTCATTAAATTTGAAAAACACGAATACTCTTGATCAATTATTGTGGATTACCAATGATGCAAAACATGCATGAATCAATTCAAGTTTATAGTTCCTTCTGGCGAAATTGGGATTGTATTGCCCTATACGGCCAAAAGGTTGTATAAGACTTCCAATTTCAATTTCATCCAAAGGAATTATAAAATTAATTTTGGAGTATTCGAGTGATTAGAAGAAATGCCACTATCACATTCCAATTACAAGTCAATAGAAATACAACAAATTTCAATCTGAATGTATATAAACACAAATAGATCCCTAATACAATCAATATAAGGGATCAGATAGAGAGGATCTCAGCAAAATAAATCCTATACAAGAAGGCTAGAAATGAAAATTAAAACAAAGGAATGTGATCTTAATACTTAGAGATGCCCCAGTTTCGATCTTTGAGACGTGACTTCAGGATCACCTATTCCAAATCGTCATCTTCATTAGATGATACCTCAATGATGTCCATAGCAGGCTCTTCTTGTCCACTTGGCGCTCGTAATGGGATGACACCATCTTCATCTTCCATCAAGAACATTGGGAGGAAAACACACCTATCTATCCTCAAAATGGCATTTAATCCAATCACTGGAATTATGCAATGAATATAATGATTAAGAGCTGTAACAAGTTCGAGGGATAGAAAAGTCTTACCAACCAAACTTAAGAGAAAATCAAGCTTCTCTGTATTTTTAGCAGTGTTAGGTATACTAACCTTCCATAGACAAACGCATGAGACAAGTGAGGGAAAACTCCTAAAAATCAAAAGATAGGGCTTGGTACCTAAAGCCAAGGTTCTCACCTCGAATTCTGGGAAGAGCCGATTCCATTGCACAACTATCGTTGCATTGGGACTCAATCCATAGTTCGAAGTGAGCGGAATTGAAAAGTGGATTACCCCATGTTTTTCCTCACGGAGATTCCATTTTCAATTCCTTCTATTGTGTTCCTAAAGAGGGCGCCTGGGGTTTTAGGCGCAATTGTGTGTATTCATTGTGTCGTGCTAAAGCAAAAGACATGCATTTTATTTAACAATCACCGCTTCAATATAAACATCCACACAATCATACATCCAAAACTCTTGCCTGCATAAAACAAAGTTAACAAGCACTTCACCCCTTATTTCTCCCGTCTACAAAAACATCTAACACATTCGTTAGCATATACACCTCACTTTCGAGAGCATCTGCATAAAATTAGGTTAGAAGAATCAATCAACTTTTTAATCGGCTCAAGTCCACTAAATGGTTAAGAACCAGTCCCCAGCGGAGTCGCCAGTCTGTCGCGACCCTCTTGAGGTTGTCGGGCTCTCGAGGGCTAATGGGCCGTCCTGTCTGGTCGGACGCGGGCCTCTCCCAAGGCCCATTACCCAAATCGCAACGGAGGTATGCGTGATCGACTTTCAGTGTGGTCTAGTGACATGTGCTAAGTGTGCATGCCATGGAGTCGCCACCAATCATTTTTTTAGGGTATGATTGGACCACCCAATCGAATAGTTGGGAGTTTCTATTCAATTCTGCGAGAACCAGAGAAATGGTTTCGGGGACTTAGTTACACCAACTGTCAGAGTTGACGCCCTTTCGGTACCTAAGTTGACTAAATTTTCTAGCCTGAGATTCATGCGGATGAGTAAGGTATGAACCATAAATCTAGAAATTCATGTAGATAAGAGTGATTATCCTAGCAATCACAATCAGTAATAAAATGCCCAACTCAAGGAATCTAGATATGCAAATAAATCACATGGCATTCCTAGTAAGGTCCTATTTATCAATCACAGCTCAAGAATGATTTAGCTGTCCTAGCCATTCTACACACGATCTAACCTAAGAAAAGCATTAGGAAGCATCGAAGGAGTTCGAGAGTACTCACATGGGGTTCGCCGTGCCCTGGTTTGGTCTTGGACGAGCTATCGAGCTCATGCCGACCCGATTATATTTGGGGATCCACTCGGCGTTTTACACCATGAAATCATGTGAAACAAAAACGAAAATATTCAGCAAGGGGCATTTATTGTAGATGGTGGTCGATCTAATTGGACGTCAAGACTAAAAAAGATGTAGAAATTTACAAATTAAAATACTCGAATGACATTTTTTTGCCAAATTCAACTCTATGCGTCGTGAAGAAACACATGCAATTGAACTTAAATTTTGACTATTTATGAGTTCAAAATGTAAAAGAAATTAAAATAAAAATATTGACTATTTTTCTATATTTTTACGACATCGAACGCTATTTTTCTTCATTTTTCATGTATTTTTCTATTTTTGGAAAATATTAAAAAATATTTAAAAATATGAAAAATTATTTTTTTTTATCAAAAATGGTTCCTTTAGCTTGGTCAAGGCTACCAAAGATGATTTTTTTAATTTTTTTAACTTTTTATATATTTTTTATGAATTTTTTAAAAATAAACTATGAAAGACTGATCAAAAATCAGGTGTCAACAGCGTCGACAAGGGAAGATCCCTATCCGAACTTGGAATCGTATGAAAGAGTTGCTGAAGGATCGGTTTCTCCCTCCTGATTTTGAACAAGTTTTGTTTCAACAATTTCAGTCTTGCAAACAGGGAAATCGTTAGTTCAAGCCTATACGGAGGAGTTCCTCAGGCTTTCGGCCCGCAATAATCTTGATGAATCTGAGGCGCAGCAAACCGCCAGGTATATCAACGGTCTTCGTTTGAATATTCAAGATCGTGTGTCGTTGCATCGTTTATATTTTGTTGACGATACACAAGAGATGGCCAGAAAAGTGGAATCTCAGTTGGAGCGGAGCAACTACTCAAGTAGGGGGGAAAATTATGCTCCACGAGGACAATTTGCACGAGGAAAAACTCCGGAGGCAGGCGAGTCCTCTGGTCGGCAATTCAATAACACAAACCGAAATTCGGGGAGTAATGTTGATGCGCCCAAGCCTACTAAAACCCCTACAACAAAGGCTCGTGATGTTGCTTCGAATCCCTATGCCAAACCCTATTCAGGGAAGTGCTTTAAATGCAATGAACTCGGGCACCGTTCAAGTGATTGTCCGCGACGGAAGATGACAAATCTAGTCGAGCCTGAAAATGAGCCTTATGAGGAAGGTTGGGGAGACGAAGAAGAGAGAGTCGACGAAGAGGGCGAACATGTTAATTGCGTGGTTAGGCGACTACTGTTAGCCCCACGGAAGGAAGATTCACAGCGAAATAATCTTTTCCGCACCCGCTGCATTGTCAGTGGGAAGGTCTGCAACGTCATCATTGATAGTGGTAGTTGCGAGAATATAGTATCGCAGGCACTTGTCGATTATCTCCAACTGAAGACTGAAGCTCATCCCTCACCTTACACGATTGGTTGGATTCGTAAGGGACCGGAATTAAAGGTAACTCGAATTTGTCGTTTGCCTATTTCAATTGGAAAAAACGTACAAAGATAAGATAATATGTGATGTTGTTAAGATGGATGCATGCCACGTCTTGCTGAGACGGCCGTGGCAGTATGATGTTGACGTTACTCACCGAGCACGTGAGAATATTTATTCGTTTGTATGGGATAGGACGAAAATCACCATTCGTCCCTTAGATGAAGCTGCACGTGTTCCGCGGGCTACTCAAAAGCAGAACAATGATAAGGCTGGTGTTTTGCTTAACGTTCGCAAGAAGAATGGTATGTATTTAATTGTGGAAAGTGGATCTAAGCAGGAAACCATTGAAATTCCAGAAGCACTTCAACCATTATTGAAGGCTTTTTCTAGTCTTATTCCTAAGGATCTACCGGATGGATTACCACCTATGCGGGACATTCAGCATCAAATTAATTTCCTACCGGGTGCTAGTCTTCCAAATCTACCTCATTATCGCATGACCCCGGAGGAGAATCAGACACTACGGGAAAAGGTGGAAGAGCTTCTTCGGAAGGGATTTATACGAGAAAGCATGAGCCCTTGTTCGGTTCTCGCTTTACTTACGCCAAAGAAGGATGGAAGCATGCGGATGTGCGTGGATAGTCGAGCAATCAACAAAATTACTGTGAGGTATCACTTCCCTATTCCTCGTTTAGATGATATGCTTGACAGATTGGCTAGGTCAAAGATCTTTTCGAAGATCGATTTGAGGAGTGGATACCACCAGATTTACATGAGGCCTGGGGATGAATGGAAGACGGCGTTTAAGACCAACGAAAGACTTTATGAGTGGTTAGTCATGCCATTCGGACTTACCAATGCTCCAAGCACTTTTATGCGCTTGATGACGCAAGTCCTTAAACCTTTCTTGGGAAAATTCGTGGTAGTTTATTTCGATGATATACTCGTTCACAGTCCAGATGAACAGCAACATGTCGACCACCTTCGAGATGTTTTACAGGTGTTGGAAGAAAATCAACTCTATATCAACTTGCCTAAATGCAGTTTTATGACAAGTGAATTGCTGTTTTTGGGATATATTGTTAGTGCAAATGGCCTACGAGTTGATGAAGCGAAAGTTGCTGCGATTCGAGAGTGGCCTACACCCAAGACTGTTGGAGAAGTGAAAAGTTTTCATGGATTGGCAACCTTCTATCGCAGGTTCATTCGTAATTTCAGTACTATCCTAGCACTTGTCACAGAATGTTTAAAGAAGGGCCTGTTTAGGTGGAGTGACGAGGCTGAGGCAAGTTTTGCCTTGATCAAGGAGAAATTATTTACTGCTCCTGTTCTTACTCTGCCAAATTTTGATAAGTTGTTCGAGCTAGATTGCGATACTTTTAGAGTAGGAATTGGTGCAGTCCTCTCACAAGAAGGTAAACCGGTTGCTTATTTCAGTGAGAAATTCAATGAAGCTAGACGCCGATGGTCTACTTATGAGTAGGAATTTTATGCGGTAGTTCGAGATGTTAAAAATTGGTAGCCCTATCTCTATTAGCGTGAGTTTATACTCAACACTGATCACCAAGCGCTCAAATATATTAAGGGCTAGAAACATTTGAATAGGATGCATGAGCGCTGGGTTTCTTTCCTGGAACAATTTAATTTTGTGCTTCGACATAAAGCAGGTCATCTGAATAAAGTGGCAGACGCTCTAAGTCACCGAGCTGCATTACTTGTGACTATGAAGAATGAAGTAGTGGGCTTTGAATCCTTATGCGACCTATATCCCGATGATGAGGATTTTCAGGATACTTGGGCAAAGTGTGAAGCTGATGGTTCTGATGGTGATATGATTATATGCGACAAATTCTTGTTTTATGGCAACATGTTGTGTATTCTGCGCAGTTCTCTTTGAGAGAAACTAATTCGAGAACTACATGGAGGAAGCCTTGGAGGACATCTGTGGCGTGATAAATCGATCGCCTTGGTAGAGGAGCGCTATTTTTGGCCCCAATTGAAACGGGATGTTGGGCGTTTTGTGCAGAAGTGTCCTGTCTGTCAAGTTGCAAAGGGACATTTGCAGAATACTGGTCTTTATACACCATTACCAATTCCAACCAGACCTTGGGTGGATATATCCATGGATTTTGTCCTAGGATTACCGCGGACACAACGAGGTATGGATTCTGTCTTCGTAGTAGTGGATAGATTTACGAAAATGTCACATTTTATACCCTGTAAGAAGACATCCGATGTCTCTCATGTTGCTGGTATTTTCTTTCGCGAAATAGTTCGCTTACATGGTGTTCCAAAGACAATAACTTCTGATCGAGATACTAAGTTCCTCAGTCACTTTTGGAGGACTCTATGGAAGTTATTTGGTACTAACTTGTAGTATAGCAGTTCTTTCCATCCTCAGACTGATGGGCAGACTGAAGTGGTTAATAGAACAATGGCGGATATCATTCGTTGTCTTTGTAGCGACACGCCAAAACAGTGGGACCGATATCTGGCTCCAGCAGAATTTGCTTTCAACAACTCGGTTAATCGTTCCACTGGCAAGTCCCCATTTGAAGTCATTTATGGTCGAGTGCCTCAACATACACTTGATCTGGTTCCTTTACCTAAGATTCCTGGTTATAGTGTAGCGGCAGAAAACTTGGCGACAAAAATTCTGGAAGTTCAAGCTGATGTTGCACGCCAACTTGCTGACTCCAATGCAAAATATAAAGATCATGTTGACAAGCGACGTCGTTCCAAAACTTTTAAAGTAGGCGATGAGGTCATGGTCTTTCTACGCAAGGAGCGTTTTCCTGTTGGTACGTATAATAAGCTGAAAAATAAAAAGATTGGTCCTTGCATAATCCTCAAGAAAATCAACGACAATGCCTACGTTATTGATCTTCCTGGTGATTTTAATATTTCTTCGACATTCAACGTGGCGGACTTATCCGAGTATCATTCTCCAGACATTCCTCTTTATGTTGATGATAACTCGAGGGCGAGTTCTTCTGAAGAAGGGGAGAATGATGTAGAACAGTTGTCATGTGATTATCTTGAGAAATTGGATCGTAAGAAGCCCACGCGACTTTACCATTTTGATCGGGAAAAGTTGCCGAATTTCAAAGTTACCGAATTGTGATCGGGAAAGTTACTGCACGCATGAAGTTCCCGAATAGGCAACTTACCGAACTTCCGATCTACCAAATTTGATATCGTTTAGATTTGATTCTAATATTCGTTTTAGGATACCTTTAGATTTGATTTGCAATATTTCAATATTTGTGACATTCTGAATTCCGACCCTATCTCGAAGCTTATTAATGAATGAATGTCTATCGATGTATTCCAGTCAATCTCGCTCAGAATTGATCACTCTCGAGTCGACTAACCAAAGGGGAATGGCCATATAGGATTTAAAGTACGTGGACCAAAGAACTTAACCACGAGTCGACGTTTTGACCATAAGGATCGTCGAGGAAATGTTTTGGACCGCTAAGGGTCGATCTAAGAATGGTTTTAGAACGATTTGCTAGTGTCATGCGATTGGTTCACGGGTGATTCCGTATGACCATGACATGATTTACGAATTAACCTAAATCGATTCCTAACGGTCGTAACCTTCGGGACTAGTGATTGACCCTCGCGATTACATGACAACCAAAGCCGCCGTGGTTCGAGTAACTCTTAAACGTGACATTAGTTGCAGGTCGATACGCGTAACTCCTAAGAGCCGCCCGTTAGTCTGAGACACGCTGTAATGACAATTGACTGAATTTAGCCATTGATTGGACTTCGAGATTGGAGGCCGGACATTCGAGGGTCGCAATTGAGTAAATTTGGATGTCACCTCATTGGAGAGTTATTAAGAATAGAATTAGCCCCGTATAAGTTAGAAAAGTGAAATTCGGATCGACGAGTGAAATCGACCCTTTTACCCTAAGCTTAGTACTCTTTTCTATTAGGTAAAGTAAGGGCAAATTGGACATTTGCCATTTTCCTTAGCCTTGGCCGAATTTTGAAGGGCAATTAGGTCATTTAGCCTATAATTATTTGATTGGAAATTGAATGATAGGATGAGACAACCGTGACAAGATTTAAACCCCATTACCAAATCTCTTACACCATGTCACTCATTGTAACTATTCATGTACTTTCCCATTACCAACCCCACTCACCCATTTTCCCTCCAATCTTCCCCTTCCTAATAGATCACTCTCTCTCTCTCTCTCTCTTTCTCCCCCATTTTTCATTCGGCCATCACCCCTCCCACGACCATATCTCTCTTTCACTCCCTCTCTCTCTCTCCCACGTTAGCTCTCTCTCGCCGTCCCCTCTCCTTTCGGCCTCTAGGCGGACGAACACCCAACGTCGCCACCTCAAGCCGCCCTTAGCCGACCTCCTCTTCATCACGAGCTGAAGGATAGCTCCGTTTGAAGCCCGGAACCGCTCGAGCACCTCACGACCAGAACCGAACCGGGGGGAGAGAGTGGGTTGTTCTTGAAGAGTTTGACGCAATCTTGAGGTAAGTGACTCTAGGAACCTTAAGGACTAAGATAGGGGGTTATAAAATTATGTTAGAGGTGATATTGAAATTTTTCTTGGCCGTTTATTGCACGAACTCCTAGGGACCAGAATCGTTCGCCGAGGACCAGCTTGTGCCGCGCCATTTCCACACCACTTGCCGCCGATTTTCTTGGACTCTTGAGCTAGGTAAGCTTGTTCTAACCTTAGTTAGTACCTCGTGTGATGGAAAGGCCGAGTGAGAGTTAGAATAAATGAGTTTTATGGGTTGTTTTGGCAAGAACTTTGGTGACCGATTCTGTCCTTGGGAAAACCGAGCGTGGTTGCATCTTGTAGGGCTTGTAGTGTTGATTCCATGGTTGAAGTAAGTTAGTGGATACATACTAGTGTGAGCCGAACACCTCATGGTGCCATTGAAAGTGATAGAACTTGATAGAGCTTGCTTAAGTTATTGAAATCCTCGATCAAGCTTAGGAGTGTTCCACTGTGGTTGTGATTTAATGATTCAATGCATGAAAATAACCCAATGGCCCTTATTCCTATTCTAGCCGTGAGCATTAATGGGGGATTAAGTGATGGAAACGACACCGTGATTATGATTTTCGGTCGTGTGTGATTAATCGATGCATTTCGTGACTTCGTCGATTGATTGGTTCCATGACTTTGTGGCACGGCCGAATGGTTATAGTGATGATTGATGAATGAGCTAAATTGAGATATGATTGATCATGAAGCATTACAATGGCCTTGATTGATTAAATGGTGTGATGAAATGCCATGATTTGGAATTGTGGTTTTAATGGCCGAATGGTGCTTGTGATGGTGATATGCACATGTGATTGTTTTATGCTATAATGGTTGAATTATAAGCCTATGTGCATATGGTGCCCTGATGCGTTAAACGCGGGGCTTATTGATATCCTGATGCGTTAAACGCGGGATAGACCTGAGGCGTTAAACGCGGGTCATGAGACATGGCATTGGAAACCTGAGGCGTTAAACGCGGGTTCCTTGATTTATTAAGCTTGAGGCGTTAAACGCGGGCTCTGCCATGAGTATTACGATCGTAATAAGTATATACACACATATATATATAAGCTATCCTCTATATTGCGAGATATTAAGTGCCAAGGTACGGAAGCCAAGCCTAGTCTAGATTGGTGCGTCGAGTGACAATACATGTCTTGATTGAGTTGAGGTGCATCTTTCACCTAAAATTCACATGGTCGGTCATTGTATGTGTTTGGGTGTGTCTGGAAGTCCCGAGTGCCTAGCTTAGGGTTAGGACTAGCTTATTGAGTTTATCTCACCCCGTCGTGGGACCCACCTTTTCAGACCCCAAGCCTTGATCATGCCGCCGCTAGCTTTTGGGGTACCAGTAATGACCGAGAAACACGTTACTGAGTACCCAGTGGGCGAGGATAGGGTTTTCATCTGGGAGCGTAGTACCGTCTGGGTGGACGATGGGACAGATCACTGGAGGCCAGATACGCCATCAGCGTGGTGGTATCGAGACGACGTCGCTACTTGGGGACCCCTGAGATCTTTCGATGTGCCCTGGGACATTATCGACGAGCAGGACCCGATGATCGTGTCTCCTCTGATGGCGAGATTTCTGACCCGATGACCGACCTCGAGCCAGGCCTGGGTCTCCCAGCAGTACAGCCACAGCATCCCGTCGCAGATGGCGAGGTCATCGAGCCCTCTGACGCCGACGACGTTCCTATGGAGGAGGCAGGGTTCGAGTGGGAGATTGTAGGCGCTGAAGGTGAGCCCATGGACTTAGGGTCCAATTCAGAGGAGGAAGACATCCCAGTGTATTCCGAGTCAGAGCCAGAAGAAGAAGTCCCAGAGGAGCCTTAGCCGGGCGATTGGGTAGAGTACCATCCAGCGGCCGGTGTCGCCCGATCCATCAGCAGCGAGCCTATCTCTTAGGCCTTGTAGCGGCCTCTGACTTTTGGAGTATCCTTTAGGGCAGTGACGCGTGTTCCTTAGTAGATGTCTCTTTTTAAGTAGGCTAACCCTTTTCCTCTAGCCCTAGTTATCTTAGTAGTTCTTGTGTATTTTGTAAAACTGAAAGTTTGTGGTGTAATGGTTAAGTGTCTATTTCCCTCAAGTCATCTTATTGTCTTATGCATGGAGTTATGTATGTCGCTTCCGCATGTGCATATGAGTCTCATTAGCTAGTGCGATGTTTTGGATCCTGGGTAAGAGACTAAACAGTTTGGCAGTAAGGCGATGTTGCGCGCTCGAAAGGACTCGGGGCGTGACAATATTCGTTTTCTATTTTAGGAAACTTAGCACTAGAAATATATGCGATATTCGTTTTGAATTATCTTTTGATTAAATAAGATTTGATTTGTTTTAGCGTGATCTTTTGTAATTCTATTTCTTTTAGGAGTCCTATTTATATAAAAGACATCCGCTCTTTGTAATCGAGAGACTTGAGACATCTATAAATCGAATACAGTTTATTCAGAAGAATTATTTTCCTGTTTATCGCTACCTTGCGTCATTCTACCTAGGTCCTCGCTTTGTATGTCACTAGGTTGGGAAAATCCACTATCATTTAGATTATATCTACTACAAAATTCATTATACAATTATACTATTGCCTTTTTAACTACTTCTTGTGTAGCCCTAACATCTACCATTGTAATCAAATGTAAATAGTCATAATACATATTCAAACATATTCAAATAATTCCATGAATCTTTTAATTTGGTACGTGGATCGAAAACACAAGAAACTAAATAAATAAAATGAATTTCAATATAATAATGCAATCATTTTGTTCGCATTGCTATAATAATCGGACCTAATTGATCATCTTTTTTATTTTCTTCAAAAAACACCAGCAATATTAACACACTTTATTAAAAATAAATGCGTAATAAGATTATATACATTGGATAAAGTATAAGTTACATCATTAAAAACTTTTAAAAAATTTATTTTTTTTTTGCAAATATGCCACGATTGTGGGAGCAAATCAATTTGAAAAACATTATTCGAAATAAATATACATAATAAATTTTTAATATGTAAAAGATAGACTAAATAACTAGTACGTAGAATTCCAACGAGTTGGAATATCTTTTGATTTTTTTTGGTATTTTCCTATTTGCTTTACAAAATCTGCCCCATTCTTTCATAATTTGTGGATGACTCCATAAAAATCGAAATTTTGTCTTTATTGGGCTGAGAAAAATATTAAGAGTTTGCAAACTATCTTGTACACAAAAATTTAAAATATGACAAGCACATCTAATGTGAAAAAATTGTCCACCGAAAGCAGCTTTATAAATATTTTCCAACTCGGGAATGAAAGCGGTATTTGCCATGGCGTTATCAAAACCAACTGAAAAAATTTTACTAACCAAAAATATTCTTCTAAAACTTGCATAATGATTTTATAAATATTATTTACCGTATGCCTATCATCAAAAACTCAAAATACACTAACTCTTTTTTGAATGTTTTAGTCATCTTCTATCCAATAATATGTAATGCCCATATATGAATGAGTTTGCCAAGGAAGGATCACTCAAAATATCGCTACCTATATGCACACATCCATTGAAATTCATAAAAAAAAAAAATTCAAATCTTCTTTTCCTCTTTCATAAATATCAAAAAGTTGGCGTTTAAGCGTATTCTTCGAAACAGATTTTACTTGCGGAGTACATGCAGTGTTTATAAGATGATTAAAATCAAAATTTTCACCAAAATTAAACGATAAACATTCAACGGCAACAAATTTAGCTAATTCTTCTTTATAAACTTTGTCACTGTAACGAAAAAAGGAATAGCGTTAGGATTGTCGTACCTGAAAATTTGTTGTTGATAGGTGTCAATCCCCGCTTGTGTTGGATGTTTCGTCCTTAGATGTCGTTTAAATGTTACATAGCCACCTCCACCTATAAATTTATAGGTTACCCCACAATATTTACATTTTACGTCATACTTATTTGTGCCTAAATATTCCTTCATGAAGTGTTCTCATATGTTGGATGTACCCTCTCGTTCCGGCTCCTTTGTTGTTGAGATTTCTTCGACAGCAGTAGGAGGATAAAGACTTTCTTGCGTTGGGACGTGCTCGACATTGGGAATAATGTTGATATCATCAACATCATCTCCCCAATATGAAAAATCACGAGGATCATGAGGATAATCGGATTTCGCCATCGAGCTCTTTCCTCTATCACTAGCCCAGCTTTCACTTGCTATTTTTTTAAAGAATTGAGCGAAAAATGGATTCAGAAAATTGAGAGAATTGAGCGGATTAAGAGAATTGCGAGAATTGAGTAGATTGAGAGAAATTGTCAGAAAAAATGAAAGATGAAAAGAGGTATTTATAATAATTAAGATAGATTTAATAAATTATTTTTTTTAAAAAGGATGGGGACAAATTGCCATTGCCTTGCAACGGTCGAGGAAAGAGCCGAATGACATCTAAGGGGCCCATAACCAGTCCCTATGGCACGGGCCAGTTCTGGTTTGGAATCGGAACGGGCTGGTTACGGGTTTAACCGGGGCCAGTTCTGGGCCCAAATTGAGCCGTGGCCACCACTAAATGGGAGAACTCTATTAAATAAACCGCCATATAAGCAAAAATCATGGAAATTTTTATTTAGGTGTTGAATGATATATATATATACTCTATAGACATGATATTTTTTTCGAAGAGGCCACTTGTAACGCCAATGCGTACAAGTGACAACTATCCACTGGCGTTACGAATTCGGCGTTTCTCGTTCGCAATTTTACCGAAGGTCTCATATTGATCCCCGTGAAAAAAATTAAGATACTTGGTGAAATAAAAACAATGTTGAGATACTCGATCATAAAACAGTAAAGCTCTAGATACTTATTACCACGCTATTTTTTAGTACACTACATCATCACGCATGCGTCTTAGGCGCATGACAAATTATGCTAGAAAAAAATTAAAGCGTCTTATGCTCTGTCCGGAGACATTGATTTCTTGATACATTTTCTTTTAATGAAAAAGAAATAAATGCATCATGTAAACATAATTTGAAATATGAATTAAATCTTAGCTTTTTGGATTTGAAATTGAAAGAAAATTCCACAGGTTTGGTGAGTGCAGTTGTCCACTATAGTAAAAATTAGGTTTCAACAAACGATGTCTTAATAAAACCTAAAAGTGTTGGAGAAAGATCCGATTTGATCCTTGAGTCTGATTCTAATCACGGAGATTGACAATTAATTGATTCAGTCAATCAGGATTAATTAGGAAAATGTATCATGTATTCTTTATTTGATTCTTCTTTTGTACTATAAATATTGGCATGTACTGAATACAAAATACAACAAGTGAAGACATTTTCAATATTCCCTCTTCACTTACATTTTCTGTCATGGTATCAGAGCTTTCGGTTCTGACCTAGCTTCCGCAATGTCGCGACCCTCTCGAGGTTGCATGTGGGCTTTCGAGGGCTAATGGGCCGTCCAGTCTGGTCGGACGCGGGCCTCTCCCAAGGCCCGTTACCCAAATCGCAACGGAGGTATACGTAGTCGACCTTCAGTGTGGTCTAGTGACATGTGTTAAGTATGCATGCCATGGAGTCGCCACCAATCATTTTTTTGGAGGGTATGATTGGACCACCCTATTGAATAGTCGGGAGTTTCCATTCAATTCTGCAATAACCAGAGAAATGGGTTCGGGGACTTAGTTACGTCAACTGTCAGAGTTGACGCCCTTTCGGTACCTAAGTTGACTGAATTTTCTGACCTAAGATTTCATGCAGATGAGTGGAGTACGAATCCTAAATCTAGGAATTCATGCAAATAGGAATGACTATCCTAGAAATCACAATCAATAATAAAAGGCGCAAATCAATGAATCCAAATATGCAAAATAAACACATCAAATCAACATGACACTCCTAATAAGGCTCTATTAGCCTAAATAAGTATCAATCAAGCTTAGGAATGATTTAGACATGATTTTACCCATTAGGGGTAAAGTCGTAATTTTGAGACAAAAGGGACGATTTGCCTAAAAAGGGAAAAATCGTCATTGCGGAATGAATCCGGAGTAAAATAATGTCAAAAATAGGTTTGGTCACTCAATTGACCCATTTCCTTTTCTTTTTTTTTTGCAATTTTCATGATTTTCTGGAATTTTAGAAATCGATTTACCATTCGAAGGGGTAAAATCGTCATTTTCTAAAAATGGGAATGAAATGTGGAAATCTTAGACATAAGGTTTAGCCACCTATCTGGCCCATCACCAAATTCTAAGCAATTTCCACAATTCATCGGAATATCAAAGACGATTTACCCTTTGAGGGGTAAAATCGCCATTTTGGATTAAATGGGAGAAAATCCAAAAAATGGAAACAAATCAATTTTTTTGTCATTTTCAGCCTTCAAAAATTTTTATAAATTTTTTTTTAGGAATTTTCTGCAATTTTTCTCAATTTTTTTTTTGAATTTTTCCTTAATAATTCATTTTTTTGGAATTTTTTTTTATTCTGAAAATCACCTAAACACGTGGCTCATCTGCAGACGTCCGATCTAGCATTTTTTTGTTTTTGTTTTTATAGGACGCAACACAATGCAAAAAATAAAGAAGATATTAAGTCATTATACAACATAAACATAAGCAAAGGAGATGGGATCCGGTGAATTTTACGACGTCGGAGTCCGTCGGTGCTCGTGCAACAATGTGTGGGGGGTATAAACCACCAGCAGGAGGCTCGGCCTTCCGATTCTGGGGTAGCACAATATAATTTACAGAAAATAAATAAATAAAACACCTTGGACGCCAATAGGAGGCTTAGCCTTCCGATTCTGGGTCTTTTATGCGAAATATAGAAATGCTATGACATAAAGTAAATACACAACAAATATTTAGACACCAACAGGAGGCTCGGCCTTCCGATTCTGGGTCTTTTATGCGAAATATAGAAATGCTATGACATAAAATAAATACACAGCAAATATTTAGACACCAACAGGAGGCTCGGCCTTCCGATTCTGGGTCTTTTATGCGAAATATAGAAATGCTATGACATAAAGTAAATACACAGCAAATATTTAGACACCAACAGGAGGCTCGGCCTTCCGATTCTGGGTCTAATAGGTAAAATGTAAGGAGTGAAAGGTGGTCTTACCAAGATTGAACCCAAAACAAGCTCGGAAATCCAATTTGGCACTCGCGGACTCAAGTCTGATCAGTCTGACCTTTGCTCCTTCAAACAGCTCTACGGGACAAATGGCTTGGCCAAATTGGACTCACGATATGTCATTAGAACGGCAAGAGAATAAGCTTTCTAACAGTATATGGCTCGTTCCCATACGATTCCTAACGAAAGAGTTATGGCCGAAAAACCGGACGGTTTTCAATCGCCCAATGACCAGAATCTGTCCCAGAAAACTCCTTCAATTCAACCATTAAAACCCATCCAAAACTCAACTAGACTACAATCTCAGCTTGCTAGATTCCTAATTTAGGTGCTAGAGACATCTTATCGAATATTGGAAGCAAGGCAAGCCCTTGAATCACTCACAATGTTCACGGCACCACCTTGACAGAACCGGTTCAGATTTTTCGAACAAAACAATAAGGGATCAGCCCTTAAATCCAAATATAATCCATCTTCAAACCATAAAACACAATAATATATGTCTTAACAAGGAGTGAGAGGTGGTCTTACCAAGATTGAACCCAAAACAAACCCGAAAATCCAATTTGGCACCCGCGGACTCAAGTCTGATTAGTCTGACCTTTGCTCCTTCAAACAGCTCTACGGGACAAACGGCTGGTCCAAATTGGGCTCACGATATGTCATTAGAACGGCAAGAGAATAAGCTTTCCAATGGTATATGGCTCGTTCGCATACGATGTCTAACGAAAGAGTTATGGCCGAAAAACCGGACGGTTTTTTATCTGGGCGGCGAGCTGAGCGAGAGGAAAACCGAAAATGAAAGAGAGAGAGTTGAGGGAGAAGGTAGCCGGCCGAATGATCAAAAGGAAGAAGAGAGCGTGAGAAGAGGAAAAAGAGAGGGAGAGAGAGAGAGATTTTATTTTATTTTTATTCCCCATCATTACTCAAACTTTTCTTTTCTCTTTTACTTTTCTTTTGAATGATGATGTTTTCACTCCTTTTCCTTTTAATCATTACTAATATTTTTGCCAAATTCAATTTTATGGTGATCAGAAAACACCCAAAATCGAACATGAATTTTACTATTTTATGAGGTTAAAAATAAAAATACTGACTATTTTTCTATATTTTTGTGACCTCGAATACTACTTTTCTTGATTTTCTTGATTTTCTTTTTTTCTCTTTTTTTTTGTATTTTTCGAAAATATATTAAAAAATGAAAATTATGAAAATTATTTTTTTGGTCAAAATGGTTCATTTAGCTTGGCTAAGGTCACCAAAATTGATTTTTTCAATTTTCAACTTTTTATGGATTTTCTATGAATTTTCAAAAATAATAATAAAAAAAATTGATCAAAATTTAGGTGTCAACACGCAAAAATTCTTCAGAATTGCCCCCGATAGCTCTCTAATCTCGTTGTTGCAAATCCCCTCCCGCAAAACGAATTAGCACATCGGGTAGGAATTCAAACACCTGCATACATGCCAAACAGTCAACAAACAATCCTACCTACGATGGAGGAATCATCCAACAATTCACCTCAGAATTAGACCTTACAGTAAAATGATTCGATGCACCACGAAGAAAATCCTGCACAACATCCCTCGGCTCCAGCACCAACTCCAATCCAGCCCTCCAGTCATGTCCAGTGGCTGCCAACACAATGGATTCCAGTTCAAAGTCAATGGAGTGCTGGGTTCAATCAACAAGAAGCCCAGCCGACTGGATCCGGACTGTCACGTTCGGACCACAGACCTGACTTCACTTTACCGAGTCAAGGGATGAATCCCTTACCGGGACTGCAACCCGGTTTCTACCCGTACTCTCTTTCGGCCGCCAGCGGCCGTCCAGAATCCAGCGACGCGCTTTACACATCGCCGGCCGATGGACCGGAGCTCCGGCTTATTAACTTGCAACTCACCGGTCCCGATAACTATAATACATGGGCTCGGGATTTCTCGCGAGCCCTTGTGACCAAAGACAAGGACAGATTCCTTGACGGAATCGTGCCTCTTCCAATCGATGAACGGACACAGCGATATTGGCGCAAATGCAACCAACTTGTTCGCACCTGGATTGGGAACTACATAGCCCCCGACATCGCCGCCAGTCTTCCACCGATCGAAGACTCAAAAAAGATGTGGGATAGCATTCGGGAAATGTATGAAAAAATGGATCGAGCGAAGCATTTCTCGCTCACACAAGCTCTATCAAAGTTCAAGCAAGGGAACCTCTCGGTTACTGCTTGCTTCAACCGACTCTCGGCTCTATCGAACGAGCTCGAGGCGGCTGAAGAGGAGCTTTAAGGGCTCGAATCGACACTGGAACAGTACAGAAAAATCCGAGAAAGAGATAAGGTAACCCGTTTTTTGTTGATTCTAAACGAAAATTATTCACAGTTTCGTTCCCAAATCCTTGCCATGGATCCCGTCCCTCCGCTTGGCCGGATCTATCAGCTAGCGGTACAAGAAGAAAATCAGCGGCTGGCCACAACGGAGTACGTGAAGGTGGGAGAGAGCGTGATGCTCGCTGCTCCGAGAAGGACACCTCAGCGACTGTCGAATGCGTTGGGACGGCCAGTGTTGCCTCAAGTGCAGGCCTCCATCGGGATGTATGAGAGAGAGGCTGCATGCTGGGATGAAGAGAACCCAAAAGGTAGGGTTTTGCAGATGAACGGTCTAGATTATAAGAAGGGATCAGACAGCTCTTTTTCTCTCATCCAGGAGGGTGAATCGGGCGGCCCTCATCAGTCCATGTTAGCTTTGAATTCCAAATCCTATGGCCCACGAAGCACCACATCGGCAAGAGGAAATGGACAGAATTTTAAAAATAAAGGTAAATATTGTGATTATTGCAAACGTCCACATCACACTATTGATACCTGCTGGAAGTTACATGGAAAACCAAATGATAAAGAGAAAAGAGAGAAAGAATTTTCTGCTTATCAAGTTTTGACACAAGGGACTGATAGGGCACATCAGACTATTACTAATGTCAATACCAGCATATCATGAGGGCATTGAATCAATCAAAGATCACAGACAAGACAACAAGTTTTTCAGGTACTTCCTTTCTCAAGAATAATAGTTTTTCAGTTGCTGCATGGATAATCGACTCTGGAGCTAGTGACCACATAATTTGTGATGAGCAATTTTTTTCTGATCACCAGCAAACAAATCCTGATGCATATGTTCGTCTTCCCAATGGTACTATTACCCATGTCACCAAAATTGGAACAGTTCACCTTAGTCCAACCATTACCCTTAAAAATGTTCTCTACATTCCTGAATTTGAATTCAATCTTATATCAGTTTCCAGGATATGTGAAGACAACTCTTGTCATGTCATATTCAATTTCAAAAATTGTTTCTTTCAGGATCATTCGACTGGAAAAATGATGGGCTTGGGTAGTGCCGCACAAGGATTGTATTTTTGGATTAGTTTTCCAAAGGGTTTCGATTTATCCTGTAATGCTACCACCAGCAATAAAAATTATCTTCTTCATCAACGTTTGGGTCATAGTGCTCGTTTTCCTCATCCAAATTGTCAAATTTGTCCCTTGGCAAAACAATCACGAACACCATTCCCGATATGCACATCTCGAGCTGCTTTTGCATTCTCTCTGCTTCACATAGATATCTGGGGTCCCTATCATACCTCAAACCATGATGGCTCTCGCTATTTTCTCACAATAGTAGATGATCACACTCGCGCTACTTGGGTTTTCCTCATGCAATCCAAGAGTCAAACATTCCCCAAATTGTCGAATTTCTTTTCCTTAATCAAAAATCAATTCGACAAGTCTATCCATAAAATTCGGACAGACAATGGACGTGTATTTTTCACTACAGAGTGTCAATCTTTCCTTGCTTCTCATGGGATAATTCATGAAACATCTTGCACCTACACTCTCCAACAAAATGGGGTTGTAGAGCGCAAACATCGCCATCTCTTAGAAGTAGCTCGAGCCCTAAAATATCAAGCCTCTATTCCTGAATTTTTTTGGGGTGATTGTGTGGTCACAACGGCTTATTTGATTAATCGCATGCCAACTAGAATTCTTGAGGGAAGATCTCCTTTTGAAGTACTTTTCAATAAACCACCAAAAAATGGACATCTGAGAGTTTTCGGCTACTTATGTTACGCAACAAATGTGGGTCCTTGGCACAAAATGGATCATCGTGCCATTCGGTGTGTATTCATGGGATATTCTCTCCTCTAGAAAGGTTACATGGTTATGGAAATATCCACAGGAAGATTCTTTGTTAGTCGAGACGTTTCCTTTCATGAAGATATATAGCCATTTCAGGAATCGGGATGTTCCTCTCAAACTACCATATCGGAGTCAAAACATCAATTCTTATCTGAAGAAGATTTGTCTATGACTTCATCATATGTTTTGGTCTCTCCTGATCAAACGACAGAAGCTCCTGAATACTCAAGGCAAACAATGGAGTCACCTGTGCCATCCATTGAGGAGGAAGAACTGTCAGTTCCATCTTCATTTGCACATCAGCATATTGATCAGTCGTCTCCCTCTTTATCAGAACGACCAATTGTCGAACCACCTCGGCGATCCGGACGTCAAATTCGTCCTCCTACATGGACAAAAGATTACATTTGTCCCATGCTGGATTCTCCAAGTACACAATATCCTGTATCTTCTTATGTCTCCTTTAATCGACTGTCAGCAAAACATATGTGCTGTGTTAGTCTCATATCTGAGGAACAGGAACCTTCATCTTATGAAGAAGCAGCATGTGACCTGCGATGGCAACAAGCTATGGAAGCTGAATTACGTGCCCTTATGGATAATTATACTTGGGATATAGTTCCTTTGCCTCCACACAGAAGACACATTGGTTGCAAATGGGTATATAAATTCAAATACAAGGCAGATGGTTCCATTGAACGTTACAAGGCTCAGCTAGTTGCTAAAGGTTTCACGCAACGAGAAGGTTTTGATTATCATGAAACCTTCTCTCTAGTTGCTAAAGAGGTAACTGTCCGTTCTTTTCTATCAGTTGCTGTGTTTCGTGATTGGAAATTACATCAGATGGATGTCCATAATGCTTTTCTTCATGGGGATCTAGACGAAGAAATATACATGGAACTCCCACAGGGTTTACGCAGACAGGGGGAGTCTCGGGTATGTCGTCTCCATAAATCCATGTATGGTCTCAAACAGGCTTCTAGGCAATGGTATGCCAAATTTACTACTGCACTCACAAATGCGGGTTTTAAGCATTCTAAGCATGATTATACCTTGTTCACATGGACCCAAGGTACTTCATCAATTTATTTATTGATATACGTTGATGATATACTCATTATGGGAAACGATGATTCTGCTATCACAAGATTTAAGGATTATTTGCACTCTACCTTCCATATCAAAGATTTGGGACCTCCCAAATATTTTCTTGGTATTGAGATAGCCAGATCTGACAAGGGAATATGTCTTAGTCAGCGGAAATTTGTATTGGAAATCATATCTGAAGCAGGATTATCGGGATGTAAACCAGCCATTATTCCCATTGAGCAGAATGTCAAACTCACAACACTTGAATATGATAAGAGCTCAACGTCACCCAATGAAGACCCGTTACTTAGAGATCCATCGGGATATCAGCGACTCATGGGAAAATTGATTTATCTCACTATGACCAGGCATGATATATGTTATGCAGTGCAAATACTCAGCCAATTTATGCATAACCCGAAACAATCGCATATGAATGCAGCACTAAAAGTTGTGAAGTACTTAAGAGGGTGTCCAGGATTTGGAATCTTATTATCACGTGATTGCAACATGGAAATGACAGCTTATTGTGATACAGATTATGCGACTTGTCCAATGACCAGAAGATCTATCACAGGTTTTTGCATTAAACTAGGAAGATCTTTAATATCATGGAAGACAAAGAAACAATCAACTGTTTCTTTATCATTAGCTGAATCAGAATATCGAGCTATGGCAAAAACTGTTTGCGAGATAATTTGGATACGGGGTTTGCTATCAGATCTTGGGGGTACAAGTCGATGGAGCGTGTAAATTATTTTGTGACAATGATGCAGCACTCAAATTGGCAGCTAATCCAATTTTTCATGAAAGAACGAAACACATAGAGATTGACTGTCATTTTACTCGAGAAAAAATTCAAGAAGGGAATGTTATCACTCGAGGAATTAGAACTGTGGAGCAGCCTGCAGACATCTTCACTAAGCCTTTGTGCAAGAGCCAGCATGCATATCTCCTAAGCAAGCTAAGCGTCCTTGACATATATAAGCCGTCAGCTTGAGGGGGAGTGTTGGAGAAAGATCCGATTTGATCCTTGACTCTGATTCTAATCACGGAGATTGACAATTAATTGATTCAATCAATCAGGATTAATTAGGAAAATGTATCATGTATTCTTATTTGATTCTTCTTTTGTACTATAAATATTGGCATGTACTGAATACAAAATACAACAAGTGTGTTGACACCTGATTTTTAAGTCCTTTTTACTTTAATTTTTATCTTTAAAATTAATTAAAAATAGCAAAAAAAATCATAAAATTGCAAAATCAACTTTGGAAGCCTTGGCCTAGTCTTAGGAACTAATTTTGAACAAAAAAAATAATAAATATTTTTTTTTTTTGGTATTGTTTTTAATATTTTTCGAATTTATTTAATTATTAAAAATACACAAAAAAATTAGAAAAATACCATTCGTGGTCAGAAAAATACACAAAAATAGTCATTGTTTTAATTTTAATTCCCTTTTCATTTTGACATCACAAAAAAAGAAAACTCAAGTTCAATTGCGTGTGTTCAATAATGCATGAAGTCGAATATGACAAAAAAATATATCATTTAAGTCTTTTAATATAATGCCTATGTATTTCAATTTGGCCTAGTGGTTCATGGAATTATCCCATTTTGATATCGCGGGACTAATGGCAGGATCCTTTCGTTTTAATCCCTAGGATGCCAATTTCACCTTCTTGACACCATATGATAGAACGGTTCGATCTGAGGGACAAACGCGATAAATAAAAGAGATAGTGGAAGGAGCTGGACGGGAAAGCATAGAAGGAAATAAAATACGATAAAGAAATGGAGCATCTCCCTTTGGAGACAGATCCAGCGGGGCTCTAAAAATAAAAAAATAAAAAGAGAATGGGGGGGACAGACAAGGTCTCCACCATGAAATAAAAGAGGGGTCTGAGTTGCATGGGGAGTTTCAAAGCGCGAACAACAACACCCCACCGAATCTTTTTTTTTTCTTCGCATCAGCCTCTCTCTGAGATCCCACCGTTGAGGACTTAAAGGCTAAAAAAGAAATCCCTCGAGCGGGGCCTCACCATGAACGCCGAGAACCTCAAGCTTTACACAATCTTCTAGCTCGATCCCTTGGGCCTTGGCCTTCTCGATCCGGTCCTCTCCCTCCAAGTTTTCCACTCTAAACCCCCAAACTCACCTCAAGGACCTACCTGACGCGCAAGATAAGAACTGGATTCTGAGGTTTGAGCTCATCCAACTGTCTGGTCGGCCTCATGGCAAGATCCGCAGCAAGTTGGCGGTTGTATTACTACAGGATTGCTCCTCCTCCGTGGCACCTCTCTTCGCTCATGGCTGACTCTGCGACTGCATCGGCTGCTTCGGCTCCTTCAACGCGAGATCGCATCCAAACAGAAGATACTGGAGCGTCTCGTGTCTATGCGCGCATTAGCTTGAAATGCGGACGAGCCGGGATCTTTCTGAGCTCTGAAGCCGATAGACCGCTCCCGGCCTGATGGGATCGACGACAGCACTCTCGGAGCTCTCTCGCGTGTTTGACTTCGGCCTTCCATGGAAGTGATGGTTCGGTGGAGGAGCTCCCTAGCGATGCCTGGGCTCGTCGCCGACCTCCGATTTGCCATCGTTGTTGTCGAGATTGTACCGTTTTTGCTGTGTTCGGAAGCTGTAAAAGCTAGTATTGCTGAGAAGTCCACTGGGACTTTGACTACCAAGTCTCCCACCGAGTAACCTTCACCGTCCCTGAAAGCCATTACGAGTTCGTCGACCACCCGACTAGCCTTGCGCTGACGATCTATCCTTCGAGAGCATCATGAGCAGCCATCCACCCATCGAGCGAGGGATCATCGTTGTGCCATCCGGAAGCCATACCGTTGCTGTTGTCACTAGTAGCTGCTGTTAGGTCACTAAGCAAGCAGAAAACCTGGTGCTAGTGCTGAATCTCCTCCATTCCCAAAGCTTGTGCAACTCGGCGACGGTGACGAACGGCTTCAAACCTCAACGGAGGCGGTCCGTCCACGTCCAGTCGGAGCCGAAAGGTCCAGCTCCGGTAACCTCAGGCAGGCGAGATCTTCCGGCCTTGTGATGGAAGGTCACAATCCTCCGATGGGGGGGGGGATTGTTGGACTCGAAAGCCAGGAGTCAAGTCTCGGCGGTGGCGGTGTCGAGCGACCTGGTTGCCGGCGACGGGACGCAGCGGCTGAGCCCCGACGCGAAGGTGGTCCTGAAGCAGGTCTGAGTCGCGGAACTCAAGTCCTCGGCGGTGGTGTACTCGGTCTTGTTTTCATGCAGGGAATAAGGAGTGGACGTGAAGACGATGAACAGTACGGTGAGTTTTATTTTCGTTGGGTTGGATACGTAGTGTTTGGTCTCGTTGGGCTTAATTAATTGGGCCTGTGTTTGTTGTTGGTAGAAAGAAGGTCGGGTTTAGGCGTCCGGACCCGACCACTTTAATTAAGTAATAGTCAAATAACCAAATAAAAAAAATTTCAAAAATCAATAAAAAAAAAATAGAAAATCATAAAAAAAAAAGAATTTCTAAGAAATCCAGGAAAATCCCAAAAAAATAGGAAATGACCACAATCAACTGACCAGGGAATATTTTGGGTAATTCGGTATCCAAACCTTCCGAAAATGACGATTTTGCCCTTCGGGCCAATCGTCCCCAAATCTTCCCATTTTGCCCCTGGTCCGAAACCACATCTTCCCTAAACCCTTATGGCCATATTAGGAAACCATTGACTCGATTTGATGTGCATTGATGAAATTTATTTATGCACTTGTTTGCGCTTTCCTTTAAATTGATTGTGATTGATAGGAATAGTCTTCCAATCTGCATGAAACCCTGAACCAAACCTACCTCACCCAAACTTGCGCCTGCATGAACTCTTAGTCAGGAAAATCACTCGCGTTAGGTACCGAAAGGGCGTTGGTAATGACACCAGCGTAACCAAGTCCCCGAACCCAAAATCTCTGGTTCAGCAGAACTGATCGATCTCTCCCAATCGATCAGTAAGGTTTCCGGTCTACCCTCCAAGAAAGACCGGTGGCGACTCCAAATGCATGCACAAGTTGCACATGCCACCACGACCACACTGAAGGTCGAAAGCGATCGACTCTTATCGTCGAATCCTTCTAAAAAAATACTCCCGCCGCGATTTGGTATGGGCCTGGGAGGGCCCGTGCCGATCCAAGGCCCGCGATCGGTAATCCATTAGCCGCGTCCGCTTTCGGACGGGTCGCGACAAAGTGAAGACATTTTCAATATTCCCTCTTCACTTACATTTTCTGTCAAAAAGAAATATGAAATGATGTAGTTTTTTTTTTGTACTTTTCTATTTTGCAATAAAATAAGAAAAGACGCATGGCATATTTAACAAATTAGAAATACTCTATTTTACGAAGAAAATAATGCGCGGAACCGCAAAAATTAAGTGTCAACAAACGATTTCTTAATAAAAACCTAACAGAAATATGAAATGATGTAATGAAGATCTTTCTTGACGTAGTATTTGTCAATAAAAGATGTTAACTGTATGGCAAATACATATCTTCGTGTCGTACTTCATGTGTCTATTGGTGAGATGATTGGTCAATAAGTCGTCATAATTATTTCGTCATTCCGATAGAAATGAATAAAGAGCTTACATAAGTAAAACCTGCACTCCACAACCCAAGAAGAACATAGACCCATTGTAAATAAGGCAATTCTTACCCTGCAAATACAATTCTTTCTAGAGATTCATCTTCTATAAAAACGTATTTCAGGAGTGAGACGTAACTTCAGTTACTTCATACGTCTTCCCAGCTCACTATGAACATATTTAGCTTTTGATTTACAACCAGCAACCGCAATTTCTCCTCCTCTTTCGTCACCAAAGACCGATGCATACGCTTTAACCAAATGTACGAGTCAGGCAAGAAAGGGAAGAATCCAGAGGCTTCCAGATTTTATTTGTACTAAGAAATGGAGACACAAGTAGTACAATGATGTATGAAATTTAAGGAGGGTTCATGAGAACCTTTCAGGTCAGATGAATTATAGCTGGTCGGATCATGTGCATCAAAAGGAAAATTTTCCACCCGGCAATTGTGATTGTTTCTTAATACCTTGACAATGCAATCTTGATGTTAATTCTATCTGAGTACAAATGTTCCTGTGAAGACAGACTATTTTTGTCGCAAAAATTGCACATTTAAGGACGCTTGAACCAATTGTAGTATCATTTTGCCTCGGCTGGTTCGGTCGGCTCTTGTATACGCCTTCTTTACTAGTTTGATTGATTCTTTCAGCACCTCTGAGGCTCTGATCGCATTATACTAATTCGTTATTTGAATAGAGAAGAGCCTTGGAAGCACTCTGAGGAGAAAAAGCTCATTTTATTCAATTCCCTTTCGTCACTTTTCCCGCTTATGCATACCCTGTTTCTATTTGGAATTGGGGGGAGCATTCGTGGCGGAGCTGATCGAGTACAATTGTAACCAGAAAGACATCACTTTGAATGATGTCTAAACGCAGGTCATCTCAAAATCGGAGATTAATCATGGACTTTTAGGCAAAGAAATTATAATGACATTTTCACGATCACAGCCTTGGATGGATTTCTTGATAAGCCTTATCCATTCCTCTTTCTGCTCTATCTACAAGAGTGGCTCTTTTTATAAATGACAGGTGTGAGCCATTCCAGCTCTTTTCTAATTGTAAATTTTAAGTGATTGTTTAGTTGCAACAGTCGCTTGTACATGCTCCTTTTCGCAGATGGAATACCTTCGGAGAGTTGCCCTAGATTGGCTTTTCTTGTCCATTTCAAAGCATCTTTTGCTAATCGACTCTGGCTTGAAAAATAATGAGGAATGAGATTTTCCCATTCTACGGAACTGGATGATAGGTCACAGACTCGCTTGGAAGTGTGGCTTTCATGCCATCCGTCAAATAATGGAAGTCGTCCGCAGCGCTTCCTGTCCTTCCCTTCTTTTGATCCTGAAGGGAACGTATCTCGTTTACATACAGCGGAATTACACGAATTAACAAGTCCTAAAATCGTCTTGAATCACTGATCTGAGAAATACATCACAGAACGGACGTACCTCGTTGTCCACAGATTAAATGTCTACAATGCAATTGAGAGAATCCGTCGCCCGTTTGACGTTCCGGAAAGGAGAAGGGAGAATCGGCGTCGTCATTGTGTCTATTCTCTGTGTTTTCTACAGAACGTAAGAGCAACGTCGTTTCTCTATATTAAAACAACGACGAACAGACGTGATCCTATATCACGTTTAAAATATATAACCGCCAAGGGGTGGGATACCCTACATGGGCGGATCACGGTACTTACCGTGTATCCCATATAATCCAACATCTCGCACTCGCCCATAAAGGGTTATCCATAACTATCACTTGCCCACGAAGGATCATAACTCCCACTCACCCACGAAGGGTTAAACATAATTCTCTCTCTTTTCTGCAAAGTTCATATCGACAAATAATCCGTGCGACCAGCATACTACGAGAGCTCGTTGCCATACATCCGTTGGGAGTATATAGCAGCTCTTAAATGGCATGTTAACTCAGAGTAGATTCAGTATGCAGTACCCTAGATCAATCTGTCACATTTACATCATATCTCTCTTGATCTCTTCGATCTCTTTGAGCGCTCAAACACAATGCATTGTATTCACAATCATGATTAACTCAAATAATCACAATTGGTCGACCTGTGAACACAAAGATTGAATGTGACATCCAAACAAATTTGATCTTCCTCTTCCCTTAAACCTCTCAATCTCAGTCCAGCTCGCTTTTCTAGAAATGTCCCATTAGATCGAATCAATCTCATGACCATTGATAACACCCTAAGATAGCGAACACCAAAAAGAAATCTTGAGAATAAGTAAGAGTCGTGAGGGGACTTAATTTGAGGAACTTTTATCCTCAAGAGTCTCACACGGCTATAGAGTTGAGATAAAAAAAAAAACTCTTGCCAACTCTTCTTGGTCGATTCATGCATACGTAATATGAAGTACGTATTACGATATTCTCTCCTTTCTCATGGAGCGTATGTCTTTTCACTTTTAATATCGTACAGATGACAGCTCAGACATACTCAATGTCAAGCTTGAGTTCACAAATCTACTCTCTTTAATAGAATCTTTCAGAACTCATATCTGGCATTAAGACAGATAAAGTGAAATATGTGGGTTTTATCATTTTCGGCATTTCGCTTTCGGACATAATAAACATTATGACCTTATCTTAACACTTTTGTTAAGGCGACATAAAAAAAATTTTCAAGCTTCAGCTCTCAATTATCACCTAGATAATAAGTTTGAAATCGTCTCATCTCTATTTAACACGCAGTAAATAGAGGCGATTACCTGTGTGAGTAGGCTAATCTCATCTGTCCGACATACATTCTTAACATAATGCACTAAGCATTAATATGCATAAATGTCATACAATCTCATAGGCATCACTAATGATAACAAATACAATCAACTGTGAACATTGGGAAATATAAATATCCAGTACTCCCACTTTTATGCACTTCTAGAGATTTCAATAAATAGAACTAATCCTTTTGCTAACACATGACCGATGATCAACATCTCTAGGTACTCACTTCACAGAAGGGCTGCTATCATTCTGTGCATGTACGTGTACTGTATGTTCACATATTTTCCTACAACCATGTCTTTTATAAAAACATATTCCATGTCTATCTGCTTAGTTTCGCAATGGATCCTTAGTGTAAGCTCTTCTTACTTGGCTGTCACAATCAACTAATAATTGTACCTACAACATCCCTAGCAACACCACACTGATCCAAACATCACTTGAGCCAAACAGTATCTTATACTGCTATTCATAACACCACGAGGTCATCTTCCATTGTGGACAAGGCTATACACCTTTGCTTCTTACTATTCTAACGCAAGGCGCCATTTCTAAGTAAGAACGCAAAGCTAAATATTTTCCTCAATCAACATCATCATAGCCTTCAAGGTACAAATCTCTACCTTGATAACTCAATAAAAATTCAGCAGTACTTTTCAAATATCTCAGAATTTTCTTGACGGCAATTCAAAGTACTTGACCTCTAGTGGATTGGTATTTACACACCATTCCAATTACATATTTAAATATCAGGTCTTTTACACACATAATGTACATTAAGCTTCGAACAACACTCTGGAACACTTTCCATTTCTTTATTTTGCTTGTAGAGTCTTATGACACATCTTCGGCTCAGAACTTCACCTCTTACAATAGGAGTATCTTTTATTTTACAGTCTTGCATAGGGAATCACTCAAGGACTTTATCCAAATAAGTCTCTTGTGAAAGAGATCATAATCTCTTTAAACGTATGCAGATTCATCCATATGTCAAAAATTTGGAACATAACCAATTCTGACTGTATCAATTAACTCCATACTGCTCCTAGCAATTAGTATATCATCAACATATAATGATAATGTCACATTAGATCTTTGGATATTTTGATATATACATAATGATTCTCGTCAATCATTATAAAAACATATGCCACAGTGGCATTACGAAAAAGCATATATCATTATCACAAAGACTGCTTAAGGCCATATATCGATCTCAAAAGTTGATATACCTTTTGTTCTTGGCCTTCTATAACAAACCCAATAGGTTGTTTGGATATTTTGAGAACACACTTGCTCCCATTGGCTTTGTGTCCATTCGAAAGATCCACCAGTTCTCATACTTGGTTTGATCTCGTTGACTCCATCTCTTTTTCCATTGCTCATATCCATTTTTTTTTAAACCAGGGCAAGTCCGAGCCTCATTTACATTTCTTGGCTCATTCTCTTATTCGTCAAATTGGAGATTGCACACTCAGTACATCATTCTCTATTACGCTCCCACTCGGATCAGACAACGACAACATCTTTTTCACATCAAGTGGTTGCAATTGAGACTAATTCGAAACAATTTTCTCACTTCTCACATTACTCCCACTTGGATAAAGATGTCCCAACTAAAATCATTATCGCTATCCAAGATTCAAACAGAGAATAATTTTCACTTATCTCGCCCTTTTTGAAAATCCATTTACTAAGAATGTGACATCTTGTGATTCAAATTCAGTTACACTTCCCACTTTCTTGCTCTCCTATAACACTTGCTCTTTTGAGTGATCTTAGTATTTCACGAAGATACTCTTTTTGCCTCTAGAGCTCAATTTCCCATACTTGTGGGAGAACACGTGTGTATAGGAAACATATCAAATCTGAGAAAATTCAAATCTCATTTTCAACATATCCACAGCTCATATGGAGTAGAGGTAATTGATTTATAAAGCACATAGTTAAGTATCTAGACAGTCGTCAATAAAATATCACCACAAAAGATAATATGCACAATAGCATGTACCATCACAGACTTAACCATTTCTATTATGATCTGTTTCTTCTCTTTGCAACTTCGTTCTGCAGAGGAATTGCTGGAATAGTCAACTATCTTTCTATTCCTTTTTCATCACATAAACATCTGAACTAATCAGATAGACTTTCTCATCCTCGTTCGGAAATTTTTTTTTAATATAAAAGATCAAAATAAAATTTTCGAAGCAACTTATGCCTCAAATTTTATGAAAAATCACAAAACAACAAATCCGAATCGAGAGTAATCATACAAATGTGATGAAATAAACAGCCTTATGCCTTGTTATTACATTCCTTGAACCACATATATCTGAATGGATTAATAGCAAAGGAAACTCAGCTCTTGTTCATTTTCTAAATGGTTTCTTTATTGTTATTCCCTCCAAGGCAATGCTCACAAATAGGCAAAACGACACTTTCGATACTGCCCAATAAGCCATCTTTAGCTTATTTTATCCAGCATAGCCTGCCACATCTTCACATCATTACAAAAAGATGAAAAAATAGGGAATAACTATCGTTTCACATAATTGTACTCAACAATCTGCACATTGAAACCAACTAGAATTCTAATAACTTATTCCTAACGACAAGTCATCACCACTGTTATGAAAGTCCAAACTGAAACCAAGTTTAACCAAACTAACACGGAGACTAAATTCCGTCGTGTTTTTAAGCATATAAACGTTAGTAAGAACAAAGTACGACCATCGCACATATTCAATTGGCAAGTGCCAATTACTTTCATTTTTACTCAAAAAATATTTCTCACATTTATTAAATTTGCTCAATGTGGAACTTATTAAAATTCCACTACTACATGGTCTGTGGCCCTTAGATCTACAATCCACAAAGGATACAATTCAGTTACCGAAACTGAACTACAGACATATGTACACTGTTAAGTATACAAAGAGATTCTAACTTCTTTGACCCATCACAATTGTAAGCAAAGTGACCCCTTTTGCCACAGTTAAAACATTTCACTTTGGAAATATTTTTCTTAAAATGACATTTTTCTTTTCCATGTCAGTTAAACTTTGAATTCTTTTCTGAAGATCTGTTTCCTTACTTTTTCACTTCTCGAACCTACATTGACGCTGTTGCCGGCAGCACGAAGCCCCATTTAAGTTAGAACCAATACTCTAGTTCAAGACGGCACATAGCATCCTTAAGAGTCTTTACTCTTTATTTTGAATTTTCATAAACACATAGTTATGAGGTAAAGAACAGATTACTGCTTGCATTTGCTACTCATCAAGTCAAAATGTGGTCTGCATCTAACAGTTCACTTATCATGTTTGACTCAAGCCACAAAAGCTATTTAGATTTAGCCCATAAGGCATCATGTTGACGTCAAACCTTATAGTGATCTGTCCCAAGTTGGTGAACGGTATCTAACCGAAACTTAGTTTTTATTGCCTCCCACTTGACTATGGCATTTTCATAAATGCCTGAACTCATGCATAAAACTATTTTCATGCTACTCAACAACATAATGCGAGTAATAGAGTACATCTTGTTCAATACAGCAAATGCCTCTTTTTCCTTCTATATTATGCAGTATTTCCATCTTCAGGTACTTTCATAATTAGGTTAAGAGCTTCTAGTGCTTTTTTTTTTCTTTTCTATCAGATACTGGATTCTCACATTCTAGTTTTCATAATTCTCGCCAGCTAATTTCTATTCTAATCAGGCTTAACTACAATATTCCAAGAAGTTAAAGCCATAATATCTGAACACAAAGTTCTATAAACATGTAATCACGATCTATTGATGCCTAACATTTATGCATCTATTTTACACTAACTAATTATGTTAATGAATAATTTCACATAAGGTCTCAAAGTCGAAAGTTCACTATGTTCCCAATCATCGTCTGAGAATCCTCGCTTGAAATTATAATTAACATAATTATTTATGTAAAATCAAGTTCACTGAAATTACTAAAATTTTCTAGAACTCCCCACTCAAATAAAGATCATAATTTATATTATGATCACCATATCTCGTAATCATCACATGACATAGTATGATTTGGATACGAACAATTAATTCACGCATCAAATCATACTCTAATTTCATATACAAGTTATGGATAAAAATTAATCTAAACTTTATACATGTTATCATCAATCATCATATAAGCATGTAAGCCATCCTCAATATTAAAATAACATGGACGAGAAATAATCTAAAAACAATAAAAAAAAAATACGTGTATTAAGAGGATTCATACATATTTTATAATTTTACGTTCGTCAAACATGCTCATATAATATATCAAATCGAAAGCAATTTCGATACGAACGTAATGGTACCTCACATGCCCCAATTGGAGCTCAAACGAGCCCGTACGAGCTGGTCAAAGTTTCAGCCCATTCGGTCAACGCGTGGTCAAAGGTCAAAGTTGACTTGAGGGACCAAAACGCAATTTCGACAAAGATCAGGGACCAAATTGTAATTTAAAAAAAAAAGACCGAGGACCAAATTGCAATTTTCAAAAATTTTGAATACCAAATTGAAATTTCTTCGGGGGACCAAAATGCAATTTTTGAAAAAATAGTTTGACCGGTCAACGGTTAACGAAAACAGTCAACGGTCAAACAAGGTCAACGAGAGGGTCCGTCATGTAGCTGGTCGGAACCTGGTCGTGGACCGGGCTGACTTCTTGGGTTGCGGAATGGGACGCAAGTCCCAAATTATCCCTCATCACAACAGATGCATGTGAACTGGCCCAGTGGATAAATGGGCTGGCGGTGGGCAAATGGGTGGGTTCAAATCCCACGGCCAATGATTGGCCTTTTTTTTTTAATAAAAAGAACTATCTCTCAACTTTGAGCAGACAAGTTCAGCGTGGCGTGGTGGTCATGTGAGGACGTGGGTTCAAAACCCAACGTAGGCGCCGCTCTTTTCTTTTCTTTTTTTTTTAAACTGACAGGCACTGCTCTTGCTTGTTGAGCACGCGCCCATGCGCCCATTATCCCATGCGTGCATGCGCCGGGAACTATTCCAGCGATTAACTTTTTTTTTGAATAATTGCCATTGCCCGTGTGCTGCCCACGGGACTGCCCTCTGCCCGCGTCTTCTTTCCATTCGCGAAGAACAGGAGCCTTCGCCCAACTCCTCCGCCATTTTTCATCGCAACTTCAACCAGCAGATTCTCTTCCGACTGCCCACTTCAAACTGAAATTAATAGTGAGTTTTGAACATCACATCAGCACGACCACATAGGTTCAAGAATCACTAAAAAAGAGCAAGTATTTTGCTAGGAATCGAGCAAAAATCGGATGGACGCGAAACCATAATCCGTGAACTTCTTTCGCGAAATTCACCGCTAGCGAGCAATCAAATGTTGAGACACTTTAGGGCTTTTGTTCCCCATGGCGAGGCGACCTTGCTGTTCCGAAGACAGCTCGTGATCCATCGGAATTTGGCCGGAATCAGTAGTTTTCTCCACGGTTAGAATAGTCCCAAAATACAATTCTCCAAAAAAATTTCACAAAAATCACCGGATAATAAACAATTCAATTATTAAACATTATATGATCAGGAAACAAGATATATGGCTCTGATACCAATGAAGGGAACGGATCCCGTTTACATACAGCGAAATTACACGAATTAACAAGCCCTCGAATCGTCTTGAATCACTGATCGGAGAAATACATCACAAAACAGACGTACCTCGTTATCCACAGATTAAATATCTACAATGCAATTGAGAGAATCCGTCGCCCGTTTGACGTTCCGGAAAGGAGAAGGGAGAATCGGCGTCGTCATTGTGTCTATTCTCTGTGTTTTCTACAGAACGTAAGAGGAACGTCGTTTCTCTATATTAAAACAATGACGAACAGACGTGATCCTATATCACGTTTAAAATATATAACCGCCAAGGGGTGGGATACCTTACATAGGCGGATCACGGTACTTACCATGCACCCCATATAATCCAACAGATCCTTATTTCTTTCAACTGTACATTAGAATCATGTGTGTATGTTCAGAATTTCTTGCAGGGAAAATTTTGAATTGCATGATCCGTGAATCTCTGATTTCTCCACTAACAGGGCAGCTTTTCGAGTAGCCTCGGTGGATGCGGTGACTGTGAAATTGGATATAGTAAATCCAGCAACTTTCATGGGGTAATCAGGACAAAAATTTTGGTTGGAAGGGCGAATAAGTACTTTCTTATATTATATATTTCCTGTTGGAACTTTGGTCTCAAACTCAAAGTCCCATAAGAAGTTGAATAAGAAATGAGAAATGGAGAGTAACGAGCACAAATACTGAGCAGCATGTCCCGAATTCGATAAATCGGGAATGACCACTTCCCGAAGTTCGATAATCGAGTTTGATAATTCGGGAATGATGAACCGCTTCCTAAAGCTCGGTAATCAAATTCGGTAAATCGAGAATGACGAACCACTTCCCGAAACTCGGTAAGTCGACTGTAACATGCCGAAAGTCGCAAGAATACTGGACCTGATATTTGGAAAGTGAGAGATTCGGCAAGATAAATACGATTCGGGAACTTTTCGAAATTCGGGAACATCCCAAAACCATGGAAGGCCAATAATAGAGGGTTGCAGACTCTTTTAACCAAACCGATACAATTCGAATAGACATGTTTGATTTTTTTTTTTCCCGGATAGATGTGATTGTTCTGAAACTTTTTCTTTGAACGAACATGTTTGTTTGAAAGAGAATAATTGTTCGGTTTGTGACTCTTCATTCTTAACTTCTCAATTTACTTATTTTGTGACTCTTCACTATCTATAAATGTAAAGAATTGACCGTCGCATTAAGCAACTACTGTCATTTTGTCATTCTCTCTTCATCATCATCATTTTTGTGCGATTATTCTGCAAAGTTGAATACAAAAGTTTTTCTTTGAAGGAGTACCATTTTAGAGGAAAAGCAATCCGTTCTATATTGGGAGGCAATTGTCCACGAACCTTGGGTAAATTGAGAGGGAAAATTTATCTTAAAAACACAATATGAATTCGTTGGGCTCGGATCGTTCGTCTACATTCGATTTTTTCATTCGCGCTTGGTTTTAGGTTTGTCTATCAACCTAAGTTTCAAATATGAACTTCAAGTTGCATTTATAAGCGACAACAATCTTAAGACACAAATTTTCCTTCATATTTGGTTCATATAGTTGTTGCTGGTAATAGAAATGGCTTCGATGGCGCCGCCTATTGCGTTTGTTCCGACTCATGGAGAAAAGACAGAAAAGTCCAATGGTTATGATTTCAAGAGATGGCAATAAAAGATGTTGTTCTATCTCACGACTTTGAACTTGGCAATGTTCCTCAATGAGGATGCTCCTAATTTGGATGAAGAAGAGACAAATAAGGAAAAAGTTGCTGCTGTAGATGCATGGAAGCATTCTGATTTCTTGTGTCGCAACTATGTCCTTAATGATCTGGAAAATTCCCTTTATAACATCTATAGTCCACTAAAAATGGCTAAGGAGTTGTGGGAAAGTCGGACAATAAATACAAAACAGAAGATGCTGAATTGAAGAAATTCATTGTTGGAAATTTTTTGGATTTTAAAATGGTTGATTCTAAAACCATCTTAAGTCAAGTTCTAGAACTTCAAGTGTCATGTATGATATTCATGCTGAAGGTATGATTTTAAGTGAATCATTCCAAGTGATTGCCTTTATTGAAAAGTTACCATCACCTTGGAAAGATTTCTAGAATTATCTCATGCACAAGAGAATGGAATTATCATGAAGACTTGATTGTTCAATTGAGGATAGAGGAAGACAATCGACTTTCTAAGAAGAAAGTTGATAGAAATCTGGAGGCCTCAAAGGTCAACATTATTGAAGAAGGATTGAAACCCAACAAAAAGAGGAAAAACCATGGAGAGGGTTCCATCCAAGGTTTGAAAAAGTTCACTAGCAAAAGCTACAATTGTGAAAAATCTGGACATCGTGCCAAAGATTGTAGAGCCAAGAAAAGACAGAGGACTCATGCAAATGTGGTGGACCAAATTTTCAATAGTGTTGATAATATCAATCTTACTGTCATGATCTTCGAGTGCAACTTGGTAGGAAACACCAAAGAATGGTGGATTAATACTGGAGCAACTCGTCATATCTACGCAAACAGATCGATATTCTCATCTTACATTCTTGTGGGAGATGATGAAAAACTCTATATTGGTAATTCATCGACATCTAAGGTTGAAGATGTTGGAAAGGTTGCTCTGAAGATGACATCTGAAAAATTAATGACACTAAACAATGTGCTACATGTGCAAGACGTACACAAGAATTTAGTGTCCGGATCTCTCCTTAGCAAGAATGGATTTAAGTTGGTGTTTGTATATGACAAGTTTGTACTCTCCAAGAATGAGATGTATGTAGAAAAAAGGACTATCTTAATGATGGTCTTTTCAAGATGAATGTAATGACAGTTGTATTCAAGGATGATACGAATAAAATTATCTTTTCTTATGTACTTGAGTTCCTAATATTTGGCATGCTAGACTTTGACATGTTAATTATAAGTCAATAAAGAAATTAATGAACATGGATTATTGCCAAAGTTTGATTGTCCAAATGAAAAATGTCAAGTGTGCTGAATCTAAATTTTCTAAGCCTCCGTTTCAATATGTAGATAATAGAATCACAAAATCTTTAGATTTAATATACACAGACATATGTGATTTGAAAACAATACCGTCAAGGGTTGGTAAAAAGTATTTTATCACGTTTATAGATGACTGTTTGAGGTATTATTATGTTTGTCTGTAAAGTAGCAAAGATGAGGCTGTGAATGCTTTTAGAACTTATAAGTCTGAAGTTGAAAATAAGTTAAATAAGAAAATAAAAATGATAAGAAGTGAGAGAGGAGGTGAATATGAATTTCTTTTGAGGAAATTTATACTAAATTCAGTAGCATTCACCAAATCACCGCTCCTTATGAACTACAATCTAATAATGTGGCGGAAAGGAAAAATCGTTCATTAAAAGAGACAATGAATGCATTGTTAAATAGTTTCGATTTACCACGGAATTTGTGGGGGAAGCTATTTTGACATCAAATTTCATCTCAAATAGAGTACCTCACAAAAAGACACAATAAACTCCCTATGAGAAATGGAAAGGCAGAATGCCTGGTTTGAATTATCTCAAAGTGTCGAGTGTGGCTAAGATTGTGGTTCCTAAACCTAAAAAGGTTAAGATATGACCGAAAATCATTGATAGTGTCTTTATTGGATATGCTCTTAATAGTAATGCATATCGATTTATTGTTCATAAATCTGAGGTCCCGGATATACATGTTGATACGGTCATTGAGTCAAAGGACGCTTTGTTCTTTGAGAATATATTACCATATAACACAATATATGATCCAATTAACAATGAATGATAAGAGGCCTCGGGTTACTATAGCTAGAAGTAATCCTATGGAGGATAAACCTAAACGTAGTAAAAGACAAAGGATTCTACATCTTTTGGACCTGATTTTCTAACATATTTGTTAGAAAATGAGCTTCATACCTTTAAAGAGGCTATGAAATCCCTAGAAGCCCCGTTTTGGAAAAAAACTACCAATAGTGAAGTTGAATCCATCTTGTCAAACCATACTTAGGAATTGATTGACATTCCTCCTGAAAATAAACCGCTACAATGTAAGTGAATTTTCAAGAAGGAAATGAAAGTGGATGGTACTATTGATAAATATAAGGCTAGGCTTTTAGTAAAAGCCTACAAACAATGAGAAGATCTTGATTATTTTGACACTTATTCGCCTGTTAAAAGAATTACATATATAAGGATGCTAATTGCTATAGCAGCGGTGTATAAGCTTGAAATCTGTCAAATAAATGTGAAAACGGCTTTCTTAAATGGGGATGTGGAAGAGAAGAAAGTATGTCGGCTTATCAAGTCACTATATGGCTTGAAACAAGCACCGAAACAATGGCATGCCAAATTCGACCAAGTCATGTTGTCGAATAATTTTAGGATTAATGAGTATGATAAATGTGTATACATTAAGAACACTCATAATGATTTTGCCATTTTGTTCTTGTATGTAGACGACATGCTTATAATGGGTAGCAAGGTTGACATTGTCAAGACGACCAAATGCATGCTCAGAAGTAAATTTGATATGAAAGATATGAGGGTCACATATGTTATTTCAGGAATTAAAATTCATAAAACATCTGGAGAGTTAGCTCTATCACAGTCTCATTACATTGAGAAGATTCTTGGAAAGTGCAAGAATCTAGACATTTCACTAGTAAAGACCCCAATAGATGTTAATTACATCTTTCAAAGAATACTGGTGAAAGTAATGCTCAAAATAAGTATGCTAGTATACTAGGCAATTTAATGTATGTTATGAGCTATACTAGGCCGGACATAACTTGTGCTGTAAGCAAGTTAAGTCGTTTTACAATTAGTCTAAATGAAAATCATAGGAGAGCTAGAAACGTGTATTGGGCTATTTGAAGCATACTCAAAACTATGATTTACATTATACAGAATATTCAGCGATACTTGAAGAATAATGTGATGAAAATTGGATAACTGGTACAAGAGATAAAATCTACAAGTGGGTACGTGTTTACACTTGGTGGGGAAGCAATGTCTTGAAATAATCCAAACAAACTTGCAAGACGAGGTTAACTATGGAAGCAGAATTCATTGCTTTGGGGAAAGTCGGTGAAGAAGCAGAATGACTTCAAAATTTCTTAGAAGATAATTCTAATTGGCTAAAACCAGTGCTATCTGTAGGGAAAAGAACACTTAAAGTGTCAATATTTATGTACGACGCTCACTTTAGTGTCAATTTATATCACCGGCTCACTTAAGTGCCAATATTTGTGTACGACGATCACTTTAGTGCCAATTCCAGTAAAAAACGATTAGTTAAGTGCCAATTCCGGCCAAACAATACACGTGGCATTTTTTTATTAATTTCTTTGTCCAGATGACGTCCACGTGGCGATTTTCCTTTTGAAATTCAATCCACATAAAATCTAGGTGGATTTTTAAACTAAAAATTAAGTTAATTTTTTTTAAAAAAAAAATTAAAAATAACCAAAAAATAACTTAAAATTTTTTAAAAAATTGTACTTGCAGCGGCAAGGGCTCAGAGCCCTTGCCGCCGCCACTCACCATCGCCGACAGTGGCCGGCGATGGGTGGGGGAGTACCCGGCGGGGTCGTCGATCCCCAGCGACCCTCGCAAGCCCTCATTGGGGGTCGGCGAGGCTCGGCCGTGGTTGGCAGAAAAATGGCGGCCCCACGGCGAGGGCGAGGTCGGAATCACCTAGCCACGACCATGACGAGCGGTGGCTGGGTGATTCCGGCCCTGCCCAGCCACGACGAGGTCGAACTGCAGGAAGGGAAGAAGAAGGCTCTGAAATGGGAGCTCTCAATCGCGAGTGCCTCGTTCCAGTCTCTTAGCGCCTCGTCGAGGGATCTCAACTTCGAGCTCGCATCGGCTGGGTTGGCGAGAGCCAGGTAGAGGGATTTCTGGAGCTTGGAGAATTTGTCTGGGTCGGAGGCTCGGTCGGTGGTCGAGAGGTGGACGCGGCAGAGATCGATGAGCTGGAAGTAGAGGCTGGACGACTCGGCCCACTGCTCGCGGAGAAAGAGCTTGTTGGCTTTCGACCAAAGCTCCTACAAGAGCTCTTCCTCTGCCATGAGCATCTGCTATTGCTATTCTCTCATTGTTGTTTGGTGAAAATGGATCAAGCAAGTAAAATAAGATCATCAGACCATCATGAATTTTCACTTCATCATCTCCATCGCCCTCTTCTTCTTTCTCAATCTTTTCAGCAATTACAGTCATATTGTAGAAGCCGCACCTACTGCCTAAATACCACGCTCTTCGCTCCTGACTCCACCTACCAATCCAACCTCGACACCCTCCTCTCCAACCTCTCCTCCACTGCCAAGGGTGAAGAAGAGCAGGTGTAGGAAAGAGGAAGTAGAGCGAAGAGTGGGCCATTCCGGCCTCGCCCAAGCCATGCAATGCTTGACCACGCCCAGATCTGGGCGGGGTCAAGCCTCGCCGTGGGGTCTGCAAGCCTGCCCCAACCAGGCCTCACCAACCCTTGGCGAGGCCCTGATTGGGGTCGCCGGAGCTCGGCGACCCCCAGGCAACCCCCCACTCATCTCCGGCTGGCGATGGGGCGGCGGTGAGGGCTCACCTGCCTCGCCGCTCAAGCTCAACTGCAACTTTATATATAGTTTTTCTTTTTCTTTTTTATAATTTTTAGCATATTTTTTAGTTTTTGAGTTTACTTTTAAGTTTTTTAATATTGAGTGGGTTTTTTCATTGATTTTTAATTTATTTGTTTACTGATGTGGAAGCTCTAGTGAGCCACGTATGCGCCACATAGGATTTTCGGTAAGCTTCGCCGGACTTAGCACTAAAATAACCATTTTTTGAAAAAATTAGCACTAAAGTGATCGTTTTGAAAAAATTGACAATAAAGTGAGCGCCGTACACAAATATTGGCACTTCTAGTGTTCTTCTGTTGCTATCTGTGTGTATTCATTGTGATGGTCTAGTGGCAATAGGTAGGCAAGGAATGTCATGTATAACGGTAAGTCTTGACATATACGTCGAAGACATGATACTATAAGACAATTACTCTCTAGTAGAATTATCACGATTGATTATGTGAAGTCAAAAGATAATGTTACGGATCCATTAACAAAAGGCCTAACTAGAGAGTTGATTGTGAAAACATCAAGGAGAATGAGTTTAAAGCCTATAAATAAGTCATCATAGCGAAAACTCTACTTAGTTGACTGGAGATCCCAAGATCTAGGTTAAAAAAAACAATCGATTTATGAAGGTGGTGTAAAGTACTGTAAATTCTTACTCATTCTTCTATAAAGACAATACTAATATGTGGAGGTTAAGCGTAAGCTTTTAATGATTCTGAATCAAGTATGTCATATGCCACACATTCATAAATCACCTATGTGAGTATGAAGTGAGGGCAGCTTCTATGAGAATTAAAAGGTCTCTAAAGCACTCATGAGACCAGGCGGTGTTCATGGCCAAAACGAGCACAACAGTGAGAATCAACTTTGTTCAAGAGATAGTTGTGTGATTTCTATTGTCTAAGCTTATACCAAATGTCGACAGTTCAAAGACATCAAGTCTACTGATTGACCGAGTAAGTCAACAGATCTCATTAGGAAAAGTTCAAAGTCTCAGACTACTTATCTTGATGCAGCATTCTCTCATGGAATATTCACACATTGCATCTCATGCATGCATGAAAAGTTATGATAACTGAACTTCTCATTTATGTGAGGTATTGCTGGAACTTTGGTCCCAAACTTAAAGTTCCATAAAAAGTTGAATAAGAAATAAGGAATGGAGAGTAACAAGCACAAAAACCGAGCGACGTGTCCCAAATTCAGTAAATCGAGAATGACCACTTCCTGAAGCTTGGTAAGTCGACTGCAATATGCTGAAAGTCCCAAGAATACTGGACCTGATATTCAGAAAGTGGGAGATTCGGCAAGATAAATAAGATTCGAGAAATTCTCGAAATTTGGGAACATCCCGAAATCACGGAATGCCAATAATAGAGGGCTGTAGACTCTTTAAATCGAATGGATTGAACAGACATGTTTGAATTTTTTTTTTGTCCGAACAGATATGTTTGTTCGGAAAATTTTTCTTTGAACGAACATGTTTGTTTGAAAGAGAACTATTCGGTTTGTGACTCTTCATTCTTAACTTCTCAATTTACTTGTTTCATTACTCTTCACTCTCTATAAATGTAAAGCATTGTTGTCGCATTAAGCAACTACTGTCATTTTGTCATTCTCTCTTCATCGTCATTATTTTTGTGCGATTTTTCTGTAAAGTTGTGTTAGAAAGTTTTTCTCTGAAAGAGTACCACTTTAGTGGAAAAGCGATCCGTTCTATCTTAGGAGGCAATTATCCACGAACCTTAGGTATCGATTGATGGAGCAAATTTTTCTTAAGGGCACAACATGAATTCATTGGGCTCGAATCATTCGTCTACATTTGAATTTTTCATTCACATTTGATTTCGGGTTTGTCTATCAACCTAAGTTTTATATACGAACTTCAAGTTGCGTTTATAGGTGACAACATTTCCTAGGGTCAAATATGACTTCTTGGAAAGAACATTATATGCGAAAGTCGGGTTTATGTAATGTACATATAATAAAAAATGTCAAAAGAAGAAAAGCTGAGCCCTTAAACTACTTTGTCTGGGGCCTCAACTGGACCTTGGATTACTCTAGTAGAGAATAGTCCTTGCCATTAGGGAAGAAAAATAAATGATTAGCAATTGGAGGTGCAGGGCATACAGATACCGACACGTTAAAAATAAAGAATACATCCAGGTAGCCTACTGGGTTACCAGACACTCAGACAGGCGCTAAGCACTGGAGGCTCCTGTATGAGTGAAAGCTATCTTCTTTGATGAGGTAACCCTTCAACCACACCAAGGGTCCTGAATAAAAAGTTGAAAAAGTAGATGGTGTGATGTCCTAAGTACGCCACTCTACTAGCGAGCTCTGTTTTAATCTGATGTAAAACATAATTGAGAGCACATGTGGAAGCTAAGTAAACTAAAAACCATAAGCGACCATAAAGAACACACAACTGCATGCAAAACAGAGGGACGCACAATGCCAAAAAGGGTATGACCTTTTATAGGGTTTCTCTAAACTATACCACATACCAAAACACAAAAATATTGATTTCATATAATATATAACCATTTAATTACATCTTTCTTTGCTCAAACAACAACCTAAATACATTAGGAGGATTCAAAAGCTAAACATCTATTCCCGAGTACTACCACCAAAGGTGTGCTCCGTCATTATCACCATCATCCAAAGCTGCTAGTACCTGGATATTTGAAAAGAGGGCAACAACTAAGGGGTGATCCGAAGCTCAGCAAGTAAGACATCTAGCCAAACGACTAGGTAATTCATTCAATCAAGCAGGTGTTAACAAGCAATCAAAAAACTGAATACTTAATAGAAGGAAACACAAAATATAAGCGCGAAAGGATCACAAAACACGAAAAGGAACATAAAGAGCGCTGAATCTACTGAACCTCTCTTGCATTTCTCAAGGCCGAGCACTCCTGAGATTCCGATTCCAATCCGCATCAAATCAGCAACTTACCGGGAAATCCCACTCTAATTCCAACTTACCCATAGATAGGTATTAAACCATATAACCACCGAACTTGCCCTGCTCGAGTACCAAACCTCACGACTTCTTTTCCCAAACCATATAACCAAACTTCCCTCTAACGGTCCCACCTCAATTCATTAAAAACCACCGACAACCAAGACGATCAACTCCAATATTTCACTTATTCAAGATCTAGAGATGTCAATTTAAGCAACGAATTGCACATGCAACCCCACGACAAACATTATAGCCGATCGAACCTAGCTTATGTGATCCTACTTTAATTCATAACAAATCGACGACAATCATGACGATCAACTCATATATTTGGCTTACCCAAGATCCAGAGATACCAACTCACGCAAGGATCGAAAATTCACCACCGTCTTCCTCGCCATGCAAGCCCGACTACTTATCAGGTTATCCATTTTCAAACGTCGAGGATTCGTGCTAAAACCATTGACAAATGAGCTATCTAGTAGTAATGATAGATATCTACTTGCCTGAAGTAGATGCATGAAGGAAATGAGAGTCAATTCTCCTAACGAACGAACTGAGTCTCATTCTTCTTCTTGCATCACTTGCAGGTCACCGAGGCCGAGAGGCAAAGCGATGAGCTAATTGGGAACGACAGAGGAACTGAGCTTGTGGGAGGTGGGGGCTGTCACTGGGCTCGAGCTCAAGCGAGAAACGGCAGCATCGGGCTGAGGGCGAGAGGAGAGATAGTGAGGGAGAAATGAGAGAGTTTGGGGGATGTCCACCAAAAGGAAGGGGAAAATAAGAGGGGTAAGGAGAGAGAGTGGTTTAAATTGAGGGGGTAGGTCGGTGGGGCTGGCTGAAGCGGTTAGTGTTGAAAAAAATAAAATAAAATTCATTTATGGAAAATTCAAAAAGTGGAAGCAAAATTCAATTTTGCTTTGGATGCTCATGTTCATTTGTCTTTGGCGGTGGATAGAGTTTTTTTTTTTTTGGTCGGAAGAAGTAGACTTTTATTAATCATAATCAAAGGATCGTACATATAAGGCCGTTGAAAGAGCATCAGCACTCAGTAAGTTCCACACTTGGGTCGGTGGGTTAGAGGCCCAATGGGTCGGAAGCTGCAAAGAGCGGTGTAATTTTGCCACACAATCTGCTACTTGGTTTGCACTTCTCGTACAGTAGGAGACAGAGACATTTGGGAGACAGACAAGACTTCGATGGGCTTGGATAAGTAAGGGGTATGCTTCCCAGCTGGCTTCAACTTCTCCGTTGACCGCACGAACTAAAAGCTGGGAGTCTGATTCCACACGAATAGGGATTAGTTCATTTTGTAACTCTCTTCTCATCTCTAGAAGCTTCAGACCAGCGACTAGGGCTTGAGCTTCGACTAACAGAGGGTCGCGCGAGAAGATGCTCTCCACAAAACCATCTACTAGGGCGCCACTTGAGTCGCGAAGAACACCTGCGATCGCACCAACTCGATCTCCCCCACCTCCGACAGAGGCGACGACATTTAGCTTCAGATCTGGGGGTCTCGGAGGTATCCATACCGTAAGTGAGTTTGCGTCTATCTTTGCTGGGTTCTTCGCTTTCCCGTTCCATCTTCTGTAGGCCGTGAGAGTCGATTCTGCTTCGTCAATTAGAGATTTCTCATTCGGTTTCGACCTCCTGAAAACCCAATTGTTCCTTACTTTCCAGATTCCCCATAGTGTGACAGCAATCAGCTCGAAGATGGAAGCACAGCTTGGGTCACAGATAATCGCTTGCATCCAGACATCCATGCGATTGGTCTGCAGATTTCGATGGCTCATGTGCATCTTTCCCCAGATCGGTTCTGTCCATGGACAGAAGAGAAATAGGTGTTCAGTTGTTTCTGCTTGTTGGTTGCAAATAGGGCATAGCGGGTCTTGGGTTATTTTTCGTTTGAACAAATTATCCTTTGTAGATAAAGCATTCTGTGTCGTGTTCCATAGGAAGAATATGACTTTAGGAGGGATTTTGGCATTCCAGATCCCATTCCAGAGTTTTCGTGACAGTTGGACTGAAGAAGATGGTTCTGTTTTGAATCTTTCTCCCGTATAGAATTGTAGGCACTCTTCACTGTGTAGTCCCCTTTCGTAGTTTCAATCCATTTTAGCTTGTCTTCATATGGTATTGGGCTTAAAGGGATGGCTAGGATTTCCGAAGCCGTTTCTTCATCAAAGAGGAGCTTTACTTTGTTGACATCCCAGACAGCTTCCTCATGTATTATCAACTCTGAGACATACAAGGGGTCCGATATGTTTGCCGGTCCCTCAATAATACCTCTCTTAAGCCAGCGATCTTCCCTGATAAGCACTTGCTCCCATGTCCCAATGGACCAGCGCACCGAATCTGCAATAATTTCCCTGCCCCAGAGGATGCTGGTCCAACCCCAAGATGGTCTCACGCCTGTTTCAGCTTGCAGAAAGTTACATCTTGGGAAATATGTACCTTTCATTACTCTACCCCACATGGAGTTTTGGTTATGGGATAATCTCCAAGCTTGCCTTCCCAACAAGGCATGGTTAAAGCTTGCCATATCTTTGAAGCCTAACCCTCCATTAACCTTCCTTGATTTCAGGAGCTCCCATTTGCGCCAGTGAATACCCGCTTTCTGTTCACTGTTTTTCCACTAGAAGTGGGCTATTTTCCTCTCAGTCGAAGTGCAAATAGATTTAGGAATTTTAAATATCGACATAGCATACTGGGGGAGCGCCTAGACAACAGCTTTGATGAGGGTCTCTTTTCCAGTCTTTGAGAATAAATTTTCCTTCCAGCCTTCCAGTTTCGTGTCTACTCGTGCATTAATCCATGAGAACATCTGCTTTTTGGTTTCTCCCCAGTCAGATGGGAGGCCCAAATACTTTCCAGTTTTCCTCATAATTGGAACTCTCAGAGCATGAGCTAGGCTTTCCTGGAGTTGCATTGGGCACTTAGGACCCATGAAGAGTCCGGATTTGTTTAGGTTAATCTCTTAACCGGAGGCATAACAATACTGATTTAGAATCATCGCCAAGTTCTGACATTCTACCAACTTTCCCTCCAAAAAGAAAATTGAGTCGTCTGTAAACAGAAGGTGTGATAAGGGAGGACAAGAAGCTTTCAGTTTGATTCCCTTTATGGTCCCCTCACTGACTGCCTTTTTCATCAACATAGATAGAGTATTCGCCATTAGTATAAATAAGTATGGGGAGATAAGATCACCTTGTCTAAGTCCTCTTGACGGTTGGAAGTAAGGCAGAGGTTCCCCATTAAATTTCACACTTAAAGTGGACGAGATGACGCATTTCATAACTCTATCCACCCATACACCACAAAATCCCATTCTAACCAAGCAAGCCTCTAGGAAGTCCCATTCGACACGATCATAAGCTTTCTTCATGTCAAGTTTCAAGATCGCACTAAACCTCTTCTTTCTCTTTCTAATTCTCACTTGATGTAGTACCTCCTGCACTATCAAGATATTATCTTGGATTTGTCTTCCTCCAACGAAAGCACTTTGTTCTTCCGCAATTAAGCAGGGCAGCCAGCTCTTCAACCTATTTGCAAGGATCTTTGAGATGATTTTGTAACCAAAATTGCACAGACTGATTGGTCGAAACTGGTCTAACCTCTCAGGATTTTTCACTTTCGGTATGAGAGTAAGCAAGGTTTTGTTCAACTCTGGATTCATGCTCCCCATGTCAAAAAAAACTCTTAACTTCATTAAAAATCCCCACCTTAATGTGCTCCCAATTCTACTGGTAGAATAAACCATTGAGACCATCAGGCCCTGGAGCTTTTTCTGCGCCCATCTTAAAGACAGCATCCTGAACTTCTTCAGGGGTGACTTCAGTGGATAAAGCTCCATTCATTTCATCACTAACGAGTCTGGGACATTGTGCCAGAACTTGTTCAAAACTTCTAGGCCCTGCTGAGGTGTATAGGTCAGTAAAGAAATTCGTGGTCATCTCCTTCAGAAAATCTTGGTTTCTAACCCATGTCTCCTCCCCTATGACCTTTAACATCGAGATTTTGTTTCGTTGCCTCCTTTGAATAGTGGTCGCATGGAAGAACTTGGTATTTTTATCCCCCCATCTCAGCCAGTTTACTCTTGATCTGAGACCCCAAAATATTTCTTCCCTCCGCCAATATTTTTCAATTTGATCTGTTAACTCCCTCTAGATAGTTCTTGCTGCAGGAAAATTTCGACTATTAGTAATATTCTGGATCTGCATTTGCAGTTTTCGAATTTGTTTGCTACTATTGGGAAACTCTCGCCTACTCCATTTCTCTAGTGCCACCACGACGGATTTCAGCTTCTCCACCATATCTGCTCCTTCTCTTTCTGACCTCTCCCATGTTTGTCTAACAATGCGGCTACAGTCTTGGTTTTCCATCCAGAATGATTCAAATTTAAAGGATTTCTTTCTTTTCACTTTGGCACAAGTCAATGAGAGTAAGATAGGGCTATGATCCGACCCTATTGCAGGTAAAGCGAAGGCCTCCGCTGATAGAAAATCCACCCTCCAAGCAAGGTTACATATTGCTCTGTCCAGTCTCTTTTTCACCAACTCATCCCCTTCTCTGTTGTTGGACCAGGTAAAGGCGCATCCCTTACTCTCGATGTCCATCATCGAACATTCTTCAAGTAGTTGCCGAAATGAAGTCATTCTATAATTCTCAGTCTCTCTTCTGCCTACTTTCTCCCAACTGTACAAGGTTTCATTAAAATCGCCAATCCAAACCCAAGGACAGTCAAGGTCAGACTTCATTTGCTTAAGTTTCTCCCATACACTAAGCCTCTCCTGGTATGTAGCTGGCGCATAGCAGCAAGTAAGTCTGAATGGTCTGCCCTGTTCTGGATCTGAGTATTTCAGATCTAAGAAGGCATTTGTTGTTGAAATGATTTCTACATTAACACCATCATTCTAGAATAAAGCTAGACCCCCACCCAAACCTCTCGGGTTTACAATGTACCGATGCTGAAACTTCAGTCTCTTTCTAACACGGAAAACTAACCAGTCTTGGTTCTTTGTCTCACAAAGGAATACCAGCTTGGGCCTTTCTTGAGCCACTATGGCTCGAAGAGCTTGAACTGTCAGAGGTGTGCCCAACCCCTGACAGTTCCAAGCGAGTATACTCATTTGTCACTCGGTGGCTGATTAGGGCAAGCCACCAGTGCCCGTAAGTAGAATTCATCTACAGACCCGATAGGTGTATCCAGAAAATCTGACTCATCAAGAAGCATATTTTGCCTTTCCTGCTCTTCCGTACTATGCAGAGTTCTTCCTTTTTTTTCCATTATGCTAGCTGATTTTCCCTGTACTTTGTTTGGATTTGTGCAGCCATGGAATGAAGGGAGTTCTAACAACAGGTGTCTCGCATCATTACTGCCAACAGGAAGAGTCGTCTGGCCCCTCATAGAGGTATGGCACTCTAATTCACTTGCCTTCCTTTTCTCTCTTTCCTCACTGGATGAACCCCTCTTTTCAAAATCCCCGAGAGATCTACCAGCAGCATGAGGCGACTGTTGGGTCTCTGGGATCGACTCATCCTCCAAATCTTCGACAATTTTAGTCTCATAGAAAGATTTCCAGTAAGGGCTGGGAGAGTTCATTTCTGTTTTCAGCCATGTCCCATAAAAGATATTGTCATTGTTTGCAAAGTGTTCTTCTACATAGGGGATATCTGCACAATGTTGGGCGTAGTGGCCAATTTTCCCACACGAAAAGCAAAACATAGGAAGGCGTTTGTAACGGAAGTCTATCCAAAGCTCTTTCCCTTTATAACTATATATCAACCCAGGTTCTAAAGGGTTTAGTAGATTCAAAATGACCTTTGCCTTACACACAGAAATACCAGCGTATCCTCTAGCTTCAATTTTGACCTCCAGAACTCTCCCGACCTGCTCTGTGATGCTTCTAATGACCTCATTTTTCCTTCCCTCGACAGGTAGTCCCACAACATGAAGCCAAAAGGCACAGGTGTCAAAACCACCACACTGAGGTACGAAGTTAGGTTCCCAGGGTTTAAGAATCAGGAGATGGCGCAAGAAGGACCAGGGGCTAGAATCCAGGATTCTAAGTTTCTCCTCAACAATCTCAAAGACAAAGAAAAAGAGACACATTTCGAGGTGAGTACAGATTACCTTTTCAGTCTTCCAGGCTTTTTTCATGGTCGTTTGGAAGGCTTGAAAATTGATTTCTAGGTTGCCATAGAGCCTCCCAAACACCATTCGTTCTCCTTCCCTGATGCTTATCTCGGTGACCACCTCATCCACCACTGCTTTTTTCGTTTTTGTCCACAGGTGGCCCAGTCAGTTGCAAAGGGCGTTCAGTCTCTGTTCTTGATCCATTAGGTCTTGAATCTTCAATCAAAGAGAGCTGTGCATACGAAGACATCTCCGTTGGTCTCCATTACTGCTGGATAGGGCGTGCAGGTTTGGGGTAGAAGAGTGATTTGGGGAAAAACTAGTCTAGGGTTTAGTGGGTATTACGAGATTTTGGGGGAGGTTTGGTTTGTATCAGCAAAATAGGGGAACTGTAAAGGGGAGGCTATCCATGTCTTAGGTTTTTTATGGTGGAACTAGCTACCCGAAGGCAGTGGGAGCTCTCATAGCGAGAGGGAAAGCTCTCATAGCGAGAGAGATGCGTCATGGATGACCAATTTCGCGAAGAAACTCATGGTGGATAGAGTTTGACTTGTTAAACTTGCAATGCAAGTGGCTGAAGCAAAAAGATTGCAACTATCACATGGCAACAACTTGAAATTGCAGCAGCCCTCCTTCACATTTTCAAAGTCTGCAATAACCTCTCTTTTCACACCGTGTTGGCTATTTTATAGAGTCCAATAGGCGGTAGAAATTTTCTATAAATAGGGTTGTTTGTTCATTTTCTTTTGTTAGGCTGCTGAGGAGAGATATAAAGTTAGACAGTTGGTTTTTGTATCAAAATAAACTTAGCAAAGCTTGTGTATTTTATGTAAAACCTTAGCAAAGTTATTTTAAATACTACTCTTATATTTGCATACTCGTATTCGCAAACTCTCCCATGTTGAAACCACCAAACATCCGCAAATCTTGTGATGGCTCGAATTTTTTGTCGAATTATTTATCAACTGAATTAATATTTATTGGGACTTGAAAAGTTAAAAGGGCGAGTTTTAGGGAATTAATGTAACTGGACATGAATGATTGTTAGTTGGAAGCTGTATTTTAAGCACGACAATTTTAAGGGACCATTGGTAAAATGTTTATTGAGTGTTGCTATACGAAATCGACCCGGTGCAATTTTGGCTCGTGCTTTGAGCGCGAAGCCTATTGAAATTACCCCCCTTTGCCATGTTACTCCTCTTTAAGCTCAAGTGTCCAGCAATTTTTTCCCACCATGCACCATCCACTAACTTTTCCTCTATCCTCCCTTTGCTTTTTATCTTTCTTTTCCTACTTTCCTCTTTCTCTCTCTTTTCCCACACGAATAGAAACCCCCTGCACATTGTGCATTCCGCCATTTTCACTCCCTCTCTTGGCTCACCTTTTTCTCGCTCAAGGCAAGCTCACCTCCATTTGAGATACTCTCGGCGACACCATGGACCAAGACCGTTGAGTTGCCCTCCATCTTAGTTTCCCTTTCGTTGCAGTCGCTTTGTCACAACCCATCGCCTCCTCGATGCACGCCTATAAGGCTATCGACCCAAAGCACCCGAAGAGGGGAGATCGAAGCTCGATTGGTCGAAGTCGGCTCGTGGTGGTTTGCGTAGGGAATTAAAGTAAGTCATTTCTCTAACCTGTTTACAAGCTAGTGTAATGAGGGTTGGAGCCAGTGAGATGGTGAGCAGTAGTTGGCCGGAATTCACTCATGTTGCATGTCGTCGATTTCGATACTCTTAGTGTCCACGGGACGGTGAAGGACCGAGTCTGTCTTGGATTGTCGCCGTAGGGAGTCGGGATGCAGGTTTAGCATTTGGTGCCGGGAGGAAGTGGTGCTGCGTATTGGTGTCGAATGGGAACCCACCGGTTGTAATGTTGTCATATAGCTCTTTTGTGTTTGTCTTGGTATGCTGAATTGGTTGAGGAGAGGCATTGAGTGAGCTGTAGAAAATTATGTCCACAGGGTTGAGAAGAGGCATTTGTGGAGAAGGGTCATTGAGTGAAAGAAAATGCACTCTCGGATTATGGGCCCAATTGGCACTCTAGTAGAATCGCGAGTTAGGTGATGATCTTTACCATTGATTGTTCATTGTGTTACACATGTTTGACTACATTTTAAGTTTAGCTTGTCTTGGCAGGAAATGTTGACGATGTCATATTGCTAAATAGAATAGTCTAAAGATCAAATGTGCATGTGCAATGAGTTGTGATTCCAGTAAGAAAATCGGACACTGCTGAACTTAGTATGGCATGACAAAGCTTAAGACACACATTAAACATGTGCATGACCATGGTCTCGCATATCTCGAATCTAGACCAATCATGGTTCGTGGCAATGAGCTTTGCGCTCGGATAACTTACCTCATAAGGTGTATGGAAAGACCCTGCTGTATGATCTGGGTGGTCCTGCTGTGTGATCTGGACCGGTCTCGGAGGCAGTATGTGATGACATTGCATTTCATGACCTAAGTGGTCGGATTACTAGACAAGTAATCCATTCATATGCATACAATCATACTCATATTTTGTAACATGGCACGTCTTATTATGTATTGTATGTAGTGAAACTCCCGAGGCATGCCAAGGCTTTGACTGTTTAGAACTTTGAAGTTACCGTTTGACTGTGGTTCGTTCATCTCGTCAAACTGATTAGTCGACGATTTAGAGAATTGACTTACTTAGTTTATCTCTCTCCATTGTTGCTGACATTTTTAGGTAAGTGATGGCAAGCTTGGGTTGGTTGGTGTCAGAGCCGGAGGATCGGGGTACGTCTTTTACAAATCCATTTTGGTTCCTACAATTGGCATCAGAGCCAACAGGCCAAGGATCGTGTCGGAGCCTAGGCAATCAAGAATCCAAGCACATAGACCGAGAACCTAAAGTGGACGATCGAGGATTGCGAATCCAAACCTAGCTATGGAATCCACTAGTTCCATTCAATTTCAACTTCCAAAGTTGAACGAAAGGAAATTCAATAACTGGTTCGTCCAAATGAAGGTTCTATTCAAATCATAGGATTTGTGGAATATGGTGGAAAGTGGCTACCCCGAAGTAGTTGAAAGTGGCTACAACGAAGAATTCAACGCTTTGAAAAAGGATGAGAAGGATTCATTGGTCGAGTCCCGAAAGAAAGATCAGAAAGCATTAAATGCGATCTTTTAAGTTGTGAAAGATATGATATTTAGAAAAATATCGTGCATGGATACGACAAAAACGGCATGGGATAATCTGCAGAAATCCTACAAGGGCGATAATCAAGTGAAGCGAGTTCGATTTTAAACACTTCGATGTGATTTTGAGTCTCTACGCATGAACGACTCTGAATCTATCTCGTCGTATTTTGATCATGTGCAAATCATCATTAACTAATTTAGGGTTAATGGTGAAGAACTCCAAGATGAACGAGTTGTAAAAAAATCTTGAGGTCTTTAACTGGAAGACTTGATTACGTCGTTGTGGTGATCGAGGAAGGCCAAGACATATCAACCATGACATTGGAACGGTTAATGGGTTCACTATGCCCGCATGAGCAAAGAATAAATCAGAAGTTTGTCGATACGTATCCCGAGCAAGATTTTCTAAGCCGGGTCGCTCACTCAACTCGAGGAGGACATCATAGTGTTCGAGGCCATAGAGGTGGACGAGGTAGAGGTGGAAATTCTAATTCCATTGGAAAATATAAAGCACGTGACAATTCAAACGTCAAGTGTTTAATCGTAATAGATTCGGACATTACAAATCCGAATATTGAGCAAACATGGGGTACGAGCAGCTAGAGCATGTACATGTCGTTCTGATGAAAAATTTGTGTTAGCATGCAAAATGGATGACTTGAGTACCGGTGATGCCAATATCTAGTATCTCGATACCAGGTGCAACAATCACGTGTGCGGCCGAAAGAAGCTATTTTCGTAGTTAGACGAAATGGTTCGTGGTGAAGTCAACTTTGGGAATAAATCAAAGATTCTCGTGATGGGAAAATGTAACATTGATATAAAATGAAAAGATGGTACTAATGTTACTATTGCAGAAATTTTTTTTGTGCCGGGACTTTTCCGGAATTTGCTTAGTATTGGGCAACTTAAAAAAAAAGGACCATAAAGTTATCATTGAAAATGGAGTTTGTACTATTAGAGGTATAAACAAGGAGTTGATTACGGCGGTGCATATGACAAAGAACCTGATGTTCCCTCTATCTCTCTAGACAAAGTCTTTGTTGAGTTTTCAAGCCATAGCGAAACATAGCAAGTGGTTGTGGCATCTTCACTTTGGCCATCTAAATTTTTGTGGACTAAAGCTATTGGTCCAGAAAAAGATGGTGATTGAGATGCCTTTGATCGAGTGTCCAGATAGTCCATGTGAAGGATGCCTCGTCGGAAAAAAAAAAAAAAAAAAAAAAAAAAAAAAAAAAAAAAAACATCGAGAATCTTTTACTATTGAAAAAGCTAGAAGATCCAAGCAGCCTTTGAAGCTGGTACATACAAATATTTGTGGTCCAGTTGAGGTAGAATGGACAAAAAAGGTACACATTAATTTTTGTCGACGATTTTACCAGAAAAACATGGGTATACTTCTTAAGAGAAAAAGCCGAAGCCCTTAGCAAATTCAAGGAATTTAAAGTCTATGCTGAGAAACATAGTGGTTTTAGTCTAAAGACTTTGAGATCGGATAGAGATGGAGAATTTAATTCCAATGAATTTGATAAATACTGTAAAATTCATAGAATAAAGCATCAATTGACTATTAGTTATACTCCTCACAAAATGGTATAGTAGAAAGAAAGTATAGAATGATTTTTGAAATGGCAAGAAACATGTTCAAGGCTAAGGGTTTGTCAAAGAAGTTTTAGGCAAAAGCTGTTGCTTGTGCTGTATTTGTTCTAAACATGAGTCCAACAAGAAATGTTCCTGGAAGAACCCCATAAGAGGCTTGGACCAGCATCAAGCCAGATGTTTCGTTCCTACGAGTATTTGAGTGTGTTGTATATCCCCATATACCAGATGAACAAAGGAAAAAATTGGACGATAAAAGCCAGAAGTACATCTTCATTGGTTACAGTGAGGTGACCAAAGGTTATAGCTGTTTAATCCAATCACGGAAAAGACGATTATCAGCAGGGCAATTTTTGAGCATTAAGCCTGGGATTGAAACTAAAAGGGTGATCCTAAAAACATCAACATTGAAGATGAAATGGCTGTGGGAGGGTCAAAAGAATCTCCAACTGAAGTTCCATCATTCTAACTTGGCAATCCATCTTCTCACTAACAACTTTTTTAGAATCGTCGATTCGGCGTTCGCAATGACCGCGGTAGACTCCAATAAAATTCAGAGATTATGTGGTCACAAGAGATTATGATTGTGATAGTGATGAGATCACTGATGAAAACAATAGAAAATTTTTCTTATTTGCTGAATGTGACCCCATTTCCTATGATGATGCAACTATAGATGAGAAGTGGATCCAAACAATGAATGAAGAAATCCACTCCATCGAAAAGAATGAACATGAGTGTTGATACTACCAGGTAAGAAGAGCCCATTGGTGTCAAGTGGATGTACAAGACGAAGTACAAACCCGATGATCAGGTGAATCGTAACAAAGCCAGGCTGATCGTGAAAGGCTATAAGCAAAAGCCATGTATCGATTATTTTGAAGTATTTGCACCGTTGGCTCGAATAGATACTATCCAAATGATCTTAGCACTAACAGCTCAGAACCATTGAAGGATCCATCAAATAGATGTGAAATTAGCATTTCTCATTGGTTTCCTTGATGAAGAAGTCTTTGTGGAGCAACCACAAGGCTATGTGAAGAAAGGGTGTGAAAATCAAGTTTACAAGTTGAAGAAAGTATTATATGAGCTAAGACAGGCACCTCGAGCTTGGTGCATGAGGATCGATCCATATCTATTGAAGCACCCACATGAGCATACAATATATATCAAGTCAAATACTAACGGTGATCTCATCATTAAATGCATTTATGTAATTGACTTGATATTTACAGGAAACTGTGAAAGAATGTTTGCAGAATTCAGGGATGCCATGTGTGACATTCTGAATTTTGACCCTATCTCAAAGCTTATGATTGAATGAATGCCTATCGATGTATTTCAGTAAATCTCGCTCAGAATTGATCTCTCTTGAGTCGACTAACCAAAAGGGAAAGGCTAACTAGGATTTAAGTACGTGGACCAAAGAACTCAACCACGAGTCGGTACTTTGACCATAAGGATTGCCGAGGGAATATACTGGACCGCTAAAGGTCGATTTAAGAATGGTTTCGGAATAATTTGCTAGTGTCATGCGATTGGTCCACGGGTGATTCCAGATGATCATAGTATGATTTGCGAATTAACCTAAACCGATTCCTATTTATTGCAACCTTCGGGACTAGCAATTAAACCTCGCAATTACATGACAACCAAAGTCGCAGTGGCACGAGTAACTCTTAACAGCGACTTTAGTCGCGGGTCGATACGCGTAACTCCTAAGAGCCGCCCGTTAGTATGAGATATGCCGGAATGACAAACGACTGAATTTAGCCATAAATTGGACTTCGAGATTAGAGGCCGGATATTTGAGGATTCCAATGGGAATAAATTGGACGTCGCCTCATCGGGAACCATTAGGATTAGAATTCGCCCTTAGCATTTAGAAAAGTGAAATTCAGACCGACGATTAGGAAATTACCCTTATACCCTTAGATTAATAATGCTTTTTTTCCTTTAGAAATAAGTAAGGGCAATTTGGACTTTTGCCATTCCCCATCCTTGGCCGAAAATTAGAGGGTAGAATGGTCTTTGATCATTGATTTGTGAATGACTTGAAAGGATTTGATTGACTAGGCTTCTTCTCCACCAACCACTTTGCTACCAACTTGTCATTCTAGGATACTATTCATGTCCTTGCCCCATTAACCACCCCACTACCATTTTCCCTCCAATGTTCCTCTCATATATGGATCATTTTCTCTCTCTCATTCTTCCTATTTCCCTCACACGGCCACTACCCCATCGAATCACCTCTCCCTCACGTTCTCTCTCTCTCTCTCTCTCTCTCTCTCTCTCTCTCTCTCTCTCTCTCTCTCTCTCTCTCTCTCTCTCGGCGACGCCACGCAGGCCACCACCACCTCAAACCACCACCAAGACACCTTCCTCTCACCCTTGAACCGTGGAAAGGCCACCGTTCAAGCCCGGAGCCGCTCGAACTCCACCCGACCAGAACCGAACCAAGAGAGAACCGGGGTTGTTCTTGAGGAGTTCTTGTTCTATCTTGAGGTAAGTGACTCTAGAGGCTTAGATAGACATGTTAGGGAGTTACATGCTTGTGTTAGAAGTGTTCTTGACCAAGTTTCCTTGGCCTTTTGTGGATGTTTTTCTAGGAACCAATTCTGACCGCCGAAGACCAGATCTGTCCACGCCATTTCCTCAGCCACTCCCGCCGGTCTTCCTTGGTTTCTTGGCTTGGTAAGTTTATTCTAACCCTTAGTTAGTACCTTAGGTCATGGAAAGACCGAGTGTGGGTTAGATTTAAAGAAAATTGTGGGTTGTCCTATATAGAACTCAATGAGAACCGAATTGGTGACTTTAGGACAGATTGAGATAAACAATGGGGATGCTCGAAAGGATGAAATCATGTTGGGGATAGGCTAATGATTGTGCTCTTGAGTGGGCCGAATGCCTCGTGGTGAAACTTGAAGTGCTTGAGCTTGTTGTGTTTGAGTAAGATAGTGAAATCTCTTGATTAGGCCTAGGTGTATTCGGCCATGGACAAAAATACGAAGAATGAATGATTAAATCGATGATTGTGATAAGTAGGATTCGGCCATGAAAGAATTATGAGGCTTCATCACAATAAAATGACCATTGATCTTAATACTACCTTGGCCGTGTACCCATGTGATTGATTAGGTGATTGAATTGACAAGAATTCTAAAATGAGGCTTATGTGAATTCGGCCATGAGTGCCAATTCGTGCATTTGATACTTAAATTGATGAGACAACTCCTAATGCTTGAGAAATGGCCGAATGGTGATGATCAAGATTGAAGATTTCCTAAATCGACTTATATTCAATCATGAAGTACTAATATGGCGTAGTTTGATTGATTGAGGCAATGTAGCGCCGTGACATGACATTGAGGATGTGATTGCAAATTGATGCCTTGAAATGTTAATATGCTCAATCGAATGTTTTTAGCAATGCTTGTTTTAATTATAAGCTTATGTGAATATGATATCCTGAGGCGCCTATATGACGCGGGATTGAATAATGATAGATGCCTGATGCGCCTAAATGACGCGGGCTTGACTGAGGAGGAATACCTAATGCGCCTATATGACGCGGGTTAAGTGATGAGAAAATGCCTAAGGCGCCTATATGACGCGGGCCTAGCCATGGGATGTATGGTTGTATCGAGCATGAATACTATCTTTTATAATATGAGTATTTAAGTGCCAAAGTATGAAGTTTAGCCTAGAATTGAGAATGTTACTAATACTTGGTCTTAATTGAATTGTTATGCGCCAATTGTCTTATTCTTGGTTGTTTAATCATTGCATATGTTTGGGAGTGTCTGGAAGTACTAAGTGCCTAGCTTAGGGTTAGAATTAGCTTATTGAGATTTATCTCACCCAGTCGTGGGACCCACCTTTTTCAGACCCTAAGCCCTAAACATGACGTCACGAGTTTTTGGGGTGCCCATGCGTACAGACTTGTCTGTCACTGAGTACCCGCACGGGGAAGGTAAGTGGTTTATTAGGAAGCGCAGTACAGTTTGGGTGGACATAGGGACAGATCGCTGGAGACCAGACGTGTATGCAGCTTGGTTCTACCGGGATGGCGACACTACCGATGGCCCTCTGAGGACTTTTGATGTACCTTGGGACGTAATAGGCGAGCAGCTGGACCCGATGAATGTTTACCCTCCAGACGGTGAGATTTCTGATCCGGAGACTGATTCCGAGACCGAGATACCCCTTCCGGTGGTGCCATCTCAGAACCCTATCGCCGATGGTGAAGTTATCGAGCCCTCTAATGCCGATGACGATCCTTTGGATGCAGTAGAACCGGAGCCAGCGATTGTAGGTGCAGAAGGCGAGGCTGTGGAGTGGGTGGCTGACCCCAAAGAAGAAGAAGAAGAAGAAGAAGAAGAAGAAGAAGAAGAAGAAGAAGAAGAGGAAGAGGAAGAAGTCCCAAGGGAAGTACAGCCGGGTGACTGGGTTGAGTACGACCCCGTGGCAGACGAAAACTTTTCGGACGTCAGTGAGCCTGACCTTTAGATGACTTAGCCACCTCGACTTTTTGGAAGCGCCCTCAGGATAGTGACGCTTAGTTTAGCCTAATGACCCCTTTTTGTTTAGGCTAACCACCATTTCCCTAATCCCTTTTTATGTATGTCATTTATGTTTTAAGTCGTTGTGTAAAACTGGATCTACCTTATGTTATGTACAAGTATGGTTTCTTAAAGTCATCTTTATTTATACGTGGTATGAAATTGTATATGTCGCTTCCTCATGTGCACTTGCATTCATTTGTATATCGCGTCTCGTTCGATCCTGGGTATGTTCGTAACAAGGAACGACGTTAGGGTGACGTTGGCGCACTCGTTGGGACGCGGGGCGTGACACCATGACAAGTCAGTTCAAGTTGACAGACATGGGTTGATGTCATACTTTCTAGGCCTTCAAGTGAAGTAGACAAATGATGGCATATTTGTTTCACAACAAAAATATGCTAATGATAATTTAAAGCGATTTAGTATGGAATCGCTCAAATCAATTCAGACTCCCGTAGCGGAATGGTTGGAGCTATAGAAAGAAGGACCGGTAAGGTAGTAAATTTCACTTATTTTAAAGGTATTATTGGCAGCTTAAGATATTTGACCTCTACAAGGCCGGATATTATGTATGGCGTGGGAATTATTAGTAGATTTATGGAAAAACCATACCAATCGCACTTGTAGACAGCAAGGTATGTCAGTGGAACTCGTGATCATGAAACTAACAATTTCAATTAAGTGGACTAGACAAACAGTGATTGAGCAGGTGACATTGAACCGTGGAAAAGTACTTTCAGATATGCGCTTTTTCTAGGATCAGGAGTAATTTCTTGGTCCTCGAAAAGCAACAAGTTATTGCACTCTTGATAGCTTCAGCAGAATACAAAACAATAGCTTCGGCAACATGCCAAGGGATATGGCTTCATAGGATGCTTAGTAAACTAACGCCTGAGGAGAAAGGTCCTACCAGATTGATGTGTGATAACAAGTCAGCAATTACATTAGCCAATAATCATGTTTTTCATGGCAGGAGCAAACATATCAACATCAAGTATCACTATATTCATGAGCTAGTCAAGGATGATGAGATTGAACTTGATTTCTGTAGGTCTAAAGACCAGATTGCAAATATCTTGACAAAACCAATGATGGCAAATTTGTTCGAGAAATTAAAGACAATGCTTGGTGTTATGGATTTTCAAAATCTATTTTAAGGGACGCTATTGAAAAAAAAATCATTTTGAGAAAGTCAAAAAGTGGAAGCAAAATTCAATTTTGCTTTGGATACTCACACTCATTTGCCTTTGGCGGTGGATAGAGTTTGACTTGTCAAATTCACAATGCAAGTGGTAAAGCAAAAAGATTGCAACTATCAGACGGCAAAAACTTGAAATTGCGACAGCCCTCCTTCACATTTTCAAAGTCGGCAACAACCTCTCCTTTCACACTATGTCAGCTATTTTGTGGAGTCCAGTAGGCGGTAGAAATTTGGGGTAAGTACACTACAAGTGCCATAACTTTTGTACGGCGCTTGCCTGAATACCATTATTTTTTTTCACTCACTTGAGTGTCATAACTTTCAAAAATCGATCACTTGAGTGCCGCTTCCCGCAAATCGTCCTACGTGGACTTTATTATTATTATTATTATTATTATTATTATTATTATTATTATTATTATTTTTTAATGACACATGGATTTTTTATTTTTAGTTTTTTTTTGGAATTTTTCCCTAGGCCAGCGAGAGTCTCCGGTGACCCTCGCCGGCCACCACCGAGTGACCCAGGGGAAAGCGCCGGTTCGCCCTAGGCCGGTGAGGCCACGATGGACATGGGCGACAATCGTTGCTGCCTTGGCGGCCACAGGCTAGGGTGCAAAGCCCTCACCAAATCTCAGTGAGGGCCCTCGCGACCTTGCTGGCCACAGATAAGGGGGAACTCGCCTAATCTCACAATGGCCTTCGTGGCCTCACCGACCATCGAGACCGCGACGATCGTCACAAGGGCCCCCTCGCCTATGGCCGATGGGGCCACGGGGGCCCTTGCCCAGATCTGGTGAGGGCTTCGCGCCTTCATCCGCGACCGCAATTGCTGTCTCCCATGGCCGTCGCGGCCTCGATGGCCCTGACCCCTTGGGCTGCCCGATGGTGGCCAGCGAGGGTCACCGGTGACCCTCATCGGGCAAAGACTCAAAAATAGTAAAAAAAAACATTAAAGAAACAAAAAAAAAAAGAAAATTTACAAAATAAATAAATAAAAATTATGAAAAATTCTTGGTGTACATTAAAATATTCAAAAAATCATTTCCTAACGACACGTCAGCTTTTCCTGCTGACATGTCAGTTTTTCAGCGTCCATGTATGCAATGTCACTCAAGTGATCGATTTTTTAAAGTTATGGCTTAAGTAATCAAAAAAAAAAAGTTATTTCACTTAACTTTAACTTTTTTTTATCTAAAAAAACCCCAAGTTTTGGTCAAATCGCAAATTTGCCCTGAACTTTCTTTTAGTCTTAGAAAAAAACTCAATCTTTAGGTCAAGTCCAAATCTATCTAGAATTTTTTTTTCTAAGAGAAAAGTCATAAATTTTTACTCTATTCTCAAATATACCCCCATTAGCCATCTGCCCAAAAATCGTAGTTAGTCATCCTTAATTTTCCTATCCGAGAACGATTTCATTTCGGAGAATTCCAACAATTTTTATTAAGGTGGATTTGTTATTCCCATGAAAATGTCATATTGGTTCATACCTATCACTTCGTTCCTTTGCATGTGGATTTTTTATCGATGTGAAAATGACACATCAAGTTGGGATTAGACAACGGAATAAATTAAAAGTTTGTGAATTCTATTAGACAAATCAGGGCGGATTTGGGATTAGACCTTAAGTTTAGAGTTTTTTTTTTCCTTGAAACAAAAAATAGCTCGGTACAAATTTGGAACTGAGCCTAAAGTTCGTTTTTGTTTTTGTTTTTTGTTTTTTTTTAAACAAAAATAGAGTTTGAGATAGATTTGAGACTTAGGCCTTGGTTTTGCAGAGTTAAACGAGTCCCTACTTTTACAAGTTAGCAGTTGTAACTTGTGAACACTTTGCCTACCGGAAGACCTTTCTCAAATTGCACCTCTTATAAAAAGAAAGGTTTATAAGGGTAAAAGAGAGAATATTCTTACGGGTTTTTATTATAATTTCATTTATCACAGATATATAAATTATATCATAGACAATAGATTTTCCAAAGGATATACGCAGGGGAAGGGCGAGACCAAGACCAGCCCCACACCGCCTATTGCCGCAGCTAATAACGCATAGGGCATTTCGGAAGGAAAACTTGCCCCATCCGTTCTTTGACTGAATATGAGTCTATTATCTGCATTGTCTGAAACCAAATTATTAAGTTTCATACTCGTCAAGGCACAACATATGACCCGTTCCAGCGCATGCAAAATAGGAAAGGAAAACCAGTTGGGACTACTAGACAGCAGGATCAGTATCGCTTTTTTCCCGTCGCGACCTCCCATGCCGCCAAGACGTGATTAACGATTTCCTCGACTCCACGGCCATGCTTCACCTGCACATATGGTTTCACAGATACATCGTTTCTTTCAAGAACGTCCACATTCAGTAACTTGCATGTACTGATGTATATACCGAATAATGTGCATAAGACACTCCAGGAACAAGGACATGAATTATGATCAAAACTTTCCCAAAGCTCTGTCCTGAGTGATCCAAAAGGCGTGCATGAGAGAGAGAGAGAGAGAGAGAGAGAGAGAGAGAGAGAGAGGGTGAAAAAAGTCAGAGACAGAGAGAGGAAACTAATGCAAAAATGACAGTGGAAAAGTACTTGGGTGATATAGGATCCTGTCAAGCATAATGTCCCCTCGTCACGCCGCCACTCATCATTCTTTCATCTATTTAGTACTTAAGACTCATCCAGTAAGTTCAAGTGGGCTGAGAAGTCCACACTTCACTAACCTGTGCAAAGACAAAGGGTCCTCCATCTCGCATCCGAAGTGCATCTCGCTCCATCACACCCAAGTCAGCTCCAACAGCTGGTGCAAGGTCCGTTTTGTTTATCACCTGGAATATTGAAGTAGAGAAACATGGCAATAAAATCATTTCCATCACACAAATCATCTGAGTGAAAGCAAGGATTGGTTGCTACTTTGCACAGAAATAAAGATAGTTCTCCGAAAAGAGGAGAAGAAAATGAACCAGGAGATCAGCTTGGGTGATGCCCGGGCCTCCTTTGCGAGGGATTTTATCACCTCCAGAAACATCGATGATGTATATGATGAAGTCTGCCAGTTCCCTGCTGAAGTTCGCAGCTAAATTATCTGCATAAACAGTATAAAACCATCTTTATGCCCTCGTCAGTTGACTTTAGAATATGCAAGTCTAATCAATCCATGGTGTAGGCACCATTCGTTTCCTTTATAGGGTTGGGCCTAAGGTACCATTCTTGGACGCACTGCACGTTCATCATATGCACATGCCTTTGCAATTTTCCAAAATCCGACAGTACACAAGCTTTGACTACAAATGATCATCGTCAGCCTGTTTTTCCACATCTTCCAACGTGTCATGTCATTTATCCAGCACTTAGAGCATGGTCCAGTAACCAGATGGATGCAATAGATTAAATAGTACACTGTTGCAAGAGTGCCACATGCTATCATCGTGTTCACTAAGGCAAGATGGCACAAAAGAATCAATGTAGGCATAGCCAACTTTACTTTGTGAGAGAAAAACGGTTATCTTTTTTCTATTTTTGCTTGAAGTTAAAGCGATGAGGCTAAGTTACCTCCCCCAGATTCACATAGCAATATGTCTGCTTTGTACAGGTTCGAAAGCTCCTCAAGAGGGCCCAAATTAATGCTGATGTCTTCACGAATTGCCGCATGTGGGCATCCTCCTGTTTCCACTGCCCGTATCCTTTCCTCAGGAAGTGCCCCATGCTTTACCAAGAACTCACCATCCTCTTTCGTGAAGATATCATTTGTCACCTGAAACAAAGAAACTGCTTTTAGTCATTCTTTAAGTGCAATCTTGATAAAGCAGACAAGCAGAGACAATAGACTCCCCATATTTATGCAGTTTATTAGTTATTGCATATCAACGTAATAGGAAAATTGCTCCAAAACATTTCAACTGAACGGATGTAGTACTATACGCCAAGAAATGCACTCTCTTGACTCTCCTTTATGCCCTCACTCTCTCTTCTCTCTGTCTATCTCATAGTTCATCAATAGAGCTCATAAGAAACAGAGCTTCATCGGAAGTCCTCGTCTTCTTCGATCAAAACCATGCAACACCTCCGCCGTAGTCGCGGTGCCATGCCAAAACAAGCCCACCTCACTTCTGAGACTCACAATTTGCCACCAACGCCACCAAGCCTCTGTTTCCATGAGCCGTGCCCCCTTCTCCAGCCCCCTCATTCTTTGTCCAGCCTCAGACTTGGTCTTCCGACATTGGATCTGAGGTTGCGAGCCTAGATGTGATGCCACCTGGGCTAACCCATCACTCGCAGTGGTGGCAACCTCAGCTCCTTTGTCTTTTTTAACAGAAGGCCAAAGGTGGATGAGTCACAGGGCGACGAATTGGGGCAAGAATATGAACGGCAATTGAAATTGCTGGGGTAGTGGCCGAGGCAGCAGGATGGTGGAGAGAGAGATGTTAATGTGAGAATAATTAAAGGACAACATTGTTTTATAGATTGCCGGCAACATTGCCAAGTCGCTGCGACACATCAGATCAACGGGGGTAACTGCACCGCCATGTAAGAAAATCCCCGCGACAATTGGCTGGGAGGACTTGATAGCATCTTCTTGAAAGGGTTTAGCACTACATTGGCTCAATTGAACAAGTTAACGACTTGATTACATTCCATACGGAGAAGATTTAGGACTTCCTAATCAATCATAGCAACAGCATCCGACCGTCTAATTTCAGGGCAAGTACTACACTGCATGAGTACATACTGAAAAGGGTTGTTTCTATCTGGTTGAACTTGGATCTGCTGTGAGACAAAGATATTGATCTAGTAGCTGAGGAAGGAAATAATTGCTAAATATCTTGACCTAAAAGCAGCTGAAGACATTTATTCCAGACAACTGTAGAATCCAACTAACTGAAGTTACGAGCAATTACTAAACAGGAAAAGGAGTCAAGATCAGTCTCTTTCTCGCTCCTTAACTTCAATCCACGGCCTGACATTGCTCGGAGCTCTATGAATTGTCATTGGAGAAACAACTTTGCAAGAGGTTATCATTTTTTTTATACGAAACCTTCCAACAGTAGGCGATAAAATTGATCAGGGTAAAGTTGCAGATCGCAACAATGTAGTACAGCATGAAAAGCCCGCAGCACAAAGTTATTCGAATGGCTCCCAGTTACAGAGGATAGTCATGAGCATGGATAAAACATCTGTTTCATTATAGAGTTGTACTCTCTGTGATACACCGGAAATATCTGCTGAGGATGTCATGTCAGCAATGGCTAGCTGGAAAACTGTGAACTCGCATAAAGAAACACCAAATTGTTGATCCCTAAAGTTCCTTATAACACTAGTTTACATGGTTTTAGATCAACGGCTTCGTGAATAGCTTTTCTTGAAATCCCTAACACCTTGTTTGCCAGGTGTTATAGCATAAAGCTGTTTTGTAACTCATTGATCAGAAAGGTTTGATAGGATTTCATTCCCTTCTCTGTAACTTTATATTATGCGTTCTAAGTCTCTTTGGGATGAATTAAAGATTCTCGCCAAGTTCATGACAAGACACTAGTAGAATGAACTCTTCCATTACACCCAAAATGTAAGAGAGTCGGATTTGCTTTTCTTTGCTGCATTGATGATCTAGTGGTCCTTTTTACGGAAAGCTTACAGGCAGTTGAGGCTGAGACTAATGTCTGAAGTTCTACTCTTGCGGAGCTCAGAATCATACCCAACTGTAGTAAAAATACTGAGACTTATTCAATGAGCACCGTAAAACAGGAGAATTGTTGTCCAGCTCTCATGTTAAACAAAGGGCAAAGTTTGTTGGCAATAATGCATATGACAGGATAACTGAATTTTGGGGGAAGTAAGAGAGTCTTAATGGGAAAGAAGTCCATAGGGGTAGTGCATAGTGCTTATGGTTATCGCGTATGGAGAGCCAAAAACCTCATAATACGTTAAAGGAACTCGGGAATGAAAAATTCTGAAAATTTATGTTGTGATAGAATGTAGTTACAAAGGAATATCAAGTGGTCTAAAGAGATTAATAGGACAACTAATGAATATCACGGGTGCTCTGCCATAGCTGGGGCATTAGTTGATCGGATGTACGTTCAAACCTGAACGTTTCTTCGACCAACAAATCTTGATATTTTCATTATATAAGCGCATTATAGGATTTTGAAATAGAGAGAGGTCTGTTATAACTTGGGGCGTGTCGTCTGTTATTGAGCGGTTGAGGATGTCATAATCAAGCAGAAGAAACACAATATAAACTAGTGACATTGACCTATCTTAAACCAAGAAAGACAACTGATATAGAAGTCAAACAAGAGATGGAATCCATCTAATTCGGTTAGTTGCATGTGAAAATGAGCACGCTTAGCTCATAACCAAGAATTCACTTCTCTCACCATCTCAAGGGTCAAACCTCAAGCACAACAGAGCTTATCCTCAAAGCAATGAACTTCAAGTTTTCGAACCGTTCTTGATGAAAGGATACTTACCGCAGCAAGACTGTATTTATCTCTCAAGAATTGACATAAAGCCAGCATCAAAGCCGTTTTCCTACCCAAAGAAGAAATTTCAGCAAATTAGCACTCACAACCGAGTTTAAAGTCATCCGGAGTGCAGATTTCAGAGCCCATTTCTAAGACAATTAGACAAGGAAAACCGCACGAATCACGTTCAAGAAACAAGAAAGAACAATCTATGGTCAGGATTTAGCAGTCGTAAAAAACAAAAGACGGGCAATTCAGCAACATACCCAGTACCAACAGGTCCTCCAATGCCGACAGTGAAGGCCCGCTCGTTGAAATCCCTGGAGAGGATCGGCGGGGCTCGCTTGGGGAAGAAGCCGGGCGAGTAAATGGGTTCGTGGGAATGAAGCGCGAGACCGTCGTGGCTGTGGTACACCCTCCCGTCCGGTCCCACCCACGAAGCTGCTCCCGCGGATTCACTGCAGATGGAGGAGGAGGAGGGGCCAACGTTTTCGTTCAGCAAGGACCAAGGAAGTAATCAAGAAGACTGAACAAAAATGGTGAAGGACAAAAGAGAAAAGAGACAGAAAAAGTCCATGGAGATGGAGTGAATTACTCGTGGTGGTGGTGGTGGTCGCCGTGGTGGTGGTGGTCGCCGTGGTGGTCCTGTTCGCGGCGGTGCGAATGGGTTTCCGAGGACATTTGACCAGAACTGCGGGGGTGATCCTGCTGTAGCTGGTGTTGTGTATATTTCAGTGGGACTTTATTGGAGGTCTTGGTTCAATATTTCAGGGAATTCATTAGCATGTGAAGGCTGAAGCATTGTCATCATGTGGATTATCTAAGTGTTGATATATCGATCAACCGAGCTATGAATTCATAAACCGAGGAAATCGGACCGACAGATACAAAATAATAGGAGGTCCATTCGTCATTTGCCACGTGTTCAGATAGCCTCACTTGCCAGTCTCGATCTCTCCGCTCTAAACCTCCTCCTCCTCCTCCTTCTCTCCCCTCTGCGCTTGCTTTTTTGGCTCTTTTCTTGGTCAGGGATCCATCCAGAGAAACTATCGGGTACATAGTTGCCTCTACGTCACCTTGTGCCCCCACATATCAAGAATGAATATACCAAGGGCATCCTTTATAATATCGCACGTGAGATGTTGTTTCTTGATTTCGTCCGGTCATGATTATTTTTTTATTAATTTTGATAACCAAGGTGTCCGGGCCAGCTTACGCGCACCTCGACTATTCCTCAAGGGCCACTTAAATCACATATGCTCGGCTGGGGAATCGAACATGAGACCAGTGCGCCTAACCTCACAATCCCAAGTGCGTCCTAACCAACTGAACTACCCATAAGTGGGTTAATAGCTTGATTATTGTTAGATAATAGCAGCTAGAAATAATGCTCGTAAAGAGTCCTATTAAAATCAAGAAGTATAGGCATGTCTGTCATCCACACCAGAATAAATAGAGTTTTGTCAAGTTGAGCCCACCGGCCTTTTTAGCACAAAAAATCCTTTTTTCGCAAGTGAACTTAGAAACATATCATAAATACGTGGCATATGCTATAGCAAAGGATTTGAAGTGAGAAATGTTAAGATTGGGAGAAAAAAAAAGTAACGGAGAAATAACTCAACAACTTATGTGTGTAGTTGTGAGGGATATTATATCAACTCAGCTGGACAAGAAAGAAAATATGAGAGAATGGTATTTATGATGTTTCTAAGCATAATCATGAGCTTATACGAGAAAATGAAAAGCACTTCATAAGATGTGGAAGAATGATTTTTGACACTTGCAAAGGTGTTTTAGTTGGCATAGCTAAGGCTAGCATTGGGAGACTATGGCATATAAGTTCTAGGCAAACAGTGCAGGAGGAGCTTTATTTTGCGAGATTGTCAAAATTATTTGCAAGGTGAAAGATTAAATCATATAAGTGGGGGAGACTATCATAGTCTTCTGAACCATTTTGATTGCATGCAAATGCAAAATCCAATGCTTTAACAAATCTGTTTTGGATAGATAATTTGGATATATTTGATTACAATTGTTTCTGTGATGTGATGATTTTTAATACCACGTATCGTACTAATAAGTATAACATGATATGTGACGCCTTTTGTCAGAGTTAATCATCATTAGAAGAATGCATCGTTTGATTGTGCATTTTTGTTGGATGAGACTACAAGTTCATTTACTTGATTATTTGAGATGTTTTCGAAGTCTATGGGAAATAAGGCTCCAAAAATCATTTTCACTGATCAAGACCAAGGCAAAAGCCATTCAAACGATGTTCTAGATACTCAACACCATTTATACACTTGCCATATTGGGAAAAATGACAATCAAAACATTCAACATCTTTACCAAAAACCTTGGTTTAAGGATAAATATTTCTCAAAACTTATATATAGATGCAAATCAGAGAATGAATTTATATCTACTTGGAGGAAAATAGGAGAAGAGCAGGGCACGGAGAATAACACTTGGCTTCAGAGGCTACACAACTTGAGACATAAATGGAGTTCAACTTTTGATCGTGATATTTTTTTCTTGTAGTATAAGAACAAGTCAAAGGAGCGAGAGCATTAACAATGTCTTCCAACAAATGTTGACCAAGACATTGACCCTTGTAGAATTTGTTTGCCACTATGAAGAACAATTTCATATGAGAGAAATTAAAAGCCAAAATGATTATAGTTCTCGTGGGAAGCTGAAATTGCATATTTCGAATAACGGGGATATTGATGCATGCTCCTTCAATGTATACTGATGCCATTTTTAAAAGGTTTAATTAAGAAGTTTTGTAAAGTGTCTCTAAACAGATTTCAAGTACTGCCTTCCATGGATTGGTTTATGAATACATTCTCAAGTGTCAGGGGATTAAAGATGAACATATGTCAGATTTACTGTCGTTGACTTGTCAATTTCTTGTGAATGCAAATTATTTGAACAAAAATGTGGTTGTGTCACCATGCTTTGCACATGTTGAATGTGAATGTATTGGCTTAGGTCATTTCATCTTCATATGTTTTGAAAAGATGGACTAAGGAGGGAAGAAAGGAAATGTGAATGATGAATCTCATGAAATGTCACTAGGTTCATCTATATTTAATCGATTTTTCACATTAATGCAAATTGCTTTTGAAGTGATGAGTTTAGGAGCCCAAGATAGTAATTTTTTACACTTAAATTTTGACTAACCTTGTCGGTTATTTTTGCATAGAAAATTAGAACTAAATTTTTAGTCTAAAAAAATAATTAGATCATGTTTCACGTTTATTTTTGTCATTTATGCATTGCATTTGCATTTAATGGACCAGCAGTGAAGCGAAAGAAATTAATCATGCAGATTTGACGAATGAAAAAATAAATTGTGCTAGGGCATTGGGGAGCATGTTGGCCGAAAATTTCTAAGTAATAAGACCAAATTGGGATTTAATTGAACATAATTCAGCCATTTAATGACTCAATTGGAAAAGGCTTTAGATTTGAGGCTATTACGTTATTAAATGAAAATCGTAAACCCTAGCTCACCATTATAAATACACACGTAGTATTCACGATCAGGGAGGCCAATTCAATTAATACACGGCCATTGTGAGCTTCTCAAGGAGGCCATTCATTGAATACGTGGCCATTAGAGAGAGCACACGATATCCCCTCTCTTCGAGAAAATACGCCGCTGAAAGTTGAGAGGGGGATGACGAGGAGGGAAATTTTCGTTTCTTTTCTTTTGCAGGTGAACACAATCTGAAGAGCCACCCAAGAAAGAGAACTCGTGGAAAGAGAAGGGAGTTGATCCTTCACTAGTATTATATGATTTTATCTCTTTGTCATTCTCTTCTATTTATTCACAGACTCCACTTGCAGAAAAGACAAAGAGGCAGCACAATTGCTCAAGGCCTGAGAGATTTTTTTTTTGGGTCCAAATTTGAGGGTTGGAAAGCCAGTGTAGGTTGAGAACGTTCGTGCGTTGGGCTCACGCTAACCGGTCTGCTACTGAGTTTGCGGTCCTAGGGCAAAAGACTAGAGAAACTTGTACAAAAATGCACTCATTCAATCAAGGTCTCCCCGTGCAAATTCAACATAGGTTTCACACCATTGAAACTCAAGGGACTAAATGCCTCACGGCCATTCAAGCGCACATATTAATCGAACATACACATGGCAATCTCATCCATGGATATAAAAATTTTCACCTCAAGGCAGGCTAGCATAATTCGTCTTCACCACCATATTTGGCATCCAACAATTTATGCACAATTCAACTCACAAAACTCATCAATTGAGTCACAAATTCATCCCTTAGTACCTTAATGTCCTAATAAAGGTTTAGAGGGCGCACAATTTCCACCAAAGCTCTCCACAAGACCCGGTCCTTGCTCAGCCGAAACAGGGCAGTGCAGTGCAACCCTAGAGAAAATTGCACAAAATCAGCCATTATAACACTCCCAAATACAATTCTTTCGCGCCACCACTTTGCCAACACATAATACCACGTCTTAGGGTACCTTATCGGAGATTTTGGGGCAAGGCGACACCTCGGAGGTTCTCCAAAATGCTCGGTTTATTCAGTCCAATGCAGGGCAGAATCGGTCCCTAAGAAATTCATACAAACTGGCCATTAATTTTCCTCTAAACTCCATTTCATCATGCAACCACCTTGTCAACACATCAATCTACATCTCTAGATGTCTTACCGTGGGTTTCCAAGCAAGGCGACACTTCAATGAGCCTCCAAGTTGCTCGGTTCCAACCGGCAGCATGGGAGGCGAATTCTGCCCTAAAAAATCATTCAAATTCAACCATTAAACCCTATCTAATCTCCAACCAATCTTCAATATCAACTTACTAGATCCTTAAGCTAGGTGTTGAGAAGACCTTACTGAAGATTGGGAGCCAAAAGGGCTCTTGAAATCGGCGCAAGAGGGCTCTTTCCCAAATCGGGTTCCAATCTGACCAGCTTGATCTTCGCCCGTTCAAAATGCTCTACGAGAAAAATGGCTGGGCCAAATTGAATTATAATATGTCTTTAAACCACAAGACGATAAGCTTTCTAATGACGGATGACTCACCTCAATCCGATGTCGGACGAAGAAGTTATGGCCGAAACAGTAGGGGCGCCGGGGCAGGACAGTAAGCTAGTCGGGTGTCTCAGCCGAGGAGGAGAAAAAAAGAAAAGGGAGAGAGTGAGGAGAGAGAAGTCTTTCGAAAATGCAAGGGGAGAGAGAGAGAGAGAGAGAGAGAGAGAGAGAGAGAGAGAGGTCTTTCATTAATCTCCCATTTGGTCAAGGTTAAGTTGTAGTTGGATGACAAGTAATTAATGCTAAGTGGGTAAACTTGTTCTTGTAATGACATTTGGCAATTTATTCATAATATCTCAAACCGAAATGACCTCTATACCCTCCAATTTTCGGCAGCTAGGGGAACATCCAAAAGACTAAAATGCCATTCATCCAATCTTAATACAAGGTTAATCCTCAAGAGGCAAAATGGTAAATTTACTCTTTCTGTCCAAAATTTCACTTTTCCAATATAAATTACCTTCGATGAGGCGACGTCCAATTCATTTCAAATGTTGGAATTTTTCATTGTCCATTTTCCAATTTCGAGATCCCATTTCATGTCAATAGCCTCGAAGAGGGTCGAAATTTGGAATGTCACATGATGGTTCGTAGGTGTTCCTCATACTCGATAACCCTTCATAGCAAAGTCACATGCGGTTCTTGCTCAGCCGTCCAACCGAATATGTGAATAGCGATTCCAATCCGTCGAGTCAATTCAATCCGCAATCTCGTGCTGATTTGTTACCATATGAATTTTTGAAAAGTAATCTACACGAATAACGTAAAATCTCCATCTTCATCAATTTGAATATTTGATTACCTATTAGGCTATATCGTTATCTAACGTAATCTTTTTAAGCCGCGGGTGATGAATTAGGAAAATATTTTCCTAATTCGCAACCGCATATATGGATTTGATTCTATCTATAAGGCTTTAGATGGAATCATTGCCATGGCGGGTATTTCAAATTTTTAGGGTCGATCTATCAGGCTTCAGATCGAAACTTGATTCGAAAGAAATTGCGAAATCCTCAAGTTGATTTATTTGCCTTCCATATTTGAATTGATTCGGATTGGGTCATTATCTTGCATATCTTTATCTGCATGCTTTAAAATTCTAAAATATTCTTCACGCAGATAATTTTCCTTTTGAAATAGATTTGCATATCACTCTAGGTAGATCACATATTCAATTAGAATTTTCCGGATAATTTTTCATTTAGATAAACATTGCAGTTTAAGATGGAATTTGCAAGTTTAGGTAATTAAGTTTGCATGATTAAAATAGTCCATTCTAGATAGGATAGGATTAGGATAGATTTCATGCATAATTTAGGTTGAAATAACCACTTTCTTGAGGTGCTTTATTTTAGGTCTTCCTTAAATCCGAAAATCATTATAAAAAAAATCATCATGCTTTCTCATCATGCATTGCATGTCATCTTTACCATGTCATTTAAAGTTGCATGTTTAGGTCTATTAACTAATTCATCATTTAGATTGCATGTTAGGATTGATTTCAATTGCATGTCATATAGAGGTAATCCTGTAGTTTAATTAAATTCACATGCATTCTTAGGATAGCTTGCATTTATTTATGTCATTGCATTTAGGTTAAAACTCATGCGTTGCATATAGATTAGATTTTATTTAAAAAGTGAAAATCCCAAAAGAGAGAAGATTGCTTGACGCATGCTCCATGCTTACTTTGAATTTTGGATGTTTATTTAACTAATTGCACACCTGCATGATAACCTATGTTAGTGGCTTAGGTTAAAATCAATGAAAGTTGCTTGATCAAACTTTTTTCATGAAATAAAATGGTACCGAAAGGGCGTTTCTAGCGTAATCAAGTCCCTGCATCCAAAATCTCTGGTTCGTAGAAATAAAATGGTACTCCCGCTATTTTATTTAGGTTCCTAATCAACCTACCATAAATGATTAGTGGAGACACCTATTAAAATCTTGATATGTTAATAATTGAACCTTATGTCACGATTTGGTAGAACTTGAGAGAGTTCGAGCTAGGTTAGTTAATTTAATTAATTAATCTAGTAATCTATTAACCTAAAATTGGAAACCCGATTTTTAGGTCGCGACAACCGTTTGACAATCAAATCTCGACCAGAATACTTCATGAATGTGCTACGATGCTTCTCGCTTTTCGTCCTTTTCTTCTATTCTCATGTTCTTAGCACAATGGCTAAATGTCAGGATCAAGGAAATTCACCATGCTGTAAAGATGATGATGACTTTGCTTTTGTTGAATTTGCCTGCAAAAGAAGTTTGATTCCAGAAAGTAATCAAACTGCACTTATGAGGAAAAATTCAGATATCATCGCTCTATCACCATCTTCAATCCCCATGGGATCCCCCCGAAGCTCCTCCTCAAATCTGCCGAATGCAAAGAAGAAGGAAGAGAAGACTTCTCTCCTTCACCAAATTTGTCATGTACTGATTAATCTGTTTTAAAATTGTTGGGAAAATAGTGTTAAAATAACCACTATGTTTTAAAATGGTGGAGGAAAATCAAAATTTGAATGGCGTTAGTAACAAACTGCCTCAAACACCGAGTTTGTTTTAAGATTGTTGGAACATAAATATATTCAATTGGCAGAGGCACAAATGCTAAATTGGCCGAGGCACAAACGCTAAATTGGCAAAGGCATAAACATTGAATTGGCAGAGGCATGAACATGGTAAACATCATACGAATCTTTACTGAAATTGAAATTACGCTATGAACAGAACCACAACAGTATTGAAAGAAAATGGAATTGATACAAATAACGAAGCTTGTGTTTGACATAGTTTCCTTAAAAAAGATTCGCTCCCTCCAATATGTGCTTTGAGGTTTCGTGAATGTCTATCTCTCAGGATATAACGGTTGGCAGCGATAAAGGCAAGCACATCACTCTAAAGCTTTCGGTGAACTTGAACAAAACTCGAACACTATAGAAAATAATGCAAATGCAGAGAATTGAAAGAGATGGAGAAGAGGTTTTATTTTTCGTTCTAGTGTCTTCTGCCACTTTAAAACAGAATGGGAAGCCACTAATTTATAGGGTAAGTAAGGGAATGAGAAAATAATAATGACTGATTAATTTTGTAACAGCAAAATAACAGTGGCTCTACCGTTACAGTAGTAACGGCTCTGCCATTACAGTAGTAATGGACTGTGGCTCTACTGTTACTATAGTAATGGCTCTGTCGTTGCAGTAGTAATTCTGTAATAGCCAAATTTAATGCCATTAACTTGTTATTACTAAATTAATTTAGTAGCTGTTACAAAGAATAATTCGTAACAGTTTGAGGGTGTTTTTTGAGTAATAATTTATCATTCACTCATCCGTCAAAATATTCATATTTCCCAAACAAAACTTTGACACCACAAAGATTTCGGGTAGAAAATCAGATAAAAACTGTCTCAAAGATGTTGAGGTTAAATAAAACTACCTAGAGAGGTCCACGAGGAATCTCTCCGGCAAAACTACCGACTCATTAGCCAAGTTCGTGCAATTGTAAATTAGAAGATCTGCATTGTGACATTCTGAATTCCGACCCTTCTCGATGTTATTGAATGGAAAGGTATCGATCGATGTGTTTTGGATGTATCTCGCTCGGAGCTAGCCACTCTCGAGTTGACTGACCAAAAAGGGAAATGCAAACACAGAGTCGAGTACGTGGACCTGGGAAGCTCGAATAAGAAATGACGCTTTGTCCATAAAGATTGTCGATGGGATGTTTTGGGCCAGCAGAGATCGATCTATGAACGATCACAGAATTCCTTGCTAGCGTTATATATTGGAACGCGAGTAATTTCGCCTAACCAATGTGTAATTTGCGAGAATTTCCTAAATCGAATTTCTGACAATTACGACCACAGGAACTAGCGACAAACCCTCGCAATTACATGGCAACCAAAGCCGCTACGGCTTGAGTAATCCTAAGGTCGATACGCGTAGCACCTACAAAAACCGCCCGTTAGTCGGAAATAAACTGGAATTACAGTCGACGAAAAACTTGTCATGCTTTTGACCTCGGAGATTGGGTTTCAGATATTGAAGAATTTCAACATTTGAAATATTTGGACGTCGCCTCATCAGGGTTGGTTTAGGGTTTTGATGTGAACTAAAGTGATAGAGGAATCGAGAAATTGACTGAAGTTGAGAAATGACTATTTTGCCCCTAAAGATTTCTCAAGCCTCTAAGGATGGACAAGGACATTTTGATCTTTCTTCCCTCATCCCTCTTTGGCCGAAAATTTGAGGACTAAATGACCATTTTGGCTTTAGATATTTTGATGAATGAAGAGACAATCTATTAGGATATGGCCTAGGACCCTAGTTAAGCATTAATGACCTAGTCTAATCCTCACCAACCAAGGTCTTTTCTTACCTTTTTGCTCTTAGATTAAGGAAAACTCTCTCTCCACATCCTTCCCATCTTGGCCGACCACTCCTTCTCTTTCTCTCTACTCTCTCTCGGCCATCTCCCTCTCTCGCTCGCTCCTCCCCTCGCTGTTCAGTCGCTATCCTCGATGACGACTTCCGGTGGCCGGAGGCCAAAATGCCAGCCATCACCTCCATCCTCACTCCCTTGCCGACGTCTTTGTCACCTCAAACCGTCACTCCGCCGTCATTGTGGACCCGTAGAGCCCAAGGAAGTTGAGACTATCGCCACCGGTTGAACATGAACCCAAGAGCTTCCTCCACCCAAATCGCAAGCTTGTCATGCCTCATTCTCACGGTGAGCCATCCTAGAACCTAGACCTAAGGGTTAGTTAGCTTGTAGATGAATTTGGTTTAGTTTGGAAGTAGTATGATAGCTAAACTTTGGGTGATTCCTAGTTGGACAGAATCTGTCCCGCCAAACCGGTTTGGGAACCGCGGCACTTGAAGGCCCGTCGAGGCACCAATTGACTTGGAAACGATCGGTAAGCCATCCTAAGACGTGGTACTATGTGTAAGCAAGGTGTATATGGGTAAGGGTGGCGTTTAAATGGTGTTTCACGGTCGATTTCTTGTGGATTAGCTGAAGGGGCAAAATCCAATCGCCGAAGGGACCGGCTGAACCCGTGAGCTTTGTGTGGCCCTTGGTCGAAATTCTTGATCGAAAATCATTGGTAAGCCTCTTAAGACCTTGCTTGACATGCTATGGGAGCTTATGGTTGATTTTGGAAGTGGAATAAGGGAGTTTGATGGCGGAAATTTTGTAGAAATCCTAGGAACCGGTTCTGGTCAGTTTTGGAGGAGGATTGGTGCCGCTCATTTCGTAGATCTCTTTAGCCTAGAATTACCGATAAGCTATCCCTAAACCTTTACTAGGTTGTTAGGTTACTAAGAGACGTTCTTACTCAAAAGAATTTGATGAATTGTGAACCAATTTAGGGCGAGGAACACCAAGATTAAATATGTCCATTTTAGTCAAGTCGTGCTTGAGTGGCTTGTGGTTTGAAATTAGTGAAATTGAAGTCAAATGATTAAGTCCTAATCGAGTCGTGTGCGATGGTGGGATCTTTGGTATGTTTAGTGAGATTTTCCGTTTGAATTGAATTCGATAAACAGCTCTATTATTAAGAGAATCTTAAGATAATTTGTGAAATTCGGAATCTAAAATTTGGCTTGGGTAATGCTAAGTCTTGAATTGGAAAGGATGGTTAATCGATGCATGTGCTTGTTGACACGTGATTTTTGACCATCTATTATTGCGATTTTTATTTTTAAAATTAATTAAAAATATAAAAAAAAAGTTTAAAAAAATCACAAAATCAACTTTGGTAACATTGGCCAAGCTAAAGGGACCATTTTGGATAAAAAAAAATATATTTTCATATTTTTCATATTTTTTTTATTATTATTTTCAAAAAATATAAAATAAAAATAAAATAATAAAATAATAGCAAAGTAATGTAAAAGGCCATCCACGATTACATTCCACTAAGGGATCTTGAGTGGTGTGGTCAAAAGGCTAAGGGGATTAATAATAATAAATAATAGAATAAACAAAAGAAGAGATAATGGAGAATGCTCGTGGGATTGGGTGGAGTGCATGAAGAAAAGAAACATTAAAAAGGAGGGATGGTCCGAAGAGAATTTCCAAGGGGGGGACTGATGTTTTTCTCGAAGGAATTCCACTTGAAAAAGGGGAGGAGTCGGCCATTTTATTTTGGAGGAGAGGCAGACCGAAAGGAGGAGGAGGAGGCCGAGAGTTTGGAACTCGGTCTTTCGCCATCTCAGTCCATACTGAGCTCCACCAACAGTCCTAACGTTTTGAGGCGACCCACAGAGCGTACAAACTTCGGCCGTATCGTTTTTCGTCGTAACAAAAAAAGAGCTTCGGCCTTGAACCCAAGATCCCATCGTGAGCTCGCGTGTTCGTCTTGAGCCAAACCGAGAACGTTAATTCACCAAAGGTGGCCGAGGATCGACGGACCGGAGATCGCTAACGAGCGATGGCCCACGGTTTGAGTCCGTTGAGGTGAGTTTGTATAAACCTTTTGTTACTTGTGGCTGCTCAAAGATGATGAATGAAAGTTGGACGAGTAAACCGTAAAAAAGGTATAGTCACCGGAGTTGTTTAGTTCGATCGTGGTATTGGTCAGAGTCGATGGTGTCGGTAATGGTTGGTGGCGATAAAAGGGTCTGCGGAAGCGCTTCTGTTTGTTGGTCCCAGATGAGCTTCGGTGAAGGGCGCCGTGAAGAAGACGACCGCGCGCTCTCGGGAAGAAAGAGTCTGTGAACGTGGTGTGGAGTAGAGGGGACGACCGAAAAGAATTTTTTCTTTTATAAAAAATGAAAACAAAAGCATAACAAAGAAAGATAAGATCTATTGGTTGCTTCATCTAGAATCTTAACCCAACGGACGTGTGACCTTGTGGGGTTCTTTTATTTTATTAGTAAAGGATAGTAATAAAAAAAATAGAAGAAAACAATTGGAAATGAAAAGTACAAAAAAAAAAAAGAGGAAGGAAAAGTTTAAAGAAAAGGGAGGTAGGATGTTTCCTCTAAAATCTTACGTTGATTTCATGGGTTAGCTTTTGTTTGTGAGAGGAAATAAAAAAGAAAAAAAATCAACTCAAATCAGGTCAACGAAAGTGGATGATGGAATGATCAGATTGGGAGCACATGGGGATTCTTTTTGTGGATTGGGTCTACCTTAAGTTTGGGCTAGCGTGTGAGTTTCTTTTACAAGGATGGTTATATTTGGGCCTCCTGTAGGAGAAATTAGAAAGAACATTGGGCCAGGTCGAGTTGGACTTTAGTATAAGTATTTGCTATAAAAAAAAAAAGATGAGAATGGGCCTTTCTCATTTTAGGTTTTATTTGGGCTTTTGGTTGGCATTTGGTTATGAAAGGAGTTGGGTTTAGGGGTCCAAATCAGATCACTATTTTCGAAATTTAAAAAAAAAAATAAAAAAAATTATTATTAGAAAAATCCCCAAAAAAATAGAAAATCATAAAAAACTCAAAAAAATTCGAAAAAATTCAGAAAAATTCTAAAAAATTCCAAAAAAATAGGAAATGGCCACAGTCAATTGGCCAAGGCTCATCTCGGGTATTTTGAACCCGACCCTTCTTAAAATGATGATTTCGCCCTTGGGGCGAATCGTCCTCCAAAAAAATTGAAGAAAAATCAAGAAATTCCAAAAAATTCTCAGCAATGGGAAATGGCCATAATCAACTGGCCATGGAACATTTTGGGTAATTCGGTATCCCACTCTTCCAAAAATTGACGATTTTGCCCTTCGGGCTAATCGCCTCCAAATATTCCCACTCTACCCCTGGTTCAAAATCATACCTTCCTTAAGCCCTTATGGCTATACTAGGAAGCCTTTGACTCGAATTGAGGTGCATTGATGTGATTTATTTATGCACTTGATTGCGTTGTCATTAGAATTGATTGTGATTGATAGGAACAGTCTTCCAATTTGCATGAAACCCTGAATCAAGCCTACCTCACCTAAAATTGCGCTTGCATGAACTCTTAGCTAGGAAAATCACTCGCGTTAGGTACCGAAAGGGCGTTGGTATTGACACCAGCGTAACCAAGTCCCCGAACCCAAAATCTCTGGTTCCGCAGAACTGATCGATCTCTCTCAATCGATCGGTAAGGTTTCCGGTCTACCCTCCAAGAAAGACCGGTGGCGACTCCAAATGCATGCACAAATTGCACATGCCACCACGACTACACTAAGGTCGAAAGCGATCGACTCCTATCGTCGAACCCATTGAAAGAAAGCTCCCGCCGCGATTTGGTATGGGCTTGGGAGGGCCCGCCCCGATCCAAAGCCCGCGATCCGCACCCTTGTGCGGGGGAAGGCCCGCGATCGGTAATCCATTAGCCGCGTCCTCTTCCGGACGGGTCGCGACAGCTGGCGACTCCGCTGGGGACTTGTTCTAGAACCTATGGTTCTAGACCTCAAGTGGACTTAGGCCGTAATTAAAACGCTGAGTGATTTTTCTAACCCTGCAGGCGCTCTTGAAGGTGAGGTAAGTCCGCTTACGATAGGTGTTATATGTTTTGCAGATTGGAGAAATAAGGGGTGTAGTCCGTGATTAACATTGTCTTATGCAGGTTGGCGTAGGAATGTATGTTGTGTGGATGATTTGAAGCGCTGATTGATAAACTGTTGTGCATGACTTGCATCGTGATGATCACGACACATGGACACACACAACCGCGCCTAAAACCCCGGGCGCCGCCTTTAGGAACACAATAGAAGGAATTGAAAATGGAATCTCCGTGAGGAAAAACACGGGGTAATCCACTTTTCAATTCCGCTCACTTCGAACTATGGATCGAGTCCCAATGCAACGATAGCTGTGCAATGGAATCGGCTCTTTCCAGAACTCGAGGTGGGAACCTTAACCTTATGTGCCAAACCCTCTGATTTTTAGAAGTTTACCATCACTTGTTTCATGCGCATGTCTTTGGGCGGTTGGTACACCTAAAACCGCACATAAGTCGACGAGTTTGGTTGGTAAGACTCTCTATACCTCGAATCTATTACAGTTCATATAAATATAGGCATTTCATTCATTGCATTCTGGTGATTAGATTAAATGCCATTTCAAGGATAGATGTGTGTGTTTTTCCCAAACGTCCTTGATAGAAGACGAAGAGGATGATATCCCATGACAAGCACCGAGTGAGCAACAAAGGAGCCTACTATGGATATTATTGAGATATCGTCCAATGAAGATGACGAGTTGGGGCAAGTGATCTGGAAGTCACAGATCGAACTTGGGGCATCCTTAAACGTTAGGATCACATTCCTTTGTTTCATTTTCCATTACCAGTCCTCTTGTATAGGGTTTATTTTTATCGAGGCTTTCTCTATCTCACCCCTTAGAGTGATTGTATTAGGGATCTATTGGTGTATACATTTAGATGGAACTTGGTTGTATTTCTTTTGACAGGTCATGGGAATGTGATAGTGGCATTTTCTCTAATCATCCGAATACTCCCAAGTCAAGTTTATAATTCCTTTAGAGGAAATTAAAATTGGAAATCTTGCACGACCTTTTTGGTCGTATAGGGTAATCCAACCCCAATTTCGCTAGAAGGAATTATACACTTGAATTGGTCCATGCATGTTTTACGTCGCTGGTTGTCGCGACCCTCTTGAGGTTGTCGGGCTCTCGAGGGCTAATGGGCCGTCCTGTCTGGTCGGACGCGGGCCTCTCCCAAGGCCCATTACCCAAATCGCAACGGAGGTATGCGTGATCGACTTTCAGTGTGGTCTAGTGACATGTGCTAAGTGTGCATGCCATGGAGTCGCCACCAATCATTTTTTTAGGGTATGATTGGACCACCCAATCGAATAGTTGGGAGTTTCTATTCAATTCTGCGAGAACCAGAGAAATGGTTTCGGGGACTTAGTTACACCAACTGTCAGAGTTGACGCCCTTTCGGTACCTAAGTTGACTAAATTTTCTAGCCTGAGATTCATGCGGATGAGTAAGGTATGAACCCTAAATCTAGAAATTCATGTAGATAAGAGTGATTATCCTAGCAATCACAATCAGTAATAAAATGCCCAACTCAAGGAATCTAGATATGCAAATAAATCACATGGCATTCCTAGTAATGTCCTATTTATCAATCACAGCTCAAGAATGATTTAGCTGTCCTAGCCATTCTACACACGATCTAACCTAAGAAAAGCATTAGGAAGCATCGAAGGAGTTCGAGAGTACTCACATGGGGTTCGCCGTGCCCTGGTTTGGTCTTGGACGAGCTATCGAGCTCATGCCGACCCGATTATATTTGGGGATCCACTCGGCGTTTTACACCATGAAATCATGTGAAACAAAAACGAAAATATTCAGCAAGGGGCATTTATTGTAGATGGTGGTCGATCTAATTGGACGTCAAGACTAAAAAAGATGTAGAAATTTACAAATTAAAATACTCGAATGACATTTTTTTGCCAAATTCAACTCTATGCGTCGTGAAGAAACACATGCAATTGAACTTAAATTTTGACTATTTATGAGTTCAAAATGTAAAAAAATTTAAATAAAAATATTGACTATTTTTCTATATTTTTACGACATCGAACGCTATTTTTCTTCATTTTTCATGTATTTTTCTATTTTTGGAAAATATTAAAAAATATTAAAAAATATGAAAAATTATTTTTTTATCAAAAATGGTTCCTTTAGCTTGGTCAAGGCTACCAAAGATGATTTTTTAATTTTTTTAACTTTTTATATATTTTTTATGAATTTTTTAAAAATAAACTATGAAAGACTGATCAAAAATCAGGTGTCAACACTGGTAATCCACGATAATTGATCGAGAATATCGGCGTTGTTTTGAATTTAATGACGAGATAGATGTCCAAATTACTCTCGTTCTTAATAAAACGGCCTTGATTTGGATGCCGTATCTTCAATTAAATTTAAAACACGTTATTATGCCTCGCACTTTTGAGTAATTCGTTCCTCTCGAAATTGATCAAAAGCGATTATTGTGAATTACATTCCTTTCAATAGTATGCTTTCTTTCGAGGAATATTGATAAAAACTTTTCGCGCAAGATTAAAACCCTTGTAAAAGTTCTTGTCCTTATTAGTCATGGGCAAGCATAGGATTGAAAGGGGTTTTTTGATTTCTTTTTCAAATTATTCCTTCTGATTCTGTCTTTTTATTTGCAGGTGAAAAACAAGTAGTATAGAGAAATCTTTTCTTGGACAAATCTGCAACTATTCTTCCATCTGATCATGAGCGAGTTATAAAATCAGGACGTATTTGCTCGGCTTATTGCTATTATGGTTCGGCTCACTCAAGTTGAAGATGTTTGGATGCTCGAAGAAATGAACCATACATAAGTTAAAACACACACACGAGAACTTTCATTTATTTTGCTCAGCGGAGGGTTTTCAGAAGCAGGTCATACAAGTCGGGGTGGAAAAGTAAAGCCAAAGTGAGCCCTAATTAACGACACAAAGGATCCCAACTGACCCTCCATGTTATTAATGCTCTGCTCATACTCCCAGCTCCGCATGTTGTGGTCGGCAAGCCTGAGGAGAAGACTTCTGCATTCACCCTTAACTTCGGCGACCTTGGCCTCGTGTTCTTCGGTGACTACTTCCAGGTCCCGAACCAGTCCATTCCCGTGAGCTATGTCCTCGGTTATCTTGTCGAGCCGTTCTTCCTGCCAGTCGCTCTGAAGCCTCAACAGGACGTTGCGGCGGTCATGCTCGCCGGTGGTCAGGGATATGGCCAATTGATCCACCAGATTTCTCCTCTCGCGAAGCAACGTCGCGACCCGCTCATTAGCAAACTCGACGGCCTTTTTGTAACTATCAACCAGGTAGTTGGTCAGCACCAAATGATCAGATCGATCCTCATAACGAGCTCGCAAGATGCGAGCCACCAGAACCTCCCGATTAGCAACACGATAGGCCTCTAAGGAGTGTGCAAAGAGAGTCGGGAAAGTTCTATATTCCCTCCCCAGTGTAGTACCTTCGAGAGAAGTGGTATCAAGGTCCTCGAGCAGGACACAGATTGCATCCTCGGTTGCAGAATGATCGGTTATGTGCGCGTAACCGCGACCCAGTAGGTTATAAAGCTTTTCCCACTGGGCCAAGACATCAGTTGAAAAAGTGCGTACGGGAGAGGAGGCCATTTGCGTTGGGTTGGCTTGAGAATAAGACGAGTTTAACAGGGAGATTAGAAGGAAGAAGCTGATTATGCGAGAACGTTAACCTTCCATACATTAATTCCTCATTTTATAGCAACTCGAGGATGATGAAGGGTCTCAGTAATAATGCTGGTGGAGCCCAGTTAGGGGGTAAAGCAGGAGGTCCCCCTCACGAGAACCATTGGATTCGTTTCGATCCGCGATTTCCGGCTCATCAATTAAAAGATGTAAAAGATTTGTCGGGATCACCAGTATTAGAGTTAGGTGGGAGGAAAGCGCAACTATCGAAGAGAGCCCTAACAGGGTTTGGCAGTCCCATCACGTTGAAAAGCTAAGCGAGAAATTCAAGGTCTTGAGGGGGAACGTTTGCCTAATGATGCTTGAAGAGCGTCTCCTGAACATGCAAAGTCACTCGAAGAAAACTTTATAGGGAGTGAGCATACAGGAGAGAGTGGAGAACTCTGAGTGGGCAAGAACCAATCAAACATTTCTCAATCCAACATATTTAAGAGGTTACTGTCAGCTGCTAGAGGCGACTGACTCAAAAATCTCAGAAATTGAACCACAGAGGGATCTCGAAGATTCCAAGATCAAGTCTAACGCCAAAACCATGGAGCCCAACACTTCTGGCAACGGAAATCAAGATCACGGCGACGACGACAACGACATCCACAATGCTCAACTCGGGAAAAGAAGACGTCCTCACCAATACTCTCAGGAGGAAACCCAAATGCTGGAAACCCTTTTCAGTAAAAGCCATTACATGAAAAAGAAGTGGAGAATTGAATTGAGCCGGGAGTTGGGGATTAATCAGTCGAGGATCCAGTTTTGGTTTCAAAATAGGAGATCCAAATCGAGGGCTCAACGCAAACGTCAGGTGGTCGAGATTTTAAAGGAAGAAAACCAAAAGCTGCGAACAGAAAACATGAGGTATGAAAAAGCTCTCAATATTACCGTTTGCCCTCATTGCGATAACCTCGTCGCCCTCGGTAAGATATTCCCCGATAAGCCTCACGCGATGATTGAAGACGTTCATTTACCACCCTACTCCCTCGGGGCATCTCCTGCTCAACCAGATTTTGCCGGAGTCACGCATGAGCAGGATGATCCTACGAAGATGATACAAATGCCTCCTGGGGGATGGGATTTGCATCGCTTTGATTGGAGTTACAGTTTCAAGGAGCTGGATGTTACCGCCGACCAGCTCAAAGCATATCAGCCTCATGCACAACAATTTTCGATAGGGTCGGGTCCTGCTGGAGATGAGTTAATCAGTCGTCAAGCCATCGATGCAATTTTGGGCCACGATAAGAGGAGGTTCGCTTGGCCCCCTAAACTGCATTCCAGATTCCTAGATGTGGTTCACCAAATGGGGATCGACTCAGCAACTCCGACGCGCATATTTAAGGCCATGAATGTACCGGGGCTTAGTAAGGAGCTGGTCAGGAATCACCTTGCTGCCTACAGAAAGCTATTAAGACAACGTCGAGCGGAGCTAAACCGGGAGGAATCCGTCTCGAGCTCAAAAGCTAGGGGCGACCGCCATTGTAATGCTCAGGCATCAAGAGATACCCGGCCAAATCTAAGCATCAATCAAGCTAGCAACCCGACCACCGGCAAACTGAAAGCTGATCAGAATGTCCTCCCAAGCCATTTCAACACTTCTCAAGAGCGCGTGCCACAAGTACAGCGAGTGCGCACTCCTCCATTCGAGCAGCAGTCGGCTGGTGCCCTGCCTGCCGCTAGTCAACCCACGACAGACGATTTCTTCGATGAGGGGCTCGATGCCTTGTTCAATCAGTGGGAAGCTGGCATGCTTGGACAGCCATGATCTAGCACCTGACTCGGGGCACGATGGGTCGGTCACTACGAACACCCATAGAAAGAAGAACATGTTCACGAGTAGATCACTCATTTTATCCGTTGTAAAGTTCCTACGGGAACATTTTTCTTTAATGACTATAGTTAATTCTATATTAAAACCAACGCTATCGACGAACATCGTCATGCTCAGTTGTGATGATCCCTTGTTAGATTAAGTCTGAAACCAGAGACGGTCTTTAAAATTTTGAGTGGCCACGAACTCATTCCTCACCAAGCGCCCGGGATGCTGAAATGAAGAGTAACAGCATACACATGGAAAATGCCACTTTCGTTTGAACGATGAAAAGGGGTTGAGAGAAGATCATAGCGTTAATTCCCATGGAGCTAAATGAATTAAACGGAGTCATTAATTGCGGGTCCACCGCTGCTCCCCACGTTCTCGGGCCTAGCAAATCATAAAAGGCGCCGAAAGATTGTAGACCCACCACTTTGAAGACTGAACTAGGGGACGAGCGCAATACTCGATGAAACCGAATCAATGCAAGAGAGTTTGTGATCCTATCACGAGGAAAAAGAAAGGGGAATATAGACGATGAGTAATTGCAGGGTCTCGGGAGGAGCGCTTGCTTGCTGGCCTTCATATGCAGCCTGAAGGATGGTTCTAGGACACGCACAATCACTTGAGAAAACTTCTAGAGTGAGCAAACACGAAGGAGCGAATAGAGAAAGCTGAGTGAACTAGATCAGCCCGAGATACTCCGATCCATCATGTTTAAAAGCTATTCCCATCTGCTAGAAACGCCCGACCTGGACATTTCTGAGCACGAACTGCTGGGAGACTTTGAAGATCCTGGAGCTGAATCCTGCCCGAAGGCCATGGAGACTGACTCCTCCAGCGATGAAATTCTAGGTTTCAGCTACGAAGAAGGAGTATACAATGATGACCGGAGTCGGAAAAGGAAGCAACTACAACGCCACACTCCAGGCTAAATCCGAGAGCTCGAAGCTTTTTTCAATGAATGCTCCACTCCAAGCAAACGACAGAAAATGGAGTTGAGCCGAAAAATAGGATTGGAGCTTTCGAAGGTCAAGTTTTGGTTCGCCAACAAACGAACCCGGGTGAAACAGCAATACGCAGACCATGAGTTACTGGTCCTGAAGGAGGAGAATGAGAAGCTTCAAGCTGAAAGCGCGAGATATAAGGAAGCTCTGACCAAGGCCACCTGCCTTAATTGTGGTAATCCTGTTGTCCTCGGCGAGGTGTTCCTCGATGAACCATCCCTGTTGACGAATAACGCTCAGCTGTTACCGTATTCTCCACAGCATTTTCCGACACAGTCAGATACCGCCGGAGATCTGCATGAGCAAGTCAACACCATAGGATCAACACCAACATCCTCTGAGAAATGGGATATGAATCATCACAGGGGGAATTCTCTCAATGACGAACTCGCTGTCGCAGCCAGCCAATCCAAAGTCGGTGAGTCCCTCCCTGGACAACTTTTGAAACGACTAGATCCCGTAGAGAATAGCTATCGAAGTATTGACGATATTTTGGGTGATAAGAGAACAAGGTTTTACTGGACCTATGAGCTTCACACCAAATTTGTTGATGCAATTCGAGAACTGGGAGTTGATTCGGCTAGCCCACTGCGCATACTCGAGATTATGAATGTGCCGGGGCTCTCTAGAATTAACGTTGAGTCTCACCTCAAGTACTATAGGAGATTGCTAAGGGATGGAAGGATAGCGTTAAACCATCATAAAGCCAGTTGGAGCTCAAGTGTTGGGCAGAGTTACAACCATGATGATTGGAGAGCCAAGAGCACCCAACCGTGTTGCAGCAATGACGGGACTAGCAGTCGTGTCAGCGACTCCTCTAACCCAAATCAGAATGCTCCGCCGAGCTATCTCAATACTCCTTAGGAGTATATGCCACAGTTCCAGCACATAGAAATTCCTCAGTTTGAGCGCGAATCAGTCATTAATGCTGTCCCTGAAGCGGATCTGGCATTGGTAGAGAGTGCACATATGAACCTGCCGGTCATCGGAGGAAGTTCCAATTCGAGGGGTCAAATTGCTCACGGCGAGAGCAAAGAGAGGAATCCCTCGCCTGCAGTCGACGATACCCAATCTGGGCACCAAGGGCTAGAAAGAACAGGTGATTTCCTTAATGAGGAGCTGGACACTTGGATCAATACTCTTCGGGAATGTATGTCTCAACCCCAACAGGGCAATGATGAAGGTTCCAGCTCAAAGACTCCAATCCCTCACAACGAAGGCAATGAAAGAAATCTGCCCCCAACAATCGTTGATACCCAACTTGAACATCAATGGCTCGAAGACTCGAGCAATTTCCTTGGCGATGAGTTCAATCTTTGGCTCGATCAATTTGGAGCCGGAGGACCATCGCAGTGGTGACGCGAGGCCGGTGATCAAACGTCTGATGCAAGGCATGGCTACTCGATGAAAAATGCTTCGAGAAAAGGGGTTGAATACTCCTATTGCATATGTTGTTGATCGCACTGTAAGGTTCCCACGGGAACATCTTTCATTAATATCTAGAACTAATTGCGCGTGAGTGTCAACATCACCCTTTGAGCATCTTCAAGCCGAAGGCCGTGGATTAATCACTTAATCCGTGGAGCAAGTTCCATGAACCATAATTATCACCCGCTGAGCATAATGGGATCTACCCCTTCAGTACGAAATACGTTTGGCCGCGAAGCCACCTATTTGGTAAAACGATGTATCGTTCCTAAACGATCTTCAATCGAATACCGAAGTAATGTATTCTTTCTTTTCCTTCTCAGATGATAAACATGGACAAATCACTCAATGAGTCATGCGTTCAAATAGCAGAACAGACGCTGCCCAGCTGGGGGCAGATGAACCATTGATGTTGCAAACACTCCAAGCATGGATAGGCGGATTTGATAGAGGTTGTTCATATCAATACGCAACATCAGAATGTGATGAAAATCAAGAGTAAAGTTGTATCGTCCCAATTTGTCTTGAATTTGGGAATATGAATTAACACTTATTTTTTATCCTTGACAGGGGAATCGCCTTGGAGACGAATAAGTTTTTACATCCCACATACTACCTGTTAGGGTACATGAGGGTAGGATGTATCGTTTCGATTTTCGAAAAATTCGTGAACATACAATGATATGCTTCTTTTACATTTTCAGGGATCTCCAGCCACGGTGGACAGGTAGGTATCCCTTTCCCCCAATCCATTGAAGATGTTAAACCAAAAAAAAAACACAGAGAGAAAAAGAAAAAGCTTTCAAAATCTGATGTCTAGAAAAGACATGGAATTCTAACTTCATTGGCCTTCATGTTTTGAAACATGAGGTTGTCTGAACACGCATTGTGCACCATAAAATCCCCTTGACGGGTAAAATTTTTGGGAAAAACGAAAGAGATTTTTCCAATCAAAAGTTGTTCAAAACTCTCAAAAGGATGTTTCCTCAAAAGAGAGGCAAGCTCAAATCCAAACACATCCTACATACACTTGAGAGATGAGTGGAGCGAATCAAATAGTAAATCTGGACCTACGGAGGTAGGGACCATTCGCAGCGATTACATGGATTGGGACGACGGAGGCGTTCGTTTCATATCATAAACACTACAGGTGACCATTGACAACCCACTTGAACGGTGGTTTTCATTCTTAACCCTGTCAAGAACTACCCCACACCGGGGCAAAAAGGAAGTAAGTCCAGCAGCATCAGGAGAAAATGGTTAGAAATTTTCTTGCTCGGACTAACATTAATCTTTGTGTGTTGTTTATATGGTAATCCAAGTGCCATAGGATGACGAGAAGCATTCATTCTCTATCCCACACACCATATCCTTTGCACAGCCAAGTTGAGCCTGCGAATTCATTTCATAAACCCCTGTTGGTGATCATGGGATGTTTCAAGATAGAAACTGCATCACTCCAAGAACGGAAGAAATCAAGAGATGGGATTTATAGAAAAATTTCATATCGGCGTTTAAATGTGCTATGATTCAAGTTGTATATCTAGCACAATTTTCTGAACATCGTAGTTCCAAAGGAAAAGAAAAGGCGGGATTTCAACAAAAAATCCCCAGCGTCAAGAAAAAGCAAAGTGCCTGGTAAAAGCAAGGCCGATGCTCGTGAAAACTGTTTGATTGATCCCCAATAAAGCCTAGTTGGGAAGAGAGAAAAACCCATAAAGGAGTCAGATCAAGAAGACTGCTCTCCAAACGATGTCAGCCGTGGTGCAAAACACGGACAGAATTGTCAATCTCTTAATACCACAAGAGACGTTCTCTAAAGGACTTGTGCACACCTCAAAAGCGGTTGCACACCTCAAAAATGGAAGATGCAGAATGGAAAAGACATGTGACAAATTTGCAATGATCACCAATGTCAAATCCTTCGTGATTTCTGGGCCAAAAACAAGCCTTTTTCGGTCCCCAATCCTACCAATGTTACAACCCTGAAACAGTCTTCTCTGACTAAGACACTTGGGTTAACATATAGCTTAGCTCGAAGAAGTACGAGCAAGACTATTTCTTTCTCATTTTGCAGGGTTCTTGACTTGTAAACCCGGAGCAGATGGTGAAGACTTTCATTCAATGGCCTCGACTCCAAAGCGGGTTCCCCTTGAAAACCAATAACCAAGCCCAACATTACGGTCCCGTGGAAGACCTCCCGATCGATCAAAATGTATGCGCTGCGAATGATCCTAAAACCTAGGCAGAGGTTAGTAGGGAATTGAGTGCATCCCCTATAAAAACCACTACCTCAAAACAGGTGAGATGGCCTCCTTGTTGAGAAATATTTCAATTGATGTTTCGAGCAAACTCTCTTTGGAATCTTCAAATTGTTAGATCCAGATTTTCCGTGCAAGGAATTTGTGATCACATTTGCATGTTGCAAGAATGCTTTGGATAACCTCCAGCATCAAAATGCACATTTCATGATTAAGACTTAAAACATACGGTTTTGTCAGATGGACAACCGTCGTCTTCCCTAAGATTGCTAATGTTTTCTTGATGAAGAAGAATTTTTCAGGCTCAAACTTCTGCAGGATACCTGGAGAACCCAGCTCCCAGAATGTCGCCTCAACAGACTAAAGCGAGGCTTTGTCAAAATAAAATCTTTCACTGCTTCAAAACTGAATTCCCGACAAATTTCGGGATCTTTTCAAAAATTTAGGCAGTCTCATCGGACGTGGAGAACCCTCGTCATGAGACCCCTTTTCAAAAATCAAGCAGTCCTAGCTTGACGTGGAGAACCCTCGTCCTAGGATCCCTTTTCAAAAATATCAAACGGTCTCATCGGACGTGGAGAACCCTCGTCATGAGACCCCTTTTTCAAATCAACCAAAGGTAGAAACCGTCTGAAGGGTCAAAACAAAGGTAGAAACCGCCTGAAGGGTCAAACTCAAGGTAGAAACCGCCTGAAGGGTCAACCAAAGGTAGAAACCGCCTGAAGGGTCAAAACAAAGGTAGAAACCGCCTGAAGGGTCAAATCCAAGGTAGAAACCGCCTGAAAGGTCAACTCAAGGTAGAAACCGCCTGAAGGGTCAAACCAAAGGTAGAAACCGCCTGAAGGGTCAACTCAAGGTAGAAACCGCCTGAAGGGTCAACTCAAGGTAGAAACCGCCTGAAGGGTCAAACCAAGGTAGAAACCGCCTGAAGGGTCAAATCAAAGGTAGAAACCGCCTGAAGGGTCAACTCAAGGTAGATAGCGCCATAAGGATCAAGCTAAACTCAATGGTAGATACCGCCTGAAGGGTCGAATATGGTAGAAACCGCCATAAGGGTCAACTCATTGGTAAATAACGCCATAAGCATCAACACAAAGGTCCGAGCCACCATACGGATCGAAACCCTTGGCGAATCCCAAAGCGTGAGATGCGCCTTCCTTAGGTTCCTACTAGTTAGGAATCCCATAAGGGTATGACCTACCATACAGGCCAGAGCTTAATCTCCCTAGGATATCCTGAATGACAAGTCCTAGGCATCTTTTTGAAAGTTGTCACAACCGGCAGCATCCGATAGGTGAGCTTCAGGTAAGCCTCTCTCACTTCGACCCATGTTCAAATTGTTAGAGCAAACCAAGGATTAATTTGAGTTTTTATCATGAGCCTAAAGGATTCGATGTCGTAGCATTTCTTCTCTCATTTTCCCAGTCGAGTAGGTCAGGAATCAGGTGCCATCTTATCTTTGAGAGAAACCTCTGACGAGATTCCTCTCAAAGAGGGGCAGCTGTTGACACATGATTTTTGACCATCTATTATTGCGATTTTTATTTTTAAAATTAATTAAAAATATAAAAAAAAAGTTTAAAAAAATCACAAAATCAACTTTGGTAACATTGGCCAAGCTAAAGGGACCATTTTGGATAAAAAAAAATATATTTTCATATTTTTCATATTTTTTTTATTATTATTTTCAAAAAATATAAAATAAAAATAAAATAATAAAATAATAGCAAAGTAATGTAAAAGGCCATCCACGATTACATTCCACTAAGGGATCTTGAGTGGTGTGGTCAAAAGGCTAAGGGGATTAATAATAATAAATAATAGAATAAACAAAAGAAGAGATAATGGAGAATGCTCGTGGGATTGGGTGGAGTGCATGAAGAAAAGAAACATTAAAAAAGGAGGGATGGTCCGAAGAGAATTTCCAAGGGGGGGACTGATGTTTTTCTCGAAGGAATTCCACTTGAAAAAGGGGAGGAGTCGGCCATTTTATTTTGGAGGAGAGGCAGACCGAAAGGAGGAGGAGGAGGCCGAGAGTTTGGAACTCGGTCTTTCGCCATCTCAGTCCATACTGAGCTCCACCAACAGTCCTAACGTTTTGAGGCGACCCACAGAGCGTACAAACTTCGGCCGTATCGTTTTTCGTCGTAACAAAAAAAGAGCTTCGGCCTTGAACCCAAGATCCCATCGTGAGCTCGCGTGTTCGTCTTGAGCCAAACCGAGAACGTTAATTCACCAAAGGTGGCCGAGGATCGACGGACCGGAGATCGCTAACGAGCGATGGCCCACGGTTTGAGTCCGTTGAGGTGAGTTTGTATAAACCTTTTGTTACTTGTGGCTGCTCAAAGATGATGAATGAAAGTTGGACGAGTAAACCGTAAAAAAGGTATAGTCACCGGAGTTGTTTAGTTCGATCGTGGTATTGGTCAGAGTCGATGGTGTCGGTAATGGTTGGTGGCGATAAAAGGGTCTGCGGAAGCGCTTCTGTTTGTTGGTCCCAGATGAGCTTCGGTGAAGGGCGCCGTGAAGAAGACGACCGCGCGCTCTCGGGAAGAAAGAGTCTGTGAACGTGGTGTGGAGTAGAGGGGACGACGGAAAAGAATTTTTTCTTTTATAAAAAATGAAAACAAAAGCATAACAAAGAAAGATAAGATCTATTGGTTGCTTCATCTAGAATCTTAACCCAACGGACGTGTGACCTTGTGGGGTTCTTTTATTTTATTAGTAAAGGATAATAATAAAAAAAATAGAAGAAAACAATTGGAAATGAAAAGTACAAAAAAAAAAAGAGGAAGGAAAAGTTTAAAGAAAAGGGAGGTAGGATGTTTCCTCTAAAATCTTACGTTGATTTCATGGGTTAGCTTTTGTTTGTGAGAGGAAATAAAAAAGAAAAAAAATCAACTCAAATCAGGTCAACGAAAGTGGATGATGGAATGATCAGATTAGGCGCACATGGGGATTCTTTTTGTGGATTGGGTCTACCTTAAGTTTGGGCTAGCGTGTGAGTTTCTTTTACAAGGATGGTTATATTTGGGCCTCCTGTAGGAGAAATTAGAAAGAACATTGGGCCAGGTCGAGTTGGACTTTAGTATAAGTATTTGCTATAAAAAAAAAAAAAAAGATGAGAATGGGCCTTTCTCATTTTAGGTTTTATTTGGGCTTTTGGTTGGCATTTGGTTATGAAAGGAGTTGGGTTTAGGGGTCCAAATCAGATCACTATTTTCGAAATTTAAAAAAAAATAAAAAAAAATTATTATTAGAAAAATCCCCAAAAAAATAGAAAATCATAAAAAACTCAAAAAAATTCGGAAAAATTCAGAAAAATTCTAAAAAATTCCAAAAAAATAGGAAATGGCCACAGTCAATTGGCCAAGGCTCATCTCGGGTATTTTGAACCCGACCCTTCTTAAAATGACGATTTCGCCCTTGGGGCGAATCGTCCTCCAAAAAAATTGAAGAAAAATCAAGAAATTCCAAAAAATTCTCAGCAATGGGAAATGGCCATAATCAACTGGCCATGGAACATTTTGGGTAATTCGGTATCCCAATCTTCCAAAAATTGACGATTTTGCCCTTCGGGCTAATCGCCTCCAAATATTCCCACTCTACCCCTGGTTCAAAATCATACCTTCCTTAAGCCCTTATGGCTATACTAGGAAGCCTTTGACTCGAATTGAGGTGCATTGATGTGATTTATTTATGCACTTGATTGCGTTGTCATTAGAATTGATTGTGATTGATAGGAACAGTCTTCCAATTTGCATGAAACCCTGAATCAAGCCTACCTCACCTAAAATTGCGCTTGCATGAACTCTTAGCTAGGAAAATCACTCGCGTTAGGTACCGAAAGGGCGTTGGTATTGACACCAGCGTAACCAAGTCCCCGAACCCAAAATCTCTGGTTCCGCAGAACTGATCGATCTCTCCCAATCGATCGGTAAGGTTTCCGGTCTACCCTCCAAGAAAGACCGGTGGCGACTCCAAATGCATGCACAAATTGCACATGCCACCACGACTACACTAAGGTCGAAAGCGATCGACTCCTATCGTCGAACCCATTGAAAGAAAGCTCCCGCCGCGATTTGGTATGGGCTTGGGAGGGCCCGCCCCGATCCAAAGCCCGCGATCCGCACCCTTGTGCGGGGGAAGGCCCGCGATCGGTAATCCATTAGCCGCGTCCTCTTCCGGACGGGTCGCGACAGTGCTAAGTTGAACCATGCGTGGTATTGTGGTTTGTACTTGTTGCCGAGATTCGAGTAATGCGAGTCGTGGAATCCTGTGGTGTGAATTGAGGTCATGGTCTTCTTGCATTGTGTGAGTTTGCTGGAAATTTTGAATGAAAACTTAAGGCCAATCCAGTCGGGTGTTTGATCCCAACTGTTGTTGTGGGTGTTTGATCCCAAGAATTGAGCTCAGGGACTTGATCCCATTTTGGCATGACAAGGTCACTGCGGCTAGAGAGTCATGTAGTCAACCGAATCATCTCGAAGTGCTGGAGTATCGAGAGTCACTACATCGATCGAATCATCTCTAGGTCCGGACGTAAGAGTCTTCATGTTGACTGCTTCGAGGGAGTTAAGGTATCGGGCATCACATGTTTGACTGAATCATCTCATAGGATTGGCCATGACGAGAGTCTCATAGTTGATCGAATTATCTCGACGGTGCTGGGGAGCGAGAGTCATTATGACGACCGAATCATCTCATCGTAATAAAGTGAAAACCACGATTGAAAGTGAAACGATGAAATAGGTTTTCTGCGATCATCTGATTTCTTGGTAAGAAATAGCTGGAATAAAGGAATTTCTTGTATTGGCGCCCGGAGTGCTTTAGCACGGGCGAGTAACTTTTGTTACTACTAGCAGAATAACAATTTTTCATGAGACAATGAAATCGAATAATGGTTTTGGGACAAAGAATCGTTTTACCTCTGGATTTGTTAATTGAAAACCCTACCTAAGTACGAAGCTGAGTTTTTCTTGTGATTTCCATATTGTCGAGTCAACGTTTGAAAGATTGGAATGTCGTTTTCTTGGGTCAAATGACGCTCTGCTTTACTAATGCTTAATTTTATTTCTTTTTCCCAAAAATATCTATTTTTCAAAAGTGTCTGGAGGTACTATCAATCTAATTTAGGGTTAGGTTTAGCTTACTGAGATTCATATCTCACCCCATCGTGAGATACCTTTTTTTCAGACCGTATATATTGGACCATGGATGCTCCCCCACGACGCTTTGGAGTCCCGAGATATATCGAGATCTTGGCCTCGAGGTACACCATTTGTGAGGGTTTAGTCTACATTAAGACGACGACCGTTGTTGGGATTGACGATGGAGGTCAGTACCTGAGTCCCCTTACCTTTGAAGCTTGGACGCTCCAGGATGGGGGTACTTTCGTTGGACCACTGCGTGAGAGTGCCATGTCTGTCGACGCGCTATGGGTGGCTGACTCACCTGAGATTGACCTACCCGATGATCTACTGTTAGGACTTGATGTCGATTTTGCCATGGCTAGACCCGATCCTGTGCTACATACCCCAACTGAGGAAGACGCCGCTGCGAGTGCCCCCGTGGGCACAGAGCTTGACCCTGGAGATGTTGGATCGTCGACTGACGACTGAGGGTTCGATGTCAGATGTACGACCTTGTAGCCTGTTCTTTTTTAGACACCCATTTGGTAGTGGACTCTTGCCTAGCATTGTATTATGACTGACTTTTATAATGTATGTTTCTAAAGTCTTTCTTGTTGTTTATTAGTAGGGTTGTTTTCTCGCTTTCGCATGCATGTTTCATTTAGGTCCTCGAGATTTGGCCGTTGGATCCTGGATGACTATCTAAGTTAACGTCCTAGTAGGGATCTTTGTGTGCCTGCCGGGCTCGGGACGTGACATGCATTGATACCCAATCAAGAATCAGCTTTCTTAAAATATATATAAATATATATATATATATATATAATATATATATATATATATATATATATATATGAAATATCTAAACATTTGCATCTATAGATTCTTGGATAATCCGCGCATAGAAGATCTGCCGATCCGATAAGGAGAGTGAAAATGGGAATCGACCAAGCCCTCCTCCTATGCAATCCCATTGTGAATCGCGAGCAAACCTTCGTTACTTGTAGTTTTTGCAGGCGAATATGGGACAGACTCCACGATATGGAGCAATTCAGCACCAGCTATCGAGGGCATGGCTCAATCGAGGACCAACCTTCTTGCTTAATACGAGAAAAGAAAAATGTTAAAAAGCGAAGGAATAGACATTAAGTTGGCCGAAGCTGTCTCCACGCTGCATCGAATATAATACATCTCCATTGGTTAGACTGAACATGCTTAACATAGTGTGCAAAAGAGAAAAAAATATGAAAGACGATAAAACAGTGCTTTCTAACTTTTAACTTATACATCAATTCATGAAGTAGCTCACAGTCATAATCATGCCAAAGAAAAAGTTTAGAGACTTATCCAACTTGTAAATTATAGGATAGTATATTAGAGAACAAGATACAAAGGCATAAAAGATGCCAAAACTATAAATAACCATGAAAGAAACCATGATATCAATTGAGCACAGAATTCATGTCAATAACTAAGTTCATTCAACACAAATGGGCATCAGAAACCAAAAATCAAGCACTCGCTAATAGAGATAAAACCAAATAAGGAACCCTTGGAAGACAGAGCCCAACAAGAGGACAATCTTAACTATGTAGCCATCGACAGTTCAGTTGGCAAGGGATTGGAGAAAGTATAAGCAACAAGACATGGATGCGTTAAAATGCAGTCATTTCTCAAAATGAATTCAGTAGAACTAGTACATCCCTAAAAGGAAAAGAATTTTAGTCGAACCAATACATCCATCGGGGCAGAGTGAATTATCACACCAAAGATAAACAAGAAAAAGGAATACATGCACAAAGGGTCCACAGACCTTTCTTTCCTATGAACAAGTTGCTTTAAAGGTTCTCGAGCAACGGAGCAAGTGAGAGTCGGAGTAGAGAGCCAGCGAATGCCAGAGTAGAGAGCCCTTGAACAACAGAGCAGAGCGTAAGTACGAGGCTGGAGCAGAGTGCGAGCGGGCGCTGGAGCAGAAAGGCCTCGAGCGACAAAGCGAGCAAGGGTCGGAGCAGAGACGCTCGAGCAACAGAACATAGCGCTGGAGCGAGGGTCGGAGAATAAGGGCTGGAGAAGAGTGTGAGCGAGCGCTGGAGTAGATAGTCCTAGAGAGACCGAGAAGAGAGCTAACGTGTGACCCAAAATTTTGAACTCGCCCGGGAGAGGAAGGAAGGGACCAAAGGGTCATGTCTTCTTTCTTAGAGCAAAAGGAGAGTGAAAAAGAGGTTTAAGGTGGGATTGGTTCGACTTTGCAAATGAGCTTTAGAGAAATGCAAATACTTTTAACCCAAGAGGCTCTGAAGAAATGCAAATAACGTTCAGTAAAAGGTACTTTGAAAAGCAACTTTAGCCTAACTAGTATTTGGCAACAAATGTTTTGTAAATGAGCAATCTTACAATATTATTTTTAAATGAAATATAATTAAAAAAGGAAAATTAAACTTAGGGCAAAGCCGACGGTCGTCTGTCGAGGCTGCCAAGAGTCAGGCGACCTTCGGGGATGGTCGCAACGACCCTAGGTAGCCGTCACTGGGATCGCCTGACCCCGGTAATGAGGCCTAAGGTCGCGTGACCCAGGCGACCGTCGCCTGGGTCAGGCTACCCCAAGCGGCCATCACTGAGGTTGCATAGCCACATGACGACTGCTAGGGGTCAGTCTGACCCCTGGCTTTAGGCCGCGCGACCCCAAGCGACAGTTGGTGGGTTCACGCAACCCCCGATGGCTGTCGCTAGACTCGCGCAACCCAGCCTAGGATTTCATTTTCTTTTTTTAATTTTAGTTTTTAATAGAAATAAGGGACATAATCAAAATTTGAAAGAAAAAGTAAGGATAGTTTTGGAAGAAAAAATTATAGCTCAGCATTTGGCCGAATGTTGAAGCTCAAAGCTAATCCCTTCCAGCATTACGCTTTCAGCATTCCTAAAGCCAACTCTCATCATAAAGGTTGGATTTGGTTGTCTGGATAAAAATCAGCATATCTTATCTTACATGTGGTAGTTGTCCAGGATAGGATAAAGGGAGATAAAATAATCTGAGAGAAAGGGGTAGGATAAAGCCGAATATGATTTCTCTTATCTATTGCTCAAGTCACCGCCTCTTCGCTACACCCCATCTGCCTCTCTGCCATACCCAGCCGCCTCTCCAGTCCCGGGCCGCCTCTCTAGCAAAGGCGAGGATGTCGGTGGTGGTCTCTAACTATAAATGGTTGGAGCTAAAACTAGAACGCATGACAAATTTCATAATCACTACTGAGCTTTGACATTCTAATCTCCAAATTGCTTTTTCAAGTGTGGTATTGCATTTTTGCGTCACAAACATGAGTAATGATTTTTGGGAGGATGATGGCATTGAAAAACCGTATAGAAAGACTGAGTCATCGTAAGCAGCAGAAGCTCCATAGCTGCCACGGCCGACATGAAGGACCATGGAGGCTGACGTATGTGTGCCTGAATCCAGCCCGTCGGACATGTCAATCGTTCTGATAATACTCATTCATTTCCTCAAAGACCTTGGACAAATAGCCCTTGTGGACATCAAACACCACATCTTTCCCGACATTATTGAAAAAGCGGGCAATTTCCTCGTCCGTCCCAAAACAGTTCTCGACAATTTTGTGGTCGCCGAGGAACACAGCATCAGCAGGCGCATTGATGAGACACCCCATAAAAGTAGCATAGGTTGCGATGTACTTGGTGGAATGGCCACCATAGCACTACTCATAAGCAACAGAATTGAGGAACAAAGAGCTCCTAAAGTTGTCAATAGTCAAGATTGGAATCTCGAGGAGACCGTTTATAAATTTGATGTCCAAGATGCTGCAAGTCTTCCTCAGCCTGAACTTGACTCTCGCTTGATCGAGCTTCTTCAGCACATTGAATCAGGTGAAGGAATTTGCTTGGCCTCCTTACTTTCTCTTGGCAATCGGGGATATAGTCATATCCCGACTTCAAATCCGGACGATCAAACGTAGCCAAAACCCCTCAAGGATGGTTGTCAAATCCATGCATTTCTCTCGATAGGGTTTAAAAAAGCTGAACCAATCCCACCCTAAGTCTAGCGTGATTAATGTGGGCAGGTCCACTAAAAGAAGGATTTTTTTTAAATGGAAAAGCAAAAAAGGAATTTTCGATGGAGGAATGTTGGTAGGCTCCATTCGGCAGATGTACGACGTGTCCACTTTTGATTGGCTACGATACACGGTGGCACCTACCTATCCAATGTTGTCATGTCGAGATGGCTTCCACTATCAACGAAAAGGCCAAAAGGAGATGGCCTTGCTGGCATACAGAGCATTGAGAATCTCATAAAGATGTCGTCATCCGATGGCGACCGACGGACCGGGCAGAAACACAAGACAATCCCCTTTTTAATTCGATACGAAAAAACAAAACAAAAAAGCTCCACTTCACCGTTGGGCAAGGCTGGCGCGAGGGAGTGGGGATTTAAATAGCACCGATACCGACACCGACATCGATACGGGGACACGACACGACACAATATGCTGACATGTCATTTCTCAAAAATAGAAAAATTCGACACGTCAGGGATACGTTATATATTAAATATATAATATCATATATACACATAATAAATTATTATTTTTAGGACTATTTCGATCAAATTAAATTTGATTCAAATTCATAGATAAATAGAAAGTAAAAAAAAAAACCCTTAGAATTGATCTCACATCGGTGATGATTGAGAGAGACAAAAACAAAATAACTTGAAAAGATTCGAGAATCCCACATTGATGGTGAGTGAGAGGGACAAATATGAAGTCACTTTAAAAAGCCATGAATGAGACCTAAAGACTTACAGTGTGAAGAAAGGAGTCCCACATTGGATGCCTAGTGAGAATAACAAGTACATTGACTCTTTAAATTGCCAAGAATGAGTTATGAAGAATTAGTTTTAATGTCTATTTGACTAATGATGAAGTGAAAATATCTATTTTTTTTAGTGAAAAAGTTTTTTAAAATGCTCGACACGCTTGTCGCGCAAGTGTTCGACATGTTGACCAGGTGTCGAAAATCGACACGCGTTGATCACGTGCTAAACATGTGTGTCAGTCGTGTTGTTCAAGTGTCGAAATACCGACACGCGATCAACACGATCGACACCGGTATCGGAAGGTATCGGACGAGTGTCGATATCGGACACAGTGTCCGACACGATGCTCTTACCTAGGAGGAGTATCGATGCCACATAGGTGGGGATCACCTGCCTTAAAGGCAAGAGACTTACCCACATCCCCACCCTCCATAAACCATTCCCCCTATAAAAGGGGGAATGGAGGGTGGGGATCTCCCTGCCTTACTAAGGCATGAGATCCAAATCCGGCGTGAGGTGCGAGGATCCGGATCCCCTGCCTAGATGAATGGTGGGGATCCATCATATCCCCTGCCTTTAAGGTAGGGGATCCCCACGCGAGGTGCGATAGTTGTTGGTGGGGGCTTCCTAGGCAGGGCTATTAACTATTGAGTATTAAGTTGACGGCGGCTGAAAAAGAGCAACTGCAGATTAGAGAGACAGTCAAAACCTACCTGAACACGTGGCGAGCGAGCGTTGAATGGAGTGTACCGCCTACCTAGCAACACTGACCTACTTTAATGTCATTCAAATGCATAAAAGCGCCTACATATTGAAATCTCACTCTTCTGTAAATTGCATGTTGATATTGAAATTGAACGCTGCTTTGGTAGGAATGGATTTGTCTTTGTTGTTTCAAATGCATCAAAGTACCTAGAATGTAACATCCCAATTTTATTATATTTTAAACGGTCCAAAAAAGTCGAAATGGATTTGAAAGCTGACTCTTGATGAGGAAGTCCGCTTTATCGATATGAACTTGAGAAGGAAGTTATGTACATTGTTGGGGAACTGCTTTGCAAAGGACGGAAAGTTGATGGGAGTGAATCCAACCATAGCTGCCAAGTAGGATCTGGCTAGGAACTTTAAGATGTGTATGATACTTTCATCACCCGTAACAAGGAACTTAGTATATTGACTCTTGGTTAATTCGAACTTGAGACACTTGGCTTCGCGATTATGACTTCGACAGGCTTAAGGGATTAATCTATGACCTAAATGATGCTGTTAGTACAAATGTGAGTTGAAGCCATTGGCCCTACGATCTAGGCGACTAGCTGCTTCATGCAAGGAACCACCAAGATGTCATTACTATAGTGGGCTATGCGAGACTGGCAATTTGAAACCCGCTCACCAATTGTTCGATTACATAAATGTATGCGAGGAAGCATTAATTATATATTAGTTGTGAGCTGAGAAATTTGGTTGCGCAGACAATACCATCAAGGATGATCTCCCTTTCAATTGTACATGAGTGACTCTTGAAGTTCAGGTGAAGAAAGAACACCATTGCAAAAGTAATGTTGACGCAAGATATCACTTAGCTGGTGCAAAACAGTGATTAAGGGGCTGATCATAGCATAGATGTCAAAGGAATTGGGACGTGTAAGGGAAAATGGTGGAAATGCACGAGGAATGTCCTACAAGTGTTAATCGTTATCCCAAACAATTCCCAAGTATCTTTTGCCTCCTAAGCATTCCCCTTGATAGGATTGAGAATTGAATAATGGAATCGTGATATTATAATTAGACACAAGGCCAATATAAATATACATATAAAGAAGGGCAAGAAAGTAAATACACAAAAGACCTACTTGTAATATATACAATATATCTAAATAATATATCTAACACCCCCCCTCAAACTCAAGGTGGATCAACCAACGAGAGTTTGAAAAGAAGATCAGCTAAGCGCTGTGATGTAAGAGATTTGGTGAATAAGTCAGCAAGCTAGGCTGCAGAGGCCACAAAGGGAAGAGAAATGATATGTGCTTGGAGTTGATGGCGCGTAATATGACAATCAATGTCAATGTGCTTGGTACGTCATGAAACACCAAATTTGTAGCAATGTGAATAGCACTCTTGTTGTCACAATGAAGAGGAATGAGAGCAGAAGAGGCAACACCAAGATCAGCAAGAAGACGACGAAGCCAAATAATCTCAACAGTAGCGTCAACCATAGCACGATACTTAGACTCAGTGGAAGAGCGAGACACAACATGTTGCTTCTTGGCACGCCAAGAAATCAGAGAATCACCTAGAAAGATACAAAATCATGTAATGGACTTGCGGTCAGTAACATCCGAAGCCCAATCAGCATCAGAGTAAGCACGAAGAGCAAGTGAGGAAGTCGATGGAAGAAAAACTGAGCATGTCAAAGTACCACGAAGATATCGCAGAATTCGGAGTACAACAGCATAATGAACTGTACGAGGAGCCGCGACAAACTGACTGACAAGATGAACAGCATATGCGATATCAGGACGAGTGGTCGTAAGATAGACAAGACTGCCAACAAGAGCCCGGTAGCGAGTGACATCAGATAGAGGCTCACTATCATTCGGACGAAGCTGCAAATGAAGTTCAATAGGAGTAGCTGAAGTACGAGTATCAGATAACTCAGCACGAGCTAAAATATCAGCAATGTACTCCTGCTGGGAGAGAAGAATACCACGTCAACTGCGAGCAACCTCAATAGCGAGAAAATAACGTAGGAAACCCAAATCTTTCATAGCAAACTGACGATGAAGATGTTGCTTAGTATAAGCAATATGAACAGAGTCATCCCCAGTAATAATCATATCATCTACATAGAGTAGCAGAATAGTACAACCAGCTGAAGATGTATAAGTAAACATAGCATGATCATTCTCACTTTGAACAAAGCCAGCTGACCGAACGACATCTGCAAACCGTTCAAACCAAGCTCGAGGAGCTTGTTTGAGACCATAAAGAGCCCGACGGAGACGACATACCTGGCAGGGCGAATGAGGCAGACCTGGAGGTGGCTGCATATAGAGTTCCTCCTGAAGAACCCCATGAAGAAAAGTATTCTTCACATCAAGCTGAAAAATAGGCCAATTACGAATAGAAGCTACTGCAAGAAGAGTACGAACAAAAGCCATTTTGGCAACAGGAGCAAAGGTCTCCTCATAATCGATCTCATACTCCTGATCAAAATCACGTGCAGCAAGACGGGCTTTATAGCGCTCAATGCATCCATTAGAGTGGGCCTTTATTTTATATATCCAACGACAAGATATTAAGGATTTTCCTGGTGGAAGAGGCACAAGATCCCACGTACCAGTGCGCTCTAGAGCAGCTAATTCCTCAGACATAGCATCACGCCATTCAGCATGTTGTACGGCCATACGATAATTTGATGGTTCCTGCAAGGTGTGGACAGCAGCCATAAAGGAACCAAACTCATCAGAATAACTTGTGGCCGCCACGTACCTAGCTAGAGGACGACGATCTCGCGGAGGATTCCGCCGAGGGGATGGTGGACGAGAATCGTCAAGAGGCGTCGAAGTAGCAAGTTAAGTAGACGAATGAGGAGGCATATTAGGAGAAGGTGGTGACACTGGATCTGACGAAAAATATATAAGAGGAGGAAGAGGAGATGAATCAAGAGGAAAATCCATAAATACAGTGAAGAAGACTGTGAAGAAGTAGAGGCAGCGGAAAAGAATGGTGGGTGCTCAAAGAACTGAACACTACGAGAGATACGAATACGTCGTGAAGAAGGATCATAGCACCAATAGCCTTTGTATTCTGTACTGTAACCTAAGAAAGCACATCGAATTGACTTTGCAAAGAGTTTGGTACGTTCATGGGGTGGAAGAAGAACATAACACGTACAGCCAAAAATATGAAGTTGATGATAAGGGGGTAGTTTTGAGAAAAGACGTTGGTGAGGGGTGGCTTTGGAGAGGACGAGAGAAGGAAGTCGATTTATGAAATAGACAGCAGTAGATATTCTCAAAATTCAGTAGGAACCGAATTGGATAACAGGAGAGCATGAGTAGTATCCAAAATATGACGATGTTTTCGTTCAGCAAGACCATTTTGAGTAGGAAAACCGGGACATGACAACTGAGGTAAGGTTCCCTAAGAAGTTAAGAAAGAACGAAAAGCTGCAGAAAGATACTTCCCACCAGAATCAGAACGAAAAACTTTAATAGTTTTAGAGAATTGAGTAGATATCATGGCTGTAAAGTTCTTATAGATAGAGAGAAATTCATCACGAGAGCGCATAAAATAAGCCCATGTATAACGAGAATAATCATCAATGAACGATACATAATACTTGAATCCACTTTTAGAAATTTGGGGAGAAAGACCCCAAACATCTGAATGTATTAAGTCAAAACAAAAAGTGGAAACAGAAGAACTAATAGGAAAAAGAGATGCAGATTGCTTAGCTAAAGAGCAACTAGTACAAGGACGCATAACAGTAGATGAAACATGTCCAAGTGCACCCTGCTAACGCAGAAAAGACAAACGAGAAGCAGATATATGACCTAGGCGCTGGTGCCAACAGTCAAGATCGAAGATGGCAAGAGCAGGTTGAGGTGAAGGAAGCTGGAGATGCTGCATCAAATACAATCCTCCATGTCTACGACCCCTGCCAATCGTCCGGTCACTCGTACGATCCTGTACAACACAAGAATCAACAGTAAATGTCACCACATAACCCATATCGGCAAGTTGCCCAACAGATAAAAGATTCAGGGCTAAGTTCGGTATATGCAACACATTAGGCATATTAAAACTGTCAGGGATAGTAAGTTGGTCTTGCATAGTAGCAGTAAGAGAGGATCCATCGGCTGTAAAGAACCCTTCTGGATTTTTGAGTGCAGTCTGTTGAGCGAGATAATGAGCAGAGGCAGTCATGTGATGAGCAGCCCTAGAGTCAAGAATCCAGGAAGAACTATCACCTGAAGATTGTGCAGCAGCTGTTGTAGCAACAGTGGAGGATACACCAGAAGAACCAAGATGAAGCTGAGCTAATATCCAGCAAGCAATATGTGTGTTCGAAAGAAGCATAACACTAACAATTCCAGCAGAAAACCAGCACCAATTTATCAATTCTTGTGTATTGATAAATTGGGAACGACCACGCCTTGGCCAAAGTCAAAGTCGATGAATATCCAGCAAGCAATTGGGAACGATCACGCCTTGGCCACCAATTAGCAGAAGAAATCCAATTAGAGCACCAACACGAACAATTCCACCACCAACACGAACAATTCCACCAATTGGACGAACACCAGCAGAAATCCAATATGCACAAACACGAACAATTCAATACGCACAATTCCACCAATTAGAGCACCAGTTAAACCGAAACAATTCCACCAACACGAACAATTCAATACGCACGAACAACCGAATTGAACACCAGTAGAAAAAGAAATTCGATCGGCTGGGAAGAGAAAAATCGAAAGCTGGGCAAAACACACCAAATTGAACACCAGCAGAAAAATCCAACCGCAGTCCACACAAGCACCAATCCGATCGGTGGAAAGAAAAATTCAACACAAGGCACGTTCACCACGTCGCCTATTGGGAAAAAGCGAGAAAACCTGGCTCTGATACCATGATAGGATTGAGAATTGAATAATGGAATCGTGATATTATAATTAGACACAAGGCCAATATAAATATACATACAAAGAAGGGCAATAAAGTAAATACACAAAAGACCTACTTGTAATGTATACAATATATCTAAATAATATATCTAACACCCTTAAGTGTCGAAAGAGGCTAAACAAATCTTGGGAGCAGTTAAATACTTGTCAAGTACAGCCACCAGAATCAATTTGTACTTCAAAATCATGTAATTCGCAGGAGAAAACAGCCCACGACCCAGAGCCCCATCTCGCGGTCTTCACGGCGCGTCAAAAGTAAAATGGCTCATTCGAGCTCATCCGAAATCCGAATTGAGCTCCGTTTTTTTTACGCGATCGTAAGATCATGAGAAACATGAATCTAAGGTCTGTCTTCCCCAAAAGTGAATATAATTTTGTCAGTTTTACTGAGAGTGAGTCTAGGCATGGAAACCCACTATTGAGTTGGTGAGGAAGTTAAGGAAAGTAGTAAATTAAATGGACGTCACAACCAAGCTAGAAATATATGACACATGTCGTTGAGTATATGAATTTCACAAGATTTAGATTAAAAATTAAAATGGTTATCTAGAGATATTTGGGCATGCACATGCCCTCACGACTAGCCCTATGGCATGTGGTCTGGTATAAGTGGGTAGATGAAAAGCCCTTGGGAGAAATGTGAGTGGAGAGTTGATTATTAACTCTCTTGGAGTTGGCGTGCATGGAAAAAAAAAAAAAGGAGCCAATCCTGGAAATATTTTGGGTAGGGCGGCCCCATGCGCCCCACCAATCTCTCTCTCTCTCTCTTGTGTCAGAGGAGAGAAACAGATTGGTGGGGTGCATGGGGCCGCCCCACCCAATATTTGCTCGCCAATCCTAGCAAGGTTTCAGACAAGTGGAAAGGGTGGAGAATGTTGGAATGATGTAAGCCTTAGGACCTAGGGCATGTGGCATGTAATTAAGGGTTGGCACTTGCATTGAGAAGAAGAGTGAATGGGCTGCTTAAATGTGATTGGTGATCCCAAGAATTGCAAGCCACATGTAGGCCACGAACTGAAACATCCCTCTCTCCTCTCCCCTATATAAACCCTTGAAGCCATCTTCCCCCTTCTCTTCGTTGCCACGCACGACCAACAGCTTTGGGAGGATGTCCTTGCTAGATTTATTACTAACCCACGTTGTGGGAACTTTTTTTTTTCAGATTAGAAGATATGGCGCCTCTACTTTGATCGGTTTCGGAGCAAAAGGATAGAAGTTCGGGTCGCTACATAGAATGTATAAGTGACCCTATTTCTTTTCCCTTTCTTTTCATACTTCGATGTCGATCGCTCGAAATTAAAAGATGTTTCTTTTGGAAAATTAGAGATCGCAAGGTCATAAAAAGGCGAGGTGCAACAGTTCCGAATGCGGGATCCGCTTAAGGACTATTATGAGATGGTATTTAGAGGTGGCCACGAGCTGGTTTTGGCCCGGAATCAGCGCGGGTCGAACACGTAATCGGCCCATTGACCGGACCTGTCGGTTCCAAATCGAAACCCACCCGTGCCATAAGGGCTAGTTACAAGTCCAACAAAACTCGAATCGGCCCGGAACCGGCAAACTAGCCATTCCAAACAATTTAAATAAGTAAAAGGTGGAAAGACCAAAGGACCGTTGCAAGATATTGACACTTAACACCCCCCATTTTTTCTTTCTTATTTAATTTATTAATTCTATCCTCATTATTAAAAATATCCTTTTTCCATCTTTCATTTTGCTCAAAATTCTCTCAATTCTTTCAATATGCTCAATTTTCTAAATATGTTTTCCGATCAATTCTCCCAAAAAAGACAAGTGGAAACAGAGCTAGTGACAAGGAAAAGAACAATATGGGGAAATCCGATTATCCTCATGATTCTCGTGATTTTGCATATTGAGGAGACAATATTGATGATGTCAACATTCTTCCCAACGTTGAGCACGTCCCAATGCAAGAAAGTCTTCATCCTCTTACCGGTATCGAAGAAATGTCAACAACAAAAGAGTCGGAACGGGAGGTTACATTCGACATATGGGACCACTTCACAAACAAAGAAAGATTTGATTTAGGCGCAAAAAAAGTATGAGTTAACTTGTAAATATTGTACGGCAACATACAAATATACAGGTGGAAGCGAATATGGAACATTCAAACGACATCTTAAAGCAGAACATCCAACCCAAGCGGGAATCGATACTAGCCAACAGTAAATTTCCGGATACACCAATCCTAACACTCCTCCTTTATTTCGTTACAATGAAAAAACTTATAAAGAAGAATTGCTAGATGTGTTGCCATTGAATGTTTATCATTTAATTTTGATGAAAATTTTGGTTTTAATCATTTTATACAAACTTCATGTACTCCACAAGCAAAAGTTATTTCAAGAAATACACTTAAAAGCCAACTTTTTTATCTTTATAAAAGAGGAAAAAAGGATTTAAATAATTTTTTATAAATTTTAATGGACGTGTGCATAAGGTAGCGACATTTGGAGTGATCCTTGACAAACTCATTCTTATATGGGTATTACATATCATTGGATAGATTATGATTGGAACATTCAAAAAGAGTTATTGTATTTCAAGTTTTTGATGATAGGCGCACGGTGAATAATATTTATAGAATAATTAGGTAAATTTTATAAAAATATTTTTTGCTTAATAAATTTTTTTCAGTTAGTTTTGATATGCCGCGGCAAATACTACTTCAACTCCCGAGTTAGAAAATATTTGTAAACCCGCTTTTGGTGGATAATTTTTTCACATTAGATATGCTTGTCATGTTTTAAATTTAGGTATAGAAGATGGTTTAAAAACTCTTGATGTTTTTCTCAACCCAATAAAAATGGCAATTCAATTTTTATGGAAACATCCTCACATTATGAAAGAAAAGGGCAAATTTTGTAGAAGAGATGTTCCAACTTGTTGGAATTTTACGTACAAGTTGCTTAATCAATCTTTTCCATATAAATATTTATTATGTATATTTATTTCGGATAATGTTTCTCAAATTAATATATACCCATAAGAGTGGGTTATTTGCACAAAAAAATAGATTTTTTAAAAGTTTCTAATGGTGCAACTTACATTTTATCCGGTGTTTATTATCTTACTACGCATTTATTTTTAATAAAGTATATTAATATTGCTGGCATTTTTTAAGAAAATGAAAAACATGATCGATTAGGTTAGACTATTATAGCAATGCGAACAAAATAGTTGCATTATTATACCGGAATTCATCTTATTTATCTGGTTGCTTGTATTTTCGTTCCATGTATCAAATTAGATGGTTTAGGTGATTATTTGACTACGTATTATGACTATTTATATTTGATTGAAATGGTAGATGTTAGAGCTATAGAAACAGTAGTTAAAAACGCAATAGTAGAATTGTACAATGAATTTTGCAGTAAATATAATCTAAGTGATAGTAGATCTTCCCAATATAGTGACATTCAAAGCATGGACCTAGTAAAATAAGTAGAGGGTATAAACTTCTGATGAATAGACAAAAAAATAAAAGGGAGCAACAGGAAATATTTTTGAAATAGAAACATATTTAACCATTTCTTTTGAGTTTGGTGAATCCGAATGTGGCACAAAATTTAATAATTCTAGAGTGATGGAAGGGGCATTCGACCCAATTCCCAATTCTCACTTTCATCGCAAAACAGGTTTTAGCAACTCATTGTTTAACAATTGCGGTTGAAGAAACATTTAGCGCTAGAGGCAATATTTTGGACGACCGATGTTCAAAATTAACTCCGAATTCGGTGGAGGCTCGAGCTTGTGTCGATGATTGGACAAAGGCTCAATATCGACAACAAGAGATGGATCGCAGCAATGATGCCGAATTCTTCAATGATGAAGATATCACTGCCGCAAGTACCGGTACCAAAACGGGTAGCGACGATTGACGATGAAGTAAATATGGGGTTATCAAAGATAAAATAACGATATGGGCTTTGATTCTTATATTCCTAAGGAGATATGTAGGCGTCTAACGATAATTCATTAAGTTCAAACCTTTGCCCCTTCCGTTTTCCCCCCAAATTTGATTACAATTTACAATTTGATTACAATTTGTATTTGATAATTTATTATTTCATAATTTCATAATTTTTTTTGGATAAGGATAATTTATTATTATTTTTTATTTTTTTATGACCAAGGTGTCCGAGCCCGCTTCGCGAGCTCGAATATTCCTCGGGAGGGACTGGCCCAGCAAATCGGAATTGGCAGTTCCATTGTCGGTATTGAATCAGAGCCGGGTCTTGAACCGGCCCGAAACCAGCGGTTCAAAACCAAAACCAGAACCTCTCCTTAAGGTTCCGGTTCCGGTTCACCCATGGCCACGAACTGGAACCGCCGGTTCCGGTCTGTAGCCATGACTAATGGTATTGACCCATATAATCTATGGACCATGCAAAATAACCGAGAGAGAGAGAGAGAGAGAGAGAGAGAGAGAGAGAGAGAGAGAGAGAGAGAGAGAGAGAGAGAGAGAGAGAGAGAGAGAGAGTCCTTGGATCCATATAATACTCAAATTAAAGAAATTGAAATCCGCATAACAGATGTAGAAAATAAGATTGCTCTTTTGATTTGCCATCTTATATAGCATATACATTTCCACGTCAAGATCTCATCATGTTTTATTTGATACTTTATCACTCAAATGAAGTTATTATGACACAAAATGATGAAAATTTTAGGAAGCGTCTAGCGTAATTGTCCACTGCTCAATGACAGTGTGACAGTGCTATGCAAGTCACAAAACCTTTTTTGAACAGTGGACGGTTATGATAGCATTTTTCAAAATTTTATTTCTTCATTCTTGCACGTGTCTTCTGCTATCACGTCACACTTACCATATATGAACTCACGATTGTCCACAAGAAAGTAAAATCTCTAAACACAAATTAGGAACCAAACCAATAAAGAAGAATATCTCAAATACTCACAGACCCATGACATGTTTAGGTACTATTGAACTCCCTTATTCAAACGTTATCATACATAGGACCCAATATATTATACGAATCCGATTCATGTGGATTCATCCAACACACCAAAAACCCTTGAATAATTAGTTCCTCTGCATTCAAGGATTGATGTGTATCGTGATATCCAAATGAGTCGTATTCGTGCCAATTTTTCGGAGTTCAAGCCTTGAAACAATTTACTATTGTAGAGAGCAAACAATCAAAAAGAAGAAGCAATTAGGATGGATGCTCCCAAAACCCCGGAAAAAAAATTTGAAAAATCAAACAAGAGAAAGAAAAATGTGCCAATGTATGTATCTAAATGGATTTTAACAGTTGATTCCGATGAATTTTGCGTAAAATCGACCGGACTCGACGATTCAGATAATGTCGGCATGCAGACTAATCAAACAGGTTTTTGAGAGCGTTGTGTTTCGAACATGGCACGAGCACCAACTCCTTCCCGCTCTCAACTTGGGTGCTGGTCAAATTGTTAGGCGAGGACGTTGTTTGGTCGTCGCCCGAGGTGACGCCTTGTCTCCGCATGTAGTCCCATTTCTCGACGAAGAGATACAAGAAAGCGATTAGGGAGACCTGGGCGGTGAAGAGGATGTTCCACACCCACGTGGCTCTTGATGTCTTGTCATGAAAGGCCACTATGCCTGTGTAGATGTTGATGATCCCCAGAAGGGAAACCGCTGTTCCGAGAATCCAATGCAAGAAGTACCAAGTGCCTCTCCTTTTAGTCCCCCTTCCGTTGATTCATGGTGGGAAAAAAAGTACTAGTGAGGACGTTAAAGCGACACTAGCAAAAGGATTAAAGGAATCCCAGGCTACTTTATTTGATAATTGGGATGGGGAAGCTCTATTGAAGTCCTCGAGATGGATATGCAATCCCTTTGTAATACCACCTGTTTATCGTAAATCCTATAATTTTGTGAGAAAAGTATCAAAAAAGTCTTTAACTTATTGCAATGTACCAATTTCATCATAAACCTTTTTCTTTTTGTCAATTGAGTCCTAAAACCTTTTGCATTTATGTCAATTCAATCCATCCAGTCAATTTTGACTGGAAATCGCTGACATGGACTCCAATTGTCTTACGTGGCGCGACCGACGCTGACATAGATAATTTCTAATAATATTTAAAAAAAAATTATTTTTAACTGTTTTAATTTTTTTTTCCTTCCCTGATCACCAGACCTCGGCGACCAGCCAGAGGCTAGGGACAGGCAAGGTCGAGCCTCTCCAAGGGACAATGAGGTTGACCTGTTGCGCGGCTTGACCTTGTCTCTGGCCATTGCCGAGGTCCGACAACCAGAGTAAGAAGGAAGGTGAAGGAAATAATATATAACAAAGGAAAAACAATAAAAGAGAAAATTATGAAAAAATTAAAAAGGTTCAAAAAATTAAAAATTATTCACGTTAGCTCTAGTCAAGCATATGGGATGGTTGACGTTCTTAAAATATATATACACACACTAAAATTGACTGGAATGACTGAATTGACATAAATGTAAAAGGTTTAGGACTCAATTGGCAAAAAAAAAATAGGATTGTATTGGGCTTAATTACAATAGATTTAGGACTTTTTTTATAATTCTCCCATAAAGTTTTACATGTATTGACATATGATTAGAAATTCCGATAAAAATACAAAGAGCTTTACGATATGTTACGATTGAGGGGAAGACCCCTTTTCGTGACAAGCAGCTTTATTATTTTTGTTTTTCAATGAATGTGAGGCTAATACTACCTATTTATGCATTTAAAATTCTAAAAGGACTGCAGTCGAATTTTAAATTTTTTAACTTGTGCAATTTAGTCTTAAATATTTGTCGAAGTGTTCAATTCCTCTTTTTCATAGATAGTACTAAAAATTGCATACATGGCAGCATTGAATTGTATTTCTCAACTTTGGTTTAGGATTAATTATTCAAAATAAAATACTAGGGATTGGACCATACTTTGTAGTGAAGATGTAAGACCTAATTGTGTCGACGAAAAGGTCTAGCACTTGATTGCACTTCTACATAATAACAGATGCTTATAATAGAATTTTTCCCACTTTATTTTTGTTTAAGCTTTTTTGGCGTACATGTGAAAGACGTATGGTTCAATGACATTTGAAAGTAAGATTATGAAACTTAATTACAACTCTTTTTACGTAATATATGTAAGATACAGTGAGTGAATTAATCGAAGATATCTAATTAACCGTTACGAATAAACAAGACTTGCTTTCGATTTCTTCAAATCATGCCATTTAACTTTTTGCTTTCGCCTTCAATGAGTCACTTTGGCAACTTATCGTGAATGACCTTTGTGAAAGCTGAAAGCTGAAATTAACTGTCTTTTTGATGAAAATTGAACATAAGTGACCATTTTTGCTTGTGGCTGACTTCTACTTTTAACTTTGACTTCTCGCAACATTGTTTGACTCCAATTTACGGTGAAATGCATGATAAACTGTACAAGAGAGAGTATATTACCTACGGGGTCTCAGCAGTCCAATCAAGGCTTGTACCCAAATGGCTACATAGAGAATGAGGCCTATTCTCTGATGATTGTTGTCGAATGAATTTTCGAAGGTTTTGATTGATAGTATTGCTCCAGATGTGGCGAGGAGCAGTGAGAGGACCTGTCAAATAATATAGGCGAGACATACAATGAAGAAAAATAGAACGAAAACGTAGGAAATCCAAAAGATCTTCCTTGCCCAATTGCATGAAGAACCTGAGACATAGAATCTCCTTTTGTTCTCCTGAACTAGCTTAGTGATATATATATTAAAAGACAAACTGTGCAAGTGAATTGGCTAACCGACATGTTCAAGCTAGCGGTATCAAATGTAAATTGTATTACAAGTTTGGAGCACCAGCCCTAACTTTCTGCTCGTGTCTTATTCAGTTCATGAAGTTCATAGGTTATGGAAAATTCGGTGGGATCAATACCAACTAATTTCAAAAACTTGAACTGTTAGATTTCATATTTAATTATTATCATACTCCTCGTATGTATTCCGAACTTTGACCTTGTACTAAGCATGGAGAGATACAAGAAACAAGGGCCAAATAAGGGGTCCGGAAATTTTGAATTCACGATCTCTTACTTTGAAATCATGACATTTCTCATAGGATCCTACATACTATTTTAAAAATTTCAAGTTGTTAAATGAATGAGTGATTTTACACTTAAATATTCTAGTAGGCTATTTCATATTCCCGAAGTATACCTTTTCAAAACGGGTGCTTTAGATATAAAATGTGTATTTTTTTTTTTTTAATAACACATGTAGCTTCCGTTTGATCATAGGGTCCATGGATTTGTACTGATCATTCATCGAGTGCGCCAACTTTAGTGAAAATCAGTGAAGACAACGGATTATTCTTGCATGGAAAGTAGGAGACTAATGTTGATGTGTGTCACCACTGCGAGTTTATTCCTCTCCAATAGTATTTCTTGTTATTCAAGCACTCATTATTGGAGAATGGCTTATAAATAAATCATAAAATGCTTTCCACAATTGAAAAGCAGCACAGACATAATGATTAGAGTCATTGGAGGCCTTCTTGGTGGCTATGATGTCTAGACAAATCACCATCTTTGAGAAGCCTACGATCCTGTTCTATGCAACTGAAAGCATTTTCGTGTCCTCCCAACAACTTTTCTTTTTACATTGTTCATCAGAAAGCATTCTTGTTCTTCACAAATCACTTCCCATAATATATTAATACCATGTAGAATGATAATAAACTGCAGCTTAATGAATAATATGTTACCTGCAAGATGACGTGAATGTAGAAGAACGCTTTGGCCCGTGCACGGTTTTCCACTCTAATGGACAATCGGATTACGAGTATTCCGAGAGGCATCAAGAGACCCATCGATGACCAGAGGAGAAGCCCGTGCATTGCTATGTCCTTGTTTATCTTTGTATCCATCTACCAAAAAGAAGAAATGATCAAGCAAAGCAGCTGCAATCAAATTTAATTCCCGGAAGATCGAAGGCCTTAGGGAATAAAGGGGGCAAGCTCAAACGAATGTATACACGATCGAAAAGTACGCACCTTGTGAAGATTTTGGCGCGCGTTCTTGTGACCTTGAATTTGGTTGGCCTCGCCGGGGTGATGAGCGGCTAAGGGAAGAAGAAAAGCTTGACCTGCGGGAACTGCCAAAGTTGCCAGCATCTTAGAGTAATGCTGCTGCATTCTCTCTCTCTCTCTCTCTCTCTCTCTCTGAGTTCAGCTTTTGAGGATTGTGATGAAGATGAAGCCCTTCAGTTTTCACTGTGAAAGGAAGTGGCTGGTTGCATAAAGTGCATGTGAGTCCTCCAACTTCTGGAGAATATATAGATAGTTGGTGAAGTATATGTTAAGTTCTAGTAGGCCTATAATAAGTGATCATTGATTACTATGAGTATATGCAAGCATAGGGGAGTTTGATGGTGGTGGGTGGGTGTATCCAAGAAGATTATGGGGAGAGAAGAAATAGAGGTAAATGGGGAATGTATTGTATTCTGTGGGGCTTGACATTGGTGGACCTTTTGGCAAAGCTTTTCCCAATTCTTTCTATCATCTTTGAAAAGACTTTTGCAGGGAAAGTGTGGTGGAACAAAGAGAGTCAAAAGTTTGAATGGATGGGGGTTGAAAAATGGGGTATTTGATTGGAGTTGCATGCAGCAAACAGATGTCACTATTGATCAAGCAAATGCAAACTTTGAATTTTCTGACTACAAACTTCTTAAATTATATCAACTGAGAATATTTTCCCTTCAATCAAATAGGGTCCTGGTCAATCACATGATTCAGTCTTTAATGTCATTTTTCTTCATTTTATGTATGCACATGAACTAGGTTTACTTTCCACATTAGTTAGTCTCACAAAAAAAATTGTAAATCAACCATAGACAAAGTTATCAGTAGAATATTTAGAGATATTCTTAACAGACACGGAATTAATATATAATTTTTTTGTTACAAGGAATTTTTCATTTCACATAAAAGAAAGTACAGAACTTTAAGACAAAACCAATCACAAAGCTTTACAATCTAGTGCAAATCTAAAAAATAAATTAATTTAATATAGTCTGTAAAGACTCGTTCATTCCATAACAACGAATTTATCATAACATTATAGCGTAATCAGCGGTCAATCACCGGAACTCACATAATTATCAGTGATGATCACACATCCCAAGTCAGAATTTTTCTCTCTACCATATAATTCGTGAATATTTATTGGCTAGATTTTTTTTTAACGTGTGAAATTAAGAGGTATATTAACTATAAGCTGATAGGTCAAATGATGACAAGAGACCCATCATGGCCAGGGTCACATGTCTTCCTCTGTGTCATAATCACCGAGGTAAAGACAGCCATTATCACATGCTCTACGTATGAAAAGATGGGGAAGAAAAGTGTCTCGGATCTTCAATCTGAGTGGGTCGATATGAGGGGGCCCCTATACTTTTGTTTATTCCCCTTTTGTTCTTTAAATCTGTGTGGATCGAGCTAGGTTTCTTCCAAGTGGCACGATCCTATGGATCGCAAATTTTTGCAACCATCATGTGGATTTCACCGGGAAAGTGTCAATAACAATATATATATTCTAAATATATTACATTAGTATCAATTCAATACTAAATATTTCAATTGTACCACTTTACTCCTAAACCTTTTGCTTTTGTACCAATTGAATCCATTCAGCTAATTTTACCCGAAAATGGCTAACATGAATGCCAGTGGTGCTACGTGGCACAGCCAGCACAAACGTGGACATCCTTTTTTTTTATAACTTAAATTTTTTTGATTTTTTTCTTTACTTATACTTTTAATTGAAGCCGGCGAGAACCGCGAGCCTTCGCCCAAATCTGGCAAGGGTCACTCGTCCTCCCCTAGGATCCGCAGTGATTGGCCAACAGCCCTCACGGGGTTTGGGTGAAGGAGGCAAAGCCTAGATCTAGCAAGGGCATGCCGCCCCTCGCCTGTGGCGGGTAGAGGACGACCAACAAGGGGTCTCTTGCCCTCAATTAAAAAAAAATAAAAAAAAAAATTGAAAAACAAAAATTTACAAAAAAAGTTAAAATCAGCGAATAACCATGGTACATATAATGGCTGATTTTCGATCAAAATTGACTGGATGCACTAAATTGGCATAAATGCAAAAGGTCTACGACTAAATTGGTCCAGTTAAAAAAATTGAGATTGAATTGGCACCAATACTATAAATTTTTTTCACACTTTTCTGGTTTGTAAAATATGAATAAGATAATTATCCAAATTTATCGAATAGATTGAGAATTCATTATTCGTAGAGTCGACATAGTATTCATCACGGACCCAAAAAAAGAAAAATGGGTATCATCGGATTGGATATTCCTTGGCGCATTCGAATTTTCTTTCGGAAGATCAATTTTCTCTTGGGTGCCCAACGGTTCGGAATCACCGTCGCCGAAAAGGATAAGTTAGAAATAGAAGGACGACTCGTATCCTCCTCGTCTGGCATTTTTTTGGTCAGGATTACTTTGTAAACATTCGTAAGAATTGTTCAGGTACCCATAAAACCAGCATAAAAAGCAAAACCATGATTTCAAATTTCACTTAGGCTTCCAGAATAATATTTTTTTAAGCTATTTTTTTTGTGAAAATCATTATTTCCTCTTTCTGAGAAGAGGGAAAACACTTTTCAAGATTGCTTACAAAATCCTTTCTTTTCGTGGAAAATAAATTTCACAATAATATTTTTCGATGTTTTGTTCATGAAAAATAAATGAGTTGAGGAAAATATTTTTGACCTATGGAAAAACACATTCAAAAGTGAGGAAAATGATTTCCTTTTATTGAGAAGAGAAAAACATTTTACATCGTCTTTCCTCCCTCCACTCCTTCACATTCCTTTTCTTTTTATTTATTTTTTATTTTTTTATTTTCTTTGTTCACCGGGCATGCGGCCGAAAATGGCCACAAGCGAAGCACGAGCTTGCCCGTGGCTGGCGAGTGAGGCCGAACCTTGCCTACGGCCGAAGAAGAAATGAAACGAAAAAAATAAATAAAAGAAAAATTAAGCAAGAAAAATAAATAAAAATAAAAAGAGAAAGGAAAAAGAAAAATTAATAAAAATTCTAATTCTTTTAAAAAATTAAAATAAGAAAAAAAAAATCCGAAGACGCAAAGCTTCCAGATTGAAGATTCTGATCATAGGGTCGATGTCCCTTCTTTCTTTGGCCCTCTGGCTAGTAGTGTTGCCTGAAAGGAGCGTGGTTGGTGTGTCACTAGGGCGGTGGGAGAACCCGTAGGAAGGGGAGACGACCTTATTTAGATGGATTGGTAGCACATGTGCTGTGAAAGGGTGAGTCCCCCTTTCCAAATAAGAATTATTAAAAGGAGTGCTAGAGGAAATTGATTTTCCTTACTGGATGACAGAAAGTATTTTCCAGTTTATTTTCAGGTTCCAGCTGAACACCGAAAAATATTGTTATTTTCCTGAAGAATGACTTCCAAAAAATATTTTTCAGAAATATCACATTTTTCACGAAACGAATGGAGTCTTAAATTCAGCCAGTCATGACATTCGGGGCCAAGCGGAAGATTTACTTTGACAAGTTAAGTGAGGCCCCTGTAACATCTCAAAGTTCATATTGGATGAGACATATCATGTTGAATGTTATATAAATTAGCACCCAGCTCAAACGGCCGTCGCTTTGCATAAATACTCGAAGTACTCCCATTGACGGCTTGGCTTAGTGAAGCAAATCGGGTCATTACGACCAAACAATACCTAAGTACTTACAATTTTCAGATTGATCGTTAGTTTAAAAATTCAATGCATAAACGCATAGACAAGTGTTAGAAAAATGAAAAGTTCTGAAAAAGTTTTATGTCCTCTCGGAAAATATACATTTGGCATTGCCAGGTTTCAGGAATATTATCGAAACAATCCTAAACCTATTATATATGTACCAATTCAGTCATAAATCTTTCAATTTGACTAGTTTAGTCCAAATCTTTTGACAATTTGTCAACTAAGTCTTTTCGGCCAATTTTAGCTTAAAAATGCTAACATGAACGTTGGCCGTTATATTTGGCACTGTCGATGCTGACGTGGACAATTTGTATAATTTTTTAATGAATTCTTTATTTTTCTTTACTATTTTCTTTGCTTGTCTTTTTATTGCGCAAGGCGAGGGTGACTGGCAACCCTCGCCTGCAGCAAGCAAGGCGGCCTTGCCCAGATCTGGCGAGAGCTTTTGTGTCGCCGGCAAGGCCGCTAAGGCCTTGGGCGAGCCCATGGGCAGGTGCTAGGTGAGGCCAACTCAGCCTGGCCGGTCGCAGCACGGTTGCAAAGGCCCTTGCTACATTTGCGCGAGGTTTTTCATGATTGCGGGTGAGGCTGCTTTACATTCTCGCCGGTACAATTGAAAAAAAGGAAAATGAAAATGAAAAAGAAAAGTCAAAAAAATACAAAAACTCAAAAATATATAATTAATTCAAAATTTTTTAAGTTACAAATTTATTTACGTCAGTGTTTTTGGGAAAAAATTAGCTGGAATGACTCAATTAGCTAATTGTCAAAAGGTTTAAGACTAAATTGGTCAAATTGAATTCATGACCGAATTGACATAAAATGCAACATGTTTAGAACTTTTTGGGTAATTGCCCTTGATGTTTCACAATAGACATGGATCTCACTTTCAGTTAGCGAGCGGTGCTTTATTTCGTGCAATATGAATGGGTTGAAAAATAATTTTCTAAAAATAATCGCTTGCATCGCTCACAAAATGAACCATCACCTAAAAAGGTATTTAGATATAAGTTATTGTTCATATTGAAACATTTTTCATTGATTAATCGAGCAATACAAATTATTATTTGAATGGAGCTTCAGGCTGTGTTTATTTGAGTGAAAAAAAAAAAACTTGCGAATTAGTTTTCTAAACTTCCACGCATTTAGTTTATTGAAAACGACTAGTCAACGGGGGTGTGTGCGTGTGTATATAAAATTAGAAAAATGAATTTATTAACCTGAAAAGGGGGGGATATATCTTCCCGAAAAACAACTTCTATAAAAATACTCTCTTTTATTATTCGAGTTTTCCTGAAAACAACACTCATCAGTTTAGATATATTTACATGTTGAATGAATGATTGTGATGGATCCTCAAATATAACAACTTATACTCTCGAAAGACGATTAATATCCCAACGTCACTTGCTCTTCACAAGCCTCATTGATCTTTGTCCGATATCGAAACCACTTTTTTCTTTCCAACGGCGACAAAATGCAATCATTGTATGAGACATGTGGGCCGGCAAAAAGATGAATGGTACGCTTTGAGGGGTTAGAGATATGGAGTGCGGGGATTGAAACAAAGTGGCTTTGGCCCCCACATCCCAATGAAAGCAGCACTTGATTTCTTCGTTTCAATGATAGTGGACATTGAAAAGAAGCACTTTTGAAAGAGACGAGCCAAATGATGCTTATGGGTTCCCCGCCCTAATTAGTCGGTTCTGGTGAGTTTTCAGATTTGTGATTGAGTGCCAATAGCTAATATGGTTTGTAAAATAAGATGGTGGAAGATCTAACTTTTCTCATTTAACTTGAGAGTGTCGGTTTGGATTTTCATTATGCCCAAACTGAATTAGTAAGAGATGGTGTGTGTGTGTGTGTGTGTTTTTGTGTGTGTGTTTTGACCCGATCGGGATCCAAACCTAATACGACTTGAACCGAAAACATGATGAGGTTCGGTTTGGACCGGGTTTCAGGTTACCTCCTCTTCTTCTTCTTCTTTTTGCTCTGAGAAATGCGGTGCATTGCTGTCGTTCTTCGGGTAAATCTAGGGTTCGGTCTTGTGTATAGGTTCCCTTGTGCTTCGGCTTCGTTTGATTGCTGGAGTTTTGCTACCGATCAGATTGTTAGAGATAATAAGAGATTCTAGCTTATGTATCGATTGCTTCTCCGAGTTAAATGCCTTCGTGAGTTTTTTCTAGAAAATTAGAAGGGAAACTGTGGACTAATTTTGCAGCAAAAGACGTGGTTTTCTTTTAGAGTTGTTGCTGTGATAGAGGGTGCGAAGGGAAGACGGAAGACACGAAAGAAGAAGAAGAAGAAAAATAAGAAGAAGAAACCTGATACACGGCCTAAATCGGATCGAATTGTCAAATTATTCAAATTTATTTATTTATTACACGAACTGAATGAGACCCGAACAATTAAAAAAACACACACACACATACATACACATACAAAAAATTTTACGGATCGGGTCAGATTAGCTACTTTTGACTAGGGATGATCGGTTTCAGGATAGATGGTTCCCACCCAAGAATCGAGAACCATCTGCTAGAGATCGATTTTGCAAAACGCGAACCGTGAACTAACCGAACCATCGATCCAATCCGATTTTCGGTTGGATTCCGGTTACGTTTCTACCAAGCAAAAAATGGAAAAAAGAAACGTGAAGGTGGGGAGATGATGATTTGTTCATAGATTGATTAAGTACATCCACCTGAAACAGATAATACATGAAGGTGTCTTTTTGTTCTGCAACAAACACATTATCACAGTGAAGCAGAGGAATGTACTTTCTCTTTGGGCTAGGACTTGGAGAGGGATTTAATTAAAAGAACATTTATAAGGCCGGTTGGATGGTTTCATACAAAATCGAGAACCGAACCGTACCAGCCGGTTCCATAAAATTGAAATCGGGAATCAGATGGTACCCGCCGATTTTCATCCAAAATCAACTGGTTGGATATGATTCAGTCTGGTCTAGTTTGAATAGTTGATGCTTTTTTTTTCTCACCCCTACTTTTGACACCCCTTATTGAGCTATCTTCCTATTTTTAGGAAATTGATAAAAGAAAAGCTTAGATATGTTTCACTTGTCACTGGCTTTTCTTTGACAGTCGACTTGACAATGGAAATTACCTCACCTCGATCGACCGATGTGTTCTTACCAAATGTCACAAGTCCTCGTGCTTCGATATTGACAGGCGGTTGTGCACCGAGGTAGAAGCAACAACTCGATGATCGTGCTGTAATGCTGACCAAGTGAATTCACTGATGGGACAGCACTTATATTTACCAAAGACTAAGAGCAAGTGTTTGACTGGAGTGGCTGTAAATAAACTGCCGCAAATGACTAGAAATAAATTAGTAAGGAACTAAAAAGGATATCGACAGAAATAAAAATCTCTTGTCCTCCAAGTGTTCGCGTCTGTCCTTCTTGGTCCGAATCTCCTTTTTATACTTGTTGCCGTCCATAACTTCTCCATACCCTTAGCAGATTCTCAAAACTTTCGAAAAAATGATCAAATTTCAAATCTATTGTCTATTGTGTCCATTCGGTCATAAATATTATTTGTTACTAATTGAGTCCTAAAAATTTTGAATTTATGTCAATTCAATCGATCTTATTTATTTTGGCCACAAATTACTAACGTGGTCGGCCAACGCGGCCGTAGATAATTTTTAATGGTATTTTCATATTTTTTTCAATTACCCACACTAGTGTTCGGAGGGGGTGGGCTTTGCCACTGGCCAATCGCAAGGCTTAGCGACCGACCAAAAAAAAAGAAAGAAAAAAAGGGAAAAATAATAAAATAATTAATTAATTACAACGTCAACGTCGACTAGACATAGCCACGGGCCAGTTTGGGCCCGAAACTGGCCCGTTGACCAACCGAAAACGGCTGGCCCTGTCAACTGGCCAGTTTCGATTTTGTGGAAATTCAGAACCGGCTATTAGCCATTGGCCTATTAGGCCCAATGGCCCAAATATGGCCGCTGGGAAAGAGCCAACGCCCCGCCTCCTTTTTTCTTAATTAATTAGTCTAATTATAGTACACTCCCCCATCAATAAATACCCCTCCCTCTCCTTACATTTTTCCTCACAAATTCTCTTATATTCTCTCAATTTGCTCAATTCTCTCAATCTCGGCTAAACTCTCTGAATCGGCTTTTCGATCAATTCTCTCAAAAAAAAATGGCAAGTGGAAATAGAGTTACTAGAAAGAGCCCAATGAGAGAATCCGATTATCTTCATTCTGGATATGATCCTCGTAATTATGCATGTTTGGTAGACAGCGATAATAATATCGACGTTGTTCCCAATCTCAACTTCGAGCGCATCCCAATGCAAGAAAGTCTTCATCCGCGTACCGATATCGAAGAATCATCGACAGCAAATGAGCCGGAACGGCAAGCCTGAGAGGGTACATTCAACTTATGGCAACACTTCGACAATATACATGTAGATGGAGATAAGTATAAGGTAAACTATAAATATTATACGAAATCATACAATTTTAAGACTGGAGACAGCTATGGAATATACCATTGGCATTTGACACAAAAAATCCAACCCAAGCGGATATCGACACCAGCAAATAACAAGTTTCCAAATACATGAATCCTAACACTCATCCTATATTCCGTCACACTGATCAAATTTATAAAAAAAAAAAAACATTAGCTGAATATGTTGCTATTGAACATTTATTGTTTACTACTTGTGAATATTTTGGTTTGAATTATTTGATAAACACTGCATGTATTTCGCAAGCAAAACATGTTCCGAGAACTAATTTTAAACGTGTACTTTTTAAGGTTTATAAAAAATCAAAAAAGGCTTTGACAAACTTTTGTACGGATTTCAATGGGTGTGTGCATATAGGTAGCGACATATGGAGTGATCCTTGGCAAATTCATTCTTGTATATGTATCACATGTCATTGGATAGGTGACAATTGGAACATTCAAAAAAGTTCTTGCATTTCAAGTATTTGATGAAAGGCATATGGCCAATAATATTTATAGAGTAATTAGGCAAGTTTTAGAATAATATAATTTTATTAATAACAATTTTTCAATTATATTTGATAATGCCGCGACAAATACCGCTTACATTGCCGAGTTAAGAAGAATTTGTAAACCATCTTTTGGTAGATAATTTTTTTTACATTAGAAGTGATTGCCATATTTTAAATTTATGCATACAAGATAGTTTACGAACCCTTGAGACTTTTCTCACCCCAATAAAGAGAGCAATTAAAATTTTATGGACCCGTCCCCAAGTTATGAAAGAATAGAGCAGATTTTGTGAACAAAATGAAAAAAAAAAACAAAAAGATTTTCAAAAGATGTTCCGACTCATTGGAATTCTACCTATGAGTTGCTTCATCAATCGTTTGATTACAAAGATTTATCATGTGCGTTTATTTTGAATAATATTCCCGAAATGAGTTTACTCCCGCAAAAATTGAGATGTTTGCAAAAAAAAAAAAATGAAAGTTTTTAATGTTACTACTTATACTTTATCTAATGTTTATTACCCTACTACACAATTATTTTTAATAAAGTGTGTTAATATTGCTGGTATTTTTGTGATTATGAAAATAATGCTCAATTAGGTTAGACTATTACAGCAATGCGAGAAAAATGGTTGAATTATTATTTCAACATTCCTCTTGTTTATTTGATTGCTATTGTTTTCGATCCACGTATTAAATTAGATGATTTATATATTATCTAAGCGTTTATTATTATGATTGTTTACATCTGAATGAAGATGTATATATTAAAACTATACAATGAGATGTTAAAGATGCTATAGTAGCATTATATAATGAATTAGTAGTGGATATGGTTTAGGTGATAGTGGATCTTCCCAACCTAGTGCCTCACAAAGCGAGGAGGGTGGTAGAGTTGGTAGAGGGTATAATCTACTCATGAGTATGAAAAAAAGACAAAATGGAGCAACAGGTGATATTTGCGAATTAGAAAACTATTTAACCATTTCTTTTGAGTTTCGTGATTCCAAATATGACGCAGATTTCAAAATTCTGGTGTGGTGGAAGAGTCACTCAACTGATTACCCAGTTCTCACTCTCATTGCAAGACAGATGTTAACAACCCCCTCTTCAACAGTTAAACAAACATTTAGCGCTAGAGGATTAATTTTGAACGTCCGCCGTTCATGATTAAATCCGGATGTTGTTGAGACTCAAGCTTATGACAAAGGCTAAATCAACAACAAGAACTGGATAGAGACGACGAATTCTTCAATGATGATGGTGGGGATACCACACCACAGGTGCCACAACAGGTAGCAACGATTAACGATAAGGTAAGTTGGGGTTATCAAATGTAAAAGAACTACATGGATTTTGATTCTTTTATCCTCAAGAAGATATGTAGGCGCTTAATGATAATTCATGAAGTTCAAGCCCCTTCCTATTCCCTTTTTTTCCCTCCAAAATTGATTATAATTTATAATTGGTAATTTATTATTTATTATTTCAAATTTTTTATTTTTAAAATTAAATTTAAAAATCGGAATCGAAACCGGCCTATTCCACCTTCGCCACGAACCGGAACCATCGGTTCATGGCCCAGAACAGGTGGTTCATGGCTCGTTTTCACGTCTCGCGTCAATCGTGCCACATCAGCCAGTCATTTATTAGCTATTTTCGATCAAAATTGGCCAAATGAACTGAATTATCACAAATACAAAATATTTTTTTTTGTGCCCAGGATCCACCAATCGGCCCCGAGAGCAACACAACACAACGACAATACCTGGGGGGAGCTAGTCCAGCAGCCCACCAGCTAGGGCCCCCCACTTAAATCAGCGAAACATGGGTTGGGAGATTCGAACTCACGTTCTTTTAGACGCACAAGCACGGCTCAACCAACCATGCCATGCGCGGGTGGGTACAAATACAAAATGTTTATGACTCAATTGGCAAAAAAAGGTTTATGACTAGAAAATGAACTAGAAAATATTTTTCATCATTTTATAAGTAAAATCTAATTTGATTTTTTGCATCATCGTTTGGCCGAAAATAACTGAATGTGAACATTGACCATTTTTACTGGCACTAACGCGAATAACTCTTGTAATTTAAAAAAAATCAATTTTTAAAGTTATTTATTAATTAATTTCTTGTTTTTGCTTTTTCCTTCTTCCTTCAACATGACCGGCCGGTGGCCATAGGCAAGCTTGAGATTGCCAAATCTCAGCGAAGCTGGGCACAATCGATCTCACCGGCCCACATTTGTGGCAGGTCGATGGCTGGCGACCGGCTGAGGAAGAAGGAATAAAGAAAAAAATGAATGTAAAGGAATGTAGAAAGAAAACATGAGGGAAAACGATTCTCTTTTAAAAAAGAGCAAATTATTTTCCTCACATTTTGGAATGCATTTTTTTCATTGGTGAAAAATATTTTCTTTGACTAATTTATTTTCTGTCAAATAAACACTAAATTATTCGAAATTCTTTGTGAAAATTATTTTCAGCGAAAGGGTGCCTACCGCTTATCTCACTCTCATCTCTTTGCAAGTGAGGGTCCCCGCAATCATCGGATGCATTACGTTCAACTAGTAATTCTGAAGAAGACAAAAAGATTATGAAGCTTGTTGGGCAGTCACGTCCTCTTGATTTGGTTAATAATTAAAGCGATTTTGATAACTAAAGTAAAATGGATATAACGTTTCATTTGCAGAAAGAGAGAGAGAGAGCGGAAACATCACAATGATCTCAGCATTGCTCCAAGAGGTGATGCTCACTGCATAAAACATATGATTCAGCCACAATTCCGGTCATCAACATAGGATTGCTCAAAGAGGTGATTCTCACTGCATAAAACATACGATTCAGCCACAATTCCGGTCATCAACATAGGAAGAGCAACCAGCCGATGCATAGCAAAACCGAGTCTCATCACTGCTCGAGCTCCAGGCTCAGCGCTGGAGAGCATCGTAATGTGTTACCTACGTGCATAACTTAGAACAAAAGCTAACTCCAATCGAGCATACAACATTTAAACTGGGGAATTCGGTTTCACCAAACCCCGCGTGCGCTGCCATTACCTTTACCGGCCACGGCAGCGAGTGCACCCACCCTGAACTACCTAATAAAACTTAAGCAAAGACCAGAAGAAGCGCCCAAAACCCAAGCCCGACAGCCGAAATGAATCCTGCTTTCGCATTCCTGCCGGCCCGAGAAAACCACACCCGCACATCATCAACCACCGGCCCACAGAGTGAGCTCATGTCGTCGCTCCTCGTGTTGTAGTACACGCTGTAGAACGCGATTCGCGTCCTCTCGGCCTTGGCTGTGAAGTTGACGCTCGCAGTTTGGAACGTTGAGTTCGAATTCGGGGTGTAATGGATGTTCTCGGCTTGATCCCCAGCAAATGCCATCACGGCAAGCGGTTGTTTGCACTTGTCCCCGGCGTGGCCTAGGGCGAACGATAATGTGTAATCCTTCTCGGGCTTCGTCTCGACCATTTGGGAGATTATGCCTTCCTTTCCTGAAAGAAGCTCGATAGCCCGCTTGCCCTGCGGGACTGAGAAATGGTAGGAGTCGATGTAACGAACCGCCCGGTTGGACTCGACATTCCAGCCAGGTAGGGAAGAGGTTTCCTCGTCGAGGTTGGTGGGGAGTAACACACCAAGAGATGTGTTCCTGAACAACCACGGACCTTCTTCTAGGTCACCATTTATCACAGCATTATCTGCAAACAACAGGACAGCAAATTATACCAGGGCATGAATGTGGTGGGCTATAGGTTTTTTTATGCTTCACAATATCAGATGAGGATATGCAATGGGTAGATGAAACAGAAAGGGCGACCTCATTTCTAGGACTATGAATCAGAGAAACTTAACATTTTTCTTTTCTGTTTTCATGGAACAGAAAAGAAATGCTACTTGACCTACCGATCATAGGACTAACAATCATCGACAGTGCAAGGACAAAATTCAATGCAGATTACAATCAAGGGCTATTGTGGTTTCTCATCCTAAGATTCAATTCATGAACCCCAAAATTCACTTGCTTAAGTGAGCTTCTCTCATACCTAAAGAAAGATAAGTATATTCAGTTTCGCGCAGTTTTCAAATTTTTTTTTAGCTAAATACATTGGCATCTGCAAGTTAGCATGATACCAGTTTAGATCGCATCTAGGAAAATTCGTGACAAAAACCTCGACTATCCAAAAAAACAAACATGCGCCCCTTGTAAAGAGGAATGAAAATGGCAATAACCTTGGGTTCTCGGTAGGAAAATGCATTAACAGATCAAGTTATTATCGCATCATTGCAAGTTCCTAGTTGGAATTTAGTGTTATATCCTGAGCAGAAGAGTTTGGTATCAATGTAATATTTGGGGACCACCCAAAGACATTTTCATTTTTTCCTTCCTTTTTCTTTGTTTTGTTTGAATTTTCAAAAGCAAAAGCTCTTTGCCCAAGAAAAACAAAACGTAGTACTGAGAGAAAATTAAAAAAAAAAAAACACTGTACTAGATTTTGAGCATTCCTAAGCAAAGGCCCGAAATTTCTCCATCCTGGGCCCACAGATTGACCATGAAATGAATCCAATGCGTGTGTATTTTTACCTTTGGGCCGATCGGGAGTGAAAAGCTTCTTGATCGCGACGTCGTCGATGATGGGCCCGCACGTGGGGTCGTCCTCCATCCCGGGGTTCCTGAACGCCAGCGTCACCTTGCCGTCCAGGGCCTCGAAGGCCCACGCGTACGGGTCCCACCCCTGCACGCTGTACACCGTCTGCAGGTCTATGGTCTGCGACGCCGTCGGCGGGACCGACACGTTCAGCGACTCGAGCTGCGCGCACGTGCGCGCCGCGCTGAACGTGACCGAATAGACCGACCCCTTCTCCACCGTCAGCTCCTGGCTGATCTCGGCGTCGTTGCCCAGCCTCGCCGCGTGCGTGCCCTCCGGCACGATGAGGATCATCCCGCCCTGCTTCTGCCCGGACTCCACCAGCTCGACGGTGCCGTTCGTCTTCCACCCGGGGATGGCTGCCGGCCCGTCCGACAGCACCTCGCTCGCGAAGCCGCCCGACGGAGGTGTCTCGAAGCCACCGTTCACGACCAAGCCTGGAGGGAAATCGGAAGTCAATTTCTTTCGGCGTTTTAATAGTAGCAGTTTTTCGAACAAAAAGAAAAAATTGTAGCAGTTTATAATAATGATGAGATTCCCCGCAGCTTCTGCTGTCTTGTCGTAAGATCATGTCCAAGAGTAAGCAAAGGAAACATCATGGTTCAATCCTTACCGTCCAACCTTAAGTATGATAAGCCATATGTAATATCTGTCTGATTTTGAAAGATTTTGAGTGTTTTTGATTTTTTTTTTAAAGGAAAATGAAGAAAGATGCAAAATTCGTAAAAAAAAAAAAATCATATCTATTGAAATAAAAATAAAAGGTGTTAACAAAAAAAAAAGAGGGAAATAAAAGGAAAACTGAAGACTAAACAACAAAAAATGAAAAGGCTGAGAGACTGAGGAAAGGGTAAACATGCACTCCTGCTCATATACGACAAAAGCGGGGATGTGATGGGAGCGTGAGTGGGACCAGAACGGGGCTCCAGAAAAGAACGAGCCACAGCGTCAACTCTGTGGGACCCGACCCGAGTACCAACTCATCTATCCGGGCCCCACTTTGACCGACAAAAAGTAATCAGCTCGCCCCTATCACGGCGAAAAATTTTGGGTGGGGCGGCCCATGCGCCCCACCAGTCTGTCTCTCTCCTCTCTCTCTCCTGTGTCAGAGGAGAGAGACAGACTGGTGGGGTGCATGGGGCCGCCCCACCCAATATTTGCTCCACGCTATCACGGGACCATCTTCGGTTTCACTTTTTTTTTTTTAGGATGTTAAACGATAACATCATGAGAATATCACCCCAAAAAAAAAAAAAAATCTCAACAAAAGGAAAAAAAGAAGAAAAAAAGAAAAATCATGGGACCATCGCGCTTTGCGGAAAGCATTGAGCACATTGGTTTTCTCAATTTAGTGGAAAGTAAAAAAGGAGCCTCTGATTTGGCGGGAAGCGTTCTTTTTCCGCCTCTTTTTTCTTTTGAGATAAGAGAAGGACAATATATACATTTCTAATTATAACTGTAATTTGGTACATACATCATCGAACAGAATTGATGTTTAATGTACTATAGGCTATTTCAATACACCTCATATGTTAATGTACTTAGTCACTGGTCCCAAAATCAAACAAATGGTCACTTGCACGAATCAAGTCGACAATCAAGCCGAAAACCCTTATCTAAGTGTGTCGATTGGGACGTGATCGGATCTAGACGTGGTCTGACCAAGTAATCTAAACCGAGGTAGAGAATAGATTGACTGGACCTGCTCATTAGCACGTAGAACTGGGGGCAGCTGACGGGACACAATGCAACAAACGTTCCCTCCCTCGAAACTCGTAGAAAAATGCGACGGTTTATTGCCAAAGCAAGACGGTGATAGCATGGATTTCTAAGGCGAGCCTACGGTCCCTCCCTCGTGAACATGCCTCCGCAGAGTTTCACCCATTCGATTGATTTCGTGCTCGAAAGGGATCTAGCAACTGTGTCCTTCGACAAAAAGCCATTAAGGATTGCCTAGTGAAAATGCAAACATACTAAAAAGATTTAATAAAACTTGGTTTTTGTTAATGACATTGCCAAGAGAGTACAAAAAGTTGGACCAAACATAAATATGTTGCTGTGGAGTACCATTACAACTATGACAAAAGGAAAAAGTCCCATTGCAACCATTTAATGAAATAATTCGATTTCGTGCGAACCTTGGTGGTGGGTCGGGTAATCAATGGTGGTCCTCCCATCCTTTATAGGGGCATGGGTTCGACTGTGATACTAGGGGTTACATTAGTGCACCCTAGGTCCCTAGCAAACATGTAGACTTAGACAAAGCAAGTTGTTTGTTGAGGAAACTACTTTCTTGGAACATAGTGAAACAGGACATTATTTAGATTAAAAAAAAAATTGACAAAAATGATTCCGAAAATTTGACCCTGATGTAATATTCTGAAATTTTAATTTACTCAATGTGATAAAAAGAATTTTATTCCAATGTGCGTTGTCCATAGACTTTTGGTTTATCTTCCATCTATTTCTTGAATTATATGAAAATATTCAACATTATCCATGTACTTAAATTAATAAAAAGATAATATTAAACATTTTCCTTATCTACGGATTAAAATGAATAAATCAAACTGATCCGGATTCCCTACCAACATGGTAGGAAATCATTAACATCCCCACCCTCCGTTAGAGAGGGGAAATTTTTTAATCATTTATGGAGGGTGGGGATTTCAACGGTACCACTTTTCAATGGTAGGAAATCTCCACCCTCAAACTTTACCCAAAAAAAAATGAATATATCAAAAATTCAAAAATTAAATTGAACAGATCAAAAGTTCAGTGATCGTATTTCACACATAAAATCAAAGTTCAGAAATTATTCACGTCATAATTCTGGGCCCACCACATCAATTTAAGTTTCTATTTTCTAGTCTTTAGGGCTCTTAGTCGTAAAATCAAAGAATTACTTTCTAGTTTCTAGTCTTTAGGGCAACCATAGCCTGCGACTTTACCTCCTACCTTTCTAAATTTAATCGGTATAGATCGCCCACCATGGAATAAAAAACAGTGAACACGGCTGGGAGAGAGAGAAAAACGATAAAGACACAATATTCGCGAGTTTTTTCCGGTTAAAACGACCCCGTTTTCACCTGTAAACCCTGCTTAAATATATTCTACCATCCAGAAATTAAACTCAAGAATTCAATTTCTTTTTCCTGATAAAAATGTCAAAATCAAAAAAAAAAAAAAGGGCTAAGCCGTCTTCGGAAAACCAACGCAACCTGGCAGAAATCCCGTTCTCTTTAATTTTTTTCCCAAGGTCATTTCCGTCTAAGGTCCTCAAGAAAGAGAAATCGTGCAAAATGCAAGCATCGAGCATAAAAATCATCAAGAAATCGCAATGAAAGCAACTCCAGAAAGATTCGACACCCCCCCCCCCCCAACACACAAAAAAAAAGAGCAACTCCAGAAAGAAACCCAGCTCGATTGTCTGCGTCAGAGAGAGACGTCTGAACCGGGTGGAACCAAAAGAGAGACAGAACGGTACTAAAACAGCAAATCTCACAGATAAGAAGCAGACATAAAGAGGAATCAGACAATGAGGAACAAACAGGGCGCACAATGTAATTCATGGTAAGAGAAAGATCTCGAAAATTGATGGAATGCGTAGAGACTAGAGAGAGAGAGAGAGAGAGAGAGAGAGAGAGAGAGAGAGAGAGAGTACCATCTTCAGCCACAATTCCAGGCAGCTGATGAGCAAAGAGGAAGAGCAAAAGCGAGACCCATTGGATTTTCTTCGACATTCCAACCATCTCTCTCCCTCTCTCCCTCTCTCTCTCTCTCTCTCTCTAGTGGAGTGTGTTGCTTGATGGTGAGAGTGGGAGTGAGAAAACGAGGGGGGGAGAAGACGTCCTTTTATCTGAGAATCTGGTTGGATCGCCTTCGCCTCACAAAAAGAAGACAACTTTGTTTGGAGGACACCAAATGCACTTTATTTACTTTCTGCCGTAAATAAATGGAGAAAACAAAGGTGTTTGGGATATTTAATTGAGGGCAACCGACATTTTTACTCCTGTCATAAATTTATCACTAAATTATTTTTTAGATCACAAAAAACTTTAAATTAATATACTTGCAATAAATTTATCTCAAATTATTTTTTGTCACCAAAAATCTCAAATTGATATTTTTATAATAAATTTACCCTAAAATAATTTTTTTGACCAAGAAAAACTCCAAATCGATACATTTATGATAAATTTACCATCTGTTAAATTGGATTATTAATACAAAAAATCCTAAATTGATAAACCTATGACAAAGAGAGATAAAAATTCCAAACCGGTACATCCGTAAACTGCTACATACCATCCAATTAGTAATTTGACAGTTAGATTTAACGAAAATTGACGGATAGTAAATTATCAAGGTGTATCAGTTTGGGGTAAAATTTTCGTAAGTGTATCAGTTTGAGATTTTTGGTGATCGAAAAATAATTTGAAGTAAATTTATTATAGATATATTAATTTGAGATTTTTCGTGATATTAATTATTTTTTTATATTACAAAAAATCTCAATTTGTATGACATGTTTACCCTTCAATGAGCACCGTAAAAAATTCTACCATTAAGACCTCGCCAAAAAGCCAAGTCTAAAAAATTATTTGACAAAATCTTAAGGAGGGAAAGTATAAAAAAAATTTAAAACTATTTATGTTGCCAGAAAAAAATTTATAGTGTCACATCAAACATAATTTGATTGCTGTTTTTTTAAATTGAATTTTTTTTTGTGAGGAATAATGAAAAGGAGAAAAAGGTCATTTGACAGTGGGAACAATGTTCGATCTTGGGTGCGACATTATTGTTTATCTTTTCTCTACGTTCTGGCATTAAAGGTTTACGTGTTTTGGGAAGCGTGGTGTCTGTTTTGGGTCCCTCCCTCGCGGGGAGACCCGCCCACCGCCGGATCCTTGTCCCCGTACTAATTAAAGCACTCGTGAAGAGAACTTCGCTTTAACATCGATTGTTCACAAAACATGATTTTTAGAAGTAATCTACAATAGAATCATTTGAAAAGAATTAGTCCGGATACCTAACGCATTGTTCGAACATTTACATATCGCCATGAATGTATGCCCAATGTCTTAAGTAGCACTGAACCAAGCTCTTGATGAAACGAACTATGTTAAAATCCCTTCATTTCCGTTCCTTAGACTCATTTCTTGGACAAGCTTTTGAGGAACCTGTAGGGTATCACACCCTTTGAGTGTCCAATCGACATAGGTTTTACCTAGATTGATTGGTGACATATCTTATCTAGGCATTTAAAATCCCTAATTACTCGTTATTCGAACCTAGGATTTGAGAAGATTCTAGAGTTCGAGAGTATGGGTAATCGGTTCTCGGTTCGGTCCGGTTCTCCTCGAGAATTGGGAACCAAATCGATGGTCCCGATTCTCATTTTTCAGAACTGAGGAACGGATCGGCTACCCCGAGAACCGGGAACTGGACCGGACCGTCGATCCGGTCCGGTTCCAAGGAACCAATAACACAATCAAATTCCATTTAAGAATGACCGAAACATCTTCCCGGTATGGTTTGTGAACTAGTGATGTCCTCTGTTTTGCTGTCCAAACGCATAATCTTGTACTTAGTACCTGCTTTTTTGTTCCCTTTTTCTTTGGTTTTGATCGCAAGCCATTCTTCACTTTTCGTGCTCCTTCTTTCACCTCAAAGAGAATGGGGCAAAAAAAATTAGAGACTTGGCAGAGAAAAATTCGACAATGAGCAACGGAAGGAGGGGAGTGGGACTTGCGAAAGATTGAGGAGTGAAGGAAGATGTGACTCAGACGATGAGGCAAGGGCTGTAAATCGGAAAGAAGCGAACCCTAATCAGTAATCAATTAACGTTATGTTATTTAAAAAAAATCGACTAGTCCGGTCCAGGCAGTCCGGTCCGGTTCTATGGCCCTAGAACTGAGAACCGGACCCCCCCGATCACCGGTTTCAATTTTAGGAACGAGAACTGGATCGGACACCTCTAAGATCGAGAACCGGACACCGGTCAAGGCCGGTTCGGTCGATCTGGCCCCGGTTGGGCGATCCAATTTGCTCACCCCTAACCGAAAGAAGCTAATGAGCTCTCGGTTTGCAAGATCTAAGGCGCTGTGCGACTCCACATGTGACCTTAGAAATGAGAGAAAATTATCAAAAAAGTCGTGACCCATTGCACTTTTGTCAATTCAATCATAAAGGTTTCAATTGTACAATTGAGTCCTAGACATTTTTTTTTTCATTTTGTCAATTGAGTACATCCGATCAATTTTGACCAAAATTGATGATATGGATGTCGGGTATCTTGCGTGGCATGATCGATGCTGTTTGAATCTTTTTCTTTTCTTTTCAAGAGCCGATATGAGGCTACCGTCTACTGGTCGAGGGCCTGCCAGGGCCCGCAGCCCTTGCTCACTCCTCACAGCGGCTTGCGAGGACTTAGCCTCGCCCAATGGCTAGTGAAGGGCTCCAATAGTCACCTAGTGGCCGATGGGGGTTGCCAGCGACCCCTTAGCTATCATTAACAATAAAAATAAATAAAAGCAAAGAAATATTAAAAAATTTCACGTCAGCTCCGACCATGCCACATATGATGGTCAGCGTCCACGTCCTCAATTTTCAATCAAAATTGGACGGGATTCACGTGACAAAATGAAAGAATTTAGGACACGATCGACACAATCAAAATGTTTATGATCAAATTGAAAAAAAAAATAATTTATAACTTTTTTGATAATTTTTCCTTAAAAACAACATAGTGTTTTGAATTAGTAGGTAAGGAAGAAAGGACCCGCCTCTCATGCAAGTCGAAGTCACGACTTTGGTTAATAAGGGCTTTTTTCCAAAATAGGTCAAAAATTACAAAAATGGGTGGTAAATTTTTGAATTTACCGGATTGGGACGTGTGCGGGAGTCTGATCCCACACGACCCTTCACGGGTGCAATTTATTACGCTCGTGAAGGGCAGGCCCTTAGGTGCGCAACAAAAGGTGCCTGAGGGCCTCTCCTTCATGAGCGCAAGGGAAGGCCCTCTTCGTTCCGCTATATAGCAAAGCCGAACGAAGAGGAAATCCTCCTCTCGTCTTCTCGCTTTCATTTTCTCTTGTTCTCGTTTTCTCTCGCTCTTGTTCTCCCTTGTTCGCTCGTTCTCCCTCACCCTCGTTCTCCCTCGTCCGGTATTATTTCTTCGTCATCCGCCCTCGTTCATTGAAGGAGATCCTCCCTCACCTCAGGCACCTTTATTGGTAATAAATATTATTTTAATTAAGTATTAATTTTTGTATGTAATTTTATGTTATACATAGGTTGTTAGTAGTATTTTTTTTATTTTTTTGTTAATATTTTCATAACGTTTAAATTAATTTGTGAATTTTTTATTTAGCAGAATTTGAGATAAAAAGCAAAGTCAGCCTCCCCACTCGGTGTATGCTCTCTCTCAGCACTTTGAGGTAAGTTTTAGTGTAGTTATTTTTTCAGTTTGTTCGGTATAGATTTATTTTTTTTATTTATACATGAATAATTTATTTTCATTTGTTATGGTATTATTGTCATTATTATTTATGCATTTAAAAAATTCTTTAAAAATATTTACGGATTTAGGAACGAGAAAAGGCTATTAAAAAATCGATAAAACAGAAAAATTATTAGAAACCCCAAAAATGGCATTTATTTCATTTGTTATGTTGATAGTTATAATGCTCAATTTGTTAATATGTATGGAAACATATTTATTAAATTTTAGAGGCAAAATAATTTGTAATTTCTTTATTTAGCAGAATGTCGTCTAGATTTTTTGCGACTGTGCACTAGAGATGTAGAATAGTACGAAATGAATATGGACATGACTGTTAAGGTGGACAATCTGCTATGTTTAAGTTTGGAAACATATCCTCATTTGATCAGTTACGTGCTACAATTGAGTTTGCGTTGAATATAACAGAAACTGGTGTATTCATAGTCTGATGTATAAACAATCAGATCAAACGGGCCAAGGTCGTATTATATTTGACATTGTGGAGGTACATAATGATGCTGCAGATCAAATATATAGTATTTTGCACTTTAGTGTGGTTCTATGGGGTTTGTACAGTTTTATGCAACTGTAGATGAACTCCAAGTAATAAATGATTCAGCAGGGGGAGGTTCTGGTGTTGGTGAAGATGACGTTGGTGTGGATAATCAGTACGTAGAGTATGATGATGATGATGATGATGATGATGATGATCATAATGGTGATGATGATAGTGATGAAAAATATGATTTGTGGGTCGATAGTGATGACAGTGATGAAGATTATGGAGGCTTACTACAACATCCATTGCAGTAATCTCATTTCACCATTGGTACATCCACCGCCCTATTCAGAGATAGACTTTGATATGATACAAGTCAATACAAGAGCCAAGTCAGGCCGTATGTTGTTTGATCCATCAAAAGAATTTGAGGTGGGGATGTTATTTCCATCATGAGATGTGTTGTAGTCGGCTATGAAAGAGTATTTTCTGAGAAGAAATCATCACTTTCGCAGTGATGAGACAAAGAAGACAAAATATGTGATAAAGTGTAGGAATACAAACGAACCGTGTGGTTGGAGGCTTCGTGCAATTACTAAAGCGAATGCCGTGTTTTGGAAAATAACTAAATATAGTAGGCCATATACATGTAGCAATGCTCAAATGTCAAGGAATCATCGATAGAGGTGGCAATATGGGTCAATGACCCATTTTTGGCCTATATTTTGTATAAAATGGGTCATATATGGGTTGTAGTTTTTATGGGGCTTACTAAATATGGGTCCAACAAATTTGAAGAAAAAACTGATGGGTTGAAAATGGTCCATACGTGAACCCATTTTCAACCCATTTTCGACTCATTTTCGACCCATCTGTCACGACCCTCTCGCGAGGAGGGGGATAATGGGCCGCTCGATGTCGCCTGATCGGACGCGAGCCTCTCCCAAGGTCCATTACCCAAATCGCAACGGCTGGATATACGTGGTCGACCTTCGGTGCGGTATGGTGACATGTGATATGTGTACATGCCAAGGAGTCGCCAACAATCGTTTCGTGGAGGGTACGATCGGAAACCCTGTCGAATAGTTGGGAGCGATCTATTCGATTCTGCGAAAACCAAAGAAGCGGGATCGGGGACTTTGTTACGCCAACTGTCAGAGTTGACGCCCTTTCGGCACCTAAGTTGAATGATTTATCCAATCCTAAGATTTCATACATATGAGTGGGGGTACGAACCTAAATTTAGGAGTTCATGTAGATAGGAGTGGCTACCATATTCACTCACAATTAGTAAAAATAAATGCGCAAATCAAGGATCCAAAACGTACGGATAAATCACATGAAAGCAATATGGCATTCCTAATGAGGCCCTATCAGCCTAGAGAAGTATCAATCAAGGCTTAGGAGTGGTTTTGACATGATTTTCCTTTGAGGGGTAAAATCGTAATTTTGAGAAATTTGGGGACAATTTACCTCGGAAGGGCAAAATCGTCATTTCAGATGAAATGTGGAATCAAAAGATGGCAGAAATAGGGTTGGCAACTCAACCAATCCATTTCTTATTTTTCAGAAATTTCCAGAATTTTTCTGGAATTTAAAAGTGATTTTACCCATTGAGGGGAGAAAATCATCATTTTGGGCGAAGACGAGAAATGAAAATCTCAAATATTATGATTGATCGACCACCTGACCCAAACCCTAATTTTAAGCAATTTTCAAGACTCGATTGGAATATGGACGACGATTTACCCTTTGAGGGGTAAAATCGTTATTTTGAAGAAAAGACAAAACTCGAGAACCTAAGCAGAAGGATCGGTCACCTAACTGACCATAATCCTTATCTTAGCATCCTCGACCCATCTTGTATACAAGGCTGAGGCAATTTACCCCTAAAGGGTAAAGTCGTCAATTCTCAGAAGAACAGATAAGAAATCCCTAAAATAGGATTGACCAGTTGTCTATGGTCAATCCTCAATTTTTGGAGTGTCTAGGAATTTCCTACAATTTTTCTATATTTTTTGGGGATTTTCTAGAAATTTCTAGCATTTTTTAGGATTTTCTAGAATTTTCCCGAATTTTTAATTATTTTTAAAACCATTTTTATTTTATTTTTATTAAAAATATGATTCGGACCGAGTCGACCCGACCCACTCGGGTCGGAACCCGGTCCAGACCCGGACCCACGAGGACCCATCCTCCAAAACGACGCCGTCCCGCGTTTTTTATTTTTCTATTATTCGGATTTGATCCGACGGTTCCTATACGTGACTATTCTAAGACTACCGGATCAGCTTACTAAAGCCTACGGCCTAGATTAAACGAAGACTCGACCAGGGCCGTCTGATTGACTTACCAAAATCTACGGTTAGGATTAGAAGGCTAGACTCGATCTGGGCGTCCATCTTTACTAACCTAAACGACGCCGCTCGACCACTAACCTAAACGGCACCGCTTAAACTTGTTTTAATTTTCTAATTTAAAAACTATTTTCGGATATTCCTAATTATTAATCGGACGGTCATTAAAAATTGGACTCGATTAACCTAGGCCGTCCAATCTAAGCTGACTCAACCTAACAAACTAATGGTCGAACCAACTTAGCATCCACGTGGACCAATCACGTGTTGCCACCTAGACCTTTGAATCGTTGACCTGCCACGTATGCGTCGTCTTCAACCTCCCGACTACGACTACATGAACGGCTGAAAACCTCCGGCGACGATCCAACGGTGAGACCTTGACGGAATTACACAAGACCGGCGCCAATCAACTCGCAATTATCTCTAGTTTAACATATCTAAGAATCAAAGCATTTCTTCCAATAAATCATGAACATCATGCAAAACGCCGAGTACGGCCATGGAAGTTCGATCACACGATTCATGGCATTTCAAAGCAATTCCTTCGCATAGGAGCACCACAAGGTGTTCAGGAGACTTACCTCGAGCTCTGATTGAGCTCGCTATGGCTAGAATAGCCTGGCCATTGATCGACCAGGATGAGCTGGGTTGGGAGTTCGACTCAGGGTTTTCAGGCAAAATCGATGCAAAAATGAGATGCAACAGTGGTCATGAACATCCAAAGAACAAAACGCACACACTAATCGCAAGAATAAACGTGAAATAGGCGAATTGTCATTGGTGCACAGTGAAGAGCTTAGAACTGTGTCTCACCTATTTTTGCGATTTCGCGTGGCGCGACCGACGGTGATTGCTTCCTGGGCCTTCAGACAAGCTTGTGGCAATCTCATTTGGCTTCGATTTGGCCGGAGACAGCCTAACCAGTGCCCTCCAAATTCGAGCTCCAACCCTCGACAATGGCGATGGAGGGTGAGCTCTCTCTCTCTCTCTCTCTCTCTCTCTCTCTCTCTCTCTCGATTCTGTTGTCCTCTAGAAACCGAATGAACCCCCCTCTTCCTCTCTTTCTTGCTTTCTTTTTATATTTCCCCCTTTGAAAATAGTCCGCGCGGGGAAAGTAGGGGTCGGTGACCTCCGCACGTGCGAAATAGTCACCCACGACCAGCGATCATCGGGGATGAAACGGCCAATCCATTTACGCCATCCGGTGGCCACTTTCGGCGTGAATTTGGTGTGCATTCGACCCTGCATCTTGCACCAAAAATGGCCGACGCTTCCTCAGCCATCGCCGGCGTTGCTCCAGTGGACCTAGATCGTCGGACCGGTCTTGATCGACGGAGAACTTCCTTGTTAACAAGACGCCTCCATCAATTTTACCGATTGAAACCAATTGATGGTCCAATTTCGCGACCAAAATTCAACTATTCAAACTGCTAAAGTGGCGCGAACGGGGGAAGAAGATGCACTGTAGCAGATCGGTTCAACCGGTCTGACCGGTCAAAACCGGTTCTAACTTGATTTTCAAAATTAATCCCAAATCAACTTGGAATTTTTGCAATTAAATATCAGAATCGTATTTAGGGCATGAATTCTATCTAAAAATATGATTTTGCCCAAAAGTTCATGTCAATTTCTACAAAAACCCCAAATTTACCCTTAATTACAATTAGGCAAATCGTGAAATTGAAGGTTCAAATGATCAAATTGGACAAAGACCACCTATGCCAATCGATTCAAAATGATAAAAAGCATTGGGCAGTGACTTCAATTTGCAATGGTAGTCTCCGAATTGAAAGTAATTTCAAATGTGCCCAATTTCAAGGACTAAAATGCAATTAAGTATGCAATTTTGCCTAATTCATGCAATTGAGCAATTTGTACAGATAATTGGGCTAAATTGCAATGAGGGACGCATAGATTAAATGTCAAGATCCTAAAAAATGCCAAAGTTGCAAATTAAAAGACTCAATTGACATTTTTTTTACCAAATTCAATCATATGCATAACAAATGAACACACAAAATTGAATTTGAATTTGGAATTTTTATGAGGTCAAAAGGACAAGGGATTTAAAATAAAAATATTTACTATTTTTTCATATTTTTGTGACCTCGAATGCTATTTTTCTTGAATTTTCAAGTATTTTCCTATTTTTTTTAAAAATACTAAAAAATGTGAAAAATATGAAAAATTATTTTTTGGTCAAAAATAGTTCCTTAGGCTTGGCCAAGGCCACCAAAGTTGATTTTGTAATTTTTTTGACTTTTTATGGATTTTTTTTATGAATTTTCTAAGAATAAGCTTAGAAAAAGCTGATCCGAAATTAAGTGTCAACACCATCAAAGCCAACAAGCAATGTGTGTTTGTGGGAACAGGACTGGGGCCAGGGCCGAGACCGAATCCAGGACCGGGATTGGGACCGGTACCCGGACTAGGACCATGGTCGGGACTAGGACCGGGGTCGGGGACTGAGGCCGGAATAGGGGAACGCGCTAGGATTAAGTCCTGGGGTTGGGGCAAAGAACTAGGCCGGATCCAGGTCCCACGACCAGGGCCGAGGCCGGGTTCGAGATCGGAATTGGGTCCCGAGACTGGGGTAGGTGACCTGGGCCGAGCTCGGGGCCGGAGCTATGCCTGGACCGAGATTGGGACCGGGGCTGGAGCTCGAGGCGGGTGCCGGCGACCAAGGCTGGGACCGGGGTCGAGGCCGGTTACCGATGCGGAGGCCGGGATCGGGGCCGGCAACCGGTGCAGGGCCGGGGCCAGGGAAGGGGCCGACTCCAGGGTCGAGGCCGGCGCCGGGACTAGGGGTCGAGGCCGAGGTCGGAACCCGGGGTGGTTGGGGCCGAGGCCGGGACCCAGGGCAGGTGCTAGCAACCGGGCGGGGATCGGTGCCGGGGTTGGGGCCGAGACCCGGGGCGGGTGCTGGAGACCAGCGCCGGAATTAGTGCTGGCGACTGGCGCATGGATCTGTGCCGGGGCCAGGGCCGAGACCCGGGCCAGGGCTGGGACCCGGGCTGGGGCCGTGGCCGGAGGCAAGGATCGAGGTCCGGCGACTAGGGTCGGGGCCGGGGGACCGGGGCCAGGATAGGAGCTAGGGCCAAGACCAAGACCGGGACCGGGACCTGGACCAGGGCTGGTGCACCGGGGTCAGGGCCTAGGGACCAAGGCAGGGGCGAGGGCCGGGGTAGGGACCGGAGCTGGGGTTGAGAAGTATTTTAGTAATATTATTTTCTTAAAATATTATTGTGTTTTGATAATATGGGTCAAAACGAGTAGGGTCGGGTATGAGTCATTCGCGGGTCGGGTCGGGTCGGGTTTGAGTCATTAAATATGGGTCAAATGGGTCAGATGGGTCAATGTAGGCCGGACCATATTCGACCTGACCCAAACCCGCCCGACCCACCCATTTGCCACATCTAATTCATCGACAACTTGATCGGAAGTTCCTTTGCAACTAGGTAGAAGCAATGATTGTCGCCAAACCATGTATCAAAATCAAGACACTAATGATCGAGATCAAAGTCAAGGTGGGCTTCGAACCCACTTATCGTAAAATCTGGGCAGCTAAACAAATGGCGATTACCAAAACTTTTAGATGATAAGGTGAGTCATATGGTGGGTTGAGAAAGTATACGAATGTAATGGCCACCAGGAATCCAGGCACTCATTTTGTGATCAATGATTACATGAACCTAGATTACAGTTCTAAGGTTTTCAACTGGATGTTCTAAACTTTCAAGCAGACGATTGAATGCTTCAAAAGTTGTCATCCTATGATATTTGTTTATGAGACCTTTTTGTAAGGAAAATACAGAGAAACGCTATTTTGTCCGGCATCACTTGATGGCAACAATCATATATTCCCGTTGGCATTTGCTGTGGTCGATCAAGAGAATATTGCAAATTGCATTTGGTTTATGGAATTGTTGCGGATATATATCACTAGTAGAAAAAATATTTGTGTAATATCAGACAGACATATCAGGATTCAGAAAGTAATGGAAACAGCAAGGTGGCGTCCTCCACATGGCCACTATAGATGTTGCATTCGGCATGTTGTCAAAAACTATAATAAAAATTCAAAAAAGCCGATGGGAAAAAACTTGTTGAGATGGCCAATAAATTTTCAAATTTGTAAATTTGAGGAAAATATGTATTCATAAATTTATGTGAGAAGTACTAATTATTGTTGTAACGTACAGCTTACGAGAATCAATAGCGAAAGTTCGATCGCATCATGAGCCGAATTAGGGAGTTGCGTCAAGACACAACATCATGACGTGACCTGATTCTAAGGAAGAAATGCACAGATGCTTATGATGAAGGAAGGAAATATTGATCGATGACAACGAATTTAGTTGAACTAGTTAATGGGATGCTGAAGGATTTTCGTGCTCTGTTAATAACAGCTATGATGGAAAAGATATAGTATCAGTTGGTCCACTATTTGGATACTAGAAGAACGACATATATGACTTAGAAGGACCATGAATTTGTGTATACTTAATTTGCAAGTGACACGCTCCGGCCAAACAGTCAAATGCAAATGGCCATGAAGTGAAACGGTTCAACTCTGATATAGGGATTTTTGAAGTTGAAACTGGATATAATAGATCTAGAGGATCAAGGAGCTAGAAACACATAGTACGTCTAGACTTGTGAACGTGCACATGTGGAGAATTTCAAGAAATGAAAATCCGATGTTCCCACGTAATTACAGCATGTCAAAGACATATAATTAACAATAGGTTAGGGTCGTGAGAAATCTAAGGACTAACCAAAAGACTACCACTAAGTCCCACCAAAAAGGCCTCGAACCCAAAAGCCATCAAAAGATCCTACGTCACCTAGGTCAACTAGGTAGAACCACTGGCTTCATCTTCGTCCTCGTCTTCGTCTTCAGCTGGGTCGTAGTCGGAAAAGCTCTCGGATTACACTTCAATAGACTCACTATACTCATCGTCCTCGGAGGTAGACAACTCAATCACCTCGATGTCTTCCTTAACAGTCGGGGTCTTCTCAGGCATGTTTCTCGAACCCGCCATGGAAATCTCCACCTCGACCTCATCACGGATAGGATGACACCAAGAAGGTACGACTCCCCTAGGAACCTCACCAGGCTTCAGTGGTCCAGTAGTAACCCATCAGACTCGACAAAACCATGCTTAATAATGATAAGGCTTCCAGTGCTCCTTTCCCACGTCAACCCATACAGCTGTACCTTTCCTGACGTATACCTTACCCTGACCATCAGGAAACTTCTCAAAAGAAACAGTCATGTCTTTAAGGTCTCCTAAACGAGCTGGCAGCATCCTTCAAGGCTTAGGGTTTGAAAACATGTCCCACTACGGGGTGAGATTTACATCTCAGCAAGTTAACCCTAAACCTAGACCAGGCCGCTAGTCCTTCCAGACAATGCATTAAAAACAGTAGGCAATGTTTCATCAGGATAAACAGCACATGGCATACAAACATCGAAGCACCTTGCCATAATTGGCATAAAGAGAATCATATTCAAGAACATGTATAACACCATGAGACCAAGCTTACATACTAGCACAAGTGATTCTAAAGGCAAGATTTAACCCCATTTCATCAAAATTCCTCAACTCACAGAATTTGCCCGCGTTTTGACGCATCAGGCCTTAACAATTCATAAACCCGCGTTCCGACGCATCAGGTTTAGAGTGCCATTTCAAGGCTCGTGTCGACACGTATCAAACATATCACGCGTTCTTACGCATCATGATATAATTCAAGTCGTAACCCCGCGTTCTGACTCATCAGGGTACCACAGGCTCTTAGGCTCATATCTCATCTCAATGGACTTGCCTTCACAAAAACACGTTTCTCATTTCACTAGACTCACAAGCCAAACTCCTCTTTAGGCCACCTCATGCCAATTTATCAATTCATTAGTTCCCTTGCCATTTCAAGCATCAATGTAGCCCATTCTCTACTCAAGGCTTAAATATCATACGGCCACTTGAGGTTACATGCCAATCAAATGCACACATCAATAATTCATCCATAAAAATGTGAATTTCACATCTAAACAAACGCACAATGTTCAGTCCACACCAATCACATTCGTCTTCCATTGGATTTAACACAATAACTTCGCCAATTTATCAATTCATCAATCAAACTCATCCAGTAGTGTCCTAGCGTCATAGTAAAGGTTTAAGGGTCACTTACCCCTCAATTGAATGAGCAAATTCCACCAAAAAATCCTCACCAAGCCCGGTTCTCCTCTGACCGAAATAGGGCAACAAAGTGGTCCTAGGAAAAATCCATTAACTGATCAATTTACTATTTCAATCTCAATTTCATCAAGCACATACCTCACTAACACATCAATTAGCATCCCTAGGCGACTTACCACGAGTTTCGAAGCAAGGCGACTCCCCCGCGAGCTCCCAAAGTGCTCGGTTCACTCAGTCGGTGCAGGGGACAGAACCGGTCCTATATCCTTCTCGCCAAACAGCCCTTAAATCATCCCTAGGCATCAATTTATCACGAAATCAACTTGTTAATACATCAATCTACATGCCTAGGAGTCTCACCATGAGTTTCGAAGCAAAATAACACCTCAAGGGACTTCAAGTCAGCTCGGTTCTACACGGTCCTCAGGCGATCAGATTCTGCTTCGTAAAAACCACCATATTTCCTCCATGAAAACTTATCCAAACTCAAATAAACTTATAACCCTTGCTTAGCCAACTTTAATACTATAAGTTTAGAAGACCTCATCGAAATTTTGAAGCCAATCGAAGCCTTGAAACTAACGCAAGAGGACCCTATTCCAGGTTGGGTCTGATTCTGACCTCTTGGAATTCTCGAGGCTGGACGGGACAAACGAGACCACCAATGGTCGAACGTTCGACGAGGATTTGTAGAGGAGAGACTAAGGGTGAGGTTGGTGGCTGGCGTTTGGCTCGGTGGTGGTCAGGAGTAGCGAAGTAGGTGGCAGGTTCTGGTCGGCTGGAGCTGCTCGGGTGAAGAAGAAAGGAAGAAGAAAAAGACAAGAAAGAGAGGGAGATGAGGGTGTTCGGTTGAAGGGAAGGGGGCTGAAGGCTTCCACAAAATTTTTTGGTCAAAATGTGGAATGTTAGGTAAAAAGTGGATTAATAAATGCTAATTACCCAATCATTGACACTTGTCCATTTGTCAATAATATCAAGACTTCTAATGACTAAATTTTCCCTTCATTTTCGACAGCATAGGGGATTTGAAATTGACTAAAATGTCCTTCCTCTAATCTTAAGACAAGGTTAATCATCGAGGGGTAAAATGGTAATTTTGCACTTCCGTCCGAAATTTCACTTTTCCAAATTAAATTACCTTCGATGAGGCGGCGTCTAATTCATTTCAAATGTTGGAACTCTTCGTTGTCCATTTTCCAATTTAGGATTCCATTTCGTGATCAATTCTCTGTCAATCGTAAATTCAGTTTATCTCGAACTAACGGGCTGCTTTTGCAGACGTTATGCGTATCGACTCTGTGATTCTCATCACACTTAGGATGACTTGAGTTACGGCGAATTTGGTTATCATGTAATTGCGAGAGTCTATTACTAGCTCCGACGGTCTTGATCGTTATAGTTCGACTTAGGAAAAATTTGCAATCATACTTTGGTTAAACGGTATCACCCGCACTCCAATCGTATAACGCTAGTAATGAATTCCTTAGTCGTTCTTAAATCGACCTTTATTGGCTCTAAATGTTCCCTCGGCAATCCTTATGGTCAAAGTGCCATTTCATATTCGAGCTTCCCAGGTCCACGTACATTGTCTTGCATTAGCCTTTCCCTTTTGGTCAGTTGATTCAGGATTGATAAGATCCGAGCGAAATAAAACTGAAATACATCGATAGATATTCTTCATTCAATAGTCTCGAAATGGCAGGAAATTCAAAATGTCACAGCGCAACACTTGGGGCACTAATCCAAACACAACCGATTGTCAATTTTTCGTCGACCGCAAAAGGTTCGTCTTGAACCTATTTTGATTTCGATATACACATGGATTCTATTCTGGGGTTTCGTTCCGTTGTGTTTTATGAATCCAGAAATTCATCGACAACTGGCCAATCTCATTTTTGGGATTTCTTATATGTTCTCCCTGGAATTGATGATTGTATCCTTTATGGGTAAATCGCTTCTGCTGTATATTCGAGATTACTTGAAAATACCTAGATTAGGCTAGGGCTAGTTAGGTGGCGAATCCTTCTGTTAGGGTTTTCAAGTCTTGACGTTTTCCTGAAATGACGATTCTACCCTTGAAAGGTAAATCGTCTTTCCTATTCCAATGACTAGTGAAAATTGCTCAGAAGTAGGCGATAGATCAGTTGGGTGGCCAAACCTTCTGTCTGGGATTTTCACATTTCATTCTTTTTTCAGAAAATGACGGTTTTACCCCTCAAAGGATCAATCGTTTCCAAAATTCTCGAAAATTCCGAAAAATTGCCAGGAAATAGGAAATGGGTCAGTTGGGTGGTTAATCCTATTCCCGACATTCTTTGACTCCAGATTTCTTCTGAAATGACGATTTACCCCTTTTGGAAATTGTCCCCAAATTTCTTCAAAATTGCGATTTTGTCCCTCATGGAAAAATCATGTCTATATCACTCCTGAACTATGACTGACACCTCTCTAGGCCAATAGGGTCTTATTAGGGATGACATGTTGTATTCATATGATTTATCTGCATGCCTTGGATCCGTGATTTGTGCATCTTCTTTTACCGATTGTGAGTGTTAGGATAGTCACTCATATTTGCATGAACTTCTAGATTTAGGGTTCGTACCCTACTCATCTTCATGAAATCTTAGGGTTAGATAATTCAGTCAACTTAGGTACCGAAAAAGCGTCATCTTTGATAGTTGGTGCAACTAAGTATCCGATCCCACTTCTCTGGTTCTCGCAGAATCGAATAGAAGCTCCCAACTATTCGATAGTGTTTTTCATGAAACGATTGGTGGCAACTCATTGGCATGTACACGTATTACATGTCATTAGACCAGACTAAATGTCGATCACATATACATCCATTGCGACTTGGGTAATGGGTATTGGGAGAGGCCCGCGTCCTACCAAATGGGACGACCCATTAACCCTCGATTGATGGCCAAAAAAGGTGAGTCGCGACACTTACATGACAACTATTCTGGTTTTTTGATTCTATTTTTCGAAAAAAATGAGAATCCTATTTAGCAATGAAATGATTTTGATTTTGATTCTGTTCCCGAAAACAGTTTTGGAACAAAAACAAGAACAAAAAAAAAAGTTGGTTATGAAAAAGAACCTTATTTGAGAATCACAAAACAAAATGAAGTTTCACATCTATCACTTTTTCTTTTAAAGTTCTCTCGTCAATTTTTCCTCGACCTAAAATAGAACAATGTCTCATTTTAAAAAATATGTATAAGATAATAAAACAAAAAAAAACATAATTTTTTTAGAAATTCCCTAAAAATAGAAGAAGCTTAGATTAGGCTTTTTCATAAATTTGGGTCTAAATTTTCTAGATTTTATTCTCTATAAGTAAAATCATAAATATCTTTGCAATTTAACCGAACCACATTTATCTAAGCTCTTAAGGCTTCATTAGGGTTTTATGATGCGATTTATCAATGCATTGATTCCTTGATTGCACACTTGATTTTATTGATTGTGATTTGAGTAGTTTTATAATTTTTTTTAAATCATCGTGAATACTTAGCAAATCTCGTTCTTAAGTTTTCGATGAATTAAGACTGAAATTTGATTTTCTAGAACCAAAAAAGCACACCAATGCAGGGCAATGCAGTGCATTTTTCTTGCAAAAATGAATGTATCGCTCATATCGATTATCTGCTCGTTCAAAAGGATTCGATGAAGCCCCACAATGAAAGACGGAAATGACTCGTGATGATTCTTGACATTTATTTTTGCATTTCAATGTGAAAAATGATATATAAAAGCATCAATATAAACTAATTTTCGATTAATTTGAAATGTAGGATGAAATTTCATAGCTATGTAATTATTTGACTTAAATGAAAAAAATAACGAAAAACAATTGTTATTGGGAACAAAATTTTTATGCAGTTATCAAATACGTTTTTGTTCTAAAAACAGAAATTTTGAGCAATTATCCAATGCATTCTAATTCTTTAAAATTCATACAGAGAATAAAATCATAAAAAGTTATTTTAATTAGAATTATTTTTCGGATTAGAATAGTTGCCATGCTGCCTTAAACTGGAGAGAGAGAGAGAGAGAGAGAGAAGAGAGAGAGAGAGAGAGAGAGAGAGAGAGAGAGAGAGAGATGGTTTGCTCTAGATTTGGTAGATAATTGTTGAAATGTTGTTGTTGTTGTCCCATATTGATTGTTAGTGAGTCGTGCATGCTCTTTACATTCTTGTAGTGTCTCTCCAACTATCAATTTAAGATTTTGAGTTGGATTTTCTAATATGATATCAGAGCCAATGTTATTCATTTCCGTGTGGCCCATCTCCTATTAGTCCATTGAGAGGAGATGTTGTAGTTGTTATTGTTGTCCGACATAGAAATTATCTAAACCCAGCCGGTTCGGTCTTAATGGATCTCAATTCTTTTGCCCACATCTGTTTAAATGTACATAAAATGAAAAATAAATAAATAAGGTTAATACCACGAAAAACCCCAAACTGGTACACCTATGACAAATTTACCCGAAACTATTTTTTTGACCACGAAAAATCCCAAACTGGTGCACTTGTAATAAATTTACTCAAAACTATTTTTTTGACCATCAATAATCCTAACTGGCACACTTGTGATAAATTTACTCTAGACTAATTTTTTTTACCACAAAAAATCTCAAATTTGTATATTTGTGATAAATTTAGCCTTGGTTAAATTTGGTTAATACCATAAAAAATTTAAATTGATACACTTATGACAAACGAAGGATAAAAACCTTAAAAGTGCATCCATAAACTGTCGCGTGCCATCTAACTCAGTAATTTGACAGTTAAATTTAACGAAAATTTATCACAGGTATATCAATTTGGGTAAATTCATCACAAAGATATCATTTTAAGGTTTTTTTACGATAAAAAATAATTTAAAATAAATTTATTATCAATTTGTAATTTTTCGCAGTATTAACCTTTATTTTTAGCCCCGATTAGCCCATCTCTCCTCCCTTTCACCTCAAAGGCCGTCGCTTTGCTCGGTCGCTCACTGCCATCGCTTGCTCGGTCGTCGACTCGCAACACGCAGCGACGCCACACGCGCAACATCGGCGTCGTCGGAGTCGGACCTCAGGTACCCCCAATAATCCGATAGTCGCTCTCCTTCTCGTGCCCTAGCTCGCCGTTCCTCTCTCTGTGTCTCGTGTGTGTTTCTCTCTCGTTGCCCCCTGGCGAGCTTGTTTTCCAGCAAATTTGATTCCTGGTAGTGCAACTGTGTTTTCCCTCTTCTCTCAATTCTTTTTTATGGTTTTGATGCACAAATACCAAACTACATAGACATGAATTCAACTTTCACTAACTGTCCACTCCTTCCTGGAGATCTATGATGGTTCACCTTTGCTGATATATTGGCAATTACTCGTGGCTGAACTTCGCATTCCCTCTATGTTGACTGGATTGATTTCGCAGAAAAATTGGTAGAAATCGGCTTCAATAGAGTGGTGACAGAAGTCCAAGAAGAAGATGGGTACTTCAACGGCACTTAGAGACCTACAGCGGGATCTCGAGAACAAGGCTAATGACTTAAGCAAACTCCAGAAAGGCAAATGCTCCAATAATTTATGGATATGTGCATGTGTATTGGTAATTTCTCAATGGCGTATGATGCCTTAACTGTGAATGAAATTTCACCAGACCTTGCCAAGAATCACCAAGTGAGGAAGAAGTACACTATCCAGCTTGGGGAGAATGAGCTAGTCCTTAAGGTCCTTCCATTTTCTTTTCAAGTATTGTAATTTTTTGAAGAGTTGCGGATGAGAGAATAGGAAATTAGGAATATGAAGAGACTAGTATGGTGAATATATTTGGTTCTAGTAGTGAGCTACAATCTGAATAGATGCATGTCTTAACTGTTTCACTGGGCTTTCCTGTTGTTAATTCATGACAATCTCTAATTGGGTTTGCTGGTCCTCGTAGGAGTTGGATTTGCTTAGTGAAGACGCGAATGTGTACAAGATGATTGGTCCTGTACTTGTGAAGCAGGATCTGGCAGAGGCAAATGCAAACGTGCGCAAGAGAATTGATTATATCTCTGCTGAACTGTATGTTAACTGACGTCACCTAGTTTCTTATTGCTATTTGTGATCTTCTCATGGCATCATTGGTTTACCAGTTCACGTGATCTAGACTAGAGGAGTGTCCATGTGTGTCTGTGTGTAGTTGGTTTTAAGGTTTTAAATATTTCATTGTCGAATTCTAAGTTGAAATTCACCTAGTTGATTTATATTGTTTTAGTGTGTATTATCTTGAAAAAGCTATATATCATAGCTAGACTACAGAGTGAATAGTAAAGTTTGAGGAGAGCTAGAGCATTTAACTTAAATTGGTATGCTTCTTATCTTAAAACAACTATTTAGAGCTTATCTAAGGTTCAAGATAGATGATATAATTGAGGAGCCAGAGGAGGGAGAATAGTTCACTAACAGTTATCTCTCCATCTACTGGTTGTTCCTATGAATAGTAGGTGAAAGAATTTCTCAAATCATGATCTTAAATCACAAGAAAAAACAATGATTGAAAATTAGAGAATCAACCCAAGGGGTTAATTGTTGGTTGAGCAAAGAAGTAAGTGGTTATCTTATTTGCTAGTTGAATATGGTTAAATCATTGCCCTACATCAATTGGTTTCTATGGAGAATAGACGCAAGATGTCACTGCATTTGCCTTTATTTAGCAAGATGACTTCACACGGTTACAATTGCGGGCGTCCTTATGTAAGGGTTACATTTATTACAACAAAATGGTAATGTGTGCTTGAGGAGCAAGATGTGCCAAAACAAAATTGTACTATTCATTTTCATGGATTGGTGTTGCATGTGTAAGCATAATTTTATTAGAGAATAATAAGAATTTTACTAACTTTGGATTTTGAATTTTTAGGTAATTATCTTAGACATTTGAATAATCTTGTTTCTTCTATCTTTGAGATTTAAATATTATTATAGAGATATTTTGATTTAGAAGCTATGGGGAAAAATATAAAAAAAAGCCCTAAACCTATTGCATTAATGCCTATTCAATCCTAAACCTTTTTTTTGGTCAATTTTGTCCTAAACCTTTTGCATTGGTGTCAATTCAGTCCTAAATCTTTTATATTTATGTCAATTGAGTCAATTTGGTCAATTTTGGCCAAAAATTCAATTGTCTTACGTGGCACGGCCGGTGCTAACGTGGATTTTTAAATATTTTTTGATATTTAAAATCAACATCAACATCAACAATACCTTTATCCCAAACTAGTTGGGGTCGGCGGTCGATGAACCCTAAAGATTCATAAAAATAAAGCAAAAACAAAATATTTTTTGATATTTTAAATAATTTTAAAAAAATACATTTAAAAAAAAACCAAAAAATGCTTAAAAATTATTTAAAATATCATAATAATATGAAAAAAAGCATTCATGTTAGCGCGAGCCGTGTCACGTAGGACAATCGACGTTCACGTCAGCAATTTTTGGCCAAAAGTGGCCCGATTAACTCAATTGACATAAATACAAAAAATTTATGACTGAATTGACATCAATACAAAAATTTTAGGACTGATTTGGCACCAATAAAAAGGTTTAGGACTTAATTGGCACTAATGCAATATGTTTAGGACTTTTTTGACACTTCTCCTAGAAGTTATGTAAGTAGATTCTAGATAATAATTTAAGAGATTCTCTTTATTTTTTTGAATAGTTATCATATTTTACCTTTTATTAGGAAATCTTTATGATAGTCTACTTATATTCGTATGCTCTATTTTGTAAGCAGCTTATCCTTGTATTGATGGCATGATTATGAGATAAGTTTCTCTGAGGTTGCGCCTATGGGTGCGTTGTGCTTTCCTGAATGTTGTGGATTGATTTACCCGTGTTTATGAATTGTTTCTGCTGCGTCAATTTTTATGTACTTGAATTTTTTATAATTAAAATTCCATTCTTGCTATAGAAAAAGTGGAATGGTAGCATCTAACTGTTTAAATGTTTTGATTGGCAATCTGGTAGAAGATGCAGTTTTATATAACTAAAGGATAAAATTTGCAGACAAACATGGTCTTACAGAAAGAGCAACCTTTTGCAATTTCCATGGATGGGATATTGGTTGGCACTGACTGTTACTGATCTTTATGACTGTTTGCTTCTTCACTTTGTCATCTGTCTTTGTCACATCTAATTTTGTGGAATATCAAAAGTTCACTCTTTGGTAGAAAGATGACTGCTGTGCTTCAGATAAATGTTTTACCTGGATGTCTCGTAGACAGATCACATAGGTTATTCTAGATGTTTCTGCATGCAGGAAGCGTCTTGATGCGACTCTGCAGGATCTGGAAGAGAAGCAGAACAGCAAGAGGGATATGGTCTGTGATTTGTTCTTCTGAACTCTTACATGAATGTGCGCTTCATATTATATGTGGTGAAAAATGTGTCTGTATTAAAATGCTTGTGCCTCTAGTACAAAAGCCTGTGCACTAACATGTAGTTTAGAGGGTTCTCCTTCATTATTGCCTATTAGCTCTTTAAAGTAGTCTCTTACTTATACACATTTAGAGAAATTCAGTGGAAGTGGAGTCTCTGGATACATTTTGTTTTAACTACTACTCTTTCTCCCTTTGACCTTTCTCGCCAGGTGTATTTTCTTTTCTGGTGCTTTAGATGTGTTGCTTATCATCGTGCTGTACAGCTAAACAATTTTTTTTTTAATCTTCCTGCTATTATTGAATGGGACCTGTGACTGATAATATTAAGCTGCGTGATAATCTCTGCAAAATTTGGACTTGATGAATAATTTAGGCTACACAACGGGTGTGTTAATTGTTAGTTTGGTCAACCATATTAGTCGGAAGATTGTAGCTTATACCCTTTTTCTTTTTTAGAATGTTTTCTTCTGCCTGATATGGTCATAATTGCTAAGGTAGTCATTTCGTTTATGCTAGCAGAAAAGAGCATTGATCTCATTAAGCTCACTGTGGTAATCCTGCCTTTGAGTACACTTAATTATGCTTCTTGTTACTTAATGTTAGCTGAATCAAAGAGTGAAAGAAAGATAAAGGATGTTAAGTTTTACTTTGTCATTGCCTCTGAATCAAATATGGTTGCTCTAATAATTTTTTATGTACCAATCTGTAACAAGAGAGGAATAGGTTAATAAAGCTTGTCATATTGTTAGTTAAGAGAGACTATGTGTCCCCTGAGGAGAGGAGTTTCGGTATTTGATAGGCAACTTGCTGGTTGGGTTGTTGGTCTAATAGAAAGCAAGAGAGACATGGGACTTTTCCGGCATTGTGTTTGCCGGCTCTTGCTTTGAAACACATTTACTGTTCAATTCATTGCAAGACTTGTTTGTGTCTTTGTGTGACAACTTTCTTCTTTCTTTTTATGTCTTGCTTTGAGAAATGAATAATATTTACGCATTTTGAAACCTTAGAGGGTAAAGGTACTACAACATGCACAGCTAAGCCTTATGAGTAGGTAGGTTTACTATATGTATCTTTTTACAACTTTGTAAACATATTGTTTCATCATATCTTTTTAAGTCTTCCCCTCAGCCTTTTATCAATCGTAGGTTGGTTTTTGTAGGCAGACGTAGTTAGAAGCCAAGTTGCCTTTTTGAGGTTTTGGCCTTAGCAAGATTTTACAAGTGACGTGGAAATAGTACTCTAAAATATGACATACATGACTTGGAAGATAACTTTTTTTTGCACTTAATTGTTTGACTTCAAGTTACACAAATGATGTGATGCTTATAATTGATACTACTTGCCAACACTAAATTTTAAGAAGCAAAAGTAACCCAAGAAGCCACCAAAGGAAAAAGCAAGCCTAGAAGCCATGCCACCTCCAATGGGTTCTTCTCTATGTAGCCAATGTTTTTAAGATCCTGTCTGACCATGAATATTCTTATTGATTGCCAAGAAGATCAAATAGGTGCTGATCATTGGGTTTAGCTGATCATTGTGAGCAAAGGAGCTCACTTACTAGATTCTGCATGTGAGAAGAACTGACCACGTAAAAAGTTTAGCTGATCATTGTGGTCGTGCTTGGGAGCGGGACTGGACCATTACTGAGAAAAAAATAAAATTGACCTTGGGTCATTTAGATTCTGCAGCCTTACCAGTTATCTTAGGTTTAGTCCCATCAAATAAAGAGTTCCAGTTATTGAAGCTAGATAAGTTTACTTGTGTTCTTTGTCGTCATTATTGTTGGATAGATTGGGATGTCGCGGGCCTTCCTTCTCTGTAGTTCACTTTTCTGGTCTATTCTCATTTTGGCGTGTCAGCTGAATGGAGTTAAATGTTCAATCCAGTGCTAATGCCTTTGATGGACAAGATAATGGAGCTCAAATTCTGTTTTTTCTAAATAAGCAAGTAGCTCATTCAAACTTATAAACAGTGGAGGGGGGACTGTCGTAAAATAGAGATTAAATTGTTTCAATTCTGCTATCTATCTTGCTCAGAACTTTTACAACCAATATATACACAGTTACTATCTACAAAGTAGGAAACTTCCTAGAATAAATCCCTTGATTTATGGGATTTCAAACTTCACAGAAATCAGAACTAGAATTAAGGAGATTGACTATTCCTAGAATTAAGGATCAACTTGATTACAAGAAATCCTCCTAATTACAAGAAATCCTCCTAATTCTACGGTTTTCCACACTCCCCCTCAAGCTGGTGAATAGGCATTCTCCATGCCCAGCTTGGATATGCAATTCTGAAATGCTGAGCTGCTTAGTCCTTTAGTGAGTACATCAGCGAGTTGACCATGTGTTGATACATATGGTGTACAAATCAGCCCACTGTCCAGCTTCTCTTTGATGAAGTGCCTGTCTATTTCAATGTGCTTGGTTCGGTCATGTTGAACTGGGTTGTGTGCTATGCTGATTGCTGATTTGTTGTCACAATAGAGTCTCATCGGTCCATCCCATTTAATCTTCAAGTCCTCTAGGATAATCTTCAACCAAAGTAATTCACATATTCCTTGAGCCATTGCGCGGAACTCGGCATCTGCACTTGACCGCGCCACAACATTCTGCTTCTTGCTCCTCCATGTCACAAGATTGCCACCAAGAAAGGTGCAATATCCTGTGGTTGACCTTCTATCTACCACTGACCCTGCATAATCAGCATCGGTGTATGCTTCTAGTATCATTTCATCATTCCTTCTGAATACAATGCCTCTCCCCGGTGTCCCTTTTAAATATTGTAGCACACGATGAGTTGCATGCAAGTGGACTTCCTTTGGACTGTGCATGAATTGGCTTATCACACTGACTGCATATGCTATGTCTGGTCTTGTATGAGATAAGTAGATTAGTCTTCCTACTAGTTTTTGATACATCTCTCGATCTACAGCAACGTCTTCTTCTGCATTCCCGAGTTTACTATTGGGATCTATTGGAGTGCTTGCTGGTTTACACGCGGTCATTCCCGTTTCTTTAAGGAGATCCATGACATATTTCTGTTGAGAGATGAAAATGCCTTGTTGAGAGTGAGCAACTTCAATGCCGAGGAAGTATTTTAATCTTCCTAAAGCCTTGATCTCAAATTCCTTGGCCAAGCACTGACTCAAATGTTGTTTCTCTTTTTCTTCATTTCCGGTCACTATTATATCATCAACATAGACTAGTAGTGCCGTGACTCCCCCTGACGATGAGTGCTTGATAAACAATGTATGGTCTCCTTGACTTTGTCTGTAACCCATACCAATCATGACTCTCGCAAATCTGCCAAACCATGCCCGTGGTGACTGTTTGAGTCCATATAAGGCCCTTTTTAACTTGCATACGGTATTAGTAGCTAAAACCTTCCCATAACCAGGTGGGACCTCCATATAAATTTCTTCTTCTAGTTCACCATGTAGGAATGCATTTTTAACGTCAAACTGTTGTAAGTCCCAGCCATAATTTACAGCCAAAGATAGCAAGATTCTGACAGTATTCATTTTGGCAACCGGAGCAAATGTCTCTAGATAGTCAATCCCGTAAGTTTGGGTGTAGCCCTTGGCAACCAACCTTGCCTTGTACCTTTCTAAAGACCCATCTGCTCGATACTTCACTGTATAGACCCATTTGCACCCCACAGGTTTCTTCCCTTCTGGTAACCTCACAAGTTCCCAAGTTCCATTCTTTTCTAATGCCTCCATCTCCACATTCATAGCTTGTTTCCACTCTTTATTGGATAAAGCCTCTGATAAGGTGTTAGGAATGGTAATGGTGTTTAAACTCACAAGGAAGGCTCTATGAGATGGGGAAAAGTGTTCGAAGGACAAGAATTGTGCAAGGGGGTACACAGGTTTCTTTGTGCATTCTCTAGTTCCTTTCCTAATTGCAATAGGAAGTTCTAGATCATTACTTTCTATGGGCACATCAGATACAGTTAGTGAAGGATTAGTCATTTGTACCTCATTTCCAGAACTTAGGTTGGAGTCTTGGACTTGCACTGATTCCGGAACAAGATTCTTCTTCCTTGAGTACACCTTTTCTTTGCCAAATCTCACATGTTCAAGATCAGAAACAGGTTCTTCTAAAACAGGCTCTTCAATTCCAGAGGTTGACACAGGCTTAGGTTGTTCAGAGGTTGACACAGTCTCAGGTTGTTCAGAGTTTGACACAGGCTCAGGTTGTTCAGAGTTTGACACAGGTGACACAGGTAAGTGTTTGAGAGTGGACTCTAGGTCTAGTAAGAAATTCCCATTCCCATCCTTATCTTCCATTATTGAATTCTCCCCCTGAAGATAAGGTGTGGAAAAATAAGACTTATATTCATGAAAAGTGACATCAATGGACACATAGAACCTTTTAGAAGGGGGATGATAGCACTTATAGCCCTTTTGAGTAGAGGAATATCCTACAAATAGACATTTGAGTGCTCTAGGATCTAATTTACCCCGAGATGGTCCATGAATATGAACAAATGACACACACCCGAAAATTCGAGGAACAAGATTATTTGTGGTTTGTAAGTTTGGGTAGAATTGGGAAAGGATATCCATTGGACTCTTGAATCCTAAGACTCTAGAAGGTAGCCGATTTATGAGATGAGTTGCTGTAAGGACTGCTTCTCCCCAAAACGAATTAGGCACATTGTATTGGAATAGGGAGGCTCTAGTTACATCAAGAAGATGGCCATTTTTCCGTTCGGCTACCCCGTTTTGTTGTGGAGTGTGAACACACGATGACTCATGTATGATTCCTTCCCTTTGAAAGAATGGGGTTAGTATTTGATTAAAATAGTCTCTAGCATTATCAGATCTGAATCTTTTGATACTAACTCCAAATTGATTTTTAACCATGGAAAGGAAGTTGGGAAGAACAGTGCTAACATCTGATTTATTCTTAAGTAGAAAAATCCATGTGACACGAGTGCAGTCATCAATGAATGACACAAACCACCTAGCCCCAGACACATTAGGAACATTAGAAGGACCCCAAATATCACTATGAATGAGATAAAAGGGGATGGGACTTCTATTATTGCTTAAAGGAAATGGTACACGCTTGTGTTTAGCAAGCTCACACACCTCACAATGAAACTCTTCAACACGTATGCCTTGAAACAAAGAAGGAAACAAAAGACTGATTACTCTAAAGGAAGGATGTCCAAGTCGGCGATGGTAAAGCAGTACTTTTTCTTTATTGGTTTGAGAAAGACTGCCATTGGTAGCATGTGATTGGCCCGGTGCCTCAAGGTAGTAGAGTCCATCCCTTTCTCTAGCATGTCCAATCGTCCTCCCTGAATCCTTGTCCTGAAATACACAATGACTATGGTGAAATATTACATTACAATGTAAATCTTGCGTGAGGTTTTTCACAGAAACAAGGTTTGTAGACAGTCTAGGAACATGTAGGACATTTTTTAAGGTTAAGGATGGGGTGAGCTCAATATTGCCAGTTCCAGCCACAGTGGTTAAGGAGCCATCAGCAGTAGCTATCTTCCTACTACTTGGACAGGGAGAATATGTGGTGAACAGATTTGGTGAATGTGTCATGTGATCAGTTGCACCTGAATCTATGATCCAGGGGCTTGGAAGGAAATTACCAGAGACATTTAACCCAATAGAAAGTGGAAACTCACCTGAATATGCCAAAGAACAAGTACCTGATTTTTTGTCAGGGCTGCTCCAAAGAGTTTTTACCCGCTCTATATCCTCCCGATTAAGGCTAGTGACCTCTTTATTAGTGGTTTCAGGTTGCTGTGCAGATGTAACATGTGCCTGACCATTATTTCTGGATTGCTCTTCTTTCTGCCCCCACTCTCGGCTAGGAGGTTTACCATGAAGTTTCCAGCATTTTTCTCGTGTATGACGAGCCTTCTTGCAGTGGGTACACCATAGGTTGTCTCGGTTCTGTGGTTTGAACTGCCCAATTCTTCCATTTTCAGCAGCAAATGCCCTGTTCACTGTCGGGATTACATGCTGTCCACCTTGAAATACCATTGCTGAACTATCAATCCTTGGAAGCTCTAACATCAATCCTCTTCTGCTCTCTTCCCCTCGAACCAATGCCACAACTTCATTGAAACATGGCACCTCTAGTTTCCCGAGAATCTGAACCCTTATCTGGTCAAACTCAGGATTTAATCCTACCAAAAAATCATAAACTCTGTCTTGCTCAATATACTCCTTTACTATTGCAGCATCTTCAGAGCACCTTGTCTTGATGACTCGGTAGTGATCCAATTCCTGCCATAAAGCTTTCAGCTGGTTGGCATATTCCGTAACCGTCTTGTTTCCTTGTTTGGCTGCTAATGTTTTAACCTTGACCTCATAGACTTGGGCTGCATCTCTCGCCTTAGAATATGTCTGTTGGATAGCCTCCCAAATATCTTTGGCCGTTGCCAAGAACATGCATGTATCACTGATTTCGGGAATCATAGAGTTCCACATCCATGCCATAATCATAGAATCTTCTTCGTCCCATGCTTCGTATTTCGGATCTCCTGGTTTTGGTCCGTTTCCAGTCAGGTGGCTCAGCTTTCCTTTGCCCTTCAGAATGGTCCGAAGGAGTTGAGACCATTTCAAATAATTTTTTCCGTCGAGCCTATAGGCAGAATGAATATTCTGTAATTCTCCGTTCTGCGGATTTTTCACTGCCTGATCGGATAAAGTCTTGGAAGTGACCTCTTCTGTTTCAGACATTCTCTACAATGAGTGATGTGATTTCTAGCAGAATGAGAACGGCAATGAAGGCCAGAAGAAAAAGGGTCTCTGTGTGGCGAAAACACCAGAGATTAAAGGCAATGAAGGCTTGAAAGTTAGATAGCAGTCCCAGGATTGGTCTGCTCTGATACCATGTCGTAAAATAGAGATTAAATTGTTTCAATTCTGCTATCTATCTTGCTCAGAACTTTTACAACCAATATATACACAGTTACTATCTACAAAGTAGGAAACTTCCTAGAATAAATCCCTTGATTTATGGGATTTCAAACTTCACAGAAATCAGAACTAGAATTAAGGAGATTGACTATTCCTAGAATTAAGGATCAACTTGATTACAAGAAATCCTCCTAATTACAAGAAATCCTCCTAATTCTACGGTTTTCCACAGGGACAACTTCTGTTATAAGCCTCGTAAATCATAATTCCCTCAAATTAGGTCCCAATTTCTGCAACATCCAAATGCAAGGAGTGATTCTAGGAACTAGTTAACACTACATAATTACAAGAAACAACACTCAGTTCTAAGAGCAGTTCATTACGAGAGAGAGAGTGAAATCATGTCCTTGTACCTTTGATTTTCTAGAACACTATATCAGTTGTGGCATTCTTAGTATGAGCAAGTTGGTTACTATCACAAAGACAAATTTACCCTTAAAGTGCTGACATGCCCATCGCAGTTCCTGAAGCCAGTAGCTAGGAGGCCTTTGAAGTACTAACATAGACTGAAAAAGGTCCTCCATAGACCGCTAGATATAGACCAACCAAAGAACGGAAATCTCATCAACCAAACATTTGCCACATATACTCTGTAGTAGTTTGGTTTCCACTTGATCATCTTCTATTGAAGCACAAAGAAACCGCACCAAATTCTTACCAGTTTGCACTTCCACCATATACTTCAGTTTGCCCCAAGTTCTTGCCAGTCATGCCCGGCCATGTGTTGCGTAATTATAGAATTATTTGAAGAGATTGCCTGGCGACATTCTCTTAAATCGGCTAGTGAATTCTGTCTTTCTGTCTGAGATTGCAAATTACCAAAGCTCTTGGTTGGAGTTTCTCTTTACCTGTAAAGTTGCTGGTTGATAATCTTTTCAAACTATAATGCCAATTCAGTCAAGAAATTAACTATCACGTGCTTTGGGGGATCATGGGTGGCCACTTGGGCTATAAACTGATGTAGCTTGCAAACTGCAGTGCTATAGGGGCACAGAATAAACTTTTAAGGTGGCAAGATATGTTTTCTCCTTTAAGCTTCTATTGACTTTCTAAAAGCAGCAAAGAAAATCAACTTAGATACACTATGTCTACTATTGCTGTTTGGCATGTGAAGCCAAAGTTTGATCATAATGACTACACCAAATTATGGACAATATGTTTCCATTTATGAGGAGGACTTATGCTTCCACTCTTCCAAGTTTTTCAGCCGTATAAAAACTCTCTGATGAAAAGCTGCTTGGTTAGTTGTTTTGATAATTTGGTTATTGACAATTTGTTATTTTAGGAGGGCCTCATGATTTCCATGTTTATGTAAAAGATTCTATTCTATGCATGGTGCAGATCCTGAAGTTACAACAGAGGATTCAATCTCTTCAGGCTGGGAAAGCAAAGGCATAATCTGGACCTGGTATATGATAACCACAGGTGTGTGGTAGTCGTTAGGTTTTGCTCCCTGTCAGTGCTTCCTGAATCTCTTCCAGCTAGTTGTCTTTTCTGGTACATCCTGGCACACTTGTCAAAATTAGTGCAACTTGTCAAACGACTTGTTGAGAAGTTTTCTGCTGATGTTCTGATGGGGAAACTCTGATGTTCTGGGTTCAGCTTATTGTGGAAATTGGGGAACTTTTCAAACAATGAAAAGTAAAACCGACGGTGAGAATGCACCTTTTTATGTTAGGTTTCAGCAGTGAAAAGTCGAGTTCAATACGTATGCCCTATCGTCTTCATTCCGTCTTCATTCGGGGATGAGTCTCGGCAATGAGAAACTGGAGTGTGGGAACAACTATGACTAAGGTGATTGCCTGGGAACACTGGAAAAAGGGAGTATTCCGAAATGATGTGGTCCGACTGAAATTTTCCCATTGAAACTCTTAGTTGATGCCATGGGTCAGAAAAAAAACTTGGGAACCGTCTCTTCCATTTGAAATATTGTATCAATAAATTGGAAATAGCAGAGATTTGCAATATACTTATAACACCGTTGATACAATATTTCAAACGGACGAGATTGGCCAGAGTAAAAACTTCAACATTTCAGTACCGTTGATACGATATTGCCCTTTTTCTTTTTTAGAATGTTTTCTTCAGTCCAACCAAATACTTGATTACGAGCTCCATTTGCATTTTAGGCGAGTCAGTTTTGAGTAGTCATCGAGCCGAATTAAAGCAACTCATGAGCAGCGCAGCTTATCTTTAATACCGGGAATGACGCAGCCGTGCTCGTGGTTGCTTGAGATGGTCATTACCACCGTGTGGTGGTAGCCGTTGTCGGGCTTGTGGCTCCCTTTGGCAACGCCATGGCTGCCAATGCATGGTGGGGATCTCAGTTCTAATTTGATGTGGTGTCTATGTGATGCCACATAAGCAATTTGAGCTAGTTGTGAAAATCTAATTTAATCTTTCTTGAAAAGAATTCTCTCTTTTCGCTAACAATATGATTTCTGAAACCCTATTTGGAGAGTTTTCAGGGAGCCAACTAATTTCATTGAGGATTCTCTATCTCGGTTGCTGTCCTCAATACGTGTCTCCATCAGATTCACTTAAGCTTCTCTCCATACTTAATCAAACCACCAAATCTTAGAATCCGTTTGTTTCGCAAAAAATAGATGATTTGAAAAACATTTCCATAAAACTAATTACTCGTATTGCTTATAAAAATGGATGAACCGAAAAAGTATTTTCACTGTCCACGAATATGTTAAGATATATATATTGAATATATTTCTTTCTGACTAATTAATTCAAATGGTTATAAGAGACTATCTTTAGGAAATATTTTTAAAATCATTTATTTTAATGAACAATACCGAGCTTTAGGATGCATTTGTTTCACAAAAAATGGATGATTTAAAAAATATTTTTCAGGAAATGATAGCTAGAAACACTTATAAAAGAACAAAATTATTTAGATATAAATTATCATTGATAATAAATATATTACAATTGATTAATTATTTCAAGCGAAACGAGCGAATATTTTTTGGAAAATATTTTCCGAATCTAGTATTATTTACTAAACAAATGCAAAGTATATCTGTTGTGCTTTTTCGGCCTATCCGTTGGGCCGAACCCACTCTCCCAACTCTAACGGCCCAAATCCAGACCGGAACCGACTATGTAATCCTTGAGATGTTATGTTACACTGTCCGAAGATGCTTTCTTCTACTTGTACCTTTGCCTCTACATAAGACAAGCAACCCCCAACTAATAGATTCCAGTTTGAACGCCCTTGTCCCGACAGTTTTGCTTCCCCAAGAAGTTTCAAGAAGATGAACAGGCGGAGCATAGACTAATTTTTGCTCGTTTACCCCCTAAATCTACTACTTCTCTTGAGTTGAATTTAAAGCCAAGAGACTTCAAAAGCTATCGTTTCTGATTCTATCTACAGCAATCTGTCGTCTTTGTTGCCTGCCCAAACATAGTAAATTGTTATGATTGTCTGTAGTCAACCTTCCGTGTAGATTCCAACGCTTGAGACCATCAGGGAAAATGACCAAAAATATCATATATCGTGGATTTCAATTCAATCATAAACAGTTTAATTTGACTAATTTAATATTAAATATTTTAATAATTTATCAATATTGTCCTTTCAATCAATTTTGGTAAAAAATTATTGACATAGATGTTGACAGTCCCACGTGGCACGATCAATGCTAACAAGGGTGGCAGCCCTCGTCAGGCCTTAGTGTGTGCGTTTTGTGCTTTGAACATTACTGACCATTGTCGCACATTTATTTTGCATCAATTTCGCTTGCACACCCCGAATTGAGTCTCCCAATCCCAACCTCCATTGCCGAACACTGTCCATTCTTGCCCAGCCAAATCTGGACCGAGTGAGCTCGATCGGAGCTCGAGGTAAGTCTTCTGCGCCTCCTGCCGTGTCAATCTGTGAATGAATCGATCTGATTTCGCGTGGTCTGTGTGATTGAACTTCCATGGCTGTATTCGGCACTTTGCATGATACTTGTGATTCTGTGGATTAGATGTCGCGATTCTTAGATATGTTAAAATAGAGGTTATTGTGAGTCGATTGCCGCCGGTCTCGTTCCATTCCGTCAAGATTCCACCGTTAGATCATCGCCGGAGATGCTCAGCCGTTCATTCCACTAGAGTCGCGAGGTTGAAGACGAAGCTGATGTGGTGTAGTCAGCGGGTCAAAGCTTATGTGGCAATCCGCCATTGGTCCGTGTGGATGTCGAGTCAGCTCGACCGTTAGTCGGTTAGGGCGAGTCATCATAGATCGAACGGCCTAGGTTAATCGAGTCCAACAAATGGTGACCGTCCGATTAATAATTGGGATTATTCGAAAATGGTTTTAAATTGGAAAATCAAACAGAACCGAAACGGTGCTGTATAGGTTAGTGGGTATGCGACGTCGTTTTAGGTTAGTTGGGTTGAACGGCCCAGATCAAGTCTTGGGTTCTAATCGTGACCGTAGATCTTGGCAATCGGATCGGACGGCAGAGAGACAGTCAATCTTCGATTGGGGCCGTAGGTTTAGGTAATCTGATCCAAAGACCGTGGGTTAGCCACGCGGTTCATTAGGGACCGTCGGATTAAATCCGATTAATCCAATAATAAAAAAGGCTGGGATGGCGTCGTTTTGGGGGCGTCGGTTTAGTGGGTTTGGGTCTGGGCCGGGTTCTGACCCTAGTGGGTTGGGTCGACCCGATCCGAATCACATTTTTAAATAAAAAATTCAGAAAATGATTTTTAAAAAATAAAAAAAATCAAAAAAATCCTAGAAAATCCAAAAAAATGCTAGAAAATTCCAGAAAATCCAAAAAAATATGGAAATTTTTTGGGAAAATCCTAGACACTCCAGAAATCCCCAAAAATTGAGGATTGATCACAGACAACTGGTCAATCCTATTTTTGGGATTTCTCATCCGTTCTCTCTGGAAATTGACGACAATGCCCTTTAGGGGTAATTCGTCCCTGCTTTGTACTTGAGATAGGCCGATAATGCCAAGGTAAGAATTAGGGTCGGGTATGCGATCAATTCTTAGGCTTGGGTTTTCGAGTCCCGACCCTTTTCTCAAAATGACGATTTTGCCCCTCAATGGGAAACTCGTCTTTCTTGTTCCAATCGAGTCTTGAAAATTGCTTAAAATTAGGGTTTGGGTCAGGTGGGTGACCAACCCTAATATTTGAGATTTTCAGTTCTCGTCTTTGTCCAAATGACGACTTTACCCCCTCCAAGGGTAAAATCACTTGTAAATTCCAGAAAAATCCTGGAAATTCCAGAAAAATAGGAAATGGAAGGCTCGACCCTCGGGACTCTTGCCTGCCTTAATGAAAAATGAATAAACTAAAAAAAAATCAAAATTGCAAAAAAAAAAAAATCGCATTAGCGCTAGCTAGCATCCATTCAATGATTTTTTTGCTAAAATTGGCCGGAAGGATTACATTAGCAAATTGTCAAAAAGTTTAGCACTAAATTGTTAAAATTAAAAGGTTTATATTGATTTGGCACCCATAAAATAGGTTTAGAACTTTATTGGTGATTTTCCAAGCATATTATTGTTGTTAGGGATAAGTGCACTAAAAGTCCTGAAACTTATCTCGTAAGTACAATTGAATCTTAAAACTTTCAAAAAGTGTAATTAAATCCTAAAACGTATCAAATTGGTGCAATCAAATCCTTCCGTTAACATCGTCGATTTGTCTAATGAAAAATGCTAACATAGCCTTTTTTTATTTAATTTCTCTCTCCTAGGTAGCTTTTTAAAATTATCTTCGATTCTTAAGTGGCATTTTTTTATTACTTTCTTCTTTAAATTGGGTTAAATAAAAGGCTAACATTTTTTTTAAAAAAATAATTTTTTTAAAAAGAGAGAATGGGGGCTTGTGGTGCTGCCTTCAACGCTCCTCATTGCCGAAGGGCCTGGCGGAGGTTGTTGGCCCTAGACGAGGGTGACGGGCTCACCTACCCTGGCTGACTAAGTCCGCCTCACCTAGATCTAGGAACCCAACCCAGACTCAGGATATCTCGGTGGGGCAAGCGTCACCAGCGAGGCCTCGTCCTAGCCTAGCAAGGGTTGTCGGCCTTTGTCAGGGCCTAGCAATGGTCGGCGTCCCCTAGGTCTAGGCTGTGTGTGCAAATTTGGGTGAGGCAGACATGGGTAGGCCTCAGGTGATGGCTAGCAAGGCCTTGATCGGGGTTGGCTAGGCCGCCCCCTTCGCCTAGGGTTGGGAACCTCCACTGGCCCTCCGACGATTAGGAGATGCGACGGTGGCGACAACAACCACGAGCCCTATCCATTCTCTTTTTTTTTTTTTCATTTTAAAATAAAATTTAGCCTTTTATTTTTGATATAATTTAAAGAAGGAAAAGATTAAAAAAAATGCCACTTAAGAAAAGAAAGTAATTTTAAAAAGCCACCTACGAGAGAGAAAATAATTTTTAAAAAAATATCACATCAGTATTTTTCGATAGATAAATTGACAATATTAAATGAAGGATTTGATTGCACAATTCGACAAGTTTTATGACTTGATTGCATTTGTTGAAAGTTTTAGGACTCAATTGCGCTTTCATAATAAGTTTGAGGACTTCTAGTGAACTTATCCCTTGTTCTTATTATGGGGTATAGGCTGTTCATCTTTTTCTTGGTCCATCCAAAGTATTTTATGATGATGGGGTTACTGTAGAATAAAAAAATTATCTGAGACGCGTATTCTATCCCACAACACAATCCTTCTCTCTGCCTTTTAGTCTTTAGACGCCATTAATCAATGCCATAAAGCTCCCAGGCCTCATAATTTTATTTTATTTTATTTTATTTTTATGGACAGGCTTCATAGAGCGGACAGTGAGGATCATCCTTGTGGAACTGACTCATCTTATCAGACTAGTAAAATCATAATCTTACTGACGTGTTCATGTCCTCTTGTCCGTTCACTTTTTTTTATTGGGTCATCCAAACCCTTGAGGCTGTCACACGTCCTCCGGTTTGTTTGCCATTTACAAGGTCCTTCCAGATGTAATTTAATATTTATATATTTCAACACTCCCCCTCACGTTTAGTATGTGCGTGGACAAATTCAAATTCATTGGGGAGGCAAACAGGGGTCTGTAAAGATTTGAACTCAAGACCTCATGCTCTGATATCATGTGAGATTTTATAGGATCACTTACCAACTGTTCTAAGAACTTAAGCTGTTAGAACAAGACATAGATTAATATTTATATATTTCAACATGTTGGTCCGAGCAGCGCAATCATTCAAGCGAGACTTGACTTTGAGTGAAAATGACGATCATGCCGATTCGAGTGAGGTGATTCTTCAAAAAGCACGTGATCGTTTGGACCACATCTGATTCTGAATCCGGGGTGGTGGACATAAATCTTTGCATATCGCGTGGCTTATCAGAGTACTTCCGTTCGCGTGCTTGTCCTCTCCACTGCGGATTGTTGGGATGATTCTGGAAAAAAAAGGCTGGTGGTCGTGCCCCGAACGGGCTGAATTCCGAGTCACGAACAAGCATTATTTTTCACTCGCGATTAACAGTTAATCCCGTTTCGTAATGTCTTAAACTTGGTGGATTACGACAGCGACTTGCAATGCTTCGAACAAGCTGGCGATGCGATAGATCTGTTAAGTGTTTGTTTAGCCAATATAAATACAGGTAACGATGTCTCCGATCTTTGTAGTTGGTCGATACTCAAGTGCCGGTCGCCTCGGTGCTTATGTGCAATTAAAGCTTGAAGAATGAGGCCTAGAAGAGTAATTATTTTCAGGTTCCGCACAGATTTTCTCTTCACTTGCTCCTGGAGTTTATATCCTTTAAAACTCAATAATTTGAGTGAATACTTCCATGCTGGGAAGTTCATTGTGTTCTTTGCTTTGATGACAATCTTTTCCCCCTTGTCTAATTTGATCAGCTATACATAGGTCAGATTTTCCCCCCCTACACCTCAATACTGTATACTTTATTTTCCTGACCGGAGTAGGTATTTCGGGAATACTCACCGAGACCAAACTTACATCGTGCTAACGTTGTATGTGTTAGAATATATAAATATTATATCACGCCTTCATCTTGCACCTCAAACTTTTAGAATAATTGACACAAATCTTATAAAATCTTTCATGGTATCAGACAAAATGTCCTGAGTTCAAATCTTGTTAAGAGCCATTTGACTCTGCAATTAAATATTTAGTATTAACCAAAAGGACTAGACTAAGGATGAGGGGGAGTAACAGAATAATTAAAATATTAGCTTATGACTTCGTCTATCTGCTTAAGCTTTTAGAATAGTTGGTAGTGGTCCCACAAAATCTCACATGATATCAGAGCAGCTAATCCTGATTTCAAATCTCTTCTAGGCTCATATTTGCCTCCATAATTGCTTATTTCCATGCCTTAGGCTAAGGCCAAAGTATTGTCAATTTGCGACCGAAATTTTTGCATTAGAAATAACATGATTTTTCGGATTACTCAGGTGTTCGAACTCGAGCCGAGACTAAATAAAAGAAAATCGAATCCTGAATGAGCCCGAACCGACTTGGACAATCTAAAGGATACGTAAATGATAATCGTCGAGGTCCAACTTAGGTTGCACGGATACCGACACCGATACGACACGTCGACACGCCATTTCTCAAAAATAGAAAAATCCGACACGTCAGGGACACGTCGTATTAAATATATTTTTATATATACATGATATATTTTTATTTCAATAATTCTCTTATAAAATGAGATTTACAAAAAGAATTCTTATAATAAAAAGAAAGCTCATGCCATAAATACTTCCATAATTTGATTCAATTAACCTATAAAAATGAAGAAATAATGAAGTAAAAAGGAAAAAAAATCTGGATGTGCCCTTCGAGATATTAATTTTTTTTTTTCTGTTTTTTAAGGAGCTTCAACTGTCTGACACACCGGACATGGGTGTCGGCGGAGTGTCGGCGGTGTTGACCAAGTGTCGAAATGCCGACACATGGTCAACGCGACCGACACGGGTGTCGGGAGGTGTCGGACGGGTGTCGGTGTCCGACACGGGTTCGACACCGACACTCTCACCTAGGAGGGGTGTCGGTGCTACATAGGGTCCAACTTGATAAGTCAAATTGCTCTATTGTATACACAAATGTTGGGTATGTCTTGACTTCTCTATGGAATGTTGGATATGTTTTGAATTCTTTATGGGCTTGGACCAAAGTTAGGGCTCAAGAGCAGTACAAATATTATTTTTCTCGAATTATTAGGTTAAGAAGCAGAGACAGAAAGAGTCTTTATTTTTTCGAACCACTTTATGTAATTATTGAATTTTCATAGTGGATTTTGTTTCTCTTCTTTCAATGATTTATCCCGTCACGTAAATCCGAGTGTTTTCGTTTATTTTTCTCAGTTTTAATTTTGTTATAGTTCCTGCATTGATCACAAAAAATCTAGTTTAAAAGTATTGATCCATTTGGTTCAAATTCATGCGCATTCGACAATCAATCAAATGCACGGTATCTCTCGAATCGGTGGTCGCATTGCGAAATTCGCTCTCTTAATCCGAAAACGAAAAAGCAAATTGATTCACATCGAGATCAAAAGATTTTTTGAAACGCCTTCAGCCGACTACAGCGGGAGAGAAAGATCACCTGGGAATCGAGTGTCGGACAAGGGGGAGGGGATGGGACGAGGATAAGAGATGAATTGTTTTGTGAATGCTCCACCACACCATTACCCGTGCCAATGGAAACGTTGGAACAACGTCCAATCGGACACTCCACTATCTCTTTCGTCAGCCACAAGGGACTCGTTAGAGAATTCCCAGTCATTCGATGAGTTCGCTCCTCTTTATCGTGGAAGTTACAAGAAGCTGGAGATATCTATCTCTTAGTCAACCCCACAATCATTCTTGGACGAGACCACGCTTTTTGTCACACCACATCGGCAGTAAAATCCACTCCGATGGCGATCGTGCATGGGCTTAATCTCCACGTGAAGGATGGTATCATAATTATATATTATACCACAGTTCGTAATGACCTCACTAAAATATCGTATGATATTATGAGAGCATTAGGCCTTGAATTTAAATCTTTTAAGCGCTTGTTTGCATTCCTAAATAAATGTCTTCACGCTTAGCCATACAGAGACTCGAAAAAAGGGAATGAAAAGTGAAGACGAAAGAGGTTCTATTGGTGGTGTAGTTTTACCTCAAATTGAGTTGTTTTATTTGTAAACACTTTGAGTTTAGGTATGATGTATGTGTGGAAAACATCAAGCGTACGAGCGATTATAACTCCGATTATCTGATTATAGTAGATTATTCTTGCTGCCTCTCACCGAAGATGTAGGTATCGGCATTCGGACCGAATCACGTAAATCTGTAATGTCCTTTATCATTCATCGATTAATTTTTTGAGCTTTTCGTACTGACTTATTTGCAAGATTCTATTATTCCGCGTGAATTTTACAATATTTAGTACATGAAAAAAAGACTCGATTAAGCTTGAAGGGGTGTAATAGAATAGTTAAATGTTAAATCATCCTTAAATTCAGCATGTTAAACTTTTAGAACAATTGAAAATGATTTCGCCGAAATGTCATAAAAGAAATCATGAGGTGGGACATTTTTCTGGAATTGTGTTAATGCTCCACCATGGTTGGGTGGTGGTTTATTATTATTATTATTATTATTATTATTATTATTATGTGGAGACTGACCTTCCATTACTCAATCGTGTTTCAAAGCCCCGCCAAGGAGAAGATTTCGAGGAAAAGCGTTTTACTCGAACACCGAACCCCTTTAATCGTCGACTCGACGAGGGTAATCACCGCGCTTTAATTGATTAATGATCCGAGCCAATCAACGTAGTCCTTGTATTTTTCTTCAACAGAGGAATGAGAACTTGATGATTGAGTTCTAAACTGACGAAATGAACTCCCTCATCAAAAGGAGACAAATAAGTAGAATGTCCGGAAATAATTAACTGGGAAATGACAAAAAAGAAGAAGGTAATTTAGGGACTAAATTGAAGATGTAGCAAAAGCAATTGGCCTTCATCACAAGTTCGAGTTATTCTGTCCGGCTCTTTTGCTGTATACTCAACCTCCTGCTTGGGGGTTTGATCAGGCATAAGAAGAAGCAAGTTGCTTGACACAGAGCTGGCGTGGTTTAGGCCCATTCTGCCAAAATTTGTCGATTCATTACATTGTTTGTCATCCTCAACAGGCTGCCTACATAGGATAGAATGAGCAAATGGAGTTCTATTGATGATGCTTGTCGACTATGGGGCTTGCAGCCTAAAAGTATTTGTCAGATTTTTCATAGTCATTGACAATTGTTCTAAAAGCTTAAGTTGCTAGACGAATATGAGATTTAATTTTTAATTATAAATATTTAATTGAGTATGCAAACGGGGTTTGCAAAGATTTGAACTCATGACCTCCTGATACCCTAGGTTGCACCGATTCTGATACTGACACTGATACCGACACTGACACGATACGTCGATACGCAATTTCTCAAAAACAGAAAAATCTGATACGTCGGGGACACGTCGTATTAAATATATATATTTTTAAATATAAAAAAATAAATTAGAGCCGAAACAGGTTATATGCATTAAATTCAGAAAAGCAAGTTTTTTAAAATAATATTTTGATTTCATAGCAGAAGAAAAAAAAAAAACCCATCCCGCGTGTCGGACGCTCCGACACGCGTGTCCGACACGTTCGACACGCGTGTCGGACACGTATCCGACACGCTGACCGGTGTCGGAATTCCGACACGCATTGACCGCGTGTCGGACGCGTATCGGCGCGTATCGGACGTGTATCGATGTCCGATACGCGTCCGACACCGATACTTCTGCCAAATTGAAGTATCGGTGCTACATAGCTGATACCATGTGAGTTTTTGGCAGGACCACTGTCAACTAGTTTAAGTTATTAGATAAAGGTATGTATTGATATTTAATTATTCTATCGGTATGTAGTGCATATTAGTGTTTTGCATGGAGCTTATATCAATGGGAGGTTGATCTTGATTCCACTGTGCAGAATTTGAAAGGCAACCTTCTTAGAAAGTCCTACTAAAAGCTTGCTCGGAATGGAAATAGATGTACTAGTGGAGGAAGGCTAAGAATGGCAAAGGCAATAATGGTATTGCGCCTAATGTTGGCTAAGAAGTCGAAGCTGGGTCCTACTTAAAAGGATGCTTGTGCTCTTTTGGAATTTACACTGTTAATGCATTTTCAATTGCCGTTAGTGTCCTACTTGGTTCATGAGGAATTTACATTGGGTGGAATTTCATGCAAAGGTTTGGGACGAAATGACAAGATTACAAATTTTAGGATTAAACTGGCATCCATATAATAAATTTACGACTGATTGGACAATTTTTCCTTTAATAAGCTAATGCAGCTCATCTAGTCTAGATGTATCGATCAGATGAGGAACCGCTCACGAGCTGATGAGCATACTCCCCAAAGTCACTCCTAGCAAGTGTGATTAAGCGATAGCAGTTTTAGTAGATGATTACCTGACTGTAGAGCAGAGGGAGAAGTGTCAAAAAAGTCATAAACCTATTGCACTAGTGCCAATTTAGTCCTAAACCTTTTTTTGGTGCCATCTCAGTCCTAAACCTTTTGCATTGGTGCCAATTTAGTCCTAAACCTTTTTTTAGTGCCAATTCAGTCCTAAACATTTTGCATTAGTGCCAATTTAGTCCTAAATATTTTGTATTTATGCAATTGAGTCAATTCGATCAATTTTGGCCGAAAATCATTGGCACAAATATCAATTGTCCTACGTGGCACGGTTTGCACTAATGTGGATATTTTTTTAATATTATTCTATAATTTTAAATAATTTTTAAGCATTTTCTTTTGTTTTTTTAAAAATTATTTTTAAAAATTATTTAAAATTATAGAATAATATTAAAAAAATATCCACATTAGTGCAAACCGTGCCACGTATGACAATTGATATTTGTGCCAATGATTTTCGGCCAAAATTGATTGAATTGACTCAATTTGCATAAATACAAAATATTTAGGACTAAATTGGCACTAATGCAAAAGGTTTAGGACTGAATTGGCACTAAAAAAAGGTTTAGGACTAAATTGGCACCAATGCAAAAGGTTTAGGACTGAATTGGCACCAAAAAAAGGTTTAGGACTAAATTGGCACTAGTGCAATAGGTTTAGGACTTTTTTGACACTTTTCCCGTAGAGCATACTTATGGAGTCTACTAAACAAAAAAAAGTTTCTATCGCGTTATCATAAGGTCATGTATCACATACATCTTTAGTAATTAATCAAATAGTCCATGCTAGAAAGGAAAAGCTAAGAGGACGGGCAATCACAAGATTTTTCTTGTGATGAAATAGTTCCGAATTAACTAAGTTGCTCGAGGAAACATGACACGTCAAGGTCTAGTGCTTCTAGATCTAGCAATGCTATAGCACCTTATTGGATTGCAAGGTGATTTGACTTGTTGTGTCCATGGTGAGCCATTTGATTTATGGGGTGCTTAAAAAAGAGCTGGCCATGTGCTATTTGCTAAGGAAATAGGTTAGTGCCAGAAGCACTCTGCCTTGTTTCACGGAATGAGAAGAGTTCCAATTACACCTTATCACAAATCGATGGTTCACTCTACTACCGCTTTCTAATATCCACAAATGGGAAAATAACAAGCAGTGAGATACTCCTAAGTCGAGTAAGGGATTTGCATTATCATCTTTGGGAGGGTGTAATACGAGCCTTTCGCACATCCAATGGCCCAAAATTTACTTAAGCCACTCTGTATGAACAACCCCTGAACATGAAAATAACCCAAAAACTCAATTACCAAAACCTAAATCTCTTTCTAACCCTAAAGTCACCAACGTGATTTTGGCAACCATGCGGTGGCCTCTAGCCATTGGGTTCGCGGTTGCTTCACCTCTAATCACCACGACATTAGATCTCTCTCTGCCCCCTATATATCACATTGTGTGAGGTTGACGCCGGTCGTCCTTGAACCTTCAATCATGTAGAAAGGTGTTGAATTTGTTGCTCAAAGTTCTTGCCAAGTTCGAGAAAGAGTTGAAGACAAGGTTTGCGAGGCAAGCCTGAAGCAGGCGAAGAGGACTGGGCGTGGGCTATGTTGAGAATATGTCTATAGTTTTAATAGATTTCCTAATTTGAGTAGATTTTCTAAAAGCGGTTCCCATATATTTTATATACGAGGTGGAAAATAGCGTTGTCCTAAAAATAAATAGACCCAAAAAGGACTTTGTTTTGTTTTTGCTTATTGTGGATATTCCATATATATTAACGGCATAACTATATGTAGATTTTAGTTCCACAGATATAATCTCCATATATATATAATAACACACACATATAAGATAAAATTTTACTCTCGTATCAGATACAATAGATCAAAAAAGAAGAGCATCATATTTTCTCATTAATTTTCTAAGTGAGTTCTCTCGATTTCGCCCATGTGGCGGGTGCCTAACATATTTTGGTTGGGTGCCCAGGAAACACACCAACTTGCGCTAACTCAAAATTTAGAACTTATTTCTAGTCTATTTTCACAAGTTACGTTTCAGAGCAACCAAGAGAAATGTTAGGGCTTTCTCTCCACAAGTTTTGCGAGTGAATTTTTATTTTTAATTTTATAACAAATTGTGGGATGACATTTAGTAATTTGCTTGGGGTGTAATCTAGGTTTGTTAAACTCTTCAGCAAATGCAACTTTGTAACTCTCCATATTCATAATAAATTTATTTGCACTTGGCTCTCCTCGTGGAGCAGGTATCGCTACTCGGACCGATCCGTGAAAATCTGCTATCTTTATTGTTTTTTGTTATTTTCTCATGTAACTTTTTCTTCTTGTGTTTGTTATTGAATTGCAAGCTTCATTAGCTTCGCAGTAATCGCACAACAATTAATGTCGGAACTAGGTTAGGGATTCTATGATTGATTTATGGGGCTTTTAGGGGGCGCATGAAAACAATTCTGTTTCTAAAATCAATTTCTAGCTAGAAATAGTTTTTTCTATTTCTATTTCAGAATGAGTTTATGAGCTGAAAAACGCGTTTGGTAACGGCATAAAATTTCTGTTTCTGGAATAGAAATCTGTTTGATAACAATATGAAATTTCTGTTTCTGGAATAGAAATCTGTTTGATAACAACATAAAATTTCTACTTATGGAATAAAAATTTTGTTCGAAAACAACACAAAATTTCTATTTCGTCTAATTTTACTTCCAAATTCCTTTATTTGAAAAATTCACAATCTCCCAATTTGTATAAACAAGATAGCATAGAATCGAGGTCCCAATTCACAATCTCCCAATTCTTTTCGAGTATTGCATTCTTCACATTCGTTTATAACATTTCAGCCAATGACAATGACAAACCGTGCGCGCCCTTAGAGAACTTCTTGCACTCGAGGTGCGACGAGGTTGATGGGAGCTAATTGATAGTTTAAACGAGGAGCTTGCATGAGTGAAGGAAGACAAGATGCTATATAAATTGGCATTTGTTCTATGCATATGTTGTATCATTATGTTAGCTGTACGTAATGTGAAAGTTAGTGGGAAGTTTCTCTCTTCCACAGTATCATGTTTTTAAGTTTGTAAGACTGATTGTGGGTAATTGACATTGTCAAATTGTACCTTCCATCTTGTAGACCAAAACTATCTCATTTCAATAGAATTTGAATGCTTTTCTTCATTCCATCTATCAGTTGGAGATTGTAAGATTTTTTATATAAAATATCTTCTCTTTTTTTTTTTTTCTAATTTTCGTATTTTCATCTAATATCATTTTTTTTTTATCAATGCACTTAACTTGTGTCAGGTCCTTCGTTGCTCTTGTACTAATTTTGATTTTGTTGTTTTTGTGCTACAATACCTCGATAGCACTTTCTTGCTTTTTGCAAATAATTGCATCAGGCACTTGATACTGATGTGGGAATCAACTTATCTAACTTGGGAATTGTCAATACAATGTCTGCAGTATTATTCTGCTAAAGTCTCACTTGAATAGAAAATGCATAAAACCATCTCATAATTTACATAAAAACATCCATATTCAACAAACATCAACCCAAGTCTATGATCTCTTGTGGTCCTGCAAATTCAGCATTCACTTCATTCATAAGTATTGAGCTTTTCTTGAATATGGTTTGCAGTTGCGTGATGGGGGAAAAAAGAGCATTTCAGCCAATGACAAACCGTCTCATGTGCAAGAAGTTCCTGGGCAAAATTATATAACATCCAAATTAATAAAACTCAACCATCCCATGTGACAAGAACTCGGGCTTTGACCCTTTCGCATTGCCCCGCAAAGGAAAAAGATGATAACATCCTATACATGTTAAATGAATGGGCCAATATCCAAACCAAACATAAACTGTTAAACACATTTATCTTAGTTATTAGCAAGAAAAAGTTCGTCTCAGTTGATGTATGGTCTGCCCACAGCGACATTACTGACAAAGAGATTACAGCGAAGGGAATGACATGTGCTCAGAGCAAGGTCTAGAAAATGAAGCTCTAGGGTAAAGATGATTGGATAGCATCTCAACAAAGGAAAGGACATTAGCTGTATAATATGGTTGTTCAACCAAGCATGGCAACCTCCCACAAGTGTCTTGCTAGAGTCAAATAGAGTCATGAATTCCTTCTTGATTACATAACCTATTAATCACTCCAAACTAGCCAGTCACACTAAGACAAGACCACAATAAAAAAAGAAACACCCTGCTAATCTTGCTCTATAAAATGGAGGGAATACCAATCGAGACCGTGGTCAGGGAAGAACAAGAACTTAGCACGCTCGCGGGTGATGTTGAAGCCGGTCTGGTCGACACCAATACACCTCAAACTCAATGTATCACAAAAAAAATACCGAGCTATCAGCTATCAAAGAAATCGAAATAGTTTAGTCCTTCGCAGTGAGCATTCCCTGATCAAATTCACCAGCTATTTCACTTCGCTTTGTTTACTCGAATCAAGCCAGACTTCCACAGCAAAAAATGAACTAGATGTGACCACATTCATCAAAACATCCCCAACCATACACCTATCCGCACAAACGAGCACTCACGCAACATTCTCACTTCACCTACACCAATCCACCCAGATTGCATCCCAACCACCACCCCCCTCCCCAAGCAAATCACGTCGGCAATCATATTCAGCCAAGGATGTAGCAACAAGTTCCATCAATCACAATTCACATAGACGACACGAAAGACGAATACTTTGGAGGTGCCACGACAGTGAACCCAAGAGCCCCAAGCAGAGGAATAGGGCTCGCCGATGTTGTATGGGAGATCTTTAACTCCGGTGCCCGATCCACCACCGCGAAGAGGACCAACGATCTGTCGGGGAGACGCGAAGAAGAGAGAAGAAACTTTGGGCGCGGCCATGAGGGTGAGCAGGAAAAAGACGCAATAGAAGGAAGAAGCGAAGAAGATAGGGTTTTGTTTCGTTTCCTGTTTCTATTTATGCCAGAAGCTATAATTTTCTACTTCTCATTTTGAGTCCAAAATAATTTATATTTCAGATTTGTGTTTCAGAAATAGAAAAACAGATTTGTGATCAAACAAGTTTTTATTTCAGAAACTATTTCTGGAACAGAAATAGAGAAACTGAATTGTTTTCATGCACGCCCTTGGGTCTTTTTCATGCACGCCCTTAGTCTCTTAGGGTCTCTCGAACCTTCCCTGGTCTCAGGTTTTGAAAAAATCTACACAAGTTGATTTTTCGAGTTCCGAAAATGATGAAGTCACCACCAATTGGTTCATCAATCTAGACCTATTGGACTCTAGGAACCTAAATAGTTTTAGGAAATATGAACTATCTAGGCGCACCTGTGTAGTTGATAGGTTATTTTTTTAAAAAAAAAAACTATAGATTTGTGGTCCGAGAGTTCGTTTGCGTGCGGGGAAGGTTGGCAACCCCATTTGGCCTTTTTGGTATCACATTTTTGTACATGAAGTTATCAATATTTCATTTTTCATTTTTTTTGGGTAACCGAAGTGTCCGGATCAGCTTGCGTGTACCTCGACTATTCTTTGGGGGAGACTAGAACAGCAACCCACCGCCATGACCCCCACTTAAATCACAGATGCTCAGTTAGGGAATCGAACCTGAGACTTGTGCCTTAATCAACTGAGCTACCTATGGGTTGGTAATAATTCATTTTTCATTTGATTTCCTAAAATATGAATGATTTTATTTTGATCGAGATTTAATCAAGGTTCGCATCACTTTGCGCCCCGAGAATCAGTCTGGGTAGTTGTGCGTGTTTTCGTGTGTTTTGAAGAACATGTATGCATGTGTATCCAATAGTAACATGGAAAATATGAAGTGCCTCAATGACATGGATATGTGGATCCTAAAGTGAGGCATATGCATGTATCGATGACTATATGATCTGATCCTTTATTTGATGATGCAAGAATCCATGTTTTGAAAAAGATAAAACTACCAAAAATCCAAACTATGCCGACTATGACACTTTGAATCCAAGCCTTTTTTGGTAACACCAAACACCCAAACTTGTACCAATATGACACGTTTACCTTAAATGATTTCTTGTAACACAAAAAAGCCTAAACTTGTATTCATTTAACACATTTACCTCAAAATTTAGGATAAATATATTGCACGGATAAAAGCTTGGGGTTTTTGGTATCACAAAATGTTGTAACAAATGCGGAAAACAAACACAGAACACAAGAATTTACGTGGTTCGATCAAGGTAATCTACGTCCACGGGCGAGGCAAAACGAGATTCCACTATAATCAAAGAGAGTACAAATTACAAAAGTCGTTCTCAGCGACTAAACAAAAGCACACGGCTCATAAAACTCTGAGCAGACGAAAAACTTTCGTACGCACAAATAAACCTTAGCTGCAGCATAAAATAAAGCCCCAAAAAAATTTCTCGGGGGTGTTGCCCCCGAACCCTCATAGAGATATGTTCGCACCCTTATGGCTCAACTCTCCGCATCACGAGCCAAATCTCAATTTTCCCTCCACTTTTGGGCCGTACAAAAAATATGTCGGGTCGGGAGATGAACCGAACCAAGTGTATAAATTTCAAGACATATTTTACACAAAAAATGAAGTAAATGTGTCGCACGAATAAAAGTCAGGGGTTCTTGATATCACTATAAAAAGTTTGGAATAACTATGCCAAAGTGGCCATAACATAGAACTTTTATGGCTTCTTCCCTTTTGAAAATGACGAAGCTATCTAATTACTTGGCTAATCTGGGTGCAAAACCATCCCAACTTTCTACGTTGTAGGATTTGGAAAGTCCAAATAACTTTTATGATGGTGTTTATGACTTTTGAAAATAATTTTATTGCAAAAATGAGCATGCATGGGACCTCGGGTCTTATCGGGTGGCAATTCAGCTACAAGCTGGTTCGGCTTGAGCTCGGTTAGGCTTCGATGATTCACTTGACATAGATCCTAGGGTTTCGTCTTTCATTTGAGCAGGATTTCCTACAACAGATGTGTTATCTGAGGCCGAACTAGGCTTCCTCAACGAGGGCGAAATGTATTAAACCACATGTTGAACATGGAGAGAGCTTCTAGGTGATATGATCTAATATTGATAAGGATGCCATTCTCCAACTTTCGGAATCCGTAATGTCCAATTGCTGCTGCATGAAATTTTGGGACGGATGAGACTTTGATCTTTAGTTGAGTGGATAATTTATTTATTTTTCCTTACGTGAGATTTTGTGCTACCAATGTCAACTATTCTAAAAACTTAAATTAGACAAAAGCATGATTTAATATTTAATTATTCTATCAGCAAATAAGGCCTGAAAAATTTAAACTCTGGACCTGCTGCTCTGATATCATATAAGATTTTGTGAGATTGTCAATTGTTCCAAAAACTTAGACGGTTGGAGGAAAAATTGTTAAAAAAGTTCTAAACCTTTTGCGCTTTTGCCAATTCGGTCCCAAACTTTTTAAATTCGCCGATTCAATCCTAAATCTTTTTACTTTTTGCCCATTCAGTCATATCGGCCGAAAATCTCTAACGTGGATGCTGGACGTCCTGTGTGGCACCGCTGATGCTGATGTGGACAATTTTATAATATTTTAACATTTTTTTCAAAATTATAATATTTTTTTCTGTTTTTTTCCTTCATAGGCCAGTGGCTCCACGGCCACTAGCAAAGGCCGGCGACCATTGTTGGCCTCTAGGCGAAGGCCGACGGGGGTCACCAGCTCTTGGGCTAGAACCAGCGTGGGCCAGCGACCTTGCCGGACATTGGGCAAAGGCAGCGAAGCCCTCACCGCCGCAAGCGAGGGGGTCGCGGCCCTCGCCCAGGGCTCGACGGTGGTCGGCAGCCTTTGCCAGTGGCCGAAGGGGCCGCTAGCCTGTGAGGAAAAGTAAGTGATAAAAATAAAAATGTCAAATTATTATGATAAAATTGTCCACGTCAGCGTTGACGGTGCCACGTAGGATATTCAGCGTCTACGTTAGTGATTTCCGATCAATAGGACTAAATCGGCAAAAGCTAAAAAGGTTTATTAAGACTAAGTCGGAAAACTTAAATGGCTTAGGACTGAATGGGAAAAAGTGCAAAAGGTTTAGGAATTTTTGATAATTTTTCCGGCTAGTAGATGAATGCATGGTTTAACATTTAATTTATTCGAAATTGATAGGATATTTAAGATAGATGTTTAGTATGATAGGCTAGAGAAGATATTTCGTGCTCTCTATGTGAAGAGGCAGACATTAGTGGGGAGAGAGAGAGAGACCCAAGTACGATCGATGATAAGAAAATCGTCCCGAGTGTATTGACATCACACTTGGACACAACGATCCTGCGTAGGAAAACAATTTTGTGTGGAGAAAAGCACGCTCTACTCCAATTATTTCATTGAAGTGTTGGTTGTTCTTGGCTTCAATTATGGAAGCCATGAAATCTTTTTCATGAAGCATAATTTTTTGGAAAATAAAAAAATAAAGAAAAGTAGCATATCGAGCATAATTTTTCGCTAGGAGGCTTCCGAAATCACTCTCCTAAGGCGATTATGCAATCGCAATGTAACATAAACTCTCAGATTCTATCGACATGAACACAGGAAAATGGGAATAGCTTTCCCGAATGAAGGAATATGTCTGTACGAAAAGATCCAAGCGACGTGCCTCATGACAAGACCATTGAATTGGACAAAACGGCAAACAGTTTTATAGACATGTTTGTCTGAAATGTTAATATGTATTAGAAAAAAGTCTCGAAATTAAGGGTAAGACACAAGTTAAAAGTTTATAAGACACAAGTCAAGGGTAAGATGTCCCCCAAGTGTCCCGGTTAAGATTTATACAAGTGTTAGATTGGTGCTGCGTGTCAAATGACATATTACAGTAAACAAATATGATGAATCTAACACCTTATTCTTTTGGCATAAACTATGCACCAAACAAAAGTCCCGATCCTTCTGTAGAATAACGTAGTACTACCACTCGTTTTACAAATCATATATTTTTCGCAGAAACAAATGCACCTTAAGCAATACCCTTGCTTTGCGATGCATTGGGCGACAAGATGATAACCTAAAAGAATTTCATTCCACTTTGCGCTTCTTGATATGTTTCTTGATGCTTCATCGAAAGTGACTATTGATTTTGTCTTGTCCCATCGAATTTAGGCAATACTTTGTATATTAAAATTCGCATATATTAAGAGTTTCAGATGTTACGTATAAAAAATAATAATAATCAAAATATGCCGATAGTAAGATTTGAATCAAGAAAGAAAATTAAAAATGAAAAAGGCAGCGGGACATACAATTTCCTTATTCGTTTTAAGCTTCCCGACGTTGATAAGACGCTCAGGCGTCACTTCAACGAGTCGGATAATCGAACTCCTTTATATCGTGCTTGCTCTCGAAAAATTCTTTCCAATCTCTTGATAAGAAGTCACCACTTACCCGGCTTGTACATGTTCTCCAGGTAAAAGGCAGGCACCCAATGGCCGTAAGGAATCCTGCGCATTCCCCCAAAGTCCCCACGTAAAATCGAAGTAACACTTATGAAGTAAAATTTCTACTTGAGAAATGTTTCTGAAGCAAAAATTCATTGAGTAATGCAACTTCTGAAACAGAAACCCGTTTGATTTTATGCAACTTTATTTTTCTATTTTTGAGAAAGTTTTTTGTTTCAGAAGTTGTTTTATGAGCAACTTTCAAAAGTAAAAAAAAAAAAAAGAGGTTACTTCTCTCAAGAAATTAAAATAAAAAAGAGACAATCAGCCACCGGTGACTCTCGTCTGCCGCCGCTTGTCTCCTTTAGATGCTAAATAAAAAATAATTTTATACTTTTAAAAAAATTATAAAAATCATAAAAAAAATTGTATTGAATGAAAGTGTTTTAGCATTGTCACTTTTTTAACGAATTATAAGAAATAAATATTTAATGATTTGATTAAATGACATTCCCCAAAGACAAAATCATAGCAAAGTGGACCGAGCAATTGACCTAAGTTGGTTAAATGGCATCCCACAAATATTTTAAAATGGACCGAGCAATCGCACAAAGACACGATTATACTGTTGTTGCTACCGTCTTTGAAAATATCAAGTTATCTATCTTGTTTCTCAGATTCTTGAAAGCAAAGAAATTTGATGTTAAGAAGACAAAATGCACGTATGTTTCTGTTTGTCGATATTCCTCGTACCCTTTAAAGCACCATGCAGGATTTGTGAATGTTATTTTCAGATGCACTCATTTGAAATTTTTCCTTAGGTTCTCAATAAGTACAAGCCAAATTGTCAGAAATAGTTGATACTAGGTAATTAAAACTCTCATGCTTCTTTCAATTTTCTTCATGTTTTTTTCTTGGATAGGTGCATATGTTCAATTTTTGACAGAATGCTAACTATTGTTAGCGTGTAACATTATTCATATAGACCTTGGAGCTTTCTTAGCTTTGCGAATTTCTTTAGTGAACTACCAGAATTTCTCGGTGGTAGCTGAACTTGTACTGGGCAGGGGGTTGCCTAAGGTTCGACAAGGGCCCTGGAAAGATCCCAGCATTTTCAAGGTCATATAGTAATATTTTCTACATTTGACTTGAAACTTAAAGATGCCTTTCTTTTGTCAATTTGTCGGATTGATGAATTTAACAAGGAAATTATATGCAATATATGTGAAGACGGTTCTTAAAGGTGAAGCGCGGTGTTCTAGACAAATTGTGACCGTTTCAAGCTATGATGGCAAAATTGTTGCTTGTCACTATCCAACTCGTCTGATGGTATGGTTTATTGAATATATCATGATGCACCTCTAAATAGGAGATGATTTAGACACGAAGAATGTTTATATACTATGCCCATTATGACATAAATCGTACTAGAGGCACAAGTAAGGAAGCACCGGATCTACCCGTGCTTCTAACGTGGATATATCAGTTCGATTATCGTAATCATTAATAGAATTTTCCCCAAAAAATTGATCTCCATTTGCATAAAATAATGAAATGACAAATTATACATAAATCCGTCAGTATTTGCATTTCACTTTTCCCGAATAACAAGCATTTTAGATTAGGATAAATAATTTTTGTAGAATATATTGTGTTAATAATGTCCAGAAGTAAAAATTTTCAATCATTATCAAACAAATTTCTATTGCATAAGTAGAAATTTTGTCCAGTTACCAAACATCTTTATCTGATCAGAAATTAACTTCTGCAGTAAAAATAGAAAAATCAACTTCTGCTCAGAAGCAGAAGCAGAAAAAATCAACTTCGGGTTGGAAGTTAATTTCTAAGATAGAAGTGTTGCCATGCACGCCCTTAAGTTCCTTCTGTTTCATGAAAAATGAATGATTATTATACATTCATTTATTCGTTTTTAGTGTTACAAGAGATCATTTTTTTAAATATATATATTTTGAATCATTTATTTTTCACGAATAAAAAAAGAGCCTTAAAGTTTGAAATTGATACTTGTGAGTGAGATTTAAGCAGCTTTTTTAAAATTAATTTGTAACGACCAAATTCGTTCTCGATAGATGGAAGTTTAAGTTCCCATTTCCGACAGTTTGGGTAGATACTTATTCACACGAGTAGTGTTTTTCATGTCATGCGTATTGTATTGGTAATTTCACTAATTTCAACAGTTATTGTTGTTCTTGACTATGTGGACTTATCAGTTGTTGACGTCGAAATCTTTCGATTAGGCCCAAATGGACTTTTGAGGCTCGACCCAGAAGAGTGGAACCCAAAGAGAATTGTTGACGCGGAAATCTTTTATTGAACTTGAGCAGTTCGTTTTCCAATAAGGAGTTCCGGTCAGTTTTGGACAGAGAGTGTCAAATGCAAAAATTATTTTAATAATAATGTCGATAGCACCTTACAGACTCTCGGCCAATCGAAAGTTAATCTCTTCGATGACTTATACCTAGGACACAACACCAGAACTTAATCGATGATGTTGGACAAGGACGTGAAATATAGGACATAATGCCGAAATTTAATCGACGACACTAGACAAGATGTAGGACACAAGACGGAATTTAATCGACGACACTGGACAAGATATAGGACACAATCCCGGAATCCAATCGACGACACTCGACAGGTTTCTCGACACAACACGAGAATTTAATTGACGGCCTTAGACGAAGGGGAGACACCGAAATTTAATCGACAGCATCGACCCAAGATATGAAACTCGTCGGAATTGAATCGATGACGGGAATCTGAAAGCTACAGCTAGGCTAGGCTAAGATAATGAATAGATAAAGGTTTGATTTGTGTGTGTGTGCGTTTGTTTGGTCAATTCTAGGTATTTATAGAAAGGCTTGGGTAACCGTCAAGCACCTCCTTTTTTCGGCACCGCGTTACGTCACACGTTCTTTTATCTGTTTGATGGGTTTTTGCTAACGTCACCATCGACGGTTTCTTGTTTTACACGTCATTTTCCTTTTACTCTCAAAGTTTGCCGCCCATTTCTATAACTACCTTGATCGTGGCTTTTTTGCGCTCTTTTTCCTTTTTGCTTTTGTGACATCCTGAATTCCGACCCTATCTCGAAACTTATTAATGAATGAATGTCTATCGATGTATTCCAGTTAATCTCGCTCAGAATTGATCACTCTCGAGTCGACTAACCAATGGGGAATGGCCATATAGGATTTAAAGTACGTGGACCAAAGAACTTAACCACGAGTCGGCGCTTTGACCATAAGGATCGCCAAGGGAATATTTAGGACCGCTAAAGGTCGATCTAAGAATGGTTTTAGAACGATTTGCTAGTGTCGTGCGATTGGTTCACGGGTGATTCCGTATGACCATGACATGATTTGCGAATTAACCTAAATCGATTCCTAACGGTTGTAACCTTCGGGACTAGTGATTGACCCTCGCGATTACATGACAACCAAAGCCGCCGTGGCTCGAGTAACTCTTAAACATGACATTAGTCGCGGGTCGATACACGTAACTCCTGAGAGCCGCCCGTTAGTCTGAGACACGCTGGAATGACAATTGACTGAATTTAGCCATGGATTGGACTTCGAGATTGGAAGCCGGACATTCGAAGATCGCAATGGAGTAAATTTGGACGTCGCCTCATCGGAGAGTTAATAAGACTAGAATTAGCCCCGTATAAGTTAGAAAAGCGAGATTTGGATCGACGAGGGAAATCGACCCTTTTACCCTAAGCTTAGTACCCTTCTCTATTAGTTAAAGCAAGGGCAATTTGGACATTGCCATCTTCCCTACCTTGGCCGAATTTTTGGAGGACAATTTGATCTCTAGCCATTTGAATTATTGGATTAGACTTGCATGACAAGATCAAACCCCATTACCAAATCTCTTACATCATGTCACTCCATGCAACTATTCATTGTACTTTCCCCACTACCAACTTCCACTCACTCACTCACTTCCCTCCAATCTTCCCATTACTAATTGATCTCTCTCTCTCTCTCTCTCTCTCCTCCATTTTTCTTCATTCGGCCATCACCCCCTCCCACGACCACCTCTCTCTCTCTCACGTTCTTTCCCTCTCTCCCGTTAGCTCTCTCGCCGCCCCCTCTCTTTTCGGCCCCTAGGTGGACGAACACCCACCGTCGCCACCTCAAGTCGCCCTTAGCCGACCTCCTCACCTCCCTTGGACCGTGGGGCAGCAACCGTTCGGCTTAGAACCGAGTGAACCGCCGCCGACCGAACCGAAATCAAGAGAGAACCGGGGGCCGACCTCGAAGAGTTCTTGAGGGCCGAACCTGTTCACCAAGGACAGCCGTGCGCCGCACCGCCTTCAACCGCCTTCAACCGATTTTTCTTGGACATTTAAGCTAGGTAAGCTTCCCCTAACCCTTAGTTAGTACCTTGTGTGATCGAAGGACCGAGTGAGAGTTGGATTAATGAGTTTAGTGGGCTGATCAAGAGAAATCTCCATGGAACCGAATTTGAGATGCAAAGACAGATTGGGCTTGATGATTTGTGGTGTTCGAAGTGTTAAAATCCTAGGTGAAATGGGTTAGTAAGTGTCCTTATGAGTAACCCGAAGACCTCATGGTACCGTAGGGAGTGCTAGAGCTTGATTGAACCAAATTGAATTAATGAACTTCCCGATGGAGCTTAGGAGTGTTCGGTCACGGGAGTGATTTAGTGACCCAATGCATGAAAATGACCTAATGGCCCTATTTCTATTCTGGTCGTATAATAATGGGAGCGTTTAAATGAGTTAAATGATACCATGATAGTGATTTCGGCCTTGTGTGACTAGTTGATGAGTTATGTGGCATAATTGATTGAATGGTTTTGTGAAGTTGTGGCATGGCCGAATGGCCATAGTGTTGGTAAGTAAGTCATTCCAATCGAAATGGAACTTATCGCGAAGTATTATAATGGCCTTGATTGGTTGATTGATGTGATGAAATGCTACGATATGGAATTGTGATGTCAATGGCCGAATGGTCCTTGTATGGATGATATGCACATATGATTGTTCTATACTATGATTGGTTGAATTATGAGCCTATGTGCATATAATGCCCTGATGCGTTAAACGTGGGGCTTAGTGATATCCTGATGCGTTAAACGCGGGATAGACCTGAGGCGTTAAACGCGGGTCATGACATGGCATCGGAAACCTGAGGCATTAAACGCGGGTTCCTTGATTTATTAAGCCTGAGGCGTTAAACGCGGGCTCTTCCATGAGTATTACGATCGTAATAAGTATATACATATATATATAAAGCTATCCTTTATATTATGAGATGTTAAGTGCCAAGGTACGAAAGCCAAGCCTAGTCTGGATTGGTGAGTTATATGACAATGCATGCCTTGATTGAGTTATTATGTGCCCATTCGCCTGTTTTCACATGACTGGTCATTGCATGTGTTTGGGTGTGTCTAGAAGTCCCGAGTGCCTAGCTTAGGGTTAGGACTAGCTTATTGAGTTTATCTCACCCCGTCGTGGGACCCACCTTTCAGACCCCAAGCCTTGACCATGCCGCCGCCATCTTTTGGGGTGCCAGTGATGACTGAGAAGTACGTTACGGAGTACCCAGTGGGCGAGGATAGGGTTTTTTTTATGAGCGTAGTACTGTCTGGGTGGAGGATGGGACAGACCACTGGAGGCCAGATAGGTACGCAGCATGGTGGTATCGAGACGACGTCGCTACTTGGGGGCCTCTGAGATCTTTTGACGTACCTTGGGATATCCTTGAGGAGCAGGACCCGATGATCACGTACCCACCCGATGGCGAGATTTCCGACCCGATGACTGACCTCGAGCCAGGCCTGGATCTCCCAGCAGTGCAGCCACAGTATTCCGTCGCAGATGGCGAGGTCATCGAGCCCTCTGATGCCGACGACGTTCCCATGGAGGAGGCAGGGTTCGAGTGGGAGATTGTAGGCGCCGAGGGCGAGCCCATGAACTTAGGGTCCGATTCGGAGGAGGAAGACATCCCAGTGTATCCCGAGTCAGAGCCAGAAGAAGAAGAAGTCTCAGAGGAGCCTCAGCCGGGCGATTGGGTAGATTACCATCCAGCGGCCGGTGTCGCCTGATCCATCAGCAGCGAGCCTGTCTTCTAGGCCTTGTAGCGACCTTTGACTTTTGGAGTATCCCGTAGGGCAGTGACGCGTGTTCCTTAGTAGATGTCTCTTTTTGGGTAGGCTAACCCTTTTCCTCTAGCCCTAGTTATCTTTAGTAACTCTTGTGTATTTTGTAGAACTGAAAGTTTGTGTGTAATGGTTAAGTGTCTATTTCCCTCAAGTCATCTTATTGTCTTATGCATGGAGTTATGTATGTCGCTTCCGCATGTGCATATGAGTCTCATTAGTTAGTGCGATACTTTGGATCCTGGGTAAGAGACTAAACAGTTTGGCAGTAAGGCGATGTTGCGCGCTAGAAAGGACTCGGGGCGTGACAGCTTTAGTGGAAAATGCCGCCTTCACCTTGACTCGAGGCACTCCGGTAGCTGACCTATACCTGATTTTTGTACATCCGGCTGCAGCTGATTGTACCTGTCCATGCGCTTGGCACGTGAGCCTTTGCGGTAACTTTTGGATGTCAACAAAAGTATCTATTTAATTGATTGAGAAATTTAATCTCATTCTCAGAATTAAACAAGTATTCTCCTCTTGTTCTGGCAGTAAGATGTCTTAGATTAGAAAGCACAGACTTTCTCCAAGAGCCACCGTGTCGGTGTTGGACACGTGATGTGTGTCTGACGTGCGGTCAACAAACCGAACACGCCTGCAACACGTGAGTCCAGATGGGATCTGGAGGAGGTCGGAGGAGGTGAGGTACTAGAGGAGTACGTGGTAGCGGAGGACGTCAGTGAGGGAGGTGGGGGGAGGCGGCGTGTGAGGTCGAAGGAGACAAGGTAGGCCTTGGAGACGGCAAGGTCGTTTTCGCTTGCGCTTTTGCACTTGCTCCTTTATCGATGGTCATTTTGGATCCTGGGTATTGTTGGACTGGATTACAGATCTGTGGGATGTGACATGCTCGTAAAGGAACGCGGGGTGTGACAATAAAGGTGACCAAGTTTTCCCCTTTGGCTAAGGGTGCGTATGGTAACGTTTCTGTTCCCGGAACAACTTTTGGAATAGAAACACTTTTTTGTGTTTCTGTTCCCGGCTACAATTTTTGGGAACAGAAACGTGTTTGGTAACTGCAAAAAAATTCTGTTCTCGAAACAAAAAAATAACAGAAATGCGTATGGTAACCGCAAAAAAAAAATATGTTCCAAATTTTTTCATTTAATTAAGGCGACTATATATTTATTAAAATTAAATTAAATCTCATTCAATTTAGTAAATCAAATATTATGCACGGTTTATAATTAAAATATGGACAAGATCATCTATAAAATAAATTAAATAATGAGACTATCAAATATGTTTTCTCTTGATAGAAAAAATTACAATTATGAGACATACATAAATGTTCCCAAGTAATTAAAAATATGATTACATGATAGAAAAATATAAAGTTATGAAATTGCAGGCATATTGTAGTCACTTGCCATTTTATTTGCAATGCTTTTCCTAAGCATGTTCATCTCACTTCCCTGCACATCTAATACATCATCATCAACCTCTTCTTCTGTACACCCATATGCATAGACAAGATCACCATAGTCATGATTACCATCATCTTCACAATTGTCTTCATCATCCGACAGTATCAAATTTTGACCTCTTCCTATTGCTCGCTCCCCAGTAGCATATATGGTATTCCTAACTAAGATTTCATGGAGGAGCAAGTTTAGGTGGGGTAAGTCTGATTCAGGGTTTCATGCAGATTGGAAGACTAGTCCTATCAATCACAATCAATATAATGAAAGCGCAATCAAGTGCATAAATGAACCATGTCAACGCACATCAATTCACAATAAGGGTATCCTAACATAGCCCTAGGGGTTTAGAAAACCCGTGAGTAAAGGCCAGGGGTAAAATGGGAAGATTTGGGGACTATTTGCTCAAAGGAAGAAATCGTAATTTTTTGGAAGGTTTGGATATCAAATTACCCAAAATATTCCATGGTCAGCTGATTGTGGCCATTTCCCATTTTTGAGAATTTTTTCGAAATTTCTTGATTTTCTTTAATTTTTTGGAGACGATTTGTCGAAAGGGAGAAATCGTCATTTTTAAGAAAGATCGGGGATCAAAATACCGGAATAGGTCTTGGCCAGTTGATCGTAGTACGACCATTTCCTATTTTTTGGGATTTTTTTTTTATTTTTTATGAATTTTTTTGGGGACGGTTTGCCAAAGGGGAAAAACTGTCATTTTTGGAAAGATCGAGGGTCGAAAGACCCGAAACAGGTCATGGCCAGTTGATTGTGGCAATTTCCTATTTTTTGAAAATTTTTAGAATTTTTTAGAATTTTTCATTTTTTTTGACAAAAATGTTCCAAAACCTTTTCTAAAAAGTGTTTCGGGAACACATAAATAAGTATTTGTTGTTCCTCAATTATGCTTCAAAAGTGTTCTTTTTTCTGAAAAGTGTTCCCGGAACATTTTGAGAACATTTTTTTACCATACGCGTTTCTGTTCCTAAAATGTTCCAGAAACACTTTGGGAACAGAAACACTTTTTCTAGAGCGTTACCATACGCACCCTAAGTCTCCACCTATATCACCTATTAGTTCGGTCCAAAAAAACGTTCTGACAATAATATGCAGCTTAACCTCTCAACAGGTTCTAATCATGACGATACAAGCATAATCCACTAACAACATTTTTCAATAACTCACAAATTAAATCCACAATTTATCTCAAAACTCAGGTTTACTAACCACATCATATAACTTTTCAACTGATTCAATTCATCAAACCATAGTACATTTCATAAACCATAATCATAAATCAGGGATTTTTCGTATTCTTTCATAAAAGGTATGGCAAACCATTCATACGCAATCAACTCAAAATATTATAAAAAATATACCTTGCCAAATAGACAAAATGGTAGTAAATCTAGTTTTATGCATCCAATATGCCCTAAGCAGAACTTATTTTTTTTCAAAACAATCTCAAATCATGTGATGCCTCTTTAACTCATAATTTATTTAGTTCATATTGCTTTCAAGACATGAGTTTTACAAAATCAAAGAAGTGCTAAACACCACTTACCTTGGAATGATGAAAACCAACCTACGGAGGTCACTAAAGCTGGCGACCTCGTATTCCTATTAATTAGTCGAACAAACAATATCAAAGTCAAGTAGCAAGCTACCTTAGCTCCTACTCGACTAAACTAAATGTAATGGCTGAAAAAAAAAAGACTCCTATGCGCCACCAACATTCTTTCCTAAAGCTGATATTTAAAGCTATCCGCTACTCGGAGCTTGAAAGCGAGACTTCATAAATTCATTCCGATCAAGCCGTAATTCAGAATAGACTTTTCATTAAATCCTACCGCTCCACAATGCCCTAAACTATCATTTCCACAAATTCCATTGCTGAAGACTCCTAAACCGAAGCAAAGGGTTCTCTTTGTTTTTATCCATCTGATTTTCGTGGATTGCTCGAAGCCTACCTCGTCCTCACGTCTGATTCCAAGCCATCCTCTGCTGATCCGCCGAGCTCCACAAGCGGTTTCTTCAATGCGGTCACCAGCAAAACACACACACACACACACACACACACACACACACACACACACACACACACATGTAAGCTGCAATTCTAATCTGTATGCAGCAATCCAAGATCATCACGTATAGATTCACGAATCACACATCCATAGAGTTAAAGAATTGACGCACCTGTTTTCGGATCCATCGTTCTTGATGGGGAATTGTGATGATCCGATGCTCAAGAGCTTCTCCTCTATGAACCCCCTTTATCACTGGCTTCAATGAGACGGCCCCTCACGCGTCGCTTTTTACGGCTCCTTATGTGAGGTTATGAGGACATCAGGGTTTAGAGGAGGGACTTGAGCTCTATTTATAGAGAATGAAACATATCCCCTCATCAAAGATTAGGTTTATCTCGGCCCATACTATCCAGCCCCATATCCTACTAAATTAGGAAACTGTATATATCTTACCTTTATTAGACCAATTAATAATTACAGAAACAATTAATAAAGCCAACAATTGAATATATCCAAATTAGAATATATTCTAACATTCTCCCACTTGGGCGAAATTAATTGTAACTGTATTGTATATGCGCATCTTTATATTGGTCTATAGATAATTCCCAATAGTCAATCCGATCCCATAAAGTCTCAAGCACCGAACCATGCCAGTAACTGCATCAGAAGACACAAAGCCATCCATGATCACGAACACTCTTAACTTTACTGATATGGATTTTATATGGTAGTATGGCAAACGGATAACATCTCAAATAGTAGAGACACCTTATATGTTATCCTCCTTGTCAATCACCATTCTCTCACTTTATGTGTCACTAAACCGGATGTGTCACGAGAGAACATCTTTACGGTTCTAACGAACCAACATATATCTTACCTTTATAGTTAACTATACTTCACGTGTAACAAGACATATGCTTTTGGCTAAAAGAAATGCTCAGCCATCATTCAAGGTTTACACGATGCCTTGAGATTTTCAACTGATATATGTATTCAACTCCCCTTAATCATTAAAGCTTTATTGCATGCAATTGAGTCGATACATATCTAGATGTTACAAAATGTAACAAACACAGATGTAAACTTTATTAGAGCAAATACCAAATACAGCTCCCACTGAACAACAGCATCTCATGATACTTACTCAGCCCATCAATTAACATGTCATATCAGCACCCCACGATGCTTTTATGTTTGCGACATGTCATCCAAATGTGTTTGGGCAAAGGCCTTAAGTTAGTGAGTTTGCAGCCTTATCATCTGTGTAATAAGCTCTACTGTAGTGTTACCCTTTCATCTGTTACCTTTATGGTTAAAAACTTGACCGCCAGATGTTTAGACCCCTTGCGACCCACGCTGGGCCTGTTTGGTTCAGCATTTGAGATGAGCATTGGGGCTCTAAAGTCCATTGGCCAAATGCAAATGCTGTTTGGTTCATTTTTTGGCTCACTTTGGACAGATGCAATTGCATCTCAAATGCCCTCTAAAGGCCTTTAGGCCAAAGTACCTGTGGAGGTACTTTGGGAAGTTGCATCTCAAATGCAACTAATTTTTTTTAAAATTTTATCACATTCACTTGCCGCCTCCAACCGCTACCGTTCATCGCCGATCACCGTCACCGCCTCCCATCGTCGGTGGCCGGCCTCGCCACCGGTCGCCGGACGCCGCCGCCGGACTCCGGTGCCGGACGACGATCGCCGGACGCCGGCCGTCGCCTCCACCGGTCGCCGGACGCCAATCGTCGGACGCCGCCCGCCGCCGGACGGTGAACACCGGTCGTCGGACGTCGGCCGCTGGACGCAACCGCCGCCGCCGGTCGCCGATTGCCGGACGCCGCCGCCGGTCGCCGGACGCTGCTGCCGGTCGCCAGACGCCGCCGCCGGTCGCCGGACGCCGCCGGTCGCCGGACGCCGCCGCCGGTGGCCGGACGCCGCCACCGGTCGCCGGACGCCGCCGCCGGTCGCCGGATGCCGCCGTCGATCGCCGGACGACGGTCGCCGGACGCCGCCGCCGTCGGTCGCCGGACGCCGTCGATCGCCGAACACCACCGCCGCCGGACGCCGCCGCCACCGAACGCCGGACGCAACCGCCACCGTCGATCGCCAGACGCCGCCGCCACCGCAAGTCGCCGGATGCCGCCGCAGCCGGACGCCGGTCGCCGAACGTCGGTGCCGGACGTCGATCGTTGGACGCCAGCCGTCGCAGCCGCCGATCGCCGCACGCCAATCGTCGGACACCGGTCGTGAGACGCCGGTCGCCGAACGCCGGTCGCCGGCCGCCATTCGCCAGCCGCCGTCGATCGCCGGACGACGGTCACCGGACGTCGGCCGCCGCCGCCTTCGCCACCGTCGTCGAAGGTCACTGGTCGCCGCCGCCGCCGCCACTTTTTTTTTATTATAAAAAAGTAAAAATATTTTACAAAGTATATTTTTCACCAAACGGCATTTACGCCAAAGTTGCTTTCAAATGCATTTCTAAAAAATATTTTGCCAAACACTACTTGCATTTTGGAAAAGATCTTTAGCCTAAAGGTATTTGCATTTCCTCAAAGTCCCTTGGCCAAATGCTGAACCAAACAGGCCCGCTGTTGTTAATGAACAACACTGCAAAATTATAGTCACAATACAACTGTATGGGTCTATCCACAAAGTAAATACGGTAAACTCTTTAATGAAATTTCGGAGCCAAATAACCTGAATAGTAGCTGACAAGCATACTACAAACTCCGCTTTCTTGATCGAGGATTACATAGATTTCTGTTTACGCTTTTTTGTAATACTGCACTTTTATTTAGACATACAAATGTCTGCATTTGTCAACTTCACATCATCCTGACAGCTAACAAAGTCTAAATCCGAATGCCCTACTAGCTGTAGGTCCTGAATATGTTTGTAAATTAGCGTACAGTCTTTTGTCCTTTTTAAGTACCTCAAAACTTTCGTAGCAGTAATTCAAGAAAACCATTTTCAAATAAGATATCGTCTGTATAAGACACAAGGAAAATAAATTCATCCCACTGATCTTGCAGTATATATACTAATTTATTTCATTCTTGACAGAACAGAATATAACAACAATACCATGAAACTTCAAGCAATAATTGTCTTAAAGTTTACTTAAACCCTGTTGACACCTGATTTTCGACCAAGTCTTTTTAAGCTTTATTTTTGAAAAATCACAAAAAATCCATAAAAAGTCAAAAAATTACAAAATCAACTTTGGTGGCCTTGGCCAAGCCCAAGGAACCATTCTTGACCAAAAAATAATTTTTCATATTTTTCACATTTTTTTTAGTATTTTCAGAAAATAGGAAAATACTCAAAAAATCCGAAAAAATAGCATTTGAGGTCACAAAAATATAAAAAAAATAGCCAATAGTTTTCTTTTTAATCTCTTGCATTTTTGACCTCACAAAGAATCCAAAATCAGATTCAATTACGGGTGTTCCTTTGTAACCCATACTATTGAATTTGAGAAAAAAAATATCAATTGACTCTTTTAATTTGCAATTTTAGCATTTTTTTTTAGGATCTTGACATCCATTCTAATTGTCCCTTATTGCAATTTAGCCCAATTATTTGCACAAATTGCTCAATTGCACGAATTTGGAAAAATTGCATACTAAAATTGCATTTTTAGTCCTTGAAATTGAGCATAATTGAAATTACTTTCAATTCAGGGGCTATCATTGCAAATTAAACATACTGCCCAATGGGTTTCACCATTTTGAATCCATTGGCACAGGTAATTTGACCCAATTTGATCATTTGAACCTTCAATTGCATAATTCCCCAATTAGCAATTAAAAGGAAATTTGGGGTTTTTGTTGAAATTGATATGAACTTTTGGGCAAAATCACATTTTTTGATAGAATTCATGCCATAGATTCGATTATGAGGTTCAATTGTAAATATTTCCTACTAATTTGGGTTTAATTTTGAAAAATCCAATTCGGAACCGGTTCAAACCGGTCGGACCGGTCGAACCTGTCCGCTACAGTGTCGTCGTCTTCCTCAGGCACCAGCGCGAATGAACAGTAAATGGTCGAACTTTGACGGGGAAATTGACGGACCAATCGACGTCAATTGAAGACGCAATGGTGGGCGTTTAGTTCCTTAGGCCACTCCCCGTCGATTGGAGCCAGAATGATGATCAATGGCCGCCGGAGCAGGGAGCAATCGGCCGGTCAAACTGCGAACCTGCGAAAGTCAACATTTACCCAAACGCAGACCAAATTCATCCCAAATTCACGCGGAAGGAGACCCGCCGGGGGACCGAATAGAATCAGACGAGATGCCCATCGCCCCCGACGCCGATTGGGCCTAAAATCACGTGATGGCACGTGCCATTCGAGTCAGTTGGCCATACCCCGTTCGGCGCCAAAATTTCAAAGAAGGATATAAGCCAACAGACCTTCGCGAAGCGGGCGGTTGGTGGATCAGTTCGAGGAGAAGAAACTGAATCAAGAGAGAGAAAGAACGAGAGAGAGAGAGAGAGTTCGCCTTCCCTCGCGGTGGTCGAAGGTTTGAGTTCGGATTTGCAGAGCGCTGGTTGGGCTTACTGAGGCTAAACCGAAGCTCCACGAGGTCGTCAAGAGGTCGCCCAAACTCCCAGGTGTCGATCGTCGTCGGCCGCGCACGTTGAAACCACGGGAATAGATGAGTTCGACCTTCAAGCTTACTTACTGAGCATCAATGGCGGAAAACGATTTCGGTCTTGATTCTTTGATTTAGCGTGTGCATTTTGTTCCCCTAGCATTACTGACCATATTCGCATCTTGGTTTTGCATCGATTTTGCCTGAGCACCTTGAATCGAGTCTTCAAACTTAGCTTCCATAGCCGACCACTGTTCATCCTCCCCCAGCCAAATCTGGGCCGCGCGGGCTCAATCGGAGCCCGAGGTAAGCTTTCTGCACCTCCTTCCATGTCAATCTGTGGATGAATTGATCTGATTTCGTGTGACTCGCGTGATTGAGCTTCCATGGCCGTACTCGGCAATTCGCACGATGTTCTCGATTCTGTGAATAGGATGCTTCAATTCTCAGATATGTTAAACTAGAGATGATTGCGAGTCGATTGCCGTTGGTCTCACGTGATTTCATCAAGATCTCACCGTACGATCGTCGCCGGAGAAGCATAGCCGTTCGTCCAGTTGCAGGCGCGAGGTTGAAGACGATGCGCACGTGGCGAGGTCAACGAGTCAAAGGTCTAGTTGGCAACACGCGATTGGTCCACGTGGTGTCGAGTCAGCATGGCCGTTGGGTCTGTTATTCGAATAGAAAAGATCGGACGGTTCAGATAAATCGAACCTAAATTCTAGTGACCGTTCGATTAGTAAATAGGATTATCCGAAAATGGTTTTAAAATCAGAAAATAAAAAATGGGATGAAACGGTGCCGTTTAGTTTAGTGGTAGTGCGGCGTCGTTTAGGTTAGTATGAATGGATGGCCCAGATCCAGTCTTGGGTTTTAATCGTGGCCGTAGGTTAAAGTAGTCATATCAGACAGCCTGGCCGAGTCTTCATTCAATCTGAACCTTAGATTTTGGTAATCTGATCCGACGGTCGTGGATTAGCCACACGATTCAATAGGAGCCGTCGGATCAAGTCTAGATAATCTAAAAATAAAAAAGGCAGATACGGCGTCGTTTAGGTGATCGGGTCTCGCGGGCCCGGGTCTAGGCCGGGTACCGACCCGAGTGGGTTGGGTCGACCCGGCCCGAATAACATTTTTTAAATAAAAAATTCCGAAAATGATTTTTTTTAAAAAAAAATAATAATAATAATCAGAAAAATCTTAGAAAATCCAAAAAAATGCTAGAAAATTCCAGAAAATTCCAAAAAAATTGTGGAAAAATCATAGACATTCCAGAAACCCACAAAAATCGAGGGTTGACCATAGACAACTGGTTAACCCTATTTTTGGGGTTTCTTATCCGATCTTCCGAGACTTGACGACATTACCCTTTAAGGGTAAGTCGCCTTTGCTGTGTATGCAAGATAAAACCGATAATGCCAAGGTAAGAATTAGGGTCGGGTAGGCGACCAATTCTTGGGTTTGGGTTTTTGAGTCCCGCCTCTTTTCTCAAAATGACAATTTTGCCCTTCAATGGGAAAATCGTCTTTCTTTTCTCAATCGAGTTATGAAGATTGCTTAAAGTTACGGTTTGGGTCAGGTGGACGACCAACCCTAATATTTGAAATTTTCAGTTCTCATCTTTGTCCAAAATGACGACTTTACCCCTCCGAGGGTAAAATCACTTTTAAATTCCAGAAAAATCTTGGAAATTCCCGAAAAATAGGAAATGGATTGGATTGATGGCCAATCCTATTTCCCATGTCTTTTGACTTCCCAATTCATCTAAAATGACAGATTTACCCTTTCAAGGTAAATTTTCCGGAATTATTCAAAATTACGATTCTGCCCCTCATGGGCGAATCATGTCCAAATCACTCTTAATCCTTGATTGATATTTCTCTAGGCTAATAGGGCTTCATTAGGAATGCCATGCTGTTTTCATGTGTTTTATCCGCATGTATTGGATCCTTGATTTGCGCACTTATTTCCATTGATTGTGAGTGATAGGGTAGTAATTCCCATCTGCATGAACTCCTAGATTTAGGATCTGTACCCCACTCATCTGCATGAAATCCTAGGATCAGATAAACCATTCAGCTTCGGTACCGAAAGGGCGCCAACTCTGATAGTTGGCGTAACTAAGGCCCCGAACCCACTTCTCTGGTTTCCGCAGAATCGAATAGATCACTCCCAACTGTTCGATAGGGTTTCCGATCGTACCCTCCACAAAATGATTGGTGGCGACTCCTTGGCATGTACACTTATCACATGTCACTAGACCACACTGAAGGTCGACCGCGTATATCCAGCAGTTGCGATTTGGGTAATGGACCTTGGGAGAGGCCCGCGTCCGATCAGCCAACGATCGGGCGGCCCATTAACACTCCGCTCGAGAGGGGTCGCGACAGACTGGTGACTCCACTGTGGACTTATTCTAAACCAGAATCTCTGGTTTCACAGACCAGAGGACTTGAGTCGATTAAAAAGTTGTTTGATTTATCTGACCTTGTTTTCTGCAGATGCTCTCGAAGGTAAGGTACGTACACTAACCATTGTGTTAGATGTTTTTGCAGATTGGAGAAATAAGGGGTGGAGTGATTGTTGACATTTTTTCCTGCAAGTTGGAGTTGGGAATGTATGTTTATTTTTATGCACATACTGAAGCGGTGTTTTGATACAAACTACTGTGCATGACTCTGCATTGTGATGATCACGACACATTGCACACACTGGTGGTCAAACCCCGAATGCAACCACCTCTAGGTTACCTTAGATAGGGAAGGGATGCGAAAAGGATCTTGTGTTTGATGGCACTTGAGACTTTCGTATTCGTTCCCGCCTACCATCTGCATTGGCGATATCTTGCCCTCTTGGGTAGGTACCCTTGGGGAGGAATCTGCCTCATGTGGATCTTGGGAGCCTAAGCCGTAGATTCTTCACCTGATTTTTCAATTTTTAGAGTATACCCACTTGTCTCATGCGCGTGTCTATGAATGGTTGGTATACCTAAAACCATCCATTGATATAGGGGGACATTCCACATTCCCCCAAATATGGTTGGTAAGGCATTTATTTTCAATGTACTTTATTATTCCCTGCTCCATAATATGACTCATACATTACATACATTCATATGCATTCGCATCATGAAAATCACTCAAGTGACTAATTGAAACAACGATGGTAATAAGGTAGGATGTCGCTGTTCCCTAAGAGTTCGACAGAATTGGTGACCTTCGAGTACTTAAGGAAAGTCACTCGCCCTGGACCAAACACAAGGCTACACTTCACCAGATTCGTGCATGGTCGGGAACTGACTGGACGTAAGTTAGGATATGCGGAAGATTGTCAAACCCGCTACTACGTCGATAACCTCAGATTCAAGCGACAAGCAGACGAGATGTTTAAAAATTATCTGGAGATGAAGAGATAGCGTCGCAACCAGCTGGCCAGAGAGGCATATGCCCGTCGGAAGGCCGAACTACTGACCAAAGAAAGTGTACCCGTGATCACTTTTTGGGGAAAAAGAAGACGTCCTGCTACCAAGACAAAGCCAAAGCGCATCATACTCAAGAAGGTGAAACCCGAGAAGGCTCCTGAAGTCATCATACCATGGACCAGAGAATGGCCAGAGGAACTATGACCTTTCGACCAGAACATTGAAGATAACTCCCCTACACTTGATTAAAGGAGAGTTCCCGACTGACTGTCAAGAGTGATTTAGATCCTCACATTCCATTGGCCTTTTATGGCTTTCTTGTTTGAAGAGTCTTTCGCTACCTTTCTTTCATTAGGAATCCTGATTGTAATAAAAGTTCATTCCATTTTGTTCATTTGATGTATTGACCAATGGAATGTGACATTACTGTTTCCCTTAGTCACTGAGTGAACCTGACTAAATTGCATAATTCACTTCCCTGAAATTCAAGTTAGGCTTTAAGTCAGGCTTTCGAGACCTGAAAATGGTCCTAATTTCCATTTCTTCAAAATGAACTATGCAATTAAGTTAGCCCATGCATATCTCATGCAATCTGCATAATCATGTCTTTAAAGTAATTTCTGACGATTGACTTTAAAAAAAAAATCATTTGCATATTTTAGACTTGATGGGAAAGAGTGATATTCAAGTGTTCAAAGTTCCCCGGGCCGAACTCCAATCATGGTGGGATAGCATGGACGAAGCTAGCCAGAAGTATGCTGAATCACGACTAGGATACCTGTTAGACCTGCTGAAGATTGAGTGTCCACCTGCCTTTATCCAAGCCATGTCGCTCTATTGGGATCCTACCACCGCTACATTTTGCATGGAAGGACTGGAGATTACTCCCACTATTGAGGAGTACAGTGCCGTCATCGGAGTTGAGTTCACTCACACACTCGTTCAACCCCCCATAGGATTTGAACCCTTGAGTCAGGTGGCTGAATCCCTTGACACAAGCCTAAGCGAAGTCAAAACAGATGCAAAAAGCAATTCTGGACGAATCTCCATATCTTTCCTTATAGACCAATTTTCCTGCCTCCCTGCTGCTAAAGGGACCAAATCCGGTAGAGCCTTTGTCTTGGCATTCTTCAGCTTTGTGCTGTTCCTAATCTCATCTGTCACCCTCGACCCTATCATAGCTATAGTAGCCAGACAAGTCTGCTATGGGTGGGATTACTCAAACATCATCCTTGCCAAAACATTCCTTTCCTTAAATCGCTTCAAGAAAAATAAAAAGGGAATCTTTTGAGCCTCTAGTGAACTTTTGTATCTATGGTTCACATCCCATATCAAACAATTCCACATCCGCATGGGTTTCACTGAAATCAGCCTTGATACACATCCTCTTAAAACCTTTGTCAGAACACATACACGTATTCCTAAGTTCAACTTCGTAGAGTGGAAAACTTCCTTAAAGTTCTAAGGCCCGAACAACTCCGATGGCGGCTAAGGTTACCAACGCTGGGCAAAGTCAGATTGGCCTGCGATGACAAAGGTCCAATCCCCTTGCTAGGGTTCACGGGCTCTACCGCGTACTATCCGAAGAGGGTGATCCGACAGTTTGGGGCGCTCCAAGGGATCCCCTCTCCACCACAACCTGGTATCTTTTTTTTTTACATACCGAGCAAGACTCTCATGGAGGAGGAGAAGAAATAGTTTGAAGCCAAGGTGACATCCATCATCCACTCCTTGAAGAATTCTCAAGCCGAAGAAATAAGTTGGCCAGAAAACATGACTCGTGAAGAAAACATTCATAGAGCCACTGCAGAATACATTCAACGCTTTAAAGCGACCAGACGGAGCCTTGTCGAGCCATACGTACCCGAATACATCGTACCATATATACCTGGAATAGAGCCGTACGTACCCGAAGACATGGGACCGCTACCATATTCAGAGGATGAGGAGCCCCGGACTGAAGAGGGGAATCCATACTAGGATGATGAGGATACCTTAGACCTCAAGCGTCCTATACTTGAATAGGCTATTCTATCAAGTGCAAAATAAGCAAACATTGTGACCCCTTCTCATACATTCTCATTTCTGTGCGATGCTATTTTGAACACATGAGCATAAATGTGAACATGTTTTGCGAATACATAAAAATTATCGTCCGAAATTACGCTTCTTTTAATTTCATGAATTCTCGTCGAAAAATGATTAAAAGAACTACCTACATGAGGCTAAGGCTCACGAGGTAGCCCTTTTTCCCATCTACCGACAAGAAGCATGCAACTAAAAGAATTAACTGCTTCTTTTTGGCAAAGACAAAAGAAATACTCACCGGGAATCCTTCTGAAACAGGAACATTCTCATCACGGAATTACCAACACACCGTTTCCGAACTCGCCTTAAGACAAGAATGGAACAACAAGAATTGACTCCGCGTGTTGGCATGCTGGAATCTCAGATGACCGCCCTAGCAACTATGATGGCAGACATCAAGGCAATGCTGGAAGCTACCCAAGCTAAACAAACAACAGGTCATAACCAGAACAACGCAGGTCCTTCTTTTGTACCTGATACATCAGATAAGGAGGTGACGAGGGATACTCAACATGCAGAGGAGGACATCCTTGAACCAAACAGCCGGCCACAACAAAAGGCCTCGCCTGTTGTTATCAACCTCGAGAATGAGGAGAAGGGGAAGCAGACTGTGAAAATCGAAGCAGAGGCTAAAAGGTTGGCCAAGATCGAGGAGTGCTTGAGCAGCCAAGGTTACGAGTTAGCTCGCTTCGACAAAATATCACCTTTTGCTAAAGTAGAGACTCCTCCTGACTATAAGGAGCCAGAGTTCGTAAGAAAGTATAGCGGGACAGGCTGTCCCCGTGCCCACCTCAAGTGTTATCTGTGCAAGATGGCGCACTATTCGAATTATATTCCACTGTTGATGAACACGTTCCAAGAGAGTTTGGCTGGCGCCGCTCTGGCTTGGTTCATCGAGCTAGACCTAGAAGATTATGATGGATGAGAGGATCTTGCAGAAGACTTCCTCAGACAGTATAAGTTCAACACGGCTATAGCCCCAACAAGAGAAGACCTTCTACGAACTTCAAAGGCGAGAGGCGAATCAATCAAGACATATGCCCAGAGGTGGCGAGCCTTGGCTACCCAAGTAAAGCCGTCAATCCCAGAAGAGGAGCTGATCGACTTATTCCTAAAAGCGCTCCCCTACGAGTACTTTGACAGGCTGAACACTTCCGGATGTCAAACATTTGCACACTTGATAAAGGTTGCTGAAAGGCTAGAATGGGCCTTGAGAGAAAGAAGGCCTTATGAAGCTCCTACTAGGAAGCAGTATCCCTTGAAAAAGGATAGAGAAGCCGGACTAGACATAGCGTTTATACCGGATCACCACAAGCCTAAGCCGTTTGGCAATTCCTATCAGACCAAAGGAGGATCGTCCTGGTCAACACCGAAAGTACAAGAGCCCAGAAGAAGGCAACCCCAAAAGTAATTTTCTCAGCTCCCGAGGCCTTTATCCAAGTTGCTCCCAATGCTGCTAGAGCAACGCCTCGTGGCAAAAGAACCGCCTAGGGCAAACCTTGTCAAATATCCTGGCTTTGATGAGAACCAAACATGTATCTACCACATGGGCGAGAGAGGACATAATGTAGACAACTGTTATATCCTCAAGCTGAAGGTGCAAGCTCTGATTGACAGTCAGATTCTGAAGTTTGACAATGTGGCCCCAAATGTACAAGAAAACCCACTTCCAGATCATCAAGCAGTAGGAGCAATATTTGCTGAAATGGAGGAAAACCGCCTTAAGCTGAAGGTAGACGTACTTAAGCTGACCGACTTGTTAGTAGCTGCTTCGTCATACCCAAAAGCCGGAGAGATCTCTGCTGACGAAAAGAAACTATGCATTGCCAAAATGATGAGCTTAGGGATAATGTCCGATATCACCAATGAAGAATTCGAAGGAATTGAAGCTTCTTTATCTTTGGAAGGAAGCTACTTTATGATCAAAACTGAGCGAGGTAGCACCTGGGGTATCCCACACGAGAATCTGGTAGACAGTCTCAAGCCAGTCACTCAGTCAGAAAGGGATTCGAAAAGGACGAACTGGAAGCCAAGAGACAAAGTCTAGCGGACCGCAGATTTATGGCCAACGCGATTGAAAAGGGCGAAATTGTAGACAACCTTGGTCAAGATTCTGGAGGGTACGACTTCAAAGTGAAATATTCGGCCCCTCCCAACTTTTATCAGAAAATTGAAGACATCATACCGGGCGGATGGGGAGGTATGGATGATCTCTCTCAACCAGAGACCTCGAAGGACGTAGAAGAACTTGACAACACCGTATCAATGGTCGAAGTCGCTACGACAGTGGTAATCAGATTGGAAGAACTTGATAGCATGAATAGGGTGAAAGACTACATAGTCAAGCCTGTTGTGATTCAACTGCCGCAAGAAGAAGCAGACAACACGGCTGAACCGCAGACGTCTTATCAGGTGACTGTAACAATAGAAGTCCCTCTAGTAGAAGAATACGATCCTAAAGTAGTCCATTGGGACTATGGGCTAAAGAAGTAGACGCGGTAATGAGGTCTGGACGGTTTTATGCCCCTAGGGAAGGCGAATCCGAAAAAAAGGAAGTCTCTAAGGAAGACGCCGAAAAGCTCATATTAATCATCAAAACCAGCGAGTTCGAAGTAATAGAGCAGCTGAGGAAGATGTTGTTGACACCTAATTTTTGACCAATCTATTATTGTGATTTTTATTTTTTTAAAAATTAATTAAAAATAGCAAACAAAATCATAAAATTGCAAAATCAACTTTGGAAGCCTTGGCCTAGCCTCAAGAACCAATTTTGAACAAAAAATATTTTTCGTAATTTTTAATAGTTTTTCGAATTTATTTAATTATTAAAAATACCAAAAAAATCAGAAAAATACCATCCGTGGTCAGAAAAATACACAAAAATATTCAATAATTTTGTTTTAATTTCCTCTTCAAGTGTGTCACTTTAAATCTCAAAAATTCGGCTCGGATCACTATGTTCCTTCACAAACATATACCCGAACTGTGCCTAAAAAATTCCTTTTCGAGTCTTTTAATTTTCAATTCTCACTTTTCTAAGCTATGACATTGGATTCTAAAGTCTCGAAGTGCAATTGGGTCAATTTGCCCTCTAATTTAATCAATTTTTACCAAAAGGGCTTAATTGCATATTTTTGTTTCAATTAGTCCCCGGTTTCACGGATGTATACGTATGCTCTACGTATTTATACGTCATACGTATTTATACGTTATGCGTATTTGTACTATTTGGTAACCTCTTTAACTCTTGTAATAATAATAATGTTTATTATTTTTAACACCTTTGTTAATGCTTTTTTAATAGCATTTTTGTATTGTGAGTGCTATTGTTAGTGCTATTTTTAAATAATATTTTTGTATTATAAATTGTGAGTGCTATTGTTAGTGCTATTTTTAAATAGCATTTTTGTATTATAAATTGTGAGTGCTATTGTTAGTGCTATTTTTAAATGTCATTTATTTATCATAAATTGTGAGTGCTATTATTAGATAGAATTTATAATTGTTAGTGCTATTTTTAAATAACATTTTTGTATTATAAATTGTGAGTGCTATTGTTAGTGCTATTTTTAAATAGCATTTTTGTATTATAAATTGTGAGTGCTATTGTTAGTGCTATTTTTAAATGTAATTTATTTGTGAGTGCTATTTTTAGATAGAATTTATAATTGTTAGTGCTATTTTTAAATACAATTTATTGGAAGGTATTTTTGGCTATAAAAGGATGGCAAGAGTTTTGAGGTTGAAGGGAGAGACATTTTGTAGAGTGTGCAAATTTTTGAGAGCTTAGAGAGAAGAACACAAACACTCTCTATATTCTCATAATCTTGAGTGAGCAAAATATACTAAGTTCGGAATATTGATTCCGCATATTGCTAGCACAATTGTTGTGGAGTTATTAGTCGTCTCCCCGTTCGTCAATTGGTGGTGCGTCCGAACCAGATGCCTAACACTTGTGGAGGCTGAGATCGAAGAACATCGAACCGACACCTCCGTTCAAGCACGCTACGAGAGGTAATCTATTTACTCCCTTTGAGGCTTTGTGATTTTTTTTCGATTGAAATGCACGAAGTACGCCTCTGGAGATACATGTATGGGTTGTTATTTATTTCCGCTACGTGTTACGTGGATCCCAACAGTGGTATCAGAGCCGATCCTTAGGTGTTTTCGTGCATTTAATTGATTTTTTGCAATTTTTGCAATACTATGGCCAATATGTATTAACGAATTGTTCGTCTTACATGGCTAATGGAGGTTGATTATTTTATATGATAAATTAATCAACGTAGCAAAAATTGAGACTAAATCAATTTTGAATCGAAAATTTATGGCTATCTTATTTTACGTAAAAATTCTGAATATGATTCAACGTAGAATTTTTATTGTGCCTTCCTAAGTTTTAAATTGTGAATTTATTACTTACGTGGAAGGGTGGTGATCATGGAAAAATCCATAATCAATGTGATTGATGTATATATGAATGTATGATGATTATTTATATATTTGGGATTGTAATTATTAAATGGAGGCTGCGTACTCCTTTTATTTTTCATGTAATCTTTATTTTTTAGCATAGTCAATTGTTGATGTAAATGCTACGAGGATTACGTGGATGAGCCTTTTAAGTCGGCGAGCTCTTTGGGGCCCAATTCTTGAAGAGTTCAAGAAACCAAGAAGAAGCGAAGAGCGGCTCTCCGTTATTAAAATATTAAAATGATTATATGTGGTCTCATTGGCTCGAGACCCATTAAATCATAATTCCATGATCACCACGTAGGATAGATATTTATGTGATTGACATCTATTTATTTATTATGATTACGTGAGCATGTTAAACTGGTTAATGTGCAAAGTCAGACTTACCTCACCCAAAATTGTGCCTGCATGAAATCCTAGTTAGGAAAATCACTCGCATTAGGTACCGAAAGGGCGTTGGTAACGACACCAGCGTAACCAAGTCCCCGAACCCAAAATCTCTGGTTCCGTAGAACTGATCGATCTCTCCCAATCGATCGGTAAGGTTTCCGGTCTACCCTCCAAGAAAGACCGGTGGCGACTCCAAATGCATGCACAATTTGCACATGCCACCACGACCACACTGAAGGTCGAAAGCGATCGACTCTTATCGTCGAAGAATACTCCCGCCGCGATTTGGTATGGGCCTGGGAGGGCTCGCGCCGATCCAAGACCCGTGATCGGTAATCCATTAGCCGCGTCCGCTTCCGGACGGGTCGCGACAGCTGGCGACTCCGCTGGGGAATTGTTCTAGAAACTATGGTTCTAGACCTCAAGTGGACTTAGGCCGTAATAAAAATTGAGTGATTTTTCTAACCCTACAGGCGTTCTTGAAGGTGAGGTAAGTCCGCTCACGATAGGTGTTATATGTTTTTGCAGATTGGAGTAATAAGGGGTGTAGTCTGTGATTAACTTTATTTTACGCAGGTGTGGCGTAGGAATGTATGTTGTGTGGATGATTTGAAGTGCTGATTGATAAATTGTTGTGCATGACTTGCATTGTGATAATCACGACACATGGACACACACAACCGCGCCTAAAACCCCAGGCGCCGCCTTTAGGAACACAATAGAAGGAATTGAAAATGGAATCTCCGTGAGGAAAAACACGGGGTAATCCACTTCTCAATTCCGCTCGCTTCGAACTATGGATTGAGTCCCAATGCAACGATAGTTGTGCAATGGAATCGGCTCTTTCTAGAACTCGAGGTGGGAACCTTAACCTTAGGTGCCAAACCCTCTGATTTTTAGAAGTTCACCATCACTTGTCTCATGCGCATGTCTTTGGGCGGTTGGTACACCTAAAATCGCACATAAGTCGACGAGTTGGGTTGGTAAGACTCTCTATCCCTCAAAACTATTACAATTCATATAAATATAGGCATTTCATTCATTGCATTCTGGTGATTAGATTAAATGCCATTTCAAGGATAGATGCATGTGTTTTTCCCAAACGTCCTTGATAGAAGACGAGGAGGATGATATCCCATGGCGAACACCGAGTGAGCAACAAAGGAGCCTACTATGAACATTATTGAGATATCGTCCAATGAAGATGACGAGTTGGGGCAAGTGATCCGGAAGTCACAGATCGAACTTGGGGCATCCTTAAACGTTAGGATCACATTCCTTGGTTTCATTTTCCATTACTAGTCCTCTTGTATAGGGTTTATTTTTATCGAGGCTTTCTCTATCTCACCCCTTAGAGTGATTGTATTAGGGATCTATTGGTGTTTACATTCATATGGAACTCGGTTGTATTTCTTTTGACGGGTCATGGGAATGTGATAGTGGCATTTTCTCTAATCATCCGAATACTCCCAAGTCAAGTTTATAATTCCTTTAGAGGAAACTAAAGTTGAAAATCTTACACGACCTTTTTGGTCGTACAGGGTAATCCAACCCCAATTTCGCTAGAAGGAATTATACACTTGAATTGGTCCATGCATGTCATACGTCACTAAGTAATCCACGATAATTGATCAAGAGTATTGACGTTATTTCGAATTTAATGACGAGATAGATGTCCAAATTGCTCTCGTTCTTAACAAAACGGCCTTGATTTGGATGCCGTATCTTCAATTAAATTTAAAAACACGTCGTTATGCCTTGCATTTTTTACTAATTCGCTCTTCTGAATATTGGTCAAAAGCAATTATCGTGAATTACATTCCTTTCAATAGTATGCTTTCTTTCGAGGAATATTGATAAAAACTTTTCGCACAAGATTAAAACCCTTGTAAAAGTTCTTGTCATTATTAACTACGAGCAAGCATAAGATTGAAAGGGGTCTATGCTTTCTTTTTCAGATTATTCCTTTTGACTCGGTCTTTTCATTTGCAGGTGAAAAACAAGTAGCATAAAGAAATCTTTTCTTGGATAAGTCTGAGGCTATTCTTTCATCTGACCATGAGTGAGTTAGAAAATCAGAACACATCTACTCGACTTATTATGGATCGGCTCATCCAAGTCTAAGATGTCCGGATGCTCGAAGAAATGGATCATATAAAAGCTAAAACAAACACAGGGGCTTTCATTCATTCTTGCCCAAACCAGATCATACAATTCATTGGGGTGGAAAAGTAAAGCAGAAGTGAGCCCTAATCAACGACACAAAGGAGCCCAGCTGGCCCTCCAGGTTATGGATGCTTTGTTTATACGCACCACTCCGCGTATCATGGTCCGCAAGCCTGAGGTGGAGGCGTTTGCGTTCATCATTGACTGCAACAACCTGAGTCTCGTGATCTTCGGCGACTGCTTCCAAGTCCCGAACAAGTCCATTCTCACGAGTTATATCCTCGTTTATGCCGTTGAGCCTTTCTTCCAGCCACTCGCTCCGATTCCTTAGCAGGGCATTACGTCGATCGCGCTCATAGGTAGCCAGAGATAGAGCTAAGTCCTCCACCAGATTCCTCCTCTCGCGTAGCAATGTCGAAACCCGCTCTTTGGCGAACTCAACAGCCTTTTTGTGACTATCGGCCAGGTAGTCAGCCAACGCTAGGCGGTCGGACTGATCCTCATAACGGGCTCGCAAGACACGAGCCACGGTAACTCCCCGATGAGCAGCGCGGTAGACCTCCAAGGAGTTCGTAAAGAGCGTTGGAAAAATATTGTATTCCCTCCCCAACGCGGTACCCTCGAGGGAGGTGATGTCCAGGTCCCCGAACATGACTCTGATCTCATCCTCGATTTCGGGATGATCGGCTATGTGAGCGTAGCCTCGACCCAAGAGGTTATAGAACTCTTTCCATCGAGTCAAAGCTTCGGCTGAGAAAGTGTGAACTTGGGAAGAAGCCATTTTCGACGGAGATGTGTGTAGTGGAGCGATTAGAGGATGGAAGCAAATTATATGAGAGCGTTAATCTCCCAAGCACCAACTCCGCATTTTATAGCGTCTCGAGAGTGGAGAAAAGTTGCAGCAATAATGCTTGTGGAGCCGGGTTAATTAATGTAAAGCGAGGGCTGCTCCTCCCGTGAATCATCAGACATGTCCTGATCCGCAATTTCAGGCCTGACAAATTCGGTCTCGCCATTATTAAAGCTGGGAGGGAGGCGAGCGCAACTATCGAAGAAGCCGCGAAAGGATTGTGTTGTTCCATCACGCATGAAGCTGGGCGGCGAGTGAACAGCTCTGCCACTTAAAAAGAGAAGACAATGCTGAACAGGCATGACTATTGAGGAAAAGTGAAAGGCGAGCGCAACTATCGAAGAAGCCGCGAAAGGATTGTGTTGTTCCATCACGCATGAAGCTGGGCGGCGAATGAACAGCTCTGCCACTTAAAAAGAGAAGACAGTGCTGAACATGCATGACTATTGAGGAAAAGTGAAAGGCGAGCGCAACTATCGAAGAAGCCGCGAAAGGATTGTGTTGTTCCATCACGCATAAAGCTGGGCGGCGAGTGAACAGCTCTGCCACTTAAAAAGAGAAGACAGTGCTGAACAGGCATGACTATCGAGGAAAAGTGAAAGGCGAGCGCTACTATCGAAGAAGCCGCGGAAGGATTTGGTTACCCCTTCGTGTCGGAAAGCTGAGCAGGAGGTAAATAGTTCCGTCGTTTCAAAAACAGAACGCTGAACAGACCTAGCTTTCGAGGAAAAGGAGGCAACAAATCGAAAGAGCGAGTATACAAAAGAGAACAGAGAACCCCGAGTGACGAGTTCGTTGAAAGACCTCAAATTCTCTAGAATCAGATTCGACATCGAAGCCATGGAACTCAACATCGCCGGTGACGAACATCAAGATCGCAGTGGTGACGACGGCAGTGGCCACGACGCTCAACCCCGGAAAAGAAAAAGTCGCCAGCGCTACGCTCGGAAAGAAATCCAGGAGCTTGAAGCTTTCTTCGATGAATGCCCTTGCCCAAACGAGGAACAAAAGATTGAATTGGGCCAGAAGCTGGGAATGAATCCTATGAGAATCCATTTTTGGTTTCAGAATAGACGTTTCAGACTAGGTGTCCAACACAGGCGTAAGGAGATCACGGCCCTAAAAGAGCAGAACCAAAACCTTCAAATGGAAAACATGTGGTATGAGAAAATTCTCAGTACTATTACCTGCCCTGACTGCGGTGGCCCTACCACCCTCAGTAAATTGTTCCCCAGTAAGCCTTCTACGAAGATGGAAGGTGCTCATTTATCCCCCTGCTCCCATGAGCCATCTCCGGTACAATCAGATCCTGCTAATGGCGCGCATGAGCAGATCGATCCTACAGAAATTATACCAGTGTCTTCGGAGGAAGAAGATACGTGTCGTTATGATCGGAGTCACCTCATCGAAGCCCATGAATCTCCTCCACAACAGCTTCCGGTAAGATCAGATACGGTTCAAGAGGAGTTAGAGGTTAGTCGGCAGGCTATCTACGCCACTCTGGACGACGAGAAGAAGAAATTCACTTGGCCCCCGGAGCTTCATCTCAAGTTCTTGGACGCAGTTCGACAGATAGGACTCGACTTCATAGGTCCGACAAGCATACTTAGGGTCATGAACGTACCGGGACTTACCAAGCAATTAGTCGCGAATCACCTTGGTTGCTACAGAAGGGCGTTAGGACAACGTTATGCAGAACTGAATCCGAGCAATAGACTCGGCTGCGAACCCAGCACCCTTATGACAAATGAGGCCCGGTCGAATCTGGACGACTATTGGGGATTTGATCAGGATATCCTCGCGAGTCATTTCAATATTCCTCAAGAACACGCATCACAAGTGCAACGAGTAAGCACTCCTCCGTCCGAGCAGCAGCTAGTCAGTGTTCATCCTGTCGCAGATCAGCCCACCACGCCCAGTGCTCAAGGGTTTGCCCAATTATAGCATATGGCTTCAGATGATCTAATGGGAGAAAGCTTGGAGCACTCTTATTTCCCTAATCCCCAAGTGGGAGATGCTTGTGGTAGTCAATCGATCAAATCTCCTCTTATAATCCCAGACAAAGATGGAGGTTCCAGTTCGAAGAACCCGTCGGGCGATGCAGCTCAACCTACACATCAATCGTTCGAGGGGTCGGGTGATTTCTTCGATGAAGGACTTGATACCTGGTTCGATCAGTTGGAAGCTATTAAAGGTTGGCAACCATGATCTGCACTTGGTAATGGCACACCTAAGCTGAGGCCAGACTGGTTAGTCATTGGACATGCCCCAAGAAAGAAGGGGATGTACGCGAGAAGGATGTATCTCCTATTGTAAAGTTCTCATCGGTGCATGCGTTTGTTTCTTCAATAGCTAGAGTTGATTCTGCATAATGTTTTTCGCAAACGTCATCTCGTGTGTATACGGTAATTCCTTGTTATTAAGTTCAAGGTAAAATCAGCCCCGACGCGTGAAGGCAGAATTGATAGCATGAGTTACTAGCAGAATGTGATCGAGCTCGAAAGTGAAAGATTACTAGCGGCCCCAAACGCAATGACCGCAAAATCAGGGGCAATCTTTAAGTTTCGAGCAACTACAAATCTATTTCTCACGAGGCATTCAGGTCAATCAAATATAAAGCGTCGGGCTGTGAGAATGATGCGTAGTCAATCTGTTGACACAGGCGAAAAAGGAGTCGCGTAGATCCGAAAGCAAAAACCTTTCTTGGCTAGTCAACAATGCAGAATGAAAGAGCATATATAAACAAACTCGCATTTATTTCATTCAGCAGGAAAGTTTACAAGTGGATCACTGAGGGGGAGCAGTAAACCCAAAATGAGTTCTGACAAGCATCACAAAAAAGCTTAACTGACTCTCCATGCTATCCATGCCTTGCTTACAACCCACACTCCGGGAATCGAGGTCTACAAGCTTGAAGAAAAGGAGACGACATTTCTCCTTAAGTTCGTTCACCTTGGTGTCATAGTACTCGAACTCAAGCTCTAAGTCATGAGCCAGCACCCTCCCGCGAGCTATATCCATGCTCAGGTCTTCAAGCCTTTCCTCCAACCAGGCACACGGAACCTCAGCACGAAGTTGTGCTGGTCTTGCTCAAAGGCGGTGTCAAAGAGAGCCAGACGCTCCACCAAGTTGTCCCTCTCACGGACCAGCATCGAAACCTGGGCGTGGGCGTATTCAACAGCCCTTTTATGGTTATCGGCCGTCAGCATGGCCAACATCAGGGACTCAGTTCGGTCCTGATAACGGGCTCGCACGATACCAGCCAAAGTGACCTCCCGGCTAGCAACTTCGTAAGCCTGCATGAAATTGTTAAAGAGAGTTGGGAAGATCACAAACTCCCTTTGCAGTTTCGTACCTTCAATACACGCAGTATCCAGGGCCGGAATCAGAGTACGAACTTCAACCTCAGCTTCAGGATGATTGTTTATGTAGCCATAACCCCTACCCAAGAGGTGGTAAAATCTCTCCCATTGGGTCGAAGCTTCAGGTAAGGCAACAGGCATAGAGGAGGAATCCATATGCGATGGAATGACGGAGAAGAGAGTGAGAATGTGAAGAGTGTTTGAGAGGCTGAGTCTGATAAGGCTAAAGTGTTAATCTTCTTGACATCAATCTATCACCTTATAAATGCTCGAGTACAGGGAGAAGTGGTAATAATATTTTATGTGCAGTAGAGCCAAACGGGTTTCGTTAATGCATCCCCGATGAGTCACGAATCCACCACCGTCCTGTGATCTCGGGTTTTACGAAACATAATGGCGCCGAAAGGTGGGCAGGTTTGTTACTCTAGAGACTGGGCCAGGGGGACAAGCGTAGTGCTCGACAAAGCGAAATCAACGCAAGAGATCTTCAGGCTCCGTTCACGTAGAAAAGAGCAAAAAAGGACAAAGTGGGAATTACGAAGCCTTGAGAAAAACGCTCGTCAAGTAGCCATCACAAAAGGACGAAGTGGGAATCTCGAAACATTGAGAAGAGCGCTCGTCGGGTAGCCATCACCTTTGATCGAAGAACGGTGATCCGGCTCCTTTAACCTCTCAGAATTTGCAGAGAAAGTGAAGATCCAAGGAGGAACAAAGAAAGCTGAGTTAACGGAAAATCAAACAGTGATATCCCGGTCAAAATGTTCAAGGGATACTGTCATTTACTGGAAGCGCCAGACTTGGAGGTCTCCGAGCTTGAGCTGCTGGAAGAGTTTGAAGATCTCAGGACCGAACCTGACACGAGGGCCATGGAGACCGATCCTTCTAATGATGAAACCCGCGGCTTGGTTAACGAGAACAGTACCCACGACGGTTATCAGCGTCAGAAAGGGGAATATCTCAAACGCAACACTTCAGGTCAAGTCCATAAACTCGAATTGTTTTTCAGGGAATACCCCTATCCGGACATGGAACAGAAAATCAAAATGGGCCAGGAGATAGGGTGGGAGCCTAGGAAGGTCAAGTGCTGGTTTGAAAACAAACGAACCCGGCTGAAGCAGCAACGCGATCGGCACGAGTTAGCGGTTGTAAGGGAGGAAAATGAAAAGCTTCGAATAAAAAACACTCAGTACAAAAAAGCTCTAAGCATCGCTATTTGCCTGGAGTGCGGTAACCCTGTTCCCACGGACGGAGTATTCACTGAAGAGCCAGATCTGGGGGTTTATAATGATCATTTGTTGCAATGCCCTTCGCAACATCTTTCGGAACAGGCGGGTACCGCCGAGGATCTACAAGAGGAAACTAGTGCTATAAGGTCAAAGTCGACGCCCATTGTGGAAGGGAACATGCGTCATGACAAGTCGGGTCCGCTCGATGATGAACTCACCATCATGACCAGCCGATCTGAGACCACTAAATCCCCTCCAGAGCAACCTCCAACACGACCAGATTCCGAGAAGAGTAACCGCCAAGTTGCTGACACCACTTCGGCTAGCAAGAAAATAAGATTTCGTTGGACCCCGGAGTTTCATAGCAAATTTGTTGATGCAGTTCAACAGTTGGGGATCAGTTTTGCTTGCCCATTGCGCATACTCGAAATCATGAACGTGCCGGGACTGACTAAAAATATGGTCAAGAATCACCTTTGGCGCTACAAGAAACTACTGAGAGATGGACGAGCGTCGCTAGACCAAGATAGAGGCGGTTCAACACGACCAAATTCCACGAAGAGTAGCCGCCGAGTTGCCAACCCTACTTCGGCTAGCAAGAAAACAAGGTTTTATTGGACCTCGGAGCTTCATAGCAAATTTGTTGATGCAGTTCAACAGTTAGGGATCAGTTTGGCTCGCCCATCGCGCATACTCAAGATCATGAACATGCCGGAATTGGATAGAAATAAAGTCAGGAACCACCTTTGGTGCTACAAAAGACTACTGAGAGATGGACGAGTGGCGCTAGACCAAGAGAGAGGCAGTTCAAGTTTAAACGATGAGCATGGCTGTGATCGCAATCCTCATGAAGCAGGAAGCATCCAATCACCTCTTAACACCGATGGGACTGACAATTACACGGTCGATTGTTCAGGCATCAATCAGAGTACTCCCATGGGTTATCCCAGTACTCCTCAGGAGTATGTACCGCAATTTCAGCAAATCGGGACTCCCCAGTCTGAGCACCGACTGGCCGTTAATACTAGTCCTACAGCGGATCTAACACTGGCAGGAGATGCACATACAATCTTGCGAGACGATTACGGAGATTCCGGCTCGAAGAATCAGGTGGTCCATGACGAAAATGGCAAAAAAATTCCTTCTCCAGTAGTCGACAATACTCAACCTGAGTGTCAGTCGCTCGATGGTTCAGACGATCTCCTTGAAAACATCTATTCTTGGTTCGATCGGCTGAATTCCCCCCTGAGTTACCCTGGTACTCCCCAAGAGTATGTACAACAATTTCAGCAGGTATGGACTCCCCAATTTGAGCACCAACCGATCGTTAGTGTTATTCCTACGGCGAATCCAGCATCAGGTACAAACCTACTGGACAACGATGAAAATACCAACTCGAGAAGTGAGGTTGTTCATGTCGAAAGTAGTGTGAGGAACCCATCGCCAACGGTTGAGGATGCCCGACTTGGGCGTCAATGGCTTGAAATTTCAAGCGAGTCCCTCAGTGAGCAACTCGGCGTGTGGATCACGCATAAACCGAGAAACCAGGTTGTTCATGCCGAAAATGGGAGAAGTCCGTCACCAGCAATTAAGGATGCTCAACTTGGACGACTCGAGCGGTCGGACGATCTCCTGAATGAGCAACTCAGCCTATGGGTCAAGCATTTTGGAACAAGTGCATCTTCGCAGTCGTGACCGGTACCGGCGACCGGACATCTGGTTCGAAGCTCGTGTGCTAAATCATTAGAAGGCTCAGGAGAGTGAGAGGTGAATACATCGAATGAATGTGTTACGGATTTCGTTGTAAAGTTCCCGCGGGAACATTGTAATTAACGCTGAAAACTAACCGCTCTGAGTGTCAACATTACCCTTTGAACGTCTTCGAGCCAAGGGCCATGGATTAATCACTTAATCCGTGGAGCAAATTCCATGAACGATGACTATCACCCGCGGAGCATAATGGGATCTACCCCCATTCAGCACGAAATACGTTTGGTCACGAAGCCTCCCATTTGGTAAAACGATGTATCGTTCCTAAACGATCTTCAACCGAATACCAAAGTAATGTCTCATTTCTTTCCCTTCTCAGGTGTTAAACGTGGATAAATCACCCAAGGAGCCATCTGTTCAAATAACAAAACAGACGTTGCCCAACCGGGGGCAGCTGAACCATTGATATTGCAAATATTCCAAGCATGGATAAGCGGATTTGATAGACGTGGTTCATATCAATACGCGACGTCAGAACGGGATGAGAACCAAGAGTAAAGTTGTATTGTCCCAATTTGTCTTCAATTTGGGAATATGAGTTAACACTTGCTATTTATCCTTGATAGGGACTCACCATCAAGGAGGACAAATTTTGACAACCTGTGTGCACTCGCAGGGGCACACGACCGAGGGTAAGATGTATCGTTCTAATTTTTTGAAAAATTCATGAACGAACAATAACATGTTTCTTCCGCATTTTCAGGGATCTCCAGCCGCGGGGGACAGGTAAGTATCCCTTTCCCCAATCCATTGAAAATGTTGAATAAAAAATAGAGAAGAAAAGAAAAGCTTTTAGAATCTGATGTCTAGAAAAGACATAGGATTCTAACTTCATTGGCATTCATGTTTTGAAACATGAGGTTATCTGAACATGCATTGGGCATCATAAAATCCCATTGACGGGTAAAATTTTTGGAGAAAACGAAAGAGATTTTTCCAATCAAAAGTTGTTCAAAACTTTCAAAAGGACGTTTTCTCAAAAGACGAGAGGCAAAGCCTAGTCCAAACACGTCCTATACACACTTAAGAGAGAAATGGAGCGGATAAGACAGCAGAATCTGGACCTACGGAAGTAGGGACCATTCGCAGCGATTACATGGGTTGGGACGACGGAGGCATTCGTTTCATATCCCCCAAACACTACAGGTGACCGTTGATAACCCCTTTGAACGGCGGTTTTCATTCTTAACCCTGTCAAGAACCACCCCACATCGGGGCAAAATGGAGGTGAGTCCAGCAGCATCAGGAGAAAATGGTTAGAAATTTTCTTGCTCGGACTAACATTAATCTTTGTGTGTTGTTTATATGGTAATCCAAGTGCCATAGGATGATGAGAAGCATTCATTTCTCTATCCCACACACCGAATCCTTTGCATAGCCAAGTTGAGCCTGCAGAATCATTTCATAAACCCGTTGGTGATCATTGCACATTCCAAGACGGATGCAGCATCACTTCAGAAACGAAGAAGTTCAAGACTTAGGGTTTGCAAAAGAATTCCTAAGTTAATGTTTAACCTTGTTAGACCTTTGATCATAGGTCTAACGCGATCCTATGAAGATGAGAAAAAGTGGGATTTCAAAAATCAATGAGAAAAATCCACGGCATCGAGAAAAAGCAAAGTGCCTGGTAAAAGCAAGGCCGATGCTCATGAAAGCTGTTTGCTTGATCCCCAGTGAAACTTGGATGAAAAAAAAAAAAGAAAATTCTTAAAGGAGTCAAATAAAAAAAGCTGCTCCCCAAATGCTGCCAAGCACAGAACAAAGACATGGAGAGAGTCGGTCTCTGAATGCAACAAGGGACGCTCTCTAAAGAGCTGGTGCACACCTCAAAATCGGTTGTACACCTCAAAAACTAAAGATGCAGAAAGGAAAAGACAGGAGGTAAATCAGCAATGATCACCAATGTCAAACTCGTCATGAATTCTGGGCCAAAAACAAGCCTTTTTCGGTCCCCAATCCTACCAACATCATAACCCTGAAACAGTCTTCTCTGACTAAGACACTTGGGTTAACATACAGCTCAGCTCGAAGAAGTACGAGCAAGACTATTTCTTTCTCATTTTGCAGGGTTCTTGACTTGTAAACCCGGAGCAGATGGTGAAAACTTTCATTCAATGACCTTGACTCAAAAGTGAGTCCCCCTTGAAGACCAATATCCAAGCCCAACATTACGGTCCCGTGGAAGACCTCCCGACCGATCAAAATGTATGCGCTGCGAATGAGCCTAAAACCTAGGCACGGGTTAGTAGGGAATCGAGTGTATCCCCTATAAAAAAACACGATCGCAAAACAGGTGAGAAGACCTCATTGTCGAGAAATATTCCAATTGATGTTTTGAACAAACTCTTTTTGGAATTTTCAAACTGTTGATCCAGATTTTCCGTGCAAGGGATTTGTGATCACATTTGCATGTTGCAAGAATGCTTTGGATAACCCCCAGCATCAAAATGCACATTTCATTATTAAAACTTAAATCATACGGTTTTGTCAAAATGGACAGCCGTGGTCTTCCCAAAGATTACTAACGTTTTCTTGGTGAAGAAAAATCTTTCAGGCTCAAACTTATGCAGGATACTTGGAGAACCCAACTCCCAGAATGTCGCCTCAACAGACTCAAGTGAAGTTTTGTCAAAATAAAATCTTTCACTGCTTCAAAAAACTGAATTCCCGACAAACTTCGGGATCTCTAAAAAAAGGGGGAAGAAAAACCCTTTTAAAAGAAACAGTCTCATCGGACGTGGAGAACCCTCGTCATGAGACCCCTTCTAAAAAAAAAAAATCAAGCAGTCCCAGCAGACGTGGAGAACCCTCGTCCTAGGACCTCCTTTCAAAAATATCAAACAGTCTCATCGGACGTGGAGAACCCTCGTCATGAGACCCCTTTTCAAAATTTAGGCAGTCTCATCGGACGTGGAGAACCCTCGTCATGAGACCCTTTTTCAAAATTTAGGCAGTCTCATCGGGCGTGGAGAACCCTCGTCATGAGACCCCTTTTCAAAACTTAGGCAGTCTCATCGGACGTGGAGAACCCTTGTCATGAGACCCCTTTTCAAAAATTTAGGCAGTCTCATCGGACGTGGAGAACCCTCGTCATGAGACCCCTTTTCAAAATTCAAACAGTCTCATCGGACGTGGAGAACCCTCGTCATGAGACCCCCTTTTCAAAATTCAGGAAATCTCATCGGACGTGGAGAACCCTCGTCATGAGACCCCTTTTCATTTAGGAAGTCTCATCGGACGTGGAGAACCCTCGTCATGAGACCCCTTTTCAAAGTCAAAACTGATGGTAGACACCGCCTGAAGGGTCAAACAAAGGTAGATACCGCCTGAAGGGTCAAATCAAAGGTAGATACCGCCTGAAGGGTCAAATCAAGGTAGATACCGCCTGAAGGGTCAAATCAAGGTAGATACCGCCTGAAGGGTCAAATCAAAGGTAGATACCGCCTGAAGGGTCAAATCAAAGGTAGATACCGCATGAAGGGTCAAATCAAGGTAGATACCGCCTGAAGGGTTAAATCAAAGGTAGATACCGCCTGAAGGGTCAAATCAAGGTAGATACCGCCTGAAGGGTCAAATCAATGGTAGATACCGCCTGAAGGGTCAACACAAGGTAGAAACCGCCTGAAGGGTCAGCAGATGGTAGAAACCGCCTGAAGGATCAACTCAAGGTAGATACCGCCTGAAGGGTTAACACAAGGTAGATACCGCCTGAAGGGTCAACTCAGGGTAGATACCGCCTGAAGGGTCAAAACCAAGGTAGATACCGCCTGAAGGGTCAACTCAAGGTAGATACCGCCTGAAGGGTCAACTCATGGTAGAAACCGCCTGAAGGGTCAAACTCAAGGTAGATACCGCCTGAAGGGTCAACACAATGGTAGAAACCGCCTGAAGGATCAACACGTGGTAGATACCGCCTGAAGGGTCAACTCATGGTAGAAACCGCCTGAAGGGTCAAATCAATGGTAGATACCGCCTGAAGAGTCAACTCAAGGTAGAAACCGCCTGAAGGGTCAAACCAAGGTAGATACCGCCTGAAGGGTCAAAATAATGGTAGAAACCGCCTGAAGGGTCAATCAAAGGTAGAAACCGCCTGAAGGGTCAATCCAATAGTGAAAATCACTTAAATGGTCAACTCAATGGTCCAATCCACCATACGGATCAAAATCATTGGCAAATCTCAAATGGGATGCGCCTTCCTTAGGTTCCTACCAATTAGGAATCTCATAATGGTATGACCTACCATACAGGTCAGAGCTTAATCTCCCTAGGATATTCTGAATGACGAGTCCTAGGCATCTTCTTGAAAGTCTTCGCAACCGGCAGCATCCGACAGGTGAGCTTCAGGTAAGCCTCTCTCACTCCGGCCCATGTTCAAATTGTTAGAGCAAACCGAGGATTAATTCGAGCTTTATCAAGAGTCTTAAGTATCCGATGTCATAGCATTTCTTCTTTCATTTTCCCGGTTGAGTCGGTTAGGAATCAGGTGCCATCTTATCTTTGAAAGAAACCTCTAACGAGATTCCTCTCAAAGAGGGGCAGCTGTTGACACCTAATTTTTGACCAATCTATTATTGTGATTTTCATTTTTTTAAAAATTAATTAAAAATAGCAAACAAAATCATAAAATTGCAAAATCAACTTTGGAAGCCTTGGCCTAGCCTCAAGAACCAATTTTGAACAAAAAATATTTTTCGTAATTTTTAATAGTTTTTCGAATTTATTTAATTATTAAAAATACCAAAAAAATCAGAAAAATACCATCCGTGGTCAGAAAAATACACAAAAATATTCAATAATTTTGTTTTAATTTCCTCTTCAAGTGTGTCACTTTAAATCTCAAAAATTCGGCTCGGATCACTATGTTCCTTCACAAACATATACCCGAACTGTGCCTAAAAAATTCCTTTTCGAGTCTTTTAATTTTCAATTCTCACTTTTCTAAGCTATGACATTGGATTCTAAAGTCTCGAAGTGCAATTGGGTCAATTTGCCCTCTAATTTAATCAATTTTTACCAAAAGGGCTTAATTGCATATTTTTGTTTCAATTAGTCCCCGGTTTCACGGATGTATACGTATGCTCTACGTATTTATACGTCATACGTATTTATACGTTATGCGTATTTGTACTATTTGGTAACCTCTTTAACTCTTGTAATAATAATAATGTTTATTATTTTTAACACCTTTGTTAATGCTTTTTTAATAGCATTTTTGTATTGTGAGTGCTATTGTTAGTGCTATTTTTAAATAATATTTTTGTATTATAAATTGTGAGTGCTATTGTTAGTGCTATTTTTAAATAGCATTTTTGTATTATAAATTGTGAGTGCTATTGTTAGTGCTATTTTTAAATGTCATTTATTTATCATAAATTGTGAGTGCTATTATTAGATAGAATTTATAATTGTTAGTGCTATTTTTAAATAACATTTTTGTATTATAAATTGTGAGTGCTATTGTTAGTGCTATTTTTAAATGTAATTTATTTGTGAGTGCTATTTTTAGATAGAATTTATAATTGTTAGTGCTATTTTTAAATACAATTTATTGGAAGGTATTTTTGGCTATAAAAGGATGGCAAGAGTTTTGAGGTTGAAGGGAGAGACATTTTGTAGAGTGTGCAAATTTTTGAGAGCTTAGAGAGAAGAACACAAACACTCTCTATATTCTCATAATCTTGAGTGAGCAAAATATACTAAGTTCGGAATATTGATTCCGCATATTGCTAGCACAATTGTTGTGGAGTTATTAGTCGTCTCCCCGTTCGTCAATTGGTGGTGCGTCCGAACCAGATGCCTAACACTTGTGGAGGCTGAGATCGAAGAACATCGAACCGACACCTCCGTTCAAGCACGCTACGAGAGGTAATCTATTTACTCCCTTTGAGGCTTTGTGATTTTTTTTCGATTGAAATGCACGAAGTACGCCTCTGGAGATACATGTATGGGTTGTTATTTATTTCCGCTACGTGTTACGTGGATCCCAACAGTGGTATCAGAGCCGATCCTTAGGTGTTTTCGTGCATTTAATTGATTTTTTGCAATTTTTGCAATACTATGGCCAATATGTATTAACGAATTGTTCGTCTTACATGGCTAATGGAGGTTGATTATTTTATATGATAAATTAATCAACGTAGCAAAAATTGAGACTAAATCAATTTTGAATCGAAAATTTATGGCTATCTTATTTTACGTAAAAATTCTGAATATGATTCAACGTAGAATTTTTATTGTGCCTTCCTAAGTTTTAAATTGTGAATTTATTACTTACGTGGAAGGGTGGTGATCATGGAAAAATCCATAATCAATGTGATTGATGTATATATGAATGTATGATGATTATTTATATATTTGGGATTGTAATTATTAAATGGAGGCTGCGTACTCCTTTTATTTTTCATGTAATCTTTATTTTTTAGCATAGTCAATTGTTGATGTAAATGCTACGAGGATTACGTGGAGGAGCCTTTTAAGTCGGCGAGCTCTTTGGGGCCCAATTCTTGAAGAGTTCAAGAAACCAAGAAGAAGCGAAGAGCGGCTCTCCGTTATTAAAATATTAAAATGATTATATGTGGTCTCATTGGCTCGAGACCCATTAAATCATAATTCCATGATCACCACGTAGGATAGATATTTATGTGATTGACATCTATTTATTTATTATGATTACGTGAGCATGTTAAACTGGTTAATGTGCAAAGTCAGACTTACCTCACCCAAAATTGTGCCTGCATGAAATCCTAGTTAGGAAAATCACTCGCATTAGGTACCGAAAGGGCGTTGGTAACGACACCAGCGTAACCAAGTCCCCGAACCCAAAATCTCTGGTTCCGTAGAACTGATCGATCTCTCCCAATCGATCGGTAAGGTTTCCGGTCTACCCTCCAAGAAAGACCGGTGGCGACTCCAAATGCATGCACAATTTGCACATGCCACCACGACCACACTGAAGGTCGAAAGCGATCGACTCTTATCGTCGAAGAATACTCCCGCCGCGATTTGGTATGGGCCTGGGAGGGCTCGCGCCGAACCAAGACCCGTGATCGGTAATCCATTAGCCGCGTCCGCTTCCGGACGGGTCGCGACAGATGTCTGCTCAAATATCATTGCTAGATTTATTCATCAACTCAGAGAAGCACAAGAACGCACTGTTGAAAATACTCAACGAAGTACATGTCCCTGAATCAATTAACGAGGTACAATTAAGGGACTTTGTGGGGGCGATCCTTTTAAAAGACCAATTGAGCTTCTCTGACGAGGACTTCCCCATGGAAGGAAGAGGGCACAACAAGGCCTTATATATCTCCGCGCAATGTAACAGGAAAAGAGTGGCACACGTATTGATCGACAATGGATCAGCCTTCAACATTTGCCCTTTGGCTACCCTAAGAAGGCTGGAAATCAATGAGGAAACGATTAAGGCATCCAAAACGGCTGTGAGGGCTTTCGACGGAATGAAGAAGACTATGGTGGGTGAGATTGAGCTGGACATATTCATTGGCCCGACAAAATTCTCTATAAACTTCCAAGTAATGGATCTGCCCAGTGCATTCGGATTCTTGCTGGGAAGGCCTTGGATCCATACAGCAGGGGCTGTCCCTTCGAGCTTGCATCAAAAAGTACGCTTTGTAGTGGATGGGAAAGTGATTACCATACATGGAGAAGTCGACCTCCAGATATACCAGAGCAGTGCCATTCCCTGTGTTGAACCCGAAGTAAAAACTGAAGCAAGCTATCATTCCCTAGAACTGGTAGCCACAATTCATACCCCGGCAGGGACAAGGTTGAGAACCCCCTACGTCTCAGAAGCTAATCTTTTACCAGCTAAGATGCTACTGGCATATGGGTTTAACCCTGGAAAAGGTCTGGGTAAGCACAGTCAAGGGATAAATGTCCCACTGCAGTTAAAAGCTAACCCGCATAGAATGGGTTTGGGGTACCAAAAATATCGCGTGAATGAATCTGGCCCGGAAAAAGCAGGCCGAGGCAAAAGCCTGGGACGTCGGGGAGGCCGAAACAACTTGAATGACTCGTTCATCGGTTCTCCAACTTGGAAAGGCAGATCGAAAATATTTTCTCTGAACACCTACTTCAACCAGAACTCTAAATGGTTATCTGAAGAAAATGTCACTTCACCAATAGAACCAGATCTGACAAATCCTTTTCTTGAAGACAACTCTGTGAATACCGTCATAGAGTGGCTAAGTGATGAAGCCACTTCCTCTGAGTAACGAGACTCTTCCCCTGTCTTTAAATACTGCATTTAGAACTTTTTGCATTTTGTCGCATTTTCTTTCCTTATTGTATGTATAGGGAAACGCCTTTGGATCTCCGGCCGTTGGTCCAAATAGCACATCTTATAATGCGGCCCATCTTGCATTCAATAAAACCATACATATTTTGTTAAGGACATATGGAACCACGAATCAGCCCAATGATGATACTAGTCTTCTGAACAGAAGCTTGAGGCCTGATTTGCCGTATGACTCCTGATTTCCAAAGAGATTTCCTTGGGGTAAGGATATCCAATGACATGAGGATTAGTCCCGTTTATACCTGTACCTATTTCGAAAACTCTTTCGAAAAGACTTTCCATAATCATGCATGTCATTCTTTTGGAGTACGAACTAACCATACTCATGACATTTCAGGCATATCATCTCAAACATGCATACCAGGTTGTTACGAGATTCGGATTTCTCCAATAACCATTCTTATAGCATTGAGGAAGATGAAGACGAGGGTTATGCGTCTATCCGCAGAGATTGGAATGCCTTTGAGGAATCGACGCCTCCTACTTCAGAAGAACCAATCATTGTCAATCTGGGAGACTCCGTGAATATCAAAGAGGTCAAGATCGGCGGGCATTTATCCCGAAACGAAAGGCTCGAGTTCACAGAGTTATTAAAAGAATATCAAGACATTTTTGCATGGTCTTACGCTGATATGCCAGGCCTAGATCCTAAGATCGTTGAGCATGCCTTACCCACAAATCCCAGTATCAAACCTGTCAAGCAAGGCAGCAGACGGATGAAAGCCGAGTTGGAAGACAAAATTAAGGAAGAAGTCATGAAACTTCTTAGGATAGGCTTTATTGAAGCTATCCCATACTCAGATTGGATCGCAAATATAGTCCCCGTCATGAAGAAGGATGGTAGAGTTCGGATCTGCGTGGATTACCGAGATCTGAATAGAACAAGCCCAAAAGATGATTTTCCACTTCCTCACATTAATGTGTTGGTGGATAGTACGGCGGGTTATGAATTGTTCTCATTTATGGATGGATTCTCGGGATACAACCAAATCTTCATGAAGCAAGGAGACAAACCAAAGACTGCTTTTACCACACCCTGAGGGAACTTTTGCTACAAAGTCATGATTAAAGAACGCCGGGGCGACCTATCGGAAGGCTATGGTCACATTATTTCATGATATGATCCACAAAGAAATTGAAGTATACGTCGATGACATGATCGCCAAATCCAAGAAAGGGCATGATCACGTACAGGTGTTAAGAAAATTATTTGAGCGCCTGCACAAATATAAGTTGAGGTTGAACCCTAACAAATGTGTGTTTGGGGCAAAATCTGGGAAACTTCTTGGGTTCGTAGTCAGTAACAGGGGCATTGAGATTGATCCTTCAAAGATTCAAGCTATCCACGATCTGTCAACTCCCTCCACAGTAAAAGAAGTGAGAAGCCTTTTGGGGAGACTGAACTATATTGCCAGATTTATCAATCAACTGTCTGATGTGGCTAAGCCAATCTTCAAATTGCTTAAGAAAGGCGCGAAAGTAACATGGGATGCTGAATGCAGCAGGGCATTCCAAATGATCAGAACTATCTGATCACACCGCCGGTACTTGTGCCACCAATTCCTGATCACCCATTGACCTTGTACTTGATTATACAGCAGGAGTCCTTGGGAGCCTTACTCGCCCAAACTAGCCCGATAGATGATAAAGAAAGGGCCATCTATTACCTGAGTAAGAAATTCACACAATCTGAAGCAAAATATGTACCAGTTAAAAGGGCCTGTGTAGCAGCGGTATGGGTACTTCGCAGACTGAGACAGTATACCCTACACCACCACATTCAGCTCGTAACAGAGAACGATCCTGTCAAATACCTCCTGGAGAAACCCGCTTTAATTGGGAAATTAGCAAAATGGCAAGTAATGCTATCTGAATTTGACATCAAGTATTCTCCACAAAAGTCAGTTAAAGGAAGGGCTATAGCTGACATGCTGGCAGAAAATCCGTCAAGCGGTGAGCCTTCTGAAGTAACAAGCACAGAAGGTCAAATTCTCAACTTAGTGGAAGACAAGTGGGTCATGTATTTCGATGGTGTTGTTAATCTATCAAGGGCAGGCACTGGGGCAGGCACTGGGGCAGTACTGATATCCCCTGATGATCAACATTACCCTGTGGCGGCAAAAATAACTTTCCCTTGCACCAACAACATCTCAGAATATGAGGCGTGCATTTTAGGCCTACGATTGGCCATTTCCATGAAGATACCTAGGTTGCAAGTTTTTGGAGATTCCATGATCATCATTTTACAGACACAGGGAGAGTGGAAGATGAAAGATGCAAAGCTCATCCCTTATCATGAATACCTTGAGGAATTAACACTCGAATTTGAAGAAGTGTCATTCGAGTACCTATCGAGATCCCACAATCAATTTGCAGATGCGTTAGCCACCCTTGCCTCAATGTTGCGAACAACTGGAGGGTTGGATATAGAACCCCTAAGGATCAATATAGTTGAAAGGCCAACTTATTGTATGCTAATCGAAGAAGAATTTGATGGGGAACCATGGTATTACGACATCAAGAATTATCTTTTGAAAGGGGAGTTTCTTGAAGGATGCCAGCCAGGAGACCGGAGATACATAACCAAGATAGCCAGCAAGTTCTTCCTCAATGGACAAATTTTATACAAAAGGTCGTTCGACTCTACTCTTTTGAGATGTGTAGATGCCAAAGAAGCAAACATCCTCATGTAAGAAATCCATGAAGGCATATGTGGGAACAGCCACCTTCTCGCCAAGAAGATCATGCGGCTTGGCTATTTTTGGATGACCATCGAATCAGACTGCTGCCAGCATGTTCGGTCATGCCACCAATGCCAAATATATGGTGATAAAATCAATGCACCGCCAAACGAACTACACCAAATGTCTGAAGTTTGGCCTTTCTCCATGTGGGGGATAGACATGATAGGGCCTATTAATCCTATGGCTTCAAATGGTCATCGCTTCATCCTGGTAGCGATTGATTATTTCACAAAATGGGTAGAGGCCAGTTCTTACAAGAATGTCACTGCAAGAAATGTGGCTAGATTCGTCAAAAGAGACATCATCTCCCGGTATGGTACCCCTCAAGCGATCATCACAGATAATAGGTCTAACCTGAACAACAAGATTGTCAATGGTCTATTGGATCACTTCGGTATTCGACATCTGAATTCATCCCCCTACCGCCCACAGATGAATGGGGCAGTGGAAGCGGCCAATAAAAACATCAAGAGAATCTTGGCTAAAACAGCAGAAAACAACAGGGATTGGCATGAAAGGCTGCCCTTCGCCTTAATGGCTTACCGAACGTCAATCAGGACTTCTATAGGGGCAACTCCCTACAATCTGGTGTATGGGACGGAAGCAGTTCTACCCGTGGAAGTTAAGATTCCCTCTTTGAGAATCTTGTCAGAGGGTAAACTCTCCGAGCCAGAGTATTCCAAGCACAGATACGAACAGTTAAATTTAATAGACGAGAAGCGTCTTAAAGCCATTTGTCATGGACAAACTTACCAGAAGAGGGTAGCCAGGACGTTTAACCGAAAGGTCAAGACTAGAAATTTCGAAGTAAATGACTTGGTAATTAGGAAAACTTTGCCGAGTAATATCCATCCGGGAGGTAAATTCACCCCGAATTACGAAGGCCCCTACATTATCAAGAAGATTCTCACTGGAGGAGCATTGATTCTTGTAAACTCCGAAGGAGAAGAACTGGGGCACCCTGTAAACTCAGATGCTGTGAAGAAGTATTACCCTTGAAATAAAATCAGATTTCGATTATATGACTCATCCCGGACTAAGCCAAGTCATCATAATAGTCATTGCATAAGCATATCATACATCCATGCATACATCAGCATGTGTTCAATATTGCAAGACTCAAGGAAGCAAGATCCTCGATGGCGAATACCAGGGATGTTTGATGAAGACAGCAGACAGCAAATCGAATAGCAAAAAAAAAAAAACTGCAAAGAATGGCACAGGGGCACGCTCCAAAATGAATGAAGCCATTAAGCAGGATTCATCGCCCCAATCAGATGAATGCATCATCGCCATAGGTCAAAATTGCTGATTTTTGTAATCTACACATCGGCATTCAGATGGGAATACATGATCAAGGAGACCTAACGGCGTGGTGGTCAGACTTTCATGAATTTATGGATTACCATTGGAGCGCATGATCAAGGGTAAGGTGTATCGTTCTAATTTTCTGAAATTCAAGAGCATACACTGACATATTCCTTTCATATTTTTTTCAGGGATCCCTGGCCACGCTGGACAGGTAAGTATTCATTTCCCTGTCTCTCAGGTTTTAAGACTATCAGAACCATTTTTGCTAGAATTTAAAGGCTTCTTGGAATATAGCATGCATTCAAATCTCATGTCTAGAAAGGCGCAAAATTCTCACAGCCATGTCATTGGCATTCATGTTTAAACTTGGAGGTTATCTGAACAAGATTGAAATATGCATTGTGCATCATAAATCCCCTTAGAAGGTAAGTTTTGAAAAAAACAAAATGAACTTTTCCAACAAGAGTTGTTTAAATTGTTCAAAAGGATATTTCCTCAGACAAGAGGCTAGCCTGATCCAAACACGTCCTATACACACTTGAGAGATGAGTGGAGTGGTGAGGACAGCGAGACCTTGACCTACAGAAGTAGGGGTTATTCGTAGTGATTACATGGATCGAGACGACAGAAGCATTCGTTTCTCTATCATAGACACTACAGGTGACCATTGACAACCCTTTGAACGGCGGTTTCATTCTTTACCCCTGTCAAGAACCACCCCACAGTGGGGCAAACTGGAGGTACGTCCAGCGGTATCAGGAGGTGAATGGTTAGAAGTTCTCTTGCTCAGACTTGCATCAATCTTCGCGTATTGCTTGTCATTTTAACTTCTATGGTAGTTCAAGTGCTTTAGGATGACGAAAAGCATTCGTTTTTCTATCATATACACTTTTACCCTTTGTATAGCCCAGTTGAGCCTATACGTTCGTTTCACGAACCCGTTGGTGGTCATTGCATATTCCAAGGTGGAAGCGACATCGCTTCCCGAGCAGAAGAGTTCAAAATATTGGATTTGTGGAAAATTCCTGAATTAATGATGGAATGCTGAGATTCAAGCTGTACATCTAGCACACTCATTTGAAAATTTTGATTCCCAAAAGAAGGGAAAAGATGGGATTTCAAGGAAAATAAAAGAGAGAGAAAAATTCGATTCCGGGCATTAAGAAAAAGCAAAGTACCTGGTAAAAGCAAGGCCAATGCCCGTCCAAATACTTGTACACTTGTGAACCATGTGTTTGATCTTATAACTGCCAAAAGATGGCACGATACCTTTGTATAGGTCACTAGTGAGATCTGGTTGTAAAAGAAAATTCTAAGGGAGCTAGACTACGAAAGATGCTCCCAAATCATGTCACATCCAGGTGACAAAGGTATAGACAAGTTATTTACGCTGTCTTAACATAAAAAAGATGGTCTCTAAAGATAAATGTGCACTTCGAAGACTAACAATGCTCTTCATAGACTATCAATGCACTTCAAAGACTGAAGACGCTCTTTGAACCAAAAGGGACAAGATGGCGGCAAAACTTGCAATGATCACCAATATTAAACCCTTCGCGTATTCTGAGCCAAAAACAAGCCTTTTTTTTCCCCAAACCTACCTACGTTACAACCCTGAAAAGCCTTTTCTGATTAAGGCACTTGGATTGACATATGGTTTAATGTCTAAGCTTAGCTCGAAGAAGTTCGAGCAAGATTATTTATTTCTCATTTTGCAGGTTTCTTGACTTGTAAACCTGGAGCAGACATTGAAGACTTCTCTTCGAAAGCCTTGACTTGCTTGCAAGTCCCCCTTTGAAAACCGTTGACCAAACCCAAACATTGCGGTCCCTTGAAAGTCCTCCTGATCGATCGAGGTGTATTCACTGCGAATGATCCTAAACCCTAGGCGCAGGTTTGATAGGAAATTCGAGTGCATTCTTGGTAAAAGACCATTATCTCAAAACGGTGAGAAGTCATCTTTGATGAGAATACTCCGTCGGACATTTTAACCAAACTCTTTTGGGTAATTCCAGATTGTTTGATTCAAACTTTCCTCACAAGGAATTTTTGATCACTTCCATATATTGCAAGGTGTTTTGGACAACCTCCGGCATCATGATGCATTCGTTAAAACTTTTTATGATTATGGTATAAGTCATAAAGTGCTGTCAGTTTGACATCAGATATCACTTAAAGACCATTGATGTGCCTTTGGTAAGAAAATTTTCAGCTTGGAGCTTCTGCAAGATTCTTGATGACTTCGGCTCCTAAAATGACTTGCATCACTCTTGGTCCCAGAAGGATGCCTTGCTCTATGAAGAAGAGCTTTCAAGCTTACTTTTCTGTAGGATCCTTGGTAATCCCATATCCCAGAAAAATATCTTTTGAGGAAAGGTTTGTAGGTTTGAGCTTTCGGCAGGATGCCTGGAGTACCCAGATCCCAGAATGTCACCTCTCATGTCAGAAGGACAATGTTTGAAATCATCTCCCTACGTGAGATTCCAATATTATAGGTTTGAGCTTTCTGCAGGATGATTGGAGTACCCTGATCCCAGAATGTCACCTCCCATGTCAAAAAGGACAATATTCAAGATAGTCTTTCCGCGAGATCTCAGGTAGCCCCTAGATCCCAGAAGAATCTTATCAAAGTTTTTGCAGGTTTAAGTTTTCTGCAAGATACTTGGAGTCCCCAAATCCCATAATAACGCCTCGCAGGTCGAAAGGACAATTTTCAAAATCAGCTTTCGGTGAGGTTCTAGGTAACCCCTAAACCCAGAATGGCTCATATGGTGAAGCCTAAAGGTTAGGCACACCTCACTTGTATAAATCATAGTTAATTTCTTAGAATATAGGATCAAAATGTTCGACAATCCCTAAGAGACTGGGTGCGTCATCCACAGGTTCCTAGTAGAGAGGAGTCATATTCTCGGCTTGATCCCCTTGAGGGATCAAAATGTTCGACAATCCCTAAGAGACTTGGTGCGTCATCCATAGGTTCTTAGCAGAGAGGAGTCCTATTCATGGTCTGATCCACCATACGGATCAAAACCCTTGACAATCCTTAAGAGACTGGGTGCGTCATCCATAGGTTCCTAGCAGAGAGGAGTCCTATTCATGATCTGATCCACCATACGAATCAAAACCCTTGACAATCCTTAAGAGACTGGGTGCATCATCCATAGGTTCCTAGCAGAAGGGAGCCCTATTCATGGTCTGATCCACCATACGGATCAAAACTTCTAACAATCCCTAAGAGATTGGGTACGTCATTCACAGGTTCCTATCAAATATAGGAATCTCATTCTGGTACGGCCTACCATACAGGCTAGAGTTTAACCGCCCTAGGATATTCAAAAGACGAGTCCCTAGGTATTCACTTGAACTCGCCATACACCGCGCATGCCGCACGAGCATCAGGCAGGTGATCAACAGGTAAATAACATGTGGGTCTCCCTACTTTCTCTCTCACGTCAGCAAAAGAATAAGGAACAGAGCGTTCACCAGCGGGACAAGAAAGATTGAGTGTCAAGATTCATTTTTCTTTTCCCCATGTCGAGTCGGTCTAGACTCAGGTGTCACCTGTCTTTGAGCGAAACCTCTCACGAGATTCCTCTCAAAGAGGGGCAGCTGTTGACACCTGATTTTCGACTAAGTCTTTTTCAGCTTTATTTTTGAAAAATCACAAAAAATCCATAAAAAGTCAAAAAATTACAAAATCAACTTTGGTGGCCTTGGCCAAGCCCAACGAACCATTCTTGACCAAAAAATAATTTTTCATATTTTTCACATTTGTTTTAGTATTTTCAGAAAATAGGAAAATACTCAAAAAATCTGGAAAAATAGTATTTGAGGTCACAAAAATATAAACAAATAGCCAATATTTTTCTTTTTAATCTCTTGCATTTTTGACCTCACAAAGAATCCAAAATCAGATTCAATTACTGGTGTTCCTTTGTAACCCATACTATTGAATTTGAGAAAAAAATATCAATTGAGTCTTTTAATTTGCAATTTTAGCATTTTTAGGATCTTGACATCCATTCTAATTGTCCCTTATTGCAATTTAGCCCAATTGTTTGCACAAATTGCTCAATTGAACAAATTTGGAAAAATTACATACTAAAATTGTATTTTTAGTCCTTGAAATTGAGCATAATTGAAATTACTTTCAATTCAAGGGCTATCATTGCAAATTAAACATACTGCCCAATGGGTTTCACCATTTTGAATCGTTTGGCACAGGTAATTTGACCCAATTTGATCATTTGAATCTTCAATTGCATAATTCCCCAATTTGCAATTAAAAGGAAATTTGGGGTTTTTGTTGAAATTGATATGAACTTTTGGGCAAAATCACATTTTTTGATAGAATTCATGCCATAGATTCGATTATGAGGTTCAATTGTAAAAATTTCCTACTAATTTGGGTTTAATTTTGAAAAATCCAATTCGGAACCGGTTCAGACCGGTCAGACCGCCGGTCGGACCGGTCGAACCGGTCCGCTACAGTGTCGTCGTCTTCCTCAGGCACCTGCATGAATGAACAGTAAATGGTCGAACTTTGACGGGGAAATTGACGGACCAATCGACGTCAATTGAAGACGCAATGGTGGGCGTTTAGTTCCTTAGGCCACTCCCCGTCGATTGGAGCCAGAATGATGATCAATGGCCGCCGGAGCAGGGAGCAATCGGCCGGTCAAACTGCGAACCTGCGAAAGTCAACATTTACCCAAACGCAGACCAAATTCATCCCAAATTCACGCGGAAGGAGACCCGCCGGGGGACCAAACAGAATCAGACGAGATGCCCATCGCCCCCGACGCCGATTGGGCCTAAAATCACGTGATGGCACGTGCCATTCGAGTCAGTTGGCCATACCCCGTTCGGCGCCAAAATTTCAAAGAAGGGTATAAGCCAACAGACCTTCGCGAAGCGGGCGGTTGGTGGATTCAGTTCGAGGAGAAGAAACTGAATCAAGAGAGAGAAAGAACGAGAGAGAGAGAGAGTTCGCCTTCCCTCGCGGTGGTCGAAGGTTTGAGCTCGGATTTGCAGAGCGCTGGTTGGGCCTACTGAGGCTAAACCGAAGCTCCACGAGGTCGTCAAGAGGTCGCCCAAACTCCCAGGAGTCGATCGCCGTTGGCCGCGCACGTTGAAACCACGGGAATAGGTGAGTTCGACCTTCAAGCTTACTTACTGAGCATCAATGGCGGAAAACGATTTCGGTCTTGATTCTTTGATTTAGCGTGTGCATTTTGTTCCCCAAGCATTACTGATCATATTCGCATCTTGGTTTTGCATCGATTTTTCCTGAGCACCTTGAATCGAGTCTTCAAACTTAGTTTCCATAGCCGACCACTGTTCATCCTCCCCCAGCCAAATCTGGGCCGCGCGGGCTCAATCGGAGCCCGAGGTAAGCTTTCTGCACCTCCTACCATGTCAATCTGTGGATGAATTGATCTGATTTCGTGTGACTCGCGTGATTGAGCTTCCATGGCCGTACTCGGCAATTCGCACGATGTTCCCGATTCTGTGAATAGGATGCTTCAATTCTCAGATATGTTAAACTAGAGATGATTGCGAGTCGATTGTCGTTGGTCTCACGTGATTTCATCAAGATCTCACCGTACGATCGTCGCCGGAGAAGCATAGCCGTTCGTCCAGTTGCAGGCGCGAGGTTGAAGACGATGCGCACGTGGCGAGGTCAACGAGTCAAAGGTCTAGTTGGCAACACGCGATTGGTCCACGTGGTGTCGAGTCAGCATGGCCGTTGGGTCTGTTATTCGAATAGAAAAGATCGGACGGTTCAGATAAATCGAACCTAAATTCTAGTGACCGTCCAATTAGTAAATAGGATTATCCGAAAATGGTTTTAAAATCAGAAAATAAAAAATGGGATGAAACGGTGCCGTTTAGTTTAGTGGTAGTGCGGCGTCGTTTAGGTTAGTATGAATGGATGGCCCAGATCCAGTCTTGGGTTTTAATCGTGGCCGTAGGTTAAAGTAGTCATATCAGACGGCTTGGCCGAGTCTTCATTCAATCTGAACCGTAGATTTTGGTAATCTGATCCGGCGGTCGTGGATTAGCCACGCGATTCAATAGGAACCGTCGGATCAAGTCTAGATAATCTAAAAATAAAAAAGGTAGATACGGCGTCGTTTAGGTGATCGGGTCTCGCGGGCCCGGGTCTGGGCCGGGTACCGACCCGAGTGGGTCGGGTCGACCCGGCTGTTGACACCTGATTTTTTACCATTTATTATTGTGATTTTTATTCTTTAAAATTAATTAAAAATATCAAAAAAGGTCATAAAATCACAAAATCAACTTTGGAAGCCTTGGTTTAGCCTTAGGAACCAATTTTGAACAAAAAATATTTTTCGGTATTTTTAATATTTTTCGAGTTTATTTAATTATAAAATACCCAAAAAATCAGAAAAATACCATTCATGGTCAGAAAAATACCCAAAAATATTCGATAATTTTGTTTTAATTTCCTCTTCAAGTGTGTCACTTTAAATCTCAAAAATTCGGCTCGGGTCACTATGTTCCTTCACAAACATAAACCCGAACCGAGCCTAAAAAAAAAAAAATCCTTTTCGAGTCTTTTAGTTTTCAATTCTCACTTTTTATAAGCTATGACATTGGATTCTAAAGTCTTAAAGTGCAATTAGGTCAATTTGCCCTCCAATTCAATCAATTTTTACCAAAAGGGCTTAATTGCACATTTTTCTTTCAATTAGTCCCCGGTTTCACGGATGTATACGTATGCTCTATGTATTTATACATCATACGTATGTATATGTTATGCGTATTTGTACTGTTTGGTAACCTCTTTAACTCTTGTAATAATAATAATGGTTATTATTTTTAACACCTTTGTTAGTGCCTTTTTTTAGCATTTTTGTATTGTGAGTGCTATTGCTAGTGCTATTTTTAAATAGCATTTTTGTATTATAAATTGTGAGTGCTATTGTTAGTGCTATTTTTAAATGACATTTATTTATCATAAATTGTGAGTGCTATTGTTAGTGCTATTTTTAAATGGCATTTATTTATCATAAATTGTGAGTGCTATTATTAGATAGAATTTATAATTGTTAGTGCTATTTTTAAATAGCATTTTTGTATTATAAATTGTGAGTGCTATTGCTAGTGCTATTTTTAAATAGCATTTTTGTATTATAAATTGTGAGTGCTATTGTTAGTGCTATTTTTAAATGTAATTTATTTGTGAGTGCTATTTTTAGATAGAATTTATAATTGTTAGTGCTATTTTTAAATACAATTTATTGGAAGGTATTTTTGGCTATAAAAGGATGGCAAGAGTTTTGAGGTTGAAGGGGGAGAGACATTTTGTAGAGTGTGCAAATTTTTGAGAGCTTAGAGAGAAGAACACAAACACTCTCTATATTCTCATAATCTTGAGTGAGCAAAATATACTAAGTTCGGAATATTGATTCCGCATATTGCTAGCACAATTGTTGTGGAGTTATTAGTCGTCTCCCCGTTCGTCAATTGGTGGTGCGTCCGAACTAGATGCCTAACACTTGTGGAGGCTGAGATCGAAGAACATCGAACCGACACCTCCGTTCAAGCACGCTACGAGAGGTAATCTATTTACTCCCTTTGAGGCTTTGTGATTTTTTTCGATTGAAATGCACGAAGTACGCCTCTGGAGATACATGTAGGGGTTGTTATTTATTTCCGCTACGTGTTACGTGGATCCCAATAGTAGTATCAGAGCCAATCCTTAGGTGTTTTCGTGCATTTAATTGATTTTTGCAATTTTTGCAATACTATGGCCAATATGTATTAACGAATTGTTCGTCTTACATGGCTAATGGAGGTTGATTATTTTATATGATAAATTAATCAACGTAGCAAAAATTGAGACTAAATCAATTTTGAATCGAAAATTTATGGCTATCTTATTTTACGTAAAAATTCTGATTATGATTCAACGTAGAATTTTTATTGTGCCTTCCTAAGTTTTAAATTGTGAATTTATTATTTACGTGGAAGGGTGGTGATCATGGAAAAATCCCTAATCAATGTGATTGATGTATATATGAATGTATGGTGATTATTTATATATTTGGGGTTGTAATTATTAAATGGAGGCTGCGTACTCCTTTTATTTTTCATGTAATCTTTATTTTTAGCATAGTCAATTGTTAATGTAAATGCTACGAGGATTACGTGGATGAGCCTTTTAAGTCGGCAAGCTCTTAGGGGCCCAATTCTTGAAGAGTTCAAGAAACCAAGAAGAAGCGAAGAGCGGCTCTCCGTTATTAAAATATTAAAATGATTAAATGTGGTCTCATTGGCTCGAGACCCATTAAATCATAATTCCATGATCACCACGTAGGATAGATGTTTATGTGATTGACATCTATTTATTTGTTATGATTACGTGAGCATGTTAAACTAGTTAATATGCAAAGTCAGACTTACCTCACCCAAAATTGCGCCTGCATGAAATCCTAGTTAGGAAAATCACTCGCGTTAGGTACCGAAAGGGCGTTGGTAATGACATCAACGTAACCAAGTCCCCGAACCCAAAATCTCTGGTTCCGCAGAATTGATCGATCTCTCCCAATCGGTCAATAAGGTTTCCGGTCTACCCTCCAAGAAAGACCGGTGGCGACTCCAAATGCATGCACAAGTTGCACATGCCACCACGACCACACTAAGGTCGAAAGCGATCGACTGTTATCGTCGAACCCCTTTGAAAAATACTCCCGCCACGATTTGGTATGGGCCTGGGAGGGCCCGCGCCGATCCAAAGCCCACGAGGCCCGCGATCGGTAATCCATTAGCCGCGTCCGCTTCCGGACGGGTCGCGACACCGGCCCGAATAACATTTTTTAAATAAAAAATTCGGAAAATGATTTTAAAATAATAATAATAATAATAAAAATCAGAAAAATCTTAGAAAATCCAAAAAAAATGCTAGAAAATTCCAGAAAATTCCAAAAAATTTGTGGAAAAATTTTAGACATTCCAGAAATCCCCAAAAATCGAGGGTTGACCATAGACAACTGGTCAACCCTATTTTTGGGGTTTCTTATCCGATCTTCCGAGACTTGACGACATTACCTTTTAAGGGTAAGTCCCCTTTGCTGTGTATGCAAGATAAAACCGATAATGCCAAGGTAAGAATTAGGGTCGGTAGGCGACCAATTCTTGGGTTTGGGTTTTCGAGTCCCGCCTCTTTTCTCAAAATGACAATTTTGCCCTTCAATGGGAAAATCGTCTTTCTTTTCTCAATCGAGTTCTGAAGATTGCTTAAAGTTAGGGTTTGGGTCAGGTGGACGACCAACCCTAATATTTGAGATTTTCAGTTCTCATCTTTGTCCAAAATGACGACTTTACCCCTCCGAGGGTAAAATCACTTTTAAATTCCAGAAAAATCCTGGAAATTCCCGAAAAATAGGAAATGGATTGGATTGATGACCAATCCTATTTCCCATGTCTTTTGACTTCCCAATTCATCTAAAATGACATATTTACCCTTTTAAGGTAAATTTTCCCGAATTATTCAAAATTACGATTCTGCCCCTCATGGGCGAATCATGTCCAAATCACTCTTAATCCTTGATTGATATTTCTCTAGGCTAATAGGGCCTCATTAGGGATGCCATGCTGTTTTCATGTGTTTTATCCGCATGTATTGGATCCTTGATTTGCGCACTTATTTCCATTGATTGTGAGTGATAGGGTAGTAATTCCCATCTGCATGAACTCCTAGATTTAGGATCTGTACCCCACTCATCTGCATGAAATCCTAGGATCAGATAAACCATTCAGCTTTGGTACCGAAAGGGAGCCAACTCTGATAGTTGGCGTAAAACAATAGAAGGAATTGAAAATGGAATCTCCGTGAGGAAAAACATGGGGTAATCCACTTTTCAATTCCGCTCACTTCGAACTATGGATCGAGTCCCAATGCAACGATAGTTGTGCAATGGAATCGGCTCTTTCTAGAACTCGAGGTGGGAACCTTGACCTTAGGTGCCAAATCCTTTGATTTGTAGAAGTTTTATCCTCACTTGTCTCATGTGCATGTCTTTAGATGGTTGGTATATCTAAAACCACCTAAAAAAAAAAAAATTTCGGTGATCCTGGAGTCACATCTCGAAGACTGGAACTGGGGCATCTCCAAGTGTTCGGACCACATTCCTTTGATTGATTTGACATTCTTAGTTCTCTTGTATAAGATTAATTTTGCTGAGATCCTCTCTATCCCGTCCCTTAGATTGATTGTATTAGGGATCTATTTGTATTGTATACATCTTAATAATGCTCATTTCTATCGAAAATGGGGGCAAATTCCCCAAACCCGTGGAGCATAGCGGAATTCGTCCCTTCAGTGCAAAATACATTTGGCCGCAGAGCCACTCGTTTGGTGAAAGGACGTATCGTTCCTAATTGATTTTTAATCAGATCTGGGGATAAGTTTTTCTCCAATTTTTTTTTTATCTCAGGTGATAAAAGAGACAATGCACCCAAAAGCTCATGCATTCAAGTGACAAAACAGACGTCGCCCAGCTGGGGCAAATGAACCGTAGGCGTTGCAAATACCTTCAAGCACGGATGGAGGAATTTGATAGATGTTGTGCAACATCAAAACGGAATGCAAATCAAGTGTAAAAGGACGTATCGTTCCAAAATGATTATTTTCTTGATATGGGAATAATGCTTCCTTTCTTTTTCCTCTCAGATGATGATCAAGAGCAGAGGACGCAGGATGTAATGCTTTCAAATAACAAACAGGGAACATCAAATACCTCAAATGGCGACTGTGATCGAGAGAATCACCAAACCGCCACATGACGAATCCCAAGAATATCAAGCTGTCTTGAGACAGATAAAATTGATTAAGGACTCTGACAATCGAGATGGATGATCAGAATCTGCAAAAATCAATGGGAGCAGGTTCCCCCCATTTGCTTTGAGGAGCCAAACCGGGGGGCAAACTCTCATGATCCCCCATGAAAGCGCATCAAACCAGGGTCATCGAATCCAGAGATGACAAACAGCAAAACCATGCCTAACTGGGGCAAGTGAATGATTTGTACACAGGGCGTTTCTCCTCTGACAAAGTCAATAGACGCAATACAGAGTCGTCCGCATCAGAATCAAACCCCAAGATACGAATTTGGGTGAACGGTAACCTTGTATCGTTCCAATTTGGTCTTCCAAGACCACTTGCCTAACATGAGTTTTTACTCATTTTACAGGAAGTCGTTGGCGCTGAAAGCCTCAAATGAAAATATCGCGCTAACAGGGAGGCGAATAGAATCATTGGCCTTAAAAGTCAGGATTCCAGGAGATGGTCTTTGATTATAAGACCTAATGGATGGAACCTTGAAGAATGGCGCTGGAGTGCGCCCAAAAACACAAATGGATCTTCTTTGGGGCAAATTCTTGAGAAGGATTCGTCGCCCAACCAGATGGGAGATCAAGGACACAAGATAGAGGGCCAAATTATGCAAGCCGCGCGTTTGTGTTCAAATGGAAACACAAAGCAAGAACAAGGCTGTATCGTTCCAATTTGCCTTGAATTTTGGAACGCAAACTGACACCTAATTCTCGTCTTTGACAGGGGCTCGCCATCAAGGCGAAACAGGTTTTCACATCCCATGTATTACCCATTGGAACACATGACCAAGGGGATCTCCAGCCACGGTGGACAGGTAGGTATCCCTTTCCCCAATCCATTGAAGATGTTAAACCAAAAAAAAAAAACAGAGAGAAAAAGAAAAAGCTTTCAGAATCTGATGTCTAGAAAAGACATAGAATTCTAACTTCATTGGCATTCATGTTTTGAAACGTGAGGTTGTTTGAACATGAATAAGAATATGCATGGTGCATCATAAAATCCCCTTGACGGGTAAAATTTTTGGAAAAAAAGGAAAGAGATTTTTCCAATAAAAAAATGTTCAAAACTTTCAAAAGGACTTTTTCTCAAAAGACGAGAGGCAAAGCCTAATCCAAACACGTCCTATACACACTCCAGGGAAAAGTGGAGCAGATCAGATAGTGAAATCTGGACCTACGGAAGTAGGGATTGTTCGCAACAATTACATGGATTGGGACGACGGAGGCATTCGTTTCATATCCCCAAACACTACAGGTGACCATTGACAACCCCTTTGAACGGCGGTTTTCATTCTCAACCCTGTCAAGAACCACCCCACATCGGGGCAAAATGGAGGTGAGTCCAGCAGCATCAGGAGAAAATGGTTAGAAATTTTCTTGCTCGGACTAACATTAATCTTTGTGTGTTGTTTATATGGTAATCCAAGTGCCATAAGATGATGAGAAGCATTCATTTCTCTATCCCACACACTGAATCCTTTGCATAGCCAAGTTGAGCCTGCAAAATCATTTCATAAACCCGTTGGTGATCATTGCACATTCCAAGACGGATGCAGCATCACTTCAGAAACGAAGGAGTTCAAGACTTAGGGTTTGCAAAAAATCCCTAAGTTAATGCTTAACCTTGTTAGACCTTTGATCATAGGTCTAACACGATCCCATGAAGATGAGAAAAAGTGGGATTTCAAAAATGAATGAGAAAAATCCACGGCATCGAAAAAAAGCAAAGTGCCTGGTAAAAGCAAGGTCGATGCTCGTGTAAGTTGTTTGATTGATCCGCAATGAGGCCGGATGGGAAAAGAGAAAGACCCCTAAAGGAGTCGGATCAAAAAGACTACTCCCCAAATGGTGTCAAGCATGGACCAGAGACGCAGACAGAGTCATCAGTCTCTTAATGCGACGAGAGACGTTCTCTAAAGAACTTGTGCACACCTAAAAAAGGGGCGCACACCTCAAAGACTGAAGATGCAGAAAGGAAAGGGCAGGTGATAAATTTGCAATGATCACCAATGTCAAACCCTTCATAAATTCTGGGCCAAAAACAAGCCTTTTTCGGTCCCCAATCCTACCAACATCATAACCCTTAAACAGTCTTCTCTGACTAAGACACTTGGGTTAACATATAGCTTAGCTCGAAGAGGTACGAGCAAGACTATTTCTTTCTCATTTTGCAGGGTTCTCGACTTGTAAACCCAGAGCAGATGGCGAAGACTTTCACACAATGGCCTCGACTCCAAAGCGGGTCCCCCTTGAAAACCAATATCCAAGCCCAACATTACGGTCTCGTGGAAAACCTCCCGACCAATCAAAATGTATGCGCTGCGAATGAGCCTAAAACCTAGGCATAGGTTAGTAGGGAATTGAGTGCATCCCCTATAAAAACCACTATCTCAAAACAGGTGAAAAGACCTCCTCGTCGAGAAATATTCCAATAGATGTTTTGAACAAACTCTTTTTGGAAATTTCAAATTGTTTGATCCAGATTTGCCGCACAAGGAATTTGTGATCACATCTGTGTGTTGCAAGAATGTTTTGGATAACCTCCAGCATCAAAATGCACATTTCACAATTAAAACTTAAGTCATACGGTTTTTGTCAAGTGGACAGCCGTGGTCTTCCCAAAGATTACTAACGTTTTCTTGGTGAAGAAAAATCTTTCAAGCTCAAACTTCTGCAGGATTCTTGGAAACCCCGAATCCCAGAAAAATATTTGCTCCATGGAGTGGAGCACACATGTTTGAATTTTCTGCAGGATACCTGGAGAACCCAGCTCTCAGAATGTCGGCTCAGCAAACTCAAGTGAAGCTTTGTCAAAATAAAATCTTTCACTGCTTCAAAACTGAATTCCCGACAAACTTCGGGATCTCTAAAAAAAAGGGGAAGAAAAACCCTTTTAAAAGAAACAGTCTCATCGGACGTGGAGAACCCTCGTCATGAGACCTATTTTCAAAAATCAGGCAGTCTCATCGGACGTGGAGAACCCTCGTCATGAGACCCATTTTAAAAAAGAAACAGTCTCATCGGACGTGGAGAACCCTCGTCATGAGAGCCATTTTCAAAAATCAGGCAGTCTCATCGGACGTGGAGAACCCTCGTCATGAGACCCATTTTAAAAAATCAGGCAGTCTCATCGGACGTTGAGAACCCTTGTCATGAGACCCATTTTAAAAAAAAATCAGGCAGTCTCATCGGACGTGGAGAACCCTCGTCATGAGACCCATTTTCAAAAATATCAAACAGTCTCATCGGACGTGGAGAACCCTCGTCATGAGACCCATTTTCAAAAATATCAAACAGTCTCATCGGACATGGAGAACCCTCGTCATGAGACCCATTTTCAAAAATCAGGCAGTCTCATCGGACGTGGAGAACCCTTGTCATGAGACCCCTTTTCAAAATTTAGGCAGTCTCAACGGACGTGGAGAACCCTCGTCATGAGACCCCTTTTCAAAAGTTAGGCAGTCTCATCGGACGTAGAGAACCCTCGTCATGAGACCCCTTTTCAAAATTCAGGCAGTCTCATCGGACGTGGAGAACCCTCGTCATGAGACCCCTTCTCAAAATTTAGGCAGTCTCATCGGACGTGGAGAACCCTCGTCATGAGACCTCTTTTCAAAGCAAAATCAAAGGTAGATACCGCCTGAAGGGTCAACTGATGGTAGAAACCGCCTGAAGGGTCAACTCAAGGTAGATACCGCCTGAAGGGTCAACTCGAGGTAGATACCGCCTGAAGGGTCAACACATGGTAGACACCGCCTGAAGGGTCAACTCAAGGTAGATACCGCCTGAAGGGTCAACTCAAGGTAGATACCGCCTGAAGGGTCAACTCAAGGTAGAAACCGCCTGAAGGGTCAACTCATGGTAGAAACCGCCTGAAGGGTCAACTCAAGGTAGATACCGCCTGAAGGGTCAACTCAAGGTAAAAACCGCCTGAAGGGTCAACCAATGGTAGAAACCGCCTGAAGGGTCAACCAATGGTAGAAACCGCCTGAAGGGTCAACCAAAGGTAGAAACCGCCTGAAGGGTCAACTCAAGGTAGAAACCGCCTGAAGGGTCAACTCATGGTAGAAACCGCCTGAATGGTCAACTCAAGGTAGAAACCGCCTGAATGGTCAAATTAATGGTAGATACCGCTATAAGGGTCAACTCATGGTAGAAACCGCCATAAGGGTCAACTCATTGGTAAGTACCGCCGTAAGAATCAACACAAAGGTCCGATCCACCATACGGATCAAAATCCTTGGCAAATCCTAAAGTGTGGGATGCGCCTTCCTTAGGTTCCTACCAGTTAGGAATTCCATAATGGTATGACCTACCATACAGGTCAGAACTTAATCTCCCTAGGATTTTCTGAAACGAGTCCTAGGTATCTTCTTGAAAGTCGTCGCAACCGGCAGCATCCGACAGGTGAGCTTCAGGTAAGCCTCTCTCACTCCGGCCCATGTTCAAATTGTTAGAGCAAACCGGGGATTGATTTGAGCTTTTATCAATAGCCTTAAGGATCCGATATCATAACATTTCTTCTCTCATTTTCCCTGTTGAGTCGGTTAGGAATCAGGTGCCACCTTATCTTTGAGAGAAACCTCTAACGAGATTCCTCTCAAAGAGGGGCAGCTGTTGACACCTGATTTTTTACCATTTATTATTGTGATTTTTATTCTTTAAAATTAATTAAAAATATCAAAAAAGGTCATAAAATCACAAAATCAACTTTGGAAGCCTTGGTTTAGCCTTAGGAACCAATTTTGAACAAAAAATATTTTTCGGTATTTTTAATATTTTTCGAGTTTATTTAATTATAAAATACCCAAAAAATCAGAAAAATACCATTCATGGTCAGAAAAATACCCAAAAATATTCGATAATTTTGTTTTAATTTCCTCTTCAAGAGTGTCACTTTAAATCTCAAAAATTCGGCTCGGGTCACTATGTTCCTTCACAAACATAAACCCGAACCGAGCCTAAAAAAAAAAAAAATCCTTTTCGAGTCTTTTAGTTTTCAATTCTCACTTTTTATAAGCTATGACATTGGATTCTAAAGTCTTAAAGTGCAATTAGGTCAATTTGCCCTCCAATTCAATCAATTTTTACCAAAAGGGCTTAATTGCACATTTTTCTTTCAATTAGTCCCCGGTTTCACGGATGTATACGTATGCTCTATGTATTTATACATCATACGTATGTATATGTTATGCGTATTTGTACTGTTTGGTAACCTCTTTAACTCTTGTAATAATAATAATGGTTATTATTTTTAACACCTTTGTTAGTGCCTTTTTTTAGCATTTTTGTATTGTGAGTGCTATTGCTAGTGCTATTTTTAAATAGCATTTTTGTATTATAAATTGTGAGTGCTATTGTTAGTGCTATTTTTAAATGACATTTATTTATCATAAATTGTGAGTGCTATTGTTAGTGCTATTTTTAAATGGCATTTATTTATCATAAATTGTGAGTGCTATTATTAGATAGAATTTATAATTGTTAGTGCTATTTTTAAATAGCATTTTTGTATTATAAATTGTGAGTGCTATTGCTAGTGCTATTTTTAAATAGCATTTTTGTATTATAAATTGTGAGTGCTATTGTTAGTGCTATTTTTAAATGTAATTTATTTGTGAGTGCTATTTTTAGATAGAATTTATAATTGTTAGTGCTATTTTTAAATACAATTTATTGGAAGGTATTTTTGGCTATAAAAGGATGGCAAGAGTTTTGAGGTTGAAGGGGGAGAGACATTTTGTAGAGTGTGCAAATTTTTGAGAGCTTAGAGAGAAGAACACAAACACTCTCTATATTCTCATAATCTTGAGTGAGCAAAATATACTAAGTTCGGAATATTGATTCCGCATATTGCTAGCACAATTGTTGTGGAGTTATTAGTCGTCTCCCCGTTCGTCAATTGGTGGTGCGTCCGAACTAGATGCCTAACACTTGTGGAGGCTGAGATCGAAGAACATCGAACCGACACCTCCGTTCAAGCACGCTACGAGAGGTAATCTATTTACTCCCTTTGAGGCTTTGTGATTTTTTTCGATTGAAATGCACGAAGTACGCCTCTGGAGATACATGTAGGGGTTGTTATTTATTTCCGCTACGTGTTACGTGGATCCCAATAGTAGTATCAGAGCCAATCCTTAGGTGTTTTCGTGCATTTAATTGATTTTTGCAATTTTTGCAATACTATGGCCAATATGTATTAACGAATTGTTCGTCTTACATGGCTAATGGAGGTTGATTATTTTATATGATAAATTAATCAACGTAGCAAAAATTGAGACTAAATCAATTTTGAATCGAAAATTTATGGCTATCTTATTTTACGTAAAAATTCTGATTATGATTCAACGTAGAATTTTTATTGTGCCTTCCTAAGTTTTAAATTGTAAATTTATTATTTACGTGGAAGGGTGGTGATCATGGAAAAATCCCTAATCAATGTGATTGATGTATATATGAATGTATGGTGATTATTTATATATTTGGGGTTGTAATTATTAAATGGAGGCTGCGTACTCCTTTTATTTTTCATGTAATCTTTATTTTTAGCATAGTCAATTGTTAATGTAAATGCTACGAGGATTACGTGGATGAGCCTTTTAAGTCGGCAAGCTCTTAGGGGCCCAATTCTTGAAGAGTTCAAGAAACCAAGAAGAAGCGAAGAGCGGCTCTCCGTTATTAAAATATTAAAATGATTAAATGTGGTCTCATTGGCTCGAGACCCATTAAATCATAATTCCATGATCACCACGTAGGATAGATGTTTATGTGATTGACATCTATTTATTTGTTATGATTACGTGAGCATGTTAAACTAGTTAATATGCAAAGTCAGACTTACCTCACCCAAAATTGCGCCTGCATGAAATCCTAGTTAGGAAAATCACTCGCGTTAGGTACCGAAAGGGCGTTGGTAATGACATCAACGTAACCAAGTCCCCGAACCCAAAATCTCTGGTTCCGCAGAATTGATCGATCTCTCCCAATCGGTCAATAAGGTTTCCGGTCTACCCTCCAAGAAAGACCGGTGGCGACTCCAAATGCATGCACAAGTTGCACATGCCACCACGACCACACTAAGGTCGAAAGCGATCGACTGTTATCGTCGAACCCCTTTGAAAAATACTCCCGCCACGATTTGGTATGGGCCTGGGAGGGCCCGCGCCGATCCAAAGCCCACGAGGCCCGCGATCGGTAATCCATTAGCCGCGTCCGCTTCCGGACGGGTCGCGACACCGGCCCGAATAACATTTTTTAAATAAAAAATTCGGAAAATGATTTTAAAATAATAATAATAATAATAAAAATCAGAAAAATCTTAGAAAATCCAAAAAAAATGCTAGAAAATTCCAGAAAATTCCAAAAAATTTGTGGAAAAATTTTAGACATTCCAGAAATCCCCAAAAATCGAGGGTTGACCATAGACAACTGGTCAACCCTATTTTTGGGGTTTCTTATCCGATCTTCCGAGACTTGACGACATTACCTTTTAAGGGTAAGTCCCCTTTGCTGTGTATGCAAGATAAAACCGATAATGCCAAGGTAAGAATTAGGGTCGGTAGGCGACCAATTCTTGGGTTTGGGTTTTCGAGTCCCGCCTCTTTTCTCAAAATGACAATTTTGCCCTTCAATGGGAAAATCGTCTTTCTTTTCTCAATCGAGTTCTGAAGATTGCTTAAAGTTAGGGTTTGGGTCAGGTGGACGACCAACCCTAATATTTGAGATTTTCAGTTCTCATCTTTGTCCAAAATGACGACTTTACCCCTCCGAGGGTAAAATCACTTTTAAATTCCAGAAAAATCCTGGAAATTCCCGAAAAATAGGAAATGGATTGGATTGATGACCAATCCTATTTCCCATGTCTTTTGACTTCCCAATTCATCTAAAATGACATATTTACCCTTTTAAGGTAAATTTTCCCGAATTATTCAAAATTACGATTCTGCCCCTCATGGGCGAATCATGTCCAAATCACTCTTAATCCTTGATTGATATTTCTCTAGGCTAATAGGGCCTCATTAGGGATGCCATGCTGTTTTCATGTGTTTTATCCGCATGTATTGGATCCTTGATTTGCGCACTTATTTCCATTGATTGTGAGTGATAGGGTAGTAATTCCCATCTGCATGAACTCCTAGATTTAGGATCTGTACCCCACTCATCTGCATGAAATCCTAGGATCAGATAAACCATTCAGCTTTGGTACCGAAAGGGAGCCAACTCTGATAGTTGGCGTAACTAAGTCCTCGAACCCACTTCTCTGGTTTCCGCAGAATCGAATAGATCACTCCCAACTGTTCGATAGGGTTTCCGATCGTACCCTCCACGAAATGATTGGTGGCGACTCCTTGGCATGTACACTTATCACATGTCACTAGACCACACTGAAGGTCGACCGCGTATATCCAGCAGTTGCGATTTGGGTAATGGATCTTGGGAGAGGCCCGCGTCCGATCAGCCAACGATCGGGCGGCCCATTAACACTCCGCTCGAGAGGGTCGCGACAAACCCATAAACAGACTTTCAGTCTAAAATACCCATGAACATGATCAAACTTTATTCCATGGCATTTATATGGGATTCCTCTCTCTTTACACACAAGTTTATCCAAATCATCTGCTGCAAAACCTTCGAGTTTCATAAAAAGACTACCTCGAAGTATCCAATTAAAAAGAAGTTTAAATATCTGTATAATAAAGCTCCTTATAATAATGAGCTATTAATACCTTAATCACTCCGAAAAAACTATTTTTGAGAGACTGAATAAAAATTATTTTAAGTCAACTCATTCTTTACGAGTGAAAAATTTGGCTACTAATCTGTTTTAAACTTCTCAAATAAAACACTAATCAAAATATAATTGGATATAATAAGGTAGACAAAAACTTTCATCTGAAATCCCTTTAAGTTTTACAAACTCAATTGCAGTAGATGGACTTGTGACATTGAGGCATGCTAATAAGCTTTTAAACACCGTATGTTTCATAGTCTGCATCTCATTTACCATGCACTCAACCACAATTCTAATTATGAACAAGAAATAGCGATTGTATGAATTACTAGATCAATTATATAGTCAATTTTGTAGTCATGCTCTTCTGGATAGACTATACAATGTGACTTGGTACAGCTGATCGTCTCTGCCTGATAGATCTTTTAGGTAGAGCTACTTTAACCTTTATTCTGCGCTTGTAGGGTTTGATAAACTTCATCAGGCATTGTCTTAATAACAAGAACCTAAACCCCTAACAGAATCAAACCATAACTTAGAATGCTCCATGATCATATGTATAGGTAAAAATAACGATACAGTGGTCCTTACCACACCATTACCTTTAATAGTCTATGAACAACTACCCTTATTCAGCTATATCAAGCTCTAGCAATTTAGCTATCTGTATTTCCACAATTCTTGTTCCTCTTTTAGATGATAAATCAATACCCCTTCAGATGAACTGGGTAAGGAACGAAATAAAACTGAGTGGTTCTGGAATCCAACTTATCCAATGTTGGATTATGTAACTTTATTTCTGCATGAACACCTCAAACCTTAATATGGTTCAAACTAGATTAACGTCCAGTCCATGACTTAAAAGAAGTCAATGAAATATTTTGATAGAAACATAATGGGTTATTTTCAAAGTTTTACCCCACAGAAAAAAAAAATAAATTGATTTTATAGATCATACTCTTCATCATATCTGAATGGTGTGATTTTGCATTTCGGCCACACCTTTCTATTGAGGACTATCGAGCACAAGACCACAACCCAGAATCTTCTTAAGATTTGGTAAATTGCTCTTTAAGCTATCCAGTATTGCCATGTCAACCATGATACTCACCACCTTAGTCAAAACTGACAACATTTTAAAAAAAAAATTATCAACTATATTAAAAAATATGTTGAATTTGTCACGAAAATTAAACTTTTCTTTAACCAAGTACGAAAACATGTAGAGAAAAATTATCATTTAAATGTGATAAAAACTCTACACAATATTACCATATATGATCCACTTATACCAATATAAATGACCTTCAATAGGTCATAACTATCGACTACAATTTCATCATTTTTCTTAGTTGTCTTACCTCTACTTCAATCTACGCATATATCTAGGTCACTTTTAAGAGTGAGCAGAATGCTTGCCTTTATCAGTATTTTCACTCTTTCTTTACTGATGTGACTAAGAAATTTATTCCATAACGCGCATGATTGTTCCTTAGGCAGAGATCTTTTGCAAACAACTTTTCAGCTGTATAAGCGACATATAATTCATTATGAGATAAACATAATCTGTACAATCCATTGGACATAGAGTAGTACCCAAATTTATTAAAAGAAATAGTAATTATTTTATTTGAAATCTAAAAAAAAAAGTAACTACACATGTCCATACTTGATACGGAAAATAAATTCCGTCTTTAAGGAGAGTACATAAAATATGTTTCTTAATGTCACATTAAAACCAGAATTCGGAATGACATTCCCATCAATTCAACGTCAGCTTTATAGTTGTTTCCATAATGAGCTTGATTCAACCTGATTTGGTGCCTTTCAGTTTTTGAATTCCCATATGGTAAACGCAACATAATATGTCGCACCGCTATCTAGCCATCACAAACCAGATGAGGCCTTAGATAGAATGAATTCACAAACCAATACAAAAAATCATTACTTTATACTCATGTTTAGATAACCAAATCTTTGTATTAATTGTAGCCTTTCTTTATGTGACCGTTCTTCTTATGAAAGAAGTAGCAATCACCATCCTTCTCAAAGGATGCTTTTCATGGATCTAAATCATCAGAATGACCGGTGGTTTACTATAACACTTTATGAGTATGATTTCAGAACCGCTTAAAATGCAATTCCACCAACTTTAAGACGTAATCTTTAATCTTAATAGAACCATTACACCTGATGTTGAGGAGTCATTGCAGATATTTACCACTCTTAGTAATAGACGAGATATAATTTCAAAGCCTTCGAAGCTTCATTTATTTACTTAGTAGTGCAGTTAACTGGCAGAAAACACTTTTCAAGTGTTCTTTAATGGATTACTTTATATTAAGCAAGCTATTCCAATTGCTCTTTACCCAATAAGCACATAATGCTTTTAAAAGTTCTCACTAATGAAAGTGAGATTTACGGGGCCTTTCTTGACAAGAGCAATACAAATATTTGCCAATCCTTGTAAACAGATAATCATCATTCAGTTCTTAATGAATCTCAATTCTCAATGTTAACAGAGTTGTCGTTCACAGAAACGGTGACTAAAAATAATCAATATTTTTAATTAGTTTAATGTGAAATTTCACCTTGAGAGATATATACATCATCATATAATCACCTTTGGGCAGAAAACATGACATGCAGTTGTATACTCCCTACATTACAGCGGTCCTGAGAATTTATTTCAATCTTCGTTAATCACCACCTTTGGGTGTATGACAGCACTTAGACCAATCAATCCTCAATCATATGTTGTACATGTAACCCTCCATGCACTAATACGCAATTACCTCATTTGGGAGTATAACTACACATTAAAACAGGAGACATCCCAATACATTATAAACTGTTCTTTATTAAACTCAACTAAGTGTGCCACTTTGTCGGTCACAACACAATTAAATTTACCTGAGATTGGGATATAAACTTTATATTTCACATTTACCGTATGCATGTAATTTCAGAAATTAGGAGCAATCATTCTCAAAGTTACACACTTTGCTAATTTCCATTGATACTTCTAACAATGCATGCTCTACATATCTATGTGGTACTTACATATTAGCTTGCACCTGTATTTCATAAAATCATAGAGAAATACCTGGTAGAGCATGAGCATACGAGCACGTCGATGCCTGAAATTTGCCGATCCGAGCTGTCACGCGCTCTCATGCGCGCCTTATTCTCTCTATGCATGGTCCCCACGCGCTGACACGTGCATCGCACGTGTTCGGTCTCAGCCGGTAATGAAAATCGATCTGACTGGTTTATTCGAACCAACCGTCACCCCCTTAGCCGACCAGCGAACTAGGTCATGTGATCCGACCGAAACGGTCAACGACCATCTCGATTGGAAGGCCCGAGTCAATAGTCAACTGATCGGGTCGGGTTCACAAGTCGGATCGGGTCACTAAGTCGAGTCGAGTCACTCGGGCTTGAGTGACGTCACGTGACGTCAACCTACACATGCCTAGCACGCGCGGGCCCAGGTCTAGCAAGCATGGTTCTTTTTCATGCGTGTGGTCACCAAAGGAATTTTCTCAATTTGACCGAAACAGAAACCAAGCAACCGGATAAGCATCAAGTCATAATGCAGTATTGAATGAAATAACAATCTGATTTCGTTGAGATTTGAACTATTTCAGACAAAGGGTTAATTTAACTGATTGGAAATCATGCTCAAGAAATCCCAACATGATGTCTTCGTGATTCATGTTCACGTGTTGCACTCGAAATACGAATCCACAGAAAATAACATTGCCTCAAAACACTGTTATTCTTTCTTTCCCCCCCATCCCCTTTTTTTTTTAATTATTTCTGGGGTTATAAAGAATCTTGCACGTGGATTCTTCAACGTCACCCACCACGCATATTTTTTTTTTTCTTGTTTTGTCAACGAATCAGGCGTACGAAGACAACTCCTTCTGGAACTTAACCGAGACCCCGACGATTCTCGTGAATCGTCGAACATAAGCATCAAAACGCGCATGGAGGCAAGCTTTTGTGATTTCGCTCGTATTTTGAATGTATAATTTTCTTTAGTTATACCGAAAATAAAATTTCAAAAATTACCGAAAACATGATTCACGACCTGATACGCGCAGGCTCTGATACCACATGTAAGCTGCAATTCTAATCCGTATGCAGCAACCCAAGATCATCACGTATAGATTCACGAATCACACATCCATAGAGTTAAAGAATTGACGCACCTGTTTTCGGATCCATCGTTCTTGATGCGGAATTGCGATGATCCGATGCTCAAGAGCTTCTTCTCTATGAACCCCCTCTATCACTGGCTTCAATGAGACGGCCCCTTACGCGTCGCTTCTCACGGCTCCTTATGTGAGGTTATGAGGACATTGGGGTTTAGAGGAGGGACTTGAGCTCTATTTATAGAGAATGAAACCTATCCTCTCATCAAAGATTATGTTTATCTCGGCCCATACTATCCAGCCCCATATCCGACTAAATTAGGAAAGTGTATATATCTTACCTTTATTAGACCAATTAATAATTACAGAAATAATTAATAAAGCCCACAATTGAATATATCCAAATTAGAATATATTCTAACAACACACACTCTCTCTCTCTCTCTCTCCTCGACAGCCATTAACCTAAGGAGGACCCTCAAGAATCAATTGAACGACCAGCGACTATCAAGAAGAACTGAAGCAAAGTGAGCACACTGTCTAAACCATGCTCAAGAAAACAAAGAACAACGTTGTTTTTTTCTACTGTCTCGGCCAGAAAACTTTTGAAGGCTGTTTCGCTGGCTGCGCTCCAAGCCTTTTTAGGCCGTGGAAATAGCATTTCCCTTCGCTATTCAGTTACATCTTTTATTAATTGTCAAATTCCTACTCATAGTGTCATGTGTAGTTCCTTTATGCCTTGTAATGCGAATCAAAGGAAATTTAATACAAATGCTACTACCCTCCATAACAAGCCACTCACATTGCACAAAGCGTTTGTACGTCATGCGATTAAAAAAAATAATCTTTTGTAAGAAAATATTTCTTGCATAACAATGGCGCAGGTTGTGACCAATACATAAATTGCTTTTTCAAAAGGTTATTATATATCCGGTTTGCTTCTAAAAAATGTAATGGCTAGCGTCGGTCATACCACATAGGAGGGACGACATCCACATCAGCGATTTCCAATCAAAATTGGTCGAACGGACTCAAATGATACAAATATAAAAGATTTAGGGCTAAATTGGCACAGCTGAAAGAACTTTCTTTGTTCTTTTCCCATAATCGGTTTATAGCGGACGATAATGCCGAAAGAATCAATCAGCTAAAGAAGGGTGACAAAAACACGAAGTTCAATCCCAACTCTAGGGGGCCAACTTTCGTGCAACGCGGGTAACGAATTCACGTCAACTTTGAAGGACCACATGCTTGATGGAGAAGCATAATTTTAGAGGGAAGCTGGGAAGGTAGTTCCCCAATGACGTGATCTATTCATTGACAGGGACCACTGCATAACTCCCCTTCCATGGCCTCAAGATGATTGGCGAATCTTCGTCTCCCCTTGTCCTTGTTTTCCAGATTTCATCAGACGAGAAAGGATAAGAAAGGAAGAGGCTAAAATAGAATGGGTTAGGTCCAGATTCTAATCCTCCAACTTTGTCTTGCTTCTCGGTTTTCATCCTTCGACTTGCTCTTTTCATTCGAGTCGGCTAGCGCTTTTCCTTAGCTGGTCCAACGTGGTCCTTGCGTCATCTTGTCTCGTTTGCTCCATCGAATGATCGATGTGGCGGAAACATAGCCGTAACATGGGAATGGAATCTTTCCCCATTAGCTATATGTCTAAAAAACTGCGTTATTCATTCTAATTTTCATATCCTATTATGGTTTCATTATGGAGAATTTCAACATCTTTATTGAGGTGGATTTGTTATCCATGTGGAAATGCCACACCGAGCCATTTCTAATTGCCCCATTACTTTGACGATGTGGGTTTTTTTATAGCCTTGAAAATATCACGACAAGTTGGGACTGAAACACGAGTTAGATTCGAGAATAGAATGAGAGTTTATGTTTTTTTAGACAAAACAAAATTCAGGATAAGATTTGGGACACGACCTAAAATTTGGGGTTTTTTTTAGACAAAAAAAAATATTCGGGGTAGATTTTGAACTAAATCTAAATTTTAGGGTTATGTCTGAGACAAAAAAAAAGTTTGGGCTGATTTGAAACTTGACCTAAAGTTGGGGGCTACTTCTGAGACAAAAGCAAGTTCAAGGTAGATTTAAGATTGGACCTCAAAATTAAGGATTTTGTAAGTGATTAGGCCCATCATAACACATGCGCTTATCCACACTACATACAGAGACAAGTGGTGCGCTTATTTTATTTTCATGGTGGATAACATATGAAGGAACTGAGAGGACTTTTATAATTACCCATATTATAATTGTGTGGGTCGATTATATTCATACAATTTCATCATCTATGTGCTCTTTGTTTATAAACTTCAATAGTATAATGTTATTGAAATTTCAATTATTGAAATATTATATATCAAGATCTATTGCATAAAACTCGATTTTTAGTATAAGAATCTCTCCTCTCTCTTTTTCGTTCAAATATATTCCAAATGTATGTGCATATTCTCTTATTTTCAATTCACGAAGAATATTTTTCGCTATCCATGAACATTCTTAGACATATATTGCTGTTGATAACGAAAATATTTTTCATCAACTAATAATTCCAAGAGATATTATAAGTCGTCATCTTTTGGAAAATACTTAAACAAGTCATTTATTTTTTAGAAAAAAACGGAGCCTCAAGACTATATTTTCCTTAAACTGTTCATCGGAAATATTTGAGAACAAGGACGACCACTTTAGGTTGATCGAGAATAAAATCAAGAGGAGATTAGTTGAGGTACAATTCGTATCCTTTAGGAATGGATCAGTTCACTTTGTTTGATTGATCCTGCTTGTGAAGCTTTTTTACTAGTGCTCATCAAATCAATGGTTTTGATAAAGATGAATTAAAGTAAATTGCAAGCGTCCCGTGTCCACGTCATTAAATTAGCCACCCATGATTTAGTCACGAGGTTCATGAGCAAAAACTACCCACCCATTTGACTTGGTTCATGAGAGAGACAGAGATAGAGAGCTTAAATACTAAGCCTAGGAACGTGACGTTGCAAGAGCGGAAGAATTACTCAAAAAAGTCATCTACTTATTATAATTACGTCAATTTAATCCTTTTTTTTTTTTAGGATTCAGTCATAAAAATTTCAAATTTAGGCAATTCAATCTATCCGGCCAATTTTGTCAAAAATTGCTGAAATAATAATTTTTAATAGTATTTTTTTTATTTTTTTATAACTGATGTGTCCGGGCCAGCTTGCTGGCACCCCCGACTATTTCTCGGGAGAGACTAGTACAGTAACCCACCGCCAAGGCCCCCTACTTAAATCACAAGTGCTCAGCTCGAGAATCAAACTTGGGATCAGTGCGTCTAACCACACAATCTCAAATGCGCCATAACCAATTGAGCTAGTCATGGGTGGGTAATTTTTTTTATTCCCTATCTTCTTAAAAAAAATAATATATATTAAAACATTATTACGTCAACGATTTCCGATCAAAATTGGCCAGAATTTTTATTTCTCTTATTCATATGATAATCATTAATAACGTATCGCCTTAAGTGTAAGTAGTATGAATAATCACCTTTTAATCTCATGGTTCTTTTTATGGTCGAAATCTCATGATTTGAGCAAGTGGATAAAGACAGATAACTTTGTTGGCTTGGGACATCCTTAGCTAACCCCATCCACACATAAAATAGATTATAGTTATCGTTCCGCCACTTTTTTTTTTTTTTTTGGGTGCTTATCTCTTCAACCAAAATCGAATATGATATTCACTAAAAGACATCCCCCAAGCTTGTGGGACTTGTCCAAAGCAAAGCAGTGTGATCTGGAGACTTCTCGAGGGCCATCGAATGGTTAGAGTCGAAAACAGTTAACGAGGCCGAACCATCCACACAACACCCACAAACACTTTTTGATTCGAACGTGTTTGGCAAGAAAGTGCGTGCGAGAACGTTCTCAATTTGGATTGAACAACCCAAGCACGAATCACGCGAGGTCGGCTCGACGCACAGCAAAAAGGGACGCGTCGTGGATAAATATGGAGGGGAATCGAACGCAATACTTGTGGCTTTGCTTGCATTTGGAGAGAATCACCAAAAAAAGAAAATCATAAATTTATTGTATTTATGCTAATTCAATTCTAAATTTTTTATTTTGTCAATTTAATCATAAAACTTTTACATTTATGTCAATTCCAATAAAAAATTGCTAACATCACTATCCGTGCTGACATGGGCAAATTTTAATAGTATTTTTTGAATTATTTTATTTTATTTTATTTTTCTTTTGTTTTATTTTTCTTTTTTCTTTTCCTTCTTTCCTCGCTTCTTCCTCTAGTCAATCGCCACATTTTGGCGATTGGCGAGGTCAACCTCGATCGCTGGACAGGTCAACCTCGATCGCTGGACAGCGAAGTTTGTGCTCGTCAGCCACTGGCGAGGGCAGCGAGATCCACCTCACTAGCAACGGTGTGTCGAGCCTTGCCATGGCTAGGTGAGGACGACTTCACTGGCTCTTGCCTCTGGTTGGCCACCACCGGCTAGAGGAAGAATGAAAGAAAAAAAAACATAAAATATAGAAAAAGATCGAAACAATACTAAAAATATTATTTAATATTGTTCGCCACCCGCATCATCTCAACAAGTTTCGATCAAAATTGGCGGGGTTTAAAACTCAATTGGTAAAAAAAAATATGATTGGATTGACACAATTATAATATGTTTAGAACTTATTTGATAATTTTCCCCCTTGCATTTGCATAAACAAACAGCACCAACTTTTTCGAATGAAGAAAAACATAAGAATGGAAGGAATCTACGAACTCGTTGTACTGCTAAGAGATATATGTGCACTGAAATTTCTAAAACTTGTCACGGAAGTGTAATTTAGTCTTAAAACTTTTAAAAAGTGCAATCAAGTCATAATTAAAACTTTTTTTTATAGAAAATCAATCAAGTCCTAAAGCTTTTAAAAGGTGCAATCAAATCCTAAAATTGTTACAAATGTGCAGTTGAGTTCTCTTATCTCAAAAAGCGCAATCAACGAAAAGACTTTATTTAATCAATTTGACAAGTTTCAGGATTTGATTGTACCATTTCTTGAAATGGGGTCAATTTGGCCCTATTGGAATGAGTGAAGCCTTGGTTTTTGATGTCATCACATCGTGGTTACATATCTTTGAGATCGATTTCTACTTCGGTCGAATTATATGTTTGCTTCATTTCTGCGGTACCAATTGTTCCGGCCAAACATCGTAAGCTTGTACCTTACATGCTTAGGTCATTCTACTGACTAGCGTGAGATTGGGAATTCAAATATGTAATAATTTGAATCGCTCGCCATCAATTCAAACTTTTAAATTGGAGTCTCGAATTCGTAACCGTATGTTTTTGTAAAATAACGATATAGATGCAAAGATTCATTTGGAATAAATAATCTGCAAAGTTATGTGACAATGTTTGGTGCTTGAACATTTATCCCAAATTCAAACATCTCTTATAGTTTTTTTTTTGTAACCGAGGTATCCGAGTCAGTTTGTGCGCACTTCGACTATTCCTCGAGCCCATCTCTTACAGTTCGTCACATCAAATTTCTAAACTACTAGCCTTATGTACTCGAGTCATTCTTTCATGAAACAGTGCTAGAACCACAAAGATAGGTAAAATAACTAAAAAGTACCATTGAAGAACCCAAAAAGAATTTATCCTCTTAAAATGTTTTGAATAAATGCGAAAAACAGTAAGGTCTTTACAAAATCAGTTTTGCAAAATCAGTCTTCATAAGCCCGACATCATTTATCTCAAAAAGAAAAAAAAATCGAAAAGTGTGTTAAAAGTACTAAAATTTATTAGAAAATGCAATCAAGTATTAAAGCTTTTGCAAGGTACAATTAAGCCTTAAAACTAATTTAGAAGTGCAATTAAGTTCTAAAACTTATCACGAGAGTGCAATCGAGTACTAAGACTTTCAAGAAGCACAATCAAAGAAATGAGGACTCGAGTGTCACTTTGTGATAAATCTTAGGATCCGATTACACTTTCATGATAAGTTTCAGGACCTTTCGGTGCACTTATCCTAAAGAAAAGATCGTGATGGGTCCACGTGGCATCCATGACAATGAATTCCCCTCCTCTAAAATCTACCGACGCTGTCTGGTTCATTTGGGATGTTGATATGGAAAACACCAACATATTTTCACCCAAAGTCTGTCCTTGCAAAGGGCATTGGACTAATGACATACGGTTCCTCTCCACATGGGCGATCGCGTGTCCGTAGATGATGGAGTTCCCCACCAGCAGAGCTCCATCTCTCCATTACGGCATTAACACCCCCCAAGAACCATCATCACCATTTCCATTCTTTTCTCATCACCTTGTTCACAGATTTGGCTCTCTGTTTCCCGGAGCATATTCCATCAAATTCCAACTGCATCGCCGAGAGCAAGCCCCCGTGTCCGCCACTTCGGGCGGTGCTCTTTTACCCCGATTCTTCGGGTCCACTTCGGCCACTCTTCTTTTCACCTCTGTCGATCGATCGAGATGAAAATTTACCTCGAGTCTTCGTGCGCTCTGCCTCGACCTCTCTCTGTCTCGCCTCGCGACTTCTTTTCTTTTTGCCTCCATAATGAAGCACTAGTTGCATAACCCAACTAACTTCTTCATTTTTACCTTCATGGGTTTGTCACATGTGAATCGAGGAAAGCACCTAAAAAGTTGCCCCTTGCCCGTGTCATCGATGCTCCGCTTCCCCTATATAATCGCTCCGGAGAGACTTACCGACCGAAGCCCAAAAGTTCGACAGCTTCTACTGTAGCCCAACAATTTTTCGCTCCCGACATGTCGTTTTCCTGCACGAAAAGCTTCTTCCAACGATTTTGTGTTGATGAGTTCCACATGGACAGCGTTGGCCCTGGCAGTTTCTTCTCCAGTGATCTCCTCCCATCACTCGGAGCTCGAATCAATCAGACCACTAGGCTTCGGAAGTACATCATCTCGCCTTATGGCCCTCGATATAGGTGTAGATGACCGCCTTCCTGAAACATACATTAAGTGTCCCGAGAAACCGTTACTCCGACCGGCTAATGTGTTTGCTGATCCTTCTATCCAGGGCGTGGGAGATGTGGCTCATTGTTCTGGTCCTCTATTCAGCGTGGATCTGCCCATTTGAGTTCGCGTTTCTGTCTTACAAGATCGATGCCCTCTTCGTCATTGATAATATCGTCAACGGGTTCTTCGCCATCGACATCGTTCTGACCTTTTTCGTGGCATACCTCGACAGCCAGTCCTATCTCCTAGTCGACGATCCGAAGAAAATTGCTCTCAGGTAATGAAGATTACATCTTCAACCGCTGGTTCAAAACAAGTTTTCACTCTCTTTACATAGCAAATGCCTGAATAATCATTGCATCTAACATTCAGGTACTTGTCTACCTGGTTCATTTTCGATGTCTGTTCTACTGCACCATTTCAGTCGATCAGCCTCCTCTTCACGAAACATAGCAGCGGGCTAGGCTTCAAGGCGCTCAACATGCTCAGGTTGTGGCGATTACGGCGAGTCAGCGCTCTGTTCGCAAGGTCGCTCATCGAAAAAGAAAACTGACTTCAGTTTCCTACAAATCTTTCCGTGACGAATCCTGATACTCACGAGCCACTTTGCTTTTGTACAGATTGGAAAAGGACATACGGTTCAACTACTTCTGGACACGGTGCACCAAGCTGATCTCTGTAAGCCACTCTGCAAAACTCTCTTTACCTTTCAGGGCGGTAGGAAGATCGATTCGGGCCCCTCAAAGCCCGCGTTTTCTTTTGCCCCATGGCCTGTTTAGGTGACCCTCTACGCTGTGCACTGTGCTGGATGCTTCAACTATTTGATCGCGGATAGATACCCCGACCCGAAGAAAACTTGGATCGGTGCGGTAAACCCAGAGTTCAAAACAGACAGCCTGTTGGACAGATATGTCACCGCCATGTATTGGTCCATTACCACATTAACCACGACAGGCTACGGAGACTTGCATGCGGAGAACACCAGGGAGATGCTATTCGACATATTCTACATGCTTTTCAACTTGGGACTGACATCTTACCTCATCGGGAACATGACAAATCTCGTCGTGCACTGGACCAGCCGCACCAGAAACTTCGTATGGCTCCTTCCGTTGTTTCCTCTTTCCCTGTCGCAGTCGTATGATAAAATGTTAGGAGGACTTACAATTAGGACTAGGACAGTCGGAACATTTCCCTATTGCAGAAAGATAAATGAACGTCCTTCACATACAACAACTAGCAATTTAGTGAACCAGGTCGAGAATCATGTCGCTTTATCATTTGTCGCCGTACACATATTTCTGTTCCAAGTATTTGCTAACCAGAGGACTGCTTTGTTGCCATAGAGGGATACAATCAGAGCCGCTTCGGAATTTGCTGCACGAAATCAGCTCCCTTCATGTATACAGGACCAAATGCTCTCTCACCTCTGTCTCAAGTTCAAAACCGAAGGCCTGAAGCAACAAGAGACCTTAAGAAGCCTGCCTAAAGCCATCCGTTCGAGCATCTCATACTACCTCTTCTTCCCAATTGTTCAGAGTGCCTACCTTTTCAAAGGGGTGTCCCATGACTTTCTTTTCCAGTTGGTAATGCTCGAACACATTTCGGACATGCATTTCGTCATCAATTTCTGCTGCCCCTCCTAGGCAACTCTGCTATTATTCATGACTGTCCTTATATTTTATGGACCGACTCCTCAAGCCAATTGTGCTTTCCCTCCTGCATCCTACGAAATTGACATATTTATCTACTTTTTCATCTGAAAGGTTTCAGAAATGGAGGCTGAGTATTTTCCGCCAAAGGAGGACGTGATATTGGAAAACGAGGCGCCTACAGATCTTTACATACTTGTTTCAGGAACAGCGGTAAGTACATTTGCGCCCCCTTCCCTGTCCTTAGATCCCAAACGATGCCTAATTTGACTTCCTAGTTCAAAAATCTTGGTTTCAGGATCTGATATCCAGCATCGAAGGACACAATCAAGTGAGTGCATGTGACCTTTAAGGAAAGTAACTTCACTCACTCCATGAAGTTTCGTGGGATGCTTAACGCGACTTTTGCAGGTTCTTGGGAAGGCGGTGACAGGGGATGTGTTTGGGGAGATCGGAGTTCTGTGCCACAGGCCACAGCCATTCTCGGTTCGGACAAAAGAGGTCTCGCAGATACTACGGTTGACTAGCACTTCACTGGTGAACATCATGCAGGTGAATAAGGAAGATGGTCATGTCATCATGAACAACCTCTCCATGGTAATCTAGTGTACTCTTGGATACATAACCATAGCAACTTTTCTGAAATCAGAGTCTGATTCGGTTTAATTGCATCCACAGAAATGGAAAGGGTCGGAAATCTTAAGGTATGCACGCCCACGAGAAGATGGACCGATCCATGACGAATGGTTTGACAGAGGAGAGCCTGAAGGGGCTTTCGTTTACTCCAAGTATGAAGACAACCCACAGGAAGACTTGATAGTGCCGGAAACGCAGGAATCGGATCTCATAAAACCAGTCTATGCCAACATCACGAAACCGAAGAGCTGGGACCCCAGCATTGATGACATCTTGGTTTCTTCTTATGGAGATAAAAAGATACCAGAGGAGCATAGAATCAACTTCATTGGGCATGAAATATGTACAAACACAATAGATGTCCAATGCAAGCATGGATCCCTCCCGAAACCAAAGCTAGCGAGATTCGAGTCAAGAAAGTCACCCAGAGCGCCCGAACCAAACGAAGAGAGGATTTTATCCAATGGTGTGGTGAAACAATCAACCAAGAAAAGAGTCACCATCCATAAGCAGGTCCCAAAAGATGGTAGTTCATCATTGAGACAGCCTGCAAAGTTGATAGTCCTGCCGGATTCGCTAGAAGATATGCTAAAAGTTGCTGGTAAGCTTCATCTGAATCACTTGATTTTTCGACGATTTCATCGACGGCAAACTTCAAAACTCCATCTCTAATACTCTTCTCATCACATTCTTCATATTTGTTGAATCACTTTAACAGATGCATAGAAGATAATATATCCGCAAAACTATGTAATTGTGAATGCACTGCTTGTTCTCTCTTTCCGTTGGTCATCCTGAAAACTTTGTTAAAACTGCAGGAGAAAAGTTTGGATGCGACCACCGAACTGCCAAGTTAGTAAACGCAGAGAACTCAGAAATAGACGACATCGAAGTCATTCGAGACCATGATCATTTGTTTTTCCTTGAGAACATGGACCATCCAGAGACATGACAACGTGTATCGCCACTAGCCTCCAGCTCGTAACCTTTAAGCAATGTCTATAGTGATCGGTCCGCGAAAATGTTACTACCTTAACGTTCGAGTATTGACCGGCCGGGCCAACTAATGTAGAATAATTCAGCAAACTCAATGAGAAGTACGTCCCTCTTGGCCGACCGATCCTGGTGTCGCATTCATATCTTGGTAAATTGACAAGCATCCACCGCATTCCGAACCGAACTATCCGTCAGGAGACAACCAGTTGATTGGGAGAAGTTTCTCCTATGCATGACGGATTATAGAACCGCAGTTAATTTATGCAGGGTGGTAGTATGTGCTATCAGAATATCAGTAAATGAGATAGAACGGTGCAAGAAGATCTTTATATTAGCTTCGTAGGAAGAGAAGAAATAGATTGAATCTATCACCCGTTCAACGGGTTTAAGCATGCTTTCCAATATCTCATCCCGGGGAATAGATCATCCAAAGAGAGTCCAAGCCTGAGCCAATTAAGTATTCACCAATATTTAGTTTTACTCAAAAACTTGAGCGATCAATATATCAGCCAACCAGTTATGTACTAACTAGTCCACACGATCAATCTTTTGACGTGGGACTGTATTTCTTTTTAGACCCTCCATGGTAAATCGTCTTCGCACCCGGTGATTTATATATTGTTAGGCTCGCGTTCGTTTAGTCCAAGCAGGTATGTGTACCAACATATCTAAACTTGAATTTTCACATCGTTTTGCCAGTCCGCTGCAATGGCTTTATCTCCAACCATCACACCTATTGTCGAGCATGGACTAGCCCGTGATGACGCACCGAAACCGAGATTACGTTGTTACGCGAAAATTACTGCCATCATCGATGGGTCGTGATAGCAAATTTTCTTTCGTTAATTATTTTGATCTATAAGATACCTTTTTTATTACTTCACAGGAATACACGCAGGGTCCAACAATCGACTTGGCCCTGATACAATATGTCGGAATTCATAGCAAAAGTCTGATAACCTTATCCTAGTGAAATCATCACGCACATTGACTATTCCACCTTCCAGAACGATCGTAACGGCACATTCTCCCCTGTCGGCCCAACAAAGCTTAAACCCAACACCATTATAAAAAGGAGGAGCGAACTTCTTTACCATAAGTAGAGGTGGCAAATCGGTGGGTCGGGTCGGGTTTGGGTCGGGTCGAATATGGTCCAACCCATATTGACCCATCTGATCCATATTTAATGACCCAAACCCGACCCGACCCACGACTGACCCATACCCGACCCAACCCAACCCAACCCGTTTTGACCCATATTACCATAACACAACAATTTTTTTCAAAAATAATATTACTAAAATAGTTCCCGACCTCGGTCCTGATCCCTGCCCCGGCTCCGGTCCCGGTCCCGATCACGGCCCCGGGACCAGTCACGGCCGCGACCCCGGACACGGCCCCGGGACCCCGGCCCAAGGACCCGGCCTCGAGACCCGGACCAGGCCCCCGCCCCCGCCCCCGCCCCGGCCCCGGTCTCGGGACTCGGCCTTGGACCCGACTCCTGGCCAACGACCCGGGACCCGGCCCCCGCCCCAGCTCCCGCTCCCTGCCCCAGCCTCGGGACCCTGACAAGGCCCCGGAGCGGGACCCGGACCCGGACCCGGCCCTGGCACCGGGACCCGGCCCCGGACCCGATCCCGGGCCCTGGCCCCGGAGCGGGACTCGGCCCCGGACCCGATCCCGGGCCTTGGCCCCCGAGCGGGACCCAGCCCCGGCCCTGGCACTGGGACCCGGCCCCAGCCCCTGCCCCGGGACCCGGCCTCGACCCCGGACCCGGGACCCGGGCCCTGGCCCTGGCCCCGGGACCCGACCCCGGCCCCGGACCCGGACCCGGCCTCGTCCCCGGCCCCGGACCCCGGACCCGGCCCCGGCATCGGGACCCGGCCCCGGCCTCGAACCCGGACCCGAACCCGAGACTCGGCCCCGGCCCCGGACCCCGACTCGGCCCCGGCCCCTACCCCGGACCCTGCCCCGGCCCTGAACCCGGGACTCGGCCCCTACCCAGGGACCCGGTCCTGGGATCCAATCCCGGGACCCGGCCCCGACCCAGGGACCTGGTCCTGGGATCCAATCCCTGGACCCGGCCCCGGGACTCGGTCTCGGCCACGGCTCTGGCCCCGGCCCCGGATCCACCCCCGGACTCGGCCCCCGGACCTGGCCCCGGCACCCGGTCTTGGGACTCGGTCTCGGCCACGGCCCCGGACTCGGCCCCAGCCCCGGCCCCGGATCCTTCCCCGGACTCGGCCCCCGGACCTGGTCCCGGCATCCGGTCCCGGAACCCGCCTTGGCCCTTGAACCCGACCTCTGGAGCAGGCCCCGGGACCAGGTCCCGGTCCTAAGACCATTTGTAACTTGTGGAATGATGTTGTCTTTATGAGTCGAAAGTGGGTCAATATGGATCGAAAGTAGGTCAATATGGGTCGAAAATTGATTTAAGTGTGACCCATTGTTAACCCATTTTTAGTTAATCTTTTAAAAGTTAATGACCCATATTTTACAAATATGGGTTTGTGACCCATATTGCCACCTCTAACCATAAGGGCGGCCTAATACCTAAAAAAAACTATAACTTTAGTATTTGCGTCAATTATATCCAAAAAAAAAATTGTCTCATAAAAAATCCCAACTTTTACTTTTGTCCCAATTTTACCGACTTAATACCAAAAAAATTCTCAACTTTTAATTTTGTCCAAATTCTACCCAAATTTTACTTTTTGTCCCAATTTTACCAGTATAGTATAATAAAACTTCAACTTTTACTTTTATCATAATTCTACCATCGTCAACCTTTTATTCATAATCATTGTTAGTTAATCATACGTGACTCGAATTTTCTTGCTGAATTTACCAATAAATTTTCAAAATTTAGAAACAGTAGGTTCTAGAGACGACGAGATTTTAAAAATTTCGTCAGAATATCTTCATGTCTAGCTATTCTTTGGGCTGTTGAATACCGAAAAGAATACGAAATGCGCTGTCTTTAGTGACTATATATCTCTTAGCAATATATAAGGGTAGCAAAAAATAAAAGAAAATTTCGAAATTTTTTCATGATAGCTTTTTCGAGGTGTAATTCATTAATGACGTGGCAATCTCATGTGAGATTAACTAACAATAATTATAGACGGAAGCTAACGGTGGTAAAATTAGGACAAAAGTAAAAGTTCATGATTTTTTTGTTACTAGGCCAGTAACATTGAGACAAAAGTAAAATTTTTGAGTTAAATTGAGACAAAAGTAAAAGTTGATGATTTTTTTGGTACTAGGCCGATAAAATTAAGACAAAAGTAAAAGTTTTGGGTAAAATTAGGACAAAAGTCAAAGTTGATGATTTTTTTGCTACTAGACCGGTAAAATTGGGACAAAAGTAAAAGTTTTGGGTAGAATTGAGACAAAAATAAAAGTTTGAGGTTTTTTATGAGACAAAAAAAGTTTTGAATATAATTGTCATAAATGTTAAAGTTGGAGGTTGTTTTTTTTTTTTTTTTTTTTTTTTTTTTTTGTATTAGGCCACATATGGGCTGACACCCTGTATCGCTAGAGTTTGGAAACATGACGTCCACATTGTTGTGAAAGTAACTATAATTCTTCAAGAGGAAAAAGTTAAACGGAAACTATACATCATTCTAGTATAGCAGCTTAGACAAGTTTAACTGAAATCACTTAATGAAAAAAAAATTAATACAGCAAAACAGGGATAAAATTATTCTGGAAAAAAATTGGTTTCGATGAATAGTCAAGAAAATATATTTCTTTTGTTCTTTGAAGGTATTGCCAGGAGAATCACTTTACTCATTTCTACTGGGCCTGACTAGTAGGAGTAGTGAAAAATAAGGCTGCACATCTATTGGGCCGCACCTTTGAATCTAAAGGGGTTATTGGAGGAGCTCAGGGGAGATGAGGGATAGCCCTACTTTTCTCAAACTTTTCTCAAACGCCCATTTTATGGGGGGGCTGGGCAATTTCAATAGCAAGCTCAAAGCTATATGTGTCAAGGGTCATCGGTCTCCAGTCCGGTCCGATATCCTAAAAAAATCGAGAACCAGACCAGTGGTCTCGATTCCCATTTTTTGGAACCGAGGACCGGACCGGCCACCCCGAGAACCGTCGGTCCGGTCCGATTCCCGGTCGGCTCCAAGGAACCAATAACACGATAAATTTCTGGTTTTAACTTCTTGGAACCAATAACACGACATGACTTGATTGCACAATGGTATATTATGAGACCAATATCCCCTTGTAATTAACTAAAACTTGATCTGAGTGGCCAAAAAAAAAAAAATGCTCCCCAAAAATTACATGAGGCATCTTAATCCCATACGGCATATAAAAAAACTTCCCCCGTTCAAACTTCAAACTACACGAAACTATAACTTTGCAGAAAACTAAAAGACTTCTTCACAGGTGCTTAAGCAAAAGACTTCCCCACTTTGCAGAAAAAATAAGGACTTCCCCACTTCCAATGGCTGCATCAATATTCAACATTATAATAGCATAAGCAAGAACACAATACATATGCAGTATCTGCATTTTTAAAGAGGGTTGCCCACGGTCCAAGCTTTAAAACTCAACAACAATTCAAGGCATCCTCATTTGGTCATCAAAAAACACATTGAGAGCACACCAAAAAAAAAACATATGATCACCAGACATTAACTGAAATGACGATGAAATAGAAAAAGGGAAAGATTTCTAGACTTCAAGTCTTTTCTCAATATTTGATGGATGAAGCGAAAGTGCGGCCAACCTGCAATAAGTATATATAAAGCAATGAACATTAGTTTTGAATTAGAAATAGAATTAATAGAAATCGAACTCAAATAATGAATGAAAAATCTCACCATATATATTCCTTCCACCAACTAGTAAATTCTATTTACTGGTAAGCTCCAAGTGAGCATCATCCATAGCTAACAAAAGTAAGATATTAATTAAAGCATTCACTTCTTAACTATACGAAAGAAAAACAAGATATAAAAGAAAAGATATACCCATGACTTACCCAAAAATAAGAGCTTCCACCACTTTAGGAGTCAAAGAACTTCGATAGGCTGAAAGTAGACTCTGAAGCAACGGTTGTTATAGGAATAGCCAAGATATCCCGAGCCACCAAAGAGAAGATTTTAAACTTTTGGCCAGCAGTATTCCACCACATCAAAATGTCAAGAGTACGACCTTCTTCACGTGCGGCTTGAAGATACTTTTCGATCTCGGATAAATTTTCTTCGGCCACTTTTTTCTCCTCGTCCATAAAGTATTCGAACGCCTTGTCCCCATCGAAACCCGCAGTGAAACCAACCTCATCCTTGTGACCTTCCTCGTGGCCATCAGGATTCGAACTACTACCAGCATAAATGAGAAGTTGACCACCCACATGTTTGTCACCAGAATATTCGGAACCACAAGACTTCTCATAAAAATTAAACAAACATTCTAGTCAAGTCCTCACATAATTGCACCTCTCATTTACTATCTCATCACCATCAAAGATTAGTTTATAACAATATCGCACATATTTCATTTTTTTTCTTGGATCCAATATCACCGCAATCAAAACCATCATGTTCACTTTTTCGAAACTCCCATAATATTTGTCAAACTTTTCATTCATCTTCACCCCCATAGCTTTCACTCTAGGATCTAAAGCATTTTCCGCTTGTTTCAGAGTTTTCTATAAACTAGCTATCTCGTCAAAATAATCATTTGAAGTGATATACAATGTCCCATACATCTTGTTGGTGGAATCATAAAACTTCATCAAAAATATGATAAGAACTCTTGCATTTTCCCAATCTTCCTGTTTAGGAATTCCTTCTTCAAGCTCAACTGAGAAAAAAGGATCATTTTCTTCCAGTCTTTCAAAAACTTTTCTTAACTTTAAGGTAGTGTCTAATGTGAGGTAAGTAGAGTTCCACCTAGTGGAAATATAAAAACAAGCTAAACCCTTATAAGTGATCACTGCACTCTCAATGCAAGCTTGGAATGATTTAGCTCTCATGGGAGAACCCCTCACATATCTAACAATGTTTCGAATATGTGTAATAGAATCACGTACCTCATGCAATCCATCCCTTACAATCAAGTTTAAAATATGAGTTGTGCACGTCATGTGTAAAGCTTTACTATCTAAGATCAACATCTTATCTTTATAAGCTTAGCTTCCAAAAACTTAACAGCTACGTCATTCGAACTAGCATTATCCACAGTAATCGTGGACACATGTTTCTCTATTCCCCACTCATGGATGCATTGCTCAATCATTTTTTCAATTTCCTTGCCTTTTTTACTAGACATCACCACAAAACTAATGATCTTTTTGTGCAATTTCCAATCATCATCAATATAATGTGCAGTGTGACATAAATAGTTCAAGTTCTGAGTGGAGCTCCGTGTATCGGTCATGAGAGCAACCCTAGACTTAAGCTTGTGAAAAAAAAAAATCTTCAAACTTATTCTTTCAGCAAGATACAACTTCATGTAATCTCTAGCCATCGTAAATCTTGATATGGGATTGAATAGAGGTTGTAGTTGGTTGATAAAATCACGGAATCCTACACGCTTAACCAACGAAAAAGGTTGTTCATCCACTATAATTATCTGAACAACCAATTACCTACAACGTTCCTAATCAAAGTCCCATGTCAATAAGATATTAGCACTACCAATATTGGTATTCCTTGTAGTCATTTGAGTCCTATATGCTCTACGTGGGACAAACAATTTTTGCTTCTTATCTATATTGTGAGGATACTTATTGCACCTGCTCAAGTGCTTCAACATAGCAGAAGTACCATTATTAACGAAAATGAAACCAGGTTGTTGATGATTTTCATTTACTAGTGACAGTTGCAGTGGGGCAATCATGAGATACCTTATTTGTGTTTACTTCCTCTTCAAAGACTTCTTTACCTTCATGTACTAGTGACTCCATCGGCGAAGTCATCTCATCAATGGATCTGTTCACTTCTATTTGACATGTAAGTAAGTCGCCCAAATCAAATAGATTATAAGTTATAAAAACCAATGGAGATATATTTCACATAAAAGTCAACAAAGCTAAAATCATCAAGAGAGAACATCTTCTTTAAGTTTATAACAATGCTTTTCCAAATGATCATGGAGGTGATTGCCAAAATAATTCTTCTAATGATATAAGAATTATATATATATGAGAGGCATCAGAAAGACCTGATCATATCAGCATGCATTGAGAACCATTGAGAATTGAACAGGCCAAATCACAACTTAGATATCTAACTTTAATAGAAATTAGTGCACATAGGGTGACTCTTCCTTTTCAATTTGAATGCACATACCTAATTCTAATAGGTTATTACAGATTTACTACTTTTAGAGAGTCTATATTGCTATAATTCTTTCTCGTCATTAGAAGTGATATATTATTGAATTTAGCATTTGCTTTGGGATTGCGTGATGCAATTCTTTTTTTAGGTGCTATGCTTAGGAAGCTTTGGGTGTGAAGCCTAAAGATTTATTCTTCGTCCTACGTCAGCAAGCGTGAAATAAATCATTCTAAAGTCATGTGTCAAACAATGTTAGCAGACATACTGGTAAAACAAAAGAATTTTATCATATGGAAAATTTCAGGCAGCAGAATGAACAAGGAAGTGGACATGGATGTCTAGGAACAGGATAAAGTAAAACTGCAGATCCTCAACTATCTACTTCAATCTACAATGTTGGCGTAGGGTGACTCATAAACCAAGTCCCTTTGGTGTAACTAATTTTTCTAAGCAGCTGAATTGTTCCCTCAAGGCTCATTTAGGGTGCACAAGGAAGAACCAATTTCCTGACTTGTTCGCCAATCATAATGTTGGTTGTTTAGATTTATGAGCCATCAAACTGTGGTTATGCGATGGAATTGGCAGCTAAAAAGCATCTGTAGTTTAGTTGCCCAACTCATAATTTGCACTTATTTCTTGCTGCATCAACTCGTGCCTTCGTTGTTGTACTTGCTTATTAGCAAGAATCAGCGACTGGGTTTTCCGAAAAATAAAATGTCATGAACTCTGGAATGTCTAAAAATAGAGAGCAATGAGTATTTGCCTTGATGAGATGCGATTGCAGTCGCGATCGGCTAAAAACAGAGCGAGAAAGGGAGGCAAGAGTCCAGACTTGAGCTGAGATCCCGAGCAGGAGGTGTCGCGCAAGAGAGACATGACGCAGGCGGAGGGACTAAGCCAGCCGTGCAAGGCTGGAAGCGTCGAGTGAGAGGCGCACGCGTGAGAGGGGACCGAGTGACCTGAGCAAGGCTGGAGGCGGCGAGCGAGAGGCGCACGCTAAGAGTCGAAGGCTGAGAAGTAGTATGGAATCTGCTAGATCTGTTGGGACTTGCGAAAGACGTGAAGAGTGAAGACTAAAGAGGCAAGGGCTGCAAAGTGCAAAAGAAAGCAAACACAATTCGATAAACATTAGATTGCTTTTAAAAAAAAATCAATTGGTCCGATCCAGGCGATTCAGTCCGGTCGTATGTCCCTAGAACAGATAATCGGGACCGCCCAACCATCAGTTCCAATATTAAGAATCGGGAACCAAATCACCGGTCCGGTCTGATCCCGATTCGGGCGGTCCGATTTGCTCACCTCTAATATGTTTTCTAGTTTTCCTTAGTTTTTATGTAAATATACTTTGGTTTCTCTTGTTTTCTATTTTGCTCAGTATATATTGGTTCATCTCTACATCTGGTGCTCATAATTTGTAGGGTTAAGAACTCTTGAATCTATGAAAGGTTTTAGTTTATGAAATGAAATTGTATAACATCTCGTATTGTGACACTTTGAATTGTGCAACCAATGAAAGATGCCCCGCTGAGTGTTATGTCTATGGAAGCTAACACTCACCCTCAAATGATCACCATCTTGTGTCGCCCATATCCCACTTAACAAAAATATTGTCTGCTTTGGACCAGAGCCTGTACGGTTTTGTTCTTTTGGGCTTCGTCACATATAACACTTCACTTTACCACACTCAGGCAATTTGAGATTCGGTTCATCCATATCTCACTTGACATCTTAGAAGCCTGCCAAGAGTCGCATCTTGTCCAGGCCCTTCTAGCCTCAACGACCACTCTTCGCCCTCATGGGATCGAGTCATTACAAGGCCATCAGCTTCTGCCTAGTTCATCCCCGAACCACACAGTTCTAGATAGGCTTAGCTCTGATATCATTATGTCATGTCCAGATCCCACTTGTCAACGATATTGTTCACTTTGGGCCAGAGCTCGCATGGTTTTGTTCTTCTAGGCTTTGCCTAGGAAAGACCACGTTGCAAGTTAAGGACAAGTGCCAAACATATATAGTACTTCACCCCACACTCAGGCGATGTAGGATTCGATTTATCCCTGTCCCCTTCGCCATCCCAGAAGTCTGCCAGGAGACGTTCCTTATCCAGACACTTCTAGCTTTGGTGACCACTCCCCGCCCTCATTGGACTAGGTGATTATATAGTATCAGAGCAAATCCTCTCTAATAGGCGTGTTGTTTGTGGACGCACTAGGCTCATGCCCTATCTAGCAAGGGTAGGGAGCAATCGCCAAGGCAAGAGGAATTGGACAATGTGCAGCTCTTGGCAAGCTTCCAAGAAGATGGATGGCGCAGGATAGTTCCAAACCACACATCAAATATGAAAAGTATCGGCTAGCTTAGGAACTATGCATGGAAGCTGCTCTAGATCAGGACCGCCTACGCAGGTCAAAGGAAATTGGATATTTCACCAGTTTTGAAATATCTAATGAAAATAGTTTGAGAGTGATTATGACTGCAATGAAAGCCATCACTTTGTAACAGTTTTCCAATGATCATATAACAGTTTCTAACGGTTATATAACGACCTTATAACGATTTGTTAATGTTTGATATATTTCTTTTTAAATCATTTATTTTTTTACAACGCCTTTATTATGGTTTCTTGACCGGCTCTTTTTTGTTTGAATGTATAAATGAACTTCAAAAGATAATCGTGAAGAGACATGGAATCGAAATAGAGAATTTCCTTTTCTTCTAAAAGCTTTCTTTTTCTTGCAAAGCTATACAATAACGTTGTCCCTATTACTTTTAATATTTAGTGCGAATTATACAAGAATGACTATTGTATGTTTGGAGAATAATCACTAGAAGTCTATCGAACTGAGTTTCGTACTTCGAGGGATGAACCTTAAGGACAATGCCTACCTTCGCTGCTGGTTTTGGTTTTTATTATAATTTAATTTTACTTTATTTTTAAAATTTATTTAAATAATAACTATAAAAAAAATCATATTTGGATTGAAACGACATCATTTTAGCCATGTCATCGCTACATAGGAGAAAGAACATATAAAAAAATGTCTTGTCAATATTTTCCGTCAGCCAAATTGAATAAAGTCAATGGAAAAACTCGATTGCATCAATTTGACAAATTTTAGTACTAAGTACATTTTTTGCAAATTTTAGGACTCAATTGTACTTTTGTGAAAAGTTTTAGGACTTTTGGTGAACATACCCCAAAAAAGAAAAAGGGAGAAAGGAAAAGGAGGAAAAAAAATAGGGACAAATTATCTGAGTTATATCAATTGCACAACCACTTATCTGTCCAAATACGAGGGGGTAACTTTACCTAAATTACAGGATGCTGAGTTTAAACTATATCAAACTTTTTTTTCCTGCCTACTATCGTTTACCATTCAGCATGGAAATTCTTTATTTGTCAAGTTTAGTATATATATATATATATCCAACTTCCTCTACCGATCTCCAGTATGAGATTAATGAACTCAAAAAAGAAATTCGCCTTCTGAAGATCAACCAAATTGATCAACAAAAGGATTTTTTAGATTTTAAAAAACAAATTTTAGAAGGGAAAATAATTCTTAATATTTCTGAACCTCCCATTGTTTGTGATTCCAGTTCACCAAATTTAATTGATTCCGATTCATCCAACTTCCTACAACTCCTTACCGAGGTAACAAATAGGAAATGGATAATTGATGTTTCTATTAAAATCAATAATGTATTTGTTTTAGAAACCACAGCCCTTTTTTATACAGGTGCTGATTTAAATTGCATTCGTGAGGGATTAATTCCCACGAAATATTTTGATAAAACCACAGAATCTTTGAAGTCTGCTTTTGGTGATAGCATGAAAATAAAATACAAACTTCCTGAAGCTTTAGTAATCAAAGATAATATTTCTTTAAAAACCTCTTTTCTTTTGGTTAAAGATTTAAACAGGAATGTGATTTTAGGAACTCCTTTTATAAATCTAATTCAACCCTTTACCATCTCAAATGATGGTATTGAAACCCATATTTGTGGAAAGAAACTCATGTGTAATTTTGTTTCTAAACCCCAAACAAGGAATCTTAATGTTTTGCAAGAACATGCCATTAAAGAGATAAACTTTCTCATTCGAGATAAGGAGTCTCATCTTTCATTTTTAAAAGAAGAATTGAATTTTCAGAAAATTGAACAACATCTCAAGAATTCTGAAATTCAAAAGAAGATTTCTGTCTTGGAACAAAAAATCAAATATGACCTTTGCTTCATCCCAACCATGCTTTTTGGGAAAGAAACAATCACAACCATATTGTGACACTCCCTTATGAACCTGATTTTTCTGAAAAAGAAATCCCTACGAAGGTTTGACCTTCACAAATGAACAGTGAACTTTTAAAGCTTTGTGAAGAAGAAATTGATGGTTTACTTAAAAAAGGACTGATTCGCAAAAGCCAATCACCATGGAGCTGTTCTGCTTTTTATGTTAACAAAAATGCTGAAATTGAACGAGATGTTCCTCGTCTTGTGGTTAATTACAAACCTTTAAATAAAGTTTTGAAATGGATAAGGTATCCAATTCCCAACAAGAAGAATCTTTTAAATCGACTTCATTCTTCAAAGGTCTTTTCTAAGTTTGACATGAAATCTGGCTTCTGGCAAATTCAAATTGCTAAGCAAGACAGATACAAAACTGCTTTCACAGTTCCTTTTGGTCAATATGAATGGAATGTGATGCCTTTTGGTTTAAAAAATGCTCCCTCTGAGTTTCAACGAATTATGAATGATATTTTTAATCCTTATTCAAGTTTCATAATTGTTTACATTGATGATGTCTTAATTTTTTCTCCTAATATTGATTCACATTTTAAGCATGTGAACCATTTTTATAATATTGCCAAACGGAATGGATCTATCTGAGAAGAAATTTTTCTTGTTTCAAACAAAGATCAGGTTTCTTGGTCATTATATTTATCAAGGAACCAATGTTCCTATTGAAAGGTTTATTCAATTTGCGGACAAATTTCCAGATGAATTGAAAGACAAAACCTAATTGCAAAGATTTCTTGGCAGTTTAAATTATGTAATTGATTTCATCCCTGACATCAATGTCATATGTAAACATTTACATCAAAGGCTAAGAAAAAATCCAAAGCCTTGGACTGATTTACATACTAATGCCGTCAAGAAAATCAAATTACTTGTTAAAGAAATTCCATGTTTACATATTGCTAATCCATTGTCTTTTAAGATTGTTGAAACTGATGCTTCAGACATCGGTTATGGAGGTATTTTAGAACAAAAGTTTGATGAAAAAGAACAAATCATACAATTTATTTCTAAGCATTGGAATGATACCCAGAAAAATTATACCACTGTTAAGAAAGAAATTTGGAATTTTCCAGTTTCTCAAATATTTGTTAAAATCTTCAATGGTAATTTTCTCTCTATTTAGAGGGTTTAAAATCTGAGACAACTCAGATATAGAACTACTGGAAGTAGAATTAGTTCTTCTAAAAAGATCCATTATGTATAAAATTACTTTTTGTTGTTCACTTTTGACCTCTGCTACCACGTCCCATGGACTTACGCTACCTCTGCCAGGACCTTGTGGCTCCAAATGAGATCTACCTTAGAACAACCAAAAATTAGTTTATACACAATGTCTCGAAATAGAATAACTAATTCTTCTCCCACTGGCTCTGATACCAAAGGTGAGCAGGATCGGAGACCGTAGAAATAGAATTGAAATTAATATTGAAGACTAAAAATGACGTCTTTTATGTCTGTTATTCCTCCGTAGAAATAGAATTGAAATTAATATTGAAGACTAAAAATGATGTCTTTTATGTTTGTTATTCCAATAAGTGCGATATGATGCAGGAAGTAAATAATAAATACTTAAAAGATGATATAAAGTTTCAAGTACAGTATATAAAATTGCAACATAAATTAAAAGCATAAGCACAAGTATCATAACTTAAGCAATTTAAACCACCAATAAGGAGGCAGGGCCTACACAATCTGGGGTATTTGAACAATGAATGTATAGTACTGAAAACTTTAAATATGCAAAGTGAAGTGTGTGAGGCTAGTCCAGGAGCGGAGACCACAGATCATTCTTCACTAGGAGCTGAATGCACAATGAACGCAGGGTACTGAAAAACAGGAAGCAATGCCTTTTGACACCAACAAGTGGCAGAGCCTACCGATTCTGATCGTTATAGGCAATGGATGAGGAAATATGTACTTTTATTGAATTGAAACGAAAGATTTACACAAGAAAATGTCAAAAGATCATCAGATCTGTGCATACAAGTGAATTAAACTTAAACTTTCAGGGAAGAACACTTTGAAGAGTTCTGGGTAGGAATAGTGAAGAAGGAAAGCTTAAACTTACGGATCTGAGTCCGGTGGGTTGCATAAAGGTTTCTCCAAAATGTGGTTGCAGGCTGAAAGATATTGGGTTCAGAAAGGCTATAAGGTTCTTCGGCGAAGGTCGGCTCCATGGAGGGGTAGAGCTTCTGAGGAGAGTGAGCTTCGAGAGAGAGGGGGTGAAGACCAAGTCCAACTAAGCTCCATCTGTCCATTGGGGATGATCTGGTTTTAAAGACAAGAAAAATTCACCGTTTCTACAGTGAAAGGTGAACAATAACTCATTAAAAGACCGCCATAGTGTACAGTGCAATGTACAGTGTCGAACGGTATAAAATACATAAAAATGTTCATTACAACAAGAAATTCATTACAACCAAAAATCCTAGTCTGAGTCTTCAACTAGGTTGATTCCGTAACAGTCATCCTCGTTTGTATTCCCACTGTGATGAGAACCGCTTTGTGACGATGTTGCCTGGGATTCTTCATAGTCAGAAATGGCTTTCTTCATTAATTCATAAAAATCCTTTTCATTGGACATACTAGCCAACTTCGAGACCGCCATGGCCTTGTCATGCAAAAATGTTGTTTTTGCAGAAACTGGAACTAGAACATTCAAAATGGTGGCTTTGCGCTGTTGAAGCCAATTGTGGATGGCATCCGGGGAGATTTTATCCCAGTAGGAAAACCCGTCCCACCACTTGGTCTTGTAGTCTTGCCAAGACCAAAATATTGGGATCAGAAGTACTCTTGACGTACTCTAGTTCCTGACTGCTTCTAACCAACTTCGGATGGGTGTCAATTTGATTGGCTTGTTTGAAACAGAGAATAATGAGTTTAAGAAAATCATTGAACATAATAATTTCATAAGACACTTCCTGACACAACTAATCAGCAAGTGGCTTACTTAATCGTTGCTGGCTTTTCTGGCACTTTGAAAGGTTGGTGGGACAATTATCTCACTCAAGACCAAAGAGACCAAATTTTGAATGCAGTCAAGGTCGATGACAATGGCCAACCGTTTTTTTATGATTATGGACAAGTTGTCCAAGATGCTGTTTCAACCGTATTGTATTATATTTCCCAACATTTTATTGGTGATCCTTCCGTGATTCTTGATCACAACCAGGATCTTCTTTCTAATTTAAAATGCCGTTCTCTTGGGGAATTCCGAGAATACAAAGACATATTTTTTAAAAGGGTTTTACTCCGTCCTGATTGCAATCAACCCTTTTGGAAAGAAAAATTTCTTGCTGGTCTTCCTACCATCAGAGGAAACCAGGTTCGCGACAAAATTCATGAATAATTTGGTGAATCCATTCCTTTTGATTCCCTTTCTTATGGTGAACTCATTTCTTATGTCTACAAAGTTGGAACTCAAACGTGTAACAACATTAACTTCAAAAGCAATTAAAGAAGGAAAAGTCTCTTACCCATAGAGGATTGGGAGATTTTTGTCGTCAATACGATCCTTCTTATATATATATAGAAAATTTCTTTTTAGGTTTCGAAATTTCTTTCTTTTTATAAAAATGTTTTTTCCTTTTCTTGAATGGTTTATCAACAAGACAAGAACCAAAACATTTTTTGGAGGAACCAAAAGAATAAGAAGGGTCGTATTGACGACAGAAATCTCCTAATCCTCTGCGAGTAAGAGATTTTTCCTTCTTCAACTGTTTTTAGAGTTTGATGTTATTACACATCTGAGTACCAACCTTGTACACATGTGCAATAAGTTCACCATAAGACAAGGAGTCAAAAGGGATTTTTTTCACCAAACTGTTCACGGATTTTATCACGAACTTGGTTTCCTATGAAAGTAGGAAGACATGCAAGAAACTTTTCTTTCCAAAAAGGTTGATTACAGTCAGGACGCATTAAAACTCTTTTTAAGAAAACATCTTTGTATTCACGAAATTCACCAAGAGATTTACACTTAAGATTTGAAAGGGGATCTTGGTTATGGTCACGAATAACAGAAGGATCCCCAATGAAATGTTGGGAGTGTTGACACCTAATTTTGGATCAGCCTTTTCCAATTATTTCTTAGAAAATTCATAAACAAATTCATAAAAAATCAAAAAATTGCAAAATCAACTTTGGTGGCCTTGACCAAGCCTAAAGAAGCATTTTTGACCCAAAAATAATTTTTCATATTTTTCGCATTTTTTTAATATTTTCAGAAATTAGGAAAATACTAGAAAAATCAAGAAAAATAGCATTTGAGGTCACAAAAATATGAAAAAATATTCAATATTTTTATTTTTAATCCCTTGTCTTTTTTGACCTCACAAAAAATCCAAAATCAGATTCAATTTTACTTGTTCCTTTGTAACACATATAATTGAATTTGGTAAAAAAAATGTCAATTGAGTCTTTTAATTTGCAATTTTGTCATTTTTTAGGATCTTGACATTCAATCTAATTGTCCCTTATTGCAATTTAACCCAATTTCCTTCACATAATGTCTAATTGCATAAATTGGGCAAAATTGTATACTAAATTGCATTTTAGTCCTTGAAATTGGGCATAATTGAAATTACTTTCAATTCAATGACTACCATTACAAATTAAAGACACTGCCCAATGGTTTTCATCATTTTGAATCAATTGGCATAGGTAATTTGGTCCAATTTGATCATTTGAACCTTCAATTTCACGATTCGCCCAATTCCAATTAAATGAAAATTTTGGATTTTTGTTGAAATTGATATGAACTTTTGGGTAAAACCACATTTTTAGATAAAATTCATGCCCTAAATTTGATTCTGAGGTCCAATTGCAAAAATTTCTCATTAATCTAGGTTTAATTTGAAAAATTACAATTCGGGACCGGTCAGACCGTCCGGTCGAACCGATCCGCTACAGTGCCTTCTTCCCCAAAACTTCCCGCGCCAATTGCAGGTTTGGAAGACGAACTTCAACTGAGAAATTGGACCATCAATCGGCTTCAATTGGTGGAATTAATGAAGGCGTTTTGTTGGCCAAGAAGCTCTCCGTCGACTAAGACCGGTCCGACGGTTTGGGTCTGTCGGAATGGTGCCGGCGAAGGCCAAATGCTCACCGGCCGTTTTCAAACCAAACGAAGGACCAAATGCAGGTGGAATTTGAACGAAATTGGCATTACCGGATGACCAGAATTAGTGGCCAATTTGTCTCGGACATTCGCCGGTGTCCGGTGACCATTTCGCACGTGATTGCATGTGCGAAGGTCACCGGTTCAACCCCCCGTTCGACGCCGAAATTTCAAAGAGTTATAAGAGCCAATTGATCTGGCGAGAGGAAAAGGTTAGTTGATTCGGTTAGAGGGAAGTAAACAGAAGCAAAAGAGAGAGAGAGAGAGAGAGAGAGAGAGAGAGAGAGAGAGAGAGAGAGAGAGAGAGAGAGAGAACAAACGAGAGAGAGCTCGCCCTCCATCGCCATTGTCGAGGGCAGAGCTCGAATTGGCAGAGCGTCGGTCAGGCCTTTCCGGGCTAGACCAAGCTCAAAGAGATCGTCAGGAGGACGCCCAAGTAGCTGGGAGTCGATCGCCATCAGCCGCGCTGCCAGAAACCGCCAGAACAGGTGAGATGCGCTTTTGAGCTTCTCAATGTGCATCAATGGTGATTCATGCATTCCTTGCTCATTCTTGCATCTAGAATGTGCGTTTTGTTCCTTAGACATTACTGACTATCGTCACATATCTTTTTTGCATTGGTTTCGTCTTAATACCTTGAATTGATTCTCCAAATCCGACCTCCATTGCCGCGCCCTGTTCATCCTTGCCTAGCCCAATCTAGGTCGCGCGAGCTCGATCGGAGCTCGAGGTAAGAGTTCTGAACTTCCTTTTGTGCTAATATGTGAATGAATTGCCCTAATTTCGCGTGATTTGTGCGATTGAGTTTCCATGGCCGTACTCGGAATCTCGCATGGCAATCGTGATTTGGTGAACGAAGTCCCGCGATTCTTAGATATGTTGAACTAGAGATGATTGCGAGTCGATTGGCGTTGGTTTCGTGCGATTCCGTTAAGATCTCACCATTGGATCATCGCCGAAGGGTCACGACCGTCCGTTCAGAGGCAGTCGCGAGGTTGAAGACGAGCTGACGTGGCGGGTCAACGAGTCAGCGTTTCTAGGTGGCAGTCGGCCATTAGTCCACGTGGAAGTCGAGTCAGCTTGGCCGTTGGTCTGTTAGGCGAAGTTGGTTTAGATCCAACGGCTAGGGTTAATCGAGTCTAATAATTGATGGCGTCCGATTAGTAATTAGGAATATCCGAAAATGTTTTAAAATCAGAAAATTAAAATGGGTTGAAACGGTGTCATTTGGATTAGTGGCAGTGCGGCGCCGTTTAGGTTGATGAGAATGGACGGTTCAGATCGAGTCTTGCGTTCTAATCCTAACCATAGGTTTTAGTAGGTCGATCAGACGGCCCTGGTCGAGTCTCCGTTCCATCCAGACCGTAGGTTTTAGTAAGCTGATCCGGCGATCGTGGATTAGCCACGCGGTTCAATAGGAACCGTCGGATCAAGTCTAGATAATTCGAAAATAATAAAGGCGTAGGACGACGTCGTTTCGGGTTGGGTCCGAGCAGGTCGGGCCGCCCGCCCGTGGGTCATGGGCCGGGTCACCCGACCCGGTCCGAATAATATTTTTTAAATAAAAAAAAATCGAAAAATGATTTTAAAAATAAAAAAAAATCAGAAAAATTTTAGAAAATCCAAAAAATGCTAGAAAAATTCTAGAAAATCCCAAAAAATATAGGAAAATCGTGGAAAATCCTAGACACTCCAGAAATTCCCGAAAATCGAGGATTGACCACAGACAACTGGTCAATCCTATTTTTGGGAGTTTCTTATTCGTTTTTCCAAGAATTGACGATTATGCCCTTTAGAGGTAATTCGTCCCTGCTTTGCATTTTGAGATAGGTCGAAAATGCCTAGATTAGGATAGGGCCAGTTAGGTGGTGAATCTTTTTGCTTGGGTTTTCGAATCTCATCATTTTCCCTGAAATGACGATTTTACCCCTCAAAGGGTAAATCATTTTTTCTATTCCAATCAAGTCTTGAAAATTGCTTAAAATTAGGGTTTGAGTCAGGTGGGTGACCAACCCTAATATTTGAGATTTTCAGTTCTCGTCTTTGTCCAAAATGACGATTTTACCCCTCCAAAGGTAAAATCACTTTTAAATTCCAGAAGAATTTCAAAAATTTTCAAAAAATAGGAAATCGATTGGTTTGATCGCCAATATTATTTACACCATCTTTTGATTGTATATTCCATTTGAAATGACAATTTTTCCCTTTTGGGGCAAATTGTCCCTAAATTTCTCAAAATTACGATTTTGCCCCTCATGGGCAAATCGTGTCAAAATCATTCCTAAGCCTTGATTGATACTTCTCTAGGCTAATAGGGCCTTATTAGGGATACTATGCTGGTTTCATGTGATTTATCCGCATGTTTTGGATCCTTGATTTGCGCATTTATTTCTACTTATTGTGAGTGATAGGATAGTTATTCCCATCTGCATGAACTCCTAGATTTAGGATCTGTCCCCCACTCATCTGTATGAATCTTAAGACTAGATAAATCATTCAACTTAGGTACCGAAAAGGCGTCAACTCTGACAGTTGGCGTAACAAAGTCCACGATCTCATTTCTCTGGTTTTCGCAGAATCGAATAGATCGCTCCTAACTATTCGATAGGGTTTCCGATCGTACCCTCCACGAAATGATTGGTGGCGACTCCTTGGCATGTACACATATCACATGTCACCAGACCACACCGAAGGTCGACAACGTATATCCAGCCGTTGCGATTTGGGTAATAGACCTTAGGAGAGGCCCGCGTCCGATCTGACAACATCGGGCGGCCCATTAGCCCCCCATCCTCCGCGAGAGGGTCGCGACTGGGAGATGGAATATAAAAGAGTAGAGACTGATTCTAGTTCCAATTCTAAAGTTTTGATTAAACAAATTCAAAATTTCAGCTCATCTTCTGTCAATTCTCATTTTGGTCAAATCTATAATCTCACTTAAATTTTGAATAGGGGAAAGAAGTCTACATCAAGACCAACGACCTCTAATGATCTTCAGTTCGTATTTTGAAAATCAACCAAATTGACCAACAAAAAGAATTTCTTGATTTTAAGAGACAAAAATGCCCAAAGGGAAGAGCGATATTCCTGATCATTCTGTGCTCAAAGGGAAGAGCGATATTCCCGACCACTCATCTTCCAATCCAAGCATTTCCAACAATGATCCATCAAATTTGATTGATTCTAATCCTTCAAATTTCCTGCAACTTTTGACCGAAGTAACCAGTAGAAAATGGATCATTAATGTCTCTATCAAAATCAATGATGGACCTATCTTGGAAACAACTGCTCTTTTTTATACAAGTGCGGACCTAAACTGCATTCGTGAAGGTCTTGTCCCTACTACGTATTTTGAAAAAACCACCGAGTCTTTAAAATCCGCTTCTGGTGATCAGCTAAAAATCAAATACAAACTCCCTGAGGCTTTTGTGATCAAAGAAGGTGTTTCCTTAAAAACATCATTTCTTTTTGTGAAAGCCTTAAAAAGAAATGTCATTCTTGGAACCCCTTTCATAAATTTGATCCAGCCTTTTACTGTCAGCAATGATGGTATTGAAACAAACATTTTTGGTAAAAAGCTCATGTTTCGTTTTATCTCAAAACCCCAGACAAGAAACTTAAATGTTTTGCAAGAACATTCCATTAAGGAAATAAACCTCCTTATTCAAGATAAAGAAAGTCACCTCTCATTTTGAAAGAAGGACTAAGTTTTCAGAAAGTCGAGCAGCAGCTCAAAAACAAAGAAATTCAATGGAAAATTTCTGCTTTGGAACAAAAGATAAAAAATGATCTTTGTTTCATTCCTCATAATGCTCTGGCAAAGAAACAATCACAATCCCATTGTGACACTCCCTTATAAACCAGATTTTTATGAGAAAAATATCCCTATGAAGGCACGACCTTCACAAATGAACAGTGAACTATTGAAACTCTTGTCAAGAGGAGATTGATAGTCTGCTCATGAAGGGATTAATAAGGAAAAGTCAATCTCCGTGGAGTTGTTCCGCTTTTTATGTCAACAAAAATGCCGAAATTGAAAGAGGAGTTCCTCGTCTTGTGGTCAACTACAAGCCTTTAAACATAGTTTTAAAGTGGATTAAGTATCCAATACCTAACAAGAAAGACCTTTTAAATCGACTCTACTCCTCCAAAGTTTTCTCAAAGTTTGATATGAAATCTGGTTTTTGGCAAATTCAAATTGCTAGACAGGACAGGTACAAAACTGCCTTTACTGTTCCTTTTGGACAATTCGAATGGACTGTCATGCCATTTGGATTAAAAAAATGCCCCTTCAGAGTTCCAAAGGATTATGAATGACATTTTTAATCCTTACTCTGACTTTGTGATCGTCTATATTGATGATGTTTTAATTTTCTCTCCCAATGTAGACTCTTACTTCAAACATGTCAATCATTTTTATAATGTAGTCTGAGAAGAAAGTTTTCTTGTTCTAGACCAAGGTAAGATTCCTAGGTCACTACATTCATCAAGGAACAATTATCCCTATTGAAAGGTCAATTCAATTCGCGGATAAATTTCCTGATGTTTTGAAAGAGAAAACTCAACTGTAGAGATTTTTGGGAAGTCTAAATTATGTAATCGATTTCATTCCCGACATAAAGTTAATACGCAAACCTTTGCATCAAAGGTTGAAGAAGAACCCTGTCCGATGGACTGATCTTCATACAAACATTGTTCGTAAGATTAAATCTATTGTTAAGGAAATTCCTTGTTTAAGTCTGGCCAACCCCAATGCTTTCAAGATTGTTGAAACAGATGCTTCTGACATTGGTTATGGTGGCATCTTAAAACAGAAAGTTGAAGGAAAAGAACTCATTGTCCAGTTTATTTCTAAACATTGGAATGATACTCAGAAAAATTATTCCACGGTCAAGAAAGAGATTCTGGCAATCGTCTTGGCCACTTCTAAGTTTCAAGGTGATCTTTTAAATGAAAAGTTTTTATTAAGAATCGATTGCAAGTCAGCCAAAGACATTCTACAAAAGGATGTCCTAAACATTGCATCAAAACAAATTTTTGCACGTTGGCAAGCAATCCTTTCTGTTTTTTATTTTGATATTGAATTTATGCATGGTGATTCAAATTCCTTGCCTGATTTTCTCACAAGAGAATTTTTACAGGGAAAACAACCCTCGGCATGCCCCCCAAAAAAGGAAAATCAAAGGCCTCTTCGGAAGCCTCCTCCAAAGCTCCATCAAAATTAACCCCAATACGCAATTGGCTTGAAGCTGCTCAAACACCATCTCCATCCCAACCTGCAGCCCCAAATGAAGCCTCTCCAAGCCAACCACCGCAAAATATTTCATTTTCAAAGTTAATGGCAATATTACCAAAAAGTGTTTTGCAGGATCTGCAGCAATCTTTAGTGAAAGATATTGCTGTCCCGGAGGAGATAAAGTCTCCTTCACCTCTAAACATTTCTTGCGAGGTGGTTCTTGCGGAACAGCCAACCCCTCGAAAACCAAAATCATAGTTTTTGATAAAATTTTCACTATGGAAAAAGGATTTTTCCATGAAAACCCTTATGATTTTGCAAAAGTCATGTTCGGAGAAAAATGGTTTTACACTCCACATGATATTTTGAAACCCCTTGAATTTTATGAAAAAAAATTTGGTGCAAACTGGGTCAGTTAAGTTTAAACACTTTATTGACAAAACCCAATCGGGTGTCATAAACTATTCCACTGCAAGAATTTTAAGGGTCTTACACCCTTCTGAGTGGAATAAAAGTCCTCATACTTCGGTTAAGATCGATCAACGACTAACTAACTGAAGTAATTTCTTTTTGTACATCATTCACGTACTTCGATTACAAACAAGCATGGTGGAACGTCCTGTTTCGCCAAAACCCAAATCATAGCCACTGGCTATTCTTTTTTTACAGTCCTTTTGATATTTCTAGTCTGCCATATTGGTTCATCAATTGGTGGAATACTTTTGGTCCTATGCCGGAGATTCTTCCTCCTGAGGTCAAAAGCTCCTACCAACATTTCAAACAACATTTCAATCCAAAACCACATGAGAAAGAATTTCCTCCTTTTCTCATGTTTTCAGCAACATTTTGGATGGCTTGGGTCATTGCCTGGGAATTTGATTACATCAGAGATTCTCGAGACCCAAATATTTTGATCTTATGCAGACGTTATAGAACCAAGTAGTGGGATGGCTTCTCCTATTTTGACAAAATATCAATTGAAGCTGTCCACGATTGGATCGAAAAACGAGAAGTTTCTGATAAAATTTCCAATAAAGTTTCAGTCTCTGCTTCAAGTTGTTGACACCTAAATTTTGATCAACTTTTTTTTATTTATTTTTATTTTTATTTTTATTTTTATTTTTATTTTGAAAATTCATAGAAAATCCATAAAAAGTTGAAAAAATTGAAAAATCAATTTTGGTGACCTTAGCCAAGCTAAATGAACCATTTTGACCAAAAAAATAATTTTCATAATTTTCATTTTTTTATATATATTTTCGAAAAATACAAAAAAAAAAGAAAAAGAAAATCAAGAAAATCAAGAAAAATAATATTTGAGGTCACAAAGATATGTAAAAATAGTCGGTATTTTTATTTTTATTTTATCTATTTTCTAACCTCATAAATAGTAAAATTCAGGTTTGATTTTAGGTGTTCTCTGATCACCATAAAATTGAATTTGACAAAAATATTAGTAATGATTAAAAGGAAAAGGAGGGAAACATCATCATTTAAAAGGAAAAGGGGACTAATGATTTTGTCTTCTCTTTTTGTTATTTTATTTTATTTTTACTTTTTTTATTTTATTATTTTATTATTATTATATTTTTTTTTCTTTCTCTCTCTCTCTCTCCCCACTCCCTCTCTCCTTCCCGCTGCCTATTTATCTCCTCCCCCTCATCATCTCCCGACTTTTCTTCTCCCTCAACTCTCTCTCTTTCATTTTCGTTTTTTCCTCTCGCTCAGCTCGCCGCCCAGATAAAAAACCGTCCGGTTTTTCGGCCATAACTCTTTCGTTAGACATCGTATGCAAACGAGCCATATACCATTGGAAAGATTATTCTCTTTTCGTTCTAACGACATATTGTGAGCCCAATTTGGACCAGCCGTTTGTCCCGTAGAGCTGTTTGAAGGAGCAAAGGTCAGACTGATCAGACTTGAGTCCGCGGGTGCCAAATTGGATTTTCGGGTTTGTTTTGGGTTCAATCTTGGTAAGACCACCTCTCACTCCTTGTTAAGACATATATTATTGTGTTTTATGGTTTGAAGATGGATTATATTTGGATTTAAGGGCTGATCCCCTATTGTTTTGTTCGAGAAATCTGAACCGGTTCTGTCAAGGTGGTGCCGTGAACATTGTGAGTGATTCAAGGGCTTGCCTTGCTTCCAATATTCGATAAGATGTCTCTAGCACCTAAATTAGGAATCTAGCAAGCTGAGATTGTAGTCTAGTTGAGTTTTGAATGGGTTTTAATGGTTGAATTGAATGAGTTTTCTGGGACAGATTCTGGTCATTGGGCGATTGAAAGCCGTCCGGTTTTTCGGCCATAACTCTTTCGTTAGGAATTGTATGGGAACGAGCCATATACTGTTAGAAAGCTTATTCTCTTGCCGTTCTAATGACATATCGTGAGTCCAATTTGGCCGAGCCATTTGTCCCGTAGAGCTGTTTGAAGGAGCAAAGGTCAGACTGATCAGACTTGAGTCCGCGAGTGCCAAATTGGATTTCCGAGCTTGTTTTGGGTTCAATCTTGGTAAGACCACCTTTCACTCCTTACATTTTACCTATTAGACCCAGAATCGGAAGGCCGAGCCTCATGTTGGTGTCTAAATATTTGCTGTGTATTTACTTTATGTCATAGCATTTCTATATTTCGCATAAAAGACCCAGAATCGGAAGGCCGAGCCTCCTGTTGGTGTCTAAATATTTGCTGTGTATTTACTTTATGTCATAGCATTTCTATATTTCGCATAAAAGACCCAGAATCGGAAGGCTAAGCCTCCTATTGGTGTCCAAGGTGTTTTATTTATTTATTTTCTGTAAATTATATTATGCTACCCCAGAATCGGAAGGCCGAGCCTCCTGCTGGTGGTATATACCCCCCACACATTGTTGCACGAGCATCGACGGACTCCAACGTCGTAAAATTCACCGGATCCCATCTCCTTTGCTTATGTTTATGTTGTATAATGACTTAATATCTTCTTTATTTTTTGCATTGTGTTGCGTCCTATAAAAACAAAAACAAAAAATGCTAGATTGGATGGTTGCAGATGAGCCACGTGTCGTGATCCGATGATTTTCAAAACAAAAAATATTTTTAACATTAAAAGAAATGAATTTCAAATTTTACAAAAATAAAAATGATTCGATTGTCACCGAGACGCCACGTGGCGAGTTAGGGACCGTTCAGTTGGGACTTATTTTCAGGAAATTTAAAAAAAAATCAAATAAAAAAAAGTGAATTATTAAGGAAAAATTCAAAAAAAAAATTGAGAAAAATTGCAAAAAATTCAATCAACTTAGGTACCGAAAGGGCGTCAACTCTGACAGTTGACGTAACTAAGTCCCCGAACCCATTTCTCTGGTTATCGTAGAATTGAATAGAAACTCCCGACTATTCAATAGGGTGGTCCAATCATACCCTCCAAAAAATGATTGGTGGCGACTACATGGCATGCACACTTAGCACATGTCACTAGATCACACTGAAGGTCGACTACGCATACCTCCGTTGCGATTTGGGTAATGGGCCTTGGGAGAGGCCCGCGTTCGACCAGACTGGACGGCCCATTAGCCCTCGAGAGCACACAGGCAACCTCGAGAGGGTCGCGACACAAGTCAAACTTCATTTCTTCATGACAAAGCTCTAGCCGTCTCCAAACTATCCAGTGTAAAAGACGAAAAAGAGTTTTATGACTTTATGAAAAAAAGCCATTGAAGACTATGAAGAAACTCAAACAGGTTCATCTTCATCAGCCTTGCATCACAGTGGCAACACTAATGAGGATGACTGTTACGGCATCAACCTAGCTGAAGATTCAGACTAGGATTTTAACGAAGTGATGTTTGTAACATTTTGGTTTAATGTATTTTGGTATTCAACAACCATAGTTGTACGATGTACTTTTGACCACTGTACAATGTACACTGTAGCGGCGTTGAATAAACACTGTAGCACTGTGCACTTACACTGTAGCTACAGGAAGTTTTTGGTTTTAAATATCACCTCCAACGGACAGAAGGGGGAGCTCGTCTGGTCGTTCTCTCTCTCTCTCTCTCTCTCTCTCTCTCTCTCTCTCTCTCTCTCTCTCTCTCTCTCTCTCTCTCTCTCTCTCTCTCTCCCATACACACTCTCTCCCTTTCAGATCCATCCATCACCGACGACACCTCCTCTCCTCCGAAGCTCACCTCAAGCCGACCTTCGCCGGAGATCCAAAACCTTTTGAAGTCCCCTTTTGAACCACTTCCGGATTCAGATCTGTAAGTAAAACCTACCCATTTCTACCCAGTTCTTCCCTGAACTGATTTTTAAGTTTCTACACTTTAAGTTTTTAGATCTATTGTACTTTTAAATTTTCTCTCTTGTAATCTTTCAGTTCATTTCAATAAAAGTATATATTTCATCATCTTTTGCCTTTCACGACCCAGAATCGGTAGGCTTTGCCACCTGTTGGTGTCTCAAGGCATTGTTCATTTTAAGTTCTGCAATTTAATTTCTCAAGCATTGCAAACATACAACTCCCAGTGAAGATTGATCTGTGGTCTCCTCTCCTGGACTAGCAGCACACACTTCACTTGCATATTTAAGTTTAAGCAATTTACTTTCTGTTTACATACCCAGCCTCAGATTGTGTAGGCACTACCTCCTTACTGGTGGTTTTATGTTTCAAGTGATTATTTCAGTTGCAATTTTATGTGATGCTCTTGAAGCATTATTCCATATGTTGAATGCTTATAATTGTACTATTAATTTCTGTCGTAACTATTGAAAAAACCAAAACAAAAGACATCGTTTCTAATCTTCAACTCTAACTTCCCATCTATTTCTCGGATAAGTGATCCTGAGTCCCCTTTGAATAACCGTCACAAAAGACGTCGTTTTTAATCTTCTATTGTAGTTTCAATTCAATTTTTTGCGGTCTCCAATCCTGCGTCCCTCATGGTATCAGAGCCAGTGGGAGAAGAATTGGTTGTTCTATCTTGAAACGTTGTGTATAAACTGACTTTTGATTGTTCTAAGGTTGATCTCATTTGGAGCCACAAAGTCCTGGCAGAGGTAGCGTAAGTCCATGGGACGTGGTAGCAGAGGTCAAAAGTGAACAATTAAAAATAATTTTATACATAATGGATCTTTTTAGAAGAACTAATTCAACTTCCAGCAATTCTATATCTGAGTTGTCTCAGATTTCAGACCCTCTAAATAGAGAGGAAATTACCATTGAAGATTTTAACAAATCTTTAAAAAATTGAAAAATTCCAAAAGTTAAATATGATCATATTTATGCTGAATCCAAGTTTAAGAAACTTTTTAAGTCTAACGATTATTTTATCACAATTGACGAACGTGATATACCTCTTTCTTCCTCATATTATTCAATTCCCCTTTTGAATAAAGAATCATTGAAGAAACATGCTTTGAAGTATAATTACCTTCATTTTGGTATGGTTCAAGTTGGTGTTTGTTGACACCTGATTTTTGATCAGTCTTTCATAGTTTATTTTTAAAAAATTCATAAAAAATCTATAAAAAGTTAAAAAAAATTAAAAAAATCATCTTTGGTAGCCTTGAACAAGCTAAAGGAACCATTTTTGATAAAAAAAAAATAATTTGTCATATTTTTTAATATTTTTTAATATTTTCCAAAAATAGAAAAATACATGAAAAATGAAGAAAAATAGCGTTCGATGTCGTAAAAATATAGAAAAATAGTCAATATTTTAATTTTAATTTCCTTTTCATTTTGAACTCATAAATAGTCAAAATTCAAGTTCAATTGCATGTGTTTCTTCACGACGCATAGAGTTGAATTTGGCAAAAAAATGTCATTCGAGTATTTTAATTTGTAAATTTCTACATATTTTTTAGTCTTGACGTCCAATTAGATCGACCACCATCTACTATAAATTCCCCTTGCTGAATATTTTCGTTTTTGTTTCACATGATTTCATGGTGTAAAATGCCGAGTGGATCCCCAAATATAATCGGGTCGGCATGAGCTCGATAGCTCGTCCAAGACCAAACCAGGGCACGGCGAACCCCATGTGAGTACACTCGAACTCCTTCGATGCTTCCTAATGCTTTTCTTAGGTTAGATCGTGTGTAGAATGGCTAGGACAGCTAAATCATTCTTGAGCTGTGATTGATAAATAGGGCCTTACTAGGAATGCCATGTGATTTATTTGCATATCTAGATTCCTTGAGTCGCGCATTTTATTACTGATTGTGATTGCTAGGATAATCACTCCTATCTGCATGAATTTCTAGATTTAGGGTTCATACCTTACTCATCCGCATGAATCTCAGGCTAGAAAATTCAGTCAACTTAGGTACCGAAAGGGCGTCAACTCTGACAGTTGGTGTAACTAAGTCCCCGAAACCATTTCTCTGGTTCTCGCAGAATTGAATAGAAACTCCCAACTATTCGATTGGGTGGTCCAATCACACCCTAAAAAAATGATTGGTGGCGACTCCATGGCATGCACACTTAGCACATGTCACTAGACCACACTGAAAGTCGATCACGCATACCTCCGTTGCGATTTGGGTAATGGGCCTTGGGAGAGGCCCGCGTCCGACCAGACAGGACGGCCCATTAGCCCTCGAGAGCCCGACAACCTCAAGAGGGTGGCGACAAACTGGCGACTCCGCTGGGGACTGGTTCTTAACCATTTAGTGGACTTGAGCCGATTAAAAAGTTGATTGATTCTTCCAACCTAATTTTATGCAGATGCTCTCGAAAGTGAGGTGTATATGCTAACGAATGTGTTAGATGTTTTTGTAGACGGGAGAAATAAGGGGTGAAGTGCTTGTTAACTTTGTTTTATGCAGGCAGGAGTTTTGGATGTATGATTGTGTGGATGTTTATATTGAAGCGGTGATTGTTAAATAAAATGCATGTCTATTGCTTTAGCACGACACAATGAATACACACAATTGCACCTAAAACCCCAGGCGCCCTCTTTAGGAACACAATAGAAGGAATTGAAAATGGAATCTCCGTGAGGAAAAACATGGGGTAATCCACTTTTCAATTCCGCTCACTTCGAACTATGGATTGAGTCCCAATGCAACGATAGTTGTGCAATGGAATCGTCTCTTCCCAGAATTCGAGGCGAGAACCTTGGCTTTAGGTACCAAGCCCTATCTTTTGATTTTTAGGAGTTTTCCCTCACTTGTCTCATGCGTTTGTCTATGGAAGGTTAGTATACCTAACACTGCAAAAAATACAGAGAAGCTTGATTTTCTCTTAAGTTTGGTTGGTAAGACTTTTCTATCCCTCGAACTTGTTACAGCTCTTAATCATTATATTCATTGCATAATTCCGGTGATTGGATTAAATGTCATTTTGAGGATAGATATGTGTGTTTTCCTCCCAATGTTCTTGATGGAAGATGAAGATGGTGTCATCCCATTACGAGCGCCAAGTGGACAAGAAGAGCGTACTATGGACATCATTGAGGTATCATCTAATGAAGATGACGATTTGGAATAGGTGATCCTGAAGTCACGTCTCAAAGATCGAAACTGGGGCATCTCTAAGTATTAAGATCACATTCCTTTGTTTTATTTTTCATTTCTAGCCTTCTTGTATAGGATTTATTTTGCTGAGATCCTCTCTATCTGATCCCTTAGATTGATTGTATTAGGGATCTATTTGTGTTTATATACATTCAGATTGAAATTTGTTGTATTTCTATTGACTTGTCATTGGAATGTGATAGTGGCATTTCTTCTAATCACTCGAATACTCCAAAATCAATTTTATAATTCCTTTGGATGAAATTGAAATTGGAAGTCTTATACAACCTTTTGGCCGTAGAGGGCAATACAATCCCAATTTCGCCAGAAGGAACTATAAACTTGAATTGGTTCATGCATGTTTTGCATCATTGGTAATCCACAATAATTGATCAAGAGTATTCGTGTTTTTCAAATTTAATGAAAAGATAGATATCCAAATTACTCTCGTTCTTAGCAAACAGCTTTAATTTGGATACCGTATCTTCAATTGAATTTAAAACACATCGTAATTGTGTACTTTTGAACATTCCATTGATTTTCTTGGAATTGATCAAAGGCGATTATCGTGAATTACATTCCCTTCAATGATATGCTTTCCTTTGAGGAATATTGATAAAAGCTTTTGCACAAGGCCAAAACCCTTGTAAAAGCTCTTATCCCTATTAATCACAAGTAAGCATAAAATTGAAAGGATTTATGCTTTATTTTTCAAATTCTTTCTTCTGATTCTGCCTTTTAATTTGAAACAGGTTAAAAACAAGTAGAGAAGAGAAGTCTTTTTGTGGATAATCGCGGTGGGAGGTTCCTTTATCCGATCATAAGCAAGATTAAAAAATCAAGATGTACACGCTCGAATCATCAATGTCAAAGCGCAGCTTGCCTAGGTTGAGAGTGGTCAGGTGTTCGAGAAAGTCAGCCATACAGAAGTTGAGACACACACATTAGAGCTTTCATTCATTTCGCTCAATCGAGGGACCTTAAAAGCAGATCATACAAATCATCGGGGTGGAAACATAAAACCGCAATGAGCCCTAATTAGCATCACAAAGGAACCTAGTTGGCCCTCCATATTATTGATGCTTTGCTTATACTCACCACCTCGAGACTCGAGATCTGCAAGCTTAAGAAGAAGGCGTTTACATTCCCCTTTAAGATCGGCAGCCTTGGTCCCGTGATCTTCGGCGGCTATTTCCAGGTCCCGAACTAGTCCTCTCCCATGGGCTATATCCGCGGTAATGCTGTCAAGCCTTTCTTCCTGCCACTCACATTGAAACTTCAACACGACATTACGACGGTCGTGCTCATAGGTGGTCAGGGATAAGGCCAAGCGCTCCACCAAATTTCCCCTCTCGCGAAGCAACATCGAGACTCGCTTGTTGGCGAACTCAACAGCCTTTCTGTGACTATCGGCCACAAGGTTGGCCAACACCAAGCTGTTGGACCGATCCTCATAGCGAGCTCGCAAAACGTGAGCCACGGTAGCTTTTCGATGAGCGACACGGTAAGTCTCTAAAAAGTTTATAAAGAGGGTTGGGAAGATTCTATATTCCCTCTCTAAATTAGTGCCCTCGATGGAGGTGGTGTCTATTTCCACGAGCAAAATACGGATTTCATCTTCAGTTTCTGGGTGATCGGCTATATGAGCATAGCCTCGACCGAGGAGGTTATAGAGTTTTTCCCACTGGGCCAAAATTTCGGCCGAGAAAGCGCGAATAGGAGAGGAGGTCATTTTCGTTGGAGTGAGGGAGAAGAAGATGAGTGTGGTAAAGTGATTAAAATACGAAAAGGCAATTATGTAAGAGTGTTAATCTTCTCTGCATTAACTCCTCCTTTTATAGCAACTCGAGAATGAAGAAAGGCACAGCAATAATGCTCGTGGAGCCAAGTTAATTGGGTAAATCAATGGTGGCTCTTTCGGTGAACCATCAGATTTGTCCCAGTCCGCGATTTCAGGCTTGATAAACCTAAAAAAGTTGTAAAAAGATATGTCAGTGTCACCATATTAAAATTGAGCGGGAGTTAAGCGCAACTATCGAAAAAAGTTGCGAAAGGATTTGGCGGTCCCATCATATTAAAAAACTGAGCGGGAGGCGAGCGTAGTTCCACCTTTTTGAAAATAAGTGGGAGACAGACATGGATATCGAGAAAAGGAAATCGATTTGGTGTCCCTCCACGTTGAAAAGAAGAAAGAAGACGACAAAGCGGGAAATACGAAATCTTGGGAGCAACGCTTGCCTGATGATCTTCATCCATGTTTAAAGAACGTTTCATGGGCATACAGAACCACTCAAAAGAAAATTTAGAGAGAGTGAGCATACATGAGAGAGTAGAGAACCCTGAGTGAGCAAAAATTGATCGAACATTTTTCGATCCAACATGTTTGAGAGTTACCATCAGTTGCTAGAGGCGACTGATCCAAAAATCTCAGAAAATGAACTACTGAGAGATCTCGAAGATTCTAGGATGGTGTCTGGTACCAGAACCACAGAACCCAACCCTTTCGGCAACGAAGTTCAGGATCTCAGCAGCGAGGACAACAGCAGCAGCGATGGTCAATCCCGGAAAAGGAAACGTCACCAGTGCCACACTCAGAATGAAATCCAAGAGCTTGAAGCTTTCTTTAGTGAATGCTCTCTCCCGAACATGAAACAAAGAAATGAATTGGGCCAGAAGCTAGGGATGAAACCTTTGAGGGTCAAGTTTTGGTTTCAAAATAAGCGAGCCAAATTGAGGGCTCAACACAGACGTCAAGAACTTGCGATTCTAAAGGAGGAAAACGAAAAGCTTCGAGCGGAGAACATGAGGTATAAGAAAGCTCACAGCACTATGCTTGCCTTAATTGCGGTGGCCCTATCACTCTCGGCGAAATGTTCCTTGATAAGCCTTATATGAGGATTGAAAATGCTCATTCACCACCCCACTCCCTCGAACCATCTTCGATACAATCGGATTTTGTTGGAGATATGCATGAACAAATCAATTCTACGAAGTCAATACCGATGCCTTCTAAAGGATGTGATATGCGTCACCATGATTGGAGTTTCCTTAACGATGAGCTTACTATCACGACCGACCAATCCAAAGCTGATGAATTCCCTCCACAACAATTTCCGGCTCGATCAAATCCTACTGGAAATAGGCCAGAGAGTGTTGACACCTGATTTTTTACCATTTATTATTGTGATTTTTATTCTTTAAAATTAATTAAAAATATCAAAAAAGGTCATAAAATCACAAAATCAACTTTGGAAGCCTTGGTTTAGCCTTAGGAACCAATTTTGAACAAAAAATATTTTTCGGTATTTTTAATATTTTTCGAGTTTATTTAATTATAAAAATACCCAAAAAATCAGAAAAATACCATTCGTGGTCAGAAAAATACCCAAAAATATTCGATAATTTTGTTTTAATTTCCTCTTCAAGTGTGTCACTTTAAATCTCAAAAATTCGGCTCGGGTCACTATGTTCCTTCACAAACATAAACCCGAACCGAGCCTAAAAAAAAAAAATCCTTTTCGAGTCTTTTAGTTTTCAATTCTCACTTTTTATAAGCTATGACATTGGATTCTAAAGTCTTAAAGTGCAATTAGGTCAATTTGCCCTCCAATTTAATCAATTTTTACCAAAAGGGCTTAATTGCACATTTTTCTTTCAATTAGTCTTCGGTTTCACGGATGTATACGTATGCTCTACGTATTTATACGTCATACGTATTTATACGTTATGCATATTTGTACTGTTTGGTAACCTCTTTAAATCTTGTAATAATAATAATGGTTATTATTTTTAACACCTTTGTTAGTGCCTTTTTTTAGCATTTTTGTATTGTAAGTGCTATTGCTAGTGCTATTTTTAAATGTCATTTATTTGTGAGTGCTATTTTTAGATAGAATTTATAATTGTTAGTGCTATTTTTAAATACAATTTATTGGAAGGTATTTTTGGCTATAAAAGGATGGCAAGAGTTTTGAGGTTGAGGGAGAGACATTTTGTAGAGTGTGCAAATTTTTGAGAGCTTAGAGAGAAGAACACAAACACTCTCTATATTCTCATAATCTTGAGTGAGCAAAATATACTAAGTTCGGAATATTGATTCCGCATATTGCTAGCACAATTGTTGTGGAGTTATTAGTCGTCTCCCCGTTCGTCAATTGGTGGTGCGTTTGAACTAGATGCCTAACACTTGTGGAGGCTGAGATCGAAGAACATCGAACCGACACCTCCGTTCAAGCACGCTACGAGAGGTAATCTATTTACTCCCTTTGAGGCTTTGTGATTTTTTTTCGATTAAAATGCACGAAGTACGCCTCTGGAGATACATGTATGGGTTGTTATTTATTTCCGCTACGTGTTACGTGGATCCCAACAGTGGTATCAGAGCCAATCCTTAGGTGTTTTCGTGCATTTAATTGATTTTTGCAATTTTTGCAATACTATGGCCAATATGTATTAACGAATTGTTCGTCTTACATGGCTAATGGAGGTTGATTGTTTTATATGATAAATTAATCAACGTAGCAAAAATTGAGACTAAATCAATTTTGAATCGAAAATTTATGGCTATCTTATTTTACGTAAAAATTCTGAATATGATTCAACGTAGAATTTTTATTGTGCCTTCCTAAGTTTTAAATTGTGAATTTATTACTTACGAAGAAGGGTGGTGATCATGGAAAAATCCCTAATCGATGTGATTGATGTATATATGAATGTATGATGATTATTTATATTTTTGGGGTCGTAATTATTAAATGGAGGCTGCGTACTCCTTTTATTTTTTATGTAATCTTTATTTTTTAGCATAGTCAATTGTTGATGTAAATGCTACGAGGATTACGTGGGGGAGCCTTTTAAGTCGGCGAGCTCTTTGGGGCCCAATTCTTGAAGAGTTCAAGAAATCAAGAAGAAGCGAAGAGCGGCTCTCCGTTATTAAAATATTAAAATGATTAAATGTGGTCTCATTGGCTCGAGACCCATTAAATCATAATTCCATGATCACCACGTAGGATAGATGTTTATGTGATTGACATCTATTTATTTATTATGATTACGTGAGCATGTTAAACTGGTTAATGTGCAAAGTCAGACTTACCTCACCCAAAATTGCGCCTGCATGAAATCCTAGTTAGGAAAATCACTCGCGTTAGGTACCGAAAGGGCGTTGGTAACGACACCAGCGTAACCAAGTCCCCGAACCCAAAATCTCTGGTTCCGTAGAACTGATCGATCTCTCCCAATCGGTTGGTAAGGTTTCCGGTCTACCCTCCGAGAAAGACCGGTGGCGACTCCAAATGCATGCACAAGTTGCACATGCCACCACGACCACACTAAGGTCGAAATCGATCGGCTCTTATCGCCGAATCCCTTTGAAACATACTCCCGCCGCGATTTGGTATGGGCTTGGGAGGGCCCGCGCCGATCCAAAGCCCGCGATCGGTAATCCATTAGCCGCGTCCTCTTTCGGACGGGTCGCGACAGCTGGCGACTCCACTGGGGACCTTGCTCTAGAACATATGATTCTAGACCTCAAGTGGACTTAGGCCGTAATTAAAACGCTGAGTGATTTTTCTAACCATGCAGGCGCTCGTGAAGGTGAGGTAAGTCCGCTCATGATAGGTGTTATATGTTTTTGCAGATTGGAGTGATAAGGGGGGTAGTCTGTGATTAACATTGTCTTATGCAGGTTGGCGTAGGAATGAATGATTGTGTGTATGTTTTATATTGAAGCGGTGATTGTTAAATAAGATGCATGTTTATCGCTTTAGCACGACACCGAAAATACACACAACCGCGCCTAAAACCCGTGGCGCCGCCTATAAGAAAACAATATAAGGGATTGAAAATGGAATCTCCGTGAGGAAAGACACGGGGTAATCCACTTTTCAATTCCGCTCATTTCGAACTATGGATCGAGCCCCAATGCAACGATAGTTGTGCAATGGAATCTGCTCTTTCTAGAACTCGAGGTGGAAACCTTGACCTTAGGTGCCAAATCCTTTGATTTTTAGAAGTTTTATCCTCACTTGTCTCATGTGCATGCCTTTAGATGGTTGGTATATCTAAAACCACCTAAAAAAATAAAAATTCGGTGATCCTGGAGTCACATCTCGAAGACTGGAACTGGGGCATCTCCAAGTGTTCGGACCACATTCCTTTGATTGATTTGACATTCTTAGTTCTCTTGTATAAGATTAATTTTGCTGAGATCCTCTATATCTCGTCCCTTAGATTGATTGTATTAGGGATCTATTTGTATTGTATACATCTTGATAAGGCTCATTTCTATCGAAAATGGGGGCAAATTCCCCAAACCCGTGGAGCATAGTGGAATTCGTCCCTTCAGTGCAAAATACATTTGGCCGCAGAGCCACTCGTTTGGTGAAAGGACGTATCGTTCCTAATTGATTTTTAATCAGATCTGGGGATAAGTTTTTCTCCATTTTTTTTTATCTCAGGTGATAAAAGAGACAATGCACCCAAAAGCTAATGCATTCAAGTGACAAAACAGACGTCGCCCAGCTGGGGCAAATGAACCGTAGGCGTTGCAAATACCTTCAAGCACGGATGGAGGAATTTGATAGATGTTGTTCATATCAATATGCAACACCAAAACGGAGTGCAAATCAAGTGTAAAAGGACGTATCATTCCAAAATGATTATTTTCTTGATATGGGAATAATGCTTCCTTTCTTTTTCCTCTCAAATGATGATCAAGAGCAGAGGACGCAGGATGTAATGCTTTCAAATAACAAACAGGGAACATCAAATACCTCAAATGGCGACTGTGATCGAGAGAATCACCAAACCGCCACATGACGAATCCCAAGAATATCAAGCTGTCTTGAGACAGATAAAATTGATCAAGGACTCTGACAATCGAGGTGGATGATCAGAATCTGCAAAAATCAATGGGAGCAGGTTCCCCCCATTTGCTTTGAGGAGCCAAACCGGGGGCAAACTCTCATGATCCCCCACGAAAGCGCATCAGACCAGGGTCATCGAATCCAGAGATGACAAACAGCAAAACCATGCCTAACTGGGGCAAGTGAATGATTTGTACGCAGGACGTTTCTCCTCTGACAAAGTCAATGGACGCAATAACAGAGTCGTCCGCATCAGAATCAAACCCCAAGATACGAATTTGGGTGAACGGTAACCTTGTATCGTTCCAATTTGGTCTTCCAAGACCACATGCCTAACATGAGTTTTTACTCATTTTACAGGAAGTCGTTGGCGCTCAAAGCCTCAAATGAAAAGAGCGCGCTAACATGGAGGCGAATAGAATCATTGGCCTTAGAAGTCAGGATTCCAGGAGATGGTCTTTGATTATAAGACCTAGTGGATGGTAAAAAGTATCGCTCCTACGTCACATGCTTTGACATGCATTTTGATAAAATCTTCTTTTTTTCCTTGAATAAAAGGAACCTTGAAGAATGGTGCTGGAGTGCGCCCAAAAACACAAATGGATCTTCTCTGGGGCAAATTCTTGAGAAGGATTCGTCGCCCAACCAGATGGGAGATCAATGACACAAGATAGAGGGCCAAATTATGCAAACCGCGCGTTTGTGTTCAAATGGAATCACAAAACAAGAACAAGGCGGTATCGTTCCAATTGGTCTTGAATTTTGGAACGCAAACTGACACCTAATTCCCGTCTTTGACAGGGGCTCGCCATCAAGGCGAAACAGGTTTTCACATCCCATGCATTACCCATTGGAACACATGACCAAGGGTAAGATGTATCGTTCTAATTTTTTGAAAAATTCATGAACGTACAATAACATGTTTCTTCCGCATTTTCAGGGATCTTCAGCCGCGGCGGGTAGGTAAGTATCCCTTTTCCCCAAGTCGTTGAAGATAAAAAAAGTGTTAGGACTCTTTCAATCATTATGTCTGAAAAGAGGCATCGAATTTTTAAACCCATAGACATCCACAGTTGAAGTTGGGAGGTTGTCTGAACATGAATGAAACATGCATGTGCATCATAAAGCCCCATTGGGAGGAAATTTTTCGGAGAAAAAAGAATTTTTCCAATAAAAGTTGTTCAAACCGTTTAAAAGGGTGTTTTCTCAGACGAGAGGCGAATCCTAATCCAAACATGTCCAACACACACTTGAGAGATGAGTGGAGTGAGCAGATAACAAAATCTGGGTCTACGGGGGTAAGGACCATTTGCAGCGATTACATGGGTTGGAACGACGGAGGCATTCGTTTCATATCCCCCAAACACTACAGGTGACCGTTGATAACCCATTTGAACGGCGGTTCTCATTCTTAACCCTGTCAAGAACCACCCCACACCGGGGCAAAAAGGAAGTAAGTCCAGCAGCGTCAGGAGAAAATGGTTAGAAATTTTCTTGCTCGGACTAACATTAATCTTTGTGTGTTGTTTATATGGTAATCCAAGTGCCATAGGATGACGAGAAGCATTCATTCTTTATCCCACACACTGTATCGTTTGCACAGCCAAGTTGAGCCTGCAAATTCATTTCATGAACCCATTGGTGATCATTCCAAGACGGATGCCGCACCACTTCAAAAATGGAAGAGTTCAAGACTCAGGGATTACGAAGAGAATTCCCGGACTGATATTTAAAGCATGTTTAGACTATATGTCTAACATGATCCCATGAAGATGAGAAAAAGTGGGATTTCAAAAATGAAAATGAGAAAAAATCCCCGGCATCAAGAAAAAGCAAAGTGCCTAGTAAAAGCAAGGCCGATGCTCGTGCAAGTTGTTTAATTGATCCGCAATGAAGCTGGATGGGAAAAGGGGAAAACCCTGAAGGAGCCAAATCCAAAAGGACTGCTCCCCAAATGCTATCAAGCACAGAACAAAGACATAGAAAGAGTCAGTCTCTGAATGCAACAAGAGACGCTCTTTAAAGAGCTGGTGCACATCGCAAGATAGGTTGCGCGCCTCAAAGGCTAAAGATGCAGAAAAGAAAGGACAGGTGGCAAATCAGCAATGTTCACCAATGTCAAACCCGTCACGAATTCTGGGCCAAAAACGAGCCTTTTTCGGTCCCCAATCCTATCGATGTTAAGACCCTGAAACAGTCTTCTCTGACTAAGACACTTGGGTTAACATATAGCTTAACTCGAAGAAGTACGAGCAGGACTATTTCTTTCTCATTTTGCAGGGTTCTTGACTTGTAAACCCGGAGCAGATGGTGAAAACTTTCGCTCAATGGCCTCGACTCCAAAGCGGGTCCCCCTTGAAAACCAATATCCAAGCCCAACATTACGGTCCCGTGGAAGACCTCCCGACCGATCAAAATGTATGCGCTGCGAATGAGCCTAAAACCTAGGCACAGGTTATAGGGAATTGAGTGCATCCCCTATAAAACCACTATCGCAAAACAGGTGAGAAGACCTCCTTGTCGAGAAATATTCCAATTGATGTTTTGAACAAACTCTTTTTGGAATTTTCAAACTGTTGATCGAGATTTTCCGTGCAAGGGATTTGTGATCACATTTGCATGTTGCAAGAATGCTTTGGATAACCTCCAGCATCAAAATGCACATTTCATGATTAAAACTTAAATCATACGGTTTTGTCAAAATGGACAGCCGTGGTCTTCCCAAAGATTACTAACGTTTTCTTGGTGAAGAAAAATCTTTCAAGCTCAAACTTCTGCAGGATACCTGGAGAACCCAGCTCCCAGAATGTCGCCTCAACAGACTCAAGTGAAGCTTTGTCAAAATGAAATCTTTCACAGCTTCAAAAACTGAATTCCCGACAAACTTCGGGATCTCTAAAAAAGAGGGGAAGAAAAACCCTTTTAAAAGAAAAAAGTCCCAGCAGACGTGGAGAACCCTCGTCCCGGGACCCCTTTTTCAAAAATCAAGCAGTCTCATCGGACGTGGAGAACCCTCGTCATGAGACCCCTTTTTCAAAAATCAAGCAGTCTCATCGGACGTGGAGAACCCTCGTCATGAGACCCCTTTTCAAAAGTCAGACAGTCTCATCGGACGTGGAGAACCCTCGTCATGAGACCCCTTTTCAAAAGCCAGACAGTCTCATCGGACGTGGAGAACCCTCGTCATGAGACCTCTTTTCAAAATTTAGGCAGTCTCATCGGACGTGGAGAACCCTCGTCATGAGACCCCTTTTCAAAGAAAAACCATGGTAGAAACCGCCTGAAGAGTCAACACAAAGGTAGAAACCGCCTGAAGGGTCAAACCAATGGTAGAAACCGCCTGAAGGGTCAACTCAAGGTAGAAACCGCCTGAAGGATCAACTCAAGGTAGATACCGCCTGAAGGGTCAACCAATGGTAGAAACCGCCTGAAGGGTCAATCAATGGTAGAAACCGCCTGAAGGGTCAACACAAAGGTAGAAACCGCCTGAAGGGTCAAACCAATGGTAGAAACCGCCTGAAGGGTCAATCAAAGGTAGATACCGCCTAAAGGGTCAACACAAGGTAGAAACCGCCTAAAGGGTCAACACAAGGTAGAAACCGCCTGAAGGGTCAAATCAATGGTAGATACCGCCCGAAGGGTCAAACCAAGGTAGATACCGCCCAAAGGGTCAAACCAGGGTAGAAACCGCCTAAAGGATCAAACCAAAGGTAGAAACCGCCTGAAGGGTCAACCAATGGTAGAAACCGCCTGAAGGGTCAACTCAAGGTAGAAACCGCCTGAAGGGTCAACCAATGGTAGAAACCGCAATAAGGGTCAACACGAGGTAGATACCGCCTTAAGGATCAACACAAAGGTCCGATCCACCATACGGATTAAAATCTCTAGCAAATCCCAAAGCGTGGGGATGCGCCTTCCTTAAGTTCCTACCAATTAGGAATCCCATAATGGTATGACCTACCATACAGGTCAGAGCTTAATCTCCCTAGGATTTTCTGTGACAAGTCCTAGGCATCTTCTTGAAAGTTGTCGCAACCGGCAGCATCCAACAGGTGAGCTTCAGGTAAGCCTCTCTCACTCCGGCCCATGTTCAAATTGTTAGAATAAACCGGTGATTAATTTGAGTATTCATCAAAAGACTTAAGGGTCCGATGTCATAGCATTTCTTTTCCCCAGTCGAGTCGGTTAAGATTCAGGTGCCACCTTGTCTTTGAGAGAAACCTCTAACGAGATTCCTCTCAAAGAGGGGCAGCTGTTGACACCTGATTTTTTACCATTTATTATTGTGATTTTTATTCTTTAAAATTAATTAAAAATATCAAAAAAGGTCATAAAATCACAAAATCAACTTTGGAAGCCTTGGTTTAGCCTTAGGAACCAATTTTGAACAAAAAATATTTTTCGGTATTTTTAATATTTTTCGAGTTTATTTAATTATAAAAATACCCAAAAAATCAGAAAAATACCATTCGTGGTCAGAAAAATACCCAAAAATATTCGATAATTTTGTTTTAATTTCCTCTTCAAGTGTGTCACTTTAAATCTCAAAAATTCGGCTCGGGTCACTATGTTCCTTCACAAACATAAACCCGAACCGAGCCTAAAAAAAAAAAATCCTTTTCGAGTCTTTTAGTTTTCAATTCTCACTTTTTATAAGCTATGACATTGGATTCTAAAGTCTTAAAGTGCAATTAGGTCAATTTGCCCTCCAATTTAATCAATTTTTACCAAAAGGGCTTAATTGCACATTTTTCTTTCAATTAGTCTTCGGTTTCACGGATGTATACGTATGCTCTACGTATTTATACGTCATACGTATTTATACGTTATGCGTATTTGTACTGTTTGGTAACCTCTTTAAATCTTGTAATAATAATAATGGTTATTATTTTTAACACCTTTGTTAGTGCCTTTTTTTAGCATTTTTGTATTGTAAGTGCTATTGCTAGTGCTATTTTTAAATGTCATTTATTTGTGAGTGCTATTTTTAGATAGAATTTATAATTGTTAGTGCTATTTTTAAATACAATTTATTGGAAGGTATTTTTGGCTATAAAAGGATGGCAAGAGTTTTGAGGTTGAGGGAGAGACATTTTGTAGAGTGTGCAAATTTTTGAGAGCTTAGAGAGAAGAACACAAACACTCTCTATATTCTCATAATCTTGAGTGAGCAAAATATACTAAGTTCGGAATATTGATTCCGCATATTGCTAGCACAATTGTTGTGGAGTTATTAGTCGTCTCCCCGTTCGTCAATTGGTGGTGCGTTTGAACTAGATGCCTAACACTTGTGGAGGCTGAGATCGAAGAACATCGAACCGACACCTCCGTTCAAGCACGCTACGAGAGGTAATCTATTTACTCCCTTTGAGGCTTTGTGATTTTTTTTCGATTAAAATGCACGAAGTACGCCTCTGGAGATACATGTATGGGTTGTTATTTATTTCCGCTACGTGTTACGTGGATCCCAACAGTGGTATCAGAGCCAATCCTTAGGTGTTTTCGTGCATTTAATTGATTTTTGCAATTTTTGCAATACTATGGCCAATATGTATTAACGAATTGTTCGTCTTACATGGCTAATGGAGGTTGATTGTTTTATATGATAAATTAATCAACGTAACAAAAATTGAGACTAAATCAATTTTGAATCGAAAATTTATGGCTATCTTATTTTACGTAAAAATTCTGAATATGATTCAACGTAGAATTTTTATTGTGCCTTCCTAAGTTTTAAATTGTGAATTTATTACTTACGAAGAAGGGTGGTGATCATGGAAAAATCCCTAATCGATGTGATTGATGTATATATGAATGTATGATGATTATTTATATTTTTGGGGTCGTAATTATTAAATGGAGGCTGCGTACTCCTTTTATTTTTTATGTAATCTTTATTTTTTAGCATAGTCAATTGTTGATGTAAATGCTACGAGGATTACGTGGGGGAGCCTTTTAAGTCGGCGAGCTCTTTGGGGCCCAATTCTTGAAGAGTTCAAGAAATCAAGAAGAAGCGAAGAGCGGCTCTCCGTTATTAAAATATTAAAATGATTAAATGTGGTCTCATTGGCTCGAGACCCATTAAATCATAATTCCATGATCACCACGTAGGATAGATGTTTATGTGATTGACATCTATTTATTTATTATGATTACGTGAGCATGTTAAACTGGTTAATGTGCAAAGTCAGACTTACCTCACCCAAAATTGCGCCTGCATGAAATCCTAGTTAGGAAAATCACTCGCGTTAGGTACCGAAAGGGCGTTGGTAACGACACCAGCGTAACCAAGTCCCCGAACCCAAAATCTCTGGTTCCGTAGAACTGATCGATCTCTCCCAATCGGTTGGTAAGGTTTCCGGTCTACCCTCCGAGAAAAACCGGTGGCGACTCCAAATGCATGCACAAGTTGCACATGCCACCACGACCACACTAAGGTCGAAATCGATCGGCTCTTATCGCCGAATCCCTTTGAAACATACTCCCGCCGCGATTTGGTATGGGCTTGGGAGGGCCCGCGCCGATCCAAAGCCCGCGATCCGCACCCTTGTGCGGGGGAAGGCCCGCGATCGGTAATCCATTAGCCGCGTCCTCTTTCGGACGGGTCGCGACAGAGAGCAATAGCCAAGTTGTCAACACTGTTCCGAGTCGCAAGAAGACGAGGGTCAATTGGTCCCCCGAGCTTCATCTCAAGTTCCTTAGTGCGGTTCAGCAACTAGGGATCAACTCAGCATATCCAACGCGCATACTTGAGATCATGAACATACCAGGACTCACTAAAGATGGAGTCGCGAGTCACCTCAAGAGCTACAGAAGGGCGCTAAGACAGCGCCACACAGCACTGAACCTGAAAGAACTCAACTTGTGCCTAAACACTAGGCATGGCTATAACTACAATGCCCCTGAAGTAAGAAATACCCTGCCGAATCTAGGCACCGACCAAGCTGGTAGCAGCACCATCGACTACTTGGGCGCTAATCAGAATATTCCCCCGAATCATCTCAGCACCCTGTCGCGACCCGTCCGAAGGCGGACGCGGCTAATGGATTGCCGATCGCGGCCCCCACTCTGAAATGTGGATGGCGGGCCTTAAATCGGCGCGGGCCCTCCCAGGCCCATACCAAATCGCGGCGGGAGTATATTTTAAAGGATTCGACGATAAGAGTCGATCGCTTTCGACCTTCAGTGTGGTCGTGGTGGCATGTGCAAATTGTGCATGCATTTGGAGTCGCCACCGGTCTTTCTTGGAGGGTAGACCGGAAACCTTATTGACCGATTGGGAGAGATCGATCAATTCTGCGGAACCAGAGATTGTGGGTTCGGGGACTTGGTTACGCTGGTGTTATTACCAACGCCCTTTCGGTACCTAACGCGAGTGATTTTCCTAGCTAAGAATTCATGCAGACGCAATTTTGGGTAAGGTAGGTTTGATTCAGGGTTTCACACAGATTGGAAGACTATTCCTATCAACCACATTCAATTTTAATGAAAGCGCAATTAAGTGCATAAATAAATCACATCAATGCATATCAATTCAAATCAACAGCTTCCTAGTGTAGCCATAAAGGCTTAGGGAAGGCGTGATTTAGGATCAGGGGCAAAATGGGAAGATTTGGGAACGATTAGCCCGAAGGGAAAAATCGTCAATTTTTGAAAGATTTGGATACCGAATTACCCAAAATATTCCATGGCCAGTTGTTTGTGGACATTTCCCATTTTTGAGAATTTTTTGGAATTTCTTGATTTTTCTCCAATTTTCGGGAGACGATTCGCCCAAAGGGCGAAATCGTCATTTTAAGAAGGGTCGGGGTTCAAAACACCCGGAATGAGTCTTGGCCAGTTGTTTGTGGCCATTTCCTATTTTTTTGGATTTTCCTGGATATTTTAGAATTTTTTTGGAAGACGGTTTGCCGGAAGGGCAAAACCGTCATTTCGAAAAAGATCGGGGGGTCGAAAGACCCGGAACAGGTCATGGCCAGTTGAATGTGGCCATTTCCTATTTTTTTGGAATTTTTTAGAATTGTTCTGAATTTTCCGAATTTTTTTTGAGTTTTTTATGATTTTCTATTTTTTATTGATTTTTGAATTTTTTATTTTTTTTTAATTACTGAATTTTTTAATACTAAAATCACCCTCGGGCCGGGTCAGACCAGGTCCACGACCCAGATCCGCGACCGGGGCCCGGCCCGCCCCCGCCTCGACAAAAACGACGCCGTTTCACGGACTGAGAACGGACGCCCCAGATTGAGCCACGTGGCATCTTCTAGACCGTCGGGAGGTTTTCCACGGGACCGTAATGTTGGGCTTGGATATTGGTTTTCAAGGGGGACCCGCTTTGGAGTCGAGGCCATTGTGTGAAAGTCTTCGCCATCTGCTCCGGGTTTACAAGTCGAGAACCCTGCAAAATGAGAAAGAAATAGTCTTGCTCGTACCTCTTCGAGCTAAGCTATATGTTAACCCAAGTGTCTTAGTCAGAGAAGACTGTTTAAGGGTTATGATGTTGGTAGGATTGGGGACCGAAAAAGGCTTGTTTTTGGCCCAGAATTTATGAAGGGTTTGACATTGGTGATCATTGCAAATTTATCACCTGCCCTTTCCTTTCTGCATCTTCAGTCTTTGAGGTGTGCGCCCCTTTTTTAGGTGTGCACAAGTTCTTTAGAGAACGTCTCTCGTCGCATTAAGAGACTGATGACTCTGTCTGCGTCTCTGGTCCACACTTGACACCATTTGGGGAGTAGTCTTTTTGATTCGACTCCTTTAGGGGTCTTTCTCTTTTCCCATCCGGCCTCATTGCGGATCAATCAAACAACTTACACGAGCATCGACCTTGCTTTTACCAGGCACTTTGCTTTTTCTCGATGCCGTGGATTTTTCTCATTCATTTTTGAAATCCCACTTTTTCTCATCCTCATTGGATGGTGTTAGACCTATGATCAAAGGTCTAACAAGGTTAAGCATTTAACTTAGGGATTTTTTGCAAACCCTAAGTCTTGAACTCCTTCGTTTCTGAAGTGATGCTGCATCCGTCTTGGAATGTGCAATGATCACCAACGGGTTTATGAAATGATTTTGCAGGCTCAACTTGGCTATGCAAAGGATTCAGTGTGTGGGATAGAGAAATGAATGCTTCTCATCATCCTATGGCACTTGGATTACCATATAAACAACACACAAAGATTAATGTTAGTCCGAGCAAGAAAATTTCTAACCATTTTCTCCTGATGCTGCTGGACTCACCTCCATTTTGCCCCGATGTGGGGTGGTTCTTGACAGGGTTGAGAATGAAAATCGCCGTTCAAAGGGGTTGTCAATGGTCACCTGTAGTGTTTGGGGATATGAAACGAATGCCTCCGTCGTCCCAATCCATGTAATTGTTGCGAACAATCCCTACTTCCGTAGGTCCAGATTTCACTATCTGATCTGCTCCACTTTTCCCTGGAGTGTGTATAGGACGTGTTTGGATTAGGCTTTGCCTCTCGTCTTTTGAGAAAAAGTCCTTTTGAAAGTTTTGAACAATTTTTTATTAGAAAAATCTCTTTCCTTTTTTTCCAAAAATTTTACCCGTCAAGGGGATTTTATGATGCACCATGCATATTCTTATTCATGTTCAAACAACCTCTTGTTTCAAAACATGAATGCCAATGAAGTTAGAATTCTATGTCTTTTCTAGACATCAGATTCTGAAAGCTTTTTCTTTTTCTCTCTGTTTTTTTTTGTTTAACATCTTCAATGGATTGGGGAAAAGGGATACTTACCTACCCGCCGCGGCTGAAGATCCCTGAAAATGCGGAAGAAACATGTTATTGTACGTTCATGAATTTTCAAAAAATTAGAACGATACATCTTACCCTTGGTCATGTGTTCCAATGGGTAATGCATGGGATGTGAAAACCTGTTTCGCCTTGATGGCGAGCCCCTGTCAAAGACGGGAATTAGGTGTCAGTTTGCGTTCCAAAATTCAAGACAAATTGGAACGATACCGCCTTGTTCTTGTTTTGTGATTCCATTTGAACACAAACGCGCGGCTTGCATAATTTGGCCCTCTATCTTGTGTCCTTGATCTCCCATCTGGTTGGGCGACGAATCCTTCTCAAGAATTTGCCCCAGAGAAGATCCATTTGTGTTTTTGGGCGCACTCCAGCACCATTCTTCAAGGTTCCTTTTATTCAAGGAAAAAAAAGAAGATTTTATCAAAATGCATGTCAAAGCATGTGACGTAGGAGCGATACTTTTTACCATCCACTAGGTCTTGTAATCAAAGACCATCTCCTGGAATCCTGACTTCTAAGGCCAATGATTCTATTCGCCTCCTTGTTAGCGCGCTCTTTTCATTTGAGGCTTTGAGCGCCAACGACTTCCTGTAAAATGAGTAAAAACTCATGTTAGGCATGTGGTCTTGGAAGACCAAATTGGAACGATACAAGGTTACCGTTCACCCAAATTCGTATCTTGGGGTTTGATTCTGATGCGGACGACTCTGTTATTGCGTCCATTGACTTTGTCAGAGGAGAAACGTCCTGCGTACAAATCATTCACTTGCCCCAGTTAGGCATGGTTTTGCTGTTTGTCATCTCTGGATTCGATGACCCTGGTCTGATGCGCTTTCGTGGGGGATCATGAGAGTTTGCCCCCGGTTTGGCTCCTCAAAGCAAATGGGGGGAACCTGCTCCCATTGATTTTTGCAGATTCTGATCATCCACCTCGATTGTCAGAGTCATTGATCAATTTTATCTGTCTCAAGACAGCTTGATATTCTTGGGATTCGTCATGTGGCGGTTTGGTGATTCTCTCGATCACAGTCGCCATTTGAGGTATTTGATGTTCCATGTTTGTTATTTGAAAGCATTACATCCTGCGTCCTCTGCTCTTGATCATCATCTGAGAGGAAAAAGAAAGGAAGCATTATTTTCATATCAAGAAAATAATCATTTTGGAATGATACGTCCTTTTACACTTGATTTGCACTCCGTTTTGGTGTTGCATATTGATATGAACAACATCTATCAAATTCCTCCATCCGTGCTTGAAGGTATTTGCAACGCCTACGGTTCATTTGCCCCAGCTGGGCGACGTCTGTTTTGTCACTTGAATGCATTAGCTTTTGGGTGCATTGTCTCTTTTATCACCTGAGATAAAAAAAAATGGAGAAAAACTTATCCCCAGATCTGATTAAAAATCAATTAGGAACGATACGTCCTTTCACCAAACGAGTGGCTCTGCGGCCAAATGTATTTTGCACTGAAGGGACGAATTCCACTATGCTCCACGGGTTTGGGGAATTTGCCCCCATTTTCGATAGAAATGAGCCTTATCAAGATGTATACAATACAAATAGATCCCTAATACAATCAATCTAAGGGACGAGATATAGAGGATCTCAGCAAAATTAATCTTATACAAGAGAACTAAGAATGTCAAATCAATCAAAGGAATGTGGTCCGAACACTTGGAGATGCCCCAGTTCCAGTCTTCGAGATGTGACTCCAGGATCACCGATTTTTTTTTTTTAGGTGGTTTTAGATATACCAACCATCTAAAGACATGCACATGAGACAAGTGAGGATAAAACTTCTAAAAATCAAAGGATTTGGCACCTAAGGTCAAGGTTTCCACCTCGAGTTCTAGAAAGAGCAGATTCCATTGCACAACTATCGTTGCATTGGGGCTCGATCCATAGTTCGAAATGAGCGGAATTGAAAAGTGGATTACCCCGTGTCTTTCCTCACGGAGATTCCATTTTCAATCCCTTCTATTTTTTTCTTATAGGCGGCGCCCGGGGTTTTAGGCGCGGTTGTGTGTATTTTCGGTGTCGTGCTAAAGCGATAAACATGCATCTTATTTAACAATCACCGCTTCAATATAAAACATACACACAATCATTCATTCCTACGCCAACCTGCATAAGACAATGTTAATCACAGACTACCCCCCTTATCACTCCAATCTGCAAAAACATATAACACCTATCATGAGCGGACTTACCTCACCTTCACGAGCGCCTGCATGGTTAGAAAAATCACTCAGCGTTTTAATTACGGCCTAAGTCCACTTGAGGTCTAGAATCATATGTTCTAGAGCAAGGTCCCCAGCGGAGTCGCCAGCTGTCGCGACCCGTCCGAAAGAGGACGCGGCTAATGGATTACCGATCGCAGGCCTTCCCCCGCACAAGGGTGCAGATCGCGGGCTTTGGATCGGCGCGGGCCCTCCCAGGCCCATACCAAATCGCGGCGGGAGTATTTTTCAAAGGGATTCGACGATAACAGTCGATCGCTTTCGACCTTAGTGTGGTCGTGGTGGCATGTGTGTCGCGACCCGTCCGAAAGCGGACGCGGCTAATGGATTACCGATCGCGGGTCTTGGATCGGCGCGGGCCCTCCCAGGCCCATACCAAATCGCGGCGGGAGTATTTTTCAGAAGGATTCGACGATAAGAGTCGATCGCTTTCGACCTTAGTGTGGTCGTGGTGGCATGTGCAACTTGTGCATGCATTTGGAGTCGCCACCGGTCTTTCTTGGAGGGTAGACCGGAAACCTTACTGATCGATTGGGAGAGACCGATCAGTTCTACGGAACCAGAGTTTTTGGGTTCGGGGACTTGGTTACGCTGGTGTCGTTACCAACGCCCTTTCGGTACCTAACGCGAGTGATTTTTCTAACTAGGATTTCATGCAGGCGCAATTTTGGGTGAGGTAAGTCTGAATTTGCACATTAACCAGTTTAACATGCTCACGTAATCATAATAAATAAATAGATGTCAATCACATAAACATCTATCCTACGTGGTGATCATGGAATTATGATTTAATGGGTCTCGAGCCAATGAGACCACATTTAATCATTTTAATATTTTAATAACGGAGAGCCACTCTTCGCTTCTTCTTGGTTTCTTGAACTCTTCAAGAATTGGGCCCCAAAGAGCTCGCCGACTTAAAAGGCTCCCCCACGTAATCCTCGTAGCATTTACATCAACAATTGACTATGCTAAAAATAAAGATTACATGAAAAATAAAAGGAGTACGCAGCCTCCATTTAATAATTACAACCCCAAATATATAAATAATCATCATACATTCATATATACATCAATCACATTGATTAGGGATTTTTCCATGATCACCACCCTTTCACATAAGTAATAAATTCACAATTTAAAACTTAGGAAGGCACAATAAAAATTCTACGTTGAATCATATTCAGAATTTTTACGTAAAATAAGATAGCCATAAATTTTCGATTCAAAATTGATTTATTCTCAATTTTTGCTACGTTGATTAATTTATCATATAAAATAATCAATCTCCATTAGCCATGTAAGACGAACAATTCGTTAATACATATTGGTCATAGTATTGCAAAAATTGCAAAAATCAATTAAATGCACGAAAACGCCTAAGGATTGGCTCTGATACCACTGTTGGGATCCACGTAACACGTAGCGGAAATAAATAATAACCCATACATGTATCTCCAGAGGCGTACTTCGTGCATTTCAATCGAAAAAAATCACAAAGCCTCAAAGGGAGTAAATAGATTACCTCTCGTAGCGTGCTTGAACGGAGGTGTCGGTTCGATGTTCTTCGATCTCAGCCTCCACAAGTGTTAGGCATCTAGTTCGGACGCACCACCAATTGACGAACGGGGAGACGACTAATAACTCCACAACAATTGTGCTAGCAATATGCGGAATCAATATTCCGAACTTAGTATATTTTGCCCACTCAAGATTATGAGAATATAGAGAGTGTTTGTGTTCTTCTCTCTAAGCTCTCAAAAATTTGCACACTCTACAAAATGTCTCTCCCCTTCAACCTCAAAACTCTTGCCATCCTTTTATAGCCAAAAATACCTTGCAATAAATTGTATTTAAAAATAGCACTAACAATTATAAATTCTTTCTAAAAATAGCACTCACAAATAAATGACATTTAAAAATAGCACTAACAATAGCACTCACAATTTATAATACAAAAATGCTATTTAAACAATAGCACTCACAATTTATAATACAAAAATGCTATTTAAAAATAGCACTAACAATTATAAATTCTATCTAATAATAGCACTCACAATTTATGATAAATAAATGCCATTTAAAAATAGCACTAACAATAGCACTCACAATTTATGATAAATAAATGTCATTTAAAAATAGCACTAACAATAGCACTCACAATTTATAATACAAAAATGCTATTTAAAAATAGCACTAGCAATAGCACTCACAATACAAAAATGCTAAAAAAAAAGGCACTAACAAAGGTGTTAAAAATAATAACCATTATTATTATTACAAGAGTTAAAGAGATTACCAAATAGTACAAATATGCATAACGTATAAATACGTATGACGTATAAATACGTAGAGCATATGTATACATCTGTGAAACCGGGGACTAATTGAAAGAAAAATGTGCAATTAAGCCCTTTTGGTAAAAATTGATTAAATTGGAGGGCAAATTGACCTAATTGCACTTTAAGACTTTAGAATCCAATGTCATAACTTATAAAAAGTGAGAATTGAAAACTAAAAGACTCGAAAAGGATTTTTTTTTTTTTTTTTTTTTTAGGCTCGGTTCAGGTTTATGTTTGTGAAGGAACATAGTGACCTGAGCCGAATTTTTGAGATTTAAAGTGACACACTTGAAGAGGAAATTAAAACAAAATTATCGAATATTTTTGGGTATTTTTCTGACCACGAATGGTATTTTTCTGATTTTTTGGGTATTTTTATAATTAAATAAACTCGAAAAATATTAAAAATACCGAAAAATATTTTTTGTTCAAAATTGGTTCCTAAGGCTAAACCAAGGCTTCCAAAGTTGATTTTGTGATTTTATGACCTTTTTTGATATTTTTAATTAATTTTAAAGAATAAAAATCACAATAATAAATGGTAAAAAAATCAGGTGTCAACAGCTGCCCCTCTTTGAGAGGAATCTCGTTAGAGGTTTCTCTCAAAGATAAGTGGCACCTGATTCCTAACCGACTCAACTGGGAAAATGAGAGAAGAAATGTTATGACATCGGATCCTTAAGCCTATTGATAAAAGCTCAAATCAATCCCCGGTTTGCTCTAACAATTTGAACATGGGCCGGAGTGAGAGAGGCTTACCTGAAGCTCACCTGTCGGATGCTGCCGGTTGCGACGACTTTCAAGAAGATGCCTAGGACTCGTCATTCAGAATATCCTAGGGAGATTAAGCTCTGACCTATATGGTAGGTCATACTATGATGAGATTCCTAACTGGTAGGAACCTAAGGAAGGCGCATCCCACGCTTTGGGATTTGCCAAGGATTTTGATCCGTATGGTGGATCAGACCTTTGTGTTGATCCTTACTGCGATATTTATCAATGAGTTGACCCTTATGGCGGTTTCTACCAATGAATTGACCCTTATGGCGGTTTCTACCGTATGTGACCCTTCAGGCGGTTTCTACCATTAATGTGATCCTTCAGGCGGTTTCTACCTTGGTTTGACCCTTTAGGCGGTTTCTACCTTGAGTTGACCTTTCAGGCGGTTTCTACCTTAATTTGACCCTTCAGGCGGTTTCTACCATGAGTTGACCCTTCAGGCGGTTTCTACCATATGTGACCCTTCAGGCGGTTTCTACCATTAATGTGATCCCTCAGGCGGTTTCTACCTTGGTTTGACCCTTCAGGCGGTTTCTACCTTGAGTTGACCCGTCAGGCGGTTTCTACCTTTGATTTGACCCTTCAGGCGGTTTCTACCTTGTGTTGACCCTTCAGGCGGTATCTACCATGTGTTGACCCTTCAGGCGGTATCTACCTTGTGTTGACCCTTCAAGCGGTATCTACCTTTGATTTTGACCCTTCAGGCGGTATCTACCTTTGATTTTGACCCTTCAGGCGGTATCTACCTTTGATTTGACCCTTCAGGCGGTATCTACCATATTTTGACCCTTCAGGCGGTATCTACCTTGATTTGACCCTTCAGGCGGTATCTACCTTCATTTGACCCTTCAGGCGGTATCTACCTTCATTTGACCCTTCAGGCAGTATCTACATTTGTTTGACCCTTCAGGCGGTGTCTACCATCAGTTTTGACTTTGAAAAGGGGTCTCATGACGAGGGTTCTCCACGTCCGATGAGACTGCCTAAATGAAAAGGGGTCTCATGACGAGGGTTCTCCACGTCCGATGAGATTTCTTGAATTTTGAAAAGGGGTCTCATGACGAGGGTTCTCCACGTCCAATGAGACTGTCTGATTTTGAAAAGGATTTTTTTTAAGGGTTTCTCTTCCCCAAGAAAATATTGGTAATCTTTGAGAAGACAGCAATTGTCCAATTGACAAAATTTTATGACTTAAGCTTTAGTCATGAGATGTGCATTTTGATGCTGGAGGTTATCCAAAACATTCTTGCAACATGCAAATGTGATCACAAATCCCTTGTATGGAAAATCTGGATCAACAGTTTGAAAATTTCCAAAAAGAGTTTGCTCAAAACATCAATTGGAATATTTCTCGACATGGAGGCCATCTCACCTGTTTTGAGGTGATGATTTTTAGGGGATGCACTCAATTCCCTACTGACCTGTGCCTAGGTTTTAGGCTCATTCGCAGCGCATACATTTTGATCGGTCGGGAGGTCTTCCACGGGACCGTAATGTTGGGCTTGGATATTGGTTTTCAAGGGGGACCCGCTTTGGAGTCGAGGCCATCGAATGAAAATCTTCACCATCTGCTCCGGGTTTACAAGTCAAGAACCCTGCAAAATGAGAAAGAAAGAGTCTTGCTCGTACTTCTTCGAGCTAAGCTATATGTTAACCCAAGTGTCTTAGTCAGAGAAGACTGTTTCAGGGTTGTAACATTGGTAGGATTGGGGACCGAAAAAGGCTTGTTTTTGGCCCAGAAATCACGAAGGATTTGACATTGGTGATCATTGCCAATTTGTCACATGTCTTTTCCATTATGCATCTTCCATTTTTGAGGTGTGCAACCGCTTTTGAGGTGTGCACAAGTCCTTTAGAGAACGTCTCTTGTGGTATTAAGAGATTGACAATTCTGTCCGTGTTTTTGCACCACGGCTGACATCATTTGGGGAGTAGTCTTCTTGATCTGACTCCTTTATGGGTTTTTCTCTCTTCCCAACTAGGCTTTATTGGGGATCAATCAAACAGTTTTCACGAGCATCGGCCTTGCTTTTACCAGGCACTTTGCTTTTTCTTGATGCTGGGGATTTTTTTCTTTGTTGAAATCCCGCATTTTCTTTTCCTTTGGAACTACGATGTTCAGAAAATTGTGCTAGATATACAACTTGAATCATAGCACATTTAAACGCCGATATGAGATTTTTCTATAAATCCCATCTCTTGATTTCTTCCGTTCTTGGAGTGATGCAGTTTCCATCTTGAAACATCCCATGATCACCAACAGGGGTTTATGAAATGAATTTGCAGGCTCAACTTGGCTGTGCAAAGGATATGGTGTGTGGGATAGAGAAATGAATGCTTCTCGTCATCCTATGGCACTTGGATTACCATATAAACAACACACAAAGATTGATGTTAGTCCGAGCAAGAAAATTTCTAACCATTTTCTCCTGATACCGCTGGACTCACCTCCATTTTGCCCCGATGTGGGGTGGTTCTTGACAGGGTTAAGAATGAAAACCGTCGTTCAAAGGGTTTATCAACGGTCACCTGTAGTGTTTGAGGGATATGAAACGAATGCCTCCGTCATCCCAACCCATGTAATCGTTGCGAATAATCCCTACTTCCGTAGGTCCAGATTTTGCTATCTGATCCGCTCCACTTCTCTCCAGTGTGTGTAGGACGTGTTTGGACTAGGCTTTGCCTCTTTTCTTTTGAGAAAACGTCCTTTTAAAAGTTTTGAACTTTTGATTGGAAAAAATCTCTTTCATTTTCTCCAAAAATTTTACCCGTCAAGGGGATTTTATGATGCACCATGCATGTTCTTATTCATGTTCAGATAACCTCCTGTTTTAAGACATGAATGCCAATGAAGTTTGAATTCTATGTCTTTTCTAGACATTAGATTCTGAAAGCTTTTCTTTTTCTCTCTGTTTTTTATTTAACATCTTCAATGGATTGGGGAAAGGGATACTTACCTGTCCCCCGCGGCTGGAGATCCTGAAAATGCGGAAGAAACATGTTATTGTACGTTCACGAATTTTTCAAAAAATTAGAACGATACAATTTACTCTTGGTCATGTATTCTAACGGGTAATACATGGGATGTGAAAACCTGTTCGTCTGTAAGGCAATTCCCCTGTCAAGGATAAATAACGAGTATCAATTCATATTCTCAAATTCAAGACAAATTGGAACGATACAACTTTACTCTTGGTTCTCATCCCGTTCTGATATTGCGTATTGATATGAACAACATCTATCAAATCCGCCTATCCATTCTTGGAGTGTTTGCAACATCAATGGTTCATCTGCCCCCAGTTAGGCAACGTCTGTTCTGTTATTCGAACAAATGGCTCCTTGAGTGATTTATCCACGTTTATCACCTGAGAAGGGAAAGAAATGAGACATTACTTCGGTATTCGATTGAAGATCGTTTAGGAACGATACATCGTTTTACCAAATAGGTGGCTTCGCGGCCAAACGTATTTCGTATTGAAGGGGTAGATCCCATTATACTCCGCGGGTGATAGTCATTGTTCGGGGAACTTGCTCCACGGATTAAGCGATTAATCCACGGCCCTCGGTTTGAAGATGCTCAAAGGGTGATGTTGACACTCACGCGCAATTAGTTCTAGACATTAATGAAAGATGTTCCCGTGGGAACCTTACAGTGCGATCAACAACATATTCAATAGGAGTGTTCCACCCCTTTCGTCTAAGCATTTTTCATCGAGTAACCATGCCTTGCATCAGACGTTTGGTCACCTGCCTTGCGTCACCACTGCGATGGCCCTCCGGCTCCAAATTGATCGAGCCAAAGATTGAACTCATCGCCAAGGAAATTGCTCGGGTCTTCGAGCCATTGATGTTCAAGTTGGGTATCAACAATTGTTGGGGGCAGATTTCCTTCATCGCCTTCATTGTGAGGAACTGGAGTCTTTGAGCTAGAACCTTCATCATTGCCCTGTTGGGGTCGAGACATACATTCCTGAAGAGTATTGATCCAAGTGTCCAGCTCCTCCCCAAGGAAATCGCCTGTTCTTTCTAGCCTTTGGTGCCCAGATTGGCTGTCGTCGACTGCAGGCGAGGGATTCCTCTCTTTGCTCTCGCCGTGAGCAACTTGACCCCTCGAATTGGAACTTCCTCCAATGACCGGCAGGTTTATATGTGCACTCTCTACCAATGCCAGATCCGCTTCAGGGACAGCATTAATGACCGAATCGCGCTCAAACTGAGGAATCCCTATGTGCTAGAACTGCGGTATATACTCTTGAGGAGTATTGAGATAGCTCGGCGGAGCATTCTGATTTGGGTTAGAGGAGTCGCTAACACGATTGCTGGTCCCGTCATTGCTGAAACACGGTTGGGTGCTCTCGGCTCTCCAATCATCGTGGTTGTAACTCTGCCCGGCACTTGAGCTCCAACTGGCTTTATGATGGTTTAACGCTATCCTTCCATCCCTTAGCAATCTCCTATAGTACTTGAGGTGAGACTCGACGTTAATTCTAGAGAGCCCCGGCACATTCATAATCTCGAGTATGCGTAGTGGGCTAGCCGAATCAACTCCCAGCTCTCGAATTGCATCAACAAATTTGGTGTGAAGTTCATAGGTCCAGTAAAACCTTGTTCTCTTATCACCCAAAATATCGTCAATACTTCGGTAGCTATTCTCTACGGGATCTAGTCGTTTCAAAAGTTTTCCAGGGAGGGACTCACCGACTTTGGATTGGCTGGCTGTGACAGCGAGTTCGTCATTGAGAGAACTCCCCCTGTGATGATTCATATCCCATTTCTCAGAGGATGTTGGTGTTGATCCTATGGTGTTGACTTGCTCATGCAGATCTCCGGCGATATCTGGCTGTGTCGGAAAATGCTGTGGAGAATACGGTAACAGCTGAGCGTTATTCGTCAACAGGGACGGTTCATCGAGGAACACCTCGCCGAGGACAATAGGATTACCACAATTAAGGCAGGTGGCCTTGGTCAGAGCTTCCTTATATCTCGCGCTTTCAGCTTGAAGCTTCTCATTCTCCTCCTTCAGGACCAGTAACTCATGGTCTGCGTATTGCTGTTTCACCCGGGTTCGTTTGTTGGCGAACCAAAACTTGACCTTCGAAAGCTCCAATCCTATTTTTCGGCTCAACTCCATTTTCTGTTGTCTGCTTGGAGTGGGGCATTCATTGAAGAAAGCTTCGAGCTCTCGGATTTGGCCTGGAGTGTGGCGTTGTAGTTGCTTCCTTTTCCGACTCCGGTCATCATTGTATACTCCTTCTTCGTAGCTGAAACCTAGAATTTTATCGCTGGTGGAGTCAGTCTCTATGGCCTTCGGGCAGGATTCAGCTCCAGGATCTTCAAAGTCTCCCAGCAGTTCGTGCTCAGAAATGTCCAGGTCGGGCGTTTCTAGCAGATGGGAATAACTTTTAAACATGATGGATCGGGGTATCTCGGGCTGATCTAGTTCACTCAGCTTTCTCAATTCGCTCTTACGTGTTTACTCACTCTAGAAATTTTCTCAAGTGATTGTGCGTGTCCTGGAACCATCCTTCAGGGTGCATATGAAGACCAGCAAGCAAGCGCTCCTCCCGAGATCCTGCAATTACTCATCGTCTGTATTCCCCTTTCTTTTTCCTCGTGATAGGATCACAAACTCTCTTGCATTGATTCGGTTTCATCGAGTATTGCGCTCGTCCCCTAGTTCAGTCTTCAAAGTGGTGGGTCTACAATCTTTCGGCGCCTTTTATGATTTGCTAGGCCCGAGAACGTGGGGAGCAGCGGTGGACCCGCAATTAATGACTCCGTTTAATTCATTTAGCTCCATGGGAATTAACGCTATGATCTTCTCTCAACCCCTTTTCATCGTTCAAACGAAAGTGGCATTTTCCCTGTGCATGCTGTTACTCTTCATTTCAGCATCCCGGGCGCTTGGTGAGGAATGAGTTCGTGGCCACTCAAAATTTTAAAGACCGTCTCTGGTTTCAGACTTAATCTAACAAGGGATCATCACAACTGAGCATGACGATGTTCGTCGATAGCGTTGGTTTAACTATAGTCATTAAAGAAAAATGTTCCCGTAGGAACTTTACAACGATAAAATGAGTGATCTACTCGTGAACATGTTCTTCTTTCTATGGGTGTTCGTAGTGACCGACCCATCGTGCCCCGAGTCAGGTGCTAGATCATGGCTGTCCAAGCATGCCAGCTTCCCACTGATTGAACAAGGCATCGAGCCCCTCATCGAAGAAATCGTCTGTCGTGGGTTGACCAGCGGCAGGCAGAGCACCAGCCGACTACTGCTCGAATGGAGGAGTTCGCACTCGCTGTACTTGTGACACGCGCTCTTGAGAAATGTTGAAATGGCCCGGGAGGACATTCTGATCAGCTTTCAGTTTGCCGGTGGTCGGGTTGCTAGCTTGATTGATGCTTAGATTTGGCCGGGTATCTCTTGATGCCTGAGTATTACAATGGCGATCGCCCCTAGCTTTTGAGCTCGAGACGGATTCCTCCCGGTTTAGCTCCGCTCGACGTTGTTTTAATAGCTTTCTGTAGGCAGCAAGGTGATTCCTGACCAGCTCCTTACTAAGCCCCGGTACATTCATGGCCTTAAATATGCGCGTCGGAGTTGCTGAGTCGATCCCCATTTGGTGAACCACGTCTAGGAATCTGGAATGCAATTCAGGGGGCCAAGCGAACCTCCTCTTATCGTGGCCCAAAATTGCATCGATGGCTTGACGACTGATTAACTCATCTCCAGCAGGACCCGACCCTATCGAAAATTGTTGTGCATGAGGCTGATATGCTTTGAGCTGGTCGGCGGTAACATCCAGCTCCTTGAAACTGTAACTCCAATCAAAGCGATGCAAATCCCATCCCCCAGGAGGCATTTGTATCATCTTCGTAGGATCATCCTGCTCATGCGTGACTCCGGCAAAATCTGGTTGAGCAGGAGATGCCCCGAGGGAGTAGGGTGGTAAATGAACGTCTTCAATCATCGCGTGAGGCTTATCGGGGAATATCTTACCGAGGGCGACGAGATTATCGCAATGAGGGCAAACGGTAATATTGAGAGCTTTTTCATACCTCATGTTTTCTGTTCGCAGCTTTTGGTTTTCTTCCTTTAAAATCTCGACCACCTGACGTTTGCGTTGAGCCTTCGATTTGGATCTCCTATTTTGAAACCAAAACTGGATCCTCGACTGATTAATCCCCAACTCCCGGCTCAATTCAATTCTCCACTTCTTTTTCATGTAATGGCTTTTACTGAAAAGGGTTTCCAGCATTTGGGTTTCCTCCTGAGAGTATTGGTGAGGACGTCTTCTTTTCCCGAGTTGAACATCGTGGATGTCGTTGTCGTCGTCGCCGTGATCTTGATTTCCGTTGCCAGAAGTGTTGGGCTCCATGGTTTTGGCGTTAGACTTGATCTTGGAATCTTCGAGATCCCTCTGTAGTTCAATTTCTGAGATTTTTGAGTCAGTCGCCTCTAGCAGCTGACAATAACCTCTTAAATATGTTGGATTGAGAAATGTTTGATTGGTTCTTGCCCACTCAGAGTTCTCCACTCTCTCATGTATGCTCACTCCCTATAAAGTTTTCTTCGAGTGACTTCGTATGTTCAGGAGACGCTCTTCAAGCATCATTAGGCAAACGTTCCCCCTCAAGACTTTGAATTTCTCGCTTAGCTTTTCAATCGTGATGGGACTGCCAAATCCTGTTAGGGCTCTCTTCGATAGTTGCGCTTACCTCCCACCTAACTCTAATAATGGTGATCCCGACAAATCTTTTACATCTTTTAATTGATGAGCCGGAAATCGCGGACCGAAACGAATCCAATGGTTCTCGTGAGGGGACCTCCTGCTTTACCCCCTAACTGGGCTCCACCAGCATTATTACTGAGACCCTTCATCATCCTCGAGTTGCTATAAAATGAGGAATTAATGTATGGAAGGTTAACGTTCTCGCATAATCAGCTTCTTCCTTCTAATCTCTCTGTCAAACTCGTCTTATTCTCAAGCCAACCCAACGCAAATGGCCTCCTCTCCCGTACGCACTTTTTCAACTGATGTCTTGGCCCAGTGGGAAAAGCTTTATAACCTACTGGGTCGCGGTTACACACACATAACCGATCATTCTGCGACCGAGGATGAAATCTGTGTCCTGCTCGAGGACCTTGATACCACTTCTCTCGAAGGTAGTACACTGGGGAGGGAATATAGAATTTTCCCGACTCTCTTTGCACACTCCTTAGAGGCCTACCGTGCTGCTAATCGGGAGGTTCTCGTGGCTCGCGTCTTGCGAGCTCGTTATGAGGATCGATCTGATCATTTGGTGCTGACCAACTATCTGGCCGATAGTTACAAAAAGGCCGTCGAGTTTGCTAATGAGCGGGTCGCGACGTTGCTTCGCGAGAGGAGAAATCTGGTGGAGCAATTGGCCCTATCCCTGACCACCGGCGAGCATGACCGCCACAATGTCCTGTTGAGGCTTCAGAGCGACTGGCAGGAAGAACGGCTCGACAAAATAACCGCGGACATAGCTCGCGGGAATGGACTGGTTCGAGACCTGGAAACAATCGCCGAAGAACATGAGGCCAAGGTCGCCGAAGTTAAGGGAGAATGCAAAAGTCTTCTCCTCAGGCTTGCCGACCATGACATGCGGAGTTGGGAGTATGAGCAGAGCATTAATAACATGGAGGTTCAGTTGGGCTCCTTCGTGTCGTTAATTAGGGCTCACTTCGGCTTTACTTTTCTACCCCGAATTGTATGACCTGCTTTTGAAAACCCTCCACTGAGCAAAATAAATGAGAACTCTTGTGTGTGTGTTTTAACTTCTGTATGGTTCATTTCTTCGAGCATCCGAACATCTTCAACTTGGGTGAGCCGAACCATAATATCAGTAAGCCGAGCAAATATGTCCTGATTTTATAACTCGCTCATGATCAGATGAGATAATAGCCTTAGACTTGTCCAGGAAAAGATTTCTCTCTATTAGCTATTTTTTTTTTTACCTGCAAATAAAAAGACAGAATCAGAAGGAATAATTTGAAAAAGAAATCAAAAACTCCTTTCAATCCTATGCTTGCCCATGATTAATAAGGACAAGAACTTTTACAAGGGTTTTAATCTTGCGCGAAAAGTTTTTATCAATATTCCTCGAAAGAAAGCATACTATTGAAAGGAATGTAATTCACAATAATCGCTTTTGATCAATTTCGAGATGAACGAATTACTCAAAAGTGCGAGGCATAATAACGTGTTTTAAATTTAATTGAAGATACGGCATCCAAATCAAGGCCGTTTTGTTAAGAACGAGAGTAATTTGGACATCTATCTCGTCATTAAATTCAAAACAACGCCGATATTCTCGATCAATTATCGTGGATTACCAGCGACGTAAAACATGCATGGACCAATTCAAGTGTATAATTCCTTCTAGCGAAATTGGGGTTGGATTACCCTATATGACCAAAAAGGTCGTGCAAGATTTCCAATTTTAATTTCCTCTAAAGGAATTATAAACTTGACTTGGGAGTATTCGGATGATTAGAGAAAATGCCACTATCACATTCCCATGACCTGTCAAAAGAAATACAACCAAGTTCCATCTAAATGTATACACCAATAGATCCCTAATACAATCACTCTAAGGGGTGAGATAGAGAAAGCCTCGATAAAAGTAAACCCTATACAAGAGGACTAGCAATGGAAAATGAAACAAAGGAATGTGATCCTAACGTTTAAGGATGCCCCAAGTTCGATCTGTGACTTCCGGATCACTTGCCCCAACTCGTCATCTTCATTGGACGATATCTCAATAATGTCCATAGTAGGCTCCTTTGTTGCTCACTCGGTGCTTGTCATGGGATATCATCCTCTTCGTCTTCTATCAAGGACGTTTGGGAAAAACACACACATCTATCCTTGAAATGGCATTTAATCTAATCACCAGAATGCAATGAATGAAATGCCTATATTTATATGAACTGTAATAGATTCGAGGTATAGAGAGTCTTACCAACCAAACTCGTCGACTTATGTGCGGTTTTAGGTGTACCAACCGCCCAAAGACATGCGCATGAGACAAGTTATGGTGAACTTCTAAAAATCAGAGGGTTTGGCACCTAAGGTTAAGGTTCCCACTTCGAGTTCTAGAAAGAGCCGATTCCATTGCACAGCTATCGTTGCATTGGGACTCGATCCATAGTTCGAAGCGAGCGGAATTGAAAAGTGGATTACCCCGCGTTTTTCCTCACGGAGATTCCATTTTCAATTCCTTCTATTGTGTTCCTATAGGCGACGCCCGGGGTTTTAGGCGCGGTTGTGTGTGTCCACGTGTTGTGATCATCACAATGCAATTCATGCATAGCAGTTTATCAATCAGCACTTCAAATCATCCACACAACATACATTCCTACGCCCAACCTGCATAAGACAATGTTAATCACGGACTACACCCCTTATTTCTCCAATCTGCAAAAACATATAACACCTATCGTAAGCGGACTTTCCTCACCTTCACGAGCGCCTACATGGTTAAAAAAATCACTCAGCGTTTTAATTACGGCTTAAGTCCACTTGGGGTCTAGAACCATAGGTTCTAGAACACAGTGTCCCCAGCGGAGTCGCCAGCTGTCGCGACCCGTCCGAAAGCGGACGCGGCTAATGGATTACCGATCGCGGGTCTTGGATCGGCGCGGGCCCTCCCAGGCCCATACCAAATCGCGGCGGGAGTATTTTTCAGAAGGATTCGACGATAAGAGTCGATCGCTTTCGACCTTAGTGTGGTCGTGGTGGCATGTGCAACTTGTGCATGCATTTGGAGTCGCCACCGGTCTTTCTTGGAGGGTAGACCGGAAACCTTACTGATCGATTGGGAGAGACCGATCAGTTCTACGGAACCAGAGTTTTTGGGTTCGGGGACTTGGTTACGCTGGTGTCGTTACCAACGCCCTTTCGGTACCTAACGCGAGTGATTTTTCTAACTAGGATTTCATGCAGGCGCAATTTTGGGTGAGGTAAGTCTGAATTTGCACATTAACCAGTTTAACATGCTCACGTAATCATAATAAATAAATAGATGTCAATCACATAAACATCTATCCTACGTGGTGATCATGGAATTATGATTTAATGGGTCTCGAGCCAATGAGACCACATTTAATCATTTTAATATTTTAATAACGGAGAGCCACTCTTCGCTTCTTCTTGGTTTCTTGAACTCTTCAAGAATTGGGCCCCAAAGAGCTCGCCGACTTAAAAGGCTCCCCCACGTAATCCTCGTAGCATTTACATCAACAATTGACTATGCTAAAAATAAAGATTACATGAAAAATAAAAGGAGTACGCAGCCTCCATTTAATAATTACAACCCCAAATATATAAATAATCATCATACATTCATATATACATCAATCACATTGATTAGGGATTTTTCCATGATCACCACCCTTTCACATAAGTAATAAATTCACAATTTAAAACTTAGGAAGGCACAATAAAAATTCTACGTTGAATCATATTCAGAATTTTTACGTAAAATAAGATAGCCATAAATTTTCGATTCAAAATTGATTTATTCTCAATTTTTGCTACGTTGATTAATTTATCATATAAAATAATCAATCTCCATTAGCCATGTAAGACGAACAATTCGTTAATACATATTGGCCATAGTATTGCAAAAATTGCAAAAATCAATTAAATGCACGAAAACGCCTAAGGATTGGCTCTGATACCACTGTTGGGATCCACGTAACACGTAGCGGAAATAAATAATAACCCATACATGTATCTCCAGAGGCGTACTTCGTGCATTTCAATCGAAAAAAATCACAAAGCCTCAAAGGGAGTAAATAGATTACCTCTCGTAGCGTGCTTGAACGGAGGTGTCGGTTCGATGTTCTTCGATCTCAGCCTCCACAAGTGTTAGGCATCTAGTTCGGACGCACCACCAATTGACGAACGGGGAGACGACTAATAACTCCACAACAATTGTGCTAGCAATATGCGGAATCAATATTCCGAACTTAGTATATTTTGCCCACTCAAGATTATGAGAATATAGAGAGTGTTTGTGTTCTTCTCTCTAAGCTCTCAAAAATTTGCACACTCTACAAAATGTCTCTCCCCTTCAACCTCAAAACTCTTGCCATCCTTTTATAGCCAAAAATACCTTGCAATAAATTGTATTTAAAAATAGCACTAACAATTATAAATTCTTTCTAAAAATAGCACTCACAAATAAATGACATTTAAAAATAGCACTAACAATAGCACTCACAATTTATAATACAAAAATGCTATTTAAACAATAGCACTCACAATTTATAATACAAAAATGCTATTTAAAAATAGCACTAACAATTATAAATTCTATCTAATAATAGCACTCACAATTTATGATAAATAAATGCCATTTAAAAATAGCACTAACAATAGCACTCACAATTTATGATAAATAAATGTCATTTAAAAATAGCACTAACAATAGCACTCACAATTTATAATACAAAAATGCTATTTAAAAATAGCACTAGCAATAGCACTCACAATACAAAAATGCTAAAAAAAAAGGCACTAACAAAGGTGTTAAAAATAATAACCATTATTATTATTACAAGAGTTAAAGAGATTACCAAATAGTACAAATATGCATAACGTATAAATACGTATGACGTATAAATACGTAGAGCATATGTATACATCTGTGAAACCGGGGACTAATTGAAAGAAAAATGTGCAATTAAGCCCTTTTGGTAAAAATTGATTAAATTGGAGGGCAAATTGACCTAATTGCACTTTAAGACTTTAGAATCCAATGTCATAACTTATAAAAAGTGAGAATTGAAAACTAAAAGACTCGAAAAGGATTTTTTTTTTTTTTTTTTTTTTTTAGGCTCGGTTCAGGTTTATGTTTGTGAAGGAACATAGTGACCTGAGCCGAATTTTTGAGATTTAAAGTGACACACTTGAAGAGGAAATTAAAACAAAATTATCGAATATTTTTGGGTATTTTTCTGACCACGAATGGTATTTTTCTGATTTTTTGGGTATTTTTATAATTAAATAAACTCGAAAAATATTAAAAATACCGAAAAATATTTTTTGTTCAAAATTGGTTCCTAAGGCTAAACCAAGGCTTCCAAAGTTGATTTTGTGATTTTATGACCTTTTTTGATATTTTTAATTAATTTTAAAGAATAAAAATCACAATAATAAATGGTAAAAAAATCAGGTGTCAACAATGTGCAACTTGTGCATGCATTTGGAGTCGCCACCGGTCTTTCTTGGAGGGTAGACCGGAAACCTTATTGACCGATTGGGAGAGATCGATCAATTCTGCGGAACCAGAGATTTTGAGTTCGGGGACTTGGTTACGTTGATGTCATTACCAACGCCCTTTCGGTACCTAACGCGAGTGATTTTCCCTAACTAGGATTTCATGCAGGCGCAATTTTGGGTGAGGTAAGTCTGACTTTGCACATTAACCAGTTTAACATGCTCACGTAATCATAATAAATAAATAGATGCCAATCACATAAACATCTATCCTACGTGGTGACCATTGAATTATGATTTAATGGGTCTCGAGCCAATGAGACCACATTTAATCATTTTAATATTTTAATAACGGAGAGCCGCTCTTCGCTTCTTCTTGGTTTCTTGAACTCTTCAAGAATCGGGCCCCAAAGAGCTCGCCGACTTAAAAGGCTCCTCCACGTAATCCTCGTAGCATTTACATCAACAATTGACTATGCTAAAAATAAAGATTACATGAAAAATAAAAGGAGTACGCAGCCTCCATTTAATAATTACAACCCCAAATATATAAATAATCGCCATACATTCATACATACATCAATCACATTGATTAGGGATTTTTCCATGATCACCACCCTTCCACGTAAGTAATAAATTCACAATTTAAAACTTAGGAAGGCACAATAAAAATTCTACGTTGAATCATATTCAGAATTTTTACGTAAAATAAGATAGCCATAAATTTTCGATTCAAAATTGATTTAGTCTCAATTTTTGCTACGTTGATTAATTTATCATATAAAATAATCAACCTCCATTAGCCATGTAAGACGAACAATTCGTTAATACATATTGGCAATAGTATTGCAAAAATTGCAAAAAATCAATTAAATGCACGAAAACACCTAAGGACCGGCTCTGATACCACTGTTGGGATCCACGTAACACGTAGCGGAAATAAATAACAACCCATACATATATCTCCAGAGGCGTACTTCGTGCATTTCAATCGAAAAAAAATCACAAAACCTCAAAGGGAGTAAATAGATTACCTCTCGTAGCGTGCTTGAACGGAGGTGTCGGTTCGATGTTCTTCGATCTCAGCCTCCACAAGTGTTAGGCATCTAGTTCGGATGCACCACCAATTGACGAGCGGGGAGACGACTAATAACTCCACAACAATTGTGCTAGCAATATGCGGAATCAATATTCCGAACTTAGTATATTTTGCTCACTCAAGATTATGAGAATATAGAGAGTGTTTGTGTTCTTCTCTCTAAGCTCTCAAAAATTTGCACACTCTACAAAATGTCTCCCCCTCCCAACCTCAAAACTCTTGCCATCCTTTTATAGCCAAAAATACCTTCCAATAAATTGTATTTAAAAATAGCACTAACAATTATAAATTCTATCTAAAAATAGCACTCACAAATAAATGACATTTAAAAATAGCACTAACAATAGCACTCACAATTTATAATACAAAAATGCTATTTAAAAATAGCACTAACAATAGCACTCACAATTTATAATACAAAAATGCTATTTAAAAATAGCACTAACAATTATAAATTCTATCTAATAATAGCACTCACAATTTATGATAAATAAATGCCATTTAAAAATAGCACTAACAATAGCACTCACAATTTATGATAAATAAATGTCATTTAAAAATAGCACTAACAATAGCACTCACAATTTATAATACAAAAATGCTATTTAAAAATAGCACTAGCAATAGCACTCACAATACAAAAATGCTAAAAAAAGGCACTAACAAAGGTGTTAAAAATAATAACCATTATTATTATTACAAGAGTTAAAGAGGTTACCAAACAGTACAAATATGCATAACGTATAAATACGTATGACGTATAAATATGTAGAGCATACGTATACATCCGTGAAACCGGGGACTAATTGAAAGAAAAATGTGCAATTAAGCCCTTTTGGTAAAAATTCATTAAATTGGAGGGCAAATTGACCTAATTGCACTTTAAGACTTTAGAATCCAATGCCATAGCTTATAAAAAGCGAGAATTGAAAATTAAAAGACTCGAAAAGGAATTTTTTGCTCGGTTCGGGTTTATGTTTGTGAAGAAACATAGTAACCCGAGCCGAATTTTCAAGATTTAAGGTGACACACTTGAAGGGGAAATTAAAACAAAATTATTGAATATTTTTGTGTATTTTTCTGACCACGAATGGTATTTTTCTGATTTTTTGGGTATTTTTATAATTAAATAAATTCGAAAAATATTATAAAATACCAAAAAATATTTTTTGTTCAAAATTGGTCCCCGAGGCTAGGCCAAGGCTTCCAAAGTTGATTCTGTGATTTTATGACCTCTTTTTATATTTTTAATTAATTTTTAAAGAATCAAAATCACAATAATAAATAGTCAAAAATCAGGTGTCAACAGCTGCCCCTCTTTGAGAGGAATCTCGTTAGAGGTTTTTCTCAAAGATAAGATGGCGCCTGATTCCTAACCGACTCAACTGGGAAAATGAAAGAAGAAATGCTATGACATCGGATTCTTAAGCCTTTTGATGAAAGCTCAAATTAATTCCCGGTTTTCTCTATCAATTTGAACGTGGGCCGGAGTGAGAGAGGCTTACCTGAAGCTCACCTGTCGGACGCTGCCGGTTGCGACGACTTTCAAGAAGATGCCTAGGATTCGTCATTCAGCCTATCCTAGGGAGATTAAGCTCTGACCTGTATGGTAGGTCATACCATTATGGGATTCCTAACTGGTAGGAACCTGAGGAAGGCGTATCCCACGCTTGAGGATTCGCCAGTGATTTTAATCCGTATGGTGGATCGGACCTTTGTGTTGATCCTTATGGCGGTATTTACTAATGTGTTGATCCTTATGGCGGTATCTACCATCATGTTGACCCTTGAGGCGGTTTCTACCTTAATTTGATCCTTCATGCGGTATCTACCATGAGTTGACCCTTCAGGCGGTTTCTACCATTGTTTTGACCCTTCAGGCGGTTTCTACCTTGAGTTGACCCTTCAGGCGGTATCTACCTTGAGTTGACCCTTCAGGCGGTTTCTACCATTGTTTTGACCCTTCAGGCGGTATCTACCTTGAGTTGACCCTTCAGGCGGTATCTACCTTGAGTTGACCCTTCAGGCGGTTTCTACCTTTGTGTTAACCCTTCAGGCGGTTTCTACCATGGTTTTTCTTTGAAAAGGGGTCTCATGACGAGGGTTCTCCACGTCCGATGAGACTGCCTAAATTTTGAAAAGAGGTCTCATGACGAGGGTTCTCCACGTCCGATGAGACTGTCTGGCTTTTGAAAAGGGGTCTCATGACGAGGGTTCTCCACGTCCGATGAGACTGTCTGACTTTTGAAAAGGGGTCTCATGACGAGGGTTCTCCACGTCCGATGAGACTTCTTGATTTTTGAAAAGGGGTCTCATGACGAGGGTTCTCCACGTCCGATGAGACTGCTTGATTTTTGAAAAAGGGGTCTCATGACGAGTGTTCTCCACGTCCGATGAGACTGCTTGATTTTTGAAAAAGGGGTCCCGGGACGAGGGTTCTCCACGTCTGCTGGGACTTTTTTCTTTTAAAATGGTTTTTCTTCCCCTCTTTTTTAGAGATCCCGAAGTTTGTCGGGAATTCAGTTTTTGAAGCTGTGAAAGATTTCATTTTGACAAAGCTTCACTTGAGTCTGTTGAGGCGACATTCTGGGAGCTGGGTTCTCCAGGTATCCTGCAGAAGTTTGAGCCTGAAAGATTTTTCTTCACCAAGAAAATGTTAGTAATCTTTGGGAAGACCACGGCTGTCCATTTTGACAAAACCGTATGATTTAAGTTTTAATCATGAAATGTGCATTTTGATGCTGCAGGTTATCCAAAGCATTCTTGCAACATGCAAATGTGATCACAAATCCCTTGCACGGAAAATCTGGATCAACAGTTTGAAAATTCCAAAATGAGTTTGTTCAAAACATCAATTGGAATATTTCTCGACAAGGAGGTCTTCTCACCTGTTTTGCGATAGTGGTTTTATAGGGGATGCACTCAATTCCCTACTAACCTGTGCCTAGGTTTTAGGCTCATTCGCAGCGCATACATTTTGATTGGTCGGGAGGTTTTCCACGGGACCGTAATGTTGGGCTTGGATATTGGTTTTCAAGGGGGACCCACTTTGGAGTCGAGGCCATTGTGTGAAAGTCTTCGCCATCTGCTCCGGGTTTACAAGTCGAGAACCCTGCAAAATGAGAAAGAAATAGTCTTGCTCGTACCTCTTCGAGCTAAGCTATATGTTAACCCAAGTGTCTTAGTCAGAGAAGACTGTTTAAGGGTTATGATGTTGGTAGGATTGGGGACCGAAAAAGGCTTGTTTTTGGCCCAGAATTTATGAAGGGTTTGACATTGGTGATCATTGCAAATTTATCACCTGCCCTTTCCTTTCTGCATCTTCAGTCTTTGAGGTGTGCGCCCCTTTTTTAGGTGTGCACAAGTTCTTTAGAGAACGTCTCTCGTCGCATTAAGAGACTGATGACTCTGTCTGCGTCTCTGGTCCACGCTTGACACCATTTGGGGAGTAGTCTTTTTGATTCGACTCCTTTAGGGGTCTTTCTCTTTTCCCATCCGGCCTCATTGCGGATCAATCAAACAACTTACACGAGCATCGACCTTGCTTTTACCAGGCACTTTGCTTTTTCTCGATGCCGTGGATTTTTCTCATTCATTTTTGAAATCCCACTTTTTCTCATCTTCATGGGATCGTGTTAGACCTATGATCAAAGGTCTAACAAGGTTAAGCATTTAACTTAGGGATTTTTTGCAAACCCTAAGTCTTGAACTCCTTCGTTTCTGAAGTGATGCTGCATCCGTCTTGGAATGTGCAATGATCACCAACGGGTTTATGAAATGATTTTGCAGGCTCAACTTGGCTATGCAAAGGATTCAGTGTGTGGGATAGAGAAATGAATGCTTCTCATCATCCTATGGCACTTGGATTACCATATAAACAACACACAAAGATTAATGTTAGTCCGAGCAAGAAAATTTCTAACCATTTTCTCCTGATGCTGCTGGACTCACCTCCATTTTGCCCCGATGTGGGGTGGTTCTTGACAGGGTTGAGAATGAAAATCGCCGTTCAAAGGGGTTGTCAATGGTCACCTGTAGTGTTTGGGGATATGAAACGAATGCCTCCGTCGTCCCAATCCATGTAATTGTTGCGAACAATCCCTACTTCCGTAGGTCCAGATTTCACTATCTGATCTGCTCCACTTTTCCCTGGAGTGTGTATAGGACGTGTTTGGATTAGGCTTTGCCTCTCGTCTTTTGAGAAAAAGTCCTTTTGAAAGTTTTGAACAATTTTTGATTAGAAAAATCTCTTTCCTTTTTTTCCAAAAATTTTACCCGTCAAGGGGATTTTATGATGCACCATGCATATTCTTATTCATGTTCAAACAACCTCTTGTTTCAAAACATGAATGCCAATGAAGTTAGAATTCTATGTCTTTTCTAGACATCAGATTCTGAAAGCTTTTTCTTTTTCTCTCTGTTTTTTTTTGTTTAACATCTTCAATGGATTGGGGAAAAGGGATACTTACCTACCCGCCGCGGCTGAAGATCCCTGAAAATGCGGAAGAAACATGTTATTGTACGTTCATGAATTTTCAAAAAATTAGAACGATACATCTTACCCTTGGTCATGTGTTCCAATGGGTAATGCATGGGATGTGAAAACCTGTTTCGCCTTGATGGCGAGCCCCTGTCAAAGACGGGAATTAGGTGTCAGTTTGCGTTCCAAAATTCAAGACAAATTGGAACGATACCGCCTTGTTCTTGTTTTGTGATTCCATTTGAACACAAACGCGCGGCTTGCATAATTTGGCCCTCTATCTTGTGTCCTTGATCTCCCATCTGGTTGGGCGACGAATCCTTCTCAAGAATTTGCCCCAGAGAAGATCCATTTGTGTTTTTGGGCGCACTCCAGCACCATTCTTCAAGGTTCCTTTTATTCAAGGAAAAAAAGAAGATTTTATCAAAATGCATGTCAAAGCATGTGACGTAGGAGCGATACTTTTTACCATCCACTAGGTCTTATAATCAAAGACCATCTCCTGGAATCCTGACTTCTAAGGCCAATGATTCTATTCGCCTCCCTGTTAGCGCGCTCTTTTCATTTGAGGCTTTGAGCGCCAACGACTTCCTGTAAAATGAGTAAAAACTCATGTTAGGCATGTGGTCTTGGAAGACCAAATTGGAACGATACAAGGTTACCGTTCACCCAAATTCGTATCTTGGGGTTTGATTCTGATGCGGACGACTCTGTTATTGCGTCCATTGACTTTGTCAGAGGAGAAACGTCCTGCGTACAAATCATTCACTTGCCCCAGTTAGGCATGGTTTTGCTGTTTGTCATCTCTGGATTCGATGACCCTGGTCTGATGCGCTTTCGTGGGGGATCATGAGAGTTTGCCCCCGGTTTGGCTCCTCAAAGCAAATGGGGGGAACCTGCTCCCATTGATTTTTGCAGATTCTGATCATCCACCTCGATTGTCAGAGTCCTTGATCAATTTTATCTGTCTCAAGACAGCTTGATATTCTTGGGATTCGTCATGTGGCGGTTTGGTGATTCTCTCGATCACAGTCGCCATTTGAGGTATTTGATGTTCCCTGTTTGTTATTTGAAAGCATTACATCCTGCGTCCTCTGCTCTTGATCATCATCTGAGAGGAAAAAGAAAGGAAGCATTATTTCCATATCAAGAAAATAATCATTTTGGAATGATACGTCCTTTTACACTTGATTTGCACTCCGTTTTGGTGTTGCATATTGATATGAACAACATCTATCAAATTCCTCCATCCGTGCTTGAAGGTATTTGCAACGCCTACGGTTCATTTGCCCCAGCTGGGCGACGTCTGTTTTGTCACTTGAATGCATGAGCTTTTGGGTGCATTGTCTCTTTTATCACCTGAGATAAAAAAAAATGGAGAAAAACTTATCCCCAGATCTGATTAAAAATCAATTAGGAACGATACGTCCTTTCACCAAACGAGTGGCTTCGCGGCCAAATGTATTTTGCACTGAAGGGACGAATTCCACTATGCTCCACGGGTTTGGGGAATTTGCCCCCATTTTCGATAGAAATGAGCCTTATCAAGATGTATACAATACAAATAGATCCCTAATACAATCAATCTAAGGGACGAGATATAGAGGATCTCAGCAAAATTAATCTTATACAAGAGAACTAAGAATGTCAAATCAATCAAAGGAATGTGGTCCGAACACTTGGAGATGCCCCAGTTCCAGTCTTCGAGATGTGACTCCAGGATCACCGATTTTTTTTTTTTAGGTGGTTTTAGATATACCAACCATCTAAAGACATGCACATGAGACAAGTGAGGATAAAACTTCTAAAAATCAAAGGATTTGGCACCTAAGGTCAAGGTTTCCACCTCGAGTTCTAGAAAGAGCAGATTCCATTGCACAACTATCGTTGCATTGGGGCTCGATCCATAGTTCGAAATGAGCGGAATTGAAAAGTGGATTACCCCGTGTCTTTCCTCACGGAGATTCCATTTTCAATCCCTTCTATTTTTTTCTTATAGGCGGCGCCCGGGGTTTTAGGCGCGGTTGTGTGTATTTTCGGTGTCGTGCTAAAGCGATAAACATGCATCTTATTTAACAATCACCGCTTCAATATAAAACATACACACAATCATTCATTCCTACGCCAACCTGCATAAGACAATGTTAATCACAGACTACCCCCCTTATCACTCCAATCTGCAAAAACATATAACACCTATCATGAGCGGACTTACCTCACCTTCACGAGCGCCTGCATGGTTAGAAAAATCACTCAGCGTTTTAATTACGGCCTAAGTCCACTTGAGGTCTAGAATCATATGTTCTAGAGCAAGGTCCCCAGCGGAGTCGCCAGCTGTCGCGACCCGTCCGAAAGAGGACGCGGCTAATGGATTACCGATCGCAGGCCTTCCCCCGCACAAGGGTGCAGATCGCGGGCTTTGGATCGGCGCGGGCCCTCCCAGGCCCATACCAAATCGCGGCGGGAGTATTTTTCAAAGGGATTCGACGATAACAGTCGATCGCTTTCGACCTTAGTGTGGTCGTGGTGGCATGTGCAACTTGTGCATGCATTTGGAGTCGCCACCGGTCTTTCTTGGAGGGTAGACCGGAAACCTTATTGACCGATTGGGAGAGATCGATCAATTCTGCGGAACCAGAGATTTTGAGTTCGGGGACTTGGTTACGTTGATGTCATTACCAACGCCCTTTCGGTACCTAACGCGAGTGATTTTCCCTAACTAGGATTTCATGCAGGCGCAATTTTGGGTGAGGTAAGTCTGACTTTGCACATTAACCAGTTTAACATGCTCACGTAATCATAATAAATAAATAGATGCCAATCACATAAACATCTATCCTACGTGGTGACCATTGAATTATGATTTAATGGGTCTCGAGCCAATGAGACCACATTTAATCATTTTAATATTTTAATAACGGAGAGCCGCTCTTCGCTTCTTCTTGGTTTCTTGAACTCTTCAAGAATCGGGCCCCAAAGAGCTCGCCGACTTAAAAGGCTCCTCCACGTAATCCTCGTAGCATTTACATCAACAATTGACTATGCTAAAAATAAAGATTACATGAAAAATAAAAGGAGTACGCAGCCTCCATTTAATAATTACATGAAAATTAAAAGACTCGAAAAGGAATTTGTTTGCTCGGTTCGGGTTTATGTTTGTGAAGAAACATAATAACCCGAGCCGAATTTTCAAGATTTAAAGTGACACGCTTGAAGAGAAAATTAAAATAAAACTATTGAATATTTTTGTGTATTTTTCTGACCACGAATGGTATTTTTCTGATTTTTTGGGTATTTTTAATAATTAAATAAATTCGAAAAATATTAAAAAAAATACCAAAAAATATTTTTTGTTCAAAATTGGTTCCTAAGGCCAAGGCAAGGCTTCCAAAGTTGATTTTGTGATTTTATGACTTTTTTATATTTTTAATTAATTTTAAAGAATAAAAATCACAATGATAGATGGTCAAAAATCAGGTGTCAACACACCCCTCAAGAGTATATGCCACAAGTGCAGCAGGTACGAACTCCTTGGTTTGAGCAGCAACTTTTCGCTAGTGCTCTTCCTATCCCCGATCAACATATTGCGCCTAGTGTTCAAAGATCTGCCCGGCTTGGGCATATGATTTCGGAAGATCAAGCGGGCGGATGCTCTGAGGATTTTTGTTTCTTCCATTCCCAAATGGAAGGTGCTTTTGATAGTGAACCGATCAATCATCCTCTTATAATCTCGAGCAACGACGAAGGTTTTAGCTCGAAGAATCAGATCGCTCACAACAGAAACAGGAATCCTTCAACGCCAAGCGATGATGGTCAACCCGAATATCAGTTGCTCGAAGAATCAAAAGATTTCCTTGATGAGGAGCTCCATATCTGGATCGATCAGTTTAAAACTGATGGACTTATGAAGTTATGATCCAAAATGACGATTATATGTCTGATTCATGGTTTAACTGGCTGATCACCGAGAATCCTCAAGGGAACTAGGCACATGTGACTGGATGTATCATTAATCTTTCTGTCATAAAGTCTTCCATGCAAGATAATCTTTCTTAATGCCTAGAGTTAATCTGGGGCAGCGATCAGTACTACCTGCGAGCATCATCATGCTTGAGTGCGACAATCCCTTGTTAGATTAGAGTCGAGGCGAATCAATTGAACGCCACGAAGAAAAACATTTAAAGGCTTCACATAGGAAAATGCGAGCAAAAGCCCGAGCGAGCTCAAAGACGGTTAGTTCTGTATCGTTCTAAGGGACCTTTAGTCGTTATGAACTCTAAATTGAGCTTGTTTCATTCTCGATGGGGGTCGCTAACTGCTTCAAGAATTTTATAACAAAAAACGAACCAGTTAGGGATGCCAATAGTGCTGTGTCCTGGTAGTCAGTGAAATGGAAGTGGTACGAAACGTCAGGAGTTCGATCTCGGGATTGAAAAATCATTTTATCAGTTGGTCTATCACCCGATGAAGTTCAAAGAGATTCGACGCAGATGACTATAGAACTTGGGGCAATTCGAAAATCATCGATTCATTTTCATCAAGCGGCGAAGTTGGTATTGTAAAATGTGAAGCATGCGAATGACAAATCCGAAGCAGAAGGAGATGAATCATGATTCGCTTATCCAAGGTCGGGATTTCAACCTTCGACTAAAGCCAAATCTAGGATGAGTTTTTGATCTTGCCCACTCGACAAAACCCATCTCCACTGAAAATGGGGGCAAACCATTCCTACATCCGGAAAGCATGTCGAAGCCGAAGACATCAAATTCATCGTTTAATCCGTGGGGCAAGTCCCTGAAGCGATAGTTATCATCCGCAGAGCGTAATGGAATCCATCCTTTCAATGTAAAACGCATTTGGCCGCGGAGCCACCCATTTGGTAAAAAGAACGTATCGTTCCTCAATGATTTTCAATCAGATGCGGGGATAATGTTCTCTCATTTTCCTCTCAGGTGATGAACAGAGACGAGGCACCCAAGAAGCCATGCATTCAAATAACAAAACAGTGCATGAAACACGCCCAAAAAGATGAATGAATCTCCTCCGACGTAAATCCTCGAGGTGGATTCGTTGCCCAACCAGACGAAGAAATCATGGCCACAAGCTTGAGGGCCGGCTTCTACAATCTGCACATTGGCATGCAGAATGGAATTCAAATCAAGAGTAAAGTAGTATCGTCCCAATTTGTTTTGAATTTGGAAACCCAAAATAATGCTTAATATTTATCCTTGGCAGGAGCTCGCCATCAGGGCAGACATTGCAGATTTTCACAACCCTTGTACACTCGTTGGAGCATATGACCAAGGGTAAGATGTATCGTTCCAATTTTTGTAAAGTTTTAGAATATACGATGACATATCCCTTTTATATCTCCAAGATCTCCAGCCTCGATGGGCAGGTAAGTATCCCTTTTCCCCAATTCATTGGAAATTAAAAACTTTCAGAATTAATTCGATTCTCACATCTAAAAAGACATAGAATTCTTACTTCATTGACATTCATGTTTTAAAACATGAGATTGTCTGAACATGAATTACACATGTATGGTGCATCACAAAATCCCTTTGAAGGATAAATCTTGATGAAATGAAATGAATTTTTCCAACAAGAGTCGTTTGAACTGTTCAAAAGGGTATTTTCTCATAAGAGAAGCGAGCCTAATCCAAACACGTCCCATACACACTTGAGAGATGAGGAGATTGGAAATGATAGCGAAACCTTAACCTATGGATATAAGGGTCATTCGCAACGATTACATGGATCGAGATGACAGAGGCATTTATTTCTTCATTCCAAACACTACAGATGCCCATTGAGAACCCCATTGAACGGCGATTTTCATTCTCAACCCTGTCAAGAACCACCCCACATTGGGGCAAATGAAGGTTAGTCCAACAGTATCAAAAAGTAAACAGTTTGAAATTTTCTTGCTCGGACTAACATAAATCTTTGTGTGTTGTTTATATGATAATCCAAGTGTCATAGGATGACGAGAATAATTCATTTCTCTATCCTACACACTGTTATCCTTTGCACGACCAAGTTGAGCCAGCAAATTCATTTCATCAACCTATTGGTGATCATTGCATATTCCAAAGCAAAGGCAACATCACTCTAGGAATGGAAGCGTGCCAAAGTTTAAGTTGCATATCTAGCATGATTGCCGAAAATCCTAGCTCCAAAAGAAAAGAAAAACACGGGATTAAAAAAAGGGGGAAAAGAAAAATCCCTAGACATCAAGAAAAAGCAAAGTGCCTGGTAAAAAGCAAGGCTGATGTCTATTCAAAATATCCCCAGTAAAGTCTAGATATACGATGAAAAGACCCTGCAAAGGAGTCAGATCAAGATGACTACTCTCCAAATGATGTCGTGCTCAAATTGCAAACACACAAACAGACGGTCTCTTAATGTAACAAGAGACGCTTTTAAACATCCTTGTGCGCTCTAAAAGAGGAGTGTACACTTCAAGAAATGGAGATGTTCTTCGAAGGACATGTGGCAAATTTGCAATGATCACCAATGCCAAACCCTTCACAATTTCTGGGCAAAAAATAAGCCTTTTTCGGTCCCCAATCCTTCCAATGTTACAACCCTGAAGCAGTCTTATCTGACTAAGACACTTGGGTTAATGTATAACTTAGCTCAAAGAAGTACGAGCAAGACTATTTCTTTCTCATTTTACAGGGTTCTTGACTTGTAAACCCGGAGCAGATAGTGAAAATTTTCGTTCAACGGCCTTGACTCAAAAGTGAGTCCCCCTTGGAAACCGATATCCAAGCCTAACACTACGGTCCCGTGAAAGACCTCCTGATCGGTCGAAATGTATGCATTGCGAATGATCCTGAAACCCAGGCACAGGTCGGTAGGAAATTGAGCACTTTCCCTATTAAAGATCATTATCACAGAGCAGTGAGGAGCCTTCTTGGATGAGAAATACTCCAATGGATGTTTTGAGCAAACTCTTTTTGAAATTTTCAAATTGTTTGATCTAGAGTTTCCGTGCAAGGAATTTATGATCACATCTGTATATGGCAGGAATGTTTTGGATAACCTCCAGCAATCAAAATGCACATTTCATGACTAAAACTTAAGTCGTAGAATTTTGTCAGTTAGACAATTATTGTCTTCCCAAAGATTACTAATATCTTCTTGGCGAGGAAAATTTTTTCAGGTCTAAGCTTTCTGCAGGACTTTTGGCCGCCCCAAAGACTGGGTGCGTCATCCTTAGGTGAAGCCTTTTAGTAGGCAAATCTTTTCTAAGACCGATCCATAGAATGATCGAGTCTCCGACTAGCCCCGAAGAGTGGGTACGTCATCCTTTGATTCATATCAATTTGGAATCTCATAAATGGTAGAAACCGCCTGAAGGGTCAACTCAATGGTAGAAACCGCCTGAAGGGTCAATCAATGGTAGAAACCGCCTGAAGGGTCAACACAATGGTAGAAACCGCCTGAAGGGTCAATGTATGGTAGAAACCGCCTGAAGGGTCAACCAATGGAAGAAACCGCCTGAAGGGTCAAAACAATGGTAGAAACCGCCTGAAGGGTCAATGTATGGTAGAAACCGCCTGAAGGGTCAACCAATGGTAGAAACCGCCTGAAGGGTCAACTCAATGGTAGAAACCGCATGAAAGGTCAATGAATGGTAGAAACCGCCTGAAGGGTCAAAGGACTGGTAGAGACCGCCTGAAGGATCAACCCAATGGTCCGATCCACCATACGGATCAAAACCTTGATGAATCCCGAACGCGGGAGGATTCGTTTTCCCTAATAAGCCTTACATTAGGCAAGCCATTTCTAGTTTAGTCCACCACACGGATCAAAACCCTTGGCAAATTCCCAAATGTGGGATGCGTCTTCCTTAGGTTCCTATCAGTTAGGAATCCCATTATGGTTTGACCTACCATACAGGTCAGAGCTTAACATCCCCAGGACACTCCGATGACAAGTCCTTAGGAATCTACTTGAACCCATCAGACACAGCAAATGCCGCAAGCATTCGACAGGTAAGGGGCAGGGAAGTCTATCTACTCCTTAACTTTCTTACATCATATCAGGGAATTGAATGAGCACATCTCTTTTTAAGGAAAAGCACACATTGATGGGCATGAAAATTGGATGTCATGATTTCTTTTATTTTCCCAGTCGAGTCGATCGGAATACAGGTGTCACCTTGTCTTTGAGAGAAACCTCTGACGAAATTCCTCTCAAAGAGGGGCAGCTGTTGACACCTGATTTTTGATCAGTCTTTTATAGTTTATTTTTAAAAAATTCATAAAAAATCTATAAAAAGTTAAAAAAATTAAAAAATCATCTTTGGTAGCCTTGAACAAGCTAAAGGAACCATTTTTGATATAAAAAAAATAATTTGTCATATTTTTAATATTTTTTAATATTTTACAAAAATAGAAAAATACATGAAAAATGAAGAAAAATAGCGTTCGATGTCGTAAAAATATACAAAAATAGTCAATATTTTTATTTTAATTTCCTTTTCATTTTGAACTCATAAATAGTCAAAATTCAAGTTCAATTGCATGTGTTTCTTCACGACGCATAGAGTTGAATTTGGCAAAAAAATGTCATTCGAGTATTTTAATTTGTAAACTTCTACATATTTTTTAGTCTTGACGTCCAATTAGATCGACCACCATCTACTATAAATTCCCCTTGCTGAATATTTTCGTTTTTGTTTCACATGATTTCATGGTGTAAAATGCCGAGTGGATCCCCAAATATAATCGGGTCGGCATGAGCTCGATAGCTCGTCCAAGACCAAACCAGGGCACGGCGAACCCCATGTGAGTACTCTCGAACTCCTTCGATGCTTCCTAATGCTTTTCTTAGGTTAGATCGTGTGTAGAATGGCTAGGACAGCTAAATCATTCTTGAGCTGTGATTGATAAATAGGGCCTTACTAGGAATGCCATGTGATTTATTTGCATATCTAGATTCCTTAAGTTGCGCATTTTATTACTGATTGTGATTGCTAGGATAATCACTCATATCTGCATGAATTTCTAGATTTAGGGTTCATACCTTACTCATCCGCATGAATCTCAGGCTAGAAAATTCAGTCAACTTAGGTACCGAAAGGGCGTCAACTCTGACAGTTGGTGTAACTAAGTCCCCGAAACCATTTCTCTGGTTCTCGCAGAATTGAATAGAAACTCCCAACTATTCGATTGGGTGGTCCAATCACACCCTAAAAAAATGATTGGTGGCGACTCCATGGCATGCACACTTAGCACATGTCACTAGACCACACTGAAAGTCGATCACGCATACCTCCGTTGCGATTTGGGTAATGGGCCTTGGGAGAGGCCCGCGTCCAACCAGACAGGACGGCCCATTAGCCCTCGAGAGCCCGACAACCTCAAGAGGGTCGCGACAGTGTTAAACCACTTTTGAAAGAAGGTTTAAATACTTCAATTCTTTTAGTTTTAAGAGATGGAAGACTTTTGCGTTATGAAGACTATGTTCTGGCAACAATAGAAACGAGTTTTTGTAATGGCCCAATTCATTTTGATTGTTATCCAAATTTTTCAATATCATTACAAAGCTATGAGTTCTGCTTTTGATGTCCATTCCTTGAATGATGCCCCAAAAGGCAAAACCATTCTTTTGCAACATGATATTACTCGTTCTAATATTGTTACTCCAAAGTCCAATAGTTGGAGCGATGTTATTCTTCCTGACCAATGGGAAATTGAAAATCCCATTCCTCAGGTTCCTATTAAAAATGACGCTCCTACTCATATTGTCCAACATCCTGAGGAAAGAGTTACAATACAATTTCCCAGGAATTCTTTTGATACTAACTCTTTCATTTCTGCACGGCCATCCTTTGTTGGGTCGTCTTCCCGGAGGTCTGTAGATCTTCGTCCAAATCTACCCCATGTGATCACAATCCATGTTAGCAGCTTAGGTAGTACCATTGTTCCCGACGCCGTTCCAGCACAAGGACAGACAACTCCGAGTGCTCCTCCATTGAATCTTTCTGGTTTAGATACTAGCTTAGGAATTTCAAGACCGATCTATCATCAACAAGGTCCTGAATCCCCTGAACCTACTCAATCTCAAATGAAAGATGATGATCCTGAATGTAATGCTTTGGAAAAGGATTTCACTCCCAACCGAGATTTTTTGAATAAAGAATTTAATTCGAATGAAAATTCTGAAATTAGAAAATGGTTTTTTGAAAATTTCAGTTCATGCGCTAAGCAAATCAAAGACCAATTTTATGAATTTTTGGATGAAATTGGATGTCACATGTTTTTCTTTGAATGGTTTGAAGATCATTATCTTTGAAAAAGAGAAATTTATAATCTTGAAAAGACTTTTAGATGGAAACTCGATGATGACCAGGTTATTGAATCAAGTCATCCTCCTTTAAGAAAAATTAAAATTTCTTTCAGAGAAAAGGAAATCCCAGCTGCTCCTTTTAAGACCCCTTCTGAGACTGAAAATAATGAATTTAAGAAAATTATTGAACAGAATAATTTCTCGAATCAACATCTCCATTCCATAGGTGTCCAATTGGATAGGATAGAATCTTCCATTGGAAAAATCTCATTCCATTCTGTTCCTTCATCTTCTACTCATTCTGTTCAGTCAATTGCTACTCCTTTGAAGTCTCTTAAACAGCCATTGTTTAAGAATTTTGAAATGCCCAAAACTTTTAGAAAAGAATTTCATGAAGCACTTCAATTGAAAAACCAAAGACTTTTAAGAGAAAAAGTCATCAAGCAACCTATTTTGAACACTCCAAAGGTTCAACAACCGTTGAGGATCAATTCTCCCAAGGACGATAATCAAATATCAGTCCTTGAGAAGATTGATATTCCTGAGGTAAACCGTCTTTCATGGAAGGAACCTCAAAAATTGTATTATTCACGTGCCACTCCACCAGATCTTGTTTCTGAAGAATCTTCAAATAAATTTCAAAACAAGTATTCTGCTGAATCCATTTATGAGTGGAACATTGATGTCATTTCTGAACAAAACATTTTGCAACTTTTAAGCCAAATTGTCATGTGTGCTACAACGTATAAGACACTTCCTGACACAACAGATCAGAAAGTGGCTTACTTGATCGTTGCTGGCTTTTCTGGCACTTTGAAAGGTTTGTGGGATAATTATCTCACTCAAGACCAAAAAGACCAAATTTTAAATGCAGTCAAGATCGATGACAATGGTCAAACCGTTTTTGATGATTATGGACAGGTTGTCCAAGATGCTGTTTCTACTTTATTGTATTCCATTTCTCAGCATTTTATTGGTGATCCTTCTGTCATCAGAGATCACAACCAAGATCTTCTTTCTAATTTAAAATATCGTTCTCTTGGAGAATTCTGAGAATACAAGGACATATATTTAAAAAGAGTTTTACTCCGTCCTGATTATAATCAACCTTTTTGGAAAGAAAAATTTCTTGCCGGTCTTCCTACCATCATAGGAAACCAGGTTCACGACAAGATTCGTGAACAATTTGGTGAATCCATTCCTTTTGATTCCCTTTCTTATGGTGAACTCATTTCTTATGTTTACAAGGTTGGAACTCAAATGTGTAACAACATTAAGCTCCAAAAACAATTAAAGAAGGAAAAGTCCCTTACTCGCATAGGCTTAGGGGATTTCTGTCGTCAATACGATCCTTCTTATTCATTTTTTTCTTCAAAGAAATGTTCTGGTTCTTGCCCTTCTGAAAAACCTTTTAAGAAAAAGAAAAAACATTTTCAGAAGAAACAAATTGTTAAACCAGAAAAGAAATTTCATAAAAGGAGAAATTTTAAGAAATCTGAAACAAAAAAAGGTTTTCAGTAAATTTACTTGTTTTAATTGTGGCAAAAAAGGACACACAAAATTTTTTGTAAATTAAATAAAAAGGTTAATGAGCTTGGTTTAGATGAAGACAATCATGATCAGTTAAATCAATTAATGATTGAGACTGACTCAGAATCTTCTGTTTGTCCTTCAACTGATGATGAACAAATAGAAGAAGGTCTTCAATTAAATGAAATTGATTCTTCTTCTGAATCCGAACCATCTTCTGACTCAGACAAAGAAATCAATGTTTTGACTAAAGAAGAACAAGACATTTTGGATTCAATTGATACAATTTCAAACCCTGAAGTTTTGATTAAGCATATTCAAAATCCCAAAGTTTCATTTTTCACACCTCATGTTTATAATTTAACTGAGATTTTGAATAGGGGGAAGAAACCACCTGTTATTAGGCCGACTTCCTCTACCGATCTCCAATTTGAGATTAATGAACTCAAAAAAGAGATTCGCTTTCTGAAGATTAATCAAATTGATCAACAAAAAGAATTTTTGGATTTCGGAACCTCCCATTGTTTGTGATTCTAGTTCACCAAATTTAATTGATTCTGATTCATCCAACTTGCTGCAACTCCTCACTAAGGTAACAAGTAGGAAATGGATAATTGATGTTTCCATTAAAATTAATGATGAATTTATTTTAGAAACCACAGCCCTTTTTGATACAGGTGCTGATTTGAATTGCATTCGTGAGGGACTTATTCCCACAAAGTTTTTTGATAAAACCACAGAATCTTTGAAGTCTGCTTCTGGAGATAGTTTGAAAATAAAATACAAGCTTCCTGAAGCTTTTGTGGTCAAAGACAATATTTCTTTAAAAACTTCCTTCCTTTTGGTTAAAGATTTAAAAAGAAATGTTATTTTGGGTACTCCTTTTATGAATCTAATTCAACCCTTTACTGTTTCTAATGATGGTATTGAAACCAATATTTTTGGTAAAAAAACTCATATTTAATTTCATTTCAAAACCCCAATCAAGAAACTTAAATGTTTTGCAAGAACATGCCATTAAGGAGATAAACTTTCTCATTCAAGATAAGGAATCTCATCTTTCATTCTTAAAAGAAGAATTGAATTTTCAGAAGATTGACTAGCAGCTCAAAAACTCTGAAATTCAAAAGAAAATTTCTGTTTTGGAACAAAAAATCAAGGATGATCTTTGTTTCATTCCCCACAATGCTTTCTGGGAAAGAAATAATCACAATCATATTGTGACACTTCCTTATGAACCTGATTTTTCTGAGAAAGAAATCCCTACGAAGGCTAGACCTTCGCAAATGAATAGTGAACTTTTGAAGCTTTACGAAGAAGAAATTGATGGTTTACTTAAAAAAGGATTGATTTGCAAAAGCCAATCACCATGGAGTTGTTCTGCGTTTTATGTTAACAAAAATGCTGAAATTGAACGAGGTGTTCCTCGTCTTGTGGTCAATTACAAGCCTTTAAACAAAGTTTTAAAATGGATTCGTTACCCAATCCCAAACAAAAAAGATCTTTTGAATCGTCTCCATTCTTCTAAGATTTTTTCTAAATTTGACATGAAATCTGGTTTCTGGCAAATCCAAATTGCTAAGCAAGACAGATACAAAACTGCATTTACTGTTCCTTTTGGTCAATTTGAATGGAACGTAATGCCTTTTGATTTAAAAAATGCCCCTTCGGAATTCCAAAGGATTATGAATGATATTTTTAATCCTTATTCAAGTTTCATAATTGTTTATATTGATGATGTTTTGGTTTTTTCTCCTAACATTGATTCTCATTTTAAGCATATTAACCATTTATATAATGTTGCCAAACGCAATGGTTTGATTCTTTCGGAGAAGAAAGTTTTCTTGTTTCAAACAAAGATTAGATTTCTTGGTCATTACATTCATCAAGGAACCATTGTTCCTATTGAAAGGTCCATTCAATTCGCGGACAAATTTCCTGATGAATTGAAGGACAAGACTCAATTGCAAAGATTTTTTGGCAGTTTGAATTATGTAATTGATTTTATTCCTGACATCAATATTATATGTAAACCTTTGCATCAAAGGCTAAGGAAAAATCCAAAGCCATGGACAGATTTACATACTAATGCTGTCAGAAAAATTAAATTACTTGTGAAAGAAATTCCATGCCTTCATATTGCTAACCCTAGTGCGTTTAAAATTGTGGAAACTGATGCTTCTGAAATTGGTTATGGTGGTATACTAAAACAAAAAGTTGATGGAAAAGAAACTATTGTTTAGTTTATTTCTAAACATTGGAATGAAACACAGCAGAATTATTCCACTGTTAAGAAAGAAATTCTAGCTATTGTACTTGCTATTTCTAAGTTTCAAGGTGATCTATTAAATCAAAAATTTCTATTGAGAATTGATTGTAAGTCTGCCAAAGATATTTTACAGAAAGATATTTTGAACATTGCATTAAAACAAATTTTTGCACGATGGCAAGCGATACTTTCAGTTTTTGATTTTGACATTGAATTTATCAAAGGAGATTCAAATTCCTTGCCAGATTTTCTCACAAGAGAATTTTTACAAGGAACTCCTCCATCACCATGCCTCCCAAAAGAGACAAAGGTAAAACCAAGGCCCCTTCCGAGGCCTCTGTCTCTTCAAAGTTGACTCCTATTCGCAGTTGGCTTACTGCGACCCAATCACTATCACCTTCAATGCCAGCCAAACCTTTTGAAGCCACCACAAGCCAACAAACCCCAATGCCACATATTTCAGTTTCTAAGTTAGCCTCCATTTTGCTGCCGAGTGTTATGAAGGATTTGCAAAAATCCTTAGGTGTTGAAATTGTGGTCCCCGAAGAGGTATAATCCCCTTCTCCTTTAAATGTTTCTAAAGAGGTGGTTCTTGCTGGGAAGCCAACCCCTCAAAACCCAAAATCAAAATTTGTTATGGGAAATTTTGAGAAAATTGTGATAGTTGAAAAATGATTTTTTAATGATGATCCCTACACATTTGCAAAACATGCATTTGGAGGGAATCGTTTTTATACCCCTTATGATTTATGTAAACTAGTTGATTTTTATGAAAGAATTTTGGTACAGACTGGCTCAATGAAATTTAAACATTTTACTGACAAATCTGGAATTGTAAATTATGCTACGGCAAAAATTTTAAAGGTCATACACCCTGCCGATTGGAATAATGGCTCATTCTCTTCAGTAAAACTCAACTCTCGAGTAACTGAAGTCCTCACCATTCGAAGTTCATTTACATATTATGACTATCAGCAAGCCTGGTGGAACGGTCTGTTTAGACAGAACCCGAATCATTCCCATACCTGGCTTTTCTTTTTTCAAAGTCCTTTTGATATTTCCAGTTTACCTTACTGGTTTCTCCGTTGGTGGGAAATGTTTGGTCCAAGCCCTGACATTCTTCCTCCAATTGTTTCAGAATCATATCAATTGTTTCGAAAAAGTTATATGCCCAGTCCTCATGAGAAGCAATTTCCTTCGCTTCTTATGTTTACAGCCACATTTTGGTTAGCATGGGTCGTTGCTTGGGAATTTGAATATGTCAAACATTCTCAAGATCCAAACATTTTGATTTTAGTTCGCCGTTACAAAACCAAATGGTGGGATGGTTTCACCTATTGGGACAAGTGTTCTATTGATGCTGTTCACAGTTGGATGCAACAGCGAAAGGCTACTCTTTTGAATGAAAAGGTTTCAGTACCGTTGAAGACTACCTTTCTCCACGATAAGGCTTTGGCCGTCTCAAAATTGGCCAGCATATCCAATGAGAAAGATTTTTATGATTTAATAAAAAGAGCAATTGCTGAGTTTGAAGAATCACATGCGACTTCCTCGGCCAGTGGATCCCATCACAGCGAAAACACAAATGAGGATGACTGTTACGGCATCAACTTAGCTGAAGACTCAAATTAGGTTCTTGCTGTATCTTGAATGTATTTTAATGTATTCCATTGAAATTTTGGTATTCATTGTACGTCACTTTGCACTTATCACTATATACTGTGGCGGAGCACTATTCACTGTAGCAATAGTGGATTTTCAGTCTTTAAATTGTGATCTTCTCCAACAGACAGAGGGAGCTCAGTCAGACTTGGTCTTTACCCTCTCTCTCTCTCTCTCGAAGCTCACTCTCTCCTTAGAAGCTCTCCCTCTCCATAGAGCCGATCTTCGTCGGAGAACCAGCTACCTTTCTGAACCCCATACCTTTCAGTCCTCAAGCCATATTTTGGAAAACCTTTAAGCAATCTTCCGGACCCAAATCCGTAAGTTTAAGCTTTCTGTTCATCACTATTTCTACCCAGAAACCTTCAATCGTGTTTTTCCCTGAAAGTTTTAAGTTTTATGCACTTGTAAGAATAGATCTGAAGATCTTTTCAAAGTTTCTTGTGCAATCTTTCAGTTCAGTTCAGTTCAGTTCAATAAAAGTACATATTTCTTCATCTTTTGCCTATTACGCCCAAAATCGGTAGGCTCTGCCACCTATTGGTGTCTAAGGCATTGTGTTCTTCAAGTTTCTGCTATTTACTTTATGTACCTTGCATACATTGAACATTCAACTCCCAGTGAAGATTGATCTGTGGTCTCCTCTCCTAGACTAGCCGCACACACTTCACTTTGCATATTTAAAATTTTCAGTACTTTAATTCTGTCATATACCCCAAATTGTGTAGGCTCTGCCTCCTTACTGGTGGTGTTTATTTCTAGTATGATATTCATGTTAATTGTAATTTTAATCTTTGTTGCAATTTTTTATACTGCCCTCGAATCATTGTTTCATTTACCGAGTATTTATTACTTGCTCCCTACATCATATCGTAATTATTGGAATAACCGTCACAAAAGACGTCGTTTTTAATCTTCTATTGTAGTTTCAATTCTATTTTTTGCGGTCTCCGATCCTGCGTAAATTTTCAGTACTTTAATTCTGTCATATACCCCAGATTGTGTAGGCTCTGCCTATTTATATATATAATAAGAAATAAATAGCCCCTAATCTTTGATTCATTGTGCAATATCATCATTATATTTTTAATTCGTTTAATGTGGCCCTTGAATTATTTCTAAAGGTTAAATATATTCCAATCAGCTTTTCATAACAAAGTCAAATAAGCCATTAATTTGGCATTATACGCAAGTTTTCACGATTAGACTATTGCCCAGAATTTGTAATTTTTTTTCCATCAATTCATTTCCGAAATCAACAAAAGAATATGCTATCTTTTTATCACCTTTTTACACTTTTGGTCCTTATAAATATCACTATAGCTCCATTTAAGTTATATCGGATTCATATTCCTTTTACTCTAAAAATTTAATTTTTTTCATATTATAAATATCACTATAACAATAATTATTTATCCATAAATTTTTTATTAAGATTTCGTTATTTGTTTCGGATGTTATTCCTATGCATCATTTCAAGGGATTCAAGAAGGGAGAATGGTTCGCGCGTTACTGAACGCTCTCCGCAGAACAACTGCGCACCCCCAAGACCCCAAAATGACCCTTCATTAACGGGTCAATCCAAAATAAATAATCTCTCTCTCTCTCTCTCTCTCTCTGCGTTTCTCTCTCTAGACGGTGCAATAGAAACCCTAGTGATCACAATCTCCAATTCTCTTGTTCTCTCCAACCCAATGCATCACAACCCAAAGCCCCACATCCATCGATGGGTCAACTAAAGTTGAACTTCACGTCATCCCTCCTCCTCTCGCTGGTCCTTTTCTTGATCGTCGCTTCCCCTTGTTTTTCCGGCGGAACCCCACCGTCGGCCGCCTCCCCAGGCACGCTTCCACCGACTCGCCCACAACAACTACAGGAGTTCCGCATCAAGAATGGCCTCCCGCCTCCGTTCCTGGACAGAGGTTACCACAGGAAGAGGAAGGCCGTGAAGCGGAAACCGCCGGCCGATGACCCGAGGGCGAGGCGGTTCTCGGTCATGCTTCCCAAGGGTTTTGTCCCTCCTTCCGGTTCATCTCCGTGCCACAACGATGACCCCGTCGGTTCGGTCGCGGTGTACTGTAGCCTCTCGACCACGAAAAGCCACCGATCGAGGCCGTGAGGAAATGGGATAACCAAACGAAAATGCAGAGAGGAAATAAGGTGGTTCGTACGATGAAACTTCCTTTTTTTAATTTTTTTTTTTTTGTATGTTAATTGTCATCCTTTCTTTTTCCTTTATGCCTTTTATTTTCTGGCTCGCTCTTGTTCTTGTTTCTCAACACATACTCGTGTATTCAACCCAGGATTGTTGGGTTGTTCGTACATTGATCTGATCAAGTTTATAGTTGCTCCAAAATGCAAGAAAGTATCTTTTTCTTAAGATAAGAACAGTGCGATTTTTCCGAACGCTTTGCCCTAAAATTTTCAGCTCTAATACTTATAGAATCTCTTCTTTCTTGTCTCTTATTTGTTCTATCTCGATTCATTTTCTCGTTATCTGTTCTTTTTTTCCCTTTTTTTTTAAAGATTCATCTGTACATTCTCTCTTGGATTTTTTTTAGTGAAAGAGTCCAAGTGTTTCTGAGGTTCAATTCAACTTAACTTCACGTCATATCTTTTCCAGTAGTCGGAGTTAAGAGAAGGGTATAAGAGCTTATGGTGTTAATTGCACAAAGCTCATTTGGCTAACCATTAGACATTGCTCTCATGGTTTTGCCTCAATATCGAAATTAGACAAGATAAGATTAACCATATCACCATTCAGTTTGCGCTTAATAACAAACAGGGGTGAGTACCAGTGCATGTAGTTTCTCATGCTGACGACAACTCAATTAGTGGTATGGAGAATCTTACTCTTCAAGTAGGTTTCTTTTCACAATTAGTCTGGCCATGTTCTGATTTGTTGGGAATCGCAAGAGTCACGACTCTTCGTAATCCAAGCTCATCGTAAAGTGGAGTCTTGGAAGATATTAAGTTGTTGCAATTATTATCTAGAGAATAGGAAGAGTCCTAGACGTTGTTATCTAGGAGATTATGTTCATTTATTAGCTTTAAATGTCATGTATCTGGACGTGTCTGTTCGTTTGTCTAGAGAAGTCGTAGAGTCATGCCTACAGCCTATAAATAGGCGTGTTTTGTAATCGTTTAGTAGAACATGAGAGTGAATAACATTTCCAGAATTTCCTTCTTCAAACACTTAGGTATCAGAGTGCTGCGCCTCTGAGATCCAACATTTGATTGTAAGAGTGCGCAATCTTGCTAGATATATCACTCTCAGATATGCGGAAGCTTTGTGGTGATAATACGAGAAAAATGTAATAGACAACTCAAGATAAACTCGTTATACTAAACTGAAAGTATAACAATCAGAGATTATCTCATACAACTATTACAACCTATTCTCTCATACCACACACCACACTTGAAGTCTTTCTCTAGGTTGAGAAAGCTTAGAAAACAACATATAAGACTAGCCTATTTATAGAAGAAACTAAACACTCTAGAAGACAACAATACCTAATCAAACAAAAGGGAGTAATCACTCCTCCATGCTAACCACCCCTAGTAATTACTCCTCCATAGACAAGCCCTAAACTTGCATTTACTTCTCCTTGGTGCAAGTGTAATTAATTAATAATATTAGGTGTTGAACTTCAACATGATTTGATATTTCAAGGAAAAATGACAGCACAAATGCCATAACTATTAGCTGACACTAACTTGAGAGTTATAATCTTTTTTCTTTCAATTACTTGAATGCTATAAATTTCTTACGATGCGCTCACTTAAGTGCCATAATTTTTAAAATGTTCACCACAAGTCTCATGGCACGTTGGATTTTGGCCATAACTCAAATAAGCACCGTACGAAATTTATGGTGTTTATGGTGTTTTTATGATGATGTTTCAATGTTAAACCAACTAAATGGTCACCGCCTTGAACACTTCTTTTGGGTCTTTACCCAATTGATGTGATTGGATATCTATCACTTTTTCCCCCACAATATACTCACTTATATATTTCGATTATCTCTTTTTTACTCATTATTTCCATTAAAAAAAATCATCCTTTTTCCCATATACCCTAAGATTGAAAGAAACGAACATGACGTGGGGTCAGATTCTCCACGGCAAGTACAAACAATCCCATATTTGAGCATCCAATTCAAATTTTGCTCGCATCTTATATGGTCCATAGGGTCGATAAGGTTAAAATTCACCTATGTAAAACGAGGTTTCTCGTCATAAACAAAGTACCAAAAAACGAAAAAGAGAAAAGATATGTACACAGATAAATATTAGAAACCAAAAGGTATCGTAAGCATTGGATTATCACTCATCACAAGCGAGACTGAAATTGTGGGTCGGCAATCTATAGCTGGCAAATAAATATTTGTTTGGATACAAACCCTAAATCCCTCTTGAACGTGTGAGTTTTCCTAAGTGTACCCCGCCCTTCCGGCCCAAAAAAAGAAAAGAAAGTACGAATTGAGTTTTCTATGGAAACCTGACCAAGTCAAATGATGCAATGATTTGATAAATTGGCGGGTCTCTGCAGTCGAGTGCTTTTGACATTCCTCTTCTCCTCTCTTATTCTTGCTCAAGTCACTATAATTTTTAATGCCATGAAGGATGGGAGCCGAGATGTCTGTTACTTTGACTTCCAAGTATCTAAGTCTTTCAATCAAGGCCGACAAGTCGGTTTTGAGCCTAAGTATGAGGCGAGAAATTTGGGAATTAAGCATGTGAATTCGCATTGACAGTACGGTTCTTTGTTTCCTTATGGACGGATCTTTTCGTGGCGTGTACTCAATGCAGGCAATGTGATGGCTCTCTTTGCAATGCTTTGCGCGGTTCACAATGCACCGGATCTGAGTAGTGTAATCGAACCATGCATCCTCCCGTGTGAATACGAAAAGGAGCAATTGACATCCGGAGTTCACTCGAGTTTTTTTGGAGTACTGGATCCTTTTATGGCGCTTGTTAAAGTACTGGAGCGACGCCCCAGTAACGTCACCTCACCTTATGGCTTACTAACTCGCCACCTCTGTTTTAATCTTTCATTACTCTGAGTAATTGGCGCATGCGGAAGCTGACAAGCGCATGAAACAAAACACCAAACATCAACGGCAGGCACGCATATAAAGATGGTATGGCCTTAATGGATTTCGCTAATTAGACAAAACATAATGCAATAAGATCACTAAACAAATTAGGGTCTGTATGGTAACCATTCCGATTCTCTGATTCTCATCCCATAATAGTAAAAAATGATAATGCTGTTTGGTAATGTTAATAATTCCAATTCTGATTCTGATTTTGTTCCCAGAATCAATTTTAGAGAATCAGAATCAGTTTTAGAGTAAAATCCAGAAGCAAAAAAAAAGTAGGTTCTGAAAAAAGAATCACTTTTGAAAACAACAAAATAGGATGAATCTCATATCTCTCACTTTTCCTTTTTAATTTTCTCGTCACTTTTCACTCTACCTAATAAAAATAAAATAAAATAAAATAAAATAAAATAGAAAATTTTTAAAAATTAGAAAAAATTTCGAAAAATAGAAAAAGCTTAGATTATGCTAGTTTGACCTTATTTTCATAAATTTGGGTCTAAATTTCATAGATTTCACTCTCCTACAAAAAATATTACAGAAGATGATGGCATCCAACATCTTTCTATATATTTAAACAACGCAACATTTAAAGAAAAATGAGTCTTTAATATGGGAACATGTCCATGCTTAATTTTATGTTTCATTCATGACATGCTAAAAAATAATGTATTTTAAATTATTTTATGTGCATTGAAAATTAGTCTTCAATTTAGGATGAAATTTTACAAATTAACTACATAGTTAATTTAAAAAAAAAACTACATAGTTATTTGACTTAAATGAAAAAATAGGAAAAGAAACAGTATTTTGAAATATAAATTTTGTGCAGTTATCAAACAGGTTCTGATTCTCTAAAACTCATCCAGAAACAGAATAAAAAAAAAAAGTCATTTTAACCAGAATCAGTTTTGAGGATCAGAATCAGAATCACAGAATGGGAATAGTTACTATGCAGGCCCTTAGCTTACACGCCTTACATTCACGTCTCGTTTAGGTTTTATACATCATTCATTCAACCACTTTATTCATCCCTATTTACATATTTACATAACTGCTTCTCTTATTTACATTATTCACCTAGGGTGAGTATAACGGGTGGTGATCTACTCCGGAGTGCTAAAACTACCCAACGATTCTTCAAAGTTTATACTCTTGCCCATGCTCTCGTTCGTACTCTTGGTTTGGTCGATCCTGTCAAGAAAACAACAAGCAAAAAGGTCGAGCAAATGCGGAGCCACTGGGCCAATCACTGTCCCCAGCCATGAGAGTACACTGCCTTAAATTCAGACTTGACTATTTCAACAAGGGGTCCTTCATCTGTATAAACTCTGGAATGAACCACCTTATAGCGTGGGTAATGCGGTATTTCAAGATGAGCATCAGTAAATTCTTCTGTTGTATGACTAATCTTTAAAGGGTTGCCGTACAGGCATTGTCGTGCAGGCGTTGGTGATTCTGATATCTTAATATTCTGAAAAATGATTTCAACATCGGAGTGAGTGTAAACCCAACAAGTAAGATTTCTAAACCAAACGACTAAACCAGTTATAGAATTACGAGATTGCAAATAGAGTTACTACTACAGATTCCAAGGTTGACAAAGGAAACAATTTCAGAATTGAACCAAAATCCAAAATATTCATGCGATGGAATCCCATAAACTCATAATCAACCAATTTGAAGTCATCCCAACCAAGACAGTCGACAAATAATGTTCACAATAGTAAAACCATAGATAGTCTAATAAAAGGACTATAAATCTAATCGCCTTTGTAGAAACGAAGAAGAAACAATGAACAGACAGATGGTGGCACAGAAGGCGTGCATGGTTTAAGGTGCACGTCAGCAACACAGCACCGGCGGACGGCGCGGCCATGGGCGGTGAGGATGCACGGTAGAGAGAGACGATGCAGACGGTTTGATAGAGTAACGATGTTTGACGATCATATGACAAAATGAACTGATGTCAGACGTTTATATAGGGGAAGTAGAGTGAAGGCAGTCAGCTTCGGGCGAGTCAATGGTCGACGGACACGTGCAAGACACATGTCCCATGCGCATCACCGGTAGCTGGCACGTGTCACGTGCTTGTGACACATGTCTGCCACGTGTCAACTCACGATGACACATGGCACCACCTTTGCCACATGTCCTGTGATGGTGAGACGTGGCCCTACATGTGGCCACGTAGTGCTTCTTCCCCCGTTTGTCCTAATTTCGCACTTATTTGACCCGATGGAATCTAAATTGAATACCCTAACCTAAACCTATTATCGAGCCAATAAGAATTCCTTAAAATGTCGTTAAGTTCGGATAGAAATCCCTCAAAACTTATTCAATAATCCGAATTTATTAAATGCTAATTCACTCTTAAGTTGGTGAGGGTTTTCGGTTACTACAACTGGACCCTTTGTGGCGCTTTCCCTTTCCACAACAAGTCGGTATTGGGCACGACAATGGATGAAATTTGATGCCATCGGATATTGACATCTAAGGAATGGATCTTCACGATTTCATCATCACGCGCGGATCGATCCGATATAGGAGACCACGGAAGTGTCTTTTACATTGCTTGAAGATGATAGCAAATTAGGGTTAAAATGTGTCTAATACAAAAGAGTATCTTGCTTTCGGTCAAGGGAGGGGAAATATACCCAAAAAAAAATCCTGAACGTATTGCATGAGTACCAATTCAATCCTAAACATTTTTGCATTGATACCAATTAAGTCTATTCGGTCAATTTTGGCCGAAAATTGATAACTTGAACATCGGTCGTCTTACGTGGCACGATCGGTGCTGACTTGGATATTTACAATACTAATTTCAATTTGCACTAATTTTTTTGGTTCTTTATTTTTGCTGTGTACGTGTACCAACAAGGACGCCAGCTGACCCTCACCGGGCCTGGCAAGGGCGTTGCGGTGCTCGCCCTAATCGATCAAGTGCCAGCCCTCAGCCCTTGCCAGCCCTCAGCCAAAAACGAAAATAAAAATAAGCAAAAATATTACCGTGGATCTAGCGTTCTTACACTAACTTCCTATTATCCTATTGAAACTGATAGCAAAGAAGATTTTTGGGGGTAAGTACATCGCAAGTGTCATAACTTTAGTACGACGCTCACTTAAGTGCCATAACTTTTTTTTTCGATCACTTAAGTGCCATAACTTTCAAAAATCGATCACTTGAGTGTCATCGCTTACGTGGACGCCGGAAAGCTGATATGGCACCGGCGAAATAATTTTTTTGAATATTTTAATGAACACCTGGAATTTTTTATAATTTTTTTATCTATTTTGCAAATTTGAAAATGAAAAAATATGATAATAAATAAAAAAAATGATAATATGATAATAAATACCAAATAAGAAAAAATTCTTAGAAAATCTTTAAATTTTAAAAAAAATCCATGTGTCATTAAAAAATAAATAAAGTAATAATAAAAATTCCACGTAGGACAATTTAAAAATAAAAAATGAATATATTATAATAAATAATTCCAAAAAAATTAACATTTTTTAAAAAAAATCCATGTGTCGTTAAAAAATAAATCAAAAAATCAAAAACTCCATGTATGACAAAGTTTAAAAAAATGAAAATATTATGTTAAATAAAAAATATGAAAATTTTCCAGAAAAATTTTAATTTTTTTAAATCCCCTTTTCATTTAAAAATAAATAAAATAATAATGAAAATACCACGTAAAACAAAGTTTAAAATAATAAAAAAATGATAATATGATAATAAATAAAAAATAAAAAAATTCCATTAATATTTAAATTTCTTTAAAAAAATCCATGTGTCATTAAAAAAAAATTCCATGTAGGATAATTTAAAAATAAAAAATTCAAAATACATGATAATAAATAACAAATAAGAAAATATTTCCAGAAAATATTTAAGAATTTTCAAAAAAAAATCAATGTGTCATTAAAAAATAAATAAAATAAATAATGAAAATTCCACGTAGGACAAAGTTTAAAATAAAAATGAAAATATGATAATAAATAAATAAAAAAATTCCATAATTTTTTAATTTTTTTAAAATCCAAATATAATTATAAAATAAATAAAATAATAATAATAAATTCCACGTAGAACAATTTAAAATAAAAATGATAATATGATAATAAATAAAAAGAAGAAAAATTTCCAGAAAATATTTATAAAAAAAAACCACATGTCATTAAAATAATAATAATAATTCCACATAGGACAATTTAAAAATAAAAAATGAAAATATGATCATAAATAAAAATAATAAAAATTCCAGAAAATATTTAAATTTTTTTAAAAAATCCACGTGTCATTAATAAAATAAATAAAATAATTATAAAAATCCCACATAGGATAATTTGCCGAAAGTGGCACTCAAGTGAATGATTTTGGCCGGACACGGCACTCAAATGGTCACTGTAGAAAAGTTACGGCACTCAAGTAAGCGAAAAAAAAAATAAAAAGATATGGCACTCAAGTGAACGCCGTACAAAAGTTATGACACTTGTACTGTACTTACCCCGAAAATTTTTCCATGCTTTTATGGAAGACATTTACTGCCTTCAAGATCAGTGTTTCTCATACCGATCAACATAACGATAAGTACATGGATCAAGATTCATATTCGTCGTCTCTACCAGCATTCTTATCCATTATGTCGATACATTTGAGTTCGACTTATAGGGGCTTCAGGTCACATATCCTAGGAACTAGGAGATGAAGAAGATCACAATATAACATCGAAGGAGCTTTTAACATCGAATCTAATAACAGACTTGAGGCTGCGTTTGGTAACGTTTCTGTTTCTGGGAACATATTTGGAACAAAAATATTTTTTTGTGTTTCTGTTCCCGGCTACGATTTTTGGGAACAGAAACGCGTTTGGTAACGTAAAAAAAAAAAAACACTTTTCTCCCCAAAAGAAAGGATTAGCGGCGACCGGCGGACGACAGTGGCAGCGACCGGCGGCGATGACGACCCGCGGCAGGCCGCGACTGGCGACCGGCGGCCGGCGGCGGGCGACCGGCGGCCGCTGTGACCGGCGGCGGCGGGCGACGACCAGCGGCGGCGGGCGACGACCGGCGGCGGCTGTGGCGACCGGCGGCGACGGCGACCGGCGGCGACGGCGACCTACAACGGGCGGCCAGCGGCGGCGGCGGCGGCGGCGGGCGACAGGAGACGACCGGCGGCGGGCGACCGGCGACTGGCGGCGGCTATGACTGGCGACCGGCGGGGGCGGCGGGCGACTGGCGACCGACGGAGGCTGTGACCTACGGCCGGCGGCGACGGCGACCTGCAACCAGCGGGGGCGGTGGCGACCGGCGGCGACGGCGACCGGCGGCGACGGCGACCGGCGGCGACGGCGACAGGCGGCGACCGGCGGCGACGGCGACAGGCGGCGACCGGCGGCGACGGCTGTTGACACCTGATTTTTTTTTACCATTTATTATTGTGATTTTTATTCTTTAAAATTAATTAAAAATATAAAAAAAGGTCATAAAATCACAAAATCAACTTTGGAAGCCTTGGTTTAACCTTAGGAACCAATTTTGAACAAAAAATATTTTTCAGTATTTTTAATATTTTTCGAGTTTATTTAATTATAAAAATACCCAAAAAATCAGAAAAATACCATTCGTGGTCAGAAAAATACCCAAAAATATTCGATAATTTTGTTTTAATTTCCTCTTCAAGTGTGTCACTTTAAATCTCAAAAATTCGGCTCGGGTCACTATGTTCCTTCACAAACATAAACCCGAACCGAGCCTAAAAAAAAAATCATTTTCGAGTCTTTTAGTTTTCAATTCTCACTTTTTATAAGCTATGACATTGGATTCTAAAGTCTTAAAGTGCAATTAGGTCAATTTGCCCTCCAATTTAATCAATTTTTACCAAAAGGGCTTAATTGCACATTTTTCTTTCAATTAGTCCCCGGTTTCACGGATGTATACGTATGCTCTACGTATTTATACATCATACGTATTTATACGTTATGCATATTTGTATTGTTTGGTAACCTCTTTAACTCTTGTAATAATAATAATGGTTATTATTTTTAACACCTTTGTTAGTGCCTTTTTTAGCATTTTTGTATTGTGAGTGCTATTTTTAAATAGCATTTTTTGTATTATAAATTGTGAGTGCTATTGTTAGTGCTATTTTTAAATGACATTTATTTATCATAAATTGTGAGTGCTATTGTTAGTGCTATTTTTAAATGGCATTTATTTATCATAAATTGTGAGTGCTATTATTAGATAGAATTTATAATTGTTAGTGCTATTTTTAAATAGAATTTTTGTATTATAAATTGTGAGTGCTATTGTTAGTGCTATTTTTAAATAGAATTTTTGTATTATAAATTGTGAGTGCTATTGTTAGTGCTATTTTTAAATGTCATTTATTTGTGAGTGCTATTATTAGATAGAATTTATAATTGTTAGTGCAATTTTTAAATAGAATTTTTGTATTATAAATTGTGAGTGCTATTGTTAGTGCTATTTTTAAATAGCATTTTTGTATTATAAATTGTGAGTGCTATTGTTAGTGCTATTTTTAAATGTCATTTATTTGTGAGTGCTATTTTTAGATAGAATTTATAATTGTTAGTGCTATTTTTAAATACAATTTATTGGAAGGTATTTTTGGCTATAAAAGGATGGCAAGAGTTTTGAGGTTGAAGGAGAGAGACATTTTGTAGAGTGTGCAAATTTTTGAGAGCTTAGAGAGGAGAACACAAACACTCTCTATATTCTCATAATCTTGAGCGAGCAAAATATACTAAGTTCGGAATATTGATTCCGCATATTGCTAGCACAATTGTTGTGGAGTTATTAGTCGTCTCCCCGTTCGTCAATTGGTGGTGCGTCCGAACTAGATGCCTAACACTTGTGGAGGCTGAGATCGAAGAACATCGAACCGACACCTCCGTTCAAGCACGCTACGAGAGGTAATCTATTTACTCCCTTTGAGACTTTGTGATTTTTTTCGATTGAAATGCACGAAGTACGCCTCTGGAGATACATGTGTGGGTTGTTATTTATTTCCGCTACGTGTTACGTGGATCCCAACAGTGGTATCAGAGCCAATCCTTAGGTGTTTTCGTGCATTTAATTGATTTTTTGCAATTTTTGCAATACTATGGCCAATATGTATTAACGAATTGTTCGTCTTACATGGCTAATGGAGATTGATTATTTTATATGATAAATTAATCAACGTAGCAAAAATTGAGACTAAATCAATTTTGAATCGAAAATTTATGGCTATCTTATTTTACGTAAAAATTCTGAATATGATTCAACGTAGAATTTTTATTGTGCCTTCCTAAGTTTTAAATTGTGAATTTATTACTTACGTGAAAGGGTGGTGATCATGGAAAAATCCCTAATCAATGTGATTGATGTATATATGAATGTATGATGATTATTTATATATTTGGGGTTGTAATTATTAAATGGAGGCTGCGTACTCCTTTTATTTTTCATGTAATCTTTATTTTTAGCATAGTCAATTGTTGATGTAAATGCTACGAGGATTACGTGGAGGAGCCTTTTAAGTCGGCGAGCTCTTTGGGGCCCAATTCTTGAAGAGTTCAAGAAACCAAGAAGAAGCGAAGAGCGGCTCTCCGTTATTAAAATATTAAAATGATTATATGTGGTCTCATTGGCTCGAGACCCATTAAATCATAATTCCATGATCACCACGTAGGATAGATATTTATGTGATTGACATCTATTTATTTATTATGATTACGTGAGCATGTTAAACTGGTTAATGTGCAAAGTCAGACTTACCTCACCCAAAATTATGCCTGCATGAAATCCTAGTTAGGAAAATCACTCGCATTAGGTACCGAAAGGGCGTTGGTAACGACACCAGCGTAACCAAGTCCCCGAACCCAAAATCTCTGGTTCCGCAGAATTGATCGATCTCTCCCAATCGGTCAATAAGGTTTCCGGTCTACCCTCCAAGAAAGACCGGGTGGCGACTCCAAATGCATGCACAAGTTGCACATGCCACCACGACCACACTAAGGTCGAAAGCGATCGACTGTTATCGTCGAATCCCTTTGAAAAAATACTCCCGCCGCGATTTGGTATGGGCCTGGGAGGGCCCGCGCCGATCCAAGACCCGCGATCGGTAATCCATTAGCCGCGTCCGCTTTCGGACGGGTCGCGACAGCTGGCGACTCCGCTGGGGACTTGTTCTAGAAACTATGGTTCTAGACCTCAAGTGGACTTAGGCCGTAATAAAAATTGAGTGATTTTTCTAACCCTACAGGCGCTCTTGAAGGTGAGGTAAGTCCGCTCACGATAGGTGTTATATGTTTTTGCAGATTGGAGTAATAAGGGGTGTAGTCTGTGATTAACTTTATTTTACGCAGGTGTGGCGTAGGAATGTATGTTGTGTGGATGATTTGAAGTGCTGATTGATAAATTGTTGTGCATGACTTGCATTGTGATGATCACGACACATGGACACACACAACCGCGCCTAAAACCCCAGGCGCCGCCTTTAGGAACACAATAGAAGGAATTGAAAATGGAATCTCCGTGAGGAAAAACACGGGGTAATCCACTTCTCAATTCCGCTCGCTTCGAACTATGGATTGAGTCCCAATGCAACGATAGTTGTGCAATGGAATCGGCTCTTTCTAGAACTCGAGGTGGGAACCTTAACCTTAGGTGCCAAACCCTCTGATTTTTAGAAGTTCACCATCACTTGTCTCATGCGCATGTCTTTGGGCGGTTGGTACACCTAAAATCGCACATAAGTCGACGAGTTGGGTTGGTAAGACTCTCTATCCCTCAAAACTATTACAGTTCATATAAATATAGGCATTTCATTCATTGCATTCTGGTGATTAGATTAAATGCCATTTCAAGGATAGATGCATGTGTTTTTCCCAAACATCCTTGATAGAAGACGAGGAGGATGATATCCCATGGCGAACACCGAGTGAGCAACAAAGGAGCCTACTATGGACATTATTGAGATATCGTCCAATGAAGATGACGAGTTGGGGCAAGTGATCCGGAAGTCACAGATCGAACTTGGGGCATCCTTAAACGTTAGGATCACATTCCTTGGTTTCATTTTCCATTACTAATCCTCTTGTATAGGGTTTATTTTTATCGAGGCTTTCTCTATCTCACCCCTTAGAGTGATTGTATTAGGGATCTATTGGTGTATACATTCAGATGGAACTCGGTTGTATTTCTTTTGACGGGTCATGGGAATGTGATAGTGGCATTTTCTCTAATCATCCGAATACTCCCAAGTCAAGTTTATAATTCCTTTAGAGGAAACTAAAGTTGAAAATCTTACACGACCTTTTTGGTCGTACAGGGTAATCCAACCCCAATTTCGCTAGAAGGAATTATACACTTGAATTGGTCCATGCATGTCATACGTCACTAAGTAATCCACGATAATTGATCAAGAGTATTGACGTTATTTCGAATTTAATGACGAGATAGATGTCCAAATTGCTCTCGTTCTTAACAAAACGGCCTTGATTTGGATGCCGTATCTTCAATTAAATTTAAAAACACGTCGTTATGCCTTGCATTTTTGACTAATTCGCTCTTCTGAATATTGGTCAAAAGCAATTATCGTGAATTACATTCCTTTCAATAGTATGCTTTCTTTCGAGGAATATTGATAAAAACTTTTCGCACAAGATTAAAACCCTTGTAAAAGTTCTTGTCATTATTAATTACGAGCAAGCATAAGATTGAAAGGGGTCTATGCTTTCTTTTTCAGATTATTCCTTTTGACTCGGTCTTTTCATTTGCAGGTGAAAAACAAGTAGCATAAAGAAATCTTTTCTTGGATAAGTCTGAGGCTATTCTTTCATCTGACCATGAGTGAGTTAGAAAATCAGAACACATCTACTCGACTTATTATGGATCGGCTCATCCAAGTCTAAGATGTCCGGATGCTCGAAGAAATGGATCATATAAAAGCTAAAACAAACACAGGGGCTTTCATTCATTCTTGCCCAAACCAGATCATACAATTCATTGGGGTGGAAAAGTAAAGCAGAAGTGAGCCCTAATCAACGACACAAAGGAGCCCAGCTGGCCTTCCAGGTTATGGATGCTTTGTTTATACGCACCACTCCGCGTATCATGGTCCGCAAGCCTGAGGTGGAGGCGTTTGCGTTCATCATTGACTGCAACAACCTGAGTCTCGTGATCTTCGGCGACTGCTTCCAAGTCCCGAACAAGTCCATTCTCACGAGTTATATCCTCGTTTATGCCGTTGAGCCTTTCTTCCAGCCACTCGCTCCGATTCCTTAGCAGGGCATTACGTCGATCGCGCTCATAGGTAGCCAGAGATAGAGCTAAGTCCTCCACCAGATTCCTCCTCTCGCGTAGCAATGTCGAAACCCGCTCTTTGGCGAACTCAACAGCCTTTTTGTGACTATCGGCCAGGTAGTCAGCCAACGCTAGGCGGTCGGACTGATCCTCATAACGGGCTCGCAAGACACGAGCCACGGTAACTCCCCGATGAGCAGCGCGGTAGACCTCCAAGGAGTTCGTAAAGAGCGTTGGAAAAATATTGTATTCCCTCCCCAACGCGGTACCCTCGAGGGAGGTGATGTCCAGGTCCCCGAACATGACTCTGATCTCATCCTCGGTTTCGGGATGATCGGCTATGTGAGCGTAGCCTCGACCCAAGAGGTTATAGAACTCTTTCCATCGAGTCAAAGCTTCGGCTGAGAAAGTGTGAACTTGGGAAGAAGCCATTTTCGACGGAGATGTGTGTAGTGGAGCGATTAGAGGATGGAAGCAAATTATATGAGAGCGTTAATCTCCCAAACACAAACTCCGCATTTTATAGCGTCTCGAGAGTGGAGAAAAGTTGCAGCAATAATGCTTGTGGAGCCCGGGTTAATTAATGTAAAGCGAGGGCTGCTCCTCCCGTGAATCATCAGACATGTCCTGATCCGCAATTTCAGGCCTGACAAATTCGGTCTCGCCATTATTAAAGCTGGGAGGGAGGCGAGCGCAACTATCGAAGAAGCCGCGAAAGGATTGTGTTGTTCCATCACGCATGAAGCTGGGGGGGCGAGTGAACAGGTCTGCCACTTAAAAAGAGAAGACAGTGCTGAACAGGCATGACTATTGAGGAAAAGTGAAAGGCGAGCGCAACTATCGAAGAAGCCGCGAAAGGATTGTGTTGTTCCATTACGCATGAAGCTGGGCGGCGAGTGAACAGCTCTGCCACTTAAAAAGAGAAGACAGTGCTGAACAGGCATGACTATTGAGGAAAAGTGAAAGGCGGAGCGCAACTATCGAAGAAGCCGCGAAAGGATTGTGTTGTTCCATCACGCATAAAGCTGGGCGGCGAGTGAACAGCTCTGCCACTTAAAAAGAGAAGACAGTGCTGAACAGGCATGACTATCGAGGAAAAGTGAAAGGCGAGCGCTACTATCGAAGAAGCCGCGGGAGGATTTGGTTACCCCTTCGTGTCGGAAAGCTGAGCAGGAGGTAAACAGTTCCGTCGTTTCAAAAACAGAACGCTGAACAGACCTAGCTTTCGAGGAAAAGGAGGCAACAAATCGAAAGAGCGAGTATACAAAAGAGAACAGAGAACCCCGAGTGACGAGTTCGTTGAAAGACCTCAAGAATCAGATTCGACATCGAAGCCATGGAACTCAACATCGCCGGGTGACGAACATCAAGATCGCAGTGGTGACGACGGCAGTGGCCACGACGCTCAACCCCGGAAAAGAAAAAGTCGCCAGCGCTACGCTCGGAAAGAAATCCAGGAGCTTGAAGCTTTCTTCGATGAATGCCCTTGCCCAAACGAGGATACAAAAGATTGAATTGGGCCAGAAGCTGGGAATGAATCCTATGAGAATCCATTTTTGGTTTCAGAATAGACGTTTCAGACTAGGTGTCCAACACAGGCGTAAGGAGATCACGGCCCTAAAAGAGCAGAACCAAAACCTTCAAATGGAAAACATGTGGTATGAGAAAATTCTCAGTACTATTACCTGCCCTGACTGCGGTGGCCCTACCACCCTCAGTAAATTGTTCCCCAGTAAGCCTTCTACGAAGATGGAAGGTGCTCATTTATCCCTCTGCTCCTTGAGCCATCTCCGGTACAATCAGATCCTGCTAATGGCGCGCATGAGCAGATCGATCCTACAGAAATTATACCAGTGTCTTCGGAGGAAGAAGATACGTGTCGTTATGATCGGAGTCACCTCATCGAAGCCCATGAATCTCCTCCACAACAGCTTCCGGTAAGATCAGATACGGTTCAAGAGGAGTTAGAGGTTAGTCGGCAGGCTATCTACGCCACTCTGGACGACGAGAAGAAGAAATTCACTTGGCCCCCGGAGCTTCATCTCAAGTTCTTGGACGCAGTTTCGACAGATAGGACTCGACTTCATAGGTCCGACAAGCATACTTAGGGTCATGAAACGTACCGGGACTTACCAAGCAATTAGTCGCGAATCACCTTGGTTGCTACAGAAGGGCGTTAGGACAGCGTTATGCAGAACTGAATCCGAGCAATAGACTCGGCTGCGAACCCAGCACCCTTATGACAAATGAGGCCCGGTCGAATCTGGACGACTATTGGGGATTATGATCAGGATGATCCTCGCGAGTCATTTTCAATATTCCTCAAGAACACGCATCACAAGTGCAACGAGTAAGCACTCCTCCGGTCCGAGCAGCAGGCTAGTCAGTGTTCATCCTGTCGCAGATCAGCCCACCACGCCCAGTGCTCAAGGGTTTGCCCAATCAGAGCATATGGCTTCAGATGATCTAATGGGAGAAAGCTTGGAGCACTCTTATTTCCCTAATCCCCAAGTGGGAGATGCTTGTGGTAGTCAATCGATCAAATCTCCTCTTATAATCCCAGACAAAGATGGAGGTTCCAGTTCGAAGAACCCGTCGGGCGATGCAGCTCAACCTACACATCAATCGTTCGAGGGGTCGGGTGATTTCTTCGATGAAGGACTTGATACCTGGTTCGATCAGTTGGAAGCTATTAAAGGTTGGCAACCATGATCTGCACTTGGTAATGGCACACCTAAGCTGAGGCCAGACTGGTTAGTCATTGGACATGCCCCAAGAAAGAAGGGGATGTACGCGAGAAGGATGTATCTCCTATTGTAAAGTTCTCATCGGTGCATGCGTTTGTTTCTTCAATAGCTAGAGTTGATTCTGCATAATGTTTTTCGCAAACGTCATCTCGTGTGTATACGGTAATTCCTTGTTATTAAGTTCAAGGTAAAATCAGCCCCGACGCGTGAAGGCAGAATTGATAGCATGAGTTACTAGCAGAATGTGATCGAGCTCGAAAGTGAAAGATTACTAGCGGCCCCAAACGCAATGACCGCAAAATCAGGGGCAATCTTTAAGTTTCGAGCAACTACAAATCTATTTCTCACGAGGCATTCAGGTCAATCAAATATAAAGCGTCGGGCTGTGAGAATGATGCGTAGTCAATCTGTTGACACAGGCGAAAAAGGAGTCGCGTAGATCCGAAAGCAAAAACCTTTCTTGGCTAGTCAACAATGCAGAATGAAAGAGCATATATAAACAAACTCGCATTTATTTCATTCAGCAGGAAAGTTTACAAGTGGATCACTGAGGGGGAGCAGTAAACCCAAAATGAGTTCTGACAAGCATCACAAAAAAGCTTAACTGACTCTCCATGCTATCCATGCCTTGCTTACAACCCACACTCCGGGAATCGAGGTCTACAAGCTTGAAGAAAAGGAGACGACATTTCTCCTTAAGTTCGTTCACCTTGGTGTCATAGTACTCGAACTCAAGCTCTAAGTCATGAGCCAGCACCCTCCCGCGAGCTATATCCATGCTCAGGTCTTCAAGCCTTTCCTCCAACCAGGCACACTGGAACCTCAGCACGAAGTTGTGCTGGTCTTGCTCAAAGGCGGTGTCAAAAAGAGCCAGACGCTCCACCAAGTTGTCCCTCTCACGGACCAGCATCGAAACCTGGGCGTAGGCGTATTCAACAGCCCTTTTATGGTTATCGGCCGTCAGCATGGCCAACATCAGGGACTCAGTTCGGTCCTGATAACGGGCTCGCACGATACCAGCCAAAGTGACCTCCCGGCTAGCAACTTCGTAAGCCTGCATGAAATTGTTAAAGAGAGTTGGGAAGATCACAAACTCCCTTTGCAGTTTCGTACCTTCAATACACGCAGTATCCAGGGCCGGAATCAGAGTACGAACTTCAACCTCAGCTTCAGGATGATTGTTTATGTAGCCATAACCCCTACCCAAGAGGTGGTAAAATCTCTCCCATTGGGTCGAAGCTTCAGGTAAGGCAACAGGCATAGAGGAGGAATCCATATGCGATGGAATGACGGAGAAGAGAGTGAGAATGTGAAGAGTGTTTGAGAGGCTGAGTCTGATAAGGCTAAAGTGTTAATCTTCTTGACATCAATCTATCACCTTATAAATGCTCGAGTACAGGGAGAAGTGGTAATAATATTTTATGTGCAGTAGAGCCAAGCGGGTTTCGTTAATGCATCCCCGATGAGTCACGAATCCACCACCGTCCTGTGATCTCGGGTTTTACGAAACATAATGGCGCCGAAAGGTGGGCAGGCTTGTTACTCTAGAGACTGGGCCAGGGGGACAAGCGTAGTGCTCGACAAAGCGAAATCAACGCAAGAGATCTTCAGGCTCCGTTCACGTAGAAAAGAGCAAAAAAGGACAAAGTGGGAATTACGAAGCCTTGAGAAAAAACGCTCGTCAAGTAGCCATCACAAAAGGACGAAGTGGGAATCTCGAAACATTGAGAAGAGCGCTCGTCGGGTAGCCATCACCTTTGATCGAAGAACGGTGATCCGGCTCCTTTAACCTCTCAGAATTTGCAGAGAAAGTGAAGATCCAAGGAGGAACAAAGAAAGCTGAGTTAACGGAAAATCAAACAGTGATATCCCGGTCAAAATGTTCAAGGGATTCTGTCATTTACTGGAAGCGCCAGACTTGGAGGTCTCCGAGCTTGAGCTGCTGGAAGAGTTTGAAGATCTCAGGACCGAACCTGACACGAGGGCCATGGAGACCGATCCTTCTAATGATGAAACCCGCGGCTTGGTTAACGAGAACAGTACCCGCGACGGTTATCAGCGTCAGAAAGGGGAATATCTCAAACGCAACACTTCAGGTCAAGTCCATAAACTCGAATTGTTTTTCAGGGAATACCCCTATCCGGACATGGAACAGAAAATCAAAATGGGCCAGGAGATAGGGTGGGAGCCTCGGAAGGTCAAGTGCTGGTTTGAAAACAAACGAACCCGGCTGAAGCAGCAACGCGATCGGCACGAGTTAGCGGTTGTAAGGGAGGAAAATGAAAAGCTTCGAATAAAAAACACTCAGTACAAAAAAGCTCTAAGCATCGCTATTTGCCTGGAGTGCGGTAACCATGTTCCCACGGACGGAGTATTCACTGAAGAGCCAGATCTGGGGGTTTATAATGCTCATTTGTTGCAATGCCCTTCGCAACATCTTTCGGAACAGGCGGGTACCGCCGAGGATCTACAAGAGGAAACTAGTGCTATAAGGTCAAAGTCGACGCCCATTGTGGAAGGGAACATGCGTCATGACAAGTCGGGTCCGCTCGATGATGAACTCACCATCATGACCAGCCGATCTGAGACCACTAAATCCCCTCCAGAGCAACCTCCAACACGACCAGATTCCGAGAAGAGTAACCGCCAAGTTGCTGACACCACTTCGGCTAGCAAGAAAATAAGATTTCGTTGGACCCCGGAGTTTCATAGCAAATTTGTTGATGCAGTTCAACAGTTGGGGATCAGTTTTGCTTGCCCATTGCGCATACTCGAAATCATGAACGTGCCGGGACTGACTAAAAATATGGTCAAGAATCACCTTTGGCGCTACAAGAAACTACTGAGAGATGGACGAGCGTCGCTAGACCAAGATAGAGGCGGTTCAACACGACCAGATTCCACGAAGAGTAGCCGCCGAGTTGCCAACCCTACTTCGGCTAGCAAGAAAACAAGGTTTTATTGGACCTCGGAGCTTCATAGCAAATTTGTTGATGCAGTTCAACAGTTAGGGATCAGTTTGGCTCGCCCATCGCGCATACTCAAGATCATGAACATGCCGGAATTGGATAGAAATAAAGTCAGGAACCACCTTTGGTGCTACAAAAGACTACTGAGAGATGGACGAGTGGCGCTAGACCAAGAGAGAGGCAGTTCAAGTTTAAACGATGAGCATGGCTGTGATCGCAATCCTCATGAAGCAGGAAGCATCCAATCACCTCTTAACACCGATGGGACTGACAATTACACGGTCGATTGTTCAGGCATCAATCAGAGTACTCCCATGGGTTATCCCAGTACTCCTCAGGAGTATGTACCGCAATTTCAGCAAATCGGGACTCCCCAGTCTGAGCACCGACTGGCCGTTAATACTAGTCCTACAGCGGATCTAACACTGGCAGGAGATGCACATACAATCTTGCGAGACGATTACGGAGATTCCGGCTCGAAGAATCAGGTGGTCCATGACGAAAATGGCAAAAAGATTCCTTCTCCAGTAGTCGACAATACTCAACCTGAGTGTCAGTCGCTCGATGGTTCAGACGATCTCCTTGAAAACATCTATTCTTGGTTCGATCGGCTGAATTCCCCCCTGAGTTACCCTGGTACTCCCCAAGAGTATGTACAACAATTTCAGCAGGTATGGACTCCCCAATTTGAGCACCAACCGATCGTTAGTGTTATTCCTACGGCGAATCCAACATCGGGTACAAACCTACTGGACAACGATGAAAATACCAACTCGAGAAGTGAGGTTGTTCATGACGAAAGTAGTGTGAGGAACCCATCGCCAACGGTTGAGGATGCCCGACTTGGGCGTCAATGGCTTGAAATTTCAAGCGAGTCCCTCAGTGAGCAACTCGGCGTGTGGATCACGCATAAACCGAGAAACCAGGTTGTTCATGCCGAAAATGGGAGAAGTCCGTCACCAGCAATTAAGGATGCTCAACTTGGACGACTCGAGCGGTCGGACGATCTCCTGAATGAGCAACTCAGCCTATGGGTCAAGCATTTTGGAACAAGTGCATCTTCGCAGTCGTGACCGGTACCGGCGACCGGACATCTGGTTCGAAGCTCGTGTGCTAAATCATTAGAAGGCTCAGGAGAGTGAGAGGTGAATACATCGAATGAATGTGTTACGGATTTCGTTGTAAAGTTCCCGCGGGAACATTGTAATTAACGCTGAAAACTAACCGCTCTGAGTGTCAACATTACCCTTTGAACGTCTTCGAGCCAAGGGCCATGGATTAATCACTTAATCCGTGGAGCAAATTCCATGAATGATGACTATCACCCGCGGAGCATAATGGGATCTACCCCCATTCAGCACGAAATACGTTTGGTCACGAAGCCTCCCATTTGGTGTTAAACGTGGATAAATCACCCAAGGAGCCATCTGTTCAAATAACAAAACAGACGTTGCCCAACCGGGGGCAGCTGAACCATTGATATTGCAAATATTCCAAGCATGGATAAGCGGATTTGATAGACGTGGTTCATATCAATACGCGACGTCAGAACGGGATGAGAACCAAGAGTAAAGTTGTATTGTCCCAATTTGTCTTCAATTTGGGAATATGAGTTAACACTTGCTATTTATCCTTGATAGGGACTCACCATCAAGGAGGACAAATTTTGACAACCTGTGTGCACTCGCAGGGGCACACGACCGAGGGTAAGATGTATCGTTCTAATTTTTTGAAAAATTCATGAACGAACAATAACATGTTTCTTCCGCATTTTCAGGGATCTCCAGCCGCGGGGGACAGGTAAGTATCCCTTTCCCCAATCCATTGAAAATGTTGAATAAAAAAATAGAGAAGAAAAGAAAAGCTTTTAGAATCTGATGTCTAGAAAAGACATAGGATTCTAACTTCATTGGCATTCATGTTTTGAAACATGAGGTTATCTGAACATGCATTGGGCATCATAAAATCCCATTGACGGGTAAAATTTTTGGAGAAAACGAAAGAGATTTTTCCAATCAAAAGTTGTTCAAAACTTTCAAAAGGACGTTTTCTCAAAAGACGAGAGGCAAAGCCTAGTCCAAACACGTCCTATACACACTTAAGAGAGAAATGGAGCGGATAAGACAGCAGAATCTGGACCTACGGAAGTAGGGACCATTCGCAGCGATTACATGGGTTGGGACGACGGAGGCATTCGTTTCATATCCCCCAAACACTACAGGTGACCGTTGATAACCCCTTTGAACGGCGGTTTTCATTCTTAACCCTGTCAAGAACCACCCCACATCGGGGCAAAATGGAGGTGAGTCCAGCAGCATCAGGAGAAAATGGTTAGAAATTTTCTTGCTCGGACTAACATTAATCTTTGTGTGTGTTTATATGGTAATCCAAGTGCCATAGGATGATGAGAAGCATTCATTTCTCTATCCCACACACCGAATCCTTTGCATAGCCAAGTTGAGCCTGCAGAATCATTTCATAAACCCGTTGGTGATCATTGCACATTCCAAGACGGATGCAGCATCACTTCAGAAACGAAGAAGTTCAAGACTTAGGGTTTGCAAAAGAATTCCTAAGTTAATGTTTAACCTTGTTAGACCTTTGATCATAGGTCTAACGCGATCCTATGAAGATGAGAAAAAGTGGGATTTCAAAAATGAATGAGAAAAATCCACGGCATCGAGAAAAAGCAAAGTGCCTGGTAAAAGCAAGGCCGATGCTCATGAAAGCTGTTTGCTTGATCCCCAGTGAAACTTGGATGAAAAAAAAAAAATTCTTAAAGGAGTCAAATAAAAAAAGCTGCTCCCCAAATGCTGCCAAGCACAGAACAAAGACATGGAGAGAGTCGGTCTCTGAATGCAACAAGGGACGCTCTCTAAAGAGCTGGTGCACACCTCAAAATTGGTTGTACACCTCAAAAACTAAAGATGCAGAAAGGAAAAGACAGGAGGTAAATCAGCAATGATCACCAATGTCAAACTCGTCATGAATTCTGGGCCAAAAACAAGCCTTTTTTCGGTCCCCAATCCTACCAACATCATAACCCTGAAACAGTCTTCTCTGACTAAGACACTTGGGTTAACATACAGCTCAGCTCGAAGAAGTACGAGCAAGACTATTTCTTTCTCATTTTGCAGGGTTCTTGACTTGTAAACCCGGAGCAGATGGTGAAAACTTTCATTCAATGACCTTGACTCAAAAGTGAGTCCCCCTTGAAGACCAATATCCAAGCCCAACATTACGGTCCCGTGGAAGACCTCCCGACCGATCAAAATGTATGCGCTGCGAATGAGCCTAAAACCTAGGCACGGGTTAGTAGGGAATCGAGTGTATCCCCTATAAAAAAACACGATCGCAAAACAGGTGAGAAGACCTCATTGTCGAGAAATATTCCAATTGATGTTTTGAACAAACTCTTTTTGGAATTTTCAAACTGTTGATCCAGATTTTCCGTGCAAGGGATTTGTGATCACATTTGCATGTTGCAAGAATGCTTTGGATAACCCCAGCATCAAAATGCACATTTCATGATTAAAACTTAAATCATACGGTTTTGTCAAAATGGACAGCCGTGGTCTTCCCAAAGATTACTAACGTTTTCTTGGTGAAGAAAAATCTTTCAGGCTCAAACTTATGCAGGATACTTGGAGAACCCAACTCCCAGAATGTCGCCTCAACAGACTCAAGTGAAGTTTTGTCAAAATAAAATCTTTCACTGCTTCAAAAAACTGAATTCCCGACAAACTTCGGGGTCTCAAAAAAAGGGGAAGAAAAATCCTTTTAAAAGAAAAAGTCCTATCAGACGTGGAGAACCCTCGTCCCAGGACCCATTTTCAAAATATCAAACAGTCTCATCGGACGTGGAGAACCCTCGTCATGAGACCCCTTTTCAAACATGGTAGATACCGCCTGAAGGGTCAACACAAGGTAGAAACCGCCTGAAGGGTCAACTCATGGTAGATACCGCCTGAAGGGTCAAATCAAAGGTAGATACCGCCTGAATGGTCAAAATCAAAGGTAGATACCGCTTGAAGGGTCAACACAAGGTAGATACCGCCTGAAGGGTCAACACATGGTAGGTACCGCCTGAAGGGTCAACACAAGGTAGAAACCGCCTGAAGGGTCAAATCAAAGGTAGAAACCGCCTGAAGGGTCAACTCAAGGTAGAAACCGCCTGAAGGGTCAAACCACGGTAGATACCGCCTGAAGGGTCAAATATGGTAGAAACCGCCTGAAGGATCAGCCTAATGGTCCGATCCACCATACGGATCAAAACCTTGACAAATTCCAGACACGGAAAGAGTCGTTTCCCTAGGTAAACCTTACAGTAGGTGAACCATTTCTGGTTCGATCCACCATACGGATCAAAATTCTTGGCAAACCCCAAAGCGTGGGATGCGCCCTCCTTAGGTTCCTACAAGTTAGGAATCCCATCATGGTATGACCTACCATACAGGTCAGAGCTTAATCTCCCTGGGATATTCTGAATGACGAGTCCTAGGCATCTTCTTGAAAGTCGTCGCAACCGGCAGCATCCGACAGGTGAGCTTCAGGTAAGCCTCTCTCACTTCGGCCCATGTTCAAATTGTTAGAGCAAACCGGAGATTGATTTGAGCTTTTATCAATAGGCTTAAGGATCCGATGTCATAACATTTCTTCTCTTATTTTCCCAGTTGAGTCGGTTAGGAATCAGGTGCCACCTTATCTTTGAGAGAAACCTCTAACGAGATTCCTTTCAAAGAAGGGCAGCTGTTGACACCTGATTTTTTTTTACCATTTATTATTGTGATTTTTATTCTTTAAAATTAATTAAAAATATAAAAAAAGGTCATAAAATCACAAAATCAACTTTGGAAGCCTTGGTTTAACCTTAGGAACCAATTTTGAACAAAAAATATTTTTCAGTATTTTTAATATTTTTCGAGTTTATTTAATTATAAAAATACCCAAAAAATCAGAAAAATACCATTCGTGGTCAGAAAAATACCCAAAAATATTCGATAATTTTGTTTTAATTTCCTCTTCAAGTGTGTCACTTTAAATCTCAAAAATTCGGCTCGGGTCACTATGTTCCTTCACAAACATAAACCCGAACCGAGCCTAAAAAAAAAATCATTTTCGAGTCTTTTAGTTTTCAATTCTCACTTTTTATAAGCTATGACATTGGATTCTAAAGTCTTAAAGTGCAATTAGGTCAATTTGCCCTCCAATTTAATCAATTTTTACCAAAAGGGCTTAATTGCACATTTTTCTTTCAATTAGTCCCCGGTTTCACGGATGTATACGTATGCTCTACGTATTTATACATCATACGTATTTATACGTTATGCATATTTGTATTGTTTGGTAACCTCTTTAACTCTTGTAATAATAATAATGGTTATTATTTTTAACACCTTTGTTAGTGCCTTTTTTAGCATTTTTGTATTGTGAGTGCTATTTTTAAATAGCATTTTTTGTATTATAAATTGTGAGTGCTATTGTTAGTGCTATTTTTAAATGACATTTATTTATCATAAATTGTGAGTGCTATTGTTAGTGCTATTTTTAAATGGCATTTATTTATCATAAATTGTGAGTGCTATTATTAGATAGAATTTATAATTGTTAGTGCTATTTTTAAATAGAATTTTTGTATTATAAATTGTGAGTGCTATTGTTAGTGCTATTTTTAAATAGAATTTTTGTATTATAAATTGTGAGTGCTATTGTTAGTGCTATTTTTAAATGTCATTTATTTGTGAGTGCTATTATTAGATAGAATTTATAATTGTTAGTGCAATTTTTAAATAGAATTTTTGTATTATAAATTGTGAGTGCTATTGTTAGTGCTATTTTTAAATAGCATTTTTGTATTATAAATTGTGAGTGCTATTGTTAGTGCTATTTTTAAATGTCATTTATTTGTGAGTGCTATTTTTAGATAGAATTTATAATTGTTAGTGCTATTTTTAAATACAATTTATTGGAAGGTATTTTTGGCTATAAAAGGATGGCAAGAGTTTTGAGGTTGAAGGAGAGAGACATTTTGTAGAGTGTGCAAATTTTTGAGAGCTTAGAGAGGAGAACACAAACACTCTCTATATTCTCATAATCTTGAGCGAGCAAAATATACTAAGTTCGGAATATTGATTCCGCATATTGCTAGCACAATTGTTGTGGAGTTATTAGTCGTCTCCCCGTTCGTCAATTGGTGGTGCGTCCGAACTAGATGCCTAACACTTGTGGAGGCTGAGATCGAAGAACATCGAACCGACACCTCCGTTCAAGCACGCTACGAGAGGTAATCTATTTACTCCCTTTGAGACTTTGTGATTTTTTTCGATTGAAATGCACGAAGTACGCCTCTGGAGATACATGTGTGGGTTGTTATTTATTTCCGCTACGTGTTACGTGGATCCCAACAGTGGTATCAGAGCCAATCCTTAGGTGTTTTCGTGCATTTAATTGATTTTTTGCAATTTTTGCAATACTATGGCCAATATGTATTAACGAATTGTTCGTCTTACATGGCTAATGGAGATTGATTATTTTATATGATAAATTAATCAACGTAGCAAAAATTGAGACTAAATCAATTTTGAATCGAAAATTTATGGCTATCTTATTTTACGTAAAAATTCTGAATATGATTCAACGTAGAATTTTTATTGTGCCTTCCTAAGTTTTAAATTGTGAATTTATTACTTACGTGAAAGGGTGGTGATCATGGAAAAATCCCTAATCAATGTGATTGATGTATATATGAATGTATGATGATTATTTATATATTTGGGGTTGTAATTATTAAATGGAGGCTGCGTACTCCTTTTATTTTTCATGTAATCTTTATTTTTAGCATAGTCAATTGTTGATGTAAATGCTACGAGGATTACGTGGAGGAGCCTTTTAAGTCGGCGAGCTCTTTGGGGCCCAATTCTTGAAGAGTTCAAGAAACCAAGAAGAAGCGAAGAGCGGCTCTCCGTTATTAAAATATTAAAATGATTATATGTGGTCTCATTGGCTCGAGACCCATTAAATCATAATTCCATGATCACCACGTAGGATAGATATTTATGTGATTGACATCTATTTATTTATTATGATTACGTGAGCATGTTAAACTGGTTAATGTGCAAAGTCAGACTTACCTCACCCAAAATTATGCCTGCATGAAATCCTAGTTAGGAAAATCACTCGCATTAGGTACCGAAAGGGCGTTGGTAACGACACCAGCGTAACCAAGTCCCCGAACCCAAAATCTCTGGTTCCGCAGAATTGATCGATCTCTCCCAATCGGTCAATAAGGTTTCCGGTCTACCCTCCAAGAAAGACCGGTGGCGACTCCAAATGCATGCACAAGTTGCACATGCCACCACGACCACACTAAGGTCGAAAGCGATCGACTGTTATCGTCGAATCCCTTTGAAAAAATACTCCCGCCGCGATTTGGTATGGGCCTGGGAGGGCCCGCGCCGATCCAAGACCCGCGATCGGTAATCCATTAGCCGCGTCCGCTTTCGGACGGGTCGCGACAACGGCGACCGGCGGCGACGGCGACAGGCGGCGACCGGCGGCGACGGCGACAGGCGGCGACGGCTACCGGCGGCGACAGGCGGCGACGGCTACCGGCGGCGACAGGCGGCGACGGCTACCGGCGGCGACGGCGACCTGCAACAGGCGGCCGGCGGGGGCGGCGGCGGCGGAGGGCGACAGGAGACGACCGGCGGCGGGCGACCGGCGACTGGCGGCGGCTATGACTGGCGACCGGCGGGGGCGGCGGGCGACTGGCGACCGACGGAGGCTGTGACCGGCGGCCGGCGGGGGCGGCGGCCGGCGGCAGCGACCGACCGGGGGTGGCAGCCGGCGACAGCGACCGGCGGCGGGCGACCGGCAACCAGCGAAGGCTTTGACCGGCGGGGGCAGTGGCCGGCAGCAGGCGACCGACGGCAACGACCGGCAGCGGGCTATCGGCAACGACCGGCGGCGGGCGACCGGCAACCGGCGGAGGCTGTGACTGGCAGCCGGCGGGGGCGGCGGCCGACGGCGGCTGTAACCGACGGCCGGCGAACGGCGGCGGCGACCGGCGGCGATCGGAGGTGACCGGCGGCGGCGGCGACCGGCGGTGCCCGACGGCGACCAGAAAGCGTTGGACCAAAAGTGTTCCAGAAACAAAAAAGCATGTTTTTTTTGTTTCTTTTTTAAGGACCAAAAGTGTTCTTTTTGTTAAAAGTGTTCTTCGGAACACTTTTGGAACATTTTTTTGCCAAACGCGTTTCTATTCCAAAAGTGTTCCCAGAACACTTTTGGAACAGAAACACATTCCCTGGAGCGTTGCCAAACGCAGCCGTAGATGCTAATATTTAAGCACTTATACCCCTAGAATTCCCATGGAAGGACAATTACTTAAATACATTTGTGTCCAGATAATAATGATAGTATCTCGTAATTGAATCAGTGGCCCACTGTTTCTAAGTAATGGGGAAGAATTCAATCCCCAATCCGGATTGGACCGAGGGCAAACATTTTATGATAATGTATAATACATAATGATTTTATTCGTCAGAGGTATTCGACCACTGTTCTTATGTGGGGCACTATCCTTGAATTGTTCTTCTAAACAGTTTGGGGAGGCGATTGGAATTTACATTCCAGAGGATGAGCTTCTGTTTCATTGAAAATAAGGGATGTACTTTTATGTGGTCTAATAATCGCGAAGGGCGGAACATTTTGAAGAAAAGGCTTGACAAAGCAGTTTGTCGTATAAATCGAAAAGTTTTATTCCCTGAGGCTTGACAAAGCAGTTTGATCACAGCCGACTTCTTTTAACATTATCAACTGAAAATGTAAGAGGAAAAAAGCCTTTAAATTTGAAGCTTCCTAGCTGGAATATGAGCTAGGAATGTGGAAGTATTATTAAGAGTATTTGGAATCTACCCAGCTTAAAGGACGCTAATTTAGTGCAAAAAGTCAAAGAAGTTGTTGCAGAGTTAGCTGGATGGAGCAAAAAGAACTTTCAGAACATCAAGAAAATTTTGATGTTAAAAGAAGAACTCCAAGGCATAATAAACTCCCACTTGTTACAAATAGAATTGAACAGAAGAAGAGAACTTGCTGCATAAATAGAGAAAGTTTGGCCACATGAGGAAATGTATTGAGGTTTGAGGTCTGAAATTAGTTGGTTGAAAGAGGGGATATGAATACAAAATTCTTTTATGCTTCAACAATTCAAAGGAGGCAGAAGAACAAATGCTCAAGATTTTTGGGTTTGAGATACTAAAAGTTTGAAAGACATGATAGTGTAGTTCTTCAAAAACCTTTATAGTTCAGTGGGTCCTGGAAATTTTGATCCTATTTTGCAGAAATGCACTGAAACTATTTCAGAGGAGATAAACCAGCAGCTACAAGCTGAAATTTCTATGGAAGAAGTCTAGAAAGCTGCTTTTAAATTGGGCTCCTTGGAAGCATCGGGGCCAGATAGTTTGAATGGACAATTCTATCATCATCATTGCGAGTATATTAAGTAGGGAGTTTTTGAAGAGATACATGCATTCTTCACCTTTGGATTTCTAAACCCACAACTGAACAACTCATATTACCATGATTCCAAAAGTCCAAAATCCAGACAGGTTATACCAATTCAGACATATTAGCTTGTGCAATTTTTCGTATAAAACCATGTCTAAAGTCTTGGCAAATAAATTGAAACGCTGGCTATCGGAACTAGTAGGCAGGAAGCAAAGTGCCTTTGTAGGGAGTAGGCAAATCTAGGACAATGTTCTGATTATGCAAGTAGTTTTGCACCTATTGAGAATAAGAAAGACAAAAGAAAATTTCTAAGTTGTTTTGAAATTTGATATGAACAGTGCATGTGATAGAATAGAATGGGATGTTTTGGAAGCTTGTATGCTAAAGATGGAATTCAACGGATGGTAGGGTGCAAATAGTTATTATGTGTGTCACTTTTTCTCCGTTAGTGTTGAAATTTAATGGCAAACCACTATCCTATTTTCAGCCTTCAAGGGGAATCAGACAAGATGATCCACTGTCTCCCTATTTATTTATCCCGATGGCCAATACTCTTTCGTCCTTAATTAAAAAGGCTGTCCATGAAGGAACGGTAGTGGGAATCAAGATGAATAGACTGGCCAACTTTGTCTCATCTTTTGTTTGCCGATGAATCTATACTCTTCGATGGGAAGTTGTAGGAGTGCCAGAACTAAGCATTGCCGCTTAATGAGCATTGTTATGCATTAGGGCAAGAAATAAACCTTAACAAGCCTAGCATTTCCTTTTGTTCAAATTGCCCACAATCTTTGAGAAGAAACATGGCAGATGAACTTTATCAAAATCAATCAACTCTTTGGAGTCAAGTTTGAAAAGGAATTTATTTTTCTTCTTCCAATTTCTTGAATTTCTTGAATGCAGAGAGGGGCTCTCGACCATCGTAGGGGTGGCAAAGCCTGATGATGGGAAGAGATAATATTGCAGTATCAATGATGTGGTCAATGGGTGCATGGTGCATAAAAAGACGTTAACAATAGGGAAGACAAATGGTTGAAAATAGGAATCATAGGGGGTTCAGCAAACTGGAATGACCATAAAAAAAAAGTAGCATAATTAATTATTCCAGAGGATATGTGCCCGAATGTTCAACAACATGAAGGACTGTGCGATGAACAAATAGTGAAGGAGATCTTGACTGTGCCTCTCAATTCTATGTGCTGCAGGATAAATTAAGATGGATGGAATCGAAGATATGAACCTATATGGTGAAAAGTGCATATAGTTATATCAGGGAAAGGGATAGACCTAGACAGAACACACAAGCAGCATCTTCGTTTCAGCCACCCCAAAAAATTTAGCATCAAATTTGGAGTTTTTATATTTGAATGCCCCTAGTTTGGGCTTTATGTTTAAGAACTCTTGAATTTTCGATTAAAGCAACGAATTTCTCAACCAAAAAAAAAGAATGGCTAAAAATCTCCTCGATCTTTTTTAGCTGATGGCTCGAATTGAATGAATCCGAATTTTATTCCTCAAATTCGCCGGAAAGTCCACATCGAGTTTGATGACCCTGTTTACGGGATCCGGACGACGCCACACGGCCTTCATTTCCCGTGCGAGCCCTAATGGGCCCCACTCCGCCGCACGAAACAAGGATCTCGTGCCATTTTTGACACGTGGCGCATCGCCATTCCTGCTCCCGGACTTTCCAGCCCGGCACTGAATAGGGAGATTAAAAGGGCAGCATGAGCATGAGAGCATGAATGTGCCTGACAACCTGTGATCTCCTGGCAGCTTTTCCCCTGTGAAAAGAGGTTGAGCGGTCCCACCTTTTGTTTGGTTTTTCCCAGGTATCAATTTAGAGAATCAATCGTGGCATTCACCCCCCACAGTCTCCTCCGGATACTCCCGCCACCAGGACTGCTGTTTCCAGACAACTCTCACTGAGGAGAGCGAGAGCCAGCCCTCTTTGTCCTCCGCGGGCCCCGCCGCACTTGGGCTTGTGTCTCTACTTCAACCAGACTCGCTCGAACACCTCTTTTTTACTAGAGGGGGGGTTTGTATTCCATTGCTGCTATTCACCAGATTCACCATCTTAATCATCCCCCAAACTGCACATTTTATATCATATATGATACTAGCATTCATTATGGCACGGTTTTTCCAAATGCGTCGATTGTCTCGACAGTGACGAGGTTGGGTCGACGACAGAATGGTGAAACTAAGCACCGACACCTCAAATTTCTACAAGAGAGGTGTGGCTTTGGCGGATGCGGGGATGTGGCGACACCACTTCATCCACTTCAACGAGGTGCTAGTGCAGTCATGGCACCACAGTCAAGGGGAGGGGATCTGAGGGTTGAAGGAGGTATGTTAACTATTGGATTATGTTTTTTTTTTTTTTTGGTGGGTTTGTCTTAGGTCATTTGTACATGAATTTTGCTAACATAACAGTTTTTAGACAGCTGTGAGAGTAACGGCTTTTTGTGGGCTACTAATTCTTGAAGGAATGGACCTCACAGAGATTTTTAATTTGGTAACTCAAAATAGGTTGTTAATCTCATAGTAGATTAAGAACGGTCACGTAATCATTTCCCGATGTGCATGTAAATAATAGAAAGATACATCAATGTATGCCACTTGTCCAGGCAACAACATTAACGCTGTTGTACGATTGCAGCATAACCATTCTTTCTATCATTGAATTATCTAAACCACAACAACATGCATACTGGTTCCTATACCGCTTAAATCACTTTTTCAATGAAGTTATGAACAAAGCAACATCATCGTAGTTTCATTTTATGACCCAGTCAAATTTGAAAATGAAAAGTTTTCCTCGATGGAATGAAAAATTAGCAGTGTATCCTCCAAATAAAGTTAAGAGTCAATATGATCTAAACTAAGTATATGCCTAATAAAAGCTATATGTATATACTACAGTTGAAGGTATTATTGAGAGATCGCCTCTAAGTCGTCCTTTGCGTTTAATTGCAACTCAATACTTTTTTTTTAACAAAAAAGGTGAGAAAGCACCGCTAATATTAGGAAATAGTTACAAGTGAAGGTCTTATCCGTCAATAATTCATGGTTTTATCTATCCGCTTTCTCAATTACCATCATCTCAACGATGGATAAAGCCATTTGTGGAGAAATATACTTACTGCAATATTAATGTATGGTATAATTTACTTATCGTTTCAAATGCGAAATGACTCTCGTGTGGACCAATTTCAAGAGAACAGTCGCTTATGAATAGTGAATCATTATCCTCGATTTTTTTAGCTGACGGATAGAGTTGAATGAATTGAATCTTATTCCTCAAATTGCTGGAAACTTTACATCAAATTTGATGACCATGTTTAGGACACCACATGTTCTTCTTATAAACTTGAATTTAGCCATCAGACAGCATAAATACTTTATATCTATCTAAATCAAACATCATCTCCCTCTTTTTCGCCCCTTTTTTCCGGTTTCCCCCCTTGTCCATTTGCTCGTTTTCTTTTACTCGTGTAAACACCAATGGGCCCCACTCTGCAAGACGAAACGAGGAGTTCGTGCCATTTGCGACACGTGGCGGCATCACCATTCTGCAAGACAAAACAAATAGTGCCTGACAACCTGTGATCTCTTGGCAGCTTTTTCGCTTTGTGAAATGCGGTTGGGCAGTCAGTTGAGAGAGTCAATTGCGGGATTCAACCCCACATCTCCTCCAGATACTTCCGACACCCGCCACCGAAGCTGCCGTTTCCGGACAATTCCTGAGAGCCCGCCCTCTTCATCCTCCGTGGCCCGCCGGCCCCTCCGCCACGCTTCAGGTTGTGCCTGTACTCCAGCACGACTTGCTCGAACACCTCCACGTCGAACATGTGGAGCTTGGGCTTCGGGCTCATGAGGTCCCTCACGTACGCAAAGGCCAATTGATCCCTCGGGTTGAACGCGTCCAGCTCGTTGAACAGGAGGCACGAGAAGAGGTTGCTGGCCGGAGTGTGCCGCCTCAAAATCAGGGCGCTGTCCGGCACATCTACAACCAAATGCAGAGACCTTTTAGTTAGGAGGTTCTCGAACTGGAAACACTCAATGTATCGAAAGTTCCAGAGACAAGGAGCACAACATAATTTCAGTTCAATCTCCTAAATGCATAAGAATATGAATGACTTAAAGTCCACCCACATTTCCCATGTACATATACTAGCTGAAAAACCAGCAATCATGTATAAAATTAGTAATTAAGGGAGAAAAGAATCAACATTAAAAACAACCAATACCTATTTATTGAATTGGGTTCCTATAAATGTCATTGAACCACTTACTAGGCTATTAAATTTGTTAATTGACGGTTCAACTGCCCAATAATCTAATGGTAGAGTCCCTATCTATAATCACTTGCATGTGGGTGGACCAGCAAAACGACCAAATTATTTCATGGACACCTCTCTGCCTACAGCCTATTCCTGGCTATTCAACAATAGTTTTTTTTTTTTTTTGGGGGGGGGGGGGGGGGTAAGCGTAAGGTACAAAACTATGTAAATTAAAGTGTAAAGTCTACAATTCCAACTTTATTACTAAACAAAATATGGAATAATTCTCTAAGAAGTCGCAAGTAGAAAATAATATCCAATGGCAAGCATAGTGACACATCGATTGCCTTTCTAAAAAAATTATGAAGTATTTTAAACTCAAAATGAGAGCCCGGGAGTCTTCTAATATCTTTAATTAAGCAGTGTCAATCTAGTGTTATGTTATCCACTATGCTCTCTTGGCTATTCAAGAATATTTTGCTTGATCAATGCAACCTTAAAATGGTTGGTCCTCAATAGAATCTTGCCGACCGTCAATTCACGTTTGGTCAACAAAATCTAGCAAAACAATTGCGGTATCTTCAGCATTACTCAAATTAGAATTCCATATCTTCAAGCGTTGAACTTTTATTAATCGATGACTGAAAATGGCCTTTTTTTTTCTTTTTTTGTTTTAAAAAAAAAGGTTCAATGAAAAAAGAATTTGTGTAAGATAAGAATTGTGAATTTACGCATTTACCCATTGATTAAAAATCTGTAAAAGACTTGATTGAGGATATTCTAAGAAAAAGTAAAGACTGTGATCCCCTTGAAAGTAGGAGGTCCTCTTTATTTTTAAATAATAGCAAAGCTAAGAAATTAATTTTTTTTTTTAATAATGAACGACTTCTTTGTCTACTAATTCCGATTTTGCTAGATTCCAAAAAGAACCAGTGTGGAAATTCCCAATCCTCAACAATTCCAATTTGAAATAATTCCAAGATAGGGACATGTCATCTTGTAGAGTATCCACAAATTTGGCCTAGAGAATAATTTGTTGAAGATTTCGGGTGTAAAAAGCAATTTCGGGCCCCGCCATCGTTGCTCACCACAAACTGAGAAGAAAAGCTGTGGAATATGCTGATTTTGCAAATATGCCCCTTTGTACTCCCAAATTTCACACCTATTTGTCTTCTTCATAGGCACGTTCATTCTTAGTAAAAATAACTTTTAATAAGATCCTTTATTTTGCTCAAGTGTAATTTACATGGTTGTTTTCAAAATTATTAAACCAGACGAGATTACACATTTATATCTTCTCAGAGATGATTGCCCGAAAAGTTCTAGACTGATTTTACGACGTCCAATTCAGTCATGAACTTTTGAATTCGACCAATTTAGTTCCAAACCTTATGACAATTTGCCTATGTAGCCAAATTGACAGAAAAAGATGGACGCCGACCGTCCTACATCCAATCGGCGAAAGGTTTAGGACTTAAAATGTTTGGGACTGAATTGACCGCTATACATAAAAATATTCACTTATTGCCCCCCACATTTTCTTAATCTTTTCTTCACCTATTTTTTTTTATTCACCTAAAAAATTTCTTACCGGTGAAAACAACAAGCAGGTCTAGAGGGTGACGGTCCGGTTGGTTCGATAACCTCCTAAACACATGGATTCCCAGTAGGAGGATGGCACACTCAAGGGGGTTCTTTCAACAGCAATGCATGTGGCAAGTTGTTTAATAAAATCATGTTAGGTGAGCCGTAATTTAATAATTGCTGTTGAAGGATAATTTCGGGAAAAATACCAGAACATGGCTTATTTTTTTGAAAAGACCAAATTGCCCCTCCTTTTCAAATCCTAAAACCATCAAACCCTATTCCCCCCCCCCCCACAAAAAAAAAAAAACGAATTTCTTATCTCCCCTCCACCACACACCAATGTCCGAGGCCGTCTTCGGCCTCCTGCTCCGTGCGGCGGCCGTCGTAGACGACTCGCCTCTCCGCTGCTACCGTTAACCCCTTCCCTTGTCTTGAGAGGCTAGATGTGGTGGCCATGGCCGCGAGCTCCGAGCTCTAGTGGCCATGATCATGAAAACATGGGATAATTTTTCTAGACACAAACGATGATTTCTAACGAAACGTCTCCAAATCATTGATTTTTGTCCAAGATAAATTATGGACGCCCGTCTTGATTAAAACCTTAGCACATGGTCCACATCCTCGTATCGATTCCTAAAGGCTGAGCCAACCATACATTTCAATATGTACACGTTGAGCCATTTACCTTTGGATCTTTCCAGTCGTCGCCTTTAATAAATTCGTCTCTCTCGGACTTTTCTAGGGCGAGATTTCCGGAAGTTTCTTTAAAAAAAATTGGTATTTTTTTTAATTCATTTTCCTAACCATTATAAAAATAATCAAGATTAGGGTTTTCCGTGGAATTAGAGGGAGGACTAATGTACCTGAAGTGTATGGAAGCTTGCTGTGCGACCACGGTTGAAGCCCGTTCTCGCAGTAAGTCTCCATTTGCCTCTGCAGCGAATCCACGTCCCACCATTTCTTCCACCTCGCCGTGGCCATCGCCTCCTCCATGGTGTGCGCGAAGTACGGGTGCTTCGACACCGCCATGTCCGCGCCCTCCCGCACGAGCAGCGAGTGGACCAGCAGGACCGGGTCGACCGCCATCTGCAGCTTCGCGTCGATCCACACGCTGAACTTCGAGTTCGGGAACAGCCTGTGCGCAAGGTGCTTCGGGATCACCCCGTTCATCGATGGGTCCTCGTATAGGTGCTCCGCCGCGACTTCCACGATCCTCCATGCTCCGACCTTGCGCGCGGCCCCCGAGCTCCGGGAGATCAGGTTGTGGTTCTCGAGGACTTTCGTGGTGGCGTCGTCGACGAACATGAAGAAGCATACGCTGGCGAGGGTGTGGGAACCGAGCCCTCTCGGCTGACGGATCTTGTCGTGGTCGTTGAATACAGCGGAGGCGACGACGACCCCGCCGCATTTCTCCATGGCCTCCCTATCTAAATCTCCATGCGACACAAGAGGAAGAAATCAATTCCAACCCAAAAAAATCGAATCTTACTGCAGAATTCAGCAACTCAGTTGCGATTTGGAAATAATGAACGAAACGATTAGGACCGATATCAATGGATAAGGAGGAGTAGAAACCAACAAAACAAAACAACAGAATTCACTGATTTTGCTGAACCCGTCTTCCTCATTTTGTGCATCTGAGTCAACGTGTTGAAAAGCGGAATCAAATATGGAACAGAGTACCAAAACAGAGGAGCAAGGAACAAAAAAAAAAAACAAAAGGAAAAGAAAAGTTCCCGAAATTGCTGGCCAAGACTCACCGTCCGTGCTGATAGGGAATTCCTTGAAGAATCCACAGGGGACTTCCACGCTGTCATTGCGATGATCGAAATAAGAAAACCGCTCTCGGGCGCTGAACTTCCCTCCGAAGTTGTCATCTCCGCCATGCTTGTACCTCAGAGGAGGTGGCGGCGACAGCGACGACCACGAGGAATTCGCGCACAAATCTCCGATCTCCCTGACCGCTTCCAAATAATCTGGTTTACCAAAGAGGGAGAAAAACGCGAGATCAGCCGACGACATAATGAAACAACCGCATCTTCCTATCGAAAGGTCAAATCCAGAAACACGGTTCGACGAGGCGACCTGAGAAGAGGACGGGAGAGGAGCAGGAGGGGCGGGCGGCCGGGAGGGCGTACTTGTGCTCGCCGTAGGCTGGTGGGTAAGAGAAGAGAGGGGACTGGAGGGGGTCGAAGGGGGAGGACCGGAGGAGGCATTTGGTGGGGGAGAGAGAGGTGTAGAGGGCCAAGAAGAGGGTGGTGAATAGGTAGAGCAGGGAGAAACAGAGCAGCTTGGATTGGAAGAGAACGGGTGGCTTCCCCATTGAAGCTTTTGAGGCTGTGGTTTTCCACGCCCTTTTGATGAATTAGTCGCAATCATTCCTTTTTCCTCTTTTCGCTTTATAATAATCAGATGTGATCAAGCCCTTAAATATGGTGCCTGCCCAGGAAAAAAAATTTATATGGCAATGGGTATCTTTCAATACTATAATAATTCCACAGGAAAATTTTCTTTGGTCGAATTTCTATTGGATATAATTGTGGGTAAATTTATACTAGGTAATTTTATCGGAAATACATAGGTGGCTTTAAGATAATGTACAAATTTGATGATTAAACCCACATTTTCCTTATCACTTGATAAATAAAAGGATAGCCTTGTAAAATGTTTTGACCCATAAATGAACAAAAGAAACGTATCGTTGTTCATTTAAAAGACTTAACGAAAAAAGCTTGCTTCCGTGAGACTTTCTGGTATTTTCCTCTTAACAGGGAAAGAAGAAATAATCTGGTAGAAATTTGGAAGGATTGAGGGCCGGACTCGAGCTTGCATAGAATGAGTCTAGTAGTTTGCAGCTCACTTCGTTTGGAGATACGCGAAATCAAGCTCGAGTTGCAATAATCTAAGGGTACTTCGTAACCATGAACTTTGAGGGAGTCGTAAGTGAACAAAGAAAGTCGGTAAAATGTTTGGGATGAGCAAAAGAAACGAAAGGGGGCTTCATAAGTTGTCTATTGATTGGTCTGCCAACCAACCCAAAGAATGAGAGTGCTGAACTTTCTTTTTGTCATGAGTCCAATTGAATACCATTCGATTGTTGCGTGAATTGCACATGCAATAATGCTTATGATCATTGACATTGAGGATGCTGACAGTGTGACACACACACACACACACACACACACACACACACACACACATATATATATATATATATATATATATATAGTAAGTTTTTGCCAAATGCAGATTCATGGTACATTTTTCCCTGAAATAGCGAAAATCTTTTGAAAGAATAATGGAACGGATGAAGGCCATGAAAAAGGGGGTTCTTTGCTGATTTTGGACGAAAAAAAGAATAGGACATGCATTTCAAGAGTTTGTGTACGGTGCTCACTATGGTGTCAATATTTTTCATTGGCTCACTTGGATGCGTATGGTAACGTTTCTGTTCCTGGAACAACTTTTGGAACAGAAACATTTTTTTGTGTTTCTGTTCCCGGCTACGATTTTTGGGAACAGAAATGCGTTTGGTAACTGCAAAAAAATTCTGTTCTTTGAACAAAAAAAGAACAGAAACGCGTATGGTAACCGCAAAAATAAAAATATGTTCCAAATTTTTTCATTTAATTAAGGCAACTATATATATATATTAAAATTAAATTAAATCTCATTCAATTTAGTAAATCAAATTTTATGCACGGTTTATAATTACAATATGGACAAGATCATCTACAAAATAAATTAAAAGACAAGTCGAATTTGAAATTAAATAATGAGAATATCAAATATGTTTTCCATTGATAGAAAAAATTACAATTACGAGACATGCATAAATGTTCCCAAGTAATTAAAAATATGATTACATGATATAAAAATACAAAGTCATGGAATTGCAGGCATATTGTAGTCACTTGCCATTTTATTTGCAATGCTTTTCCTAAGCATGTTCATCTCACTTCCATGCACATCTATTACATCATCAGCAACCTCTTCTTCTGTACACCCATATGCATAGACAAGATCACCATAGTCAGGATTACCATCATCTTCACAATTGTCCTCATCATTCGACAGTATCAAATTTTGACCACTTCCTATTGCTCTCTCCCCAGTAGCATATATGGTTTTCCTAACTAAGATTTCATGCATGCGCAATTTTAGGTGAGGTAAGTCTGATTCAGGGTTTTATGCAGATTGGAAGACTAATCCTATCAATCACAATCAATATAATGAAAGCGCAATCAAGTGCATAAATGAACCATGTCAACGCACATCAATTCACAATAAGGGTCTCCTAACATAGCCCTAGGGGTTCCCGTAACTAAAGGCCAAGGGTAAAATGGGAAGATTTGGGGACGATTTGCTCAAAGGGCAAAATCGTCATTTTTTGGAAGGTTTGGATATCAAATTACCCAAAATATTCCATGGCCAGCTGATTCTGGCCATTTCCCATTTTTGAGAATTTTTTCGGAATTTCTTGATTTTCTTCCATTTTTGGGAGACGATTTGTCGAAAGGGCGAAATCGTCATTTTTAAGAAAGATCGGGGATCAAAATACCGGAATAGGTCTTGGCCAGTTGATCGTAGTACGATCATTTCCTTTTTTTGGGATTTTTTTTATTTTTTATGATTTTTTTTGGGACGATATGCCGGAGGGGCAAAACTGTCATTTCTGAAAAGATCGGGTGTCAAAAGACCTGAAACAGGTCATGGCCGGTTGATTGTGGAAATTTCCTATTTTTTGGAATTTATTAGAATTTTTCATTTTTTTGACAAAAGTGTTCCGAAACATTTTCTAAAAAGTGTTCCGGGAACACAGAAACAAGTATTTGTTGTTCCTCAATTATGCTTCAAAAGTATTTTTTTTTTCTGAAAAGTGTTCCTGGAACATTTTGAGAACATTTTTTTACCTACGGGTTTCTGTTCCCAAAGTGTTCCGGAAATACTTTGGGAACAGAAACACTTTTGCTGGAGCGTTACCATACGCACCCCTTAAGTGCCAAAACCTGATTAAAAGACTTTAGTGCCAAATCGGAGAAAAAACGATTACTTAAGTGCAAATGGTGAGAAATTCCGGCCAACTAATTACGTGTCATTTATTTTTTAAAATTTTTTTACTTTACGTATTTATTTTTTAAAATTTTTTTACTTTACGTGGCAATTTTAAAAATCATTCCACATGGCATCCACTTGACACCAACTTTTAAACTTAAAAATAAGTAAAAATTTTAAAATTAAACAGATAAATAAATTAAAAAGTAAAAAAGGTAAAAAAAAAATGGATTGTTTGCAGCAACAAGGGTGGGGAATGGCCGAGGGATTCGTCGAGGCCTCACTAGGGTTGGTGAGGCCTAGCGTTGGCTAGCCAAGGCCTCGTAGACCCACAGTGAGGCTCGACCTCATCGGTAGAGAGTGCTACAACTTATAATTTTTTGTTTTATTTTTTAGCTTATTTTTTCATTTTAAATATTATGTGGAAATTTTTTATTAATTTTTAGATTTTTTATTGCTAACTAGGATCCTCCAGCGAGCTACGTAAATACCACATATGATTTCCGACAAAGCTCATTGGAGTTGGCACTGAAATAACTAATTTTTTTTTTTTAAAATGACACTTAGGTAATTCAAAAAAACATATTGACACTAAATTGAGCGTCATACATAAATATTGACACTTGAGGTGTCCTTATGCCGAAAAATATGTTGCTAAAATTTGAAGGGGGTAAAAAAAGCAAATATTGGAAATGAAAGTTCACAAGAAATGTAAATTGTGCGTGAAATCGAAAATCGCGGAATTGAAATGTTGGTAGGAATTTAGGCTCCGTTCATTCCACAGAAAATAAATAATTTTAAAATTTTCTTAAAAATGACAGCTTATTTTATTTGAAATAATTAGCCAATAAAAAATATTTTCATTATAAATGACAATTTTATGTCTCGATATTTCGCAACCGATAAAAAAAAAATTGTCCGTTCATTTTTCGTGAGCAATATATGCGATCATTTTTAAGAAAGTATTTTTCAAATTATTTATTTTTCGCGAAACAAACGGGACCTCAAAAAATGAAAATAAATGCGAAAAACAGGCCTGATGTTATTGATTATGCAAGAGAGTTTACAAAGATAACACTGTTGGCTTTTATATCCCACTCACAACAGCCATCACATGGATTTTTGTGTCCTTTGACAACTCTCTAGTGCTATCTATAGTTATTGATAAAAGTTGCACATTATTAGATTCTAGCTACATTGATCTACAAGAAAGTTATAAATCCCGAGGCCATAGGCATAGCAAGGCAACCATGTAGCCTTGTGTTTGTGTCGATACTCGATGGACTGTCTTTATTGTGTTTGAGCTCCAACACTTAGCAAATGTAATACTTGCCTTTTCGATAGATAGCAATTGTTGAATATTGGGTATGATAAAATAAAGCTTCCTAATTCCCTAACAATTAATTCTTTCATTTTAAAGCATAGTATGCATTCTTAAGTGATGCTTCTCATAGTAACACGTAAAATTCGCGAAAAAGCCTCTACTTGAAAATGAGGCAACTAGCTTTACAAGTGAGGCAATGGTGATTAATACAATATCCTTACGTTTCGCCGGAATTTCTCTCGCGGTGAAACATCTTTCATCGAAATCAGTTCTTCAGCTTTTGAATGTAGAAAAAGGGTCATGTGATGATTCCGGACAAGAGTGTTCCAGAAAATCAAAAAAGCAACAAGTAGAAACTCCAATAAAATTATACAAATCTAAACCGAACCGGAATTTGACTTGGCGGAAAGGTTCAGGGAATGCAATTCTTACAAACGGACCAACACATACGAACTACCACTACAAAAAAACAGCCATTTAGCGACGAAAATTTGCGACGAACCACATTCATCGCTAATTTACGACGAAATTAGCGACGCAATTCAAAATTGGTAGCAAATTGCGACGAAATTAGCGACGAAAACTGTCATAGCAAATTAGCGACGAAATTAGCGATGAAAATTTATTCGTCGCTAATTAGCGACGAAATTAGTGACGAAAACATATTGCGTCGCAAATTAGCTACGAAATTAGCGACGAAATACTATTCGTAGCTCATTTGCGACACAATTTCCGACGAACTTCCTCTTTCATCGCAAATTTGCGACGAACACAACCATTCGTCGCAAAATAATTTAATTTTTATTTTTAAATTTTCTTTTTTATTTCAATTTTGCGACGAAAACATTCTTTCGTCGCAAATTTTGCGACGAACATATCCGTTCGTCGCAAAATAATTTAATTTTTATTTTTATATTTTTATTTTTTCATTCCAATTTTGCGACGAAAAGCGACTTCGTCGCAAAATAATTTAATTTTTATTTTTTATTTCAATTATAGCCTCAATTTTGCGACGAAATGTCAGTTTCGTCGCAAAAGTGCGACGAATTTTACCTTTCATCGCAAAATAATTTATTTTTTTATTCTAAATTTGCAACGAAATTTGGGTTTCATCGCAAAATTTGCGATGAAATATCCTTTCATCGCAAAATAATTTATTTTTTTCTTTTTCTTTTTCGTTCCAATTTTGCTACAAAAGAGCGCTTTCGTCGCAAATTTGCGACGAACATAACCTTTCGTCGCAAAATAATTTATTTTTTATTTTAAAATTTTCTTTTTTATTCTAATGTTGCGACGAAAGGATGGTTTCGTCGCAAATTTGCGATGAACATTACCATTCGTCGCAAAATAGTTAATTTTTATTTTCTTTTTCTTTTTCTTTTTCATTTTGCGACGAAAGTCAATTTCGTCGCAAACTCACTTTGCAGTTTAGCGACAAAAATCGACATTCGTCGCTAAATTACCCTAATAAATAAAAAATCATTAAAATTAGCTACGAATAATCATTTTCGTCGCTAATTTGATTGAAATAAAAATTAAAAAGAAAAAAATTAGCGACAAAAGTCTATTTCGTCGCAAAATCCCCTTTGCAATTTAGCGACGAAAGTGGACTTCCGTCGCTAAATTGCCGTAATAAATAAAAAATCATTAAAATTAGCGACAAATAATCGCTTTCGTCGCTAATTTCGGTCCGAATAAATCTTTTCTTTAATTAAAAAATAATTTTCAAAAAATTAAAAATCAGAAAAAATCTAGAAAATTCTAAAAAAATGTTAGAAAATCTAAAAAAAAATAGGAAAAATTGTAGAAAATTCATAGACAATCCTGAAATTCTGAAAAATTGAGGAATGATCACAGACAATTGGTTAATCCTATTTTTGAGATTTCTTATTAGTCTTATCCTAATTTGACGATTATACCCATTAGGGGGCAATTGTCCCTGCTTATATCTGAGATCGCCCGAAAATGCCTAGATTAGGATAGGGCTAGTTAGGTGGCAAATCCTTATGTTAGGGTTTTCGAGTCGACTTTTCCTGAAACGACTATTTTACCCCTTAAAGGGTAAATCGTCTTTCATATTCCAATTGACTTATGGAAATTGCTCAAACTGAGGCGATGGGTCGGGTGGGTGGCCAAACCTTCTGTCTGGTATTTCCACATTTCATTTCTTTTTTGTAAAAAAATGATGATTTTATCCCTCAAAGGGTAAATCACCTTCTAAAATTTTAGAAAATCTGAAAATTGTCGAAAAATAGGAAATTGATTAATTTGATGATCAATCCCATTTTCGATCCTTTTTACTTCTAAAATGATAATTTTTCCCTTTCCGGGCAAATTAACCCCAAATTTTTTCAAAATTACGATTTTACCTCTCATGGGCAAATCTTGTCTAAGTCACTCCTGAGCGATTTGCACACATTCTTTTGCTGATTGTGAGTGTTAGGATAGTCACTCATATTTGCATGAACTCCTAGATTTAGGGTTCGTATCTCACCCATCTATATGAAATCTCGGGTTAGATAATTCAATGAACTTTCGTACCGAAAGGGCATCAACTCTAACAATTAGCGTAACTATATCATCGATCTCATTTCTCTGGTTCTCGCAGAATCGAATAGAAGCTCCAAACTATTAGATAGGGTTTCCAATCGTACCTTTCACGAAATGATTTGTGGCGATTCATTGGCATGTACACATATCACATATCACAAGACCACACCAGAGGTCGACCACGTATACTTCAGTTGTGACTTCGGTAACGAGCCTTGGGAGAGGCCCGCGTCAGACCAAATGAGACAGCCCATTAATGCTTGATGCAATTGAATGGTCGCGACAGCGACGAAAGTCGGATTTCATCGCTAATTTGGTTGAAATAAAAAAAAAATTAGCGACGAAAGCTCTTTTTATCGCAAATTCTTCCCTTGCAATTTAGCGATGAAATTTGCCGTTTGCCGTTAATTAGCGATGAAATTCTTCTTTCGCCCATAAAGGAAAAATAGAAAATAAAATAATTAACATAAAAAATTATAAAATATGTCAACTTCAGATCCGACCATTAATTTGGTCGCTAAAAAGTTGTCGCTAAAGTTTCAAAAGTAAAAATGGAAATAAAATATTTAATAATAAAAAATAAAAAAAATAAAAAAATAATAAATAAGAAATTGCAAATTTATGAAAATCTTTCTTTTGTTGCTAATTTAGCGACGAATAATGAAAATTCGTCGCTAATTGAGCGAATTACGTTGTTTGTTTTACTTTCATTTCTTGTCGAAATAACCAATTTTAAAAAATAGATAATAATACACACAACGTACAACTATGTTACACCGACACGACATGAGGCACGACACGTGAGTTATAAAAATTAAAAAATTTCGACACATTAGGACGTTGTATATTAATTATATATTTTTATTTATACGCAATAAATTATCAACTTTGTGAAGCCAAGCGGACAGCAGAGTCCCCAAATTGCTTTCCCCACCCGCCGCTCAATTTTAATATTTTTTTCGCCGTGAAAAGAAAATAATGGCGGCTTCGTTTTCCCACCCTTTTTGAAACCCTAAAAAAAATTCCGCTCTTCCCTCCTCCTCCTCCTCCTTTCCCGAAATCCCTAGATCCTCAAAAAAATTCCACTCTTGCTCTCGCCTGCTGCGACTTTCTTTCGCCCCTCCGCCGGCCCAATGACGGAGTTCCACTCTCCCGAAACCTTAGGCACCCTCGTTCCCTCCTCCCCCGCCGAATCTTTGGCGGGTTCTCGCCGTATCCGCTCGGTCGCGAGCCTCCTCCCGCTCTGAGCAGCAGCGACGACAAATCGCTGGACGAGATGGAGGCTGATGACTGCGGCTGGAGTCCGTACGCGTGGGACGAGGAGGAGGAGAAGGAGGTCTCGCCAGGGGAGGACCGATGCGGCTGCTATAAGCGACGGGAGCGGGAGCTGAGTCGGTGGTCGCCATGGTGTCCGCGGAGGCGCCTGATCTGCGACGATTCGGTTGTGCTCATTCACTCCTTATAATGAGTTCAGGGTTGCTTGCTTGAATGACATCGTGGTGAAGGGTTTTAGTTCTTGTCACTCTGTTTTCGTTCTAGTGATGTTGTCACAATGGGTGCTTGATGCATTTGTCATGTGACCATCAGGTGGACTTTTTTTTCTTCTTATCCTTGCAGCGAAGGAGATACCAGGACGAATAGGGTTCTTGGGTCTTGGAATCATGGGAACGCCAATGGCACATAATCTCATCAAGGCTGGGTAGTGATACTTTTTTGTCTTTTTTCTTGATATCACGCTTTGCCTTTTTTTTTCACTTGTTGAGCTAGTAGCTGGGTTTTCAGTTTAATTGAATCAAAATGCATTTAGAGTTAATATTTAGACTTAAAGAGTAACTCTGTCTAGATACTGAAGCCATGCATAAGCCTTTTGTCAGTGGTAAACTGAAACGACTAGTATACTCAGCAATCTGATTTTTCCCTTTTGTTTTAGATGTGATGTGACCGTCTGGAACAGAACCAAGAGCAAATGTGATCCTCTCATAAGCTTGGGTGCACAGTAAGTTATCACTTTCAGACTATTACACCTCTAAGCATGTTCACATGTGAACTTTGTGACGCATTTTGTCTCTGGAATTGAGTTAACAATGTAATTTTATGTTTCTGGACTTTTGATTCTTAATTCTGTAAGAGGGCTTTTTTGACAGTGCATTGGTAATTGGGAAGTTTATGTCTCTGCAAATCTGCTGCTTAATATTTTCCAAATGGATCGTTCCAATTACAATGGGTCAATGGCACTGGTTGCTTCTATGTTCATCTGATTGCAATGCAAAAATCATGCCAGGGAAGATCAAATATGAGAATTCCTTATTGACCCTTATTGCAGATATAAATCCTCTCCTGAAGAAGTCGCTGTAACTTGTGATGTCACGTTTGCCATGCTCGCTGATCCTGAAAGTGCAGTGCGTATGTTTCGATGTTGCTTTCCTTGTTGTGGCTCAAAACTTTTTCACAGTGACTAAGAGCTGCTTGAACATAGGTTGATGTTGCATGTGGGAAGCATGGAGCTGCTAACGGAATGAGTTCAAGAAAAGGGTGCTATTAATTTGTTTCTTTTTCTCTATGAGTATTGCTTACATTAGTATGAGATGGGCATCCGTTCCATGTTTTTGGTGGAGACCATTTGAGGAGTTGGTGCTTTATCTTTTCCAGCATTCTGGTGCATGTTTTGTATCCCTGTGATTGTTTAGTGGCTCAGTTATTACATAACTTAGGTTCTAATCATTGAAGTTAGTCTGGCCTAAAGAAAATGACTCCTCCGAATCATCCGGCTCCTCAGGGAATGCATCAAGGCGGCCAACAGCGACACGCAACTACATTCCGCATTCAGTACTAGCTATTTCCGCATTGTCAAAGTCATTTGTTAACTACAAGAATAGTTTCTGATGCACTGAAGCAGATAACATGTGAAGCCTATTTTTTTTAAATTGCATGGCCATTTCAAGTTTTCTCCGGTCAATATTATATTATCAGAATTTACAACTCCTATTTTCTCTCTCCATTTTTCTATCTGCATCAAGCTTTGGGGGCTTGCTGATTAACTTGGGAACTGCATTGTGTGATTGCTCTACTGACATTCTCCAAGTGGATCTTGCAGGCCTCTGCTCATGCATGTTCAAATACTTCTTTTCATGCAAAATAACATATTGCAGGAAAATTGAATAATATGCGTTTTCATTGGCAGGTATGTGGATGTTTCGACAGTTGATGGGGCCACTTCTAAGTTTATTGGTGGTCGTATCAAGGGCACTGGAGCACTATTTTTGGAGGTAAAATTACTATCTTGCATTCATACTCAAGACACTGGCGCCTGATCTGCGATGCACTGCTTCTCCTAGCGCCGCCAATCCGTGAGATCGTGCCTTCAAGAGTTTGTTTTCATGTGATTTTATAGCAAGAGCTAATCGGGATTTATGAATCTCGTTCTGGAGTTGGGGGTTTTATGCTGCGATTTGGTTTCTTTGTGGTGGAGTTGCCGCAGGGTGCAGGTCTTAGTAATTTGGGGTTCACATGCTTTTTGAATGCGGTGCTGCAGTGTCTCACTCATACTATCTGCTTGTCCAAGCGGTTCGTGGCTTTGACCATGCCGATCCGTGCCATCATAAGTTTTATGGTCTAATTGGTTTACTCCTCAATTGTGCTACTAAATTGTTTTTATTGGCAAGGAGCCATCAATGATTAGTCTTGAGGCCACTGTTTATGCTCGTTTTTTTGGCAAATTTTTGCTTATATTTTAAGCCACCCTTGCTTATCTTTTCTATTTTGGTTTTGTAGACAAATACAAGCGTTGCAAGTTCTCTTGAAACATACTTCCTGTCACAGATTTCATTGATCTTTTTGGACATGCTTAATGTTTATAGGTATATCTTTAAAGCTTGGAGTAAATAAAAGTTTGGCTTTATTTGCGGCATCCACTTTTGTTTTTTTTTGTTTTTTTAGACTGATGCTTGGTACTCATCCATTGCTCACTGTTGCTACAAAATGTACAGTGAGCTTATATCGAGTACCGTTGCAGGGGGAGGGCCCTTTGTTTCCAAATCATCATTTGTCAAACTTCTACGGTAAGGTCATCTACACACCAGTTTTAAGTTTCAAAGACATTTGGGGTTGGTTTGTTATATTGTGCTTCTGGAAATAGATCGGTCAAGAGGGAAACTCTAAAGCTGATTGAGACATTTCTAGACAAGGCTGAGGATCAACCACAAATAGGAAAGTAGTTTGTCCCTTCAATGAACACAAGTTGTTCTTTAAGTTGCTACTGCACTTGAAGTGATACTAACTAGTAATTCTTACCGAAGCAATATTGAATTCCATTCTATAGATAAGTTGGCTATCACTGAATTCTGATAGATTTGATACTGTTTATGTTTTTTCTTTCAGCAAATTTGTCACTGCCATGCGGTTCATTGTTCATTCTTCTGACCATCAATTTTTGGTCATGTATGTTGTGGCAGATCAAAAACTTACAAGCCAAGTCCATCAAATTGTTGGAAGCATTAATGGAAGATTTGGAACATTGACGACTATCCCTATACATCACCTGGTCTGTTTTGTCTTCTAACTTGACATTGGCTCTATGATAATTAACTTTGATTGTAGGATGTCTATTCTCAACCTGACTCAGTTGCAAGGCTGCTGCTAAAAGTGGATTGCGTTTGGCTGGATATACAATATATGAAATAGTAGTCTTTATTCAACAATCCAATGCACAAAGCATTTGGAAGTACTTTTCCTTTGACACTTAAGATTGTCATTCTTTACACCGCTGGCGAAGATATTAATAGAATATCTTATAAATTTTTCTGATTGATATGCATACTTGTATGAGCTTTGTCATTTAACTTTTGGAATTTTCCTGTTCTTTGCAGGTCAAGTTGACGATTATGATCGAGTATCCGAGGGATGTTGAGCGAAGGAGACTTTTTGGGATCGAAGACCCTGATGCCCCTACCTTTTGCTTTTTGCCTCGTCAAGACTCCTTTTGAGTTATCACAATGCACTTGTATGGTTAGAATATTAGGAGATCTCTTAGTTTTCTGTAATTGAAACGGATGAATGTATTTTATTTTATATTATTATAATATTTAGATTTTATTGCTTGCTTAATTTATGGTAATTATAAATTTTAAAAGTTAATTTTGCTTTTAGATTTTTAAAATCGAAAAATAATTTTTTTTTAAAAAATCGTCATGAAATAGCGACGAAAATTCCATTTTGTAGCTAAATTTGGCGACGAAATATCATTTTGTCGCAAATGTTGTGACGCCAGATTAGCTATGAAAAATCAATTTTGTCGCCAAATTCGTCGCAAATTTGCTACGAATGAGATTCGTCGCAAATTTGCGACCAATCACACTTTTGTAGCAAATTTGCTACGAATCCGGATTTCGTCGCAAATTTGCTACGAAAGTGTGATTCGTCGCAAATTTGCTACGAATAACCATTTCGTCGCAAATTTGCTACGAACAAAGATTCGTCGTAAATTTGCTACGCATCACTATTTCGTAGCAAATTTGCCATCACTATTTCGTCGCAAATTTTGCGACGAATTGACGAAATTTCGTCGCAAATGTTGCGACGCAGAGTTAGCTACGAATTTTTCTTGCGTCGCAAAATTCGTCGCAAAACTCATTAGCGACCAAATTTGAGGAAATTTTCGTCGCAAATTTCGTAGCTAAAAGGCTGTTTTTTTGTAGTGTACTGTGTTACAATCAATTTTCGAAAGCCCTTGAAATCCGCGTAAAATAAAAGTTTGTAATATTCAGATATTTATGACGTCATGAACAGTGTTACACTAAAACGTTGTAGACTTTTGTAAATTGTCGGAAAATATTAAGGGATTGGAATCTTAAAATATTTTGGACGCTTTGTACTATATTGCAACACTCAATGTGAACTTTTATTAAGCAACTTTGCAATTGGATCTTAATGGTTGATTTGATTTAGGTTTTGAGAGTACCCGATCATGAGTTTGGCACCCCACTACAAGCTAGGCCAGCTCAAGCAACAAGAGCTAAAGACATCTTTGGGCAAGCTTGGGCTGGGACTTACAGTAAGAGGGCTTGACCCGACCCGACTGGGCCCTTACAAGCTCGCCCTCCTCGCCTGATCTGAGATTCTGAGGGGTAGACAAGATATGTTTATAACCTCTACCATTAGCGCGCTCACCATTTAGTATCTAAAATTCTAGTATCACAAAAAAGTTAATTATATTGCTTTAGTAGTATTGATTATAATTAAGGACAAAGTTGCTATTAATCAGGATCACCTCAATTTTAATTTAAGCGAGCTTGTTGTTGGAAAGAAAAATCTTAGTTTCAACCATCAGATGGCCGGAGATGGGCGAAAACGAATGCCAAATGCGGTTACTCGAAACTGTTTCCAAAAGCGCTCGCGGAACTTCAAAATTTCGCCCTGAGCAAGCGGAACCCCAAAATCAACTAGCATAAAGTCTCGCGGCTCCACGACACCCTATAATTTCACTATGAAATGATTTTTGCAGCTCAACAATAATGAAGCCGACAACCGAAAACGCAATCTAATCCGAATTTACAGCTTAACCAAGAAAATTCCTTCAAATTAGAAGAACAAAGGCTTCGAATCCCCAGCTAACGCTTTGAAACGGAATTAATCCGGTTCGGCAGGGGACCGCCGGAGCGTGCATGCAACGAAAGCCCTTCCTCCTTTCCTCTCTTTCTCGTGTTTGGAGGAGGGGCTAGTTGGGCCTCTAGTTGGCGGCCCAAATATCCTTAATTTTCATTCTTGGGCCCATCATAAATCTTCATCACGTGGGCCCATACATTACGTCATCCATCAAATTGAAAAAAAGAAAGAAATTCTAAAGGGAATTGAATTTTGTCACCGGCGGGGCCTTCAATCCCCCATCCCCCGCCGAGATTCCGTCTCAGAAATTCTTTTGCAATTGGAGTCGAGATCGAGATCGAGAGAGAGAGATGGCTGACGAGGAGAGGAAGAAGCGAGTGGTGGAGTCGCTGGGATGGCTCACCGAGTCCTCGATCATGCCCAAGAAGCACCGCGCGATCGCAGGCGTCGGCGCGTCATCGATCTTGGAGCTCAAGGCTCAGCTCTACAAGTCTCAGGAGGAGTCCAAGCAATCCAAGGATCTTTCCGGTGGTTCCGACGCTTCCTACCATCGCGCCAAGATTACCGGCCCCACGCCCGATTCCTTCTCTCGCAAAAACTCCGGCGTGGAAGCTCGCGCTCACAAGTGCGTCTTGTCCTTCAATTTTTAGTTCATTGATTCTGATTGTCGCTTTTGGTACTTAGTGGCTTCTGATTGGTTGTTAAGTACCGGGTTTTGCGGTTTCTAGTTTTGTTGGTGTTTCCAAGCCCTAATTTGTTCCGTTTCTTCCTGATGCGAAACGATTGAAGTATGCCCCTTGGTCGATGTTTCTGGCGTGCTTATAATTATTCCAAATTTTGATATTACGGTTTAGAATTGTGGTGGATTGAAGTGGAACATGCAGAGAGAATGTGGTGCTGCAATCTTATTGTCTCTGTTATATATTGGAAGCTATATTTTGTTGTTTTGTTGGGCATTCGTCATATATTGCATGCAGTATTACTGTAAATTGTCTGTGTTCTAAATCTTTCTGTGGGACTGTAGTGTTTGTAACTCCAAAAAACTGTTTTCTTGACTTAAAAAGAGAAACTCCCAGAACAATCTATTATTTAGTCCTGTTTTTATAATGATTCCTTCTATGTAGTTGAAGGTGATATTCACTTGTGTTTGTTGATTTTCATTCAAGGGACAAGCTTGAGCTGAAAGCTATTAACGATGGTTCGAAAAGCTATGAAGCACTAGAGAGGAAGGCAGCCTTATACGATAAGCTAGTTAAGGGAGAGCTCTCTGATGAGGAGGACCAGGAAAAATATTGTGTGGATTTCTTTCGCAAGAACCTCGAGCAGGATGACTCACAGCAGCCACAAGGGCATGACATGCCTTCTTCAGAAGTGCTGGAAGATAGGGATGACGAGGCCTCAGTCTTATTTGAGACAAAGTTTACAGGGCCTGGTCGAACAGTTGGAGCAATGGATAGGGACGAACATAAGCGTTTTGTGAGGTAGGACTCGACCTTTTTCTCCTTTTTCCAATGCTATCTGGATTAAGGTATTTTGCATTTATTAACCTTGTCAATTTTGGGAAATATAAGCTTGAAAAATGATGAAAATGTAACATCCATTCCTATCGACGACTTCAGAGTCAACAACAACATATATATTAGGTTCATGCCTTGCATATTTGTTTATTTAGTTATTCATGATCAATTACAGGGAAGTACATGAAGAGGTGAATCAAGCACGAGAAAAGGCTTCTGAGCTGAAAATGCGCAGACAAACACAGGTAGAGGCTCGGCGTGAGAAATTGAAGCAGGCTTATCTTCGGAAGCAGCTGGAGAAATTGAAGGCTACATCAGGTACAGAACAAAAATGACTATTTGGAGAAAGACATATCTTGCTCATGCATGGCTTATGAAAAAAAATGAAGAACTTCATAAAGATCATCTCATTGTAGTTTTTGTGTTGTTTTGCTTTTGTACTGATTGATTTGGTACCATTGTCTTGTACTATTGTCTCGTTTTCTTTACAGTACTACACACATGATGAAATAGTAGCATAGTATCCTTATTATGGATAAGACTATTGAGTCCAACTGAGGCTCTCCCTGTTGAACTAAGTCCATCCTTGCTTATTTATTGCATCATAGCAATCTCTTGTGAAAATATTTAGACATTGCTGATTGTAAATAAGAACACAAATTTTCATCATACAATATCTTCATAGTACAATGACACATTATAAGATCACTTAAGTGCAATACCTCTCTCATGCTCTCAAGAAACTCCCTTGGATTCTGAAAAATGAATTCACTTTGCTCACCAAGGCTTATGACACTCGCTCTACACACTTAACTAATTTTTCTTTGCAAGCTTCTATTACTTGTTTCTAGTTTGTAAACCATGAAAGACTACCTTTATTTATACTAGTTGTAGGTCAACAGTTCTTGGATAGGGGAGGGCCGCACGGATGTTATTCATGCTTTAACACAAAATGATCACAGAGCAATAGAGATGAATAGCTGAAATTTGATGGCTGTTGTAGGTCGACAGTTCTTGGATAGGGAAGGGCCGCATGGATGTCATTCATGCTTGAACACAAAATGATCCCAGAGAAATAGAGATGAATCGCTGAAATTTGATGGCTTTTGATGAAAAGCCAAGAACTAGAAAGCTTCCTTTCACAATGTGAAAGGTCATCTTATCTTTAAGCTAATCGGTTTGTCTTTCTTTAACAGTCCCCTCAACACCAACTCCTTTTAATTTATTACCACGCCAAGTTGTTCTCTAAGTGTTGTAAATCATGAAAAAGACATCCTGATTAACATTGCAGCAATTTGGCATACCGTCTCTGTCGATATCATCTTTATTCCTCCCTGAAGTGCCTTCTTCTGGTTGGTGGGGTTTTACATGTTTTATTTGGGTAGAGACACTGTTAAATGTTTAGTAGAATGGTTACACAATAGAGTAGTATTGAGTAGTTAACACTTGTTGCAAGTCTTTTGTTATAGTCAAAACGTTACTCAAGAGAGTGTCTTGAGTATTAAGACTTGTTCTAGGTCCCTCGTCAATTGGATCAGGCATGTACATTCTTGTGCTTCCATCGCTGCTGCTCTATACTGTACCTAATTAGTTGAAAAGGATACAGTGGACTGTCTTTTGGCACACTCGGAAGTTGTCAATGTCACAATATCTTTCCTGCTTATTCCATTCTATTTCTGCAGAAAATGCTGGAGTCTAGAATTCGCTTGGGATACCATAGAATATGCTAAATTGCTTGCAAGTGAGGCTTCTTCGATAATGTTACTTTTGATTCCAATGGTATAGGAGATATTTGGCCGTGTCAATAGCAACTAGATCAAAATCCATGGTATTGATAAATCTTCAATCTTTTGAATCTTTGCCTTCAGCAGAGCAGAATCTTACATTAAGTTTTATTAAAGTTTAAAGTGGTTTGCGTTCTAGGATACAGAATTCTTAGAAAAGATTGTATTGAGAGGCCATGTTTTGCATTGCACTTTCAAGTATGAGAATGTTTGAGCTCTCCAAGCTTCTTGCGAAACCTAACTATAGGTTCACCTTTGTCCTTTAGATTATTTTTTTATGTTATCTCCAGTAATAATAACCATTAATGCCATAGCACGCAGCTAGCTTGCTTTCCTGGGGCCTGACAAACAAACTGGTATTTGTTGAGCCATGGAAAATTACGTTGGACAATAAATTGAGGAATCTTCTTGCACCACATTTGTGGTACTTTTTTCAGCTGAGGATTGTTCTTTAATTCGCACATGTACTTGCGATGAGTTTGTTTTTTAACCTGGGGATTAATCCATATAAAATTGTTGTCTTAATCACTCACATCAAAAGTCGTTCTTCTCATCCATTTGCATGACTTCCAATGGTTGCAAATTGCAACAGGTGCTAACAGAATGTTGACCATTTTTAATTTGGTTACATGACTGAGCTGATCATCATTATGCATCGCATTTTACTGTGAGAATATTTGAGCCAACCATTGAGTTTCCTGTCTCTCTATTAATCCATCAGGCTTTGTCTTTATTACGTAACAGAGGTCTCACATCTTTCTTAGGATTGTTTTCTTAGGGTTGGATATCTTTCAATTGCTCAAGGAGTGTATTATGTCTCATGTCATCGGTTCCACATATCTTTCTACATATATCAAATTGGCATATCTAGGGTTTTATTTGTCTGGTCCTGTGGATTTCTGAAGTCGTGGATCGAATGAAGTTCCTTCTACTATTTCCTGTTTGACTTGTAAAACTTCTTTGCTACATTCCCGAATTGACTTACTTTTTCATCCTAGTCATTTTTTGGTGATTCTTCTGATTCCGAACTTGGTTATTCTCACATAGGCTTCCTGTTTAATTGCTTCCACTACATAATTTCCCCCTCTTCTTCATTGTATATTCTTCTTTTTGACCATGCATCATGTTGCATTGCCTTTAATAGCTTTGTTATTGGATCTGCAACTTATAGCATAATGAGCTTTTAACTGCAACATAATCATTTGGTCGTTTGTTTCTCTGTAATTCCCCGTAAGTTGATTGCAACACTGTTGAGTTTCACCTGCTTGTAAGCTTTTATGGTGGTCTCCCCTTATTTCCCTTTTAAGTGTGGTAAAGCTCCTGTTTGTTGGATAGCTTTCAGACTATTTTATAGGGCCTCCTCTTCACTTCTCATCAGTCATCTGCATTTTTCAGAGTTTCTTTGTTGGCTAAAATACTTTCTTAATTCTAATGTGATGGTGAGATTGGCCACCGTTGGTAGGCAGTGGTAAGTCCTTGATATCGACCATTTTAGCCATGAATCATAATTCTTTTCATGCTGTCTTCCTCTAATGCATTTTCAAGCTGCTGCGATTTCATGTCAGTTTTCTTGGCAAATCAAGAGGCAAGGCTGTCCCAAAGCCTCATTTTGTGTTGTAGCATGCCATGTCACAACAATCTTTTCACGATAGTTTCCTTAACGGCAACTGCAGCTTGGTCTTCACTTTCCATCTTCTGTTTTCTTCACTATCTACTTTTGGCCCTTTAAATGTGATGTGATTGTTGTTGTTCAACCATTTGATGTTGCCTACAGTTTAGAGTTCTTCCGTTGTAATCTGTACTTTTCTGTACAAACATAGCCTTGGCCTCTGACCAAGAACAAGTAAAATTTTGACCAGACAGTTGGCAAAATCCAACTTCAAATGGATAGCTTCCAGGGATTGGTCTGTGCCGCCTTATATCTACTCTACAGCCCCTGACTATGTTTGGAACATTTTTCAATAGCTCCAGATAAGACAGCCCCTAATTGCCTACCGTCGTACTGATTTGTTGTATTTAGAGATTGATGGGCACCAAATAAGAATTTAAATTTCCATTCGACTATAGCTTCAAACTGTAACACACTTGCAAGATCACTTACAGTGCAGCACTTAACATGCTCATAAACCTATCTTGGCTTCTCAAAAATGAACTCGGGTTTACGGTTATTGTTTCCCTTCTTCATTCTCAGAAGGTTACATTATAGTGAGGGGGGATGGATGTGCTAAGTTATTGCTGTGAGCTTTAGTGAGGTTTTGTGAGTGTGCAGAAAGTAAAAGCAATAAGGTTATTTAGAGCACTGAGCTCATTTATAAACAAGTCGAGAGTTTCTTGTGCCTAAGAAAATAGTATGTTGCACGTTACTTGTGTGTTATTGTACTTGGAAGTAGTCATAGTGATGGAAATTGATCTCCTCTACTGCCTCCCAATCTCTGAACTTAGCAAAAAGCAGTTTCAGTTTCATTTGAGTTCATTTATCCAAGTAGCTCATCCATTATTTGGGTAATATAGTGGGCTATCAAATTCCTCAATGTGCATGTTGGGAAGAAGAATGGCTTAATCCTTGTTTTGTACTTATGAGGCCATGGATGGTTCGTTGCATATACCATCGAAATACTTGCATAATTGATGGTTTGATGACTCAATAGCATAAAGAGATCAATAACTGGGGGAGTTGATGTTGTACAAACAATATTGAAGAAAACCCGCTTCTGTCAGCCTCATCCACCTTACAAGGCATAATCTGTTCTATTTTGTTCCCTTTTTCTGGGTGTGAGGGCACACATTTCATTCAACAATTGAGAGAGAGAGAGAGAGAGAGAGAGAGAGATCCTTTCCACTTTACAGTACCATTCCAGGTTTATGATTCCCAGCTCTGCCAGGACTCTTGTAAAACTATACTAGTAATTCTAAGCTCTTTTTCTTAATTATGCTTTGTTCTCTGCAGGTGAGGAGAAGTAGGCATAGAAAAATTGAGGGACGGAATAGAGAAAAGCAGCTCTCCTCCTTCAATTGATTTGGGTGAACGGGGACATTTCACATCTGGAAGATATCAAGCCCTGGTGGTGAACGAGGAACTTCCAAATCCCGGTTTTGGCAATTCCGACGACGTCTCGAACCATTTCAAACTGCTATAAGAAAATGGCATGGACAGCGGTGGTAATTACACTTGAAGACACTGAGTTGATTAATTGCACCTGCAGCGACGATACAAAGTGGAGTCAAATGTACATTTTCCTTCCATTGACGTTCTTGATCTGAAGGAACTGCGATTTGGGTGAAGTGAAATTACCTGTCGGGAGCGAAGCAATCTCGTTGGAAGCTGCCTCCATCTAAGACGTGCCAGATTTATTTATTTATTTATTTGGTCATAACGGTGTATATACTAAGCTGACAAAAGATGCAGGCGTACAAGTCGGATGGGCCTCCGAGCAGAGCAGATCCCAAAGTACATTTGGCAAGGAGATGGGCCAGTCTGGAGGGAGGGTGTTAAAAGGAAATAAAAAACCTTTGCCGATGTCAATTGTTCTCCGGCTTAATACTCCAAAAAAATTTCTGGCGTTAGCTCTTATCTCAATTTTACCATTTGTCTCACAAAAAATCCCCACTTTAAGTGCAGTTTCAATTCTGCCTAAATTTATAACAAAACTTCAACTTTATGTTGGTCTCAATTCTATCTTAATTTTTTTCTTCTATCTTATTACAAATTCTGAACTTTAAATCCACTGCCAATTCTATTCTAAATTTCTGTCTCATAACAAAAATCCCATATTTAGATCCAGTTTCAATTTAACGCTAATTTTTTTTGTCTTGTAAAGGATTACCAATTTTTATTGGGAAAATTGTCAAAAAAGTGATACACCTTTTATACTTTTGTCAATTTAGTTCTAAACCTTTTAAACTTGTTGATTCAATACTAAATTTTTTCACTTTGTGTTGATTCAGTCTTATTTACCGGGAATCATTAATGTGGACGTCGGTTGTCTTACGTGGCATCGCTGGTGTTGACGTGGATAATATTCAATAATTTATATTTGAAAAAATCTAACTTTTTTTTTGTTTTTTTGTTTTGTTTTTTTCTTTGTTGGCTTCAAGGCCGGCGACCCTCACAGAATTATGGCTGGCAGGGGTCGTTGGCCACGGGGACTTCGACCTTGTGGGCCCCTATAATAGGGCCGCGAATCTCTAGCGGCCGAAGGCAAGGGGTCCGCGAGGTCGCGCCCTCTTCCTCGCCGTGGCCAGATTTGGCCATGACGACCCATGTCGACCCAAATCTAGTCACGGCAAGGGCGAGGGTTGCGACCCCTCGCCTTCGGCTACGAGGGATTTGTGGCCCTCGCCGACAATGCCCTTCGGTCCTTGCCCAGGGATCGACACCCCTGCCAACCCTAATCTGACAAGGGTCATCGGCTTAAAGCCAGCAAACCTAAAAATCGAGTTTTTTAAACAAATATTATCGTCAATAGTGCCATGTAGGACGGTTGTCCACGTTAATGATTTCCGACAAATAAGACTGAATCGGCACAAAGTGAAAAGGTTTAGAACTGAATTGGTAAATTTAAAAAGTTTAGGATTGAATTGACAAAAATGTAAAAGGTTTATGACTTTTTTGATAAATTTTTTCATTTTTACTTTACTTTGAACTTTGCTTCTATTAACTTTCCTTCTAAATCGCCCTTAGTGATTTTTTGTTCAGCCTTCAATACGGTCTTCAATACTTTGTGTTTGGGATTATTCCATCTCTCATGGTCAGAGAACTCACACTTGATTGGTCGAATAGCTCGTGTTTGTGATTTCTTATGAGACTGTACAAATTTTAGTGTAACGTTGAGACTAGACGGTAAAATTAGGACAGGGCATGAAGCTGGGGGTTTTCATAGGAAAAAAAAGTTTAGGGTAAAATTGAAACATGACTTAAAGTTGAAGATTTTTTACGGGACAAAAAAAGTTTAGGGTAGAATTGACACTAAACCTAAAGTTAGAGATATTTTATGAGATAAAAAGTAATATTAGGTCAAAAACTAAAATTGAAAATTTTGTTGGGTAAGAGGCCATTGTCGGCCTTGGAATCTTTGCCACCGATCTTCTCACTCTCTCTTGTTCTCTTCCTAGAGGAAGAGGAAGGCTTCTCACCTTGCAGGTTTTTGGGGATGAAGAGGGAAATTTACAGGCATTCTGGGCCAGAAGCTTCTCAATTGGGGGTCTTCTGGGCCGGAAGCTTCGGAGTTGGGGCCAATGTGGGATCCGCTTAAGGACTAAATAGCTAATTCGTTCACAACTGAAGAAGTGATTTTTGAAAGAGAAATTATGTTTTTTTCCTTTTTTCCCAGATCGATTATCACTTCCAAACTGATTTTTAGCTCATTTCATGGACCAAAGTCCTTAGCCACCGTACGCAGGGGAGAGCGATTTTAGATTCCGTAGAGATTTCATTTGAAACTTATCCGTCAAAACAAATATCTCATTTTTTGAAATTTGGAACCTACCTCGGAACATGAATCCTATCATACATAACCTGAAACCTAACGGTCTATTTTAGGGTTTACCTAAATGCCACGTGTATTATTAATCGAACGATTGCAATGAATCATCATTATTACTTACCACTACTTGCTGCTACAATCCACTGACCACAACTCATATCTAAATATACAAAATAATTATGAAATATTAACAAATTAAAAATCTCAGTCATAAATATCGCTGAAAATAAAAATCAGACTAGCGATTCTAGATTATACCCATTATCGGACACCATTACATATCGCAAGATTGTGTGAAGACGTATACCAAGAAAAACACACAACTTATTCTAGGTTCATATTTCTGGAACCTTCCCGTCAGTACCGATTTCTCAATTTTTAGAGCCTGAAGCCTGACAGCTTCCCCACCTCTCCGGTTTCAGGTTTCATATTCTACCTTGGAACCATGCTCCACCCACATCCCTAACTGTATGCTAATTTACATTTCAACTCAGCTTCTCTGGAAGTCTTCTACCATACACCAATGACCCAAAATCGTTCCCCTAGGCATCCACAGTACACTAATGTCGGACCAGCTGCATAGAATACTTAAGTACATCATTAAAGTATTTGCTCGTCAAAGGACAACGACATGTTCCTGCACTTTGTAAGCAATGTACAACATGTGGTGTCGCATGCACATAGCGAAACTAAACTGAATAATACCTGAGAAAAATTCCATATCCAGAAATTAATATTTCACCGCTGCTTAACGGAACCAAACAGTTCTTCGAACGAACGCTTTGGAGCATCTTCGCGGGCGACTATCTCGACAACTTTGTAAGAGGATTCCGGATGGTTTAAGGCCTCAACAGCAACTTCTGCAACTTGGTCTCTGGAAATAGAGCCTTCATACAGAGTATCCTGAGGATAGAAGAGAAAGTAGCAAATCAACTGATTTTGATCAATTTAAGATTTTGCTTAGGAATGGATAAATTCATTTGGCAAACTATTTTTTCAGTATGTCTTTCGCAAGCAGTTCTTCAGAACCAACCTACATCTAAATCAACTGATGTTCTCGATGTTTTGACCAAGATGCATTTGAACAGCTGGGAAAACTTATGCAAGACTAATCAATATCTGAGAAAACTATGAACTTTAAACCGGAAAAACGACAATAAGTGGTACATCTAATCCTCAAATCACGACTTGCCAAAAGCATTCTCAGTTATTGTCAATTCATGGCCTGAAAAACTGGAAAAGATCTTTTCAGAAGCAATGGATATGCACACATCCAATTGACTGCTGCAAGTCCTAAATGAAACCAGAACAAAATGTCTGGGTTGAATTACCTCAGGCTCCATGACGATATTACCCTTGGGAGGTTCGTTATGCAAACCACCAGGCCTTACTATAGTGTAGTTTATTCCGGATCTCCTGATATGTTGCTCTGCCTGAAGCTTGGCAACTAAGGTGAGACCAAAAACATTTAGGAAGATGTAAGCGGGATTGAGTAACTGCCCCATAGCAGCTCCGTTTACTAAGATAGAACTAATTAGGATGAATCTGTTCACTCCAAGTTTGCGGCAAGCTTCAACAAGATTGACAGTGCCAAAATTATCAACCTGCAACAACAAAGCTTTTCATCATTCCTGCTATAGATAGAGAATCTTTCTTATTTTCCCAGGTTAAGGAATGACATTCAGGGTCTGAACCTGGTAAAGATTTGTTCATGAAGATACACAGGACACATACAGATATGGAGCCATGTAATACAAAATCAAATAATGTCATCAACAAACGACTTTCAATTTTACCTGGAATCCATTTAAACATCACTAAGAAATGTATCTGTTGGTGTTCGATTAGATAGAGACTTTTGTTCTGTTGTTCTTCTCTCCTGCTTCTTTATAGGCATATATATTCAATGGAGGCGCAGACATCAAAAGACATGATTTCCTAGAATATCAGTTCCTTTATCTTCCCCATTGTTTTCCTTTCTCCTATTCTGAATACCTTGAATTTCATTATCGACAAAATTTTCATTATACACTAACATAACGTGTGACATTTCGATAAAAGCCTGAGATGCGATAGGTGTAGATGTTCACCTCTCAGAGACAAATCCTATCGCATGTCTTATGTAGTGAGCCAATAAAAAGTGTGACATCATACTAGAAGCATTGCTAAAACTGTATTGACACTGAGGTTTGCTATCAACTCTTCTAAGAATAAACTGGCAACAGAGTAACACTAGCATTGGTTCTTCGCAAGTGCATCAAAAGTCCATCTTTCTCCATCAGTGAACGTACCTTCAAACACAAAAACCTCGTAGAAGATAAGATTTGACACAAGATATGCATTTCTCACAACTGATGTATCTCTGTTTTCCTTGGAAGAAGAGAGAGAAGAAGAAGTGGAAGAAACAGAAAGGAACACGGTATCTTCTTTCGTAGTTTGAATGATAAGCAAATTGTCTCTTCAACATTCAATTGAAAAGCTTGTGACATCGACAGCACAAATGACTAGACAAACATTGTAAGTATATTCGAAGAAAAAGTTCAATGGGCATCAATGAGATGGAAACAGCCGCACCAGAAAGCACTACATGACACTATGGATATACGAAGAGGAATCTACTGAATGCATAATCGCGACTTTTTCCTCGACTAACCTTCCAAGGAGCGAACAAATCCCACCCTGGCCTAAACCCGGTGGCGCAAATCACAGCCTCGGAATCACCGCCGATTGCTTCAGCCAGCTTCTCAGACCCTTCTGTCACATCAGCTTTCACCTTCAAATGAACTCATTAGATTACAACTAGCTCCGCAACTTAAGATGTTCATAACACTTTAATACTCAATTTCTTCATTTCAGAATCACAGTAATACTTGCTAGCTGCGACCTAAAAGGACGGCATTACCTATATCTGAAAACCCAATTTTCGCAGAATGGCACCATAATTTTCCCCTATACATCCCGAATTCTTCCAAACCTCCAAAAAAAAAAAAATCAAGAAGAGCACGTATGACTCACAATTTGAAGAGCTGGATTGTTCTGGGGGAAGGCCGCTCTCGCTCCGTCGACGTCACGGACCCCGGCCTTGACGGCGAAACCCTTAGCGAGCAGCTGGCCGACGATTCTCTTGCCAGTGCTTCCCGTCGCACCGGCGACGAAGACTTTCTTCGTTGGGCCCGCATTGGGCTCGGCCTTCCCCGCGGCCTCCTCTGTAATCTCATTGCCCTGCTGCATCATCTATCACAGAGAGAGAGAGAGAGAGAGAGTGAGAGGTGGGGGCTTCAAGAACAGGAAGAAGAAGACAGAGAAAAACTTGGGTGGGCACGTACCCTGATGGAGTTGAGGGAGGTAGACAACGAGGATGGTAATGGTGATTGGGGTTTACCGAGAGAGAACGAGAAGGGAGGCGGGGGAAGAAGAAAGTGAGAGGTGGTCGCTCTGAGACTGAGAATCGGAGAAGTGGCCATTTGAGCTGGGGGGGGCGGTGATGGGTTATCCTGCGAAAAAAAAAAAATCTGAGTAAAAAACTGCGGCCACAAACTCTCCTCCCCTCCTCCTCCACTCTGCTTCCGCCAGTTGCCAAGCAGCAAACAGGGAATGATCATGTGGGGGGGATACATGACCGACGACAAATGGATAATGAGCTTTTAACTCAAGACAATTTACGCTCGACACAAATGGAAGATGTTCGAAGGTGAAGTTGGCTGTCCTTGCACGAGCCGATGCCGCTCTCTCAACAACGGTGACAGGACGACACTAGTTATTGTATTGAATCGGGGCGTAACCGCACTGCTCGAAAAACAACTTGCTCGAGCTTAAAAGAAGTCATGGTATAGCCGGCCACAGCGAGATATTGAGTCATGAGAGTAGTTTTGAGAACGGAAGGATGGCTTGTTGTATTGCCTCGAAAGGTATCGCATGATTCATGACCGAGCCCAATCGGTTTGGACGCTTATATTGGTGTAAGTGACGGAAGATAAGTGTTTTTGTTAGGCGAACATAAGAGGCCACTCACCTAAGACTAAGGGAGTGTGAGGGAGCCAACAATTAGGGGCTGCATGATAACACTTCTCCTTCTCCTTCTCCATCTCCATTTCTCTGCCATAAGTCAATTTGGCAAATAAATCCGTTTGATAAAAATCTTATTGAGGTAAAAATCCGTTTGGTAAAAAAATTGACTTTTGGTATGATTTTTAATTTCTGATAGGATTTTCAACTTCTTGTTGGGTTTTTGGCTAACTTTGAGAGGTAAAATTGGCTCCATAATCATTTCTTCGACTACACCGGCCTCCACCGATCACCACCGCCCATCGCCAACCGCCGACGCCGAATATTTTGTTAATAATGTTTCAAAAGTAGAAGTTTTCAATCGCTATCAAACAAATTTCTCTGATCAGAAGTCAATTTGGAGCAGAAATAGAGAAATCAACTTCTGGTTAAGAAATGTTACCATACGCGTTCTAAGTAATATGTTTTGTTGGGCGAGGATCAACAAAACAGCACTCAATAAGGGCGTTACAGAAATCATGTGGGGGAGAATGTCAGGGTCCCATTTTCCTCATTCAATGAAGGTCTGGAAGTGAGCTATGCTATATGAAAAGGACTAAGAGGCAAAGCGAGTGCGAGATGGAAGACAAAACTGCATGAAGAGAGTGGTGTCCTAGAGTTTGTGTAAGGAATCGAGCGATGAAAGGAATACCATGCGGGAGATACCTAAAGGCGTGATTAGACATCCACACACAAATATGTTTAAGGGTCGATGCTACTCTCCTGATGCTGTTCATGGCAGGCTGCAATCAATTATAGTGTTGAATTGAGATGTGTGCACTGCACGAGACATGGAATGACTGAGTTAAAAACAGACGTGGTGCTGTCGGTCTCAATAGAAGATCAATGCACGAAAGGAAGATTCTTCAATCTCTTCTCTGTTTACCGGAGTTTCACCTTTGGGACAGTGGGCCCAAACATTTTCAAATCTTTTGGACTTTAGGCCCAAACATCCTTTTCGGCTGGTGTGGGCCTTGTCTTTTCTCTTAAATTTGGGCCCAAACACCCCTATGAGCGGGTCCGAGCTTCGAAGTCGGGTCGGGTTGAACGGGGATGTGAGTAACAAAACACAAAACTTGCATAAACCGGTTTTCATGCATTGCAGTCAGACGTCCACCAAAACATCAACCAAGAAGGAATGTATTAGAGCAGAAGCGGTTTGCAAAAATACTACAAAGACCGAAACATTAAACAAATAAATTCTCGAATAAATTCCTTAGCAAGCAATTCTCAAATACATCTCTCTCAAAATTATTTCTCAAGCTAATTTTCTTTGCCACCCGATCATGCCTAAAGACTGTCTAGTCATCAGCTTTCCGATCCCAATCACTTTGCGCGCAACCCTTTTTCCTTATTTAAAAATTGAAGTTGAAGCAGCTGCTTTTGAAGTAACAAAAAAGAAAAGCGACAATTAAATGCGAGAGTCCGAATCGAAAAAATGATTCTTCACTTCTTTCTCTCATCCAAAAATTTGCACAAGACATTCATTTCTCACGGCTTTTAAATAATAAAAGGAAAGAACTCATGTTATTTCTTCATTGATTACCTTCCTCATATACGTATAAGACCATATCCATTCGATTTCTAAAAAGGATTATTAATCCTCAGCCAACCAAATCCAAAGAACTCGTACGGACACAACCACTAAGTTTTACTTGATTGATTTATTGCTCCCAAATCTAATATCCCGTTCTTTTTCAGTTAAATACAACAAGGGACTTATAAAATAGATTCCCATCTATGTTTTCAACAATTAGAATCAAATTTACTTTAAATGAAATGGATTACTCTACCATTACTTAAATAATTATGTTAGATTTAGCTCATATCAATATACGATGAAGTTCAAAACTTCTCTTACCCCTGTTTTGAATCTAAACTCAATGAGAGATTAATTTTGTGGTGCAACAATGAGTCTTCTTAGGATTTCATTGTTTATAATAGATTATTTTGTGAGAAATTAAAGTTTTGTGAGTAAAGCAAAAAATTAGTTCAAGAATTTGATGAAAGAAATAAAATGACTAGGATTAGGAGGTTGATGACTAGACAATCTTTAGGCATGCAATGACAGTTAGAAGGCTAGTTTGTAAATTAGTTTTCAGATAGATCTATTTAGGGGGAAAATTATGAAAAAAGTCTTAAGCCTATTATAATTATGACAATTAAGTCTTAACTTCTTCTTCTTTTTTTTTTTTTTTGCTATTTGAGTCCTAAAATTTTTGCAATTGTGCCAATAGTTCATTTGGCCGTTTGGCGTTGACGTGAATTGAATTCTTTTGATGATTTTTTCCATCTTCTTCCTTTCTCTTTTTTTGATTAGGGCCGACAGGAGGCCACCGGCCGTTGGCGAGGGTCGAAGCCCTCTCCCAGCCTCCTTCCGGCCTTAACCGAAAAAGAAAAGAAAAATATAATTAAAAATATTAAAAATTATCCAAGTAAGTGCCAAATGGACTGAACTAACACAATTGAAAAATGTTTAGGACTCAACTGGCCAAAAAAAAAATGAAGAGTTTAGGACTGAATTTGCCAAATTACGATAGGTATATGGCTTTTTTGAAAATTATCCCCGAATCATTTTTCAAGAGAAATTTCTTTATGCAAAGAAAGGGCAAAAAGTGCCGTCTCTCCAATATCTCAACAAATTCCTCCCACCGCGTTAGCAATCAGATATTCTTCTTTTCTTATGAGATGATCACGACCTGATCTTCCTGCTATATATGCTGCATTTTAACCGGACCGCTAGCTTCTAGAGCAGCTCTAGATTCTGTGCCGGTTGCTGATGAAGCAGATATTGTTTCTTTATGCAAGAGGAAGTGTTCTGATCTGCATGTGCTCATATTGTGCGATTGCTTATCAGTTGTGGAATTCGTCCTGGGCCAGGCTGAAAGTCCATGGGTCGTTCGATCAATTGTGGTGGACTGCCAACAGCTTCTAGCCCAAATGAATGGAGGCCTATTGTTCCCGAAATGCTAACCAGGTTACAGATTGTATGGCGAAGGCCCATCGGACGGACTCTCTCGCTCCGAACTGGCTGACTAGACCCCGCACTATCTTTGGTCTTTATTATGTTTTGGTTTTGAACAATGTTATGAGCTCTTGTTATCTATAAAAGTATCCATCGTTTATTGACCCCCCCCCCCCCCCCCCCCCCCCAAAAAAAAAAGTCACGGAAATTAACACTCGAAGGGTCGACCTAATGACCGAGCATGATGTACTTATCAAAGAAGAAACCAAGCGTAACATACTTGTCAAAGAAGAAACCGAGCCCAAGGTTCTCCCCTAGCACATCAATGGCTTGTCGAGCAAAATGATGCGGGACTACTTCTTTACATCGACGCGCAAGCATGCAAACCGAAAACATCGTAAATATACCATGATATAGAATCACGACCTTCAATCCTTTTAATTTACAGTGACTAAATAAGGAGGTACCTCTCAGATGACAGTAACTACAATGGAACGATGAATAATAAATCCGTACAACCAAAGTAGTAGAAGATCTAAAAGCATTGTGAAGGTAATGAACAAAAGATAAAAAGCCTTCAACAATATGGCCTTTTTGCTTTAAAAATGGACCTGGCTGGACGACATTAGCTAATGAGCAGCAACTTGCAGATGAAGATGAAGGGTGATGGTCCAGGATTTTGGCATTGCAGACATTTCTCTCTTAACAGTCAGCTAGTAACCATGTGCACGACGTCGCCAATTATCATCACTCTATTCTCACCTTCCAGTCGCTGATAAAACGAAAACAGTCCATTAATCAAGTGACTCACAATAGGGAAATCAGAGTTTAGACCGGGATACAAATGAATTCATGTACAAATGCCTTGCATTTGAAGGCCTGCAAACCAATGGATTGGGTGAAAATAGGTAAATGACGTTTCTCTACCTGCAAAAGTGACATTATCTGTGCACTTGAGTAGGGATTAGTTGCAATGCCGTTGATGATTGTCTCAAGTTCCGCAAGTGATATGCTCTCCAAGCGATTCACTCGCATATGTTGACCGAATATAGTATTGAATGCTTCTATTCTGCAAAGAATCAAAGGGGGCAAAATTGAGATCTATGCAAGCAAATAAATCAGCGCCCAAAGAAACATCCTTATCAATACCTTTGTTGATTCGACCAAAAAAAAATAAAAAATACCTTTCTTGAGACAGGGTAGCAGGTGGTGCTGTGGGTACGTCATCTACTTCCATGGCATCAGTTGAACTAACAAGGACGACAGAGAACACAAACTATCGTAAGTCTGGCCACATCAGTGGATAGAAGATCACGAGAAAGGCTAAAGTATTCTTGGTCCTTTCGAGATAAAAGAATGCGCAGAGTTACTGTTGACCCTCCCTTTTACTTGGGGTTTACTGGACAAAAAAATCTTAGACCAAATTGGAAACTTATTAATCCAATCTTTTTGTTGATTGGATTAAATGGTAGGATCAGATATAAGGGGTCTTGATGCAATTTTAGCAATTCCATTTTGATACAAGAGGAAACTCTGCAATATGGAATATTCATGCAATAGTGGAAGCAAACAAAATAAAACCCGTGAAGAGAAAAGCACACCATGTATACTTACCCTTCTGCATTGATGGTAGAGCCATGATCATCTCCATTAGTTTGACGAGCATGGCGATCAGCCTGGCTTTTTCTCTCCAATTCTCTCTCTCTTTCTTGCTCACGCTCTTCCATATCAGTCAATTCTTTGTGATATATAGCAAAATTTAGTACTTTCAGTGCAGCTTCCACATCAGACTTTGTAACCTAATTATACGTATAACATGACCCAGTTATTCATTATAAACCTGCATAATGAATTAAATTGAACAAATTCAAGTACCTTTCTGCTCAATTTAAGCTTGGCATGGGCAGTAGATAGACGTATAATGGTTTCTAAAGTTCTTGCTGTGATCGGCAGAGTTCCTCCAGTCTGCAAAAGGTAGAAACCTCAATAAGTAGTGAAAAATAAATTACTGACTTCCCAAATATGACATTAGTAGAGGTACCTGTGCATTTGAACTGGCATTGCGGAGCTCTGCATATGCAGTTGCTATGTGTTCAGATGCCTGCAAAACTAAACAGTGAGATCAGATCCTCACATTTCTGTAATATCAAAGTTGGATAAAGACCACAGATGGTACTCATACTAGGTTCCTCAAAGCCACTTTGCTTTCAATTACAATCGACCAACAATAAAAAATAGAAAATAAAATCATCGTAACCTCATCTGTTAGATCTGGCTGAATCCTGTGCTTTGCATAGTGGATGTATTTTTTAAGGAACTTGATGGTGAGTGAGTCATTCTTCTGACGCTTCCCTGTTTTCCTCCCATGAAGCATACGGTTATACTTGACAAAAACAGATGAGTCAGCATTTGCTTCATCCTCCCTCCCATACCGTAAACTTCCATCAACTTCACCTTCAATGCAAACATATATCAAGGACTGAAAATCTGAATTCACAATTTCTATTTGTACGAATTGTGATATTTACCCCCATCAAATGTGGAACGGTATCGGTGTATGCGCAAGACATGGTCAGAGATTTGGCGGTCAATATCAGGATCCATTTGATCCAATACAATAAATAGTAGATCAAAACGGGAAAGAAGGGAATCTGGAAGGCCAATGTTCTTTGTAGGAGTCAAAGATCGATCATACTGCAGGCAGGACAGCAGAATAAGTAGGAGGATGAGTTGTCGACATACATCAAACGTTACGTTGGTGTCAACATCCATCCTATTGAGAATTTAGTAATGCATGCACTCTTACAGTTCCGTATATGGGATTGGCAGCAGCTACTACACTGCATCGAGCGTTCAATGATGCATGGATACCAGCTTTGGCTATGGTTACAGTCTGCTGCTCCATGACCTCATGTATGGCAACCCGATCTTGGTCATTCATTTTGTCAAACTCATCAATACAGACAACACCTCTATCAGCAAGAACCATCGCACCAGCTTCCAGCCTTCTTTCCCCTAATAAAAACAAAGGAATGGCATCAATTAACTCATGACATGATGAAATGTATTCGATATATCTACCAGATGCTTTACCTGTTTCTTGATCAGACGTAACAGCAGCTGTCAAACCAACTCCAGAAGAACCACGACCTGTTGTTGATATGGCCAATGGTGCAATATTCATGATGGCTCTTAATAGTTGAGACTTAGCAACAGATGGATCACCCACCATCATCATATTTATATCACTAATAGAAAGAAATATGCAAACATAACTCAGAAAGCAAGGAAAAGGGGACTAGAGGCCATTCCTATGATAGTAACAAATGCCAAATGTAAATCATATCTTACTCACCCTCGTAGATGGGTACCATTTTTCAAGTTCTTTTCAACTCCACCAAGCATCAGCAATATCACTGCTTTCTTTATCCATGAGTGACCATATATAGAAGGTGCCAGCGAATTACCAAGTAGATCAAATGTATCATCTCTCCCTGCTATCTTTTTAATATTTTTCAAGTCCTCTGGAGTGTAGATTGGTGCATTGGCCTCTTTATTGAGAAGGGAAACATTGTTAGCTACCAGGACAGTCCTGCGAAATAATTGCTTAGTCAATCCTACAGAACACAGGAAATGGGAGCATGAGAAGTTCAAGGTGGAAAGAGAGTGACAATGAAGCTTGCTTGAACACCTAACCATACCTGAATACTCCATTGACACCGCCCTTGCTTTTCCCAGCGAGGGCTTTGTATATCCCTACAATAGCCACACGGTCTCCAGGCTTGCAAGAATCAACCAAGTCATCTTCCACAATTATATCCACTGTTCGTGGAAGTTGACCAGGAGCAGAATTTTCAGGCATTTCTTGCATTGAGAGGGTCTGATGATCCTTGTATTGGCAGAGTCCATATTCCGTGACCAGTAAATTACCATTCTCATCCTGAAATAACAGTTTGCCTCATGAAAGGCTCTCTATAAATCATCAATAATAAGTTCCGAAAGGAATATTATTTACCCTCGTTGGATAAACAGAACCTGTGGGCAGACCCATGTTGGATGTTATGTCTCGATATTCTCGCGTAGTGAACTTTTCAGTTGAGGGGCAGAAGTGTACACTCTTTATCACCTTTGGTCTCACAAGAGAACCTGAAAAGAGCACATTAGTTATTGCTTCTGCCGAATATGAGAAATTGCTGGGAGTGCATCTGATAGTGGTTCAGATGTGCACTTGAAGTTAGAGAGCAGGTCTGTACATTTAACAACCGAATTCTGGCAAAGCAATTATTAGTATCATGTTGAGCTATTACACTAGAAATTACGTTCACTGGGTAAAACCCAATGCAACATATGGAGTATGCATCCAAGAAGTACAGGTCCATACAGTCTTGAGCAAACGTATATCATCCAAAACTATGTACGGATGGATTATTTGGTCTCTTAATGTGTTTATTCATGAGTAAATAAGCATGGCCAACTGAGGGCCTATGTGAAACAATCATATAGAGAAACGGCTACAAAGTAAAGACTAAATAAACATGGTTATGTCAACACCTCAGAGGCAGCAAGGCATGATATTTGCTAACCAAGTGAACAACTTATCTTCATATCTGAATGTCTAGAATATCCACCTTTAGGGGAAACAACTATCAGCTTCAGCTAAGGAAGCAAGAAATTTAAGATATTTCTAGTAAATCTCTCGAGTGATATGGGCTCTCAGAACCTCAAGAGGAGTTTGGTAATGAAGCAACAGCAAAAACAACAGTATTAGTCAAAGATGTACATTTAGTTACAATGCCCTCGACGCAGACCATAGAGCCGATAAATTCGGAGAGAAGCTCTCGAGGAGTGACACGGCGAGAAACAAAGGGCCCCTCAAAGCCAACAAGAACAGTCTCTCCTTCCTTCAAGTACTTCCCATCGATTCTGTGAACTAGATCAGTAACCGCATCGGAAAATGCTTGCATGTATTCAACGGGATTTCTTAAGATCCTGAAAAACAATGCAATATATAAACCACTGAATTATTAAGTAAAACAGATACCACCTGAATGAAGTAAGAAATTCGCCTTCTTGAACGAAATAGTAGGAAAAGCAAAAACCCCATTGCAAGAAGGCCATGCATAACCAGCAATTTCAGAATGAACACAACTCGAATAAAAACCCGGAAAATGCCAAGTTAATTGGATGCGTAATGCACTGAGCTTTCACTCATAAGAGGAATCAAAAAATTAAACGACCCAAACCTAATTAGGCTGTTACCTTACCCAAAAAAAGCCTAATTAGGCTGTTCTCATTCACATTCTTTTCTTTCAAAATGACAATTTGAATCCGGTAAACAGAAAATCATCCTAATCAGCTCGAGACACTGACTACACTCCATAAGCTATCCACGGCCCAACAATAACAGCCGACTCTCCTTGATCGAAACTGTCGAAATAGAAGAAATGACCAAAGAAAACAAACCGGGGCGCCAAGTCGCGGAAGGAGTGCAGATCGGAGATGTCCACGATGAGGCGGCGGCGCTTGTGGTTGATCATCGTCTTGATGTCGTCCATATACATCCTCCCGACCTGAAATCACAGAGTAAGACCGAAAAAACATATTGATTCAGTCCAACTTTGCTTCGACACGATACGGCAGCGACTCCAGGCGAAAAGGAAACCCACATCGTTCTCCAAGAAAGCTAACAGCTCGCGCTTGTGAGCCGCCCTCACTTCCTCGCTGATCTCCATCGCTCCGAGTTCGCCTCGTGAAGCCTGTCTGGCAAAGAAGAACGCGCGCGCGCGCGCACGAGAGAGAGAGAGAGAGAGAGGGAGGAAATGGGAGTGGTAACCCTAATTTTGATGTGTTTTGCCCCTTTTCTTCATCGAGGTCGGAGATGGCGGGAAACAGAGGGGAGAGTGGGGGCAGTGATGGCGGGAAACTGGAGGAAGCCGAGGACAATCTCACGTGCGTCACGTGACTACTCCCTTTGATGCTGTGAGCGACCTTCTCCCGATTTTAATAGTTCCGGACAACATCCGAATATTTTGATACTAGAGAGTAGAGACTTGGTAAATGAAAAAAAAAAAATCGGAACTAGAGATTTGGTGAAATTTTTACGTCAGATAAAAAAAATAGAGAATTGATTAACTAATCTTTTTAAGAGAAACGATGCCCATATCGTTCACTAATAATTCCAAGGATCAAAGCTGTCAAAAATCATATATTACACTTGTCGTGACATTATGACATATTTACCCCAAACTTTTTTGTTGACACTAAAAACTCCAAACTTGTGCTCATATGAGTCATTTACATCAAATTTTGAAATAAATGTGTCAACCTCACGAATTTTTATTTTTTAGTGCAAAAAAATTAAATAACTTGGGATAAATGTGTAACACGGGTAAAAGTTTGGAGATTTGATGTCATAAAAAGAAAAGTTTGAGTGAATTTGTCATGTGAGTACAATTTTAAGATTTTTGGTGTCACAAAAAAATTGAGATAAATATGTAACAATCGACATAGTTTAGTATTTTTTTGTGGCTTTTTCCCTTTTCTTAAGCGCTGGCAACCCCTACCGGCCTTAATCCTATGGGGGTTGCCGGCCTTGAAGCCAACAAGAAAAAAAAAAAAACAACAACAAAATTATATTTTTTTGAATTATAATTATTGAATATTATCCACGTTAGCGCCGGCGATGCCACATAGAACGGTCAACATCCACACTAGCGATTTCCGGTAAATAAGACTAAATCGGCACAAAGTAAAAATGTTTAGGACTAAATCAATAAACTTAACAAGTTTAGGAGTGAATTAACAAATTTAAAAGGTTTATGATTGATTGTCAAAAGTATGAAAGATTTATGATATTTTGGATAATTTTCCTAGTAAAATTTGGTGATCTTTTATGAGACAAAAAAAATTAGAGTCAAATTAAAACTAAATCTAAATATGGGATTTTTGTTATTAGACAACAAAAAGTTTAGAATAAAATTGGTAGTGAATTTAAAGTTCAGATTTTTTAATAAGATTAAAATAATTAGGATAGAATTAAAACCGACATAAAGTTGAGATTATGTTATAAATATAGGGTAGATTTTTTTTTTGGGATCGAAATTTAGGACAAAATTGAAACTGCATTTAAAGTGGGGAGATTTTGCGTGACAAAAAGTAAAATTGAGATAAGAGCTAAAGCCAGAAATTTTTTTAGAGTAATAAGCCGGTGAACAATGGACATCGCCAAAGGTTTTCTATTTCCTTTTTTGGATAACCGAACCGGTCCGGTCCGGGATTCCGCTTAAAATGTATCACCTTACAAGTAGGAAGAGAACAATATGAAAATCTGGCACGACTTAGATGGAGGCAGCTTCCAGCGAGATTGCTTCTCCCCCGACAGGTAATTTCACTTCACCCAAATCGCAGTTCCTTCAGATCAAGAACGTCAATGGAAGGAAAATGTACATTTGACTCCACTTTGTATCGTCGCTGCAGGTGCAATTAATCAACTCAGTGTCTTCAAGTGTAATTACCACCGCTGTCCATGCCATTTTCTTATAGCAGTTTGAAATGGTTCGAGATGTCGTCGGAATTGCCAAAACCGGGATTTGGAAGTTCCTCGTTCACCACCAGGGCTTGATATCTTCCAGATGTGAAATGTCCCCGTTCACCTAAATCAATTGAAGGAGGAGAGCTGCCTTTCTCTATTCCGTCCCTCAATTTCTCTACGCCTTCTTCTCCTCACCTGCAGAGAACAAAGCATAATTAAGAAAAAGAGCTTAGAATTATTAGTATAGTTTTACAAGAGTCCTGGCAGAGCTGGGAATCATAAACCTGGAATGGTACTGTAAAGTGGAAAGGATCTCTCTCTCTCTCTCTCTCTCTCTCTCAATTGTTGAATGAAATGTGTGCCCTCACACCCAGAAAAAGGGAACAAAATAGAACAGATTATGCCTTGTAAGGTGGATGAGGCTGACAGAAGCGGGTTTTCTTCAATATTGTTTGTACAACATCAACTCCCCCAGTTATTGATCTCTTTATGCTATTGAGTCATCAAACCATCAATTATGCAAGTATTTCGATGGTATATGCAGCGAACCATCCATGGCCTCATAAGACAAGACAGTACAATACAAAACGAGGATTAGCTATTCTTCTTCCCAACCTGAACATTGAGGAATTTGATAGCCCACTATATTGCCCAAATAATGGATAAGCTACTTGGGTGAATAAACTCAAATGAAACTGAAACTGCTTTTTGCTAAGTTCAGAGATTGGGAGGCAGTAGACGAGATCAATTTCCATCACTATGACTACTTTCAAGTACAATAACACACAAGTCACTTGCAATATACTATTTTCTCAGGCACAAGAAACTCTCGACTTGTTTATAAATGAGCTCAGTGCTCAATAAGCTTATTGCTTTAACTTTCTGCACACTCACAAAACCTCACTAAAGCTCACAGCAATAACTAAGCACATCCATCCCCCCTCACTATAATGTAACCTTCTGAGAATGTAGAAGGGAAACAATAACCCTAAACCGGAGTTCATTTTTGAGGAACCAAGAGAGTTTTATGAGCATGTTAAGTGCCGCACTGCAAGTGATCTTGCAAGTGTATAGTTCGAACCTATAATCGAATGGAAATTCAATTTCTTATTTGGTGCCCATCAATCTCTAAATACAACAAATTAGTATGACGGTAGGCAATTAGGGGATGTCTTATATGGAGCTATTGAAAAATGTTCGAAACATAGTCAGGGACTGTAGAAAAGATATAAGGCGGCACAGACAAATCCCTGGAAGCTATCCATTTGAAGTTGGATTTTGCCAACTGTCTGGTCAAAATTTTACTTGTTCTTGGTCAGAGGCCAAGGCTATGTTTGTACAGAAAAGTACAGATTACAACGGAAGAACTCTAAACTGTAGGCAACATCAAACGGATGAACAACAACAATCACATCACTTAAAGACCAAAAGTAGATAGCGAAGAAAACAACAGATGGAAAGTGAAGACCAAGCTGCAGTTGCGGTCCAGGAAAATATCATGGAGAGATTGTCGTGGCACAGGTATGCTACGACACAAAATGAGGCTTTGGGACAACCATGCCTCTTGACTTACCAAGAAAACTGACATGAAATCGCAGCAGCTTGAAAATGCATTAGAGAAAGACAGCATGAAGAGAATTATGATTCATGGCTAAAATGGCCGATATCAAAGATTTATCACTGCCTACCAATGGTGGCCAATCTCACCATCACACAAAAATTAAGAAAGTATTTTAGCCAACAAAGAAACTCTGAAAAATGCAGATGACTGATGAGAAGTGAAGAGGAGGCCCTATAAAATAGTCTGAAAGCTATCCAACGAACAGGAGCTTTACCACACTAAAAAGGGAAATAAGGGAGACCACTATAAAAGCTTACATGCAGGTGGAACTCAACAGTGTTGCAATCAACTTACGGGGAAATATAGAGAAACAAACGACCAAATGATTATGTTGCAGTTAAAAGCTCGTTATGCTATAAGTTGCAGATCCAATAACAAAGCTATTAAAGGAAAAGCAACATGATGCATGGTCAAAAAGAAGAATATACAATGAAGAAGATGGGGAAATTATGTAGTGGAAGCAATTAAACAGAAAGCCAATGTGAGAATAACCAAGTTCGGAATCAGAAGAAACACCAAAAAATGACTAGGATGAAAAAGTAAGTCAATTCGGGATTGTAGCAAAGAAGTTTTACAAGTCAAACAGGAAATAGTAGAAGGAACTTCGTTTGATCCACAACTTTAGAAATCCACTGGGCCAGACAAATAAAACCCTAGATATGCTAATTTGATATATGTAGAAGGATGTGTGGAACCGATGACATGAGACATAATATACTCCTTGAGCAATTGAATGTAGATATCCAACCCTGGGAAAACAATCCTAAGAAAGATGCGAGACCTCTGTTACATAATAAAGACAAAACCTGATGGGTTAATAGAGAGACAGGAAACTCAATGGTTGGCTCAAATATTCTCACAGTAAAATGCGATGCATAACGATGATAAGTTCAGTCTTGTGACCAAATTAAAAATTGTCAACATTCAGTTAGCACCTGTTGCAATTTGCAACCACTGAGAAGAACGACTTTTGATGTGAGTGATTAAGACATGATGTGAGTGATTAAGACAACAATTTTATATGGATTAATCCCCAGGGTTCAAAAACAAACTCATCGCAAGTACGTGTGCAAATTAAAGAACAATCCTCAGCTGAAAAAAGCACCACAAATTTGGTGCAAGAAGATTCCTCAATACATTGTCCAACGTAATTTTCTATGGCTCAACAAATACCAGTTTGTTTGTCAGGCCCCAGGAAAGCAAGCTAGCTGCGTGCCACGGCATTAATGGTTATTATTACTGGAGATAACATAAAAAAAAAAAAAAAAAAAATCTAAAGGACAAAGATGAACCTATAGTTAGGTTTCACAAGGAGCGTCGAGAGCTCAAACATTATCATACTTGAAAGCGCAATGCAAAACATGGCTTCTCAATACAATCTTTTCTAAGGATTCTGTATCCTAGAATGCAAACCACTTTAAACTTTAATAAAACTTAATGTAAGATACTGCTCTGCTGAAGGCAAAGATTCAAAAGATTGAAGATTTATCAATACCATGGATTTTGATCTAGTTGATATTGACACGGCCAAATATCTCCTATACCATTGGAATCAAAAGTAACATTATCGAAGAAGCCTCACTTGCAAGCAATTTTAGCATATTCTATGGTATCCCAAGCGAATTCTAGACTCCAGCATTTTCTGCAGAAATAGAATGGAATAAGCAGGAAAGGTATTGTGACATTGACAACTTCCGAGTGTGCCAAAAGACAGTCCACTGTATCCTTATCAACTAATTAGGTACAGTATAGAGCAGCAGCGATGGAAGCACAAGAATGTACATGCCTGGTCCAATTGACAAGGGACCTAGAACAAGTCTTAATACTCAAGACACTCCCTCGAGTAATGTTTTGACTATAACAAGAGACTTGCAACAAGTGTTAACTACTCAATACTACTCTATTGTGTAACCATTCAACTAAACATTTAACAGTGCCTCTACCCAAATAAAACATGTAAAACCCCACCAACCAGAAGAAGGCACTTGAGGGAGGAATAAAGATGATATCGACGGAGAAGGCATGCCAAATTGCTGCAATGTTCATCAGGATGTCTTTTTCATGATTGACAACACTTAGAGAACAACTTGGCGTGGTAATAAATTAAAAGGAGTTGGTGTTGAGGGGACTGTTAAAGAAAGACAAACTGATTAGCTTAAAGATAAGATGACCTTTCACAATGTGAAAGGAAGCTTTCTAGTTCTTGGCTTTTCATCAAAAGCCATCAAATTTCAGCTATTCCTCTCTATTGCTCTGTGATCATTTTGTGTTCAAGCATTAATGACATCCATGCGGCACTCCACTATCCAAGAACTGTTGACCTACAACAGCCATCAAATTTCAGCTATTCATCTCTATTGCTCTGTGATCATTTTGTGTTCAAGCATGAATAACATCCGTGCGGCCCTCCCTTATCCAAGAACTGTTGACCTACAACTAGTATAAATAAAGGTAGTCTTTCATGGTTTACAAAACTAGAAACAAGTAATAGGAGCTTGCAAAGAAAAATTAGTTAAGTGTGTAGAGCGAGTGTCATAAGCCTTGGTGAGCAAAGTGAATTCATTTTTCAGAATCCAAGGGAGTTTCTTGTGAGCATGAGAGAGGTATTGCACTCAAGTGATCTTATAATGTGTCATTGTACTATGAAGATATTGTATGATGAAAATTTGTATTCTTATTTACAATCAGCAATGTCTAAATATTTTCACAAGAGATTGCTATGATGCAATAAATAAGCAAGGATGGACTTAGTTCAACAAGGGGAGCCTCAGTTGGACTCAATAGTCTAAATATTTTCACAAGAGATTGCTATGCTACTATTTCATCATGTGTGTAGTACTGTAAAGAAAACGAGACAATAGTACAAGACAATGGTACCAAATCAATCAGTACAAAAGCAAAACAACACAAAAACTACAATGAGATGATCTTTATGAAGTTCTTCATTTTTTTCATAAGCCATGCACGAGCAAGATATGTCTTTCTCCAAATAGTCATTTTTGTTCTGTACCTGATGTAGCCTTCAATTTCTCCAGCTGCTTCCGAAGATAAGCCTGCTTCAATTTCTCACGCCGAGCCTCTACCTGTGTTTGTCTGCGCATTTTCAGCTCAGACGCCTTTTCTCGTGCTTGATTCACCTCTTCATGTACTTCCCTGTAATTGATCATGAATAACTAAATAAACAAATATGCAAAAGCATGAACCTAATATATAATGTTGTTGTTGACTTTGAAGTCGTTGATAGGAATGGAAGTTACATTTTCATCATTTTTTAAACTTATATTTCCCAAAATTGACAAGGTCCATAAATGCAAAATACCTTAATCCAGATAGCATTGGAAAAAGGAGAAAAAGGTCGAGTCCCTATCAAAACGCTTATGTCCGTCCCTATCCATTGCTCCAACTGTTCGACCAGGTCCTGTAAACTTTGTCTCAAATAAGACTGAGGCCTCGTCATCCCTATCTTCCAGCACTTCTGAAGAAGGCATGTCATGCCCTTGTGGCTGCTGTGAGTCATCCTGCTTGCGGTTCTTGCGAAAGAAGTCCACACAATATTTTTCCTGGTCCTCCTCATCGGAGAGCTCTCCCTTAACTAGCTTATCGCATAAGGCTGCCTTCCTCTCTAGTGCTTCATAGCTTTTCGAACCATCGTTAATAGCTTTCAGCTCAAGCTTGTCCCTTGAATGAAAATCAACAAACACAAGTGAAAATCACCTTCAACTACATAGAAGGAATCATTATAAGAACTGGACTAAATAATAGATTGTTCTGGGAGTGTCTCTTTTTAAGTCAAGAAAATAGTTTGTTAGAATTACAAACACTACAGTTCCACAGAAAGATTTAAAACACAGACAATTTACAGTAATACTGCATGCAATATACGACAAATGCCCAACAAAACAACAAAGTATAGTGGAGTTCCCATTTATTCCTTTTCAATATATAACAGAGACAATAAGATTGCAGCATCACATTTTCTCTGCATGTTCCAGTTCAATCACATTTTCTCTGCATGTTCCAGTTCAATCGACAACAATTCTAAACCCTAACATGGTGAACATTGTGCCAATGTATTCGTTTGAATTCTGCATGAATCACATCCAATTTTGGTCCTCAAACAAGTTCTTGCTGCTTCTCTTTCTTGTTTTCTCAGGTCACATAGCCTAGTTACAATGTCAATCATCCATCATCCAAATTACAAATTAACCTTTAAACATGTAGAATTATTTTACAAACAATTACCAACTCAGTGGTACTTCAGAAATCAGTCCTTTTACCGGTACGTAGTTCTTTTTGTCTGTTTTAAATAGACGAAACGACTCAAAATCGAAACCCAAAATTTGATACTAAAGACATCAGAAACATGAAAGATTAATAAAAGAGGAGAGAACGAAAACGAACTTCATCTATTCATACTTCGCAATATGCGTCGTCTGCCCAAAAAAAATGAACCAATATTAACAAAAGAGAAATCGATAAAATCCTAATTATGTTCAACTAAGAAAGAAAAATCGACAATATTAAAATGAATATTGAAGTTCAGCAAGGAACGCAGCCTGCATATCCATGCTTATATCCATGTCAGTGGCCAGCAATTGGGTGTAGTAATCTGAACCACCAGACTCTCCGTCTCTATCGGCCTCTCCGTCTCTATCGGCGACCAACCTCATAGCCAACCTCATAGCCTCCAGCGCCTTCACGTAATACTCCAACTCATTCTCCTCCATATCGTGCGCTGCCGCCTCGTCCAGCCACCACTTGCACTTCCCTGCCTCGGCCGCAATCCTGGCCGTCTCTCTCTTGACCTCCTCGAGCTTCGCAATGGAGTCCTCATACTGCTTTTTGTGCACGGCCGCTTCGACAGAGACGGGTCCGGTCGCCGTGCCGGAGAGGTAGCGGTCGATGAGGGCGTCCGGGGTGGACGGGTGGGCGAAGGCGAAGGGGTTGCCGTGGGGCGAGTAGGTGATGACGGCGACCTCCGCGCCGCAGAGGACGGAGATCTGGGCGGCCTTGCGGAAGAGGCCCTGGTGGCGCTTGGAGAAAGTGACCTCGCGGGCACTCTCCTTCTCAATGAATCCGCACTCGACTCGCCGGCGCTTGGGCGCTCTCTTTGCCACCTCCATCGCGGGTGACGGGCGGCGGTCGGAGAAAGCGACCTCCATCGTGGATGACGGGCGGCGCTCGGAGAAAGCGACCTCCATAGTGGGTGACGGGCGGCGCTCGGAGAACGTGACGTCGCGGTCGTTCTCCTTCTCGTGGGTGACGGGCGGATCGACTCTGGCTCTCTTTGCCACCTTCATCGCGGGTGACCGGCGCTCGGAGAAAGCGACCTCCATCGTGGATGACGGGCGGCGCTCGGAGAAAGCGACCTCCATCGTGGGTGACGGGCGGCGCTCGGAGAACGTGACGTCGCGGTCGTTCTCCTTCTCGTGGGTGACAGGCGGATCGACTCTGGCTCTCTTTGCCACCTCCATCGCGGGTGACGGGCGGCGCTCGGAGAAAGCGACCTCCATCGTGGATGACGGGCGGCGGCGCTCGGAGAAAGCGACCTCCATAGTGGGTGACGGGCGGCGCACGGAGAACGTGACGTCGCGGTCGTTCTCCTTCTCGTGGGTGACGGGCGGATCGACTCTGGCTCTCTTTGCCACCTCCATCGCGGGTGACGGGCGGCGCTCGGAGAAAACGACCTCCATCGTGGATGACGGGCGGCGGCGCTCGGAGAAAGCGACCTCCATCGTGGGTGACGGGCGGCGCTCGAAGAACGTGACGTCGCGGTCGTTCTCCTTCTCGTGGGTGCCGGGCGGATCGACTCTGGTCTTCGCCTCTTTCTTTGGCAATTTCTTTGAGAGAGAGAGAGAGGAGAGAGAGAGAGAGAGAGAGAGAATGCGAGATGAAAAAGGGTTGAGGGTTCTCTCGTATTTGAATACGAGAAGGCAACGGATATACGCGTGACGCGACCCGTCACGCGTATATCCGTTGCGGACAACATTCGAAATTCGAATGAGTAGAGACTTGGTAAATGAAAAAAAAAAATTGGAACTAGAGAATTGGTGAAATTTTTACGTCAGATAAAAAAAATAGAGAATTGATTAACTAATCTTTTTAAGAGAAACGATGCCCATATCGTTCACTAATAATTCCAAGGATCAAAGCTGTCAAAAATCATATATTACATTTGTCGTGACATTATGACATATTTACCCCAAACTTTTTTGTTGACACTAAAAACTCCAAACTTGTGCTCATATGATACATTTACACCAAATTTTGAAATAAATGTGTCAACCTCACAATTTTTTGGTTTTTGTTGTAAAAAAATTAAATGACCTGAGGTAAATGTATAACTCGAGTAAAAGTTTGGAGATTTTATGCCATAAAAAGAAAAATTTGAGTGAATTTGTCATGTGGGTACAATTTTAGGATTTTTTGTGTAACGAAAAAATTGGGATAAATATGTAACAATGGACATAGTTTAATATTTTTTTGTGGCTTTTTCCCTTTTCTCAATGAAAATGAGTCTCTCTTTTACTAGGTGAACTGAAAATCTCGCTTGGGATTTACTCAAATCCCATCAGGTAAAAATTCATTAAATTATATAAAAAAAGGGAAAAATTAATCTGAAGAAAATTAAATATATGAAGATAGTATTACTAAAAAGAGATTATTACAGCTATTAAATAGAAAATGACACTAGGATTGTTTTTTACAATAAAAACGATGTTCTTATACATTTAAACGCTTTGTTAAGTTGGTTCGAAAGGGCTATTGGATTTATGAGACTCAGCTAGAAAAATTCTCACCATTATTGGACAACAAATCGACTTAACTGGCTCCTTTTTATGTTGTACCTTCAAATGCAAAATTTATTTAGCAACCGATATTAATAATTTATAAATGATATATTTTTTTACTCTTTGATCTACTTAAGATTTTCGAAACATAGTGTCCTTTTTTGAAATTTCCGACTCAAAATGAAAATGCAATGAACTCTTCAATCTATAAGTTACAAACAAAGTGTTTAAGAATACATCTGATTTTGGAATAATATTCCTATGAATGTTTTGGGCTTGAATAATATTCTCGGATTTATTTCTCTAAAAAAATACCATTTTAAGTCCAATTTTACGACAAAAAAAAGGCCCTATTCAAATGTTTAAGATTGTTGATGCAATATTTCCTAAAAAGTTGTTACTAATTTTATTTATCGAATTTCAAGATCAAGCAAAGTAACTAGAGAGACGTAAATTTTAGGGGTGAACATGATTCTAAGGTAGAAATGGACCGGTGAGAATATGGTAGATTTCAGATTTCAAGATATGCAGATAGGTTTTAAGTTCAAAAAAATTAAGAAATGAGTTCCCACCAATAGGTTTGGGGGGGAGGTAGAATGCACCGTGCAGGAAAGTCTTTTTAAGTTTTTTCTTTCTGTCTGTTACGGAAAACCGCACCAGAAACCGCTAACGAGATGAAGAGCTCAAACGAGTCAAATCCTCCCAAATGTTCACAGTTGAAATTGTCTGTTCAATAGTTGTCTGACGCTAACCAAAAACAAGAATGTCAACAGAAAGAGGAAAGATCGAAATACCAGAACTTAACGGTCGAAACCCCCTCCCCTCCCTCCCTCCCGTTCTAGTTACAAACTTGTGCCTTCCTTTGATTCTTATCAGGCGTTATCCCTCTCTTCCGCCAGAAGAAGGCTTCGTTTCCGGCCGAGAGAAGCTTCATGCCTCTGGAGTTTTCCGGGATCGAAGTAGGGTTTTTCACGGCGGGATCGCGATGGGTTCGACCGACCTCCTGAACAAGACCGGCGCTTGTTACCCCGAAACTGTAGAACAAAGCCATGATATCTGGCGAGAATCGGGGGGCCCTCGGCAGTCCGTCTCGGTGTTCCTCAAACAAGTGGGGCTCGTCATCTTCACGACGAACGTCCTCTTCCTTGCCCTTAGACCGCTTCGCCAACCTCGGATCATCTCCGACATTCTCGTGAGTTTCGAGCCGTGATAAAATTCGAAAATGTTTGTTCTTATGATTGTGAATCCAATCTCATCTCGTTACTGTAATGTAGAGTGGTGTGCTGTTAGGTACGAGTGCGTTCTCGCATACCCCCTACTTTGATATCATCTTTCCCGAGAGGAGTTACGTGAAGGTCGAGACGGTCGGGTATCTCGGCCTCATGTACCATCTGTTCCTAGTCGGGCTGAGGTTCGACCCGTCCGCGTTGGCGTTGATCGGGAAGAAGGCCACCTCGATCGCGCTGGCGGCCTTCTTCCTCCCAGGGATCGTCGGGATAAGCACATTCTACATAGTGACCAGCTCCAGCGGTTCCAGTGGCGCCACCGGCCTCGGCGGCTTGTTCTGGGTCATAGCCCTGACCTTCACGGGGTCGCCCGTCCTTGCGGAGATCCTGGCGAGCATCAAGCTCCTCCACAGCGACATCGGGAGGACCGCAACGGCCGCGGCCGTGGTCACCGATGTCTGCGCCTGGGTCCTCGTCATGCTGGTGATACCCATGAGCCTCGAGGGCAAAAGCTTCTACTACCCGCTCCTCACGGCCACCGGGTTCGCGTTGGCGGGCCTCTTCGGAGTGCGCCCGGTCCTCGCGTGGGCGATCAGGAAGACTTCCGGGGAGGTACACTACAGCGACGGCCACGTGGTGACGATCCTGATGGGGGTGTCGGCTTTCGGGCTGATCACGGACGTGATCGGCACGCACGCGATGGTCGGCGCGTTCGTTTTTGGATTGATCTTTCCGAACGGGGAACTCGGATCGAGACTGGTGCTGAAGATGGAGGAGTACGTGGACGGGATCCTGTTGCCTTTCTTCTACGTGGTGTGCGGGGTCCGGGTGAATCTGTGGGAAATCAAAGGAGTGGGGAGCTGGGCGCTGACCGTGTTCGTGATCTGTCTGGGTTGGATGGCGAAGGTCCTGAGCACGCTCGGCATCTCCACCTTCTTCGACATCCAACCACGGGAAGGTATTGTCCTAGGATTGCTCATGAACTGCAAGAGCCTCCTAGGTCTGGCTCTGCTTGATGTGGCTTGGGACAAAGGGGTACGATTCTTCTCATGTTCTCCCTTTTTTTTTTTTTTTCATATTTTCAACCCATTTTTTGATTTCCGACCAAAAAAACCCATTTTTTTAATGGAGAAATGGAATCAAGTCTATTTCGACAAGAGAAAAAAAAATTATTTGATCCGTAAACCACGTAAACCAAAGCCTATTTTGACTATAATCGAGTGTTCATGTGTTCTGTATACTAAATAAAATTTATGTCTTTTCCTGCTTTTTCTATAATTTCAATTATTGAAGCACTAAAATACTGACAATCTATCCATCTCGTACGCTCTCATGACAAACTCTACTTGCTTGTGATCACTTGTGATTCAGGCCTTGACCGTCCAGCAATACTCGATCATGGTGCTGGCTTTCTTGATCATGACGGCATCGGTGGCTCCGCTCATCGACCTCATCTACAGCCCGACCAAGAGGCTCAGGAACTACACGCTCCGATCGGTCCAGGCGATCGGATCTGACACCGATTTTCGCATCCTCTCGTGCATCTACTCGACCCGCCACATCACGCCCATCATCAATCTCCTCGAGGTCTCCGCGGGCAACATGAACTCGCGCCTCGCCGTGTTCGGGCTCCACCTGGTCGAGGTGATGGGATGCACCTCCGCGATGCTCATCGTCCACGATCCGCACAGGCCCAGCCGGGTCAACCTGCACGACCAGGCCCAGTCCGATCACATCGTGAAGTCCTTGGAGGACTTCGAGTACCAGAACCGGTCCGCGTCGGTCCAGTTCATGACCATCCTGTCCCCCTACGAGAGCATGTGCGAGGATGTGCGTGGCCTCGCCGAGGACAAGCGCGTCTCGCTCATCATCCTCCCGTTCCACCGCCGGTCCACGACCTCCGGGGCCATGGAGGACGCGGAGCCCGCGTTCCGGCCCGTCAACCAGAGCGTGCTCGAGAACGCGCCCTGCTCAGTGGCCCTCCTCGTCGACCGCGGGCTCGCGTCGGCGGCGATGCGGCGGACGGACTCGAACCGCGTCGCGGCCTGCCGGGCCGTGATGCTCTTTTTCGGGGGCCACGACGACCGCGAGGCCCTCGCCTATGCGTGGCGGATTGCGGGCCACCGCTCCATCAACCTCACGGTGGTGAGGTTCCTCCCCGGCAGCGATGCCATCCGCATCGACCCCATGGAGCTCCAAGAGCGGCACCGCATCCTGACCATCGTCTCCGACGTCGAGAGGCAGAGGCGGCTCGACGACGTCTACATCAACGAGTTCGGCCGGAAGAACTCGGGCAACGATTCGATAACCTACCGCGAGGTGACGGTGAACAACGGGGACGAGACCGTGGCGGCGATAAGGGAAATGGCCCGCGAATTCGATACGTACATCGTCGGGCGGAGCGAGCGGTCCGTATCGCCCCTGACGTTCGGGTTGGCGGAGTGGAGCGAGTACCCGGAGCTCGGGGCCATCGGCGACATACTCGTGTCTTCGAATTTTAGCACGCATGCTTCAGTTCTGGTGGTGCAACAGTATGATCCGAAGTCCACGGCAGCGGATGAAGATGGGATCGGGATCTTAGATAGCTTGGCGGATTTCAAGAAGTAGGAAATGCACAACCTTGAATCAACCCCATTTTTCAGTAATTATAGTTTTTTTTTGGGGGGGGCCTAAAAGGTAATTATAGATTAGAAATAGCTATTATTTATTCCGTACCATTTCGGGGCAGTACGCTCTCCCAGTCGACAGAATTTTGTTAACGAGCGTCTCGAGATCCCCTGCCAAGCTTTCTATCTATCAAGGTATGCCCGGGTCAATCGTGGCCGTCCGTTCAATCACGGACGGTCACGATCACATCAAATTGCGGCTACACTGTTCACATGCACTGTTTAAACTTTTTCAACGTCAAATCGTGGCCGTCCGTGATTGAACGGACGGCCACGATTGACCCGGGCATACCTTGACAGGGGGGAAGATTGGCAGGGGATCCGGACGCACCTCGAGTACACTGGTTACGCAGCCGATTAAAAACATTCCGCAATTTTCAAATGCACCTAGTATTGTTCGCGTGATATGCAAAATCAATATTTCAGAAGATCGTGCATTTTATTGTTAAGCATGCCTAAAAATCTCATGATGTGGTCCGACTTATTTTAGATTAATATGAGAACAAATTTTATGTCGGGAGTTTTTAATTATCATTCTCTATCCATTGATTCACGGTGATACTAAATTTGATATCTATTGAGGTTATAAACATATGTAATATGATTCCCTTTATATTATGGAGGTAAATTAATGCGAGACAAGAATCTACCATGTCACCATGTTGTCGATGTGCGGGGCGAGAAGTCACTGACCCGATCGACGACTTAAAACGTGGAAATTATTCTCAAGGATCGTAGAAATTCTCTTCCAATCATTAAATACTGTCCTAATAACTACTCAAATATCTTATGGAGAAATTATCAAAAACATGTTTAATCAAAAAATTATTTATTTTTCTTAAAATAAGCGAGTTCTAACTAAAAGCTTTTCTTTTTATTAACCGCGTGACAAGCTTCTCCATGTACGTACTTTTATATAGAAATCCATGTTCCGGATCAAAAATTTATTCCAAAGAGTTCGATAAATCACAAGAGTTCACACTAACATGGAATACTTAGAATCTTAATTTGGGAGATAGAAACTTTTGTTATTAGGAAGTATTTCAAACACATGTTAGGATAAACCTTACTTCAAATATACCGTGAGCTTTTCTCTATGTGTTCTCAACTCGTAGATATTGAAGTTTGTGCTTAAACTGTGTCTAATCAATTTTTTTTTTGCCTCTTAATTAGTTTTGTGGTTTCAGAATTTATTTGGAAGTCTTTTGGACAGTGCACGGTGCTTATAATTGAGATAAGTTTCACTATTTCTTCTTGAGTTTAATAAGTTATCAAACTACACAAGTTGTTGTTAAGATGCGATTATGAGTTGCAGCAAAGAAAAAAAAAAGACTCATTTCGAAGAATTAGTGTGGTTTGAAGCGGTTAATATAGCTTAGTTATCTTTTTTAACTCATTGGTTTAAATTTTTAGTAAATTTATTGCGTCGACAGTAGACACATATCCGACCCGATTCGTACTCGACCCTTAATCGACCGAATTAATATTTCTATAACACTTCAATATTAAATCAAACTTAGGAAAACTTGTACCCCAACTGAGGTGAAAGTGTGGGATAAGTGAGCTCGAGCTCGAGATCGAGTGAGGGCGAGAGATTGTTGACACCTAATTTTGGCAATTTAATATTTTATTTTATTTGCGAAATAGAATATTGTCTAAATTTGCTAAATATGCATTTTACTCATCCATTAATTTTATTTATCTATTAATTTTATTATTTTGCAAAATAGAGGAGTAATAATAAAAAATTAAAAAAAATCAGATCGGGCCGCGCTTGGCCACGCATGTCCCGTGCGTTTTCCTTCTGCTGGAGTGGGCCCGCACGACATGGGCCCATTCCTTTTCCTTTTTTCATGGGCTCATTTCTCGTTTAGGCCCAATTTTTCCTTTATTCCTTCCCCATTTGGGCCCAAGGGTATGGCCCATATTTTTTCCCCATCAGCCCATTCGGTTGCCCACATTCACACACTCACACCTCTCATCCCCATTCACCGACATGGCCCTTTCCCTCATCATCACCATTCAACTCATAGGCACTCATCTGCACACAATTCACATCATTCATTGATGAGATGGTACACTTCACGTGGGTTCAAGAGACCCACGTCTTGATGAGGAGTTATGGACTCCCGTCCAAAAGAGGGGAGAGTGGGGCTGAAGGTTCGGGGAGCTTCAGTCACGGAAAAGGGGAGCTCCAGCGGCCGGCGGGAGTTCAGGGAGTAGGGAGCGAGAGAGATGGGGATGAGACCGAGTTTCTGGTCTTGCGAGACTGGGGGCTCTCGGTCTTGAGAGCAGAAAAGGAGAGGGTGGCGGTGCTGGAGAGCAGGAGCTCGTTTGAGCCAAACAAAGAGAGAAAACGAGAGGAGCTCGACCAAGGAGCATGATCTACCGAATAGCCACGTATCCATCGTCGTTGTCGTAGGCCGAGAAGCTAGCCTCGTGGCGAGTGGTAACTGCAACGCGATCGTCGCGAAAAACCAGTTCAAGAAAATGGTGGGGAGGTCGAGCGAGGAAAATATCACCAGGGAAGTGCGCTGCTTATTTCTTCTCTTTTGTCACCTAGTCTCCATCCTCGCACACACTGTCTTCTTCTCCATTCGACACCCCAACTTCCCCATACCCTTCACGTCTGCCCAGTTTCTTTGTTAGGGAGTAGAGAGAGAAAAAGAGAGAGTGAGAGAGAGAGAGCAGTTTTAGGGGCTGAGGGCGTTCGGCGACCCAAAAAATGTGAGAGAGGGAACTGAATGAGGTGGTTCTGGAGCAGGGTGGCTCCTTTTGGGCAAGCTCGAACAGGGCACAGGCAAGCGGTGGACTCGAAGAGGAGCGCAGCCGTTGATCTTCAGAAACTTGCCGACGACTTCGTGCATTAAAGTTGGAGTGTCCGTACCCTATCGCAAGCTTTCATCCCTTTTCTCGGTTTGTCGCTTGGTCGCACTCGTTCGCCTTGATTTGCTAGTTTACTGCCCTTGTTTGGTTTCGAGCTGTGGATGGTTTGGAGAGGTTCACTTGTGCGAGTTGGAGTAGCGGTGAAAGTCTCGAGCCTCTTCCCAACCCGTTGTTTGTGATCGTCGTTTGTCCGGAAGGTCGGGGTGAGACGTCGGAGTTACCTTGGGAGGGGCATGGGTAGGTGGTTCAACACCCGGCAGGGTCCTAACGTCAGGCGACTAGACGGCGCAAGTGGTAACTCGAGTTCGAGGCGGCGGTGGCGAGCGGATCTCGCTGTCGCGATCTGGTGGTCGAGCAAAAAAACTGATGCAGGCGCGGAAGCAGGAGTCTCCCAGCTCTCATTTGCGCGTGTTTCTCTTGGTCGTCGACTCGACGTGCGTCGGTCGCCTGTCGTCGAGGCCTGACAGGGTGGCCTCGTGGCTGGCGGTGATGATGACGAAACCGTTGTTGAGACAGCCGTGAGGGACCTAGTGAATACAGTAGAAAGGATTGCTCAGTATCTGTTCAGGGAGGCCGAGGTAGACCATTTCCATGGTGATAAACGTTGATGCAGTGGCATCCGGTGGTCGCCAGGTGAAGATGGAGGTCTGGCCTTGGCAGCGTGCAGAGCGATGGCAAGATAGGACGAACTAGGCTTGCCGCGCGAGCAGGTCTAGCCCCGGTGACGCGAACATAAGTGGAAGCGCTGCCTTAGTGCAGGTATGTGAACAGGAGCGAGGGAGGCGTAAGAACCCGGAACAGCGACGACACACGAGCCTGACCGGTGACGGCGAACGAGCGTAGCCACAGGTGCCGGAGGTGACGCGAGTTCTCATCGCAAGGGATATCCGCGCGGTCTCAGTATTGGATGACCAGACTCGGCGTTGTGACGAGAGGGGCCACTGGAGCGCGACCTTGCCGCGGCGACGAGCGAGTGCAGGCGAGCAGAGTATGGTGGCGCCCGGAGATGACGAGGAGCAGTTGAAGTCCTCGGTAGGTTGTAACCACTGGAGGACACGACATGGGCAGAACCGGCGTCCAAGATGTCCGACTTGGCGATCGGGATGGCATGGCGACGAGCGAAGAGACGTAGTAGAGTAGAGGAGATCAGGCCGGACCGGAGTGGAAGCCCGACGGCCGACGAAGCCGACGTCGATGCCGGCGTTCTGACCTGCGACGTTAGTTTTTTCGCCTCAATGCCGCGAGTGCAAGGATGTCGCCTGGAGAAGAAGATGAACAGGACTACCTTGGGCTAGGTCAGTTCGGTTAACCGAGTTTGAGTTGATCTGTTTGGGCCAAGGAGAATGTTGGGCTAGTTGGGTCTTCGTGTAGGCTCGGGTGGGCCAATCCGAGAGGAGTAAAGAGGGAAGTTGGTCCAGAGTAAACTATAGGCCCAGTTCAGTCCATGCTTCAGACTTGGGCCTTTTTTTTTTAATGTTTGCCAGGCCCGGTTCGGGTCCTCTCTCCGGGGCCGGATTAGGTCGTAGACCTGGTCCAAGTCCGGGTCCGAGAACCCGAGCCGGATCCGGCCCCCTTTTATTAAAAATTAATAAAAAGGAGTGGAATTAAGACGAAAATGAAATGGATGCTGCGTTTCTCGCTGAATTGCAGTATTCTTGTTAATATGGGTCAACTCATATTTCTTAATTGAACATAATTAGGGATTTTATCAATTCCTCTTTGTTAATTCCTTCTTCGGTTTGGTTTTTGTATCGGAACGAATTGCAAATGAATCATCTCAAGCATGAGCAATTTTGCTAATTTTCTCGTGAGAAAAAAAAATCAAAATTCCGAAGAACACGACAAAACCACTATCTCGTTGAAGTCCTAAACAACTAATAATTTTAATTCTTTCTCCGTACGTCGGTCTCTTCGCCAATTTTCCCTGCTTTCACGTTCCTCCTCCGCACCAATTTCTTTATCAAAAGAGATGTGATCGAGTCGTTCGATTCCTGAATAACTGGACAACGAAAGCTGGCGAGCGATTATCCTCCTCTTCTTCACCAATTTCTTGATCCGAGTTTCGACCGAAGTCAGAGCTAATCAGCTTCCTCTGGTACGCAATCGCAGCCTCCACCGGAGTCGAACTCCTCGGAGTCAAATAAAAAAGCAATCTTTAAGCACCTGATAAAGCGGACGAACAAGCTGGGTATAGTAAAATAAAAATAAAAAATGGGTGTATAGTCGAACTCGTCGGAGTCGGGCTTTAACGGGAGAAGTGTCAAAAAAGCCTCAATCTATTGCACTAGTGTTAATTTAGTTCTAAACTTTTTTTACTGTCAATTCAATCCTAAACATTTTGCATTTGTGCCAATTAAGTCCTAAACCTTTTATTGGTATTAATTCAGTCATAAATCTTTTGCATTAGTGCCAATTCAGTTCTAAATATTTTGTATTTATGCCAATTGAGTTAATCCAGCTAATTTTGGTCGAAAATGACTAACGTGGACATCGATTACCTTACGTGGCAGGTAAACGTTGACTTGTATATATTTTAAATATTATTCTATAATTTTAAATATTTTTTTTTTTGGTTTTTTAAAGAATATTTTTAAAAATTACTTAAAATATTAGAAAAATATCCACGTTAGCGCAAGTCGTGTCACATAGACAGTTGATTTTCGCGCCAGCGATTTTCGGCTAAAATTGGCCAAATTAACTCAATTAGCATAAATGCAAAATATTTAGGACTAAATTGACATTAATACAAAAGAGTTAGGACTGAACTGTCATCGATAAAAGATTTAGGACTAAATTGGCACCAATACAAAGGTTTATGACTGAATTGACACAAAAAAAGTTTAGGACTGAATTGGCACTAATGCAATAAGTTTATTTTTATTTGTTTTACACTTTTTCCTGGCTTTAACCATGAACTTGCTTGCCCCCATCAGGTGAAATTGAAATTGCCCATTAGGGAATGGAAAGTAAGGAGTAAAACTTCTTCTTCTTTTTTTTTTTTGGTCAGAAGGAGTAAAACTTGATGGAGAATATTTTCCCCCGAAAAAAAAAATATGCATCTCCGGAAAGATTACTAATTGCATCTTTCAATTTGACTCCTGGTCCGGGGAGCGAATCTCGGATGCGGTCGGATCTTCTTCGGAAAGATTACTAATTGCATCTTTTAATTTTTTCTTCCTGACCTGAGGAAATTAGGGCAGACTCCAGCCAATCGTGAATTCAATGATTTCCAAATCGAGAAACGAATATTTACTTTTTTTTTCTTAAGATAATTAACGGGTTCAAACTAAAAGCTTTATTTCCTTTAATAATTTAAATCGAGAATATATATCACAAAGGATCACAATAAATCACAAGAGTTTACATAAAATAGGAAACGTTAAATCTTAGATACATGCGTGATCGCAATTCGGGAAATTGAAACTTTTCTTATCAGGAAATATTTCGGACACTTTATTAGGAAAAGAAACCTGGCTATAAATAATCCGTGAGCTCTCTTGTTCCTTTTCTAACCTCGTGCGCTTTCAATCTCAACTATACTGTCTCAGTCCAAAGACTAAGACTCGAGGCAATGGCGGAGGCAAAGAAGCAAACCCTAGGTCGCCGTCGAACGGGATGCAAGCTCATCGAGGACAAAGCTAAGCGCGAGGTCACGTTCTCCAAGCGTCACCGGGGCATGTTCCAGAAGGCCAGCGAGCTCGCCATCCTGTGCGGCGCCGAGGCCGCGGTCATCGCCTACTCCCCCCACGGCAACCCCTTCGTCTTCGGCCACCCGTCCGCCGATGCCGTCATCGACCGTTATATCTCCGGTGGAGGTGGCGCCCAGGCAAGCGAGGCGGCGACCGCGGCTGCTGCTGCGACCCGCGCTCTTGACGAGCGCAAGAAGCAATACGAGGACGCGGCGTCGAGGCTGGAAGAGGCGAAGAGAGACGCGGTCGAAGCCGGAAGGAGAGGAGGCGCTGGGAATTGCCGCGACCGCATGTGGTGGGATAGGGAGGTTGACTGGGGCGTGGGAGTGGAAGAGTTGGAGCATTATGTAGCTTCCCTGGAGAGATTGATGAAGAAGGTTGCTGATAAAATAGACGCTAGCGTGTAAATTATGGCTCAGTGTTTCCTTTTCCATCGCTCAATTTTTATTTGTAGAGGACTATGCACAAAGTATTGCTTCATACACAGTAATTTCACCTATATGTAGTTTTTTTTTATTATGTAATTAATATGCATGGAACGACTCAAAGTCGAAACTTTAGTCTAATACTCTAATTAATTGCGAAAAAACAGGAGATCTCAAGAGAGATTATTTAAACGATAGAAAGATCGGAAACGAACTTGATCTGTTCATCTTTGTCGACTGGAAATATAAGAATAATGTTGAACATGATTTTCACTCGGCTGTCATGCCTGGTTGACCAAAGATTTAGCCCCACATTTAAGAGAGAATGTTGGGTAAGCCTGTCAGGACTAGACCTCGACCCGGTCCCGGCCCCCGACCCTCGGCCCTAGGTCCCAACCCTCGACCCTGGCCCCGGGACTCGACCCCGACCCCGACCCTGACCCGGACCCTGGCCCCGGGTCCCAATCCTCGACCCCAGCCCCGGGACCCGGCCCTAGTCCTGGCCCCGGGTCCAGCTTCGGACCAGGCCCCGACCCCCGCCCCTGTCATGGCCCCGGCCCTGGGACCTGGCCCTCGGTCTTGGCCCCGACCTTGGGACTTGCCCCGGGACCCGATTCCGGACCCAGCCCCGGGCTTGGTCCGGTTTTAAGATCATTTGTAACTTGTGGAAGGATGTTGCCCTTATGGGTCGAAAATTAATTTATGTGTGACCCATTTTTAATGAACTCTTTAAAAGTTAATGACCCATATTGCCACTTCTGATTTTCAGTTGACAATGATGAATCCGTCAAATTCGACTTCCGTAATCTCTCGTAATCTTTTGTTAAACCATTTTAAACCGTTACACACACACACACACACACACTCTCTCTCTCTCTCTCTCTCTCTCTCTCTCTCTCTCTCTCTCTCTCTCTCTCTCTCTCTACGTACATGTGGCTGCTCGCTCAAATTTGGCAAGAGCCGCGACGTCCTCTCGTGATCTAGGCAAGCAAGGCCGTTGTGGCCCTTGCACAGACCAAGCGGGGTCTGTGACGTCCTAATTTAGGAGGAAAAAGAAAAAGAAAAGAAAAGCAAAAGTGAGAATATTATTAAAATATTATTCACATTTGCCAATGTCGGTATCAGCCTTGCCACATATGACAGCGGTGTCCATATTAGCAAATTCTATCTAAAATTGGCCGGATGAGCTTAATTTGCAAAATGTGAAAATATTTAGGATTAAATTGACAAAAAATATTTATGACTTAATTGACACAATTGCAATAGGTCTAGAGTTTTTTTTGGTAATTTTCTCGTAATCTCTATCTCTTTCTTTTAGGACAATTTTGGTCGCAGATAATACAATCATATGCATCTTGTTTAATACTTTAATGTCTTAATTATCTCTGACGCATGCCTTAATACGAGAACCTAAGATAATTTCTCTAGAGCCTAGAAAGCCAGGGCTAGAAATAAGCTTGAGCTATTTTTTTCCATCCACCTTTTGTCGGTAGAATTTTCCAAAAAAAAAAATTCTAAATTTATTGTAATTATGTCAATTTACTCATGAACATTTTATCTTGTCAATTGAGTTCTAAACATTTTGCATTGTTGCTAATTCAATCAGTCTCTACTCTCTAGTATCAAAATACTTTCCCGGTACACTTTTGGAACAGAAACACTTTTCCTGGCTACGATCCATACATGTCCTTATAGATTGCAAAATTCATTGCATTTTCATATTGAGTCGGAAATTTCCAAAAAAAACACTATGTTTCAAAAATCTTAAGTAAATCAAAGAGTAAAAAAATATATCATTTATAAATTATTAATATCGGTTGCTAAATAAATTTTGCATTAGAAGGTACAACATAAAAAAGAGCCAGCTAAGTTGATTTGTTGTTCAATAATGGTGAGAATGTTTCTAGTTGAGTCTCAAAAATCCAGTAGCCCTTTCGAACCAACTTTTTTTTCCCCTTTCGAACCCACTTTTTTTTTTCTTTCAAACCAACTTAACAAAGCGTTTACATGTACAAAAACATCGTTTTTATTGTTAAAAAACAATCCTAGTGTCATTTTCTATTTAACAACTGTAATAATCTCTTTTTAGTAATACTATCTTCATATATTTAATTTTCTTCAGATTAATTTTTCCCTTTTTTTTATATAATTTAATGAGTTTTTACCTGATGGGATTTGAGTAAATCCCAAGCGAGATTTTCTGTTCACCAAGTAAAAGAGAGACTCATTTTCATTGAGAAAAGGGAAAAAGCCACAAAAAAAAATACTAAACTATGTCCATTGTTACATATTTTTCTCAATTTTTTTGTGACACCAAAAATCCTAAAATTGTACCCACATGACAAATTCACTCAAAGTTTTCTTTTTATAATCTCCAAACTTTTACCCGTGTTACACATTTACCTCAAGTCATTTAATTTTTTTACACTAAAAACCAAAAAATTGCGTGGTTGACACATTTATTTCAAAATTTGGTGTAAATGTATCAAATGAGCACAAGTTTGGAGTATTTAGTGTCAACAAAAAAGTTTAGGGTAAATATGTCATAATGTCACGACAAGCGTAATATATAATTTTTGATAGCTTTGACTCTTGGAAATATTAGTAGAGGATATGGGCATCGTTTCTCATAAAAAAATTAGTTAATCAATTCTCTATTTTTTTATCTGACGTAAAAATTTCACCAATTCTCCAGTTCCAATTTTTTTTTTTTCATTTACCAAGTCTCTACTCATTCGGATGTTGTGACGCGACCCGTCACGCGTATATCCGTTGCCTTCTCGTATTCAAATACGAGAGAACCCTCAACCCTTTTTCATCTCGCATTCTCTCTCACTCTCTCTCTCTCTCTCCTCTCTCTCTCTCTCTCTCTCAAAGAAATTGCCAAAGAAAGAGGCGAAGACCAGAGTCGATCCGCCCGTCACCCACGAGAAGGAGAACGACCGCGACGTCACGTTCTCCGAGCGCCGCCCGTCACCGACGATGGAGGTCGCTTTCTCCGAGCGCCGCCCGTTACCCACGATGGAGGTCGTTTTCTCCGATCGCCGCCCGTCAGCCACGATGGAGGTCGCTTTCTCCGAGCGCCGCCCGTCACCCGCGAAGGAGGTGGCAAAGAGAGCGCCCAAGCGCCGCCGCCCGTCACCCACGATGGAGGTCGCTTTCTCCGAGCGCCGCCCGTCACCCGCGATGGAGGTGGCAAAGAGAGCCAGAGTCGATCCGCCCGTCACCCACGAGAAGGAGAACGACCGCCACGTCACGTTCTCCGAGCGCCGCCCGTCACTCACGATGGAGGTCGCTTTCTCCGAGCGCCGCCCGTCATCCACGATGGAGGTCGCTTTCTCCGAGCGACGCCCGTCACCCGCGATGGAGGTGGCAAAGAGAGCCAGAGTCGATCCGCCCGTCACCCACGAGAAGGAGAACGACCGCCACGTCACGTTCTCCGAGCGCCGCCCGTCACCCACTATGGAGGTCGCTTTCTCCGAGCGCCGCCCGTCACCCGCGATGGAGGTGGCAAAGAGAGCGCCCAAGCGCCGCCGCCCGTCACCCACGATGGAGGTCGCTTTCTCCGAGCGCCGCCCGTCATCCACGATGGAGGTCGCTTTCTCCGAGCGCCGGCCGTCACCCCCGATGGAGGTGGCAAAGAGAGCGCCCAAGCGCCGGCAAGTCGAGTGCGGATTCATTGAGAAGGAGAGTGCCCGCGAGGTCACTTTCTCCAAGCGCCGCCAGGGCCTCTTCCGCAAGGCCGCCGAGATCTCCCTCCTCTGCGGCGTGGAGGTCGCCGTCATCACCTACTCGCCCCACGGCAACCCCTTCGCCTTCGCCCACCCGTCCACCCCAGACGCCCTCATCGACCGCTATCTCTCCGGCACGGCGACAGGACCCGCCGCTATCGAGGCAGCCGTGCATAAAAAGCAGTATGAGGACTCCATCACGAAGCTCGAGGAGGTCAAGAGAGAGAAGGCCAGGATCGTGGCCGAGGCAGGGAAGAGCAAGTGGTGGCTGGACGAGGCGGCAGCGCACGATATGGAGGAGGATGAGTTGAAGTATTACGTGACGGCGCTGGAGGCTATGAGGTTGGTCGCCGATAGAGACGGAGAGTCCAGTGGTTCGGCGTTGGAGGCTATGAGGTTGGTCGCCGATAGAGACGCCGATAGAGACGGAGAGTCCAGTGGTTCAGATTACTATACCCGATTGCTGGCCACTGACATGGACATAAGCATGGATATGCAGACTGCGTTCCTCGCTGAACTCCAATATTCTTTTTAATATTGTCGATTTTTCTTTCTTAGTTGAACATAATTAGGATTTTATCGATTTCTTTTTTGTTAATATTGGTTCAATTTTTTTGGGCAGACGACGCATATTGCGAAGGATGAATAGATGAAATTCGTTTTTGTTCTCCACTCTTTTAATAATCTTTCATGATTATGATGTCTTTAGTATCAAATTTGGGTTTCGATTTTGAGTCGTTTCGTCTATGTAAAACAGACAAAAAGAACTACGTACCGGTAAAAAGACTGATTTCTGAAGTACCACTAAGTTGGTAATTTTTTGTAAAATAATTATACATGTTTAAAGGTTAAATTGTAATTTGGATGATGGACGATTGACATTGTAACTAGGCTACGTGACCAGAGAAAACAAGAAAGAGAAGCAGCAAGAACTTGTTTGAGGACCAAAATTGGATGTGATTCATGCAGAATTCAAACGAATACATTGGCACAATGATCACCATATCGACATCTATAATTATGTTCTTCAGCCTCTACACTGTTCAGATAATTACAATATCCTTTTCTAACGACAATACTCGAGCTGAGCCGAGCCGAATACATCATCTTGGAAACAAGAGCTACCAAATATGCTTGCCGTGCACCTTCTCATAAAATCTATTCAGCCTCCTTTATTCCGGAGCAGAAATACTGTTAATAAGTCGGTATCTATGCTGTCGCTGCCCCATTATTGTTGCTTTGAATTAGACACATGATTATCTCTGTGTAAGACACAAATCTTAATCACCTACATAAGACAACCGACATATTCAGCCCGAGGATATTTTCTCTGCAGCTGTGGCCACTGCACAAAAAACTGATCGGCTACTCGTAATTTGTAGAGAAGCAATCCACTTAGAGACAATCTTTTCGCTCGAGCTATGCAAATATAGACGACCATCTGATTCCCAGAACCTGCCACATGATTCTCTCTGTGTAAGACACAAATCTTAATCACCTACATAAGACAACCAACATATTCAGCCCGAGGATATTTTCTCTGCAGCTGTGGCCACTGCACAAAAAACTGATCGGCTACTCGTAATTTGTAGAGAAGCAATCCACTTAGAGACAATCTTTTCACACGAGCTATGCTCTCCATGTAAAATATAGATGACCATCTGATTCCCAGAACCTGCCACAGTTTCCATAGCCGTTTCTTTCAGTTCTAATGACAAACAGATCAATACGCGTACAATTCAGAAAAAGAACGCACCAACAGAATGGAATTTTCAAACCTTGAATAAGAAGGCAATTGCGCAGAGTGGAATGCACGTCCCAGGGCCATTACAGAGGATCTGCACTTCCAATGTGAACTTTATCCATCGAGTACGCAAAGCAAATTTATAACTAACTAAAATAAGAAGAAAATTATAGGAAGACATTACCACTTCTGGTCTGAGTTGAATCATGAGGTATAGTGCATGAGTTGTGGCAACTAAAGTCGTCCAAACAGAAGTTACATAAGATTGACCGACTTCTCTGCTCCGGTATATCTGCAAATACTTTGCAGTTTTCCCTACCTTGACCCCAGCCTACACATGCAGGAGATTTCTCAGTAAATATTGTGGTACATGAGAAATGTCCGCTGCAATCAACAAAAAAATAGAATGAGGGAATGACATGGTTCCGGCTGAACCAGCAACAGACAACTGCTCTCTAACGGGAGCCACGTGCTTTTCTTCATTTAGGATCACGTGCTTGTTCTGTCAACTAAACTAGTGATAACTGAAATTGACACCCCAGATTTATGAAATTAGTGCGAACCCACGAAGGATTAAATCCTGAAAAAAAAAGTATTCTTCGTGTTTGTGTTAAGCAATAATGAGTCATCACAGGAAGATTATGACACTGAGCCCCACATGCTATAGACTATATACACATACAATAGCACAATATGAAACATGAAATATCAAAAGTTTGTTCTAGTTTCTTATTGAAGCAAAACTGGATTTAGCACTATCTAAACAGGAAGTCGACCACAATTATTTCTTTTAATTTGTCCATTGATCAATCTTTGCCTTACTACATCCCACGAAAGATGATTGGATTCTAGCACAGCCATGCAAATAATCACTTCAGTATAATTTCTTCAGATTGAACCCAAATAGTTGATCAGTATGGGGAAAGTCATCAACAGGCAACAAAGTTAGCCTTTACCATAAAACAGTTTACAAAAAAAGCAACAAGGTGTCCAAAAACTTTGGTTGCAATGTACTATTTTATGTCTATTGTGTGGACACTGTTCATTGATTTGATATTTGAAGTCTTATTCCTTGTTCACACAAACACGCATCAGCAGAACTGACTAGCATGCCACTTGCTTCACAAAAGACCCTCCTCCAGTGCTTTTTGCAAAATATGTGAAACATGGAAAAATCTGATAGGTAGTGCTCTAACACCATCACCATCTGCTAGCAAAGATTTATCATTAACGGTATCAAACTATGTGCTGGTAATCTCATGTTTCTAATGCACATCACAAAATTTAATCAGCAAACAAGTTTGGCAACCAAGACCCTGCAATAAAATATATATAGAAAAACTACTTCCCTAGATAGAGGTAAAAGATTTAACATACTTATCACCTACTGTTTTTTTCCCCAACTCTAACTTCCCCAGTGATTTAGTGAGACTTTTATATGGTTACTCCTCCATGCAGGAAACTGACTAAATTTGCCCCTTTATCCCGAGGGCCTCATATAGCTATAGCTAAGTCTATTTCAAGTAATTAAAACTACCACAAGTTGACTCAAAAACAAGTGAAGGGTCTCCGATAGGACTGCTATTTTTCACATCTGCAACTGGAATTGGTTTCCACTCTCCTCAACAGGCTGATCCTCCCCCGCCTACAGATGAGCTTAATCTACATTCCTATTCCATAAACAAGAAGGTCTCGGCACAATCAAAAACTCAAATTGAATGTGAATCCCAATACGCAAAATGTTTTGAAGCATCTTTTGAACGAACAATGGAGTTGATTAAAGTTTCATAAGAACAAAAAACAACAATTATAAACTAGTGTGACAAGCAGAAAGCAGGAAATGCAGCTGGCATATCCTTGTAGATAGCAATAAGCACTTTACCGCCTCAATCAGAGAGTCCTCCATCAAGCGAGTTTTTTGGAGACTCATATTGTCAGTGGCAGCTGCAATGTAGAATCTAGGTGCAAACCTATCTTTCTGCAACACAGACAAGAGATTCAACATCTCGGCAGTGTGACCCCCTGCAAAAGTCGATGCATAGACATAGTATAACCACAATTTTTTTCACAGAGAATGAAATCCAGAAATAAACTAACAAGTAAAACATTTACTTAGCTAACCTGAGCCTAAAACAATGAGGGTACTATAGCTTCTCTGAGATTTCCCCTGGAGTGGTTTGCCACTCCGATGTACAACATATAGAAACCGGATCAATATCAGAAGAACAAGAGCAGTAAGAGTAGCTACGACATAGCCGAGAGCCATAATCTGCACAGGAAATGGCATGTGCTTCCTTTTGCTAATTCAAGATTTGAAACTTATTCCCCACAAGTGCCCTGTAGCTAATCTGCAGGATCATAGGTCAGTTGAATCAACAAAATCGAAAAGGAGAATGTCAAATATTTGAGCCCTACACAGGAAAAACAGGAATAACAGAAGCAATGTAAAGCAACACGATTACAACTCATCCCGCGACAGAGAACGAAATCCTCTTAAATCATCAATAAAGACCAAAAATTTGCCCAATGACCGAATTGAAACTTTTTAAGGTCTGCAATGACTCATATTGCCATACACTCAAAACTTACTTCCAATTTCTGAAGAAGAAGAAATCAGTTTCACGAACCTTTTGAAGAGGATAACCTAATCTATTATCCTCCTTTCCAGGTATATTGCCATACACTCAAACTTACTTCCAATTTCTGAAGAAGAAGAAATCAGTTTCACGAACCTTTTGAACAGGATAACCTAATCTACTATCCTCCTTTCCAGGTATATGCAATACTATCTAGCAAATCAGATGAGATGCGCAGAATCCCTCCACTGTCATAAATTTCAACCAAGGCAACAGAGAAAGAGACAACAAGATAAAGAAAGCAGCAGCTCCTTCAGAGTCCATCAACCTATTGCATAAAAACTTCCATCCCAAGGATTCTCGACAAAATAAAAAAGTTCGAGATGCCAAAGAAAAAAAGACCATTAAACCGCCGACCACGCACCAATACAAATCTTAACATAAAAACGATCGAGTGACCAAAAATCTAAACTCTGGGTATCATGATTAAGAGCATCAAACACCGATATTCAGTTCAAAATGCATCAGAAATTCACTAAGGCACGTACAATTTGTAGAATTTGGAGTAATCGCAAGTGAGGATGCTGTAGCCGGTCCACATTCGAGTGTCCAGAGGCCACGCAGTAAATCCCTACCGGCTATCGCCACACAAGATCTGCACAAGAAACGAAACAATCGCGGAAGATTTTAAACAGCTGAAGAACATCGAATCCCCCTTCAGACACTGCATATATCTTTAAGCCCAAAAGCAGACTTTGCACTTGGGTTTTGGTTTTAGAATCTAGTGCCTCAGAATATGAAACAATTCTGATAAATTACGACAAAACAGAGATTCCACTCGAACCAGAGCTCATAAAAGTGTGCAGAAATGCAACTCAGGAACTTCGATACGCAAACAACAGCAATCAAAATCGAACCCCAAAGAGAGAAGAATACTATTTTGGATCGTTCCTCGTTGTATCATGAGATAGAAAACATGAGGGATATGTCAAAATTCTGGAAAAACGAGGGCACAGAAAGGCGCGAGCTGTATCGATTGAGAAAATATATGATGTGCTTTCTTCCCGTCAATCAGAGAGAGTACGATTTGTCTAATCCGAGCAAAACGTAACCACCCAAACCGATCCGATAGCATAAGTTACTGGTGAAGAAGATTAACAGTCTAATCACTAAAGCAGAAATCGAATCGAATCACGCGCACCTCGAAGAGAGTAGACAAACCACCGACAACAGAAGAAGATCCCGATTGCGGTCGGGAGAATGGGGGAGGCCGGAGCAGCTGAACCGGAGAGAGAGTTTCGAGCAATGCCGCCGCTCCCTCCGTGGCCGATGCGGGGGGCGAATCAACAAGTTGGAGGATACAAACTTCAATCGAGGCTTGGGGAGTGAAGAGGACGACGTAGGAGGAGACCGCGAGAGGAGGACTTGTCGAGAACGGTGGTGCGTTTTTCTTTTTCTTTTTTTATTTTTTGCTGTAATTATCATGTTTGGTTATTATAATTTTTTTTTTGGTCTGGTGTTTATTAGAATTTACTTAGTGCCATTTCGTGTGAACGATCCAAACGATTAACGTCTTTAAAATCCCGCTTTCTTATATGAAAATTGGTGAAGATTACCTAGCTCATGACCTTTTTTAGTTAAGTGTATCATGTATCATGTTGGATTATATTTAGTACAAGCAACGATTCGATTTCTCTTCATAGGTATATATAGAGTTTTTTTTTTGTCAAAGTATATATATATATATATATATATATATGAGTATATATTGAGTTTGAATAGTATTTTCCTATTGTGTTGTGTCAGATCATGATTTAGCAAATTCATATCGTACTTGCATATTATTCTCGCGTCGTGTCATAGTGAGAACTATTACACCAATCGTATTTGCTCGGCTCCCTCATTACATTGTAATTTGCTTTTTGTCTTTTTTTTTTACCTGTTTTAAAATTCATATCAAAATCAGGAGAGATTAGCGAGCCCCTTTGTCAAACTCCGAAAAAGTCGAATGTGCACAAATCAATTATGTGGGTGTTTTTTTAATCATTTAATTATTTGGGTGTTTTTTTTTTGGTCGGAGGATGTTTGATAGTTTTTTTTTTTGGTCGAAGGACGATGTTTGATAGTTCACTTTCTCCTTTTATGACTTCTTATAAGTATTATATGTATAACTATCCCACGGCCTATTTTTTTTTCCGCACTTCATTGACGTCATTGGTTTATTTTGGACCTACATGGCAGCGTTCTCGTTTCTTATTTCTGTTCCTCAGTGTTTCTGTTTCTGAATGATTTTCAAGAAACAGAAACGCGTTTAATAACTGCAAAAAAAAATTGTTCCCAATTTGTCATTTAAATCAAATAATTATATAATAAAAAAAAAGAAAAATAATTAAATCAAATGGTGATTATGGAGCGAAAAAAAAAGCAAAGAATAAATAAATACAATAGTTGCGAAGGAAGAAGTTATATATATTTTTTCCCAATCTGGGAACCAGAAATTTTTAGAAGCAGCCATAAACCAACCTTTGGATTTAAATTCAAGACATCGTTGTGAAACCCAAACACAATTGCGCGTACTGTGTACCATATAACATAATTTACATATATTTACATGTTCCTGTCTAACAACCAAAACAAGCATATCAGTGCTTAGATATTCAAAGCATCAGAACCATCACGAAAGATGTAAAGACTGCATACAATCAGTCATAAAAAAAAAAGGAGGAGAAAGCTTCTTCAAAAAATACATCTGCCAGCGCCAAGAAATGTGATACCAGTACTTATATGTTCAAAGCATCGACGTTTTGCTTTGCAAAGTACTTAAAAACTAAGATTAAAAAGTCAAGGAATTTGAGGCATATTGTTATCCCCTTGCCATTTGATTTGCAATATTTTTCCTAAGCAAGTTCATCTTAGCGGCGGCGGCATCTTCATGCAACATATAATCTCCAACCTCTTCTTGAATAGGTCCACACGTGAACTCCGGATCTCCATATCGAGAAAAGTTTTTGTCCATCCTGTCCTGCCTCAATCCGGGATGCCATTTGCTACCACACACGCAACCATAACATAGTCATAACAATTGCTTTGAAAAACAGTCGACATAACTCAAACCTCGCTGCTATACTTGTCATGCTCACCAAGAGAAACAAGAAGTGCATCGAGCTAAAACTAATCAGAGTGCAATAGGGAATGCTTGGTGAATTAAGCCAATCTGAGCTAACTTGTCTAACATTCTGGAAATATAGAAGACGAGAAATTTACCGTGCAAGCACTGCTGGGGATAATCAAGCTGCGGCTTTAAACCTGCAAGATCAAACAAGAACATAAATTGAAGAAAACCCAAGGGACACATCCAACAACAAGAAAGCAGAAATCAGAAACAACTCTCCTCTAACAGAAAGAATCGACTTAAACCAGCAATCAGAACCACACTCATCCGTTCACAAATTCCCAGCAGCAACAGAATCACAGGAGAAGACAAGGAAATATCTCGAGAGAGGAGGAAGATTCATCCACGAACAGCTCAAAGGAGCGCGCGCTAGAGAGAGACGATGAAACAATACACAGAAACCAGACATCGCAGCAAAAAATCAAACCACACTTCCAAAGCAAAAAAATTAACTAGATGTGAAAGATGCCCTTTCGGTTCAAGAATCGCCAGATCCTACACCCCCATCGTCTTTTCCATTCTTTTTCGAGACAGATCCAAGATCAGCAAGGGCGGCCCTTGCCCAGATCTGCGAGGTTGAACCTCGCTCTAGGCCGATGAGGGGTCCTCACCCAGATCGGCAGCCCTGAGCGAGATGGAAAGGGCGACGAGACCCAAGGAAGGTGTGAATGACGAAATGGAACTCACCGGAGTAGTGCGACGAGGACGACGGCGGTGGAGCTCGTGAGTCCTGGGAAGCAGCGGACGAGTGAAGGAGTTCTTTCATTTTTAGCTCGAGGCCAAAATGTGAGAGAACTAAAGGTATCGCGAGAAAACGGCCTAATTCCAAAAAAAACCTCAAACTTTGACGTTTGTCCTAAAAATATCCATAACTTTTTTTTGTCTCCTAAAAAACCTTCAACTTTTAGTTTTGTCCCAAAAAAAACCTCAAACTTTGATTTTTGTCCCAAATATACCCACAACTCTTTTTATCTCATAAAAAACCTCCAACTTTTGATTTTGTCCCAAATTTACCACAGTTATTAAAAAAAAAGGAGTGTTTCGCACCCAGTTGAACAAAACCCATGATTGTTCGACAAATATCAAAATATACTTCCAATTGTTTCAAGGAAGAATGTTTGACACATTGCAGTCGCATTAATTCATTTCTAGACATAATTGAGTTACCCGAGATTCACATACAAATTTCAGTGGGAACAAGATATTAACAAATCTTCTTCTTATACTTCAAATTTTTACCGAAATGATGATCACAAGAAAGCATTTGGGGCAGCAATTTTTCGTCACAGAGGCAGGGTCGGCAGCAGCTTGTTGTCACAGATGCAGGGTCGGCAATAGCTTGTTGTCACAAATACAGGGTCGGCATGATGGTCCTAGGTGGAAGGCTCGATTGGCATCGATGACTATCAACGGGTGAGAAGTTGATGACGAGGGTTGCTATTGTCTCGGGATAAGGCCATACCATCGGGCGACGGTTGAGAATCACTTGGAGTTTCGACAGAAGCTAAACGGCCGACGTCGGGTCGTCGGGAATTCTACTAGATGGGTTTTGAGGGTTTTTTTGTGATTAGACTAGTAGATTTGGGACAAATTCAAAAGTTGAAGGTTTTTTAGGAGACAAAAAAAAAGTTGTGGATATTTTTGGGACAAATGCCAAAGTTTGAGGTTTTTTTGGGATTGGATTGGTAGATTTGGGACAAAATCAAAAGTTGGAGGTTTTTTATGAGACAAAAAAAAGTTGTGGATATTTTTGGGACAAAGGCTAAAGTTTGGGGTTTTTTTTTGGGATTGGGCCGCGAGAAAACAAAAGTATACGGTGGAAATCAGTGTTATGCAAAAGCATTTTCGAACACAAAAATTAATTAATTTTTTTTTTCTGAAAAGTCATCCAAAAGTGTTTCAAAACACAGAATTAGAATCATAATTATTTATATTACCAAATATATTTATGTTCTTTACTGTTCCCCGGAACAAAAACAAAGAAATGGGAACACTGCCTTACAAACCATTCTTTAAATGTAGAGGCCAGTCTTTCTCTCCAACAACTAAAACGGGTGGCCCCTGTCGGCCCGTCACGCACCGAAAGTAATGGCATCGTCACGATAGCCCTGCCCTTTTTGACAAATAATTAGCTTAGTGTGTATACTGATTGGCAAATCTAACCCTAATTTTCTAAATTAGGCTAGTCTCTAGTAGGGGTGTGGAAAATAATTGGGAGTCGCCTAGATCAGACTGAACCGGCCGATAACCATGAGAAAGGGTCCGGTTCCCTGTTCCTATAAATGGGAACCGGTGAGTACTAGTCCAGTTCTGGGTATTGGGGTGGAACCGCTTACTTGGACCAACCGGACCGAGTCATTAGTGTCGGCTTATGTCTTAGTCTCTCTCTCTTTTTTTTTTTTAATCCATTTTGAAGAAGCTGCCTCTGTTGTGCAGATTATATGGAAGGAAAGAAAACTGGAATCACTAGAGGCATGAATTTCCCTCTTTTTCGAGATTATTTTGCTCTCTTGTGCAGAGTATGCAGGTTTAAATAAATTTCACGAGGATAATCACTTGGGATTTCTCGTATTTAGTTTAATTTGCGAGGGAAGCCCAAAGTGTATACAAGGTAGAGTTTCTATCTATGCTCTTAAGTTTTCAATCACACGTACATGTCACATGGGCAGACTAATTGAACGAGCAACATGTTCAACGAAATAAGCAAGTTGCGACTATTCGAGGGTATTCTCTAGTTTTGATGCTCGAGAGGATCGCTCCATAGATCCACCCCAATCAGATGCTCGAATGGATCTATGGAATCAACGAACAATTTGAGTAATCATTTTGTAAAATTGATCTTTAGTGGGCGTTTCTTAGTAATCGATTCCAAGGAAGTTTATGTGTCCTTCGGCCAGTGAGCAATGGGCAATTTCATATCAAGGACAGTAGACCAGCACTAAATTTTGGTAAAAATTGGTAAAAACACAAAAGGGTCACAATATTACCAACTCTCCATTAGGTAATTTGCATGAATTTACACGAGATAAGGGAGACATAAAAAAAAATCACAAAGTCCCTCTCGTCTACATAAGACCCTCACTCACTTTCCGGGGACAAATTTGGTGGCGAGACCCATGCGTTGTTGTTCACTGGTTCGGCGAGGTGGTCGGCAAGGTTCTCCAACGACCCCTTTCCGGTCACAACTAGGTAAACCTCTGAACTTAAGATTCCTTGCTTTTCAGAACATCATGGAGAGATGGAACGACTATCGGTTACTTGTGCATATAACAAGTTGTCTGCATGGAGTGACCTTCGTGTATTTTATAGCCTGTTAGCAATGGAATGGCATGGATTAGGGCGCTGTGGCAATGTTTCTTGCTGCGGCAGTATGATGCTCATGTGACTTTGGAGTATACCTACTAAAGCTATGAATTCCCCTGTATGGTGGTAGTTAATCACAACGAGGCACTTTTAAGGTCTTCAAGATGAAATTATTAGACAACATCCTTGCTCTTTGTTCCTTGTTCATGGTTTATTATGGTTATTTTGTTCACTGCTCTTATTCCTATAAGTTCATCTCTTCATTGGACTTTCTCCTAAAGTAAAAACTTGCAGTTCAAGGTAGTTCCTATTCTTGAGGTGAGAACTAATTGCAAAATAACTTTTGTACCATGATTTTGTGACTCTTTGTATTCTACATATAATGTGCAAATCTAGACGTGACATCATTGGTGCAGATTCTAGCATAGGAGGACTGTTGTTTGTGTGTGATCTCAGAAACAGTTTAGGGTAATTATTTTGTCTGAAGATCTTAAAATTTAAATAATCATAGTGTGTTTAGACAGTCATTTAAGTAGAGATCCCTGTGAACGACATTGACGATGATGAGCATTCTATTTTATGATACGAAGATGTAGTTAAACATCTAGAATTCCATAGTGTCTTCAAATGATTTAGTACATTCATGACTGACAATACAAGTGCCATTTACTGAATTTCCAATTACAGAATAAAAGGAAGCGTGATGCACGTTCGGATTAGTTTTTGCGCAAATGTTCGTGTGTTTACTGAGGGTTGCAGCTGTGATAACAAGTCTATTCAATTATTTAGTTTGATTATCAAATTGTACGATGGTTCATGGCATAGCCCTGTGTAGGCACACTATTCGTTAATGCCAATTTTTGTCATCAACCTATTCTGTAAACTAGTTTTTTTTTTTTTAAGATTTGGAACTTTGAGGTAATTCTAGGCGCGCTATTGATGTGTCTGAGCTTCGTAATCTTGGTCTACATCTTGGGTGATCCCTAATGGTCGGCTATCTGACGGGCACTCGAGCATGCTGGGTTGTGCCATGTCCCCCTAAGACCACATTCTCTTGAGTATACATGTCATGTTCCAAGAAATAAGACTCCAATCCTGGGTAAACAAACCTCTTCCAAGCAACCTTGGCCCCATGACTATTCTCCAACCGCTGAGATCGTCATATCAACTTCTTTGGCACTAGTAAAAATTTACACTAGAAGTTTATCCAGCTGTAAATAACCACACACTTGATCTGTTGAATTGTCCCGTGTTTTTAAGCCACTGGTGGGACCCATGTAGCAATTAAAGAATAAAAGTCAAGGGTTGGGTTCCCTTCTTTGTTGCACCTGCAGACCTAGTAATTAAGTGGGGCCCAAAATAAATAATAAAAGAAAGAAAAAGATTGACTTTCCCTTCCAGCACAAAGTGTTCACGACAAAAAGGAGGGGAGGACTTTTTTGTGGTTTTTTCTCTTGTGTCCCGTGAGACCGAGCTGCTCCACGAGAACATAAGCCGCTTCTGTGAACTTCATGAAAAGGGTCAGAGGGTTCTTTTATGTACAGAAAAAGAACCGCACAACCAGCCGCTCAAGGAGTCCGAACACAAAGTCAAGGAGTCCGAACACGAAGCTATTGATGTATCTGAGCTTCGTAGTCTTGGTCTACATCTTGTGTGATCCCTAATGGTCGGCTGCCTATCGGGCACCCGAGCATACTGGATTGTGCCGTGTCCCGCTAAGGCCACATTCTCTTGAGTGTACATGCCATATTCCAAGAAACAAGACTCCAATCCTGGGTAATCAAACCTCTTCCAAGCAACCTTGGCCCCATGATTATTCTCCAACCGCTGAGATCTTCATATCAACTTCTTTGGCACTAGTAAAAATTTGACACTAGAAGTTTATCAAGCTGTAAATAACAACACACTTGATCAATTGGGTTCTACCTGCATAGCTGAGGTGTTTTACTTTCCTTTTAGTCATTCCGGTTGTAATTTTCCGGATCAAGGACCAACATTCCACATTTAAAACCACTAAATTGACGCAACACTCAGCACAGTATGTATTCTCATATTCAACCAAAAACGATTATATTTTATCTTCTTTGCAGTATATGGAGTATATTTTAGATGTCGGACGACGATTGCTACCGTTGAAGAATAGCATGAAGTCATCGACAAAGCCCAACGGACTAAGCTCCACTTTAGAGCAACAAAAGCAGCATCATTTACTAGGTAGGAGAGAAATGAGGAGCAATGCCACTAGCTTTAATCCACAAAAATCCCACTTTATGCTTTCATCATATTCATATCTGCCTTTGATCATACGGCAATTCAAAAAGTCCCCAACATGTAAAATCCATAAAACGTCCGTAAATCCTATGGACAAATTAAGTCTAGGCCTTTACTTGTAGTTAGACTCACCAACCTGGTAGGTCGGATCGAGTTTGAGTGGATCATAAATGGTTCTACCCAAATAGATTCGTTTAAACCGTTCATGACTAATTTATTGCAATGCAAAATTAGTGACTCATATCTAATTCGAGTAGCCCAATAATTTTTATTTTTGCGAGTCTCTGACAAAAGCTAACCTATTGTCTACTAACATGAAATACTCCAATTATAAAACGAAAAATACAGAATAAACAGAGCAAAGCCATTTTCATGAAGCTGGTTTGCGGTCTTCAATGAAAATAAGTCCAAGTGTTCGTACCTATTAAATATCTTGGTCCATATTTTTTTTGTCATCTTGGTCCGTACTTTTTTTTTGGACAACTTGGTCCATACTTTGTGTTTTTGATCGAAAATCTTGGTCCATACTTAAAGCTGAGGTTGCTAACAATATTACTTAAAGGGGATGAACATGTGATTCTGAACAAGTTTGACTATAAATCGCGCAATATAAAGAAACAAGTCAAAGTAAACACTAATTCAGAATCCGAATGATATTCAATGTCAAATTCTAAACACACTTGTGCAATTAACTTTGGAATAAATAGTTTCGGGAAAAAGAGAAATTACACACGATGATTATAGTAGTTCGGCTTAGATTAAAGTTACGTTCATTCTCCCATGCTAATAGCCGATAAACTGTATTTATCTCTCAAGAACAACTATGAATATGAAAAACTCGAGCACTTTTGAACTTGTGTGTTCTGATTGTACAATACGATAGTCACCATTGATCTTTGTTTATATACCTTCAACCTTGAACTAGCCATTGCAAAGGTCTTCAAAGTTCAACCACTGATTGGACGTCATCAATCTTGGTTAGAAGAGATTGTATCTAAGGAAATTTGATAGCTATTGGGGGGAATCTGAACACTTCGGATTCAGTCACCCATACAACCAAATCTTGATTTCCAGAGGCGGGGTTCTTCAAATATGGAAATTGTTGTCTCGTGAAAGGTAATGTCCAATCAATGATATTCTATTAATCTGATTGTAGAATAATCTTGTTAATGAAAGGTTACAAACTTCCATATATATCAAACCACAACAGATATCATGTGTCTTCAGAATCTGAATAAATACTTCACATTAACTGAACAGATCTTTAGAAATATAAGCTATCCCTTGAATTTGAATAGATTAAGACATTGAACATGAGCTTTATAAAGTCCTTATTGATGCTTGTATGAGTCTTCCTAAATATCTCTTTTTCAAAATAATAATAATGATGATGATGATGTTGGCGTTATGAAATTGCCCATCAATTATTTTCTATCACCAGAAATATTCAGAATTGATGGTTTCATGTTACTTTTTATCCCAAAAAAGAAAATCCAGTTTAATTGCAAGAAAACCCATAATTTCGAGTTTTGTTACTTGAATTTCAAGTTTCATGTTTATTACCGTTCTTGTTATTTCCTGTTTGAGAACCCCGTGCTCTGTAGCTCAAGTATCCAAGAACAGAACACGTTCTCAAGGCAAGCCACGGCTTATAAATGTCGTTAGTTTCTAGTCCTGTCTCTTTCCTGTCCTGAGGCCCGGGACCCACCTCCGGGCCTGATCCAGTTCCAGGACCATTTGTAACTTGTGGAATGATGTTGCCCTTATGGGTCGAAAGTGGGTCCAATATGAGTCGAAAATTAATTTAAGTGTGACCCATTTTTAATGAACCCTTTAAAAGTTAATGACCCATATTGCCACCTCTAATTTTCAGTTGACAATGATGAATCCGTAAAATTCGGCTTCCGTAATCTCTCGTAATCTTTTGTTAAACCATTTCAAACCGTTACTCTCTCTCTCTCTCTCTCTCTCTCTCTCTATACGTACATGCGGCTGCTCGCTCAAATTTGGCAAGAGCCGTGACGTCCTCTCGTGATTTAGGCAAGCAAGGCCGTTGTGGCCCTTGCACAGACCAAGCGAGGTCTGTGACGTCCTAATTTAGGAGGAAAAAGAAAAGCAAAAGCCAAAGTGAGAATATTATTAAAATATTATCACATTTGCCAACGTCGATATCGGCCTTGCCACATATGACGACGGTGTCCATATTAGCAAATTCTATCTAAAATTGGCCGGATAAGCTTAATTTGTAAATTGACAAAAAAATATTTATGACTTAATTGACACAATTGCAATAGGTCTAGAGTTTTTTTTGGTAATCTTCTCGTAATTTCTATCTCTTTCTTTTAGGACAATTTTGGTCGCAGATAATACAACCATATGCATCTTGTTTAATACTTTAATGTCTTAATTATCTCTGACGCATGCCTTAATACGAGAACCAAAGATAATTTCTCTGGTGCCTAGAAAGCCAGGGCTAGAAATAAGTTTGAGCTATTTTTTTTACATCCACATTTTGTCGGTAGAATTTTCCAAAAAAAAATCTAAATTTATTATAATTATGTCAATTTACTCATGAACATTTTATTTTGTCAATTGAGTTCTAAACCTTTTTGCATTGTTGCTAATTCAATCCTTCTCTACTCTCTAGTATCAAAATACTTTCCCGGAACACTTTTGGAACATAAACACTTTCCCTGGCTATGATCCATACATGTCCTTATAGATTGCAGAATTCATTGCACTTTCATATTGAGTCGGAAATTTCCAAAAAGAACACTATGTTTCGAAAATCTTAAGTAAATCAAAGAATAAAAAAATATATCATTTATAAATTATTAATATCGGTTGCTAAATAAATTTTGCATTAGAAGGTACAAAATAAAAAGGAGCCAGCTAAGTCGATTTGTTGTCCAATAATGGTGAGAATTTTTCTAGCTGAGTCTCAAAAATCCAATAGCCCTTTCCAACCAACCTTTTTTTTTTCTTTTTCTTTCGAACCAACTTAGCAAAGCGTTTAAATGTACAAGAACATCGTTTTTATTGTTAAAAAACAATCCTAGTGTCATTTTCTATTTAACAGCTATAATAATCTCTTTTTAGTAATACTATCTTCATATATTTAATTTTCTTCAGATTAATTTTTCCCTTTTTTATATAATTTAATGAATTTTTACCTGATGGGATTTGAGTAAATCCCAAGCGAGATTTTCAGTTCACCAAGTAAAAGAGAGACTCATTTTCATTGAGAAAAGGGAAAAAGCCACAAAAAAAAAAATACTAAGTTATGTCCATTGTTACATATTTATCTAAATTTTCACCAAATCTCGAGTTCCAATTTTATTTTTTTTCATTTACCAAGTCTCTACTCATTCGGATGTTGTCCTCAACGGATGTTACGGATATACGCGTGACGCGAGTCACGCGACCCGTCACGCTTGTATCCGTTGCCTTCTCGTATTCAAATACGAGAGAACCCTCAACCCTTTTTCATCTCGCATTCTCTCTCTCTCTCTCTCTCTCTCTCCTCCCTCTCTCAAAGAAATTGCCAAAGAAAGAGGCGAAGACCAGAGTCGATCCGCCCGTCACCCACGATGGAGGTCGCTTTCTCCGAGCGCCGCCCGTCACCCACGATGGAGGTCGTTTTCTCCGAGCGCCGCCCGTCATCCACGATGGAGGTCGCTTTCTCCGAGCGCCGCCCGTCACCCGCGATGGAGGTGGCAAAGAGAGCTAGAGTCGATTCCCCTGTCACCCACGAGAAGGAGAACGACCGCGACGTCACGTTCTCCGAGCGCCGCCCGTCACTCACGATGGAGGTCGCTTTCTCCGAGCGCCGCCCGTCATCCACGATGGAGGTCGCTTTCTCCGAGCGACGCCCGTCACCCGCGATGGAGGTGGCAAAGAGAGCTAGAGTCGATCCGCCCGTCACCCACGAGAAGGAGAACGACCGCCACGTCACGTTCTCCGAGCGCCGCCCGTCACCCACTATGGAGGTCGCTTTCTCCGAGCGCCGCCCGTCACCCGCGATGGAGGTGGCAAAGAGAGCGCCCAAGCGCCGCCGCCCGTCACCCACGATGGAGGTCGCTTTCGCCGACCGCCGCCCGTCATCCACGATGGAGGTCGCTTTCTCCGACCGCCGCCCGTCACCCGCGATGGAGGTGGCAAAGAGAGCGCCCAAGCGCCGGCGAGTCGAGTGCGGATTCATTGAGAAGGAGAGTGCCCGCGAGGTCACTTTCTCCAAGCGCCACCAGGGCCTCTTCCGCAAGGCCGCCCAGATCTCCGCCCTCTGCGGCGTGGAGGTCGCCGTCATCACCTACTCGCCCCACGGCAACCCCTTCGCCTTCGCCCACCCGTCCACCCCGGACGCCCTCATCAACCGCTACCTCTCCGGCACGGCGACCGGACCCGCCTCTGTCGAAGTGGCCGTGCACAAAAAGCAGTATGAGGACTCCATCGCGAAGCTCGAGGAGGTCAAGAGAGAGACGGCCAGGATTGCGGCCGAGGCAGGGAAGCGCAAGTGGTGGCCGAACGAGGCGGCAGCGCACGATATGGAGGAGAATGAGTTGGAGTATTACGTGAAGGCGCTGGAGGCTATGAGGTTGGCTATGAGGTTGGTCGCAGATAGAGACGGAGACGTCGATAGAGATGGAGAGTCCAGTGGTTCAGATTACTACACCCGATTGCTGGCCACTGACATGGACATAAGCATGGATATGCAGGCTGCGTTCCTCGCTGAACTTCAATATTCATTTTAATATTGTCGATTTTTCTTTCTTAGTTGAACATAATTAGGATTTTATCGATTTCTCTTTTGTTAATATTGGTTCATTCTTTTTTGGGCAGACGACGCATATTGCGAAGTATGAATAGATGAAGTTCGTTTTCGTTCTCTCCTCTTTTAATAATCTTTCATGTTTATGATGTCTTTAGTATCAAATTTGGGTTTCGATTTTGAGTCGTTTCGTCTATTTAAAACAGACAAAAAGAACTACATACCAGTAAAAAGACTGATTTCTCAAGTACCACTGAGTTGGTAATTGTTTGTAAAATAATTATACATGTTTAAAGGTTAATTTGTAATTTGGATGATGGACGATTGACATTGTAACTAGGCTATGTGATCTGAGAAAACAAGAAAGAGAAGCAGCAAGAACTTGTTTGAGGACCAAAATTGGATGTGATTCATGCAGAATTCAAACGAATACATTGGCACAATGTTCACCATATCGACATCGATAATTATGTTCTTCAGCCTCAACACTGTTCAGATAATTACAATATCATTTTCTAACGACAATACTCGAGCCGAGCCAAGCCGAATGCATCATCTTGGAAGCAAGAGCTACCAAATATGCTTGCCGTGCACCTTCTCATAAAATCTATTCAGCCTCCTTTATTCCGGAGCAGAAATACTGTTAATAAGTCGGTATCTATGCTGTCGCTGCCTCATTATTGTTGCTTTGAATTAGACACATGATTCTCTCTGTGTAAGACACAAATCTTAATCACCTACATAAGACAACCGACATATTCAGCCCGAGGATGTTTTCTCTGCAGCTGTGGCCACTGCACAAAAAACTGATCGGCTACTCGTAATTTGTAGAGAAGCAATCCACTTAGAGACAATCTTTTCACTCGAGCTATGCTCTCCATGTAAAATATAGATGACCATCTGATTCCCAGAACCTGCCACAGTTTCCATAACCGTTTCTTTCAGTTCTAATGACAAACAGATCAATACGTGTACAATTCAGAAAAAGAACGCACCAACAGAATGGAATTTTCAAACCTTGAATAAGAAGGCAATTGCGCAGAGTGGAATGCACGTCCCAGGGCCATTACAGAGGATCTGCACTTCCAATGAGAACTTTATCCATCGAGTACGCAAAGCAAATTTATAACTAACTAAAATAAGAAGAAAATTATAGGAAGACATTACCACTTCTGGTCTGAGTTGAATCATGAGGTATAGTGCATGAGTTGTGGCAACTAAAGTCGTCCAAACAGAAGTTACATAAGATTGACCGACTTCTCTGCTCCGGTATATCTGCAAATACTTTGCAGTTTTCCCTACCTTGACCCCAGCCTACACATGCAGGAGATTTCTCAGTAAATATTGTGGTACATGAGAAATGTCAGCTGCAATCAACAAAAAAATAGAATGAGGGAATGACATGGTTCCGGCTGAGCCAGCAACAGACAACTGCTCTCTAACGGGAGCCACGTGCTTTTCTTCATTTAGGATCACGTGCTTGTTCTGTCAACTAAACTAGAGATAACTGAAATTGACACCCCAGATTTATGAAATTAGTACGAACCCACGAAGGATTAAATCCTGAAAAAAGAAAGTATTCTTCGTGTTTGTGTTAAGCAATAATGAGTCATCACAGGAAGATTATGACACTGAGCCCCACATGCTATAGACTATACACATACAATAGCACAATATGGAACATGAAATCTCAAAAATTTGCTCTAGTTTCTTATTGAAGCAAAACTGGATTTAGCACTATCTAAACAGGAAGTCGACCACAATTATTTCTTTTATTTTGTGCATTGATCAATCTTTGCCTTACTACATCCCACGAAAGATGATTGGATTCTAGCACAGCCATGCAAATAATCACTTCAGTATAATTTCTTCAGATTGAACCCAAATAGTTGATCAGTATGGGGAAAGTCATCAACAGGCAACAAAGTTAGCCTTTACCATAAAACAGTTTACAAAAAAAGCAACAAGGTGTCCAAAAACTTTGGTTGCAATGTACTATTTTATGTCTATTGTGTGGACACTGTTCATTGATTTGATATTTGAAGTCTTATTCCTTGTTCACACAAACACGCATCAGCAGAGCTGACTAGCATGCCACTTGCTTCACAAAAGACCCTCCTCCAGTGCTTTTTGCAAAATATGTGAAACATGGAAAAATCTGATAGGTAGTGCTCTAACACCATCACCATCTGCTAGCAAAGATTTATCATTAACGGTATCAAACTATGTGCTGGTAATCTCATGTTTCTAATGCACATCACAAAATTTAATCAGCAAACAAGTTTGGCAACCAAGACCCTGCAATAAAATATATATAAAAAAACTACTTCCCTAGATAGAGGTAAAAGATTTAACTAACCTTATCACCTACTGTTTTTTTCCCCAACTCTAACTTCCCCAGTGATTCAGTGAGACTTGTATATGGTTACTCCTCCATGCAGGAAACTGACTAAATTTGCTCCTTTATCCCGAGGGCCTCATATAGCTATAGCTAAGTCTATTTCAAGTAATGAAAACTACCACAAGTCGACTCAAAAACAAGTGAAGGGTCTCCGATAGGACTGCTATTTTTCACATCTGCAACTGGAATTGGTTTCCACTCTCCTCAACAGGCTGATCCTCCCCCGCCTACAAATGAGCTTAATCTACATTCCTATTCCATAAACAAGAAGGTCTCGGCACAATCAAAAACTCAAATTGAATGTGAATCCCAATACGCAAAATGTTTTGAAGCATCTTTTGAACGAACAATGGAGTTGATTAAAGTTTCATAAGAACAAAAACAACAATTATAAACTAGTGTGACAAGCATAAAGCAGGAAATGCAGCTGGCATATCCTTGCAGATAGCAATAAGCGCTTTACCGCGTCAATCAGAGAGTCCTCCATCAAGCGAGCTTTTTGGAGACTCATATTGTCAGTGGCAGCTGCGATGTAGAATCTAGGTGCAAACCTATCTTTCTGCAACACAGACAAGAGATTCAACATCTCGGCAGTGTGACCCCCTGCAAAATTCGATGCATAGACATAGTATAACCACAATTTTTTTCACAGAAAATGAAATCCAGAAAGAAGCTAACAAGTAAAACATTTACTTAGCTAACCTGAGCCTAAAACAATGAGGGTACTATAGCTTCTCAGAGATTTCCCCTGGAGTGGTTTGCCACTCCGATGTACAACATATAGAAACCGGATCAATATCAGAAGAACAAGAGCAGTAAGAGTAGCTACGACATAGCCGAGAGCCATAATCTGCGCAGGAAATGGCATGTGCTTCCCTTTGCTAATTCAAGATTTGAAACTTATTCCCCACAAGTGCCCTGTAGCTAATCTGCAGGATCATAGGTCAGTTGAATTAACAAAATCGAAAAGGAGAATGTCAAATATTTGAGCCCTACATAGGAAAAACAGGAATAACAGAAGCAACGTAAAGCAACACGATTACAACTCATCCCGCGACAGAGAACGAAATCCTCTTAAATCATCAATAAAGACCAAAAATTTGCCCAATGACCGAATTGAAACTTTTTAAGGTCTGGAATGACTCGTATTGCTATACACTCTGAACTGAAACTCTTTAAGGTCTGGAATGACTCATATTGCCATACACTCAAACTTACTTCCAATTTCTGAAGAAGAAGAAATCAGTTTCACGAACCTTTTGCACAGGATAACCTAATATATTATCCTCCTTTCCAGGTATATTGCCATACACTCAAACTTACTTCCAATTTCTGAAGAAGAAGAAATCAGTTTCACGAACCTTTTGAACAGGATAACCTAATCTACTATCCTCCTTTCCAGGTATATGCAATACTATCTAGCAAATCAGATGAGATGCGCAGAATCCCTCCACTGTCATAAATTTCAACCAAGGCAACAGAGAAAGAGACAACAAGATAAAGAAAGCAGCAGCTCCTTCAGAGTCCATCAACCTATTGCATAAAAACTTCCATCCCAAGGATTCTCGACAAAATAAAAAAGTTCGAGATGCCAAAGAAAAAAAGACCATTAAACCGCGGACCACGCACCAATACAAATCTTAACATAAAAACGATCGAGTGACCAAAAATCTAAACTCTGGGTATCATGATTAAGAGCATCAAACACCGATATTCAGTTCAAAATGCATCAGAAATTCACTAAGGCACGTACAATTTGTAGAATTTGGAGTAATCGCGAGTAGGGATGCTGTAGCCGGTCCACATTCGAGTGTCCAGAGGCCACGCAGTAAATCCCTACCGGCTATCGCCACACAAGATCTGCACAAGAAACGAAACAATCGCGGAAGATTTTAAACAGCTGAAGAACATCGAATCCCCCATCAGACACTGCATATATCTTTAAGCCCAAAAGCAGACTTTGCACTTGGGTTTTGGTTTTAGAATCTAGTGCCGCAGGATATGAAACAATTCTGATAAATTACGACAAAACAGAGATTCCACTCGAACCAGAGCTCATAAAAGTGTGCAGAAATGCAACTCAGGAACTTCGATACGCAAACAACAGCAATCAAAATCGAACCCCAAAGAGAGAAGAATACTATTTTGGATTGTTCCTCGTTGTATCATGAGATAGAAAACATGAGGGATATGTCAAAATTCAGGAAAAATGAGGGCACAAAAGGCGCGAGCTGTATCGATTGAGAAAATATATGATGTGCTTTCTTCCCGTGAATCAGAGAGAGTGCGATTTGTCTAAATCCGAGCAAAACGAAACCACCCAAACCGATCCGATAGCAGAAGTTACTGGTGAAGAGGAAGATTAACAGTCTAATCACTAAAGCAGAAATCGAATCGAATCACGCGCACCTCGAAGAGAGTAGACAAGCAAGGGTGATGATTCCTGTGTGCTCTCATACCTGTGTTTTTCTTTTTCCTTTTTCTTTTTTTCTGTAATTATCATATTTGGTTATCAGATATTTTTTTTTTTGGTCCGGTGTTTATTAGAATTTACTTAGTGCCATTTCGTGTCAACGATCCAAACGATTAAGTCTTTAAAATCCTTCTTTCTTATATGAAAATTGGTGAAGATTACCTAGTTCATGACCTTTTTTAGTTAAGTGTATCGTGTATCATGTCGGATTATATTTAGTACAAGTAACGGTTCGATTTCTCTTCATAGGCATATATAGAGTTTTTTTTAATGTCAAAATAGATATATATGCCTATATATCAAACCCATTATATACCTATATATAAGTATTTATTGAGTTTGAATAGCATTTTCCTGTTGTGTTGTGTCGGATCATGATTTAGCAAATCCATATCGTACTTCCATATTGTTCTCGTGCGGCGTCGTGTTGTGGTGAGAATTATTACACCAATCGTATTTGCTCCACTCCCTCATCACATTATAATTTGCTTTTTGTCTTTTTTTTAACCTATTTTAAAATTCATATCAAAATCAGGAGAGATTAGCAAGCCCCTTTGTCAAACTCCGAAAAAGTCGAATGTGCACAAATCAATTATGTGGGTGTGTTTTTTTTTTTGGTCGAAGGAGGATGTTTGATAGTTCACTTTCTCCTTTTATGACTTCTTATAAGTATTATATGCATAACTATCCCACGGCCTATTTTTTTCCGCACTTCATTGACGTCATTGGTTTATTTCGGGCCTACATGGCAGCGTTTTCGTTTCTTGTTTCTGTTTCTCAGTGTTTCTGTTCCTGAATGATTTTCAAGAAACAGAAACGCGTTTAGTAACTGCAAAAAAAAAAAATTGTTCCCAATTTGTCATTTAAATCAAATAATTATATAATAAAGAAAAAGAAAAATAATTAAATCAAATGGTGATTATGGAGCGAAAAAAAAAAGCAACAAAAAAATAAATACAATAGTGCAAAAGTGTTCTGGAACACAAAAATTATTATTATTTTTTTGTTTTGAAAAGTGACTCAGAACACAGAATCAGAATCATAATTATTTATATTAGCAAATATGTTTTTGTTCTTTACTGTTCCCGGAAATAGAAACAGAAAAATGGGAACATTGCCCTTCTTTAAATGTAGAGGCCAGCCTTTCTCTCCAACAACTAAAATAGGTGGCCCCTGTCGGCTCGTCACACACCGAAAGTAACGGCACCGTCACGGCAACCCTGCCCTTTTTGACAAATAATTAGCATCATGTGTATACTGATTGGCAAATCTAACCCTAATTTTCTAGGTCGAGGCCAAAATGTGAGAGAATTAAAGGTATCGCGGGAAAACAGAAGTATATCATGGAAATCGGTGATATGCAAAAGTGTTTCGGAACACAAAATTAATTTTTTTTTTGTTCTGAAAAGTGGTCCAGAAGTGTTTCGAAACACAGAATCAGAATCATAATTATTTATATTACCAAACATGTTTCTGTTCTTTACTGTTCCCGAAAACGGAAACAGAGAATGGGAACACTGCCTTACAAACCCTTCTTTAAATGTAGAGGCCAGTCTCTCTCTCCAACAACTAAAACGGGTAGCTCCTGTCGGCCCGTCACGCTCCGAAAGTAATGGCACCGTCACGGTAACCCTGCCCTTTTTGACAAATAATTAGCTTCCTGTGTATACTGATTGGCAAATCTAACCCTAATTTTCTAAATTAGGCTAGTCTCCAGTAAGGGTGTGGAAAATAATTGGGAGTCGCCTAGACCGGACTGAACCGACCGATAACCATGAGAAAGGGTTGTCGCGACTCGTCCGAAGGCGGACGCGGCTAATGGATTACCGATCGCGGGTCTTGGATCGGCGCGGGCCCTCCCAGGCCCATACCAAATCGCGGCGGGAGTATTTTTCAGAAGAATTCGACGATAAGAGTCGATCGCTTTCGACCTTAGTGTGGTCGTGGTGGCATGTGCAACTTGTGCATGCATTTGGAGTCGCCACCGGTCTTTCTTGGAGGGTAGACCGGAAACCTTACTGATCGATTGGGAGAGATCGATCAGTTCTGCAGAACCAGAGATTTTGGGTTCGGGGACTTGGTTACGCTGGTGTCATTACCAACGCCCTTTCGGTACCTAAGTTGATTGAATTTTCTGCAATTTTTCTCAAATTTTTTTTGAATTTTTCCTTAATAATTCATTTTTTTTGAAATTTTTTTTATTTGATTTTTTTTTTTATAAATTTCCTGAAAATAAGTCCCAACTGACGGTCCCTAACTCGCCACGTGGCGTCTCGGTGACAATCGAATCATTTTAATTTTTGTAAAATTCGAAATTCATTTCTTTTAATGTTAAAAATATTTTTTATTCTGAAAATCATCGGATCACGACACGTGGCTCATCTGCAGCCATCCAATCTAGCATTTTTATTTTGTTTTTATAGGACGCAACGCAATGCAAATTATAATAAAAATAAAGAAGATATTAAGTCATTACACAACATAAACATAAGCAAAGGAGGTGGGATCCGGTGAATTTTACGACGTCGGAGTCCGTCGGTGCTCGTGCAACAATGTGTGGGGGTATAAACCACCAGCAGGAGGCTCGGCCTTCCGATTCTGGGGTAGCACAATATAATTTACAGAAAATAAATAAATAAAACACCTTGGACACCAATAGGAGGCTTAGCCTTCCGATTCTGGGTCTTTTATGCGAAATATAGAAATGCTATGACATAAAGTAGATACACAGCAAATATTTAGACACCAGCAGGAGGCTCGGCCTTCCGATTCTGGGTCTTTTATGCGAAATATAGAAATGCTATGACATAAAGTAAATACACAGTAAATATTCAGACACCAACAGGAGGCTCGGCCTTCCGATTCTGGGTCTTTTATGCGAAATATAGAAATGCTATGACATAAAGTAAATACACAGTAAATATGAAAAAATACAAAATAAACAATAATCCGAGCTCGGATGAGGAGGACGTTGAACTATTTTCACAAATCCGAACGGTGAAGATGAATAAAGAATTGAGATGAGATTATACACAAAATTTTACCTCGATCCGATGGTCGAATTGATCGAAACCTGAAGAAATACCGGCGGATGAACAGTTCCCGCGCCAGGAACAACTTCTGATTTGGCTGATGTACGACTACTTGGAGAGATCTTTTTAAAGATCCGAACGGTGGATATGAAGAAGGGGTTAATAATACCCTGCACACAAAAAATCAGCTCGATCCAACGGCTCAATCGGCCGGAAACTGAAGAAATGTCGGCGGGTATACAATTCCCACGCCTGGAACAGCTTCTGATTTGGCTGTTGTGCGACCACTTTGAGAGATTTTTTTAAAGATCCGAACGGTGGATATGAAGAAGGGATCAAGAAGACCTTGTACACAAAAATTCAGCTCGATCCAACGGTCCAATCGGCCGGAAACGCAAGAAATGTGGAGGGTGGTAGTGTGATGACAAAAAAAAATGGAAGAGAGAATATATGGAATGAGCGTGGGAGAGGAAGAAGAAGAAGAAGAAGAAGAAGGAGGAGGAAGAGGAGCAGGAGGAGAGGCTACGGATGATGAAGGGGGGAGTATAAATAGTAATAAAAATAAAATAAAATAATGAAATAGTAATATAATAATAATATAATAAAATATTAAAAAGTAATAATAATAATAAAATAATCAAAAATGAAGACAAAATGATTAGTCCCCTTTTCCTTTTAAATGATGATGTTTTCACTCCTTTTCCTTTTAACCATTACTAATATTTTTGTCAAATTCAATTTTGTGGTGATTAGAGAACACCCGAAATCGAACTTGAATTTTACTGTTTTATGAGGTCCTAAAGTAAAGAAAAATAAAAATAAAAAATACCGACTATTTGTGACCTCAAATATTATTTTTCTTGATTTTCTTTTTCTTTTTTTCCTTTTTTTGTATTTTTCGAAAATATATTAAAAAAATGAAAATTATGAAAATTATTTTTTTGGTCAAAATGGTTCATTTAGCTTGGCTAAGGTCACCAAAATTGATTTTTCAATTTTTCAACTTTTTATGGATTTTCTATGAATTTTCAAAAAAATAAAATAAAAATAAATAAAGTTGATCAAAATTTAGGTGTCAACAAGGGTCCGGTTCCCTATTCCTATAAATGGGAACCGGTGAGTACTAGTCCAGTTCTGGGTATTGGGGTGGAACTGCTTACTTAGACCAGCCGGACCGAATATATATATATATATATTATTGTATACTGATGAGTCATTAGTGTCGGCTTATGTCTTAGTCTTTTTTTTTTTTATCCATTTTGAAGAAGTTGCCTCTATTGTGCAGATTATATGGAAGGAAAGAAAACCGGAATCACTGGAGGCATGAATTTCCCTCTTTTTCGGGAATATTTTGCTCTCTTGTGCAGAGTATGCAGGTTTTAAATAAATTTCACGAGGATAATCACTTGGGATTTCTTGTATTTAGTTTAATTTGCGAGGGAAGCCCAAAGTGTTTACAAGGTAGAGTTCTATCTATGCTCTTAAGTTTTCAATCACATGTACATGTCACATGGGCAGTCTAATTGAATGAGCAACATGTTCAACGAAATAAGCAAGTTGCGACTATTCGAGGGTATTCTCTAGTTTTGATGCTCGGGAGGATCGCTCCATAGATCCACCCCAATCCGATGCTCGAATGGATCTATAGAATCAACGAACAATTTCAGTAATCATTTTGTAAAATTGATCTTTAGTGGGTGTTGACACCTGATTTTGACCATCTATTATTATGGTGTTTATTTTTTTTTTAAAATTAATTAAAAATATCAAAAAAGGTCATAAAATCATAAAATAAACTTTGGGAGCCTTGGCCCAGCTTCAGGAACCAATTTCGAACAAAAAATATTTTTGGTGTTTTTTAATATTTTTTGAATTTATTTAATTATAAAAAATACCCAAAAATCAGAAAAATACCATTCGTGGTCAGAAAAATACACAAAAATAGTCAATAATTTTTTTTAATTCCCTCTTCAAGTTTGTCACTTTAAATATTGAAAATTCGGCTTGGGTTAGTATGTTCCTTCACAAACATAAACCCGAACCGAGTCTAAAAAAATGCATTTCGAGTTTTTTGATTTTCAATCCTCACTTTAATAAGCTATGACATTGTGTTCTGAAGATTTGCAGTGTAATTGGGTCAATTTGCCCTCCAATTTGATCAATTTTAACCAAAAATGCTTAATTGCACAATTTTTTTTCAATTTAGTCCCCGGTTTCACAAATTTTGAAATTAAATTTTATACGAGCATACCCATTAAAATTAAACGCCTCTACCCTATAGCTTTCATCACGCTGAATCCATTGGTGGCCTTAATTCAGGCTAATTAAATCGTTTGGAACCTCGATTAAGCGAAAATCATTTTCGGATCCTAAGGGCACTTTGGGGTTTTAACTAAATTTCAATCAATTGATTTGCGAAAATACTCATATTTGATAGAAAACATGTCAATGAGTCCCATTATGGCATCAATTTCATGAAAAGAGGACGATTTGGGGCTTAATTAGACAAGGGGAATCGGACCGGGCCGATCGGGTCAGACCAGACCAGACCCGACCCGGTCCGAACCGGGTCTGCAACTCAGTTGCAGTCCCGCGATGGAGACGCGCCGAAAGGAGAACAAAAGAGGATGATGGGGATCGATTTTTTAGGAAAAAGGAGGGAACAACAAATCGTGGGGGACACCCACCCGCGCATGGCGTAGTTGGTTGAGACCGTGCCCTTCTTCCTCTCATGAAAGGTTGAGGGTTCGAATCTTCTGATCGCGTTTCGCTGACTTAAGTGGGGGGCCCCGGCTGGTGGGTTGCTGGGCCAGTCCCCCTCGAGGAATATTTGAGCCCGCTTCGCGGGCCCGGACACCTTGATCATAAAAAAAAAAAATCGTGGGGGACAAAAGCAAAGGTAGATGACCAGGTTTGGTAGATCGTGGGACACCGGAGGAACGCCGGTCGGCCACGAAATGTGAGAATTCTCGGTATAAAAACCGTGCTCCGGCCAAGAGAAAAAAGAGAGAGTTTGGTGAACTCGAGCCAAAATCGACAGACATACAGCCATACGGGAGCTTCAACATACCACACCGATCATCACCTAGGGCTCGGTTGTCGCCAACAAGCCTCGGACAGGTCGATTTTTCTCTCCGAACATCACTTCATGCCCACACGCCATGCGTTCGATGAAATGCCTCAGATAAAATTCTATTTTCTAACTTGCGGTCGTGCTATTAGCGAGCTCTGTTTGTGCGTGTCTAGCCTCGAGCATGTATTAGAACCGACTTTAAGCTCTGTGTGCCATCTATTTTGCATTGAAACCGCGAGAAAATCGGGCTCGAAGCTTCGCCGGCCGCGGTTCGGACCGAGAGCTCGACGAGAACGCTCCGCGGCTACCGACCATCATGGGACCTCAGGTAAGTCCTTAAACCTCCCTTGGACGTTATTCGAACGACTGAAATTGAGCTTGGTCGCAAAATAATTTTCTGCAAAATGCCCACCGGCGCCTGGACTGTGGAGGTCCGGTTCGGCCGTTTCCCGACGTAAAGCTTGCCATGTTTTGTGTGTATGTTGATGCATAGTTCGTAGGGTGTCTAATGGCGCAAGAATGAACAAAAAATACCAAGATTTGGCTCGATTTCGAAGTCCTCCGGCGAGAATTCCGGCGAAGTCGCCGGAATTTTTACTGTTCATTGTCTTCTTCGGCGACTTCGCCGGCTGGTCAGTGTGTGGACCAGCCCGGGTAGACATGGCCATTTGGGCCCGTGGATCGGGAACCGGCCCGTTGACCTGGCCCGCGGGCCCAAACTGGAACCGGCGGTTCCGGGCCTGTTCCGAACCGTTATTTTTAATAAAAAATAAAATAAAAAAATAGAGAAAATGATAATTGCTTGAAGTGGGATTCGAACCCTTGATCTTTTAGTTGAAATAAGCACCCTAAACCACTCAACTACCTTCAATTTGATTGTTCATATTGCAAATAAATTATAAAAAAATATATGGACAAATTGAACCGGCGGTTCCTTGAACCGGGCTCGGAACCGCCGGTTCCGAACCGGAACCGGAACCGCCTCTTTAAGGGACGGTTTCGGTTCCAGTTTTTTTAGGAACTGGAACTGCCGGTTCCTGAATCGGAACCGGCGGTTCCGTCGAACAGTGCATGTCTAAGGCTGGGGGTTATTAAAACTGTCAGATCGAACGGCCGTGGCTTCGCCACGTGTCGCGATCTGGTTTTTTTTCGAAAATAAAAAAAATATTTTTAGATTATTAAATGATTTTCAGATAAAAAAATAAAAATAAATCGGGCGGCTAAGATTGTGCCAAGTGGCTCTTTGTGGAGCGTTCGATCTTGTTTGAGATCGGACGCACCAGGAGTAGCCACGTGGCACAATCCGGTGCGTTCGTTTCAAATGATTTTCTGATAAATTAAAAACCAATAATAAAGAATAATAAAAAATTGAAAAATTCAATAAAAAATATATAAAAATCATAAAAAATTTAAAAAAATCGAAAAAATTCAGAAAAATTCTAAAAAATTTCAGAAAATAGGAAATTGCCACATTCAACTGGCCATCGCCTGTTTGGGTCTTTTGACCCCCGATCTATCCAGAAATGACGGTTCTGCCCCCTCCGGTAAACCGTCTTCCAAAAAAAAAAATCCAAAAAAATCCAGGAAAATCTCAAAAAATAGGAAACGGCCACAATCAACTGACCAAAACTCGTTTCGGGTATCTTAACCCCGATTCCTTTGAAAAGTGATGATTTCGCCCTTTGGGCGAATCGTCTCCCAAAAATTGAAGAAAAATCAATAAATTCAAAAAAAAAATCTTAAAAATGGGAAATGGCCAAAATCAACTGGCCATGGAATATTTTGAGTAATTCGGTATCCAAACCTTAAAAAAATGACGATTTTTCCCTTCAGGCTAATCGTCCCCAAATCTTCCCATTTTACCCATGATCCTAAAATCACATCTTCTCTAAGCCCTTATGGCTATACTAGGAGGCCATTGATTTGAATTGATGTGCATCAATGTGGTTTATTTATATATTTGATTGCGCTTTCATTATATTGACTGTGATTTGATAGAACCAATCTTCCAATCCGCATGAAACTCTGAATCACACTTATCTCACCCAAAATTGCGCCTGCATGAATTCTTAGTTAGGAAAATCACTTGTGTTAGGTGCCGAAAGGGCGTTGGTAATGACACCAGCGTAACCAAGTCCCGAACCTAAAATCTCTGGTTCCGCAGAACTGATCGATCTCTCCCAATCGGTCAGTAAGGTTTCCGGTCTACCCTTCAAGAAAGACCGGTGGCAATTCCAAATGCATGTACAAATTGCACATGCCACCACGACTACGCTGAAGGTCGACTACGCATACCTCCGTTGCGATTTGGGTAATGGGCCTTGGGAGAGGCCATTGATTTGAATTGATGTGCATCAATGTGGTTTATTATGGTTATTTTGTTCACTGCTCTTATTCCTGTAAGTTCATCTCTTCATTGAACTTTCTCCTAAAGTAAAAACTTGCAGTTCAAGGTAGTTCCCATTCTTGACGTGAGAACTAATTGCAAAATAACTTTTGTACCATGGTTTTGTGACTCTTTGTATTCTACATATAATGTGCAAATCTGGACGTGACATCATTGGTGCAGATTCTAGCATAGGTGGACTGTTGTTTGTGTGTGATCTCAGAAACAATTAAGGGCAATTATTTTGTCTCTCAATCTTAAAATTTGCATAATAATAGTGTGTTTAGATAGTCATTTGAGTAGAGATCCCTGTGAATGACATTGACGATGATGAGCATTCTATTTTATGATACGAAGATGTAGTTAAACATCTAGAATTCCATAGTATCTTCAAATGATTTACTACACTCTTGACTGATAATGCATGTGCCATTTACTGAATTTCCAGGTACAGAATTAAAGGACGCGTGATGCATGTCCGGATTAGTTTTTGTGCAAATGTTCATGTGTTTACTGAGGGTTGCAGCTGTGATCAAAATTCCATTAATTATTTAGTTTGATTATCAAATTGTACGATGGTTTATGGCATAGCCCTGTGTAGGCATCACTCTTCGTTAATGCTAATTTTTGTCATCAACTTATTCTGTGTTGAAGTTGTGCATTCTGTAAACTAGCTTTATTAGATTTTTTTTTAGCTTTCAAACTTTGAGGTAATTATAGGCGCGCTATTGATGTGTCCGAGCTTCGTAGTCTTGGTCTACATCTTGTGTGATCCCTAATGGTCGGCTGCCTAACGGGCACCCGAGCATACTGGGTTGTGCCATGTCCCGCTAAGGCCACATTCTCTTGAGTGTACGTGTCGTATTCCAAGAAACAAGACTCCAATCCTGGGTAATCAAACCTCTTCCAAGCAACCTTGGCCCCATGGTTATTCTCCAACTGCTGAGTTCTTCATATCAACTTCTTTGGCACTAGTAAAAATTTGACACTATTAGTTTATCCAGCTGTAAATAACAACACACTTGATCAATTGGGTTCTACCTGAATAACTGAGGTGTTTTACTTTCCATGTAGTCATTCCAGTTGTAATTTTCCTGATCAAGGACCAACATTCCACATTTAAAATCACTAAATTGACGCAACTCAGCACAGTATGCATTCTCATATTCAACCAAAAACCATTATATTTTATCTTCTTTGCAATATATGGAGTACATTTTAGATGTCAGACGACGATTGCTACCATTGAAAAATGGGTGGGGATCACTTGCCTTAATGGCAGGTGACTTAACCCCATCCCCACCCTTGATATGCTCTCCCCCCATATCAAGGGTGGGGATTCCCCTACCTTGGGAAAATCAAGGTAGGGATTCGGATGCAATACCATGAAGTCATCCACAAAGCCCAACTGACTAAGCTTCACTTAAGCAACAACAGTGCTATAAATTTTCTCCAGAGAAAGCAGTGTCGTTTACTAGGTAGGAGAGAAATGAGGAGCAATGACACTAGCTTTAATCCACAAAAATCCCACTTTATGCCTTCATCATATTCATATCTGCCTTTGATCATACGACAATTCAAAAAGTCCCCAACATGTAAAATCCATAAAACGTCTGCAAATCCTATGGACAAATTAAGTCTAGGCCTTTACTTGTAGTTAGACTCGCCAACCTGGTAGGTCGGATCGAGTTTGGGTGGATCATAAATGGTTCTACCCAAATAGATTCGTTTAAACCGTTCATGACTAATTTATTGCAATGCAAATTTAGTGGCTCATATCTGATTCGAGTAGCCCAATAATTTTTATTTTTGCGAGCCTATGACAAAAGGTCTTCAAAGTTCAACCACTGATTGGATGTCATCAATCTTGATTAGAAGAGATTGTATCTAAGGAAATTTGATAGCTATTGGGGGTAAAATCTGAACGATTCAGTCACCCATTGTCGACACCTGATTTTTGACCTAACCTTTTTCAGTTTTATTTTTGAAAAATCATAAAAAATTCATAAAAAGTCAAAAAATTACAAAATCAGCTTTGGTGGCCTTGGCCAAGCCCAAGGAACCATTCTTGACCAAAAAATAATTTTTCATATTTTTCACATTTTTTAGTATTTTTAGAAAATAGGAAAATACTAGAAAAATCAACAAAAATAGAATTTGAGGTCACAAAAATATAGGAAAATAGTCAATATTTTTCTTTTAAATCCCTTGTCATTTTGACCTCATCAAGAGTCGAAATTCAAGTTTAATTTTGTGTGTTTCTTTGTAACGCACAAGGTTAAATTTGTCAAAAAAATATGTTTTGAGTCTTTTTATTTGCAATCTTTTGCATTTTCCGAGTCTTGACGTTCAGCTTGATTGCCCGACATTTCAATTTGGTTCAATTGAGTGCCGATTTGATCAATTTTGGCTTTAGGGACCTAATTGCATAAAAAAATCTTTTCATTTTAGTCCCTATTATGCCAATTCCGAAATTAAACTTTTCTGAGGGACACCCATAGAACCCCAATGCTTCCTCCCTATAGTATTTGACCCCCTAAATCTAATGATGAGCTCAATTGGGGCCGATTCGTCCATTAAGAGCATCAATTTGGCAAAAATCAAATTCGGATCCTACTCTACATTTGGGGTTCTTGATCAATTCCATGTTTATTTCTCATAAACAATACATTTTCAAATGGAATTCGTGCTGAAGAATCTAATTTTAAGATAAATTTCATGATTCTCGGACAATTAGATACTTAATTTGAAGAAATAAAGGCTGAACCGGGTCAACTGGGTCGGGTTGACCGACCCAGTCAACCCGTTGACCAAGATGGGTCATAAGCAGAACGCCATTTTGCTTGTTCCACGGCTTCTTCGCGCACGAAATGGAAAGGAGGACGACGATCATTTGGGACGAAGTCAGTTGGAGGGGGAGTTGGTTAGAAGAGCCACAACAAAAACGAACAAAAAGAAAACAGGAGGACCAAGAAGGAGTTCGCGAAAGAGAAGAGAAGGGGAACGTCCAGAGGGAAGGACAGAGAGCGAGGAGAGAGAGAGAGTTCGCGGAGGGGAATCGGTTCGTTGAAAAAGAAGAAGAAGAAGAAGAGAAGAACGGGGAAAACAGAAGAGGAGTTCGCAAACTGAGGGCGAGAACGAGAGAGAGAGAGGGAGAGAGAGAAATCGGTGGCCATGGGAGCTCCGAACTCAAAAAAATTCGAGCTCGGGTTCCCGGTGATCCAGACGACGTCGTTCGATGCCACCACTCCCATTAGCTTCGTCTCAACCCAAAGAACGCGTCAGACCGGCCTGTGCTCGCCGACGCTCTTGAAAAAGGTAAGTTGAGTCTCCAAGCTCAAGCTCGACCGTTAATGGCAACTTTAATTATAGTCATTCGCTTGCCGCGATTTTGGTTGCAATCTGTTTGTCTCGCCTTCCTGAGCATTTTCACTTTTTATTGCATATCATTTCGACGCCTAAATCGCCTGGTCCACCCCCTACCATGACCGATCGGTCACGAGCTCCGCGGCTCGTTTTGGACCAAAACCGAAGCTCACCGAGAGCCAAGTAAGTCTCTTCGATCTCCCATAATGCTTCTTGATGGATTGATAGGCTTAGATATCTTCAGAAATGACCAGGGCGTACTCTCGCCGGAGATTAGCTCCGGCCAAGGATGGTGAGATTGCCAAACTTGATGCTGCTATGATCATCGCGATATATGTTGTAGAGGAGATCCGCGGGAGTTGAATGGCGTTGGTCTTGTTTGATTTGGCGTTCTGAGGCCGGAGAAACAGCCCTCCGACGAGGCACCGGCGAGGGAGCGCCGGCGCCGGTCATCTTCTTCGGCCAACCTGTTGACTGGTCAATGAAAGTTGACCAGTCAACGCGCACGTGGCGCTGACGTGGCGCCCACGTGGCAGCCACGTCAGCGCAATCGGTTAATAATCGAATAAAAACAATTGATCCAACGGCGACAGATGTGACACGTGTCACAATCTTGGAATTTCGGAAATAAAAAATGATTTTCAAAAATAAATATGCTTTAGATCGGACGGTTACGATTCAACCTAGCTCCTTAATCTGGATCGTCGGTTCCGCGCATAGATCAGGCCGTCCGCGCGTCGACACGTGGAGCAATCAGGGCCGCTCATTCGGTTTGGGCGGGAAATTGAAATTTGAGCGGGGGAGATTGAAGCGGCGCCGTTTTTGACGTGGGTCCGGATCCGGGCCGGGTCGGTCGCCCGTGGGTCGTGGGCCGGGTCACCCGACCCGGCCCGAATAATATTTTTTTAATAAAAAATTCTTTCGAAAATGATTTTAAAAAATAAAAAAAATCAGAAAAAACTTAGAAAATCCAAAAAAATACTAGAAAATTCCAAAAAAATATGGAAAAATTGTGGAAAAATCCTAGACACTCTAGAAACCCCCAAAAATCGAGGGTTGACCACAGACAACTGGTCAACCCTATTTTTGGGGTTTCTTATCCGTTCTTCCGAGACTTGACGACATTACCCTTTAGGGGTAAGTCACATCTGCTGTGTATGAGAGATAAGGCCAATAATGCCAAGGTAAGAATTAGGGTCAGGTAGGTGACCAATTCTTAGGCTTGGGTTTTCGAGTCCTGTCCTTTTTCCCAAAATGACGATTTTGCCCTTCAATGGGAAAATCGTCTTTCTTGTCTCAACCGAGTTCTGAAAATTGCTTGAAGTTAGAGTTTGGGTCAGGTGGACGACCAAATCTAATATTTGAGATTTTCAGTTCTCATCTTTGTCCAAAATGACGATTTTACCCCTCTGAAGGTAAAATCACTTTTAAATTCCAGAAAAATCCTGAAAATTCCAGAAAAAATAGGAAATGGATTGGATTGATGGCCAATCCTATTTCCCTTGTCTTTTGACTTCCCCATTCATCTAAAATGACAAATTTGCCCTTTTCAAGGGTAAATATTCTTCGAATTGTTCAAAATTACGATTCTGCCCCTCGTGGGCGAATCATGTCCAAATCACTCCTAAGCCTTGATTGCCATTTCTCTAGGCTAATAGGGCCACATTAGGGATGCCATGCTACTTTCATGTGTTTTATCCGCATGTATTGGATCTTTGATTTACGCACTTATTTTTAATGATTGTGAGTGATAGGGTAGATATTCCCATCTGCATGAACTCCTAGATTTAGGATCAGCACCTCACTCATCTGTATGAAATTCTAGGATCAGATAAACCATTCAATTTAGGTACCGAAAGGGCGTCAACTCTGACAGTTGGCGTAACTAAGTCCCCGAACCCACTTCTCTGGTTTCCGCAGAATCGAATAGATCACTCCCAACTATTCGATAGGGTTTCCGATCGTACCCTCCACGAAACGATTGGTGGCGACTCCTTGGCATGTACACTTTTCACATGTCACTAGACCACACTGAAGGTCGACCACGTACATCCAGCAGTTGCGATTTGGGTAATGGACCTTTGTTGACACCTGATTTTTTAACCATCTATTATTATGATTTTCATTCTTTAAAATTAATTAAAAATATAAAAAAGGTCATAAAATCAACTTTGGAAGCCTGGGCCTAGCCTCGAGAGCCAATTTTGAACAAAAAAAAATATTATTAAAAATACCCAAGATCTACGTGAAATATGTTCTATTTCCTCCGTTTTGACAATCTTGTGTCCTTGGGGGCTTGTAAGACAAATCCCACTTTTTAAGGACGTTAGGGACAAGATCTACGTGACATATGTTCGGAGTTTGCAACTCCACTGAGCATTTAGGGACTTAATTGCATCCGCGTGCGGGTTTGTTATGTACGAATGCTGAAAAGACCTCATTCCATTTGATTAGGATGCAGACTATGCTTATTCCCGAAAGTGGTGGCGGACGAAATGAAATTTTCGTCCTTTTGTTGTGCATGTGGAGGAATATTCAGTATTCCTCATTGATTCCAAGGATCATTGCCCCGTCTATCTGATAGAAGGAATTCAGTCTCATTCTTTTAATCCTAGCGCTATTCATCATCTCCAGATCTTGCACTTGATCAGTCTGTGGGAAAGTATACTTTGCACATGCTATTCATTAGAGTTGCTTGGGTTTGCATTAATTGTTACGTGCTGGTGATTGCCTTTGCATCATTCCTCCAGGATTCAGGTATGCCACTTTCAATGCTCTTTTTCAGTCAACAGAGAGATTTCCTAAGCCATGCAAGCTCCTGTCCAGATGTGTCGGCCCTCAAATGAACTGGCCATGCTTCCCTTCCACCTTACAATGATTTTGGCGCTCTCCCAGGATTCCCTGTCAAGAAATCGAGGATGACATACTAGCAAGGATGTCGATTCTCTTGGTTCTCAGGATAAACAGGGGTCATTTGCTTCTCTGTGTCGATGATTGGTAGATCTCCAGATGCACCATGTGGTAGATTGAAGGACAGCTTTCTTTGATGACTCTAGTTGTGTGGAGAGGAGCAAATCCAGTGGAAAAGCTTTAGATGCTCCCAAAGTGTCGGGAGGCGAGGCCTCGTTATACAAGCGAAGGAATTTTGTTGGAGGATGGAATTACGTGATCGCCTGTCCTCAGCAAAGCTTATGGCGCAATATAGTTAGAGGATGGAATTATGGGATCGCCTGTTTTCAGCAAAAGCTTATAGCAAAAGACGAAAGGCTTCGTTCCAAGATCAAGCGGTGGACGTTGGAGGCCACGGATGAGGGATAGTGAGCTGGAGTGGAAGAATAAAGAAAGTTGAGTGGAAGATTAAAGAAGTGAAAAGAAAAGAGGGGGAATGGGTGGAAGAGTAAAAAAAATGAAAAGAAAGGAGGGGAGGTTTTCCATAGAGAGAATTAAAGGAAAGTTTTGGTCAAAAAAGGAAAAGGGGAGCGAGAAAGAGAGAGATAGGGGGTGAGACAAAGAGAATACGGGGGTCATGGCCAGACCATCAACGACAGACCAGAAATTTCTTTGAACTTCAAAGAGTCGATCGGTACTAGTTCCGGCGCCAGAGATCACGAAATTGGGGTGTAAAACGCCAAGTCGACCTCCAACTTCATTCAGCGTCGCCCAAATTCCGAAGACCCTTTGAAGCACAGCGGACTCTCATTGCCACCGTTAGCCAAAATCCATTTGACCGAGGATCGACGGACCGGAGGTCGCTAACGAGCGACGGCCCACGGTTTGAGTCCGTAGAGGTGAGTTCGTATAACTCTTTCGTTACTTAAATATTGCTAAAAAATGAATGAATGTCGAACTGTTAAATTGTGAGAAAATGAACTCGAGTGTTCATTGTGGCGTCGGAGGCTACGGTTGGAGAAGGGAAGTTGTGGAAAATGAAGATCTTGTGATGACTGGTCGACAACGAGTTGGGTGTTGGCGATGGCCGACGGCGGTTGAAGTGGTGGATGTCAAATGTTTGAAGCTCACTGTGATGTGCATGGAGGAAGTTGTCGTTGGAAGAAGAGAAGTCCAGGGACTGATAAGAAAAAATGATAAAGAAAAGAAACAAAATGTGGTTGGCAATATGCACGTTGGGCTGCTCTTGGAGGATGGGTTTGAACTTCAAGGAAGATTTTTTTTTTTTTAAAAAAAATAGTTTTCTGAGTCAGGTCACGATCGTGCTTGGAGGTCCGACGAGTCGATGGATAGTTTTATGTAAGCCGGCTTGATGGTGGTCCTTAGCGTTGGTGGTGGCCGGCGACAGTCGAAGTGGTGAATGACGAATATTTGGAGCTTACTGTGACGTTCATGGAAGAAGAGTCTGAGGGGGACAAATGAAGAAGTCCCAATGAAGAAGACGACATGAGGAAAGGAAAAGAAACAAAATAGAAATAAAATAAAAAAAACAAGAATAAAAAGAAGTCAAAACAAAAAAAAAAAAACGTGCAAGATGAGTGGCGTGGGAGCATTTCTTGCAAATCAGACTAGGGAAATTTGGGTCTGATCTTCTTTTGGGCTGTCGCATGGGCTCTTAAAATCTGGTCCATATGGGCCTCTGGAGGGAAGACTAGAAAGAAGATTGGGCCTGGTTTAGATTGGAGTCATATTGGGTTTTAGAATAAAAGTGGGTCTTTCTCGTTTGAAACTTCGTGTGGGCTTCGTGTCACTTGCTAGCCCACGGCTTTAGAAGGGTTGGGCTCAGAAGCCCAATCCGGATCACCATTTTCGGAATTAATAATAATAATAATAAAAAAAATTCAAAAAATCAATAAAAAAAATAGAAAATCATAAAAAAATTCAAAAAATTCGGAAAATTCAGAAAAATTATAAAAAAATTCCAGAAAATGGGAAATGGCCACATTCAACTGGCCATGACCTGTTCCGGGTCTTTCGACCCCCGGTCTTTCCAAAAATGACGGTTTTGCCCTTCCGGCAAACCGTCTTCCAAAAAAATTCTAAAAATTCTAGAAAAATCCCAAAAAATAGGAAATTGCCACAATCAACTGGCCAAGACTCATCCCGGGTGTTTTGAACCCCGAACCTTCTTAAAATGATGATTTCTCCCTTTGGGCGAATCGTCTTCCAAAAATTGAAGGAAAATCAAGAAATTCAAAAAAATTCTCAAAAATGGGAAATGGCCACAATCAACTGGCCATGGAGTATTTTGGGCAATTCGGTATCCAAACCTTCCAAAAATGACGATTTTGCCCTTCGGGCTAATCGTCTCCAAATCTTCCCATTTTACCCCGACCCGAAATCACCCCTTTCCTAAGCCCTTATGGCTATACTAGGAAGCCGTTGATTTGAATTGATGTGCGTTAATGAAATTTATTTATGCACTTGATTGCGTTTCCATTTAAATTGATTGTGATTGATAGGAATAGTCTTCCAATCTGCATGAAACCCTGAATCAAGCCTATCTAACCTAAAATTGCGCCCGCATGAATTCTTAGCTAGGAAATCACTCGCGTTAGGTACCGAAAGGGCGTTAGTAATGACACCAGCGTAACCAAGTCCCCGAACCCAAAATCTCTGGTTCCGCAGAATTGATCGATCTCTCCCAATCGGTCAATAAGGTTTTCGGTCTACCCTCCAAGAAAGACCGGTGGCGACTCCAAATGCATGCACAATTTGCACATGCCACCACGACTATACTGAAGGTCGAAAGCGATCGACTCTTATCGTCGAATCCTTGGAAAAATACTCCCGCCGCGATTTGGTATGGGCCTGGGAGGGCTCGCGCCGATCCAAGACCCGCGATCGGTAATCCATTAGCCGCGTCCGCCTTTCGGACGGGTCGCGACAACCTTGGGAGAGGCCCGCGTCCGATCGAGCCAGCGATCGAGCGGCCCATTAGCCCTCCGCCGCGGGGGAGGGTCGCGACAGACTGGCGACTCCGCTGGGGACTTATTCTAAACCAGAATCTCTGGTTACGAATTCCAGAGGACTTGAGCCGATTAAAAAGTTGTTTGGTTTATCTGACATTATTTTCTGCAGAAGCTCTCGAAGGTGAGGTACGTATGCTAACTATTGTGTTAGATGTTTTTGCAGATTGGAGAAATAATGGGTGGCGTGATTGTTGACATCTTTTCTGCAGGTTGGAGTTGGGAATGTATGTTTTTATGCACATACTGAAGCGGTGTTTTGATACAAACTGTTGTGCATGACCTTGCATTGTGATGATCACGACACATTGCACACACTGGCGGTCAAACCCCGACTGCAACCACCTCTAGGTTACCTTAGATAGGGAAATAGTGCGAAAAGGATCTTGTGTTTGATGGCACTTGAGACTTTCGTATTCGTTCCCGTCTACCATCTGCATTGGCGATATCTAGCCCTCTTGGGTAGGTACCCTTGGGGAGGAATCTGGCTCATGTGGATCGTGGGAGCCTGAGCCATAGGTTGCTCACCTGATTTTTGATTTTCTTTAGAGTATACCCACATGTCGCATGCGCATGTCTATGGATGGTTGGTATACCTAAAACCACCCATTGATACATGGGGCATTCAACATCCCCCAAAGTGTGGTTGGTAAGACATTTTATTTCTAAATGTACTTTATTTCCTGCTCCTCATACATTGCATACACCCATATGCATTAGCATCATGAAGATTACTCAAAGTGACTAATGGGAACAACAATGATTATAGGATAGGATGTCGCTGTTTCCTAAGAGTTCAACAGAGTTGGTAACTTTCGAGTACTTGAGAAAAGTCACTCGCCCTGGACCGAACACAAGGCTACACTTCACTAGATTCGTGCATGGGCGGGAACTGACTGGACGCAAACTAGGATACGCCGAAGATTGCCAAACCCGCTACTACGTCGATAACCTCAGATTCAAGCGAGAGTCAGATGAAATGTTCAAGAATTATCTGGAGATGAAGAGACAGCGTCGCAACCAGCTGGCTAGGGAGGCATACGCCCGTCGGAAGACTGAACTGCTGGCCAGGGAAGATATACCCAGGATTACTCTTTGGGGTAGGAAAAGACGCCCTGCAACCAAGACCAAGCCAAGGCATATCACAATCAAGAAAGTGGAACCCGAGAAGGCTTCCGAAGTCATCGTACCCTGGACTAGAGAGTGGGCGGAGGAACTACAACCTCTCGACCAAACCACTGAAGATAACTCCCCTACCCTAGATTAAGGGAAAGTTCCTGATCGACTGTCATTTGGGTAGACTTCTGAAGAAGAGTGATCCTCACGTTCCATTGGCTTTTATGACTTTCTTGTTTGAAAGACCTTTCTTTACCTTTCTTCTATTAGACATCTTGACTGTAATGAAAGTACATCCCACTTTGTTCCTTTGATGTATTGACCAATGGAATGTGACATTGCTGTTCCCTTTAGTCACTGAGTAAACCTGACTAAATTGCATAATTCACTTCCCTGAAATGCAAATTAGGTTTTGAGTCAGGCTTTCAAGACCTGAAAAAGGGTTCTAATCTCCATTTCTTCAAATTGAACTATGCAATCAAGTTAGCTCAAGCATGCTTCATGACATCTGCATATTCATACATTTAAAGTAATTTCTGGCGATTGACCTTTTAAAATCATTTGCATATTTTAGACTTGATGGGAAAGAATGATATTCAAGTGTTCAAGATCCCCCGAGCTGAACTCCAATCATGGTGAGATGGCATGGGCGAAGCCAGCCAGAAGTATGCGGAGTCACGACTAGGATACCTATTGGACTTGCTGAAGATTGAGAGTCCACCTGCCTTCATTCAAGCCATGGCTGTTGACACCTGATTTTTGACTATCTATTATTGTGATTTTTATTATTTAAAATTAATTAAAAATATTAAAAAAAGGGCATAAAATCACAAAATCAACTTTGAAAGCCTTGGCCTAGCCTCGGGGACCGATTTTGAACAAAAAATATTTTTTTGGTATTTTATAATATTTTTTCGAATTTATTTAATTATAAAAATACCCAAAATATCAGAAAAATACCATTCGTGGTCAGAAAAATACACAAAAATATTCAATAATTTTGTCTTAATTTCCTCTTCAAGCTTGTCACATTAAATCTTGAAAATACGGCTTGGGTCACTATGTTCCTTCACAAACATAAACCCGAATCGAGCAAAAAAATCATATTATGTCTTTTAATTTGCAATTTTTGTAATTTTGAAGTCTTGACATCCGATTTGATTGCCCTAAGTTGAGATTTGATTAAACTGTTCACACAATGGAGGGGAATGTACGTGTGGTTCTTATTTTTATTTTATTTTATTTTATCTTTTTATTTTATTATTATTATTATTATTATTATTATTATTATTTTATTTTATTTATTTATTTATTTTTAGCGATGGACGTTGGAGAAGTGTCATTTTGGCCACGGATGATGGATAGTGAAGTTGAGTGGAAGAATAAAGAAAGTTGAGTGGGAGAATAAAGAAGTGAAAAGAAAAGAGGAGGATGGGTGGAAGAGAAAAAGAAATGAAAAGAAGAGGGAGAGCTCGTGGGGGTGTAGATGAAATGAGCTGGTGGAGCTTCTTAATCAATGGGGAATAAATAAAGGCAAGCCATTAGGGAATAAGAAATAGAAAGGGGAAAGCAAAAACCATTAAAAAAGATAAAGATGAAGAGAGATAGTCATTAAAAATGGGGGAGGGGCCGTATCATGAAGAATGATCATGACTCTTCCAGGGGTTCATCGAAGACCACACAAATGAAAGAGATGGCTGAATAAAAAATTAATAATTAATAATAAAAGATGGCAAAAGACAAGAGTTTCTTAGTGGGGAGGAGAATCAAGGCTGCACGAGGGAATTTTTTTTTGGAGGGGGGTTCCATGGAAAAGCGGAAAGGGGATGATAGTGGAGGACCGAAACAATCAATTGGTCTCCTCTCTTTGGACCTTTTGAGATTTATCGGTTTCTGAAGAGAAGATAAAAAAAATGGTTCCACACAAAAGAGGGGACGTGACCAACGACACTAGCACCACTGGATCTCTTCCGCTACCTGGCAACTCCTGATCGACACAAGGCCTTGACCGCTCGTCGATGCAACCCCACCTCATCCTCCCTCGGATTACGCCGACCACCCTCACCATCACCTTGCTCCGCACCCCCTGCCGTCGACGCCTCACAGCCACCGGCCACCAGCTCGACGCCGCCCGCCGCCGGAGACCACGAAAACACATGAGTTGAGTCTCGGAGCTTCACCTCGGCCTCCAATGGCAACTTGAGTTTGAATCGCTCATTTGCTGTGATTTTTATTGCGATCTGTTACTTCCACTTCCCCGCTCATTTTTGCTTTTGATTGCATGTGAATTCATCGTGTAAAAACACGAGTCGGCCTCCGACACTCTCCAACCGGTCATGAATGACGTGGCTCGTTTCGAGCTAAACCGAAGCCTCGCATGGATCAAGTAAGTATTCTGGAACTCCTAGGATACTTCCCAATGGTTTAGATGGGTTGTTTTACGTGTAGAACGGTTATGACGATCTCTCGCCGGAATTCGGTCTCGGTTGGAGTTACAGGTATAGCAAACGTGATTCTGCTGTATTTAGGCTGATATATGTTGTAGAGGAGCTCATTACGAGAATTTTGACGAAAATTTCAAGTCAATCGGACCTCGGACGACCAAGATATGGCCTTCCGACGAGGCGCCGACGAAAGGTCGCCGGCGCCGGTCGTCTTCTACGGCGAAACCCTTTGCCGGTCAGCGAGTCAACGCTGACGTGGCACGCCACGTAGGCAGCCAAGTCAGCGATGTGGTCCGTGTTTTAAAAAAAAAAATCCGGATCGGACGGCCGTGGAGGAGCCACGTGTCGCGATCCGGCGATTTTCAAAATAAACAATTTTTTTTAATATTAAAAAAATGATTTTCGGATATAAAAATTCAAAATAATCCGATGGCTATCAGAGTGCCACGTGTCACGTCTAGGACTGTCGGATGATTTTATTTTCGGAAATTCGAAAATAATAATAAAAAAATAATAAAAATTTGAAAAAATCAATAAAAAATGGAAAATCATAAAAAAATCCAAAAAAATTCGTAAAATTCAGAAAAATTCTAATAAATTCCAGAAAATAGGACATGGCCACATTCAACTGGCCATGACCTGTTCCGGGTCTTTCGACCCCCGATCTTTCCAAAAATGACGGTTTTGCCCTTCCGGCAAACCGTCTTCCAAGAAAATTCTAAAAAAATCAGGAAAATCCCAAAAAATAGGAAATGGCCACAAACAACTGGCCAAGACTCATTCCGGGTGTTTTGAACCCCGACCCTTCTTAAAATGACAATTTTGCCCTTTGGGCGAATTGTCTTCCAAAAATTGAAGAAAAATCAAAAAATTCCAAAAAATTCTCAAAAATGGGAAATGGCCACAATCAACTGGCCATGGAATATTTTGGGTAATTCGGTGTCCAAATCTTCCAAAAATTGACGATTTTGCCCTTCGAGCTAAATCGCCTTCAAATCTTCCCATTTTACTCCCGGTCCGAAATTACACCTTACCTAAGCCCTTATGGCTATACTAGGAAGCCATTGATCTGAATTGATGTGTATTGATATGATTTATTTATGCATTTGATTGCGTCTTCATTTAAATTGATTGTGATTGATAGGAATAGTCTTTCAATCTGCATGAAACCTTGAATCAAACCTACCTCACCCAAAATTGCGCCTGCATGAACTCTTAGCCAGGAAAATCACTCGCGTTAGGTACCGAAAGGGCGTTGATAATGACACTAGCGTAACCAAGTCCCCGAACCCAAAATCTCTGGTTCTGCAGAATTGATCAATCTCTCCCAATCGATCAGTAAGGTTTCCGGTCTACCCTCCAAGAAAGACCGGTGGCGACTCCAAATGCATGCACGAGTTGCACATGCCACCACGACCACACTGAAGGTCGATAGCGATCGACTCTTATCGTCGAATCCCCTTTGAAATATACTTCCGCCGCGATTTGGTATGGGCCTGGGAGGGCCCGCGCCGATCCAAGACCCGCTATCGGTAATCCATTAGCCGCGTCCGCTTCCGGACGGGTCGCGACAGCTGGCGACTCCGCTGGGGACTTTGTTCTAGAACCTATGGTTCTAGACCTCAAGTGGACTTAGGCCGTAATTAAAACGCTGAGTGATTTTTCTAACCATGCAGGCGCTCGTAAAGGTGAGGTAAGTCCGCTCATGATAGGTGTTATATGTTTTTGCAGATTGGAGTGATAAGGGGGGTAGTCTGTGATTAACATTGTCTTATGCAGGTTGGCGTAGGAATGAATGATTGTGTGTATGTTTTATATTGAAGCGGTGGTTGTTAAATAAGATGCATGTTTATCGCTTTAGCACGACACCGAAAATACACACAACCGCGCCTAAAACCCCGGGCGCCGCCTATAGGAAAACAATAGAAGGGATTGAAAATGGAATCTCCGTGAGGAAAGACACGGGGTAATCCACTTTTCAATTCCGCTCATTTCGAACTATGGATCGAGCCCCAATGCAACGATAGTTGTGCAATGGAATCTGCTCTTTCTAGAACTCGAGGTGGGAACCTTGACCTTAGGTGCCAAATCCTTTGATTTTTAGAAGTTTTATCCTCACTTGTCTCATGTGCATGTCTTTAGATGGTTGGTATATCTAAAACCACCTAAAAAAAAATCGGTGATCTTGGAGTCACATCTCGAAGACTGGAACTGGGGCATCTCCAAGTGTTCGGACCACATCCCTTTGATTGATTTGACATTCTTAGTTCTCTTGTATAAGATTAATTTTGCTGAGATCCTCTCTATCTCGTCCCTTAGATTGATTGTATTAGGGATCTATTTGTATGGTATACATCTTGATAAAGCTCATTTCTATCGAAAATGGGGGCAAATTTCCCAAACCCGTGGAGCATAGTGGAATTCGTCCCTTCAGTGCAAAATGCATTTGGCCGCAGAGCCACTCGTTTGGTGAAAGGACGTATCGTTCCTAATTGATTTTTAATCAGATCTGAGGATAAGTTTTTCTCCATTTTTTTTATGTCAGGTGATAAAAGAGACAATGCACCCAAAAGCTCATGCATTCAAATGACAAAACAGACGTCGCCTAGCTGGGGCAAATGAACCGTAGGCGTTGCAAATACCTTCAAGCACGGATGGAGGAATTTGATAGATGTTGTGCGTATCAATATACAACAGCAAAACGGAATGCAAATCAAGTGTAAAAGGACGTATCGTTCCAAAATGATTGTTTTCTTGATATGAGAATAATGCTTCCTTTCTTTTTCCTCTTAGATGATGATCAAGAGCAGAGGACGCAGGATGTAATGCTTTCAAATAACAAACAGGGAATATCAAATACCTCAAATGGCGACTGTGATCGAGAGAATCACCAAACCGCCACATGACGAATCCCAAGAATATCAAGCTGTCTTGAGACAGATAAAATTGATCAAGGACTCTGACAATCGAGATGGATGATCAGAATCTGCAAAAATCAATGGGAGCAGGTTCCCCCCATTTGCTTTGAGGAGCCAAACCGAGGGCAAACTCTCATGATCCCCCATGAAAGCGCATCAGACCAGGGTCATCGAAAGCGCTTTGAGGAGTGAAAACATCATCATTTAAAAGGAAAAGGGGACTAATCATTTTGTCTTCACTTTTGATTATATTATTATTATTTTTACTTTTTAATATTTTATTATATTACTATTTCATTATTTTATTTTATTTTTATTACTATTTATAGTCCCCCCTCATCATCCGTAGAGTCCCTTCTCCTCCTCCTCCTCTTCCTTCTTCTTCTTCCCCCTCTCTCCCACGCTCATTTCCATATTCTCTCTTCCCTTCCTCTTGTCATCACACCACTACCCTCCACATTTCTTGAGTTTCCGGTCGATTGGACCGTTGGATCGAGCTGATTTTTTGTGTACAAGATCTTCTTGACCCCTTCTTCATATCCACCGTTCGGATCTTTAAAAAAATCTCTCAAAGTGGTCGCAAATCAGCCAAATCAGAAGCTGTTCCAGGCGCGGGAACTGTATACCCGTCTACATTTCTTGAGTTTCCGGCCGATTGAACCGTTGGATTGAGCTGCTTTTTTTTGTGCAAGGTCTTCGTGACCCCTTCTTCACATCCACCGTTCGGATCTTCAAAAAGATCTCTCTAGGTGGTCGCACAGCAGCCAAATCAGAAGTTGTTCCAAGCGCAGGAACTGTTCATCCGCCGGTATTTCTTCAGTTTCCGATCAATTCGACCATCGGATCGAGGTAAAATTTTGTGTACAATGTCATCTGAATTCTTTCTTCATCTTCACCGTTCGGATTTGTGAAAATTGTTCAACGTCCTCCTCATCCGAGCTCGGATTATTGTTTATTTTGTATTTTTTTTCATATTTACTGTGTATTTACTTTATGTCATAGCATTTCTATATTTCGCATAAAAGACCCAGAATCGGAAGGCCGAGCCTCCTGTTGGTGTCTAAATATTTACTGTGTATTTACTTTATGTCATAACATTTCTATATTTCGCATAAAAGACCCAGAATCGGAAGGCCGAGCCTCATGTTGGTGTCCAAATATTTGCTGTGTATTTACTTTATGTCATAGCATTTCTATATTTCGTATAAAAGACCCAGAATCGGAAGGCTAAGCCTCCTATTGGTGTCCAAGGTGTTTTATTTATTTATTTTCTGTAAATTATATTGTGCTACCCCAGAATCGGAAGGCCGAGCCTCCTGCTGGTGGTTTATACCCCCACACATTGTTGCACGAGCACCGACGGACTCCGACGTCGTAAAATTCACCGGATCCCATCTCCTTTGCTTATGTTTATGTTGTATAATGACTTAATAATCTTCTTTATTTTTTGCATTGTGTTGCGTCCTATGAAAACAAAAACAAAAAAAATGCTAGATTGGATGGTTGCAGATGAGCCACGTGTCGTGACCCGATGATTTTCAGAATAAAAAATATTTTTAACATTAAAAAAAATGAATTTCGAATTTTACAAAAATTAAAATGATTCGATTGTCACCGAGACGCCACGTGGCGAGTTAGGGACCGTTCAGTTGGGACTTATTTTCAGGAAATTAATAAAAAAAATTTTCAAATAAAAAGTGAATTATTAAGGAAAAAAAATTGAGAAAAATTGCAGAAAATTCAATCAACTTAGGTACCGAAAGGGCGTCAACTCTGACAATTGACGTAACTAAGTCCCCGAACCCATTTCTCTGGTTATCGTAGAATTGAATAGAAACTCCCGACTATTCAATAGGGTGGTCCAATCATACCCTCCAAAAAATGATTGGTGGCGACTCCATGGCATGCACACTTAGCACATGTCACTAGATCACACTGAAGGTCGACTACGCATACCTCCGTTGCGATTTGGGTAACGGGCCTTGGGAGAAGCCTGCGTCCAACCAGACTGGACGGCCCATTAGCCCTCGAGAGCCCACGGCGAACCTCGAGAGGGTCGCGACAGACTGGCGACTCCGCTGGGGACTGGTTCTTAACCATTTAGTGGACTTGAGCCGATTAAAAAGTTGATTGGTTTTTCTGACATGTTTTATGTAGACGCTCTTCAAATTGAAGTATGTACTTTAACCCTTGAGTTGTTAAATGTTTTTGGCAGATTGGAGAAATAAGGGGTGTAGTCCGTGATTAACATTGTTTTATGCAGGTTGGCGTAGGAATGTATGTTGTGTGGGTGATTTGAAGCGCTGATTGATAAACTGTTATGCATGACTTGCATTGTGATGATCACGACACCTGAACACACACAACCGCGCCTAAAACCCCGGGCGCCCCTATAAGCAAACAATAGAAGGAATTGAAAATGGAACCTCCGTGAGGAAAAACACGGGGTAATCCATTTTTAATTTCGCTCACTTCGAACTATGGATTGGGTCCCAATGCAACGATAGTTGTGCAATGGAACCTACCATTTCTAGAACTCGAGGTGGGAGCCTTTAAGCCTCAGGAACCCCACCATTTAGGTGTCAAAACTTCACAAGTTTACATACGCATGATTGATGTGTTTGACATGTCTTACCCCATTCAAAAGGTCTGTAAGTATCATTCCTTTCACCCTTTGAACTCAGTATAACTTTTTTTCATATGCTAACACGTCTTTCTACCCACCACAGGGGCAGGTAGCTTTAATCACGGAACCAAGAGTAACTCGTATTATAACTCGTCTCCGAGCCAGAATGGAGCAAGAGGAGTTGGGATCTCGCGTGAATAGTTTGGAAGGTCAGATGGCGTCAATGGCCACCATGCTAGCAGAAATGAAAGCCATGATGGTGGCTGCACAAGAAAGAAATCATGACCTCAGCCAGGATGCTCCGCCCGCACCCCCCAATGCTTCGAATGTGGCGCGAACTCAGGAAGAGAATGTGGCCGAGAATGTTAATCGAGTGTTAGCAGCTGATGCACTACCGAAGGCCGCGTCTGTAGTCATCGACCTAGAAAAAGACAAAAAGGAGAAACCCCCGGGCAAAATCGAAGAAGACGCAAAGAGGCTAGCGAAGATAGAGGAATGCCTAAGCAGCCAAGGGTATGAGTTGGCTCGATTTGACAAGATATCACCATTTGCAAAAATTGAAGCGCCATCAGACTATAAAGAACCCGATTTCGTCAGAAAATACAACGGGACGAGCTGCCCCCGAGCCCACTTAAAATATTACCTACGCAAAATGGCACTTTTTTCTGACTACGTTCCCTTGCTGATGAACACATTTCAAGAGAGTCTGGCGGGTGCTGCTCTGGCTTGGTTCATCGAATTAGATTTGGAGGACTATGATGGATGGGAAGACCTGGCGGAGGACTTTTTACATCAATATAAGTTCAATACTGCTACAGCCCCTTCCAGAGAAGATTTGCTGAGGACCACAAAAGGGAAGAATGAGGCAATCCGCGCTTACGCTCAAAGATGGCGGGCCTTAGCAACACAAGTCAAACCGTCCATTCCAGAGGACGAGCTGGTTGACCTTTTCTTAAGAGCGTTGCCTTACGAATATTTCGATAGGCTGAACACATCTGGTTGTCAAACATTTGTACACCTCATAAAAATCGCAGAAAGGCTGGAATGGGCGATGAGGGAAAGGAAAGCACCAGAAATCGCAACAAGACGCCAATATCCGGCCCGAAGGGAGAAGGAGGCTGAAGTTGATGTGGCCTTCGTACCAAACCCACCCAACCCTAAGCAGTTCTCCAATTCAAGTACAGTGCAAGGAAACTCGTCGATGTCGGTACAGAAACCATATGAACTAAGGAGGAAGTTGCCTCCCAAGTAGTTCACCCCCCTGCCAAGGCCGTTATCGAAATTACTTCCTATGTTACTAGAGGAGCACTTAGTGGCTAAGGAGCCTCCAAGGCCGAATCCGGTGAAATTTAACGGGTACGATGAAAGCCAGTCATGTGCCTATCACATGGGAGAGAAGGGCCATAACGTAGACAATTGCATTGTTTTGAAGCACAAGGTACAAGCCCTTATCGATAATTGCATCCTTGAATTCGACAAAACGGAGCCGAACGTGCAAAATAATCCACTTCCTGATCACCAAACCGTGGGGGTGATCTTCGACAACAAGCTCGACCGGTTCTTCTCCGAGGATTCCAAATGGTCGAAGGACGAGGGGATAAAAACGACATCGGAGGAACTTGATTTGACCAGCTTGTCTTTGGGAGATTTTGTCAAATCACTCGACGGCGACGCTCCTACCATGGAGTAAAGAGATATCTGTGTCTCTTCGACGCATCTAAATCCACATTAGGTGCCTCAGGCTTTTTCTTACGTGTTGTATTGTCATATAAGTATAAAAAAAAACCAAAAAAATCATAAAAAAATCAAAAATAAAAAATGGGGACGTGTGAGAGCCACAAATCGGTCAATGACGAAAAAAAAAAAAAAAAACTGAGACCTGATTTCCCACATGTCTCCTGGTTTGCAAAGTTTTGGGATGCGAGGATGCCCAATGATATGAGGGCTAGCTCCCATCCTACCCTTTCAATTTTTCTTAAGACGTCTCCCAAGGAAGTTTATCATTACATGAACTTGCTCTATTTTATAACCGTCTTTGTGACACTTCAAGCATGCCATTCCAAGCATACATAGCAGTTGTTAAATAACTCAGGTTCCCGAGGAGGAGCTTCCCTCCTAAATGGGGAATAAAACGATGCGGAGCCATCCATTCCAGCGACGATCAAAAGCAGGGGAATCAGATGGCAGTGCTTCCAAATGACGAAACAAGGAGTACCCATTTTCATAACATAAGTCTGACTGAATGTTTTCAAGAGCGTTCTAATGGCTCAATTTGTGAACAAAATCTTTGAGAAAACCTGAAAAAGTTTCTCATCACCTGAAAATCTCTGTGAAAAGAATGCTTGAAAAGAAAATCTCAAGTTTTATCAATACCTTCTTTGAATAGAATAAAAAGCACGAATTCATAGATGACCAGGATTGGCAAAACTCGTGGGAGCAAGTCTCTCCCTTTTCTCCGAGAAGCCCAGCCAGGGGCAAACTCTCATGATCCCCCCTAAAAGTGCAACAGACCAGGGTCATCAAATCCAAAGAGGACAAACAGCAAAACCGGCCTCACCGGGGCAAATTGCTCGAAAAGCACGAAAGGACGAAACTTCGGAGGGAGTACCTCTTTTCAGAAATTCCAAATGAAGTCAGATAAAAAAAACCCACGTCTATTTCTTCACATGCAGGTGCGTGGACTCCTTCAGATTGGATTAGAAATCTCCAACAAAAGCGGAAAGCGTTAAGGCATGACTGGGGCATGCGAATCAATTTTGCCCCGGGCAAAGAAAGACGTTTCTTCTCTGGAAAAATCCGTAGACCCAATGACAGAGTTATCTGCATCAGAAATAAACCCCAGAATACAAACCTAGAGGCGGAAGTCGTTGGCGCCAAAAGCCACAAAAGAAAATAACTCGCCAATGAGGAGGCGAATAAAATTATTAACCTTGGGAATCAGCACTCCAAGGAAGGGTCTTTGATCAAGTGGAGGAACTATGAAGAGTGACGCTGGAATGCGCCCAAAAACACAAATGGATTTCCTCTGGGGCAAATCCTCGGGAATGATTCATCGCCAACCAAACGGAGGAATCGTGGCCACAATATAGAAGGCCAATTTCTGCAAGCCGCGCGTTTGTGTTCAAATGAAAACACCAAGCAAGAACAAGGCGGTATCGTTCCAATTTGTCTTGAATTTTGGAACGCAAAACCTGACACTTATTGTTTGTTTTTGACAGGGGAGTCGCCTTGGAGACGAACAAGTTTTTACATCCCACGTACTACTTGTTAGGGTACATGACTGAGGGTAGGATGTATCGTTTCGATTTTCAAAAAAATTCATGAATATACAATGATATGCTTCTCTTACATTTTCAGGGGGTCTGCAGCCGCAACAGGTAGGTAAGTATCCCTTTCCCAGTTAGCTGGAGATAAAGAATGTTAAAATCCTTTCAATCGTCATGAAAATTATCCAATGCATCGATGTTCATGATGTAAATCGGGAGGTTGCCCAAAGCATGAATAAAACATGCACGATACATCACAGAATCCCCTCAATGGATAAATTTTGGGAAAGAAGTGAGTGAGTTTTTCCAAATATCATTATTTGTCAAATCATTCAAAAGGAAGTTTACTCAAAAGAGAGGCGAGCCTAATCCAAACACGTCCTATACACACTTAAGAGAGAAGTGGAGCGGATAAGATAGCAAAATCTGGACCTACGAAAGTAGGGACCATTCGCAGCGATTACATGGGTTGGGACGACGGAGGCATCCGTTTCATATTCCCCAAGCACTACAGGTGACCATTGACAACCCCTTTGAACGGCGATTTTCATTCTTAGCTTTTTCAAGAACCACCCCACATCGGGGCAAAATGAAGATGAGTCCAGCAGCATCAGGAGAAAATGGTTAGAAATTTTCTTGCTCAGACTAACATTAATCTTTGTGTGCTGTTTATATGGTAATCCAAATGCCATAGGATGACGAGAAGCATTCATTTCTCTATCCCACACACCTTTACCCTTTGCACAGCCAAGTTGAGCCTGCAAAATCATTTCATAAACCCGTTGGTGATCATTGCACATTCCAAAACGGATGCAGCATCACTTCAGAAACAAAGGAGTTCAAGACTTAGGGTTTGCAAAAAAATTCCTAAGTTAATGCTTAACCTTGTTAGACCTTTGATCGTAGGTCTAACACGATCCCATGAAGATGAAAAAAATTGGGATTTCAAAAGTGAATGAGAAAAATCCACGGCATCGAGAAAAAAGCAAAGTGCCTGGTAAAAGCAAGGCCGATGCTCGTGTAAGTTGTTTGATTGATCCGCAATGAAGCCGGATGGGAAAAGAAGAAATCCCTGAAGGAGCCAAATCCAAAAGGGTTACTCCCCAAATGGTGCCGAGCGCAGAACAAAGACATAGAGAGAGTTATCGTTCTCTGAATGCAACAAGAGAGGCTCTCTAAAGAATTGGTGCACACCCCAAAATCGATTGCACACCTCAAAGACTAAAGATGCATAAAGGAAATGACAAGAGGCAAATCAGCAATGATCACCAATGTCAAACCCGTCACGAATTCTGGGCCAAAAACAAGCTTTTTTTCGATCCCCAATCCTACCAATGTTACAACCCTGAAACAGTCTTCTCTGACTAAGACACTTGGGTTAACATATAGCTTAGCTCGAAGAAGTACGAGCAAGACTATTTCTTTCTCATTTTGTAGGGTTCTTGACTTGTAAACCTGGAGCAGATGGTGAAGACTTTCACTCAATGGCCTCGACTCCAAAGCGGGCCCCCCTTAAAAACCAATATCCAAGCCCAACATTACGGTCCCGTGGAAGACCTCCCGACCAATCAAAATGTATGCGCTGCGAATGAGCCTAAAACCTAGGCACAGGTTAGTAGGGAATTGAATGCGTCCCCTATAAAAAACCACTATCGCAAAACAGGTGAGAAGACCTCCTTGTCGAGAAATATTCCAATTGATGTTTGGAACAAACTCTTTTTGGAATTTTCAAACTATTGATCCAGATTTTCCGTGTAAGGGATTTGTGATCACATTTGCTTGTTGCAAGAATGCTTTGGATAACCTCCAGCATCAAAATGCCATCTCACGATTAAAACTTAAGTCATACGGTTTTTTGTCAAATGGACAGCCGTGGTCTTCCCAAAGATTACTAACGTTTTCTTGGTAAAAAATCTTTCAGGCTCAAATTTCTGCAGGATACCTAGAGAACCCAGCTCCCAGAATGTCACCTCAACAGACCCAAGTGAAGCTTTGTCAAGATAAAATCTTTCACTGCTTCAAAACTGAATTCCCGACAAATTTCGGGATCTTTCAAAAGAAAGGGGTGAGGATAGAACCCTTTTTCAAAAGAAGTCAGCAAACTGTCCCAGCAGACGTGGAGAACCCTCGTCCTAGGACCCATTTTTCAAAAAAATAATAATAAAATAAAACAATCAAGCAGTCCTAGCTTGACGTGGAGAACCCTCGTCCTAGGACACCCTTTTCAAAAAAATATCAAACAGTCCTAGCATGACGTGGAGAACCCTCGTCCTAGGACCCATTTTCAAAAATATCAAACAGTCTCACCGGACGTGGAGAACCCTCGTCATGAGACCCCTTTTCAAAATTCAGGCAGTCTCATTGGACGTGGAGAACCCTCGTCATGAGACCCCTTTCCAAAACAAACCAAAGGTAGAAACCGCCTGAAGGGTCAAAACCAAGGTAGATACCGCCTGAAGGGTTAACTCAAGGTAGAAACCGCCTGAAGGGTCAACCATGGTAGAAACCGCCTAAAGGGTCAAACCAAGGTAGAAACCGCCTGAAGGGTCAAAACAATGGTAGAAACCGCCTGAAGGGTCAATTCAAGGTAGAAACCGCCTGAAGGGTCAACTCATGGCAGAAACCGCCTGAAGGGTCAACCCAATAGTAAAAATCACTTAAATGGCCAACTCAATGGTCCGATCCACCATACGGATCAAAATCCTCGGCAAATCCCAAATGGGATGCGTTTTCCTTAGATTCCTATCAGTTAGGAATCTCATTATGGTTTGACCTACCATACGGGTCAGAGCTTAACCTCTCTAGGATACTCTAGTAACGAGTTTCTAGAAATTCTCTTGAATCCATCAAACATCGCGAAAATCGCACAAACATGGAACAGGTAAGTGGCAAGTATGTCTCTCTATTATCTCACCCTCTCATGTCAAATGGATGTTTCCCCCTTCAAGAAAGAGCAAACATGGACAAGCATGAAGATTGGAAGTCATGACTCCTTTTCCTTTAGTTTTCCGAGTCGAGTCGATCAGGACTCAGGTGTCACCTTATCTTTGAGAGAAACCTCTAACGAGATTCCTCTCAAAGAGGGGCAGCTGTTGACACCTAAATTTTGATCAACTTTTTTTTTTTGAAAATTCATAGAAAATCCATAAAAAGTTGAAAAATTGAAAAATCAATTTTGGTGACCTTAGCCAAGCTAAATGAACCATTTTGACCAAAAAAATAATTTTCATAATTTTCATTTTTTAATATATTTTCGAAAAATACAAAAAAAAAGAAAAAAAAGAAAAAGAAAATCAAGAAAATCAAGAAAAATAATATTTGAGGTCACAAAAGTATATAAAAATAGTTAGTATTTTTATTTTTATTTTATCCATTTTCTGACCTCTTAAATAGTAAAATTCAGGTTTGATTTTAGGTGTTCTTTGATCATCATAAAATTGAATTTGGCAAAAATATTAGTAATGATTAAAAGGAAAAGGAGTGAAAACATCATCATTTAAAAGGAAAATGGGACTAATCATTTTGTCTTCACTTTTGATTATATTATTATTATTTTTACTTTTTAATATTTTATTATATTACTATTTCATTATTTTATTTTATTTTTATTACTATTTATAGTCCCCCCTCATCATCCGTAGAGTCCCTTCTCCTCCTCCTCCTCTTCCTTCTTCTTCTTCCCCCTCTCTCCCACGCTCATTTCCATATTCTCTCTTCCCTTCCTCTTGTCATCACACCACTACCCTCCACATTTCTTGAGTTTTCGGTCGATTGGACCGTTGGATCGAGCTGATTTTTTGTGTACAAGATCTTCTTGACCCCTTCTTCATATCCACCGTTCGGATCTTTAAAAAAATCTCTCAAAGTGGTCGCAAATCAGCCAAATCAGAAGCTGTTCCAGGCGCGGGAACTGTATACCCGTCTACATTTCTTGAGTTTCCGGCCGATTGAACCGTTGGATTGAGCTGCTTTTTTTTGTGCAAGGTCTTCGTGACCCCTTCTTCACATCCACCGTTCGGATCTTCAAAAAGATCTCTCTAGGTGGTCGCACAGCAGCCAAATCAGAAGTTGTTCCAAGCGCGGGAACTGTTCATCCGCCGGTATTTCTTCAGTTTCCGATCAATTCGACCATCGGATCGAGGTAAAATTTTGTGTACAATGTCATCTGAATTCTTTCTTCATCTTCACCGTTCGGATTTGTGAAAATTGTTCAACGTCCTCCTCATCCGAGCTCGGATTATTGTTTATTTTGTATTTTTTTTCATATTTACTGTGTATTTACTTTATGTCATAGCATTTCTATATTTCGCATAAAAGACCCAGAATCGGAAGGCCGAGCCTCCTGTTGGTGTCTAAATATTTACTGTGTATTTACTTTATGTCATAACATTTCTATATTTCGCATAAAAGACCCAGAATCGGAAGGCCGAGCCTCCTGTTGGTGTCCAAATATTTGCTGTGTATTTACTTTATGTCATAGCATTTCTATATTTCGTATAAAAGACCCAGAATCGGAAGGCTAAGCCTCCTATTGGTGTCCAAGGTGTTTTATTTATTTATTTTCTGTAAATTATATTGTGCTACCCCAGAATCGGAAGGCCGAGCCTCCTGCTGGTGGTTTATACCCCCACACATTGTTGCACGAGCACCGACGGACTCCGACGTCGTAAAATTCACCGGATCCCATCTCCTTTGCTTATGTTTATGTTGTATAATGACTTAATAATCTTCTTTATTTTTTGCATTGTGTTGCGTCCTATGAAAACAAAAACAAAAAAAATGCTAGATTGGATGGTTGCAGATGAGCCACGTGTCGTGACCCGATGATTTTCAAAATAAAAAATATTTTTAACATTAAAAAAAATGAATTTCGAATTTTACAAAAATTAAAATGATTCGATTGTCACCGAGACGCCACGTGGCGAGTTAGGGACCGTTCAGTTGGGACTTATTTTCAGGAAATTAATAAAAAAAATTTTCAAATAAAAAGTGAATTATTAAGGAAAAAAAAATTGAGAAAAATTGCAGAAAATTCAATCAACTTAGGTACCGAAAGGGCGTCAACTCTGACAATTGACGTAACTAAGTCCCCGAACCCATTTCTCTGGTTATCGTAGAATTGAATAGAAACTCCCGACTATTCAATAGGGTGGTCCAATCATACCCTCCAAAAAATGATTGGTGGCGACTCCATGGCATGCACACTTAGCACATGTCACTAGATCACACTGAAGGTCGACTACGCATACCTCCGTTGCGATTTGGGTAACGGGCCTTGGGAGAAGCCTGCGTCCAACCAGACTGGACGGCCCATTAGCCCTCGAGAGCCCACGGCGAACCTCGAGAGGGTCGCGACAATTCTGCTGTATTTAGGCTGATATATGTTGTAGAGGAGCTCATTACAAGAATTTTGACGAAAATTTCAAGTCAATCGGACCTCGGACGACCAAGATATGGCCTTCCGACGAGGCGCCGACGAAAGGTCGCCGGCGCCGGTCGTCTTCTACGGCGAAACCCTTTGCCGGTCAGTGAGTCAACGCTGACGTGGCACGCCACGTTGGCAGCCAAGTCAGCGATGTGGTCCGTGTTTTAAAAAAAAAAATCCGGATCGGACGGCCGTGGAGGAGCCACGTGTCGCGATCCGGCGATTTTCAAAATAAACAATTTTTTTTAATATTAAAAAAATGATTTTCGGATATAAAAATTCAAAATAATCCGACGGCTATCAGAGTGCCACGTGTCACGTCTAGGACTGTCGGATGATTTTATTTTCGGAAATTCGAAAATAATAATAAAAAAATAATAAAAATTTGAAAAAATCAATAAAAAATGGAAAATCATAAAAAAAATCCAAAAAAATTCGTAAAATTCAGAAAAATTCTAATAAATTCCAGAAAATAGGACATGGCCACATTCAACTGGCCATGACCTGTTCCAGGTCTTTCGACCCCCGATCTTTCCAAAAATGACGGTTTTGCCCTTCCGGCAAACCGTCTTCCAAGAAAATTCTAAAAAAATCAGGAAAATCCCAAAAAATAGGAAATGGCCACAAACAACTGGCCAAGACTCATTCCGGGTGTTTTGAACCCCGACCCTTCTTAAAATGACAACTTCGCCCTTTGGGCGAATTGTCTTCCAAAAATTGAAGAAAAATCAAAAAATTCCAAAAAATTCTCAAAAATGGGAAATGGCCACAATCAACTGGCCATGGAATATTTTGGGTAATTCGGTGTCCAAATCTTCCAAAAATTGACGATTTTGCCCTTCGGGCTAAATCGCCTTCAAATCTTCTCATTTTACTCCCGGTCCGAAATTACACCTTACCTAAGCCCTTATGGCTATACTAGGAAGCCATTGATCTGAATTGATGTGTATTGATATGATTTATTTATGCATTTGATTGCGTCTTCATTTAAATTGATTGTGATTGATAGGAATAGTCTTCCAATCTGCATGAAACCTTGAATCAAACCTACCTCACCCAAAATTGCGCCTGCATGAACTCTTAGCCAGGAAAATCACTCGCGTTAGGTACCGAAAGGGCGTTGGTAATGACACTAGCGTAACCAATTCCCCGAACCCAAAATCTCTGGTTCTGCAGAACTGATCAATCTCTCCCAATCGATCAGTAAGGTTTCCGGTCTACCCTCCAAGAAAGACCGGTGGCGACTCCAAATGCATGCACAAGTTGCACATGCCACCACGACCACACTGAAGGTCGATAGCGATCGACTCTTATCGTCGAATCCCCTTTGAAATATACTTCCGCTGCGATTTGGTATGGGCCTGGGAGGGCCCGCGCCGATCCAAGACCCGCTATCGGTAATCCATTAGCCGCGTCCGCTTCCGGACGGGTCGCGACAATGGCGCTCTACTGGGATCCTACCACCGCTACATTTTGCATGGAAGGATTAGAGATCGCTCCCACTATTGAGGAATACAGCCCCGTTATCGGAGTTGAATTCACCCATACGCTCGTCCGACCCCATATAGGACTTGAACCCCTGAGCCAGGTGGCTGAATTCCTTGACACAAACCTGAATGAAGTCACAGCGGATGCAAAAAGAAATTCGGGACGAGTCTCCCTGTCTTTCCTTATAGACCGATTTTCCCGCCTTCCTGCCTCTAAAGGAACCAAATCTGGTAGAGCCTTTATCTTAGCATTCTTCAGCTTTGTGCTATTCCCAATTTCAACTGTCACCTTCGACCCTATCATGGCTATAGTAGCTAGGCATGTCTGTTGTGGGTGGGATTACTCAAACATCCTCCTTGCCGAAACCTTCCTCTCCTTAAATCGTTTCAAGAAAAACAAAAAGGGAATCTTTAGAGCTTCTAGTGATCTTCTGTATCTGTGGTTTACGTCCCATATCAGACAATTCCACATCCGCATGGGTTTCACCGAAATTAGCCCCGATGCACACCCTCTTAAAACATTTGCTAAAACCCATACACGCGTTCCTAAGTTCAACTTCATAGAGTGGAAGAACTTCCTCAAAGTCCTAAAACCCGAACAACTCCGATGGCGGCTAAGGCTGCCCACGCTGAGCAAGGTCAGATTGACCTGCGATGACGGGGGTCCAGTCCCCTTACTAGGATTCACGGGCGCAACTGCATACTCTCCAAGGAGGGTGATTCGGCAATTTGGAGCACTTCAGGAGATCCCTCCTCCACCGCAACCTGGTATCTTTTCCTTTGACTTACCAAGCCAGGCCCTCACGGAGGAAGAGAAGAGACAATTTGAAGCCAAGGTGGCATCCATCATACACTCCCTGAAGAATTCCCAAGCTGAAGAAATAAGTTGGCCAGAAGACATGACTCAAGAAGAAAACACTCATAGAGCCACCACAGAATACATTCAACGCTTCAAAACGATCCGACGAAGCCTTGTCGAGCCCTACATACCCGAATGCATCGTGCCGTACGTACCAAGAATAGAGCCATACATACCCGAAGACATAGGACCACTGTCGTGTTCAGAGGATGAAGAACCCCGGGCTGAAGAGGGGAATCCATACTGGGATGATGAGGGTACCTTAGACCTCAAACGTCCTAGGCTTGAATAGGCGGTTCTGTCAAGTGTAAAATAAGCAAACATTGCGATGCCTTCTCATACGTTCCCATTTCTGTGGAATACCATCTTGAACACATAAGCATGAATGTGAACATGTTTTGCAAATACATAAAAACTATCGTCAGAAATTACGCTTCTTTTAATTCCATGAATTCTTGTCGAGAAATGATTAAAAGAACTACTTACATGAGGCTAAGGCTCACAAGGTAGCCCTTTTTCTCATCCACTGACAAGAAGCATGCAATTGAAAGAATTAGCTGCTCCTTTTTGCTAAAATGAAAGAAGTACTCATTCGAAATCTTCTTCGAACAGGTACACTCTCATCACGGAACTGCCAACACATCGTTTCCGTACTCGTCTTAAGACAAGAATGGAGCAACAGGAATTGACTCCGCGCGTAGGCATGTTGGAGTCTCAGATGACCGCCCTGGCGACTATGATGGCTGACATTAAGGCCATGCTGGAGGCCACCCAACCTAAACAGACGACCGCCCATAATAAGAACAACTCAGGCCCTTCCATGGTACCTGATGTAACAGATAGAGAAGCAACGAGGGATACCCAACATACAGAGGAGGATGTCCATGAACCGAATAGCCGTTCACAACCAAAAGCCTCGCCTGTTGTTATCAACCTCGAGAAAGAGGAGAAGGGGAAGCAGACCATGAAAACTGAAGCAGAAGCTAAAAGATTAGCCAAGATCGAGGAGTGCTTGAGTAGCCAAGGTTACGAGTTAGCCCGCTTCGACAAGATATCTCCTTTTGCTAAGGTGGAGACTCCCCCTGACTATAAAGAACCAGAGTTCGTAGGGAAGTACAATGGGACAGGTTGTCCCCGAGCTCACCTCAAATATTATCTGCGCAAGATGGCACACTACTCGGATTACATCCCGCTATTAATAAACACATTCCAAGAGAGTTTGGCTGGCGCCGCTCTGGCCTGGTTCATCGAACTAGACTTGGAAGATTACGACGGATGGGAAGATCTCGCAGAAGACTTCCTCAGGCAGTACAAATTTAACACGGCTACAGCCCCAACAAGAGAAGACCTCCTACGAACTTCAAAAGCGAGGGGCGAATCGATCAGGACATATGCTCAGAGGTGGCGAACCTTGGCTACCCAAGTAAAGCCTTCAATCCCAGAAGATGAGCTGATCGACTTATTCCTGAAAGCACTCCCCTATGAGTACTTTGACAAGCTGAACACTTCTGGATGTCAAACATTCGCATACTTGATAAAGGTTGCTGAAAGGCTAGAGTGGGCCTTAAAAGAAAGAAGGCCTCATGAAGCTCCTATCAGAAAGCAGTACCCTTAGAGAAAGGAAAGAGAAGCCGGACTGGACATAGCATTTATACCAGATCCCCACAAGCCAAAGCCGTTTGGCAATCCTAACCAAGCCAAAGGAGGATCATCTTGGTCGACACCAAAGGTACCAGACCCTAGAAGAAAGCAACCTCAGAAGCAATTCTCCCAACTTTCGAGGCCTCTATCCAAACTGCTCCCGATGCTGCTGGAACAGCATCTGGTGGCGAAAGAACCACCTAGGGCAAACCCTGCAAGGTATCCTGGCTTTGATGAGAGCCAGACCTGTGCCTATCATATGGGCGAAAGAGGACATAATGTGGATAACTGCTATATCCTCAAGCTGAAAGTGCAAGCCCTGATTGATAGTCAGGTTCTAAAATTTGACAGCGCGGCCCCAAATGTACAAGAAAACCCACTTCCGGATCATCAAGCAGTAGGGGCAATATTCTCTGAAGTGGAAGAAGACTACCTTAAGTTGAAGGTAGACGTGCCCAAGCTGACCGACCTGCTAATAACCGCTTCATCATACCCGAAAGCAGGCGAGATCTCAACTGACCAAAAGAAGTTATGTATCGCCAAGATGATGAGCTTGGGGATAATGTCCGATATCACTGATAAAGAATTCGAAGGGATTGAAGCTTCTCTATCTTTAGAAGGGAACCACTTCTTGATCACAACTGAGCAGGATAGCGCCTGTGATACCTCACATGAGAATCTGGTAAACAGCCTGGGGCCAGTCACTCAATCAGAAGAAGAGTTTGAAAAAGACGAACTGGAAGCCAAAAGACGAAGCCTAGCAGACCTCAAGTTTATGGCCAAGGCGCTGGAGAAAGGAGAAATTATAGACAATCTGGGTCAAGATTCTGGAGGATACAATTTTAAGGTGAAATATTCGGCCCCTCCCAGCTTTTATCAGAAGATTGAAGACATCATACCGGACGAATGTGGGAGTATGGATGATCTCTTTCAACCAGGATCCTCGAATGGCATAGAAGAACTTGACAACACTATATCAATGGTCGAAGTAGCCACGACCGTGGTGATTAGGTTGGATGAACTGGATAACCTAAACAAGATGGAAGATTTCCCAGTCAAGCCTGTCGTGATTCAACTGCCTCAAGAAGAAGAGGGCAACACGTCAGGACCAGAGATATCTCATCTGACAACCATAACTATAAAAGTCCCCCCAGCAGAAGAGTACGATCCTAAAGCAGTCCATTGGGACTATGCAACCACACAAGTAGACGCGATAATGAGGTCTGGACGATTTTATGCCCCAAGGGAAGGTGAATCCGAAAAGAAGGAAGTCACGAAGGAATATGCCGAAAGGCTCATGTCGATCATCAAAACCAGCGAGTTTGAGGTGATAGAACAGCTGAGGAAGTTACCCGCGCAGATATCCTTATTAGACCTATTCATCAATTCAGAGAAGCACAAAAACGTACTGTTAAAGATACTCAACGAAGTACATGTCCCTGAAACAATTAATGAAGTACAATTAGGGGACTTTGTGGGGGCAATTCTTTTAAAAGACCAATTAAGCTTCTCTGACGAGGACTTCCCCATGGAAGGAAGAGGGCACAACAAAGCTTTATACATCTCCGCCCAATGCAACGGCAAAAGAGTCGCACACGTATTGATCGATAACGGATCAGCCTTTAACATTTGCCCTTTGGCTACCATAAGGAGGCTGGGAATCAATGGAGAAATGATCAAGGCATCCAAGACAACTGTAAGAGCATTCGATGGCATGAAGAAGACCGTAGAGGGTGAGATCGAGCTAGACGTATTCATCGACCCGACAAAGTTCTCTATAAACTTTCAAGTAATGAATCTGCCCAGTGCATTTGGGTTCTTACTAGGAAGACCTTGGATCCATACAGCAGGAGCTGTCCCTTCGAGCTTGCACCAAAAAGTACGTTTCGTTGTAGATGGGAAGGTGATTACTGTACATGGGGAAGTCGACCTCCAGGCATACCAGAACAGTGCCATTCCCTATGTGGAGCCCGAAGAGAATACAGAAGCAAGCTATCATTCCCTAGAGTTGGTAGCGACAGTTCATACCCCGGCAGGGATAAGGCTGAGAACCCCATACATCTCGGAAGCCAGTCTTCTACCAGCTAAGATGTTGCTGGCATACGGGTTCAATCCCGAAAAAGGCCTAGGCAAACATAATCAGGGTATAAATACCCCACTACAGTTGAAGGCTAATCCACATAGAATGGGCTTGGGGTACCAGAAATATCCCATGAATGATTCTGTCCAGAAAGCAATAGGCCGAGGCCGAGGCAAAAGCCTGGGACGCCGTGGAGACGAAAACAGCCCGAATAACTCATTTATCGGTTCTCCAACCTGGAAGGGCAGGTCTCGAATGTTCAAGAATCCCTTAAAAGCCTACTTCGACCAGAACTCCAAATGGCTGTCTGAAGAGGATATCACTTCGCTGATGGAGCCAGACTGACAAATCCTTTTCTTGAAGATGACTCTGTGAATGTCATCATGGAGTAGTTGGACAATGAAGCCACTTCCTCTGAGTAAAGAGATTCTTCCTTTGTCTTTAAATACTGCGTTTAGAACTTTTTGCATTTCATTTGTATTTTCTTCCCTTGTTGTATGCATAGGAAAACGCCTTTGGATCTTTGGCCGTTGGTCCAAATAGCACATCTTGTAACGCGGCCCATTTCGCATTCAATAAAACCACGCATGTTTTGTTAAGGACATATGGAACCACGAATCAGCCCAATGATGATAATAGTCTTCCATATGGAAGCTTGAGGCCTGATTTGCCATATGATTCCTAATTTTCAAAAAAAATTTCCATGGGGCCGGGATGTCCAATGACATGAGGACTAGTCCCATTGGTACCTATACCTGTTTCGAAAACTTTTTCGAAAAAATTTTACATGATCATGCATGTCATTTTTACTAAGCACAAACTAACCATACTCATGACATTTCAGGCATATCATCTCAAACATGCATACCGGGTTGTTACAAAATTCGGATCCCTCCATTAACCACTCCTATAATATCGAGGAAGAGGGAGACGATGATTATGCATCTATCCGAAGAGATTGGAACGCCTTTGAAGAATCAAAGCCTCCTACCTCAGAAGAGCCAGTCGTTATTAATTTGGGAGACGCCGTGAACGTCAAAGAGGTCAAAATCGGCGGACACCTATCCCGAGATGAAAGGCTCGAATTCACCAAGCTACTAAAAGAATATCAAGACATCTTCGCATGGTCTTACGCGGATATGCCAGGCCTTGATCCTAAGATTGTGGAACATGCATTGCCCACGAATCCCGGTATTAAACCAGTCAAACAAGGCAGCATGCGGATGAAAGCCGAGTTAGAGGACAAGATTAAGGAAGAAGTCATGAAACTTCTTAGGGTAGGCTTCATTGAAGCTATCCCATACTCGGACTGGATTGCAAATATAGTCCATGTCATGAAGAAAGACGGAAGAGTCCGGATCTGCGTAGATTACCGAGATCTGAATAGAGCAAGCCCAAAAGATGATTTTCCACTCCCCCACATTGATGTATTGGTAGACAGTACGGCTGGTTATGAATTATTCTCATTCATGGATGGGTTCTCGGGTTACAACCAAATCTTCATGAAACAGGAAGACAAACCCAAGACTGCATTTACCACACCTTGGGGAAACTTTTGCTACAAAGTCATGCCATTCGGATTGAAGAACGCCGGGGCTACCTACCAGAAGGCTATGGTCACGTTATTCCATGATATGATCCACAAAGAGATCGAAGTATATGTCGATGACATGATCGCTAAATCCAAAGAAGGACAAGATCACATACGGGTGTTAAGGAAGCTGTTTGAACGCTTGCGCAAATACAGTTAAAGCTGAACCCCAACAAATGTGTATTTGGGGCAAGATCCGGGAAACTCCTTGGATTCATAGTCAGCAACAGGGGCATTGAGATTGATCCCTCAAAGATTCAAGCCATCCACGATTTATCAACTCCCTCCACAGTGAAAGAAGTGAGAAGCCTTCTAGGGAGATTGAACTATATTGCCAGATTCATCAATCAGCTGTCTGCTGTGGCTAAGCCAATCTTCAAATTGCTTAAGAAAGGCGCAAAAATAACATGGGATGCTGAGTGCAGCAGGGCATTCCAATTGATCAAAAACTATTTGATCACACCTCCGGTGCTTGTGCCACCAATTCCTGGTCACCCACTGACCTTATACCTGACTATACAACAGGAGTCCTTAGGAGCCTTACTTGCCCAAACAAGCCCGATAGATGGAAAAGAAAGGGCCATTTACTACCTGAGTAAGAAGTTCACGCCATCTGAAGCAAAATATGTGCCTGTTGAAAAGGCCTGTGTAGCAGCGGTATGGGTACTACGAAGACTAAGGCAGTATACCCTACATCATCACATTCAGCTCATAACAGAGAACGACCCTGTCAAATACCTCCTGGAGAAACCCTCCTTAATTGGGAAGCTGGCAAAATGGCAAGTAATGTTGTCTGAATTTGACATTAAATGTTCTCCGCAGAAGTTGGTAAAAGGGAGAGCTATAGCTGACATGCTGGCAGAAAACCCATCGAGCGGTGAGTCCCCTGAAGTAACGAACACAGAAGGCCGAATTTTGAACTTAGCAGAGGATAAGTGGGTCATGTATTTCGATGGTGCTGTTAATCTATCAGGGGCAGGCACTGGGGTAGTACTGATATCCCCAGATGGTCAACATCACCCTGTCGCGGCAAAGATAAATTTTCCTTGTACCAACAACATTTCAGAATATGAGGCATGCATTCTGGGCCTACGACTGGCCATTTCTATGAAGATACCTAAGTTGCAAGTTTTTGGAGATTCCATGCTCATCATTCTACAGACAGAGGGGGAGTGGAAGACGAAAGATGCAAAGCTCATCCCTTATCACGAATACCTTGAAGAATTGATACTTAAGTTCAAAGAAGTGTCATTCGAGTACTTATCAAGGTCTCACAACCAGTTTGCAGATGCATTAGCCACCCTAGCTTCTATGTTACAAACAACTGAAGGGTTGGATGTAGAGCCTCTGAGAATCGGCATTGTTGAAAGGCCAACTTATTGTATGCTAATCGAGGAAGAATTTGACGGAGAGCCATGGTACTATGACATCAAAAATTATCTCTCAAAAGGGAAATTCCCTGAAGGATGCCAGTCAGGAGACCGAAAATACATAACCAAGATGGCCAGCAAGTTCTTTCTCAATGGACAAATTCTGTATAAGAGATCGTTCGATTCTACTCTATTGAGATGTGTAGATTCCAAAGAAGCAAACACTCTCATGAAAGAGATTCATGAAGGTGTGTGTGGGCCTCATATGAACGGCCATCTCCTCGCCCGGAAGATCATGCGGCTCGGCTATTATTGGATGACCATCGAATCAGATTGCTGTCAACACGTCCGGTCATGCCACCAATGCCAAATATACGGGGATAAGATTAATGCACCCCCGAACGAACTGCACCAAATGTCTGAAGTTTGGCCTTTCTCTATGTGGGGCATAGACATGATAGGACCTATTAATCCTGTGGCTTCAAATGGTCATCGTTTCATCTTGGTAGCGATTGATTACTTTACCTAATGGGTAGAAGCCAGCTCTTACAAGAATGTCACTGCAAGAAATGTGGCAAGATTCGTCAAAAGAGATATTATATCCCGGTATGGTACCCCTCAAGCGATCATCACAGATAATGGGTCTAACCTGAACAACAAGATTGTCGATGATTTGCTGGATCACTTTAGCATCCGACATCTGAATTCATCTCCTTACCGCCCACAGATGAATGGGGCAGTGGAAGCAGCCAACAAAAATATCAAAAGAATCTTGGCTAAAACAGCAGAAAACTATAGGGATTGGCATGAAAGGCTGCCCTTCGCCCTACTGGCTTACCGAACGTCAATCAGAACTTCCACAGGGGCAACTCCCTATAGCCTGGTGTATGGAATGGAAGCAGTTCTACCAGTGGAAGTTAAGATTCCCTCTTTGAGAATCTTATCCGAAAGTAAACTCTCTGAATCAGAATATTTCAAGCACAGATATGAACAGCTCAATCTAATAGACGAAAAACGCCTTAAAGCCATCTGCCATGGACAAACTTACCAAAAGAGGGTAGCCAGGGCATTCAATCGAAAGGTCAAGATCAGAAATTTCGAAATAGATGACTTGGTAATTAGAAAAGTTTTGCCAAGTACTACCCATCCAGGAGGAAAATTCACTCCGAATTACGAAGGCCCTTACACTATCAAGAAAATTCTCACGGGGGGAGCATTGATTCTTGTAAACTCCGAAGGAGAAGAACTGGGGCACCCTGTAAATTCAGATGCTGTGAAGAGATATTACCCGTGAAATAAAATCAGATTCCAATCATACGACTTATCCCGAATTAAGCATACCCTTCATGATAGTCATTGCATAAGCACCTCATGCATCCATGCATACATTAGCATGTGTTTAATGTTGCAGGACCCAAGGGAGCAAGGTCGCGGTAAATTGGAATGCATGATCAAGACGACTTACTGTCACGGTGGTCAGGTGCAAGTCCTCTCTCTTCAAAAACTGAGAATTTCAAGATGTTTTAGAATACTTAACCATTTTGTGTTGTTAAGAAAAATGCAGACTTTCACAAGTCTATACACTCCCGTTGGAATACATGATCAAGGGAATCTCAAGCCGCGCTGGGCAGGTAAGTATTCATTTCCCAATCTTTTAGGTTTTTAAGACTCTCAGGATCCTAATTGCTAGAATTTGGGAGGCTTTTTGGAATCTGGCATACATCAAAGCTCATGTCTAGAAAGACGCAAAGTTCTCACAGTCATTGGCATTCATGTTTAGATCTGGAGGTTATCTGAACACGATTGAAATATACATTGTACATCATAAACCCCCTTGGAGGGTAAAGTTTTGGAGAAAGCAAAATGGACTTTTCCAACAAGAATTGTTTAGAATTGTTCAAAAGGATGGTTCCTCAGACAAGAGGCAAGCCTAGTCTAAACACGTCCTATACACACTTGAGAGATGAGTGGAGTGGTAAGGACAGCGAGACCCTGACCTACGGACGTAAGGGTTACTCGCAGCGATTACACGGATCGAAACGACGGGGGCGTTCGTTTCTCTATCATAAACACTACAGGTGACCATTGATAACCCTTTGAACGACGGTTTCATTCTTTACCCCTGTCAAGAACCACCCCACAGTGGGGCAAACTGGAGGTACGTCCAGAGGCATCAGGAGGTAAATGGTTAGAAGTTCTCTTGCTCAGACTTGCATCAATCTTCTTGTATTGCTTGTCATTTTAACTTCTATGGTAGTTCAAGTGCTTTAGGATGACGAAAAGCATTCGTTTCTCTATCCTATACACTTTTACCCTTTGCACAGCCCAGTTGAGCCTGTACTTCGTTTCGCAAACCCGTTGGTGATCATTGCATATTCCAAGACGAAAGCGACATCACTTTAAGAACAGAAGAGTTCAAAATACAGGATTTGTGAAAAATTCCTAGACTAATGTTTGAGTGCTGAGATTCAAGCTGTACATCTAGCACATTCATTTGAAAATTCTGATCCCCAAAAGAAAAGAAAAGAAAAGGTGGGATTTCGACAAAAGATGAAAAAAAAAATTCAATCTTGGGCATCAAGAAAAAGCAAAGTGCCTGGTAAAAGCAAGGCCAATGCCCGTCCAAATATTTGTACACTTGTGAATCAGGTGTTTGATCTTGTAAATGCCAAAAGATGGCATAATACCTTTGTATAGGTCACTAGTGAGATCTGATTGTAAAAAAAATCCCAAGGGAGCTGGACAGCAAAGGATACTCCCAGATTATGTCACATTCAGATGATGAAAGCGTAGACAAGATGTTGACGCCGTCTCAACACAAAAGAGATATTCTCTAAAGACAAAAGTACGCTTCGAAGGCTGACAATGCTCTTCAAAGAATACCAATGCACTTCAAAGACTGAAGACGTTCTTCGAACCAGAAGGGACAAGATCAGCGGCAAACTTGCAGTGATCACCAATGTTAAACCCTTCACGTATTCTGAGCCAAAAATAAGCCTTTTTTGGTCCCCAAACCTACCTACGTTACAACCCTGAAAAGCCTTTTCTGATTAAGGCACTTGGATTGACATATGGTTTAATGTCTAAGCTTAGCTCGAAGAAGTTCGAGCAAGATTATTTCTTTCTCATTTTGCAGGTTTCTTGACTTGTAAACCTGGAGCAGACATTGAAGACTTCGCTTCAATAGCCTTGACTTGCGAGCAAGTCCCCTTTGAAAACCGTTAACCAAGCCCAACATTACGGTCCCTTGAAAGTCCTCCTGATCGATCGAGGTGTATTCACTGCGAATGATCCTGAACTCTAGGCGCAGGTTTGATAGGAAATTTGAGTGCATTTTTGGTAAAAGACCATTATCTCAAAGCGGTGAGAAGTCCTCTTTGATGAGAATACTCCGTTGGACATTTTAACCAAACTCTTTTGGTAATTTCAAATTGTTTGTTTCAAACTTTCCCCACAAGGAATTTTTGATCACTTCCGTATGTTGCAAGGTGTTTTGGATAACCTCCAGCATCGTAATACATTCATTGAAATTTTTTTCATGACTATGATATAAGTCATAAAGTACCGTCAGTTTGACATCAGATATCACTCAAAGACCATTGATGTGCCTTTGGTAAGAAAATTTTCAGATTGGAGCTTCTGCAAGATTCTTGATGACTTCAGCTCCTAAAATGGCTTGTATCACTCTTGGTGAGAAACGTTTAACATGTCTAAACTTCTGCAGAATTCCTGGCAATCCCAGATCTCAGAAGAACACAACCTCTCTTGGTAAGAAAGAGTTTACATGTTCAAGCTTCTGTAGGACCCCTGGTATCCCCAGACCTCAGAATGCTACTTCTTTTGTGAAGAATATATTTCAAGTTTAAACTTCTGCAGGACCCCTGGTAACCCCAGGACTCAGAATGACACATTTCTATAAGAAGGAGAGTTTATATGCCTGAGCTTCTGACAGATTCTTGGTAACCCCAGATTCTAGAATGCTATTGTTCTTGGTTAAACTTCTATAGGAATCATGGTAACCCCAGATTCTAGAAGGATGCCTTGCTCTGTGAAGAAGAGCTTTCAAGTTTATTTTCCTGCAAGATCCCTGGTAATTCCATATCTCAGGAAAACACGTTCTTATGAACAATTTTACAGGTTTGAGCTTTCTGCAGGATACCTGGAGCTCCCAGGTCCCAAAATGTCACCTTCAATGTCAAAAAGGACAATGTTTGAAATTATCTCCCTATGTGAGATTCCAATATTACATGTTTGATCTTTTTGCAGGATACCTGGAGTCCCCAGATCCCAGAATGTCACCTCCCATGTCAAAAGGACAATGTTTGAAATTATCTCCCTATGTGAGATTCCAATATTACAGGTTTGATCTTTCTGCAGGATGCCTGGAGTACCCAGATCCCAGAATGTCACCTCCCATGTCAAAAAGGACAATTTTCGAAATCATCTCCCTATGTGAGATTCCAATTTTGTAGGTTTGATCTTTCTGCAGGATACCTGGAGCTCCCAGATCCCAGAATGTCACCTTCAATGTCAAAAAGGACAATCTTCGAAATCATCCCTCTGTGAGATTTCAAATTTACAGGTTTGCGCTTTCTGCAGGATACTTGGAGTCCCCAGATCTCAGAATGTCACCTTCAATGTCAAAAGGACAATGTTTGAAATCATCTCCCTATGTGAGATTCCAATTTTGTAGGTTTGATCTTTCTGCAGGATGCCTGGAGCTCCCAGATCCCAGAATGTCACCTCCCATGTCAAAAGGACAATGTTTGAAATTATCTCCCTGTGTGAGATCCCAGTGTTACAGGTTGGAACTTTCTGCAGGATACCTGGAGCTCCCAAGTCCCAGAATGTTACCTTCAATGTCGAAAGGACAACATTCAAGATAGTCTTTCTGCGAGATCTCAGGTAGCCCCTAGATCCCAAAAGAATCTTATCAAAGTTTTTGCAGGTTTAAGTTTTCTGCAGGATACTCGGAATCCCCAAATCCTAGAATAACGCCTTGCATGTCGAAAGGACAATTGACAAAGTCTGCTTTCTGTGAGGTTCAAGGCAACCCCTAAACCCAGAATAGCTCATTTGGTGAAGCCTAAAGGCTAGGCACACCTCACTTGTATGAATCCTAGTTAATTCCTTAGAATATAGGATCAAAAACTGTTGACAAAATCTGCTTTCTGTGAGGTCCTAGGTAAACCCTAAACCCAGAATAGCTCATGTGGTAAAGCCTCAAGGTTAGGCACACCTCACTTGTATAAATCCTAGTTAATTCCTTAGAATATAGGATCAAAATGTTCGACAATCCCTAAAAGACTGGGTGCGTCATCCATAGGTTCCTAGCAAGAAAGGAATCCTATTTCTCGGCTTGATCCCCCTGAAGGATCAAAATGTTCGACAATCCATAAGAGACTGGGTGCGTCATCCATAGGTTCCTAGTAGAAAGGAGTCCTATTCTCGGCCTGATCCCCCTGAAGGATCAAAATGTTCGACAATCCCTAAGAGATTGGGTGCGTCATCCATAGGTTCCTAGCAGAAAGGAATCCTATTTTTGGCCTGATCCCCCTGAAGGATCAAAATGTTCGACAATCCCTAAGAGACTGGGTGCGTCATCCATAGGTTCCTAGCAGAAAGGAGTCCTATTCTTGGCCTGATCCCCCTGAAGGATCAAAGTGTTCGACAATCCCTAAGAGATTTGGTGCGTCATCCATAGGTTCCTAGCAGAAAGGAGTCCTATTTTTGGCCTGATCCCCCTGAAGGATCAAAATGTTCGACAATCCCTAAGAGACTGGGTGCGTCATCCATAGGTTCCTAGCAGAAAGGAGTCCTATTCATGGTCTGATCCACCATACGGATCAAAACCCTGACAATCCCTAAGAGACTGGGTGCGTCATCCATAGGTTCATAGCAGAAAGGAGTCCATTCATGGTCTGATCCACCATACGGATCAAAATCCCTGACAATCCCTAAGAGACTGGGTGCGTCATCCATAGGTTCCTAGCAGAAAGGAGTCATATTCATGGTCTGATCCACCATATGGATCAAAACCCTGACAATCCCTAAGAGACTGGGTGCGTCATCCATAGGTTCCTAGCAGAAAGGAGTCCTATTCATGGTCTGATCCACCATACGGATCAAAATCCCTGACAATCCCTAAGAGACTGGGTGCGTCATCCATAGGTTCCTAGCAGAAAGGAGTCCTATTCATGGTCTGATCCACCATACGGATCAAAACACCGACAATCCCTAAGAGACTGGGTGCGTCATCCATAGGTTCCTAGCAGAAAGGAGTCCTATTCATGGTCTGATCCACCATACGGATCAAAATCCCTGATAATCCCTAAGAGACTGGGTGCGTCATCCATAGGTTCCTAGCATAAAGGAGTCCTATTCATGGTCTGATCCACCATACGGATCAAAACCCCCGACAATCCCTAAAAGACTGGGTGCGTCATCCATAGGTTCCTAGTAAAAAGGAGTCCTATTCATGGTCTGATCCACCATACGGATCAAAACCCCGACAATCCCTAAGAGACTGGGTGCGTCATCCATAGGTTCCTAGCAGAAAGGAGTCCTATTCATGGTCTAATCCACCATACGGACCAAAACCCCGACAATCCCTAAGAGACTGGGTGCGTCATTCACAGGTTCCTGCCAAGTATAGGAATCCCATTCTGGTACGGCCTACCATACGGGCTAGAATTTAACCGCCCTAGGATACTCAAAAGACGAGTCTCTAGGTATTCACTTGAACCCGCTATACACCGCACATGCCACACAAGCATCAGGCAGACGATCAAACAGGTAAATAGCAGGTGGGTCTCTATACTTTCTCTCTCAGGTCAGCCAAAGAATAAGGAGCAGAGCATTCACCAGCAAAGCAAGAAAGTTTGAATGTCAGGATTCATTTTTCTTTTCCCCAGTCGAGTCGGTTTAGACTCAGGTGTCACCTGTCTTTGAGCGAAACCTCTCACGAGATTCCTCTCAAAGAGGGGCAGCTGTTGACACCTGATTTTTGACCTAGCCTTTTTTAGTTTTATTTTTGAAAAATCATAAAAAATTCATAAAAAGTCAAAAAATTAAAAAATCAGATTTGGTGGCCTTGGCCAAGCCCAAGGAACCATTCTTGACCAAAAAATAATTTTTCATATTTTTCACATTTTTTAGTATTTTTAGAAAATAGGAAAATACTAGAAAAATCAACAAAAATAGAATTTGAGGTCACAAAAATATAGAAAAATAGTCAATATTTTTATTTTAAATCCCTTGTCATTTTGACCTCATCAAGAGTCGAAATTCAAGTTTAATTTTGTGTGTTTCTTTGTAATGCACAAGGTTAAATTTGTCAAAAAAATATGTTTTGAGTCTTTTTATTTGCAATCTTTTGCATTTTCCGAGTCTTGACGTTCAGCTTGATTGCCCGACATTTAAATTTGGTTCAATTGAGTGCCGATTTGATCAATTTTGGCTTTAGGGACCTAATTGCATAAACAAATCTTTTCATTTTAGTCCCTATTATGCCAATTCCGAAATTAAACTTTTCTGAGGGACACCCATAGAACCCCAATGCTTCCTCCCTATAGTATTTGACCCCCTAAATCTAATGATGAGCTCAATTGGGGCCGATTCGTCCATTAAGAGCATCAATTTGGCAAAAATCAAATTCGGATCCTACTCTACATTTGGGGTTCTTGATCAATTCCATGTTTATTTCTCATAAACAATACATTTTCAAATGGAATTCGTGCTGAAGAATCTAATTTTAAGATAAATTTCATGATTCTCGGACAATTAGATACTTAATTTGAAGAAATAAAGGCTGAACCGGGTCAACTGGGTCGGGTTGACCGACCCAGTCAACCCGTTGACCAAGATGGGTCATAAGCAGAACGCCATTTTGCTTGTTCCACGGCTTCTTCGCGCACGAAATGGAAAGGAGGACGACGATCATTTGGGACGAAGTCAGTTGGAGGGGGAGTTGGTTAGAAGAGCCACAACAAAAACGAACAAAAAGAAAACAGGAGGACCAAGAAGGAGTTCGCGAAAGAGAAGAGAAGGGGAACGTCCAGAGGGAAGGACAGAGAGCGAGGAGAGAGAGAGAGTTCGCGGAGGGGAATCGGTTCGTTGAAAAAAAAGAAGAAGAAGAAGAGAAGAACGGGGAAAATAGAAGAGGAGTTCGCAAACTGAGGGCGAGAACGAGAGAGAGAGAGGGAGAGAGAGAGAAATCGGCGGCCATGGGAGCTCCGAACTCAAAAAAATTCGAGCTCGGGTTCCCGGTGATCCAGATGACGTCGTTCGATGCCACCACTCCCATTAGCTTCGTCTCAACCCAAAGAACGCCTCGGACCGGCCTGTGCTCGCCGACGCTCTTGAAAAAGGTAAGTTGAGTCTCCAAGCTCAAGCTCGGCCGTTAATGGCAACTTTAATTATAGTCATCCGCTTGCCGCGATTTTGGTTGCAATCTGCTTGTCTCACCTTCCTGAGCATTTTCACTTTTTATTGCATATCATTTCGACGCCTAAATCGCCTGGTCCACCCCCTACCATGACCGATCGGTCACGAGCTCCGCGGCTCGTTTTGGACCAAAACCGAAGCTCACCGAGGGCCAGGTAAGTCTCTTCGATCTCCCATAATGCTTCTTGATGGATTGATAGGCTTAGATATCTTCAGAAATGACCAGGGCGTACTCTCGCCGGAGATTAGCTCCGGCCAAGGATAGTGAGATTGCCAAACTTGATGCTGCTATGATCATCGCGATATATGTTGTAGAGGAGATCCGCGGGAGTCGAATGGCGTTGGTCTTGTTTGATTTGGCGTTCTGAGGCCGGAGAAACAGCCCTCCGACGAGGCGCCGGCGAGGGAGCGCCGACGCCGGTCATCTTCTTCGGCCAACCTGTTGACTGGTCAACGAAAGTTGACCAGTCAACGCGCACGTGGCGCTGACATGGCGCCCACGTGGCAGCCACGTCAGCGCAATCTGTTAATAACCGAATAAAAACAATTGATCCAACGGCGAGAGATGTGACACGTGTCACAATCTTGGAATTTCGGAAATAAAAAATGATTTTCAAAAATAAATATGCTTTAGATCGGACGGTTACGATTCAACCTAGCTCCTTAATCTGGACCGTCGGTTCCGCGCATAGATCAGGCCGTCCGCGCGTCGACACGTGGCGCAATCAGGGCCGCTCATTCGGTTTGGGCGGGAAATTGAAATTTGAGCGGGGGAGATTGAAGCGGCGCCGTTTTTGACGTGGGTCCGGATCCGGGCCGGGTCGGTCGCCCGTGGGTCGTGGGCCGGGTCACCCGACCCGGCCCGAATAATATTTTTTTAATAAAAAATTCTTTCGAAAATGATTTTAAAAAATAAAAAAAAATCAGAAAAAACTTAGAAAATCCAAAAAAATACTAGAAAATTCCAGAAAATTCCAAAAAAATATGGAAAAATTGTGGAAAAATCCTAGACACTCTAGAAACCCCCAAAAATCGAGGGTTGACCACAGACAACTGGTCAACCCTATTTTTGGGGTTTCTTATCCGTTCTTCCGAGACTTGACGACATTACCCTTTAGGGGTAAGTCGCCTCTGCTGTGTATGAGAGATAAGGCCAATAATGCCAAGGTAAGAATTAGGGTCAGGTAGGTGACCAATTCTTAGGCTTGGGTTTTCGAGTCCTGTCCCTTTCCCAAAATGACGATTTTGCCCTTCAATGGGAAAATCGTCTTTCTTGTCTCAATCGAGTTCTGAAAATTGCTTGAAGTTAGAGTTTGGGTCAGGTGGACGACCAACTCTAATATTTGAGATTTTCAGTTCTCATCTTTGTCCAAAATGACGATTTTACCCCTCTGAGGGTAAAATCACTTTTAAATTCCAGAAAAATCCTGAAAATTCCAGAAAAAATAGGAAATGGATTGGATTGATGGCCAATCCTATTTCCCTTGTCTTTTGACTTCCCCATTCATCTAAAATGACAAATTTGCCATTTTCAAGGGTAAATATTCCCCGAATTGTTCAAAATTACGATTCTGCCCCTCGTGGGCGAATCATGTCCAAATCACTCCTAAGCCTTGATTGCCATTTCTCTAGGCTAATAGGGCCACATTAGGGATGCCATGCTGCTTTCATGTGTTTTATCCGCATGTATTGGATCCTTGATTTGCGCACTTATTTTTAATGATTGTGAGTGATATGGTAGATATTCCCATCTGCATGAACTCCTAGATTTAGGATCAGCACCTCACTCATCTGTATGAAATTCTAGGATCAGATAAACCATTCAATTTAGGTACCGAAAGGGCGTCAACTCTGACAGTTGGCGTAACTAAGTCCCCGAACCCACTTCTCTGGTTTCCGCAGAATCGAATAGATCACTCCCAACTATTCGATAGGGTTTCCGATCGTACCCTCCATGAAACGATTGGTGGCGACTCCTTGGCATGTACACTTTTCACATGTCACTAGACCACACTGAAGGTCGACCACGTACATCCAGCAGTTGCGATTTGGGTAATGGACCTTGGGAGAGGCCCGCGTCCGATCGAGCCAGCGATCGAGCGGCCCATTAGCCCTCCGCCGCGGGAGGGTCGCGACACCCATACAACTGAATTTTGATTTCCATAGGCGGAGTTCTTCAAATATGGAAATTGTTTTATCTCATGAAAGGTAATGTCCAATCAAGGATATCCTATTAATCTGATTGTAGAATAATCTTGTTAATGAAAGGTTACAAACTTCCATATATATCAAATCACAACAGATACCATGTGTCTTTAGAATCTGAATAAATACTTCACATTAACTGAACATATCTTTAGAAATAGAAGCTATCCCTTGAATTTGAACAGATTAAGACATTGAACATGAGCTTTATAAAGTCCTTATTGATGCTTGTATGAGTCTTCCTAAATATCTCCTTTTCAAAATAATAATAATGATGATGCATTATGAAATTGCCCATCAATTATTTTTTATCACCAGAAATATTCAGAATTGATGGTTTCGTGTCACTTTTTATCCCAAAAAAGAAAACCCAGTTTAATTGCAAGAAAACCCATAATTTCGAGTTTTGTTACTTGAATTCCAAGTTTCATGTTTATTACTGTTCTTGTTATTTCTTGTTTGAGAACCCCGTGCTCTGTAGCTCAAGTGTCCAAGAACAGAACGCGTTCTCAAGGCTTCCCATGGCTTATGAATGTCGTTAGTTTCTAGTCATGTCTCTTTCTTATCCTGAGTCCCTTTCTTCACCGCAAAGTAAAAGAGTTAAGCGAGAGAGAGAGAGAGAGAGAGAGAGAGAGAGACGTGCAAGAAAAACAGAGCTGTGCAAGAAAAACAAAGCGATGGAAGGGGTGACCCACAACGAGAATAGTAATGTTTCGAGCGAGGATGGTGATCAATTTCCAAAAGGCATGAGGGTTCTTGTGGTTGAAGACGACGTCACCTGTCTCCACCTTCTGGAGAAGATGCTTTAACATTGCTTGTACCAAGGTAGCTTCACTGCCGTGCTTCGCGCTCTCTCTTCTCTTCTCTTCTCTTCAGCTTCATGTTCGCGAATAATGTGTGTTGTTTCGTTGCCTTTTCTGAGTCAATGGCTGCGGACTGAATCGCAGAAGAGAGAATTCTCCACTTTTGTACTAGAAGCAGTAGTCGAGGAAATAGTTCCATGTTTTCTTAATCAAGATTGATGTTCAAACTGCAAGCAAATTCTTGTATCAATCATAGGCACAGAGGAATTCAATTTCCCATCTAACACTACATGCAAAATCTAAGATATCGGCTCTTTTTCCCTCCTGATGCACTCTTGTATTTTACAAAAAAAGAATGAAAGAGACGGAGATGACGAATGTGAGATTAGAAGAGATTCTAATACAAAGTCAAGGAGATTTTGATTTGAGGCAAGAACCGTGACCAATCTCAGAACATCGTCCAGCTTTATGACAGATGTTAATTTGCTAGTGGATTCCTTATATTTGTGCCTGAAGTTGGATCGTTTAAACGAGATCAAGAGGAGAAGTTTGATACTGTAATGCGTTTTATGCACATAGTTTAGCCAAGAATCTACACATCTGATATGCCTAATGTGTTTTAACAGTGACCAAGTGCCAACGAGGAGAGGATGCGCTGTCCATGATTCTAGAGAGGAAGGGCAGGTTCGATATTGTCTTGACGGATGTTCACATGCCTGGCATGGATGGACTATAGCTGCTCGCCGAGATTGCTAACATGGGGATAAACTTGCCTGTAGTATGTAAGTCCTAGTATGTCAATTAACACAAGCCAGATTCATAATGTGACATATTCATGTTTCTTACCTTTAAATTTGTTAGTGTTTTTAAGCGATGCTGAAAAGGACACTGTCCTGAAAAGGGTGAGCAGCGGGGGCTTGCAATTTTCTTGTGAAGCCAATTCAAATCAGGACCCTCAAGATCCTTGCTATGGCAACATGTCCTACTAACATGTATTTGGATATTTTATGTAGTAGGACACCAAAGGAAATGATGTTCCTATATTCGAAACACAATTTCTCCACTTTGTTCAAGATCATAAATACTTGCATTGAAAGCATTTTTACGTCTGGCAAAATTGGCATTTGAAAAATCAAGCGAAACAACTTTATCATTAAAAATAATTGATGGAAGGAATATAAAAATAAATTAAAATCCTTGGAAGTAGGAGTTCTTCTTTACTTCAAATAAATGATATTATAATGAAGTTCAAATACTTTCTAAACCTGAAATTTCTAACTATTTAGTTATATTTCAAAATAAAATAAAATCTACCTAATGCATAAATTCAAAATGCAATTATGTTAGTGTAATCTATGTAAACCAAATTTCAACCGTGTCGGTATGTAACATTTTAAATTTTACAGAAAAATTGCATCGTGATAAAAATAAAAATGAAACAAATGTATGATGAGTGAACCCGTTGACATGTTTATGAAAATAAAAACACTCAAAAGAGTAGCCGGCTAAGTGGTCAAGACATCCTAAGCATAGCATCTCACACTCAAAACAACCTTATATTCCATGTACGTAAACACCGTGATTTGTCCTATAACTACAGACTTAGCTTAGTCGAAGGATACAATGCCCCGTGAAAAAAAGGTAAGTGATCTGGTAGGGGGCATATAACCAGTTTGGAAAATTACCAAAAATATCTTAAACCTATTATGCAATGCCAACTTGATTATAAACATTTTGACGATTTGCCAATATCTTCCTTTCAATCAATTTTGGCCGGTCATTGATGGCGACATCGGCCGTTCTACGTGGCATGGCTGGTGGGCAGTACTGACGGCGTTCACATCAATAATTTTTTGCAGAATTGGCCAGAAAAACTATATTGGCAATCTTGAAAAGTTTTATGACAGAATTGACCAAATTGAAAAGTTTAAGACTGAATTGCCATCCATATAATAGGTTTAGAACCTTTTTTTTTATGGTTATCCTCCGCAATTTTCCTAAGAGAAAGACAAAGAAAAAATCTAAATTGAATATATGAAAATTTTATTTTCTTTTGAATGTGTTTCCAAGTCGGTGTCATTGTCTTTGCATGACTTCAATATAATTTTAAAATTTATTGATTTCTAGGAAATGTCACTGTGGTAGAATTTATATCCTTAACATTCTCCTATTATATATATAGTTTAAGTCCCGATTAACGGATTAAGCATTCACTCATGTGCTTGTCACGTGGAATTCTATATTGATATTATGCTTTCGACATGTCATGACACGTGGAATTGTTTAGTTACATGGCCATCCGTCCCATGCATGCCATGTGACACGTCACTTTATTTATGTGAATGGGCGTGATCGTCAGTAAATCGTGTGTTATATATATACATAACAAATGTCAGCTCCAATCGACAAAAGATAGAATGCTGTGTGCGTTCTGTCCAACTAATCCAGTGATCACTGAAATTGACACCCCGCAACAAAAATGTATCCTTCGTGTTCGTGCTAAGCTATAATGAGTCATGACAGGAGGAAGACGATGACACTGTGCCACACAGAAAAGTATCCTTCGTGCGACTCTCTCCGAGGCGTGCCGTTACTCTGCCCGACAGAATCGAGCGCTATAGGTGCGTCTTTCTTCTCTCTTTCGTTGTTAACGGTCCTCGACCCGAATTACTTGGTCGTTCTTCTTGCTCTTTGTTATTGTGATCTTGGCGACCCACCACATGTCTGAGTTTCTCAAGATTTGATGATTTTTCCTGCCCTTTTTTTCCACTTTCTCCATTTGACAGACTGATACAGAAATTAACTCTGATTTTGGCATTTTGCTTTTGGGATTTTAGGATTGTTTCGATTTGTTTTATGGGATCGATTCGATGAAGTTGGCTAGAATTTGGAGGTTTATGTAATTTTTTATTGGTTGCTACGATTAGTCCCGCCAGGTGTTCGTTCAAATTCCCCAGAGAAAATTAAGTTGAATATCTAACTGGAAAATGATAAAATTGGGTTGAATATCTCACTGGAAAATCATCCGTTTAGAATGCACACTAGAGAGGACAATTGTGTATTATAGACGAATGTAGAGAGGGTTTTTTTTTTTTTGTTTGGTCGAAATGTAGAGAGGAACTTAAACGAGCAGAGATTTATAGATTTTGTAACACACCCTGCTAGGTTGGTGCGTCAACTATGCTCTATATCAGGCTGTGAATCACATTGTAACACAGTTTTCCCTTTTTATTAGATTATGTTAGATTTGTCTGGAGAATTCTGTGGTCTCCTAGTGAACATCCGTGATTACTAGAGTGCTTATGCTAAAAAAAAAAAATCCTTTTTTTACTTGGTCATCTGTCAAAACACTTAACTTCCACCTTTAAAATTAGGAAGTTTTTTTTTTTTTTTTTGGGTATTTTCTGATTGACCATCTTATTTTCCCACACCAAGTACTGCAAAATGGAAAAAAGAAGTTCTCTGGTAAAATATTTTCCCCTAAAGAAACAGTGCCTTAGTCAAAATTTCATCTTTCAAAACTACCGTTCGATCATAGTAGAAATATAATAGGTCTTTAAGGACCACATACTTCATAAATGATTACTCATTTGCATTTATGCATAACCACCTCATTACGCACATTTCATCCCCTCTATCCTTCTTTGTCTTTCCATTGAATCCCCTTTAACCCTGGTAAACTATATATCCCAAAATAATTTTCTGCAATTCGTTTTTTCTATTTATTCTTTTTCTTTGTTTTCAATTCTTTCTCTCCACCTTCTTTCTTTAAGTTTCCCGTTCTAAGTTCCTTCCTTTCCTCTCCACCATAGGCAAAATTCAAACTCCATCCATGTGCCACATGTAATATCACGACTGCTCATCTTTCATCCCATACCAGCGAGTTTTCACGAATGGAAGATAGGCACCTGCCAACGATGGCGACGAACAGAAGAACTTCTTCCTAAAACAGCCTAGCGAACCGAATGTGATAGAGACTGCTGAGTGGAAGTGACGGACTACCACCTCCGACCGAAGCCATGGAAACTGATAGCGTAGTTTCGGGTGAACGATTCTCTCCTGGGTTTCTGGGTTTTATGCATCTTGCTATAGATCAGGTAATGCCTGGAACAACCGAATTGTATTAACTTGATGTAATACTTGAGTTGAAGTTTGATTCCGATTCGTTTTGTGCTATTTGAATTTCTACAAGAGATGTTGACTAAGTGTTTCTTTGTAAGTGTTGTTTGTGGATGATTGATAGTCCATCCATTGGTAATCAACAATACACGCTGCTAAATCAGCAACAATCCCTAGAAGGTATAGGTTTTCTTTCTCTTTTCATAGGTGGCAATTTATTGAAAGAGGTAGGTGAGTCCAGGTTTAAAGGAAAAACAAGCAAAGGAGAGTGCAACAATGGGAAGTTGGGTGTACATGGGGTAGTTGTATTCCAGTCCACTTTAAAAAAAAACAGAGCCAATCTTAGCACTGTAGGTTGGGAGGGATGGATTTTGGTGCTTTTGACGTGTCTAGGAAATGTGGATGTGTAGTATGTGCCTATCATAAAAATGTGTAGTGGGTGATGGGTTTGCGAGGATAATTCATTTGTTCGAAGCTTCGATCACTGGGATAGGACTCTGTAGTAAGCTTCAGGAGGCACTTGAAGAACAGGCAAAACCATCGAACCGTAGAGGAATAAGAAGATGCAATGAGATGGCAAGCCACTAGAAAAGGTTGCTTGTCGGTCGAGTCCTTTTACTTCCTTTTGACTATGGCACCTAGGGAGAATTTAAATCCAAATTTACTTGGAGCATGAGAATACCGTTAACATCGGTTGCGCCCTTGGGTAACTGGTTAGGTGGTTATTTTCTTTTGCCCCGTGGTCTGTTCATATGGAAAAAGAAAAAAATCACGAGAAGCTGATTGTCAATTCTAATTTCCAAAGGCTTCACAACAGTTTTAGGAATCAATGCCATAGATTTTGTATAGGAAATTGACCCACATGCTAAAACTCCAGGAAGCTTCTTGGATTTTCAAGTGAAACCTCACTAATGAAAGAAAAGATTATGAGGTAACCATGATAGGAGTCACTGGAATGAGCAACATGTAGTTTCTCAAATTAGTTCTTGTTTTTGCCGTGCTTTTGTTAGAGCCATATCAGTTTAACTGTTAGGTGGGATTTGTATTTGTATTATAGGACGAGTATGTTGGTGTAATGGAGGTCAGTGGCCAGTACATTATACAGGACCTACAAAATCTTGATCATATAACTATGTTACATGCATTTTTTCCTTTAGTAGTTGTATATTGATGCTGAAGTATTTCTACTGCTGGCAACGTGATGCTGATTTCCTCTTGAATTTGCCTTTATGCATGCATTAGAGAATTTCTGACTCTTATTCTCATATCTTTTCTCCTAACAAGTAAAGTATTTTCCTCTTGAATTTGCCTTTATGCATGCATTAGAGAATTTCTGACTCTTATTCTCATATCTTTTCTCCTAACAAGTAAAGTAACACGACCTATTTCTTTTCTTATGCCAGGCAAAGCTTGCTTTGGACAAGCTTGAAGTTCCAGTTGGGTAAGATACTGGTTTTAAGTAACCAGGTGCATTTCATATATGTTACTTTATTTTCTAATTGAGATGATTAGTATTATAGTCTTAATTAGGCAATGATTTCAGCTTGGACTCTTTGATTGAACAGCTGTGTGATTGTTGAGGATGAGAGCGTTATTGCGACAGGAAGAAACCGGACTAATGAGACACGGAATGTATGTTTGTCATTGCTTCTCCATGCACTTATATAGATTGTGGCTGTTAAAGTAGTTGTTGTTGTCCCACATAGCTTGTGAATGAGTGTTGTATGCTCTTTATATTCATGTGGTCTCCCTCCACCTAATAGCTTAAGTTATTGGGTTGGAATTTCTAACATGGTATCAGAGCAGGAGGTCCTCAGGTCAATTCTTTCCAGGCCCCTATTTGCCTCCCCAATGAATTTGTCCACGCTTAGTACTAGGTAAAAAGACCAGACTAAGCGTAATGAGGAGTATTGGAATATATAAATATTAAACCACGCATTCTTCTAACAGCTTAAGCTTTTAGAGCACTTGGCAAAAACTTGGCAAGTTGTTGTTGTCCCACATAGCTTGTGAATGAGTGTTGTATGCTTTTTATATTCATGTGGTCTCCCTCCATCTAATAACTTAAGTTATTGGGTTGGAATTTCTAACAGTGGCCAGCAACACTTTGTTATTTTCCCCAATTGATACCCTCGAATTATCCACTCGTAGTTCACTGTTGATCATTTTATGTTTCTCCCATAATATGTATTTATTAATAAAGTAATATATATGGCCAAATCTGTTAATAAGTTGGATTTTCCATGCATTATTAGGCCGTAAGGGAATTTGTTCCCATTTCTGTTTGTAAAATATAGCCACGGGTAACAACAACAATAATCTTGCTTTATTATACACAATATTTTACCTTTTCCATTTGCCATTTTGCTATGTTTGGAACCATATTACGGTCTTTATCTGCTTTTGTGAAGTTCCAAACATTGTTCTCTTAGGTTGTATGTAGCTAGACAGCTAGTATACTATGTGGGATAAAAATGCGTTGTGACCATCGTATTGCCTTTTAAGATGTAAGAAGCTGCTCCTTGGGCACAGTTCTTCGTACAATGGCCATTTACACAACTAGTTTAAGCCTGGTTTCTAGTAGAGACCATCTCTTAACTAATAGTACATTTCTTTAAACATTTACAGTCATGAGGTGACAATTCATTACTATAGATGATTTTATGGATATTGATGAATAGTTGACGGGAAAAAAGCCCTTTATTACCTTGTGGAGCTTAATAAAAAGACAAAGGCACCTTGCTAAAGGGGTATATTTAAAAATACTGTTAGAAAAGGTGGAGGTGGCTGATCCAGTAAGAAACCTCTTTTGCCATGTGAGATTTCTATCAACTTCAAACGAGCAAAACTTGTTGACTTAATGTAGTATAAGCCTTGATCCATCTTATATGTACTTGTTAGAAAGTCCAACCCAAAAGCTTAAGCTAATAGGTGGAGAAAGACCATATGAGTATAAAGAGTATTTAGAACCAGTTGTCAAGCAATGTGGGATATACTTCAACCACCCCACTCACGTGCTAGCTGGATTATGAGCGGCACGTAAAATTTTGACTACGCACATTCACGTGGAGTTTTTGAGGAATTTTTTACCACGCACATTCGCGAAAGGGATAAAACTGGCTCTGATACCATGTTAGAAAGTCCAACCCAAAAGCTTAAGCTAATAGGTGGAGAGAGACCACATGAGTATAAAGAGTATTTAGAACCCGTTGTCAAGCAATGTGGGACATACTTCAACAGTACTTTTAGTTAACTTGAAAGAAAAAATACAGTCCTTGTGAAATATGCTTCCTAAAGTCATGTTGAAACTACAGTATAACTGTCTCCCCAACAAAGCTCCTAAGTTTGATATGCTTGCTTTGTTTTTCTCCTTGTGCTTTCATAGGCAACGAGACACGCAGAGATGGAAGCTCTTGATGTTCTTCTTATGCAGTGGAAGAGGACTGGATTTACGGCTGCAGAAGTTGCAGAGAAGTTTTCAGCATGCTCCCTTTATGTGACATGTGAACCCTGCATAATGTGTGCTGCAGCATTATCGATCATTGGTATATCTGTTGATCAAACTGAAATAAAAATGAAATCTGCTAAAATTTGTTTATTTACAAATATTGGATGACTCTTTGTCCTTTTTAGGTATAAAGGAAGTATACTATGGCTGTGCAAATGATAAATTTGGAGGCTGTGGCTCAGTACTGTCGTTACATTCAAGTAGCTCTGAGGCATGCATTAGGTCAGATTCTGAACTTGCTTTTGCTGCTGGTTTGTATCTACATAGCTTTACTTTGAAATTGTCATATAACAATTGACAATTAGAGCTTACTGGAAGTTTCTGATCCTCACGTTGATAACAGATGGATGTGGGTTCATGGTGATTCTGTATGTTGACGCACGTCGAATATTGTAATGCATAACCATGAAAATAAATGGAGGTTTGTGTAACTAATTTTCCATTTTTTCTGTCCTTTCCTTGGTTCTGAATGGAAAGTCATGGTGTTTCTGGAAGCATCAAGAAGTCAAGTTTATATTTATTCTTTCTTTTTCAGCTTTATTTCCTTTTTCTTAAATTCTTTGTGACTTGTTAGACATTTCCATTTTCTCTGTTTGCCCTAAAAAATTTACAGTTCTGGGGGAAAAGTACACCTGGAGTGCCTTAACTTTTGTACGGTGTGCACTTAAGTGCCTTAACTTTCAAAGTGTGCACATAAGTGCCTAATCGGAGTAAAAGTGTGCAGTTGAGTGCTAACTCCGGTGAACAGTGTACACGTGGATTTTTTTTTTTATATTTTTTAATAGTTTTTGAAAATCCACGTGTACATTAAATATTAATAAAAATACTGTTCACCGGCGCCACGTCAGCATTTCCGGCGGCCACGTCACCTTTTCCGGCGGCCACGTCAGCATAGGCACTTAAGTGAACATTTTTTAAAAGTTAAGGCACTTAAGTGCACATCGTACGAAAGTTAAGGCACTCCAGGTGTACTTTTCCCCAGTTCTGGGAAGTGCTACAAGTTTTGCTAACATTAGTTTCTTTTTTCCTTTTCACTCTCCCCCCCTTTTCTTCATTTCTTCTTCCTGACTTTTTTCAGTCAGTGAGATTCTTTGATGGCTTTAATGTTACCATAATTAAATCGAGAATTATAATATCTTTAAAGAAGTATGATATTCTAAGAATGAAGAAATGCATGCTTTCTGATATGCCATGGGCAATGTACTTGATAAAGAAATCTCTTTTCTCGACCGATAGTTTCAATATTCTCTTGTTGCATACATGTGAGCATGTGCCTGCTAACTTGTGGTGTATGGCTTGTGTTTCTAGTATGATTTTTCACCTGTGTGATGCTATTACGAGCTAACATTTCACGTTTCCTAAGCTTATTCAGAACTCATCAATTTTTTATTTGGACTTTGTCGACATAAATGTTTAAATGTAGTGAAACAAGGATCTGTTTCATTGTGATTTGAGCAGTATATGAAGTTGCTAATCTAGATTACGGACATTGTTTTCAGTTCAAAGTGTTAGTTTTGAAAGAACAAGCTCAAGTACCGGGGGTAGAAGCAAGAGATGTGCCAAGATTGCATCTAAACCAAAATTTAAAAGGGAAGAAAATAAACCATGAAATCTCATACTTTTAGATCTTGAATTCATAGCTATGTACGGTGTTAATAATGTGATTATGATTCAAAAGCATTCTGGGATGCATCTGCCTGATTTAGGAATGTTTCCAACTTTTTTCTTACTTCTCTTGCAGTATTGGGAATTCTGGATCAAAGGGATTCAAATGTTGTGGAGGTATAATGGCATCAGAAGCCATTTCTCTTCTGCGAGATTTTTATGAACGAGGAAACCCTAATGGTATAAATGGCGATCAACCTTTTTAACCTGTCAGACTCTCTCTTCAAAAGAATGTTATTATACTGCAGTTGGCAACTACTTACATTAGATAACCTAAAGGAAATGGTAGTTTGTTTTCAATGGACCCATAGTTAAATATAAATTTTATGAGGCAATATCAACATAGTAGAGAAATTCTACTTAGAACAAAAGTTTTCCTTATCAATCAATCAAATTGAGCATTTTCCCTTGGCAACATCTCCTTGAAAGTCCCTTGCGGAAAAATTTATCTTTTAGAGCCTATATCGATAGTCTTCCTAGCACTGATCCCCTTGCATATTGATTAAGAAGAAACAAGGAAGCCTCTTTTTGTTTCTACTTTTCAATCAATTCTCTCAACCAGCTATAGAAAGAACTATAGCTGGGGGCTTTCGGTGATTGCAGATCTTGCTGAACAACTCTCTCTCTCTCTTGTCCATATGTAAATTGTTTGCTGCAGTGAAGATATGTTGTTGCATCCTTGGTCTGGAGTATTATCTGCCCAATGGAATGTTTTGTGATGACCAAGGACTAGTGACATTGCAATTATGGAAGTAGTGGGTCATTCGTTGGATGAGAATCTATTCAGAAGTTTTCTCCATTAAAGATAAGGTGCTCAAGAGTGCTCATCTTCACAATGTGCGTACACTTATCCAGACTGACACTTAGTTGCTTGAGTGAGCGGTGTTCAGCCTTATAATGGTTGCTATGAATAGGTGTCGAATTTGCCCAGTAAACAAAAGGTAGAGTTTCAGATGCCCTGCTTATAATATGTAGCTTCCCTCCAGACTCGGTATACCTAGCGAGACTGCCTATTGAAATAAAAAGAAAAAATATGGGATGTCATAATTTTGATTAAGGAAAATGACGAAGTGCATTATCTTAATAGTTGATAATCCATTGGTTAGACTCATTAGAGAGAAATATCTTTATCTTTGATCCCTATCATGAATTTGTAAGCATATATGGTTCTTGGTTGAGCGATTGTCCAATTTGTGCTCTTTATTTGCAAATATTTCAAGAGACTGATCGGGCCATAACCTTTCCATGAAGTTGGCTTGCGGTCTTTAATGAAAATAAGTCCAGGTCTTCATACCTATTAAATATATTGGTCCATACTTTTTTTTTTTTGTCATCTTGGTCCATACTTTGTGTTTTTATCGAAAATCTTGGTCCATACTTAAAGCTGATGTTGGTAGCAATATCACCTAGAGAGGATGAATAGGTGATTCTGAACAAGTTTGACTATAAATCGCGGAATATAAAGAAACAAGTCAAATGAAATACTAATTCAGAATCCGAATGATTTTCAATGTCAGATTATGAACACATGTATGCAATTAACTTTGGCATAAATAGTTTAGGGATAAAGAGAAATTACACACAATGATTATAATAGTTCGGCTTAAATTAAACCTATGCTCATTCTCTCACGCTAACAACCGATAGACTGTATTCCACTAGATGAATATGTACACGTGTTTACAATCACACACTCTCACAGAGGAGCCTCTCAAAGGTTAGACATTTATCTCTCAAGAACAACCGTGAATCTGAAAAACTCGAGCACTATTGAACTTGTGTATTCTGATTGTCCAATACAACCGTCTCCATGGATCTCCTTTGGTACTCCTTCGACCTTGAACTAGCCGTTGCAAAGGTCTTCAAAGTTCAATCAGTGATTGGATGTCATCAATCTTGATTAGAAGATATTGTATTTAAAGAGATTTAGTAGCTGTTGGGTTAGAATCTGAACCCCTTGGATTCAATCACCCATATAACCCAATCTTCAATTTCGAGAGGTGGAGTTCTTCAGATATGTAAATTGTCTTGTCTCGTAAAAGGTAATGTCCAATCAGGATATTCTATTAATCTGATTGTAAAATAATCCTATTAAGCAAATATTACAAACTTCCATATATATCGAGCCATAATGGATACCGTGGGTCTTCAAAATCTGAATAAATATTTCACATTAATTGAACATATGCTATCCCTTGAATTTGAACAAACTAAGACTTTGAACATGAGCTCTATAAAAGTCCTTATTGATGCTTGTATGAGTCTTCCTCAAAGGTGATCATAGAAATCTTCCCAGTCGATTACCCACTCAATTTGAAAAATAAGATTCAACTCCTTTAGAGGGAAATATGCGACGACTTTAAACTTTTGAGTCTCAACATCAATTTGGATCAATATAAGCTTTTTCGTTCATATATTACACATTTAGAACAATTTATCAAACTCTAATTGATAAGGAACGGTTTTTATCAAGATTCAGAAGGAGGTTGAAAAGTTTTACCACTGTTAATACATATAACATTATTTTTTGCTCGTACACTTGATTGTGAGTGTTATTATATATCTCTTTTGAGTGGTGGTAAATTATTATATGGTAGGGAAAAAGCAACTTCTCGGAGTTGGGGACGATATTTCGAGGAAGCCACCAAAGTTGACCACTGTCTGCTTTTTTTTGCCGAATGATGCGGTGGTTGGCGGTCTTCGATGCAAATAAGTCGATGTCCATGTCCTCTAGCATAAGAATAAATCAGCGAGAAGATCAAGCGGCGAACCAACTTCCCGAAAACACAGTTTCAAACCCTCAGCTAACAGTCGCCTCCAATTGTTGAGCTTCATCATCCAATGGCTTCTTCGTCGAAATCCGAAAAGGTTTATCACGTGTTCTTGAGTTTCAGAGGCACAGATGTCCGCAACAATTTCCTCCGTCATCTCTACGCAGCTCTTGACCTGAAAGGAATCTACACTTATGTCGACAGCGAGGAGCTTAGGAAAGGAGACGAGATAGGGCCGGCGCTTATGAACGCGATCGAGAAGTCGCACATGGCGGTCATCATTTTCTCCGATGATTACGCTTCCTCTTCGTGGTGTTTGGAAGAGGTGGCGAAGATAATGGAGTGCCGGGAGGAAAGAGGCCTCATGGTCTTCACGGTGTTTTACAAAGTGGAACCCAGAGAAGTAAGAACACCAAGAGACAAGTACAGAAAAGCAATGGATAAACATGAGTCCAAGTTCGGGGAGAAATCGGAGGAAGTGAAGAGATGGAAGGAAGCTCTTTCAAAAGCCAGTAACTTGTCCGGGTGGGAATTGAAGGACGGGTAAGTATAGTGCAAATTAAAATATCATGAATCACTTGTTCTGATCGGTGTGGAGCTCTCGGGGTTCTAACTCGACTCAGTGAGAATATGTTTAGTTTAGTTGTGAACTTGTGATTATCATTATTGGTTGGTGATTGCTCGTTATTTGCTAATTTAAATTGCTAAAACGATCCTACAATTTCTTGTACCCTTTTTTTTTTCTTTTTTGTCAGAGATGACTCAGAGCATATACAAAGAATTGTGAAGGATATTGCCGCTCACCTAGGCCGAACACCTTTGCATGTTGCTAAGCATCCGGTCGGGATAGATTCCCGTGTGGTTATGCTGAAATCGATGTTAAACCTTGAGTCTCAGGATGGCGTTCTCATAATGGGATTATGGGGAAAGGGAGGCATAGGAAAAACAACTTTAGCTAAAGCCCTTTACAATGATATTTTCGGCAAATTTGACAGTTCAAGTTTTCTGGCAAATGTTCGAGAAACTTCAAAAGAATGCAAGGACTTGGTTACTTTGCAGGAGAAATTATTATCCGAGATATTATTACGGAAAGAAAGATTAGTAGTGTCCAGTGTCGATGCAGGTATTGAGCTAATACGAGAAAGACTTTATCATAAAAAAGTTCTCCTCGTCCTTGATGATGTGGATGACTTGCGCCAATTGAATGCTTTAGCAGGAGAAGGCAAATGGTTTGGTAATGGAAGTAGGATAATTGTTACTACAAGAGATAAACATTTGATAACTTGTAGTGCAATTGATCAAGTTTGTGTGTGTGAAGTTAAAACACTGGAAGACAGTGAAGCTCGTGAGCTGCTAAGCAATCATGCTTTTTCGACACACCAAAAATTAGAAATCAAAAGAGATTTGGTGGATAGTGTTTTGAATCATGCTGGAGGCCTTCCTTTAGCACTTGAGGTGCTGGGTTCCTTCTTGTGTGGTAGAAGAGAAGATGTATGGGAAAGTTCACTAAAGAAGCTTTCTAGGATTCCCAACAAAACCATTAACGATGTGCTTAAAATAAGTTATGATGGACTGGAGGAAAATGAGAAAGAGATTTTTCTCGACATTGCTTGCTTTTTTAAGGGGACGGATAGTGAGTATGTAAAGAAAGTTCTCGATAGTTATGAACTTGAGGCGGTAATAGGATTAGAAATTCTTATTGAGAGGTCCTTGATAAATATTGAGCATGAAAGACTGCAAATGCATGACTTGATTCAATCGATGGGTATGGATATTGTGAGACTAGAATGTCGTGATGATCCTGGGAGACGCAGCAGGCTATGGCTATTAGATGATGTTGTCGATGTTCTGTCGAGCGACATGGTAAGACTTACAAATACGATCAAAATTCTGCTCCTTATCCTTGACTCGAATTACTAAACATGCATAACCTAAATAGTCTTGTATATACAGGGAGATTGTGCTATAAAAGCCATAGTGTTGGAGCCATCTACGCCGACAAAGATATTTATCGGTCCTGATGCATTTGCAAAAATGAGAAAGTTGAGATTGCTCATTTTGCGCAATGTGCATAATTCATTCCAAGGTCCTATATGTCTTCCTAATAAGCTAAGATGGTTTCGATGGGCTGGATGTGCTCGCCCGATTCTAGAATTTTCCTCTGGTCGAAAGGAATTGGTGGGACTTGATATGAACGAATGCAATATGACAGTAGAGCCAAAACAATTTAAGGTGAGCATTTACCTACCCAGACCTTTTTATTATCTACTTCATTTGTGCATGCATTTGCGTATTTTATGTAGTAGGACACCAAAGGAAATGGTGTTCCAATGTTCGAAAAACAACTTCTCTACTTTCTTCAAGACCCTAAATACTTGTGTTGAAAACATTTTTACGTCTGGCAAAATTGGCGTTTGACAAATCAAGCGAAACAACTTCATCAGAAAAAAAAAAAATTGATGTAAAAACAAACTAAAATAGTAAAATCCCTTAGAAGTAGGAGGTCTTCTTTACTTCAAATAATGCTATCAATGAAGTTCAAATACTTTCTAAACCTGAAATTTCTAGCTATTGATATAGTTATGTTTCAAAATCAAATCAAATCTACCTAATGCAGAAATTCAAAATGCAAATATGTTAGTGTAATATGTGTAACCAAATTTCAACCGTGTCGGTAGTTTATATATAAAAATTTTAATTTTTACAGGAAAATCGCATTGTGATAAAATAAAAATAAAACCAAAGTATGATGAACGAACCCGTTGACATGTTTATAAAAGTAAAAACACTCAAAGAATAGCCGACTAAGTGGTCAAGATATCCTAATTACAGCATCTATCTCCCACTCAAAACAACCTTAGAAGTCACGTAATCATCAAGTGATAAAGACTTGCCCAATATATCCATGTACGTAAACAGTGTGATTTGTCCTGCATCTATAGACTTAGCTTAGTCGAAGGATACAATGCCCTGTGAGCAATGTAAGTGATCAGGTAGCGGCATATCACCAATTTGGAAAATTACCAAAAATATCTTAAACCTATTGTGCAATGTCAGTTTAATTCTGAACTTTTTAATTTAGCTAATTAGTCCCAAACATTTTGAAAAATTACCGATATCTTCCTTTTGGACAATTTTTGTCATTTTTTTTAAAAAATTATCTAAAATTTGTCTTTTATTTCCATTTTCTTTTCTTTTCTTTTTTTCCTTATGTCTCTCCATTGGTCTGTAGCCTCGGAGACAGCTTGCGGAGGGAAATAAGGGAAAATAATAAATGAATAAATGAAACAATAAGAAAATTAAGAAAATTTTTAAAGAAATTACACAAATTGTCCACCTTAGCGCCATGGCATGCTGTCCACGTTAGCAATTTCCTGCAAAATTGGCTAGAAAAACTACATTGGCAATATTCAAAAAAATTTATTTCTAAATTGAGCAAATTAAAAAGTTCAAGACTGAATTGCCATCCATATAATAGGTTTGGAACTTTTATTTATAATTATCCCCACAATTTTCGTAAGAGAAAGTCAAAGAAAAAATTTAATAAATCGAATATATGAAAATTTTATTTTCTTCTGAATGTTTTTCCAAGTTGGTGTTATTGTCTTTGCATGACTTCAATATAATTTCAAAATTTATTGATTTCTAGGAAATTTCACTGTTGTAGAATTTATATCCTTAACATCGATCACATATTATATATAGTTTGAGTCCCGATTAAGCGTTCACTCACATCCTTCCACGTGGTATTTTATGTTGATATTATGCTTTCGACACGTGGCATTGTTTAGTTACATGGCCGGCATTTGCATGCATGCCATGTCACACCTCACTTTATTTTTGTGATTGTCGCATGGCATAGCATATGGAGTAGTTTTACCCAAACTAGTTTTCATCAGCTAACACGGGGTAGATTTAGGTTAGAGATATCTGTTTGAAAATCCTTAACATCATACATTATACAAGCACCCCCTTTTCCCTTTCAGAATGTTTTTCAAGAGTTAGTTTCGTTGTTTTTGCAGGACTTCCAACAATTGAAGTACCTTAATTTCAGTAAATGCGAGTTTCTGGTTCGCATGCCCGACCTCTCATGTACTCCAAATCTCGAGGAATTGGATCTCCATAATTGCAAAAACTTGGTAGAAGCCCATGATTCAATTGCATATCACGACAAGTTACATGTATTGAATTTAAGTGGGTGCTCCAAACTTTGTGTTTTTCCTGATGTGCTCAAGTCAAAAAATCTTGGAGTTCTCGATCTTGATGAATGCACAAAACTTGAGAAGTTCCCTGATATTCCACATAAGCTCGAAGGCTTGAAAGAACTTGGGTTAGAAGGGACTGCTATTAAAGAGCTTCCAGCATCAATAGAAAATCTTGTCTCTTTGGAGGGAATGCATTTGCGTAATTGCAAGAATCTGGTAAGTCTTCCCTCCAGCATTTACAAGTTACAAAAGATTGAAACCTTGGTACTTGACGGTTGCACAAGTTTAATCGAGTTTCCAAAGTACAAGGATTCAGCTGATCCGCACATGAAGTTCGGGCTTTCAAATTTAAGCTGGTTAAATCTTGAGGGATGTAATCTATCCGAAGTAGAGTTTCTTGATAATCTTTCATGTTTTCCCTCCTTAACAACTTTATTTCTATGGGGGAACAATATTACTAGCCTTCCTACATCCATTAATAAGCGTCATCAGTTGAAACAATTGGAAGTTTCAAACTGCCGTCAATTACAAGAGATTCCCGAGCTTCCACCATTTTTGAGCATTCTTCGGGCAGATGGTTGCGAATCTCTGCAAAAAAATGGAGATTTTACCTCAATTCATAATCTTGTCCGTGGAACGTCGATCATGCCTCTTGTTCAGGTTAGACTCTCTCTCTCTCTCTCACGTACACACAAATTTCTATTTGGAGTAAATGAAGGTGGCTGCCGTAGTTTTAGGAACGAGCTTGTATATTTGTGCAAGCAAAGAATAATGGATCTCTACTCATTTATAGAGCAATAGTTCGAAGTGGAATTCACGAGGATTACTTTACTTAGTAAACTTCCTATTAGATTCTTTTATTGGGTACTAAAATAACAAGCTTTGCTACTTTCTAACGCTCTCTCTTTATGACAGAATCGTCCTTCTTCCGCTTTTCTTCTCCCGGGAGGAGAGATGCCAGAGTGGGTCCTCCCTATTGAAGGTCGTTCCATATCTTTCATGGCTTCAGCGAACTTGTATGATAAGTTCATTGGATTTGTCCTCTGCGTCGTTCTCGGTAACAATGAACAGAAAGGAGAACACTCATTTGTGGTTATACTACATGCCAATGACAATAGTTGGGTTTACAATAAGAAGACTTTCGATGCGTTGGATTCAGATCATATATGGCTTCATTATCGCATGTCAGATTGGCTTCGGGGAGAAGTCGATTTTGGTCAAAATGGGGAGAGTTGTGTACAATTTCGTCTTACCATATCGATATCGAGTACAAACGTGAAAAAGTGGGGATTCCGAATAACATGCAAGCCACTAGAGGACGATTTGAAGGCCGTGCTTCAAGACAATCGGCTAATGGATCCGGCTCTACTCTATGAGATTGGTCATGAGTCAACAGACTCAGGAGCTGAGAGTTCACTTAGGCACGAAGATAGTTCGATCGAAACAGATCTACGGAAAGACTTGCAAGCTTGTCAAGTGAGTACTGACACACATAGTCAAATAGTATCGAAGAGAAATCTTATTCTCCCTCAAGGAATGCAAACCAAGGCAATGTTGACGGCCAATTCGACTGGCCAAGATGAGTATGGTGGTGTTGGCTTGCAGCTTTTGTTGTTAGAATGATCGAAACTAGCCAAGGAAGCAATTCGCAGGTAAGTGAACTTGCTATGTTGATTACAATGCCTTCTTTTTTCTTGTCTTCTCGTTTCTTTTCTCAAGAAATCTTGTAATATGCAGTGGTATCCACTTTCACTCATACTTCAACATTGAAGTATTCTATGTGCATACGCCAAATAGTGTTAATTTTGCCAACTACAACAATGGAAATGATCAGTCTTGTAGAGTTGGAAGCCATTGAACAATATCGGAGGATTGGATTTTCAGCTGCAGAAGTTGCGGAGAAGTTTTCAGAATGCTTCCTTAATGTGACATGTGAACCATGCATAACGTGTGCACAATCATCATCAATCATTGGTACATCTGTTGATCGTGCTGAAATAAAACCGAACTTTCCTAAAATTTGCTTATTCATAAAGCATGTCACGCCCCAATTCTCGAGCTCGCGACACCCCTTGCCAAATCGCCACGAGCTCACGAAGGATATCGTCCCAGGCGCATTATCGACCTATTAACTATACATGCATGCGGAAACGAATTACTCCCAGACAACATATAACAGACAAGGATAGATTAGCAGGAAATACATACCGAAGCAATTCATCAAAAGCTAATCACATCACAACCAGATAGCATATGAGTCTTAACTCTACTGAGCTATTAACAGACAATCCCACACTTCGGGGTGGCTCACTAAGACCTCAAAAGGTTATATGGTCAGGTATGGTTAATTTCTCATCTACTTCAATAGGGTACTCTCAAATCCTTGCTTCGGTATCCACGTGTCTTCTTCACTTGGGACCTGAAAGTGGTTCCCACAATGGGGTAAGATATAAATCTCAATTAATCAAGCCTAAGTTTGGTTAGGAAACTGATTCGCCCAAGTGTCCTAACAGAAAGCTCACATAATATAACAATCCACAATCACAACATCATAAGCACCCACATGCATTCTTACCAGCCTTCAGCCACACATAATGCAATGCTTGACTCGACTCAGCAGTCATACCAGTCAATCACTCAACGATGCATCGCATCCACAAGTATGCACAAGACACCACACGAGTCCAATTATTAACGATGATCGCGCCAACGACGCAATAAGAGGATCGACGCAATTAGCATGATCGACTCTCACAATTAATGTGTACCCGCACTCCTCTGGCGGGATCAGGCTACGTTCCTTTTTCCCTCCTGGCAACGGCTACTACAAGCGGTGTATCCAGTGCATCCTACACGGCACCGTAAGTAGGCATCCCTAAACGGGGCTTCAGTCCATCACAAGCTGCGACCGGCATCCGATAATCCCTTAAAACCGTACGTACCATACGAGGCATGAATTATCGTGCTTCTGACAAGTCGTGTAATTCCATACGATTGGTACGGTGTGTACGATTAGTACAATACGAGCTTGCCAGGAAAACTCATCATCGTTACATCATATGACCATACATTGCACCCGCCATGTCAATCCATTTTATTCTCTTTGATTTAGGCCAGATGCTCACACAACGTGCTCAAAGACTCGGCCCATGGCCATTTTCATGCTAAAACATACTTCCTTGATTTCGTACACGGTCATATGCATATGCAGACTATCGATTAAATGCTGCAATTACGAATGGAACGATCAACCCCCAAATGAATGTCAATTCAATCAATGAATAATCCAGGCATCCAATCAAACATATCAATGAAACGATCAATCCAATCAGGGCCATCAATTCAATTAAGCAATACAACGGCCGATTCGTGCAATAATTCTTCATTAGCCGATTTGCTTTATTAATGCCAATCGGTCGCTCGTCTCTACCCTATCACTCGCTCACGATCGAACCACAGTCCACAATCAATCAATTAAATTTTCATCTAGCAACAATTAGCCACAGACGAATTAGTCAACCTGGCTAACTTAATCGATTGCGGCCATTTAACCTAATTCTAATTTCTATCTAAACATGCCTCGATAGCGTACTTAAATTTTCTAATCGACTAACCAACTAATCCTAGACGCAATTAGAGTCCTAACCAAGGATTAGGGTCAACTCACAATCAAGCTAAGCTCGGGCCGACATAAAATCCACAACGCGACGGTGGCGGCAACGAACGACGACGACGACGGCGGCGACGATTCACGGCGAAACTAGGGTTTAACAAGCGGCCACTTGGCCAAATACCTCAAGGACACCTCAAGGAGGTCCGGTAAGGTGGCGGCGGCGACGGCAGAGCTCCGGCGACCGGCGAAGGGCTGCAAACAGAACCGGACAACTTAGAAAAATAGGGGAAACGGCTATGTCGAGGTGGTTAACGGCCTCAAAGGCCAAGGCGAGGCCAGGAAAGGTTAGAGGGCTCACTTAGGGACGGAGGGGATCAGATGGGACCGGCTGAGGGTGGCGGAAGGCGGCAAACAGAACCGAGCCGAAACAGGGGACTCGCGGCGCCAAAATAGGGGAGGCCGGCTGGGGTTTTTCGAGGCTCCACCGACGACGATCTTCGTCCACGAGCTCAGGTGACCGTCGGGAGTGGTGGTGGGAGGCCAGAAGTGGCGGTTTAGGGCCAAAGCCAGGCAAACCCGAACCGACCCCGAAACAGGGCACCGCGGTTCTAAGGGCTGCTTGCGGCTGTTCCGAGGGCTGGAAGTCGGCGGGACGGCGTCGAGGAGGTCGGCAGGAGGGTGGTGAGGGACGGTGATGTGGTGGTTGGCGTCGGTGACGACACGGGTGGCCGGAGGAGGTGATGGAAGCTCACGGTTCTTGGGGGCCGAAAACATGGGTTCGGGCCGGGGCTTCTACGGCGAAAACCCGGCTGTCCGGCGGTCAACGACAGCTGGGAAGGGGTCGACCGTGGTGGTGGCGGTCTGCCGGAGGTCGGCGGCGGTGGTGGTCGCACAAAAATGGCCGAGGAAGAGGAGGAACGGATGAGAGGGTGTTCGGCCGTGGGTATCCCCTAACAAGAAGGAAGAGAAGAAGAAGAAAAGCGTGAAGGGGAGGGGGTTGGCAGAGAGAGAGAAGAGAGACGAGAGAGAGTGTGGGTGAGAAAAAGGTGAGATTTGACCAATTGACTTGAGGGGTGATTGGTGGGTGAATTGACTAGTGGGGCCCACCAAGGATTTGAATTTTCTTGTCCTTTTGTGAATAATATCCAATGGTAAATTGGTAATTCGAGACTGAAATGAAATTTTGGCATACTGACGAGAGGTATTTTCATGGGCCGGCTCGGTCAGGATTAGGATTGGGCGCGAGAATTGAATTCTTAATTCGCGACTACTAAGAATTTCGAAACCTAATCTAAACCGACTGACGCTTCGAAAAATTGTCCAAAATTCGTCTCTTAATTCGTTACGGTCCAAAATTCATATCGACTGAAATTCAATTTCATTCCTTTTATCGAATTTAGACGATCTACAAAAAGGCGAATTTCCAAGGCGTCACAACTCTCCCCACCTTAGGAAATTGCGTCCCCGAAATTACAGCACAACCGCAACTACTCAAAAAGATATGGGTAACTATTCCTCATGACTTCCTCATTCTCCCAGGTAGCCCATTCGGTACCATGGTGTTGCCAAACCACCTTGACCAAGGGAATCGTCTTGGTCCGGAACACTTGCTCTTTCTTGTCAATGATCCTGACTGGTCTCTCCACTTACGAGGCTCGCTCATCCAGTTCAATCTCTTCATAACTTAGCACATGAGCGGAGTCCGGCTCGTATTTCCTCAACATCGACACGTGAAAGACGTTATGCACTTGAGCAAGTCTCGGCGGCAACGCGAGACGATAAGCCAGATTTCCAAACCGCTCCAGGATCTCGAACGGTCTAACGTACCTTGGGCACAACTTTCCTTTCTTGCCAAAACGAGATGTCCCTCTCATAGGCGACACCTTCAGAAAGATGTGATCACCTGCCTGAAACTCCAAAGGTCTGCGCCTTCTATCGTCGTAACTCTTCTGGCGACTCTGAGCCGTCTTCAGTCTGTCTCTGATTACTTTAACTGCTTCCATTGACTGCTCCACCAACTCAGGTTCAATTATTTTCCTTTCACCAACTTCCTCCCAGCAGACTGGCGTTCTACAAGCTTTTCCATACAACGCCTCGAAAGGCGCCATCTTTTTACTCTACTGGTAATTGTTATTATAGGCAAATTCCACCAAATGCAACTGTTCCTCCCAATTGCCTTTGAAATCCATTACACATGCCCTCAACATGTCTTCCAGCGTCTGAATTGTCCTTTCAGATTGGCCATATGTTTGCGGGTGATTGTTGACACCTGATTTTTTTTACCATTTATTATTGTGATTTTTATTCTTTAAAATTAATTAAAAATATCAAAAAAGGTCATAAAATCACAAAATCAACTTTGGAAGCCTTGGTTTAACCTTAGGAACCAATTTTGAACAAAAAATATTTTTCGGTATTTTTAATATTTTTCGAGTTTATTTAATTATAAAAATACCCAAAAAATCAGAAAAATACCATTCGTGGTCAGAAAAATACCCAAAAATATTCGATAATTTTGTTTTAATTTCCTCTTCAAGTGTGTCACTTTAAATCTCAAAAATTCGGCTCGGGTCACTATGTTCCTTCACAAACATAAACCCGAACCGAGCCTTAAAAAAAATCATTTTCGAGTCTTTTAGTTTTCAATTCTCACTTTTTATAAGCTATGACATTGGATTCTAAAGTCTTAAAGTGCAATTAGGTCAATTTGCCCTCCAATTTAATCAATTTTTACCAAAAGGGCTTAATTGCACATTTTTCTTTCAATTAGTCCCCGGTTTCACGGATGTATACGTATGCTCTACGTATTTATACGTCATACGTATTTATACGTTATGCATATTTGTACTGTTTGGTAACCTCTTTAACTCTTGTAATAATAATAATTGTTATTATTTTTAACACCTTTGTTAGTGTCTTTTTTAGCATTTTTGTATTGTGAGTGCTATTGCTAGTGCTATTTTTAAATAGCATTTTTATATTATAAATTGTGAGTGCTATTGTTAGTGCTATTTTTAAAATGACATTTATTTATCATAAATTGTGAGTGCTATTGTTAGTGCTATTTTTAAATGGCATTTATTTATCATAAATTGTGAGTGCTATTATTAGATAGAATTTATAATTGTTAGTGCTATTTTTAAATAGCATTTTTGTATTATAAATTGTGAGTGCTATTGTTAGTGCTATTTTTAAATAGCATTTTTGTATTATAAATTGTGAGTGCTATTGTTAGTGCTATTTTTAAATGTCATTTATTTGTGAGTGCTATTTTTAGATAGAATTTATAATTGTTAGTGCTATTTTTAAATACAATTTATTGGAAGGTATTTTTTGCTATAAAAGGATGGCAAGAGTTTTGAGGTTGGGAGAGAGAGACATTTTGTAGAGTGTGCAAATTTTGGAGAGCTTAGAGAGAAGAACACAAACACTCTCTATATTCTCATAATCTTGAGTGAGCAAAATATACTAAGTTCGGAATATTGATTCCGCATATTGCTAGCACAATTGTTGTGGAGTTATTCGTCGTCTCCCCGTTCGTCAATTGGTGGTGCGTCCGAACTAGATGCCTAACACTTATGGAGGCTGAGATCGAAGAACATCGAACCGACACCTCCGTTCAAGCACGCTACGAGAGGTAATCTATTTACTCCCTTTGAGGCTTTGTGATTTTTTTCGATTGAAATGCACGAAGTACGCCTCTGGAGATACATGTATGGGTTGTTATTTATTTCCGCTACGTGTTACGTGGATCCCAACAGTGGTATCAGAGCCGATCCTTAGGTGTTTTCGTGCATTTAATTGATTTTTTGCAATTTTTGCAATACTATGGCCAATATGTATTAACGAATTGTTCGTCTTACATGGCTAATGGAGGTTGATTATTTTATATGATAAATTAATCAACGTAGCAAAAATTGAGACTAAATCAATTTTGAATCGAAAATTTATGGCTATCTTATTTTACGTAAAAATTCTGAATATGATTCAACGTAGAATTTTTATTGTGCCTTCCTAAGTTTTAAATTGTGAATTTATTACTTACGTGGAAGGGTGGTGATCATGGAAAAATCCCTAATCAATGTGATTGATGTATATATGAATGTATGATGATTATTTATATATTTGGGGTTGTAATTATTAAATGGAGGCTGCGTACTCCTTTTATTTTTCATGTAATCTTTATTTTTAGCATAGTCAATTGTTGATGTAAATGCTACGAGGATTACGTGGAGGAGCCTTTTAAGTCGGCGAGCTCTTTGGGGCCCGATTCTTGAAGAGTTCAAGAAACCAAGAAGAAGCGAAGAGCGGCTCTCCGTTATTAAAATATTAAAATGATTAAATGTGGTCTCATTGGCTCGAGACCCATTAAATCATAATTCCATGATCACCACGTAGGATAGATGTTTATGTGATTGGCATCTATTTATTTATTATGATTACGTGAGCATGTTAAACTGGTTAATGTGCAAAGTCAGACTTACCTCACCCAAAATTGCGCCTGCATGAAATCCTAGTTAGGGAAAATCACTCGCGTTAGGTACCGAAAGGGCGTTGGTAATGACATCAACGTAACCAAGTCCCCGAACTCAAAATCTCTGGTTCCGCAGAATTGATCGATCTCTCCCAATCGGTCAATAAGGTTTCCGCTCTACCCTCCAAGAAAGACCGGTGGCGACTCCAAATGCATGCACAAGTTGCACATGCCACCACGACCACACTAAGGTCGAAAGCGATCGACTGTTATCGTCGAATCCCTTTGAAAAATACTCCCGCCGCGATTTGGTATGGGCCTGGGAGGGCCCGCGCCGATCCAAGACCCGCGATCGATAATCCATTAGCCGCGTCCGCTTTCGGACGGGTCGCGACAGCTGGCGACTCCGCTGGGGACTTTGTTCTAGAACCTATGGTTCTAGACCTCAAGTGGACTTAGGCCGTAATTAAAACGCTGAGTGATTTTTCTAACCCTGCAGGCGCTCTTGAAGGTGAGGTAGGTCCGCTCATGGTAAGGTGTTATATGTTTTTGCAGATTGGAGAGATAAGGGGTGTAGTCCGTGATTAACATTGTTTTATGCAGGTTGGCGTAGGAATGTATGTTGTATGGATGATTTGAAGCGCCGATTGATAAACTGTTGTGCATGACTCACATTGTGGTGATCACAACACATGCACACACACAACCGCGCCTAAAACCTCGGGCGCCTTCTTTAGGAAAACAATAGAAGGAATTGAAAATGGAATCTCCGTGAGGAAAAACATGGGGTAATCCACTTTTCAATTCCGCTCACTTCGAACTATGGATCGAGTCCCAATGCAACGATAGTTGTGCAATGGAATCGGCTCTTTCTAGAACTCGAGGTGGGAACTTTGACCTTATGTGCCAAATCCTTGGATTTTTAGAAGTTTTATCCTCACTTGTCTCATGTGCATGTCTTTAGATGGTTGGTATATCTAAAACCACCTAAAAAAAAAAAAATTTGGTGATCCTGGAGTCAATCTCGAAGACTGGAACTGTGGCATCTCCAAGTGTTCGGACCACATTCCTTTGATTGATTTGACATTCTTAGTTCTCTTGTATAAGATTAATTTTGCTGAGATCCTCTCTATCTCGTCCCTTAGATTGATTGTATTATGGATCTATTTGTATTGTATACATCTTGATAAGGCTCATTTCTATCGAAAATGGGGGCAAATTCCCCAAACCCGTGGAGCATAGTGGAATTCGTCCCTTTAGTGCAAAATACATTTGGCCGCAGAGCCACTCGTTTGGTGAAAGGACGTATCGTTCCTAATTGATTTTTAATCAGATCTGGGGATAAGTTTTTCTCCATTTTTTTATCTTAGGTGATAAAAGAGACAATGCACCCAAAAGCTCATGCATTCAAATGACAAAACAGACGTCGCCCAGCTGGGGCAAATGAACCGTAGGCGTTGCAAATACCTTCAAGCACGGATGGAGGAATTTGATAGATGTTGTGCATATCAATATGCAACAGCAAAACGGAATGCAAATCAAGTGTAAAAGGACGTATCGTTCCAAAATGATTGTTTTCTTGATATGGGAATAATGCTTCCTTTCTTTTTCCTCTCAGATGATGATCAAGAGCAGAGGACGCAGGATGTAATGCTTTCAAATAACAAACATGGAACATCAAATACCTCAAATGGCGACTGTGATCGAGAGAATCACCAAACCGCCACATGACGAATCCCAAGAATATCAAGCTGTCTTGAGACAGATAAAATTGATCAAGGACTCTGACAATCGAGATGGATTATCAGAATCTGCAAAAATCAATGGGAGCAGGTTCCCCCCATTTGCTTTGAGGAGCCAAACCGGGGGCAAACTCTCATGATCCCCCATGAAAGCGCATCAGACTAGGGTCATCGAATCCAGAGATGACAAACAGCAAAACCATGCCTAACTGGGGCAAGTGAATGATTTGTACGCAGGACGTTTCTCCTCTGACAAAGTCAATGGACGCAATAACAGAGTCGTCCGCATTAGAATCAAACCCCAAGATACGAATTTGGGTGAACGGTAACCTTGTATCGTTCCAATTTGGTCTTCGAAGACCACATGCCTATCATGAGTTTTTACTCATTTTGCAGGAAGTCGTTGGCGCCGAAAGCCTCAAATGAAAAGAGCGTGCTAACAGGGAGGCGAATTGAATCATTGGCCTTAGAAGTCAAGATTCCAGAAGATGGTCTTTGATCATAAGACCTAGTGGATGGTAAAAAGTATCGCTTCCACACTTCATGCTTTGACATGCATTCTGATAAAAATTTCATTTTTCTTGAATAAAAGGAACTATGAAGAGCGGCGCTGGAATGCGTCCAAAATAACAAATGGATCTCCTCTATGGCAAATCCTCGAGAAGGATTTATCGCCAACCAAACTGAGGAATCAGGGCCCCAATATAGATGGCCAATTTCTGCAAGCCGCGCATTTGTGCTCAAATGGAAACACAAAACAAGAATAAGGCTGTATCGTTCCAATTTGCCTTGAATTTTGGAACGCAAACTGACGCCTAATTCCCGTCTTTGACAGGGGATCGCCATCAAGGCAAAACAGGTTTTCATACCCCATGAATTACCCGTTGGAGTACACGACCAAGGGTAAGATGTATCGTTCTAAATTTTTGAAAAATTCGTGAACGTACAATAACATGTTTTCTCTGCATTTTCAGGGATCTCCAGCCGCGGGGGACAGGTAAGTATCCCTTTCCCCAATCCATTGAAGGTGTTAAATAAAAAGAAAAGCTTTCAAAATCTAATGTCTAGAAAAGACATAGAATTCAAATTTCATTGGCATTCATGTTTTGAAACAGGAGGTTGTTTGAACATGAATAAGAACATGCGTGGGGGATCATAAAAATCCCTTTTGACGGGTAAAATTTCTGGAGAAAATGAAAGAGATTTTTTCAATAAAAAATTGTTCAAAACAATCAAAAGGGCGCTTCCTCAAAGGCGAGAGGCAAAGCCTAAATCCAAACACGTCCTCTACACACTTGAGAGAGGAGTGGAGCGGATCAGATAGCAAAATCTGGACCTACGGAAGTAGGGATTATTCGCAGCAATTACTTGGATTGGGACGACGGAGGCATTCGTTTCATATCCCCCAAACACTACAGGTGACCGTTGATAACCCCTTTGAACGGCGGTTTTCATTCTCAACCCTGTCAAGAACCACCCCACATCGGGGCAAAACAGGAGTAAGTCCAGCAGCATCAGGAGGAAATGGTTAGAAATTTTCTTGCTCGGACTAACATCAATCTTTGTGTGTTGTTTATATGGTAATCCAAGTGCCATAGGATGACGAGAAGCGTTCATTTCTCTATCCCACACACGTTTATCATTTGCACAGCCAACTTGAGCCTGCAAATTCATTTCATGAACCCATTGGTGATCATTCCAAGACGGATGCCACACCACTTCAAAAATGGAAGAGTTCAAGACTCAGGGATTACGAAGAGAATTCCCGGACTGATATTTAAAGCATGTTTAGACTATATGTCTAACATGATCCCATGAAGATGAGAAAAAAGCGGGATTCCAAAAATGAATGAGAAAAATCCACCGCATCAAGAAAAAGCAAAGTGCCTGGTAAAAGCGAGGCCGATGCTCGTGCAAGCTGTTTGCTTGATTCCCAGTGAAACTTGGATGGGAAAAGAGAAAATTCCTAAAGGAGTCAGATAAAAAGACTGCTCTCCAAATGATGTCAAGCGCGGAGGAAAGGTGCAGACAGAGTTGTCAACCATCTTAATGCAACAAGAGACGCTCTCTAAAGGACTTGTGCACACCTCAAAAGCGGTTGCACACCTCAAAAACTGAAGATGCAGAATGGAAAAGACAGGTGACAAATTTGCAATGATCACCAATGTCAATCCCCTCATAAATTCTGGGCCAAAAACAAGCCTTTTTCGGTCCCCAATCTTACCAACATCATAACCCTGAAACAGTCTTCTCTGACTAAGACACTTGGGTTAACATATAGCTTAGCTCGAAGAGGTACGAGCAAGACTATTTCTTTCTCATTTTGCAGGGTTCTCGACTTGTAAACCCGGAGCAGATGTTGAAGACTTTCATACAATGGCCTCGACTCCAAAGCGGGTCCCCCTTGAAAACCAATATTCAAGCCCAACATTACGGTCCCGTGGAAGACCTCCCGACCGATCAAAATGTATGCGCTGCGAATGAACCTAAAACCTAGGCACAGGTTAGTAGGGAATTGAGTGCATCCCCTATAAAAAACCACTATCGCAAAACAGGTGAGAAGACATCCTTGTCGAGAAATATTCCAATTGATGTTTTGAACAAACTCTTTTTGGAATTTTCAAACTGTTGATCCAGATTTTCCGTGCAAGGGATTTGTGATCACATTTGCATGTTGCAAGAATGCTTTGGATAACCTCCAGCATCAAAATGCACATTTCATGATTAAAACTTAAATCATACGGTTTTGTCAAAATGGACAGCCGTAGTCTTCCCAAAGATTACTAACGTTTTCTTGGTGAAGAAAAATCTTTCAGGCTCAAACTTCTGCAGGATACCTGGAGAACCCAGCTCCCAGAATGTCGCTTCAACAGACTCAAGTGAAGTTTTGTCAAAATAAAATCTTTAACTGCTTCAAAAAAACTGAATTCCCGACAAACTTCGGGGTCTCCAAAAAAAAAGAGGGGGAAGAAAAACCCTTTTAAAAAAAAAAGTCCTATCAGACGTGGAGAACCCTCGTCCCAGGACCCATTTTCAAAATATCAAACAGTCTCATCGGACGTGGAGAACCCTCGTCATGAGACCCCTTTTTCAAAACTTAGGCAGTCTCATCGGACGTGGAGAACCCTCGTCATGAGACCCCTTTTCAAAATTTAGGCAGTCTCATCGGACGTGGAGAACCCTTGTCATGAGACCCCTTTTCAAAATTTAGGCAGTCTCATCGGACGTGGAGAACCCTCGTCCCAGGACCCATTTTCAAAATATCAAACAGTCTCATCGGACGTGGAGAACCCTCGTCATGAGACCCCTTTTCAAAGTCAAAACTGATGGTAGACACCGCCTGAAGGGTCAAACAAAGGTAGATACCGCCTGAAGGGTCAAATGAAGGTAGATACCGCCTGAAGGGTCAACTCAAAGGTAGATACCGCCTGAAGGGTCAAATGAAGGTAGATACCGCCTGAAGGGTCAAATGAAGGTAGATACCGCCTGAAGGGTCAAATGAAGGTAGATACCGCCTGAAGGGTCAACTCAAAGGTAGATACCGCCTGAAGGGTCAAATGAAGGTAGATACCGCCTGAAGGGTCAAAATAAGGTAGATACCGCCTGAAGGGTCAACTCAAGGTAGATACCGCCTGAAGGGTCGAAACATGGTAGAAACCGCCTGAAGGGTCAAATCAAGGTAGATACCGCCTGAAGGGTCAACTCAATGGTAGAAACCGCCTGAAGGGTCAACTCAAGGTAGATACCGCCTGAAGGGTCGAAACAAGGTAGATACCGCCTGAAGGGTCGAAACAAGGTAGATACCGCCTGAAGGGTCGAAACAAGGTAGATACCGCCTGAAGGGTCAACTCATGGTAGATACCGCCTGAAGGATCAACACAAGGTAGATACCGCCTGAAGGGTCAAACCAAGGTAGATACCGCCTGAAGGATCAAAATATGGTAGATACCGCCTGAAGGGTCAAATCAAAGGTAGATACCGCCTGAAGGGTCAACACAAGGTAGATACCGCCTGAAGGGTCAACACATGGTAGATACCGCCTGAAGGGTCAACACAAGGTAGAAACCGCCTGAAGGGTCAAATCAATGGTAGAAACCGCCTGAAGGGTCAACTCAAGGTAGAAACCGCCTGAAGGGTCAAACCAAGGTAGAAACCGCCTGAGGGATCACATTAATGGCAGAAACCGCCTGAAGGGTCACATATGGTAGAAACCGCCATAAGGGTCAATTCATTGGTAGAAACCGCCATAAGGGTCAACTCATTGATAAATATCGCAGTAAGGATCAACACAAAGGTCTGATCCACCATACGGATCAAAATCCTTGGCAAATCCCAAAGCGTGGGATGCGTCTTCCTTAGGTTCCTACAAGTTAGGAATCCCATCATGGTATGACCTACCATACAGGTCAGAGCTTAATCTCCCTAGGATATTCTGAATGACGAGTCCTAGGCATCTTCTTGAAAGTCGTCGCAACCGGCAGCATCCGACAGGTGAGCTTCAGGTAAGCCTCTCTCACTCCGGCCCATGTTCAAATTGTTAGAGCAAACCGGGGATTGATTTGAGCTTTTATCAATAGGCTTAAGGATCCGATGTCATAACATTTCTTCTCTTATTTTCCCAGTTGAGTCGGTTAGGAATCAGGTGCCACCTTATCTTTGAGAGAAACCTCTAACGAGATTCCTCTCAAAGAGGGGCAGCTGTTGACACCTGATTTTTTTTACCATTTATTATTGTGATTTTTATTCTTTAAAATTAATTAAAAATATCAAAAAAGGTCATAAAATCACAAAATCAACTTTGGAAGCCTTGGTTTAACCTTAGGAACCAATTTTGAACAAAAAATATTTTTCGGTATTTTTAATATTTTTCGAGTTTATTTAATTATAAAAATACCCAAAAAATCAAAAAAATACCATTCGTGGTCAGAAAAATACCCAAAAATATTCGATAATTTTGTTTTAATTTCCTCTTCAAGTGTGTCACTTTAAATCTCAAAAATTCGGCTCGGGTCACTATGTTCCTTCACAAACATAAACCCGAACCGAGCCTTAAAAAAAATCATTTTCGAGTCTTTTAGTTTTCAATTCTCACTTTTTATAAGCTATGACATTGGATTCTAAAGTCTTAAAGTGCAATTAGGTCAATTTGCCCTCCAATTTAATCAATTTTTACCAAAAGGGCTTAATTGCACATTTTTCTTTCAATTAGTCCCCGGTTTCACGGATGTATACGTATGCTCTACGTATTTATACGTCATACGTATTTATACGTTATGCATATTTGTACTGTTTGGTAACCTCTTTAACTCTTGTAATAATAATAATGGTTATTATTTTTAACACCTTTGTTAGTGCCTTTTTTAGCATTTTTGTATTGTGAGTGCTATTGCTAGTGCTATTTTTAAATAGCATTTTTATATTATAAATTGTGAGTGCTATTGTTAGTGCTATTTTTAAAATGACATTTATTTATCATAAATTGTGAGTGCTATTGTTAGTGCTATTTTTAAATGGCATTTATTTATCATAAATTGTGAGTGCTATTATTAGATAGAATTTATAATTGTTAGTGCTATTTTTAAATAGCATTTTTGTATTATAAATTGTGAGTGCTATTGTTAGTGCTATTTTTAAATAGCATTTTTGTATTATAAATTGTGAGTGCTATTGTTAGTGCTATTTTTAAATGTCATTTATTTGTGAGTGCTATTTTTAGATAGAATTTATAATTGTTAGTGCTATTTTTAAATACAATTTATTGGAAGGTATTTTTGGCTATAAAAGGATGGCAAGAGTTTTGAGGTTGGGAGAGAGAGACATTTTGTAGAGTGTGCAAATTTTGGAGAGCTTAGAGAGAAGAACACAAACACTCTCTATATTCTCATAATCTTGAGTGAGCAAAATATACTAAGTTCGGAATATTGATTCCGCATATTGCTAGCACAATTGTTGTGGAGTTATTCGTCGTCTCCCCGTTCGTCAATTGGTGGTGCGTCCGAACTAGATGCCTAACACTTGTGGAGGCTGAGATCGAAGAACATCGAACCGACACCTCCGTTCAAGCACGCTACGAGAGGTAATCTATTTACTCCCTTTGAGGCTTTGTGATTTTTTTCGATTGAAATGCACGAAGTACGCCTCTGGAGATACATGTATGGGTTGTTATTTATTTCCGCTACGTGTTACGTGGATCCCAACAGTGGTATCAGAGCCGATCCTTAGGTGTTTTCGTGCATTTAATTGATTTTTTGCAATTTTTGCAATACTATGGCCAATATGTATTAACGAATTGTTCGTCTTACATGGCTAATGGAGGTTGATTATTTTATATGATAAATTAATCAACGTAGCAAAAATTGAGACTAAATCAATTTTGAATCAAAAATTTATGGCTATCTTATTTTACGTAAAAATTCTGAATATGATTCAACGTAGAATTTTTATTGTGCCTTCCTAAGTTTTAAATTGTGAATTTATTACTTACGTGGAAGGGTGGTGATCATGGAAAAATCCCTAATCAATGTGATTGATGTATATATGAATGTATGATGATTATTTATATATTTGGGGTTGTAATTATTAAATGGAGGCTGCGTACTCCTTTTATTTTTCATGTAATCTTTATTTTTAGCATAGTCAATTGTTGATGTAAATGCTACGAGAATTACGTGGAGGAGCCTTTTAAGTCGGCGAGCTCTTTGGGGCCCGATTCTTGAAGAGTTCAAGAAACCAAGAAGAAGCGAAGAGCGGCTCTCCGTTATTAAAATATTAAAATGATTAAATGTGGTCTCATTGGCTCGAGACCCATTAAATCATAATTCCATGATCACCACGTAGGATAGATGTTTATGTGATTGGCATCTATTTATTTATTATGATTACGTGAGCATGTTAAACTGGTTAATGTGCAAAGTTAGACTTACCTCACCCAAAATTGCGCCTGCATGAAATCCTAGTTAGGGAAAATCACTCGCGTTAGGTACCGAAAGGGCGTTGGTAATGACATCAACGTAACCAAGTCCCCGAACTCAAAATCTCTGGTTCCGCAGAATTGATCGATCTCTCCCAATCGGTCAATAAGGTTTCCGGTCTACCCTCCAAGAAAGACCGGTGGCGACTCCAAATGCATGCACAAGTTGCACATGCCACCACGACCACACTAAGGTCGAAAGCGATCGACTGTTATCGTTGAATCCCTTTGAAAAATACTCCCGCCGCGATTTGGTATGGGCCTGGGAGGGCCCGCGCCGATCCAAGACCCGCGATCGGTAATCCATTAGCCGCGTCCGCTTTCGGACGGGTCGCGACAGTGATAGGCTGTAGTGAACTATAACTTCGTTCCCAAAGCAGTCTGTAGACTCTTCCAAAAGGTAGCAGTGAACTTGGGGTCTCGATCAGAAGTAATCGTCACCGGCACTCCATGCAACCTTACAATGTGCCTCACATACAGATCTGCATACCTATCCAAGGAAAAGTCCTTTCTCACTGGAATGAAGTGCGCTGACTTCGTCAATCTGTCTACCACAACCCAGATTGAATCATGTCCTCTTTGACTCCTTGGCAATCCCATCACAAAATCCATCGTAATATGCTCTCATTTCCACTTTGGGATCTCCAAAGGCTGCAGCAGTCCTCCAGGTTTATAATGCTGCGCCTTGACCTGCTGACAGGTCAAACACTTAGCCACATGCTTAGCTATGTCTGCTTTCATGCCATTCCACCAGTAGTGTTGCCTTAGGTTCTGATTCATCTTCGTACTTCCCGGATGGATACTATAACTACTACGATGTGCTTCCGACAAAATCTCCTCGCTTAGACTTTCATCGGCAGGCACAACCAGACGTCCTCTGAACTTCAGTATGCCATCCTCGGCTACTTGGAAGTCGATCCTTCTCTTAGCTGAGTCCTCTTGAAGGATCTTCTGAATGGTGGGGTCCGTCGACTGGAGGCCCTTAATCTTAACCTGCACTTCCGGCTCAATCCTCAAGGTAGCCATGAGACACGACAGGCGACTTATCTCTAACTTAAAGTCTGAGTCTCTCACTTGCTCAAGCAAATGCCATCCATGCACCTATAATTGAGCAATCACTGATTTTCTATTCAGGGCATCAGCAACCTTATTCGCCTTACCTGGATGATACATGATTTCACAGTCATAATCCTTAAGTAACTCCATTCATCGACATTGCCTCATGTTCAATTCCTTCTGAGAAAACAGATACTTCAGACTCTGATGATCGGTATACACTTGAAAACTTTCCCCAATCAGATAGTGTCTCCAGATCTTTAAAGCAAACATGACCGCAGCCAACTCCAGATCGTGCGTCAGGTAGTTCAACTCATGCGGTCTCAACTGACGAGATGCATATGCTACTACTCTGCCATGCTGCATCAAGGCACAACCCAATCCTCTAAGTGAAGCATCGCTATAGATCTCAAATCCTCCAAGACCAGATGGAATTGCAAAACAGGAGCCGTAGTTAGCCTATGCTTAAAATCTTGGAAACTACGCTCACACTTGTCTGTCCAATCAAACCTTACATCCTTCTTCAGCAGCTTAGTCAAAGGCAATGCTATAGCTGAAAATCTCTCCACGAAACGCCTATAATAGCCAACCAACCCTAAGAAGCTTCTGATCTCTGTAACTGTCGTCGGTTTTGGCCAATTCATAACTGCCTCAATCTTAGATGGGTCCACAGAAATACCTTCACCAGAAACTACATGGTCTAGAAACGCCACGCAAGCGAACCAAAACTCGCACTTGCTAAACTTGGCATACAACTGATGCGTTCTCAAAGTTTCCAACACAATCCTCAGATGTTGCTCATGATCCTTAGAACTCTTCGAGTACACCAGGATGTCATCTATGAAAACGATCACGAAGCGATCCAAGAATTCTCTGAACACTCTGTTCATCAGATCTATAAAAGCGGCAGGAGCATTTGTCAAACCAAACGGCATTACAGTGAACTCATAATGTCCATAACGCGTCTTGAATGCCGATTTGGGTATATCCTCTTTTCTGATTCTCAATTGATGATATCCCGTCCGTAGGTCAATCTTAGAAAATACTGATGCTCCATGCAACTGGTCGAATAGATCATCAATCCTTGGCAGTGGGTACTTATTCTTTATCGTCACCTGATTCAGCTGCCTATAGTCGATACACAATCTCAAGGACCCATCCTTCTTCTTAACAAACAAAACAAGCGCTCCCCAAGGTGATGCACTAGGGCGAATGAACCCTTTATCCAACAACTCTTGCATCTGCACCTTGAGTTCCTTCAGTTCAAACAATGCCATCCTATATGGCGCCTTAGAGATCGGTTCCGTCCCTCACAAACTCGATTTCCCTTTCTGGTGGCAAACCAGGTAAATCCTGAGGGAAAACATCTGGAAACTCACATACAACAGCAATATCCTCCAATTTGAGTTCCTTAACAGACGTATCAGCCACAGAAGCCAAATAACCTTGGCAACCACTCTCCAACAGTCGGGTCGCCTCTAACGACGATATCACCACAGTCGAGGTTCTTCCTCGATTACCCATAAATTCAAAGCTAGTCTCATTCAACGGATTAAACCGAATCACCCTATTAAAGCAATCCATCGTGGCTCTTTGCTTTATCAATCAATCCATTCCCACAATCAGATCAAAATCGTACATCTCCAGTACAATCAGATCTATCATACTTTCGTGACCGTTCACAACAAGTCTACAGTCAGGACAGCCTACAGCAGCTACTACACTATCCTTTAAGGGCGTAGACACTTTAAAAACATCTAAAGGCACCAAACTCAACTCAGACAACTTAACAAAATGGTCCGCAACAAACGAATGCATGGCACCTGGATCAAACAAAGCATAAGCTACTTGGTTATGCAAAAGGACCGTACCTGTAACAATCATTCCTTGCGCCGGCGGACGACTTTGAAAGTTTTGCGGCGTAGTTCCTCTTGGTGGTCCTCCTTGTGGTAGCGCCTGCCTGCCCTGCTGCCTCAACGGGCAGTCTTTCACCTGATGGCCCAGCTGGCCACAACCAAAGCAGGCCCCGCTTTTAAAAAGGTACAGGCCAGATCCATGCCTTTGGTGGCATAGGCGGCACACTTCACTCTGACGAAAGAAAGGCTTACTGATCGCTCCTCTGCGATTAAGTGGAATGTGATGCTTGCCTCCAAACATCGGCTTCTTTCCTTGTTTCTTTTCAAATCTATTTGAGGACGTGAACCGCGACCCATATGCGGCGGTCCTCTCAGCCAAGTCCTGGTCCACTATCAGCGCCCTCTCATAAAGATCATCGTAGTCCTAAAGGTTCAACGGTGCCAGTGTACTCTTAATCTCAGGCTTCAGTCCGTCCCTGAACCTTCCAGCCCTGTCCTCAGGGTCCTCAATCAATTTTGGCGCATACTTAGACAGTTTCGAAAACTTGGCCTCATATTGGTCGACCGTCATCTGATTCTGGCGGAGGCAGCCAAGCTCAGCCATCTTCTGTTCTCTAGTTGTCTTCGAGAAAAACTTATTATTAAAAGCTTCCACGAAGGTATTCCACACCGGAACCGTACCCTTTGGGAAAACCCTATCCTTGACAGCTCTCCACCACATACTAGCATTTCCTTGGAGCTGGTAGATGGCCAGGACAACCTTATCCTCATTTGAACACCTTAGCAAGTTGAACGTTTTCTCTAACCCTTCGATCCATTGGGTGGCAGCTTCCCGGTCTCCACTCTCAGTGAACTGCGGGGGCTTCAACTTGAGAAACTGTTCCACCAGCTTTTGAGCCCTACGCTCCTCACACCCAGGTGCAGGTGGTGGATTCACTGGCATAACTACAGGCGAAACTACAGGTGGGGCTTCAGCGGTAGCAACAGCAGCTGCAACTTGATTCCTAGCTTGCTGCCCCATCAAATCTCCAATGGCTCCTAGGGCTTGCATAACTTCAGCCATAGTCGGCTCACGCCTGGCAGGCTTAGCAGTAGGGGCTGCGACAGGAGGTGCAACTGGGGGTGCAACTGGCGGTGCTCCTCCAACATCAACGAGTTCTTCAACTAGCCTCACAGGCCTTCTTCGAGGTGCCCGGGGCGCTCTCCTACCGCGTTCGCTCATTATGCAGAAATGATACGGAGTCCTGCTTACCCCAAAGCAAAACGCGGTCAGAAGGCAACCCCAACAACTTACCACACAATTAACAATCACAGGCACAAAGATAAAATCCTACTAACTATCCCATTTCCCAACGCTCCTTATTACACCAGGCCAATGACCAGATGGATCAGGCTGACTTTGCTCTGATACCACATTGGGCGGGGATGTCACGGAGAAGTTTTCAGAATGCTTCCTTAATGTGACATGTGAACCATGCATAACGTGTGCACAATCATCATCAATCATTGGTACATCTGTTGATCGTGCTGAAATAAAACCGAACTTTCCTAAAATTTGCTTATTCATAAATGATTAGATGACTCTAACCCTTTTTTCAGGTATAAAGCATGTCACGCCCCGATTCTCGAGCTTGCGACATCCCTTGCCAAATCGCCATGAGGTCACGAAGGATAACGTCTCAGGCGCATTATCGACCTATTAACTAGGGGTGTGCAAACTGGACCGGACCGGCCCAGGACCGGCCCGGACCGGGCGGGTTGGTCCGGTCCTTGAGGTGGATGGGTTGGTCCTCGGTCCCAATAAATGGGACCGGTGACTGGGCGGTCCGGTCCTCGGGTTCTTGTGTTGGGATCGGACCGGCCCGGCCCGGCCCGGACCGCCAATAATATATAATTATTTTTATATATAAATATATACAATTACAAAAGAAATTGAAAACAAAATAGAATCCCCTTCGCTCTCAAGAGTAAGAATCATCCCGGACTGGCCCAGCATTCATATGGCGTTCAGTTTGCTATCCTGGTAGTGTTTTGGCATTCGGTGACTCAAGTTGTCGAGCCCAATGTGGAATACAATAGTCGTTTAATATATTTTAATATTTTCTGGGATTTGTTTTTCCTTTTTTTTTCTCTCTTTGTTCTTTTATTTTCATCTTCTTTCAGCTAAGATGAGGGCCAACGAAGCTCGCCCCCACCTCTGGTTGGTCGCTGGGCTTGGCGGTCAGCTGGAGGAAGAATAAAAATATAGTAGTAGGCTTTGTAGTGGTTGGGCCGGGACCAGGACCGGACCGGACCGACGGTCCTGGTCCTGTTCGGTCCCGGTCCGATCCATGGTCCCGAAAGTATGGGGACCGGACTATTGGTCCGGTCCTCGGGTTCATGCCGGGACCGGACCGGCCCGGACCATGCACACCCCTACTATTAACTATATACGCATGCGGAAACAAATTACTCCCAGACAACATATAACAAATAGGGATAGATTAGCAGGAAATACATACCGAAGCAATTCATCAAAAGCTAATCACATCACAACCAGATAGCAGATGAGTCTTAACCCTACTGAGCTATTAACAGACAACCCCACACTTCGGGGTGGCTCACCAAGAACTCAAAAGGTTATACGGTCAGGTATGGTTAATTTCTCATATACTTCAAAAGGGTACTCCCACATCCTTGCTTCGGTATCCACGTGTCTTCTTCACTTGGGACCTGAAAGTGGTTCCCACAACGGGGTGAGATATAAATCTCAATGAACCAAGCCTAAGCTCGGTTAGGAAACTGATTCGCCCAGGCATCCTAACAAAAAACTCACATAATATAACAATCCACAATCACAACATCATAAGCACCCACATGCATTCTTACCAGCCTTCAGCCACACATAATGCAATGCTTGACTCGACTCAGCAGTCATACCAGTCAATCACTCAACGATGCATCGCATCCACAAGTATGCACAGGACACCACACGAGTCCAATTATTAACGATGATCGCACCAACGGTGCAATGAGAGGATCGACGCGATTAGCATGATCGACTCTCACAATTAATGTGTACCCGCACTCCTCTGACAGGACCAGGCTACGTTCCTTTTTCCCTCCTGGCAACGGCTACTACAAGCGGTGTATCCAGTGCATCCTGCACGGCACGGCAAGTAGGCATCCCTACACGGGGCTTCGGTCCTTCACAAGCTGCGACCGGCATCCGATAATCCCTTAAAACTGTACGTACCATACGTGACATGAATTATCGTGCTTCTGACAAGTCGTGTAATTTCATACGATTGGTACGGTGTGTACGATTAGTACAATACGAGCTTGCCAGGAAAACTCATCATCGTTCCATCATATGACCACACATTGCACCCGCCATGTCAATCCATTTTATTCTCTTTGATTTAGGCCGAATGCTCACACAACGTGCTCAAAGACTCGGCCCACGACCATTTTCATTCTAAAACATACTTCCTTGATTTCGCACACGGTCATATGCATATGCAGACTATCGATTAAATGCTGCAATTACGAATGGAACGATCAACCCCCAAATGAATGCCAATTCAATCAATGAATAATCCAGGCATCCAATCAAACATATCAATGAGACGATCAATCTAATCAGGGCCATCAATTCAATTAAGCAATACAACGGTCGATTCGTACAATAATTCTTCATTAGCCGATTTGCTTTATTAATGCCAATCGGTCGCTCGTCTCTGCCCTATCACTCGCTCGCTATCGAACCAAAGTCCACAATCAATCAATTAAATTTTCATCTAGCAACAATTAGCCACAGACGAATTAATCGACCCGGCTAACTTAATCGATCGCGGCCATTTAATCTAATTTTAATTTCTATCTAAACCGGCCCCGATCGCGTACTTAAATTTCCTAATCGACTAACCAACTAATCCTAGACGCAATTGGCGTCCTAACCAAGGATTAGGGTCAACTCACAATCAAGCTAAGCTCGGGCCGACATAAAATCCACGACGCGACGGCGGCAGCGACGACGATTAACGACGAAACTAGGGTTTAACGAGCGGCCACTTGACCAAACACCTCAAGGACACCTCGGGGAGGTCCGGCAAGGTGGCGGCGGAGTTTCGACGATCGGCGAAGGGCTGCAAACAGAATCGGACAGCTTAGAAAAATAGGGGAAACGGCTGTGTCGAGGTGGTTAACGGCCTCAAAGGCCAAGGCGAGGCCGGGAAAGGTTAGAGGGCTCACTTAGGGACGGAGGGGGTCGAATGGGATCGGCTGAAGGCTGCGGAAGGTGGCCAAAGGGAGGCAAACGCCGGAGAACAAAACCGAGCCGAAACAGGGGACTCACGGCGCCAAAATAGGATAGGCCGGCCGGGGTTTTTCGAGGAACCACCGACGACGATCTTCGTCCACGAGCTCGGGGAAGTTAGGAAGGGGTCTAAGGTGACCATCGGGAGTGGTGGTGGGCGGCCAGAAGCGGCGGTTTAGGGCCAAAGCCGAGCAAACCCGAACCGACCCCGAAACAGGGCACCGCGGTTCTAAGGGCTGCTCGCGGCAATTCCGAGGGCTGGAAATCGGTGGGACGGCGTCGAAGAGGTCGGCAAGAGACAGAGAATGGATATGTCATTTTATGGCTGGAAATCTGACGGGTCCAGAAAGATTGCTTCTGACGGGTCCAGAAGGACTGTATCTGACGGGTGCATCTGAGTTGCATCTTGACGGGTTTTGAACAGTCCTTCTGAAGGCTCATATTCTGTGCTTCTGCCAACTTAGTGTTTTCATATTTGAGGCAATTTGCTTACATTTATTATTGTCATTCGAATTGTAAGTATCCTCTATATTCTTAAAAAATAGTTTTGTTTATTTTTAACACTGTTTTCCAACAATCTTAAAACAGATTCGATTCGATTTGATACTTACAATTCAAATGGCTACTGGAAAAGAAGCTGTTGATGTGCATGCTGATGACATCTTCTGCTGTCCATCAACCTGGATTATCTTCTGCTTCTACTGTGCCTTCTTTCCACCATGGTGAGAAACCTGAAAAGTTCAACGGATCGAACTTTAAAAGGTGGCAGCAGAAGATGTTGTTTTATTTAACAACACTGAATCTTGCGAGATTCTTGACTGAGGAACCTCCTAAGGTATCCGATGGAGAAACTGATAAGCAAGCCTATGATGCTGTTGAGACTTGGAAACATTCTAACTTCCTATGTAGGAATTATGTCATGAATGGATTACATGACTCACTGTACAATGTTTATTGTGCAATAAATACGGCAAATGAGTTATGGGAATCTTTAGACCGGAAATATAAAACAGAGGATGCCGGAGCAAAGAAATTTGTTGTCGATCGATTCCTTGATTATAAGATGGTGGATTCTAAGGCTGTAATCAGTCAAGTGCAAGAAATTCAGGTGATCTTGCATCAGATTCAGGCTGAAGGAATGAACTTGAGTGAAACCTTCCAAGTGGCTGCGATTATTGAGAAGCTACCTCCTGGATGGAAGGATTTCAAGAACTACCTCAAGCACAAGCGAAACGAAATGAACCTGGAGGAGCTGATTTTTAGACTTCGAATTGAAGAAGACAACAGAAGCTCTGAACGCAAAGGATTCAATCCTTCTACAGCTAAGGCAAATGTTGTGGAGCATAAACATGGCCACAAGAACAAGAAGGTTGCCAAGCCGAAGTTAGGACCAAAAGGAGGAGTTTCCAAGAACAAGTTTCTAGGGAAATGTTTCAATTGTGGCAAGACGGGTCACAAATCTATAGATTGCAGACTTCCAAAGAAGAAGAATAATGAGACAAATATGGTGAATGACATGGCAGAAGACATGTCAGACATAAACCTCTCTGCAATGATTTCTGAAGTGAACTTGGTTGGGACCAATCCAAAGGAATGGTGGATTGACACTGGTGTTACTAGGCACGTGTGTTCCAATAAGGAATTATTCACAACTTTCGAACCAATTGATGGGGAGAAAGTATTCATGGGAAACTCTGCCTCTTCTACGGTTGAAGGCCAAGGGAAGGTGCTTCTGAAGATGACTTCTGGGAAAGAGCTGACTCTGAATAATGTATTGTATGTGCCGGAAATTCGAAAGAATCTGGTCTCCGGATCAATGTTGAACAAGCATGGATTTCGCATGGTGTTTGAGTCAGATAAAGTTATTTTGTCTAAATCTGGAATGTATGTGGGGAAGGGATATGTATCTAATGGGCTTTTTAAGGTCAATGTCATGACTATTATCAATAAAGATAATAAGCCTTCCGTTTATTTGCTTGAGTCATCCAATTTATGGCATGGTAGACTCGGACATGTTAATTATGATACATTGCATAGATTAATTAACTTGGAACATATACCCTCATTCCAAATTGATTCAAAACACAAATGTGAAATTTGTGTTGAGACAAAATTAAGGAAATCATCGCTTCAATCGATTGACAGAAGTACCGTACCTCTTGAATTGATTCACAGTGATATTTATAATTTGAAATTCATACAAACAAGATGTGGTAATAAATATTTTATTACCTTTATCGATGATAGCACTAAATACTGCTATGTGTATTTGCTTAAAAGCAAATATGAAGCTTTAGAGAAATTTATTCTCTATAAGAATGAAGTTGAAAATCAACTTGAAAAGAAAATTAAGAGATTGGTGAATATGAAGTATCAATTGGTGAATTCTGTGCACAACACGAAATTATACATGAGGTAACTTCGCCCTGTTCACCTCAATCAAATGGTGTTGCTGAACGTAAAAATCGCACATTGAAAGAAATGATGAACGAGATGTTACTAAGTTCAGGCTTACCTCAAAATATGTGGGGTGAAGCTATTTTGTCAAGCAATTATCTTTTAAATAAGGTACCTCGAAAGAAAGATGATAAAACCCCTTATGAGCTATGGAAAGGTAGGAGACCATCCTACAATTGCTTACGAGTGTGGGGGTGCTTTGTAAAGTAATTGTTCCAACACCAAAGAAAACTAAGATAGGTCCTAAAACGGTGGACTGCATCTTTATAGGCTATGCATATAACAGTAATGCATATCGATTTCTTGTGCATGAATCTAAGATTCCAGATATACACAAGAATACGATCATGGAGTCTAGAAATGCTTCATTCTTTGAAGATGTATTTCTTTATAAATCCAATGATGGTTCAAGTTCGTTTAAACGAACGAACGAAACCATGAATGATGAAAGTCATGATTCAGATCATGAACTAAGACGTAGCAAAAGAGCAAGAGTGGAAAAATCATTTGGAAATGATTTTCTAACTTATTTGTTAGAAAAAGAACCACTAACTTATACAGAAGCTGTGAGTTCTTTTGATGGACCTATATGGAAAGAGGCAATAAAAAGTGAAGTTGTTCTATTTTGCAGAATCATACTTGGGAGATTGTGGATCTTCCTCCCGGTTGTAAACATTTAGGGTCCAAATGGATCTTTAAAAGGAAGATGAAAGTAGATGGCTCCATTGATAAGTATAAAGCCAGACTTGTAATCAAAGGATACAGACAACGAGAAGGCTTAGATTACTTTGATATTTATTCTCCTGTGACGAGGATAAACTCCATTATGATGATACTTACGATTGCAGCATTGCGAAATCTAGAAGTACATCAAATGGATATAAAAATGGCTTTCCTAAATGGTGATTTGGATGAAGAAATCTATATGGAACAATCTGAAGGTTTTGTAGTTCCAGGACAAGAAATGAAAGTTTGTAAATTGGTAAAATCATTGTATGGTCTAAGACAAGCGCCAAAGTAGTGGCATGAAAAGTTTGATAATGCAATGATTACCAATGATTTTAAAATCAATGAATGTGATAAATGTGTCTACATTAAAGAGACAGAGAATGGATATGTCATTCTATGTCTATATGTAGATGACATACTCATTGTTGGTAGTGATGACAGAATGATCAAATCTACCAAGAATATGTTGAATTCAAGATTTGACATGAAAGATATGAGACTTGCTGATGTGATTTTAGGGATTAAGATCACAAGAACGTCAGAAGGTTTAGTTTTAAACCAGTCACACTATGTGGACAAGATTCTTGAAAAATTCAGCAAGAATGATTTTGGTTTTGCTAGAACACCATTAGACAATAGTCTTCATCTATCCAAGAATAGAAGAGATGGTATTTCTCAAGTAGAATACTCCAGAATTATTAGAAGTCTAATCTACTTAATGAGTTGTACTAGACCAGATATTGCCTATACGGTTAGTAGATTAAGTAGATATACGAGCAATCCGAGTGCTGACCATTGGAAAGCAATAGTGAGAGTACTCAGGTACCTACGGTATACTCGGAATCATGGCCTGCACTATACCAGGTATCCATCTGTATTAGAAGGATACAATGATGCAAATTGGATATCTGATATAAAAGACTCAAAATCTACTAGTGGATATGTTTTCACACTGGCAGGTACGGCTGTATCTTGGAAATCCTGTAAACAAACTATTATAGCCAGATTCACAATGGAATCCGAGTTTATTGCTTTGGATAAATGTGGTGAAAAGGCTGAATGGCTACACCATTTCCTAGAGGATATTCCAAAATGGCAAAAATCTGTGCCACCAATCTGTATACATTGCGATAGTCAATCTGCGATTGGAAGAGCACAGAGTAACATGTATATAAGTCTAGACATATACGTCGTAGACACAATACCATTAGACAACTACTCTCAACTGGAATTATCTCTATACATAATATTGCGGATCCGCTAACCAAATGGTTAAACAGAGAGTTAGTTGAAAAGTCAATAATAAGAATGGGAATGAAGCCCATTACAGAAAAGTTGATATAAAGGAAAACCCAACCTAGCTGACTGGAGATCCCAAGATCTAGGTTCAAAGGGACAACCTAATTATATGAACTGAATGATATCTCTGTGGGGGTCTATCCCTCAAACCATTCCTATAAAAGAAACAGTGATTTGATATCCCTCACATATGTGGAGAAAAACCTATTATTGTTGGGGTTTATCAGGAAAAGGATAGCAATTATGCTTTAATGATTCTTAAGTGGAGTAAACTAATTACTCAAGATTAAGTAATCACCTATGTGAGAGAGAAGTGGGGCCGCTTCAAAGGAGAATTTTTTAGGGCTGAATTCTTTAGAAACTCTCGCAGAACCAGGACGATGTTCATGGCCAAAACGAACATACTCATGAGAACTGAACAAACGTTTAGATGATTCCTGTGCGAAGTGTATGGGTCATTTACTAAGAAAGCAGGACAGTTCAAGGACATCATGTCTACTGGACAACTAGTAAATTAAATATACTTTCATAAGGGAAGGTTCAAACGGTGACACCTACCTATCCTATGCAGGTTTCATTTGTTGAACACTATCACTGAGTCAAAACCAAAATAATTTTCATTCATGTGGGGGATTGTTGGAAAATATGAGGTATTTTGATGGGTGAGTGAATGAAGAATCGTTTCTCAAAGAACACCCTTGAGTTGGAAGTGGGAAGTGACAAAGCATTAGCCCACATAGGAAAGGAAGAAGGCTTTGAAGTGCTTTATATAAGGTTACACTACTTTTGAGTGGTAACTATTGTAACAAGCACTATGCCTCGCGTGCACGCATAGGGGGGTGCAAATCCCGGACCCCGATGGAGGCCCGACAAGTTGAACTTGGGCGCAAGCGCACGACCTGCGTACACAAATGCAAGACCGAAAAGTGGGCCTCGCAACAAGCCCATTTTTGCCTTGTAACGCCCCGAATCCTCTAAGGCGCACATCATCGCCTTACAACCAGTCCTTTCATAGAACGATACCCAGGCTCCATCGACGCGCGCTAGTCAATGACACTTATATGCACATGCGGAAGCGACACTCATAACTCCTACCATATGGATAACATGACGACTTGAGGGAAACAGAACACTTAATCATAACATAACACAACATCAGTTTTACAACATAAACATAGGTAAAAATACAACACTTGGGATCGGGGAGATGGTTAGCCTAATCAAAAAGACGACGGGCTAAGGGTCAGGCGCTACTCAAAAGTGGAACTCCAAAAAGTCGTGGGTGCCTAGGCTACCTAAGGGTCGAGCTCGCAGTCATCGTCGGAATCCTCGCGGTGCACTGGGTCGTACTCCTCCAGGTCTTCCTCGTCTTCCTCTTCCTCTTCTTCTTCTTCAAACTCTGGCTCTGGGTCTACTTCATCCTCGGGCTCGGACTGATCCTGGTAGATGACTTCTCCGTCAGGGTTGTACTCCTCCTCCAAAGGCTCGTCCTCGGGATCGTCTAGCTCTGCCTCATCCTCCTCGGGCTCGGACTCGTCCGTCTCCATGGGATCTTCGGCGTCAGAGGGCCCCACAATGTCGCCATCAATCTCGGGGTTCTGGGACGGTGCCGACGGAAGGTCTGGGTCGGGTGCGGTCTCGGAGTCGGTGAGCTCCCCATCAGCAGGGTGTACAATCGAAGGATCCTGCTCGCCAATGATATCCCCTGGCACGTCAAAAGTCCTCAGCGGCCCAACCTCAAGGTCTCCATCACGATAGAACCATGCTGCAAACTTGTCCGCCCTCCAATCCGCTAAGCCTATGTCCATCCAGATGGTGCCATACTTTCTAATATAAGCTTTCCCCTCTCCCACCGGGTACTCCATGGAATACTGCTCTATCCAGACGGGCACCCCAAAAATCGGCGGCGGTGGCATGATCAGGGTTTGGGGTCTAAAAATGTGGGTCCCACGACGGGGTGAGATAAACTCAGTAAACTAACCCTAACCCTAGACTAGGCACAAGGGACTTCCAGACACTCCCAAACACATGCAATGACCAAACATGCAAAGGTAGGCAAATAGCACTCCACAGCTCAAATAGAGTATAATAAGGCATCCAATTAACATTTCATAGATTGACTTGGCTTCGTACTTTGTGACGTGGCACTTATCGGTACGTAGTATAAGGACAGCTTATAATCATAATATGGTTGCACTTCGCATGGCAGAGCCCGCGTAATAACGCATCAGGCTTATAATATCGTGGAACCCGCGTTTAACGCCTCAGGTTATCCTTTGCCATGACATGACCCGCGTTTAACGCATCAGGTCTATCCCGCGTTTAACGCATCAGGATAATATACGCACATAGGCCCATAATTCAACCAATTATAGCATAAAACAATCATATGTGCATAACGTCCATACAAGGACCACTTGGCCACTCTAAATCACAATCCCGTACTGTGGCACATCATTATATCACAATCGATGAAGGTCCTTAACATATAACATAATTACTCGCATTTCAATCACAATGCTTCATTTCAAGCATTAAGGCCATTTTAGGTACCAATCCTCGACAAGACAATTATGTTACGATCTCAATCAATTGGGGGCCAATACAACATTGTACAATAAGTCTCATTTTCAATTAAACAAGTTGCTTCCCACCCCTATACCATTCGGCCATCACAAGCTCATAAAGCCAATTACGCCATGACACCACAATTTGCATCAATTCGTCACATAAGGCCTAATGCACAACCATGATCCCAATTCAATCATTAAATCACCTTTTAAGGCTCATGACTAGAATGCTACAAGGCCACTTAACCATCTTTCAATGACGCATCACGCAATTCTCCATACGGCCGAACACACCTAGGCACCAATTAGAATTTCACTAATTCTAATAAGCTAGATTCAAACTCTAACACTTCCAAGGGTATCGTAGGTCATTAGGTCAGCATATAAAGACATCTATCAACCTATCTAAACCATGATTTTCGCATTCCAAGCATGCATTCCCATCTAGCACAATCAGCCCTCTAAAAACTCAAATTCGGGTATCCTATGTACCAAGCCAAAACAACCCCTTAAACACTTCAAAAACCCACTCTCACTTGGTCTTTCCATCGCCATGGCCCTAGTATAAGGTTAGGGGAAGCTTACCAAGTTTGAATGTCCAAGAAAACCGGTCGAGGAAGCGTGGGAGGTGGCGCGGCGCACGGCGGTCAGATCTGGTCCCTATGAGTTCACGCGATAAACGGCCAAAACAACTTCAATATCACCTCTAACACAAGTTCTTAACACCCTAACATGATCATCTAAGAGTCTAGAGTAACTCACCTCAAGATTGTATCAAACTCTTCAAGAACAACCCACTTTTCCTCTAGGTTTCGAATCTGGTCGTGAAGTGCTCGAGGGGTTCCCGGGCTTCAAACGGAGCTATCCTTTAGCTCGGGGTGAAGAGGAGGTCGGCTAAGGGAAGCTTGAGGTGGTGGTGGCGGTCGCCGACCACCTAGAGGCCGAGAGAGGGAGAAAACGAGAGAGAGAGAGAGCGTGAGGGAAAGGGGGCGGCCGAACAAGGGAGGAAGAGAGGGAGATGGTGTCGTGAAAATGGAGGGGTAGAGAGAGAGAGTGAAAGGAAAATAAGAAGGAAGGATTTGGAGGGAAAAAAAAGAGATGGTGGGGTGGTTGATGGGGTTGAAGGACATGAATAGTGCTTAGGATTGACAAGGTTAGTGGGGTTAGGTCTTGGGGAAGTTGTCCAATCCATTTTGTCCCTTCAATCCTTCAATAATTCACACTTCAAATGACCAAAGTACCCCTTCAAATTCGGCTGAAGGCTTAGGGAGGCAAATGACCATTTTGCCCTTGCTTGGTTTAAGAGAAAAGTGTACTAAACTAGGGGTAAAAGGGTCCTATTTCACTTGGCGGTCCGAATTTCGCTTTTCTAACTTATACAGGACTATTTCTAACCTTAATAGCTCTCTGATGAGGCGGCGTCCAACTTTACTCCAAAGCGATCTCCGAATGTCCGGCCTCCGATCTCGAAGTCCATATCATGGCTAAATTCAGTCAATTGTCATTCCAGTGCGTCTCAGACTAACGGGCGGCTCTTAGGAGTTACGCGTATCGACCCGCGACTTATGTCACGTTTAAGAGCTACTCGAGTCACGGCGGCTTTGGTTGTCATGTAATCGCGAGGGTAATTCGCTAGTCCCGAAGGTTACGACCGTTAGGAATCGATTTAGGTTAATTCGCAAATCATGTCATGGTCATACGGAATCACCCGTGAACCAATCGCACGACACTAGCAAATCGTTCTAAAACCATTCTTAGATCGACCTTGAGCGGTTCAGAATATTCCCTCGACGATCCTTATGGTCAAAGTAACGACTCGTGGTCAAGTTCTTTGGTCCACGTACTTTAAATCCTATACAGCCATTCCCCATTGGTTAGTCGACTCGAGAGTGATCAGTTCTGAGCGAGATCAGCTGGAATACATCGATAGACATTCATTCACTGATAAGTTTCGAGATAGAGTCAGAATTCAGGATGTCACAACTCTTCCCCCCTTACAAAAATTTCGTCCTCGAAATTTACATTACAACTACCTACTCAAACAAATGGGGGTGCTGACGCCTCATCGCTTCCTCACTTTCCCAAGTGGCTCCTTCAGTTCCATGGTGCTCCCAGATCACCTTTACTAGTGGGATCGTCTTGTTCCTTAGGACTTGCTCCTTCCTGTCCTCGATCCTGATTGGTCTCTCCACATAGGTTACCCGATCGTCCACTTCTATCACTTCGTGGTCCAGTACATGAGTTGCGTCCGGTTCATACTTCCTCAGCATCGATACGTGGAATACGTTGTGAACTTGTGATAAACTTGGCGGCAAGGCGAGTCTGTAGGCCAGAGTTCCAATCCCCTCCAGAATTTCGAAAGGGCCTACATACCTCGGACTCAACTTTCCCTTCTTCCCAAACCGAGATAGACCCCGCATCGGTGACACCTTCAAGAAAACATGGTCTCCTACTTGAAACTCCAAAGGCCTGCGCCGCTTGTCGGCGTAACTTTTCTGGCGACTCTGCGCGGTTTTCAGTCTTTCTCTTATGATTTTCACTGCTTCCACTGACTGTTCCACTAGCTCCGGGCCGATTATGCTTCGTTCACCAACCTCGTCCCAGCATAAGGGTGTCCTGCAGGCTCTACCGTATAGTGCTTCGAACGGTGCCATTCCGATGCTCTGTTGGTAACTGTTGTTATAGGCAAACTCCACCAAGTGTAACTGATCTTCCCAACCTCCTTTAAAGTCCAATACACAAGCTCTCAGCATGTCCTCAAGCGTCTGAATTGTCCTTTCTGATTGTCCATCCGTCTGGGGGTGGTAAGCGGTGCTGTACTATAGTTTCGTTCCCAAGGCCTCTTGTAGGCTTTTCCAAAATGAGGCGGTAAACTTGGGGTCTCTGTCCGACGTAATCGTCACTGGAACTCCATGAAGGCGAACCACGTACCTCATGTACAACTCTGCGTATCTATCCATCGCGAAATCTTTCCTTACTGCCAAGAAGTGTGCGGACTTAGTCAGTCTATCCACGATCACCTAAATCGAATCATGTCCTCTCTGACTCCTCGGCAAACCCATGACGAAGTCCATGGTGATGTGCTCCCACTTCCACTCGGGGATTTCCAAAGGCTGTAACATCCCACCAGGCTTACAATGCTGAGCCTTAACTTGCTGGCACGTCAAACACTTCGCCACATGGTTAGCTACATCCACTTTCATTCCATTCCACCAGTAGTGTTGACGCAGGTTTTGGTACATCTTCGTGCTACCCGGGTGAATGCTGTAGTTGCTCCTATGAGCTTCCGACAAGATTCTTTCTCTTAGCTCCTCATCATTGGGTACGCACAAGCGTCCACGAAACTTCAGAATCCCATCTTCGGACACTTGAAAATCGAGTTTCCTTTTCCCGGCATCCATTTCCAGGATCTTTTGGATGTCGGGGTCCGTAGATTGCAACGCTTTCACTTTCTCATGAATCTCTGGCTCAATTCTCAATGTCGCTAGAAGGCAAGACAACTGGCAAACTTCAAGTTTAAACTCGGAATCCCGTATCCTTTCCAACAAGGTCCATTCCTTAACCAACAAATGCGCGATGCTTGACTTCCGACTCAGCGCATCCGCAACCTTATTTGCCTTCCCAGGGTGATAAAGGATATCACAATCATAGTCCTTGAGCAGTTCCATCCAGCGACGTTGTCTCATGTTTAACTCCTTTTGGGAAAACAAGTACTTCAAACTCTGGTGGTCTGTGTAAATCTGAAACCTTTCTCCACACAAGTAGTGCCTCCAAATCTTCAAGGCGAAGATGATAGCTGCTAGTTCCAAATCATGCGTCGGGTAGTTCATCTCATGAGGTCTTAACTGTCTCGATGCATACGCTACCACTCTTCCATGTTGCATCAAGACGCATCCTAATCCCTTCAGCGACGCATCGCTATAAATCTCATAACCTCCAGGTCCAGAAGGGATGGTCAACACTGGTGCAGTCGTCAAACGATGCTTCAGTTCCTGAAAACTCCTCTCACACTTATCCGTCCATTCAAACCTCGTATCCTTCTTAGTCAGCCTTGTCAAAGGAGTAGCTATAGAGGAAAACTTTTCCACGAACCTGCGGTAATATCCTGCCAATCCTAGGAAGCTTCGAACCTCTGTTACTGATGTAGGTCTAGGCCAATTCGTTACTGCTTCAATCTTTGATGGGTCTACTGAAATCCCATTTCCAGAAATGACATGTCCAAGGAATGCAACTTTGTTAAGCCAAAACTCGCACTTACTGAACTTGGCGTACAGCGAGTGTTCCCTTAACGTCCGTAGAACTCTACTCAACTGCTCCTCGTGCTCCTCGTGCTCCTCAGGGCTCTTCGAGTAAATCAAAATGTCGTCGATGAAGACAATGACGAACTGGTCCAAGTACTCTTTGCACACCCTATGCATCAAATCCATGAAGGCAGCTGGGGCATTAGTCAATCCAAATGGCATGACTGTAAACTCATAATGCCCATATCTCGTCCGAAAGGCCGTCTTAGGTATATCCTCCTTCTTGATTCTCAACTGGTGATAACCCGTCCTTAGGTCTATCTTGGAGAACACAGAAGCTCCTTGCAGTTGGTCAAACAAGTCGTCGATCCTTGTGTTGACACCTGATTTTTTTTTACCATTTATTATTGTGATTTTTATTCTTTAAAATTAATTAAAAATATCAAAAAAGGTCATAAAATCACAAAATCAACTTTGGAAGCCTTGGTTTAACCTTAGGAACCAATTTTGAACAAAAAATATTTTTCGGTATTTTTAATATTTTTCGAGTTTATTTAATTATAAAAATACCCAAAAAATCAGAAAAATACCATTCGTGGTCAGAAAAATACCCAAAAATATTCGATAATTTTGTTTTAATTTCCTCTTCAAGTGTGTCACTTTAAATCTCAAAAATTCGGCTCGGGTCACTATGTTCCTTCACAAACATAAACCCGAACCGAGCCTAAAAAAAAATCATTTTCGAGTCTTTTAGTTTTCAATTCTCACTTTTTATAAGCTATGACATTGGATTCTAAAGTCTTAAAGTGCAATTAGGTCAATTTGCCCTCCAATTTAATCAATTTTTACCAAAAGGGCTTAATTGCACATTTTTCTTTCAATTAGTCCCCGGTTTCACGGATGTATACGTATGCTCTATGTATTTATACATCATACGTATTTATACGTTATGCATATTTGTATTGTTTGGTAACCTCTTTAACTCTTGTAATAATAATAATGGTTATTATTTTTAACACCTTTGTTAGTGCCTTTTTTAGCATTTTTGTATTGTGAGTGCTATTTTTAAATAGCATTTTTTGTATTATAAATTGTGAGTGCTATTGTTAGTGCTATTTTTAAATGACATTTATTTATCATAAATTGTGAGTGCTATTGTTAGTGCTATTTTTAAATGGCATTTATTTATCATAAATTGTGAGTGCTATTATTAGATAGAATTTATAATTGTTAGTGCTATTTTTAAATAGAATTTTTGTATTATAAATTGTGAGTGCTATTGTTAGTGCTATTTTTAAATAGCATTTTTGTATTATAAATTGTGAGTGCTATTGTTAGTGCTATTTTTAAATGTCATTTATTTGTGAGTGCTATTATTAGATAGAATTTATAATTGTTAGTGCTATTTTTAAATAGAATTTTTGTATTATAAATTGTGAGTGCTATTGTTAGTGTTATTTTTAAATAGCATTTTTGTATTATAAATTGTGAGTGCTATTGTTAGTGCTATTTTTAAATGTCATTTATTTGTGAGTGCTATTTTTAGATAGAATTTATAATTGTTAGTGCTATTTTTAAATACAATTTATTGGAAGGTATTTTTGGCTATAAAAGGATGGCAAGAGTTTTGAGGTTGAAGGGGAGAGACATTTTGTAGAGTGTGCGAATTTTTGAGAGCTTAGAGAGAAGCACACAAACACTCTCTATATTCTCATAATCTTGAGCGAGCAAAATATACTAAGTTCGGAATATTGATTCCGCATATTGCTAGCACAATTGTTGTGGAGTTATTAGTCGTCTCCCCGTTCGTCAATTGGTGGTGCGTCCGAACTAGATGCCTAACACTTGTGGAGGCTGAGATCGAAGAACATCGAACCGACACCTCCGTTCAAGCACGCTACGAGAGGTAATCTATTTACTCCCTTTGAGACTTTGTGATTTTTTTTCGATTGAAATGCACGAAGTACGCCTCTGGAGATACATGTGTGGGTTGTTATTTATTTCCGCTACGTGTTACGTGGATCCCAACAGTGGTATCAGAGCCAATCCTTAGGTGTTTTCGTGCATTTAATTGATTTTTTGCAATTTTTGCAATACTATGGCCAATATGTATTAACGAATTGTTCGTCTTACATGGCTAATGGAGATTGATTATTTTATATGATAAATTAATCAACGTAGCAAAAATTGAGACTAAATCAATTTTGAATCGAAAATTTATGGCTATCTTATTTTACGTAAAAATTCTGAATATGATTCAACGTAGAATTTTTATTGTGCCTTCCTAAGTTTTAAATTGTGAATTTATTACTTACGTGAAAGGGTGGTGATCATGGAAAAATCCCTAATCAATGTGATTGATGTATATATGAATGTATGATGATTATTTATATATTTGGGGTTGTAATTATTAAATGGAGGCTGCGTACTCCTTTTATTTTTCATGTAATCTTTATTTTTAGCATAGTCAATTGTTGATGTAAAAGCTACAAGGATTACGTGGAGGAGCCTTTTAAGTCGGCGAGCTCTTTGGGGCCCAATTCTTGAAGAGTTCAAGAAACCAAGAAGAAGCGAAGAGCGGCTCTCCGTTATTAAAATATTAAAATGATTATATGTGGTCTCATTGGCTCGAGACCCATTAAATCATAATTCCATGATCACCACGTAGGATAGATATTTATGTGATTGACATCTATTTATTTATTATGATTACGTGAGCATGTTAAACTGGTTAATGTGCAAAGTCAGACTTACCTCACCCAAAATTGTGCCTGCATGAAATCCTAGTTAGGAAAATCACTCGCATTAGGTACCGAAAGGGCGTTGGTAACGACACCAGCGTAACCAAGTCCCCGAACCCAAAATCTCTGGTTCCGTAGAACTGATCGATCTCTCCCAATCGATCGGTAAGGTTTCCGGTCTACCCTCCAAGAAAGACCGGTGGCGACTCCAAATGCATGCACAAGTTGCACATGCCACCACGACCACACTAAGGTCGAAAGCGATCGACTCTTATCGTTGAATCCTCCTGAAAAATACTCCCGCCGCGATTTGGTATGGGCCTGGGAGGGCTCGCACCGATCCAAGACCCGTGATCGGTAATCCATTAGCCGCGTCCGCTTCCGGATGGGTCGCGACAGCTGGCGACTCCGTTGGGGACTTGTTCTAGAAACTATGGTTCTAGACCTCAAGTGGACTTAGGCCGTAATAAAAATTGAGTGATTTTTCTAACCCTACAGGCGCTCTTGAAGGTGAGGTAAGTCCGCTCACGATAGGTGTTATATGTTTTTGCAGATTGGAGTAATAAGGGGTGTAGTCTGTGATTAACTTTATTTTACGCAGGTGTGGCGTAGGAATGTATGTTGTGTGGATGATTTGAAGTGCTGATTGATAAATTGTTGTGCATGACTTGCATTATGATGATCACGACACATGGACACACACAACCGCGCCTAAAACCCCAGGCGCCGCCTTTAGGAACACAATAGAAGGAATTGAAAATGGAATCTCCGTGAGGAAAAACACGGGGTAATCCACTTCTCAATTCCGTTCGCTTCGAACTATGGATTGAGTCCCAATGCAACGATAGTTGTGCAATGGAATCGGCTCTTTCTAGAACTCGAGGTGGGAACCTTAACCTTAGGTGCCAAACCCTCTGATTTTTAGAAGTTCACCATCACTTGTCTCATGCGCATGTCTTTGGGCGGTTGGTACACCTAAAATCGCACATAAGTCGACGAGTTGGGTTGGTAAGACTCTCTATCCCTCAAAACTATTACAGTTCATATAAATATAGGCATTTCATTCATTGCATTCTGGTGATTAGATTAAATGCCATTTCAAGGATAGATGCATGTGTTTTTCCCAAACGTCCTTGATAGAAGACGAGGAGGATGATATCCCATGGCGAACACCGAGTGAGCAACAAAGGAGCCTACTATGGACATTATTGAGATATCGTCCAATGAAGATGACGAGTTGGGGCAAGTGATCCGGAAGTCACAGATCGAACTTGGGGCATCCTTAAACGTTAGGATCACATTCCTTGGTTTCATTTTCCATTACTAGTCCTCTTGTATAGGGTTTATTTTTATCGAGGCTTTCTCTATCTCACCCCTTAGAGTGATTGTATTAGGGATCTATTGGTGTATACATTCAGATGGAACTCGGTTGTATTTCTTTTGACGGGTCATGGGAATGTGATAGTGGCATTTTCTCTAATCATCCGAATACTCCCAAGTCAAGTTTATAATTCCTTTAGAGGAAACTAAAGTTGAAAATCTTACACGACCTTTTTGGTCGTACAGGGTAATCCAACCCCAATTTCGCTAGAAGGAATTATACACTTGAATTGGTCCATGCATGTCATACGTCACTAAGTAATCCACGTTAATTGATCAAGAGTATTGACGTTATTTCGAATTTAATGACGAGATAGATGTCCAAATTGCTCTCGTTCTTAACAAAACGGCCTTGATTTGGATGCCGTATCTTCAATTAAATTTAAAAACACGTCGTTATGCCTTGCATTTTTGACTAATTCGCTCTTCTGAATATTGGTCAAAAGCAATTATCGTGAATTACATTCCTTTCAATAGTATGCTTTCTTTCGAGGAATATTGATAAAAACTTTTCGCACAAGATTAAAACCCTTGTAAAAGTTCTTGTCATTATTAATTACGAGCAAGAATAAGATTGAAAGGGGTCTATGCTTTCTTTTTCAGATTATTCCTTTTGACTCGGTCTTTTCATTTGCAGGTGAAAAACAAGTAGCATAAAGAAATCTTTTCTTGGATAAGTCTGAGGCTATTCTTTCATCTGACCATGAGTGAGTTAGAAAATCAGAACACATCTACTCAACTTATTATGGATCGGCTCATCCAAGTCTAAGATGTCCGGATGCTCGAAGAAATGGATCATATAAAAGCTAAAACAAACACAGGGGCTTTCATTCATTCTTGCCCAAACCAGATCATACAATTCATTGGGGTGGCAAAGTAAAGCAGAAGTGAGCCCTAATCAACGACACAAAGGAGCCCAGCTGGCCCTCCAGGTTATGGATGCTTTGTTTATACGCACCACTCCGCGTATCATGGTCCGCAAGCCTGAGGTGGAGGCGTTTGCGTTCATCATTGACTGCAACAACCTGAGTCTCGTGATCTTCGGCGACTGCTTCCAAGTCCCGAACAAGTCCATTCTCACGAGTTATATCCTCGTTTATGCCGTTGAGCCTTTCTTCCAGCCACTCGCTCCGATTCCTTAGCAGGGCATTACGTCGATCGCGCTCATAGGTAGCCAGAGATAGAGCTAAGTCCTCCACTAGATTCCTCCTCTCGCGTAGCAATGTCGAAACCCGCTCTTTGGCGAACTCAACAGCCTTTTTGTGACTATCGGCCAGGTAGTCAGCCAACGCTAGGCGGTCGGACTGATCCTCATAACGGGCTCGCAAGACACGAGCCACGGTAACTCCCCGATGAGCAGCGCGGTAGACCTCCAAGGAGTTCGTAAAGAGCGTTGGAAAAATATTGTATTCCCTCCCCAACGCGGTACCCTCGAGGGAGGTGATGTCCAGGTCCCCGAACATGACTCTGATCTCATCCTCGGTTTCGGGATGATCGGCTATGTGAGCGTAGCCTCGACCCAAGAGGTTATAGAACTCTTTCCATCGAGTCAAAGCTTCGGCTGAGAAAGTGTGAACTTGGGAAGAAGCCATTTTCGACGGAGATGTGTGTAGTGGAGCGATTAGAGGATGGAAGCAAATTATATGAGAGCGTTAATCTCCCAAACACCAACTCCGTATTTTATAGCGTCTCGAGAGTGGAGAAAAGTTGCAGCAATAATGCTTGTGGAGCCGGGTTAATTAATGTAAAGCGAGGGCTGCTCCTCCCGTGAATCATCAGACATGTCCTGATCCGCAATTTCAGGCCTGACAAATTCGGTCTCGCCATTATTAAAGCTGGGAGGGAGGCGAGCGCAACTATCGAAGAAGCCGCGAAAGGATTGTGTTGTTCCATCACGCATGAAGCTGGGCGGCGAGTGAACAGCTCTGCCACTTAAAAAGAGAAGACAGTGCTGAACAGGCATGACTATTGAGGAAAAGTGAAAGGCGAGCGCAACTATCGAAGAAGCCGCGAAAGGATTGTGTTGTTCCATCACGCATGAAGCTGGGCGGCGAGTGAACAGCTCTGCCACTTAAAAAGAGAAGACAGTGCTGAACAGGCATGACTATTGAGGAAAAGTGAAAGGCGAGCGCAACTATCGAAGAAGCCGCGAAAGGATTGTGTTGTTCCATCACGCATAAAGCTGGGCGGCGAGTGAACAGCTCTGCCACTTAAAAAGAGAAGACAGTGCTGAACAGGCATGACTATCGACGAAAAGTGAAAGGCGAGCGCTACTATCGAAGAAGCCGCGGAAGGATTTGGTTACCCCTTCGTGTCGGAAAGCTGAGCAGGAGGTAAACAGTTCCGTCGTTTCAAAAACAGAACGCTGAACAGACCTAGCTTTCGAGGAAAAGGAGGCAACAAATCGAAAGAGCGAGTATACAAAAGAGAACAGAGAACCCCGAGTGACGAGTTCGTTGAAAGACCTCAAATTCTCTAGAATCAGATTCGACATCGAAGCCATGGAACTCAACATCGCCGGTGACGAACATCAAGATCGCAGTGGTGACGACGGCAGTGGCCACGACGCTCAACCCCGGAAAAGAAAAAGTCGCCAGCGCTACGCTCGGAAAGAAATCCAGGAGCTTGAAGCTTTCTTCGATGAATGCCCTTGCCCAAACGAGGAACAAAAGATTGAATTGGGCCAGAAGCTGGGAATGAATCCTATGAGAATCCATTTTTGGTTTCAGAATAGACGTTTCAGACTAGGTGTCCAACACAGGCGTAAGGAGATCACGGCCCTAAAAGAGCAGAACCAAAACCTTCAAATGGAAAACATGTGGTATGAGAAAATTCTCAGTACTATTACCTGCCCTGACTGCGGTGGCCCTACCACCCTCAGTAAATTGTTCCCCAGTAAGCCTTCTACGAAGATGGAAGGTGCTCATTTATCCCCCTGCTCCCTTGAGCCATCTCCGGTACAATCAGATCCTGCTAATGGCGCGCATGAGCAGATCGATCCTACAGAAATTATACCAGTGTCTTCGGAGGAAGAAGATACGTGTCGTTATGATCGGAGTCACCTCATCGAAGCCCATGAATCTCCTCCACAACAGCTTCCGGTAAGATCAGATACGGTTCAAGATGAGTTAGAGGTTAGTCGGCAGGCTATCTACGCCACTCTGGACGACGAGAAGAAGAAATTCACTTGGCCCCCGGAGCTTCATCTCAAGTTCTTGGACGCAGTTCGACAGATAGGACTCGACTTCATAGGTCCGACAAGCATACTTAGGGTCATGAACGTACCGGGACTTACCAAGCAATTAGTCGCGAATCACCTTGGTTGCTACAGAAGGGCGTTAGGACAGCGTTATGCAGAACTGAATCCGAGCAATAGACTCGGCTGCGAACCCAGCACCCTTATGACAAATGAGGCCCGGTCGAATCTGGACGACTATTGGGGATTTGATCAGGATATCCTCGCGAGTCATTTCAATATTCCTCAAGAACACGCATCACAAGTGCAACGAGTAAGCACTCCTCCGTCCGAGCAGCAGCTAGTCAGTGTTCATCCTGTCGCAGATCAGCCCACCACGCCCAGTGCTCAAGGGTTTGCCCAATCAGAGCATATGGCTTCAGATGATCTAATGGGAGAAAGCTTGGAGCACTCTTATTTCCCTAATCCCCAAGTGGGAGATGCTTGTGGTAGTCAATCGATCAAATCTCCTCTTATAATCCCAGACAAAGATGGAGGTTCCAGTTCGAAGAACCCGTCGGGCGATGCAGCTCAACCTACACATCAATCGTTCGAGGGGTCGGGTGATTTCTTCGATGAAGGACTTGATACCTGGTTCGATCAGTTGGAAGCTATTAAAGGTTGGCAACCATGATCTGCACTTGGTAATGGCACACCTAAGCTGAGGCCAGACTGGTTAGTCATTGGACATGCCCCAAGAAAGAAGGGGATGTACGCGAGAAGGATGTATCTCCTATTGTAAAGTTCTCATCGGTGCATGCGTTTGTTTCTTCAATAGCTAGAGTTGATTCTGCATAATGTTTTTCGCAAACGTCATCTCGTGTGTATACGATAATTCCTTGTTATTAAGTTCAAGGTAAAATCAGCCCCGACGCGTGAAGGCAGAATTGATAGCATGAGTTACTAGCAGAATGTGATCGAGCTCGAAAGTGAAAGATTACTAGCGGCCCCAAATGCAATGACCGCAAAATCAGGGGCAATCTTTAAGTTTCGAGCAACTACAAATCTATTTCTCACGAGGCATTCAGGTCAATCAAATATAAAGCGTCGGGCTGTGAGAATGATGCGTAGTCAATCTGTTGACACAGGCGAAAAAGGAGTCGCGTAGATCCGAAAGCAAAAACCTTTCTTGGCTAGTCAACAATGCAGAATGAAAGAGCATATATAAACAAACTCGCATTTATTTCATTCAGCAGGAAAGTTTACAAGTGGATCACTGAGGGGGAGCAGTAAACCCAAAATGAGTTCTGACAAGCATCACAAAAAAGCTTAACTGACTCTCCATGCTATCCATGCCTTGCTTACAACCCACACTCCGGGAATCGAGGTCTACAAGCTTGAAGAAAAGGAGACGACATTTCTCCTTAAGTTCGTTCACCTTGGTGTCATAGTACTCGAACTCAAGCTCTAAGTCATGAGCCAGCACCCTCCCGCGAGCTATATCCATGCTCAGGTCTTCAAGCCTTTCCTCCAACCAGACACACTGGAACCTCAGCACGAAGTTGTGCTGGTCTTGCTCAAAGGCGGTGTCAAAAAGAGCCAGACGCTCCACCAAGTTGTCCCTCTCACGGACCAGCATCGAAACCTGGGCGTGGGCGTATTCAACAGCCCTTTTATGGTTATCGGCCGTCAGCATGGCCAACATCAGGGACTCAGTTCGGTCCTGATAACGGGCTCGCACGATACCAGCCAAAGTGACCTCCCGGCTAGCAACTTCGTAAGCCTGCATGAAATTGTTAAAGAGAGTTGGGAAGATCACAAACTCCCTTTGCAGTTTCGTACCTTCAATACACGCAGTATCCAGGGCCGGAATCAGAGTACGAACTTCAACCTCAGCTTCAGGATGATTGTTTATGTAGCCATAACCCCTACCCAAGAGGTGGTAAAATCTCTCCCATTGGGTCGAAGCTTCAGGTAAGGCAACAGGCATAGAGGAGGAATCCATATGCGATGGAATGACGGAGAAGAGAGTGAGAATGTGAAGAGTGTTTGAGAGGCTGAGTCTGATAAGGCTAAAGTGTTAATCTTCTTGACATCAATCTATCACCTTATAAATGCTCGAGTACAGGGAGAAGTGGTAATAATATTTTATGTGCAGTAGAGCCAAGCGGGTTTCGTTAATGCATCCCCGATGAGTCACGAATCCACCACCGTCCTGTGATCTCGGGTTTTACGAAACATAATGGCGCCGAAAGGTGGGCAGGCTTGTTACTCTAGAGACTGGGCCAGGGGGACAAGTGTAGTGCTCGACAAAGCGAAATCAACGCAAGAGATCTTCAGGCTCCGTTCACGTAGAAAAGAGCAAAAAAGGACAAAGTGGGAATTACGAAGCCTTGAGAAAAACGCTCGTCAAGTAGCCATCACAAAAGGACGAAGTGGGAATCTCGAAACATTGAGAAGAGCGCTCGTCGGGTAGCCATCACCTTTGATCGAAGAACGGTGATCCGGCTCCTTTAACCTCTCAGAATTTGCAGAGAAAGTGAAGATCCAAGGAGGAACAAAGAAAGCTGAGTTAACGGAAAATCAAACAGTGATATCCCGGTCAAAATGTTCAAGGGATTCTGTCATTTACTGGAAGCGCCAGACTTGGAGGTCTCCGAGCTTGAGCTGCTGGAAGAGTTTGAAGATCTCAGGACCGAACCTGACACGAGGGCCATGGAGACCGATCCTTCTAATGATGAAACCCGCGGCTTGGTTAACGAGAACAGTACCCGCGACGGTTATCAGCGTCAGAAAGGGGAATATCTCAAACGCAACACTTCAGGTCAAGTCCATAAACTCGAATTGTTTTTCAGGGAATACCCCTATCCGGACATGGAACAGAAAATCAAAATGGGCCAGGAGATAGGGTGGGAGCCTCGGAAGGTCAAGTGCTGGTTTGAAAACAAACGAACCCGGCTGAAGCAGCAACGCGATCGGCACGAGTTAGCGGTTGTAAGGGAGGAAAATGAAAAGCTTCGAATAAAAAACACTCAGTACAAAAAAGCTCTAAGCATCGCTATATGCCTGGAGTGCGGTAACCCTGTTCCCACGGACGGAGTATTCACTGAAGAGCCAGATCTGGGGGTTTATAATGCTCATTTGTTGCAATGCCCTTCGCAACATCTTTCGGAACAGGCGGGTACCGCCGAGGATCTACAAGAGGAAACTAGTGCTATAAGGTCAAAGTCGACGCCCATTGTGGAAGGGAACATGCGTCATGACAAGTCGGGTCCGCTCGATGATGAACTCACCATCATGACCAGCCGATCTGAGACCACTAAATCCCCTCCAGAGCAACCTCCAACACGACCAGATTCCGAGAAGAGTAACCGCCAAGTTGCTGACACCACTTCGGCTAGCAAGAAAATAAGATTTCGTTGGACCCCGGAGTTTCATAGCAAATTTGTTGATGCAGTTCAACAGTTGGGGATCAGTTTTGCTTGTCCATTGCGCATACTCGAAATCATGAACGTGCCGGGACTGACTAAAAATATGGTCAAGAATCACCTTTGGCGCTACAAGAAACTACTGAGAGATGGACGAGCGTCGCTAGACCAAGATAGAGGCGGTTCAACACGACCAGATTCCACGAAGAGTAGCCGCCGAGTTGCCAACCCTACTTCGGCTAGCAAGAAAACAAGGTTTTATTGGACCTCGGAGCTTCATAGCAAATTTGTTGATGCAGTTCAACAGTTAGGGATCAGTTTGGCTCGCCCATCGCGCATACTCAAGATCATGAACATGCCGGAATTGGATAGAAATAAAGTCAGGAACCACCTTTGGTGCTACAAAAGACTACTGAGAGATGGACGAGTGGCGCTAGACCAAGAGAGAGGCAGTTCAAGTTTAAACGATGAGCATGGCTGTGATCGCAATCCTCATGAAGCAGGAAGCATCCAATCACCTCTTAACACCGATGGGACTGACAATTACACGGTCGATTGTTCAGGCATCAATCAGAGTACTCCCATGGGTTATCCCAGTACTCCTCAGGAGTATGTACCGCAATTTCAGCAAATCGGGACTCCCCAGTCTGAGCACCGACTGGCCGTTAATACTAGTCCTACAGCGGATCTAACACTGGCAGGAGATGCACATACAATCTTGCGAGACGATTACGGAGATTCCGGCTCGAAGAATCAGGTGGTCCATGACGAAAATGGCAAAAAGATTCCTTCTCCAGTAGTCGACAATACTCAACCTGAGTGTCAGTCGCTCGATGGTTCAGACGATCTCCTTGAAAACATCTATTCTTGGTTCGATCGGCTGAATTCCCCCCTGAGTTACCCTGGTACTCCCCAAGAGTATGTACAACAATTTCAGCAGGTATGGACTCCCCAATTTGAGCACCAACCGATCGTTAGTGTTATTCCTACGGCGAATCCAGCATCGGGTACAAACCTACTGGACAACGATGAAAATACCAACTCGAGAAGTGAGGTTGTTCATGTCGAAAGTAGTGTGAGGAACCCATCGCCAACGGTTGAGGATGCCCGACTTGGGCGTCAATGGCTTGAAATTTCAAGCGAGTCCCTCAGTGAGCAACTCGGCGTGTGGATCACGCATAAACCGAGAAACCAGGTTGTTCATGCCGAAAATGGGAGAAGTCCGTCACCAGCAATTAAGGATGCTCAACTTGGACGACTCGAGCGGTCGGACGATCTCCTGAATGAGCAACTCAGCCTATGGGTCAAGCATTTTGGAACAAGTGCATCTTCGCAGTCGTGACCGGTACCGGCGACCGGACATCTGGTTCGAAGCTCGTGTGCTAAATCATTAGAAGGCTCAGGAGAGTGAGAGGTGAATACATCGAATGAATGTGTTACGGATTTCGTTGTAAAGTTCCCGCGGGAACATTGTAATTAACGCTGAAAACTAACCGCTCTGAGTGTCAACATTACCCTTTGAACGTCTTCGAGCCAAGGGCCATGGATTAATCACTTAATCCGTGGAGCAAATTCCATGAACGATGACTATCACCCGCGGAGCATAATGGGATCTACCCCCATTCAGCACGAAATACGTTTGGTCACGAAGCCTCCCATTTGGTAAAACGATGTATCGTTCCTAAACGATCTTCAACCGAATACCAAAGTAATGTCTCATTTCTTTCCCTTCTCAGGTGTTAAACGTGGATAAATCACCCAAGGAGCCATCTGTTCAAATAACAAAACAGACGTTGCCCAACCGGGGGTAGCTGAACCATTGATATTGCAAATATTCCAAGCATGGATAAGCGGATTTGATAGACGTGGTTCATATCAATACGCGACGTCAGAACGGGATGAGAACCAAGAGTAAAGTTGTATTGTCCCAATTTGTCTTCAATTTGGGAATATGAGTTAACACTTGCTATTTATCCTTGATAGGGACTCACCATCAAGGAGGACAAATTTTGACAACCTGTGTGCACTCGCAGGGGCACACGACCGAGGGTAAGATGTATCGTTCTAATTTTTTGAAAAATTCATGAACGAACAATAACATGTTTCTTCCGCATATTCAGGGATCTCCAGCCGCGGGGGACAGGTAAGTATCCCTTTCCCCAATCCATTGAAAATGTTGAATAAAAAATAGAGAAGAAAAGAAAAGCTTTTAGAATCTGATGTCTAGAAAAGACATAGGATTCTAACTTCATTGGCATTCATGTTTTGAAACATGAGGTTATCTGAACATGCATTGGGCATCATAAAATCCCATTGACGGGTAAAATTTTTGGAGAAAACGAAAGAGATTTTTCCAATCAAAAGTTGTTCAAAACTTTCAAAAGGACGTTTTCTCAAAAGACGAGAGGCAAAGCCTAGTCCAAACACGTCCTATACACACTTAAGAGAGAAATGGAGCGGATAAGACAGCAGAATCTGGACCTACGGAAGTAGGGACCATTCGCAGCGATTACATGGGTTGGGACGACGGAGGCATTCGTTTCATATCCCCCAAACACTACAGGTGACCGTTGATAACCCCTTTGAACGGCGGTTTTCATTCTTAACCCTGTCAAGAACCACCCCACATCGGGGCAAAATGGAGGTGAGTCCAGCAGCATCAGGAGAAAATGGTTAGAAATTTTCTTGCTCGGACTAACATTAATCTTTGTGTGTTGTTTATATGGTAATCCAAGTGCCATAGGATGATGAGAAGCATTCATTTCTCTATCCCACACACCGAATCCTTTGCATAGCCAAGTTGAGCCTGCAGAATCATTTCATAAACCCGTTGGTGATCATTGCACATTCCAAGACGGATGCAGCATCACTTCAGAAACGAAGAAGTTCAAGACTTAGGGTTTGCAAAAGAATTCCTAAGTTAATGTTTAACCTTGTTAGACCTTTGATCATAGGTCTAACGCGATCCTATGAAGATGAGAAAAAGTGGGATTTCAAAAATGAATGAGAAAAATCCACGGCATCGAGAAAAAGCAAAGTGCCTGGTAAAAGCAAGGCCGATGCTCATGAAAGCTGTTTGCTTGATCCCCAGTGAAACTTGGATGAAAAAAAAAATTCTTAAAGGAGTCAAATAAAAAAAGCTGCTCCCCAAATGCTGCCAAGCACAGAACAAAGACATGGAGAGAGTCGGTCTCTGAATGCAACAAGGGACGCTCTCTAAAGAGCTGGTGCACACCTCAAAATCGGTTGTACACCTCAAAAACTAAAGATGCAGAAAGGAAAAGACAGGAGGTAAATCAGCAATGATCACCAATGTCAAACTCGTCATGAATTCTGGGCCAAAAACAAGCCTTTTTCGGTCCCCAATCCTACCAACATCATAACCCTGAAACAGTCTTCTCTGACTAAGACACTTGGGTTAACATACAGCTCAGCTCGAAGAAGTACGAGCAAGACTATTTCTTTCTCATTTTGCAGGGTTCTTGACTTGTAAACCCGGAGCAGATGGTGAAAACTTTCATTCAATGACCTTGACTCAAAAGTGAGTCCCCCTTGAAGACCAATATCCAAGCCCAACATTACGGTCCCGTGGAAGACCTCCCGACCGATCAAAATGTATGCGCTGCGAATGAGCCTAAAACCTAGGCACGGGTTAGTAGGGAATCGAGTGTATCCCCTATAAAAAAACACGATCGCAAAACAGGTGAGAAGACCTCATTGTCGAGAAATATTCCAATTGATGTTTTGAACAAACTCTTTTTGGAATTTTCAAACTGTTGATCCAGATTTTCCGTGCAAGGGATTTGTGATCACATTTGCATGTTGCAAGAATGCTTTGGATAACCCCCAGCATCAAAATGCACATTTCATGATTAAAACTTAAATCATACGGTTTTGTCAAAATGGACAGCCGTGGTCTTCCCAAAGATTACTAACGTTTTCTTGGTGAAGAAAAATCTTTCAGGCTCAAACTTATGCAGGATACTTGGAGAACCCAACTCCCAGAATGTCGCCTCAACAGACTCAAGTGAAGTTTTGTCAAAATAAAATCTTTCACTGCTTCAAAAAACTGAATTCCCGACAAACTTCGGGGTCTCAAAAAAAGGGGAAGAAAAATCCTTTTAAAAGAAAAAGTCCTATCAGACGTGGAGAACCCTCGTCCCACGACCCATTTTCAAAATATCAAACAGTCTCATCGGACGTGGAGAACCCTCGTCATGAGACCCATTTTCAAACATGGTAGATACCGCCTGAAGGGTCAACACAAGGTAGAAACCGCCTGAAGGGTCAACACAAGGTAGAAACCGCCTGAAGGGTCAAATCAAAGGTAGAAACCGCCTGAAGGGTCAACTCAAGGTAGAAACCGCCTGAATGGTCAAACCAAGGTAGAAACCGCTTGAGGGATCACATTAATGGTAGAAACCGCCTGAAGGGTCACATATGGTAGAAACCGCATAAGGGTCCACTCATTGATAAATATCGCAGTAAGGATCAACACAAAGGTCTGATCCACCATACGGATCAAAATTCTTGGCAAATCCCAAAGCGTGGGATGCGCCTTCCTTAGGTTCCTACAAGTTAGGAATCCTATCATGGTATGACCTACCATACAGGTCAGAGCTTAATCTCCCTGGGATATTCTGAATGACGAGTCCTAGGCATCTTCTTGAAAGTCGTCGCAACCGGCAGCATCCGACAGGTGAGCTTCAGGTAAGCCTCTCTCACTCCGGCCCATGTTCAATTCTCACTTTTTATAAGCTATGACATTGGATTCTAAAGTCTTAAAGTGCAATTAGGTCAATTTGCCCTCCAATTTAATCAATTTTTACCAAAAGGGCTTAATTGCACATTTTTCTTTCAATTAGTCCCCGGTTTCACGGATGTATACGTATGCTCTACGTATTTATACATCATACGTATTTATACGTTATGCATATTTGTATTGTTTGGTAACCTCTTTAACTCTTGTAATAATAATAATGGTTATTATTTTTAACACCTTTGTTAGTGCCTTTTTTAGCATTTTTGTATTGTGAGTGCTATTTTTAAATAGCATTTTTTGTATTATAAATTGTGAGTGCTATTGTTAGTGCTATTTTTAAATGACATTTATTTATCATAAATTGTGAGTGCTATTGTTAGTGCTATTTTTAAATGGCATTTATTTATCATAAATTGTGAGTGCTATTATTAGATAGAATTTATAATTGTTAGTGCTATTTTTAAATAGAATTTTTGTATTATAAATTGTGAGTGCTATTGTTAGTGCTATTTTTAAATAGCATTTTTGTATTATAAATTGTGAGTGCTATTGTTAGTGCTATTTTTAAATGTCATTTATTTGTGAGTGCTATTATTAGATAGAATTTATAATTGTTAGTGCTATTTTTAAATAGAATTTTTGTATTATAAATTGTGAGTGCTATTGTTAGTGCTATTTTTAAATAGCATTTTTGTATTATAAATTGTGAGTGCTATTGTTAGTGCTATTTTTAAATGTCATTTATTTGTGAGTGCTATTTTTAGATAGAATTTATAATTGTTAGTGCTATTTTTAAATACAATTTATTGGAAGGTATTTTTGGCTATAAAAGGATGGCAAGAGTTTTGAGGTTGAAGGGGAGAGACATTTTGTAGAGTGTGCGAATTTTTGAGAGCTTAGAGAGAAGAACACAAACACTCTCTATATTCTCATAATCTTGAGCGAGCAAAATATACTAAGTTCGGAATATTGATTCCGCATATTGCTAGCACAATTGTTGTGGAGTTATTAGTCGTCTCCCCGTTCGTCAATTGGTGGTGCGTCCGAACTAGATGCCTAACACTTGTGGAGGCTGAGATCGAAGAATATCGAACCGACACCTCCGTTCAAGCACGCTACGAGAGGTAATCTATTTACTCCCTTTGAGACTTTGTGATTTTTTTCGATTGAAATGCACGAAGTACGCCTCTGGAGATACATGTGTGGGTTGTTATTTATTTCCGCTACGTGTTACGTGGATCCCAACAGTGGTATCAGAGCCAATCCTTAGGTGTTTTCGTGCATTTAATTGATTTTTTGCAATTTTTGCAATACTATGGCCAATATGTATTAACGAATTGTTCGTCTTACATGGCTAATGGAGATTGATTATTTTATATGATAAATTAATCAACGTAGCAAAAATTGAGACTAAATCAATTTTGAATCGAAAATTTATGGCTATCTTATTTTACGTAAAAATTCTGAATATGATTCAACGTAGAATTTTTATTGTGCCTTCCTAAGTTTTAAATTGTGAATTTATTACTTACGTGAAAGGGTGGTGATCATGGAAAAATCCCTAATCAATGTGATTGATGTATATATGAATGTATGATGATTATTTATATATTTGGGGTTGTAATTATTAAATGGAGGCTGCGTACTCCTTTTATTTTTCATGTAATCTTTATTTTTAGCATAGTCAATTGTTGATGTAAAAGCTACAAGGATTACGTGGAGGAGCCTTTTAAGTCGGCGAGCTCTTTGGGGCCCAATTCTTGAAGAGTTCAAGAAACCAAGAAGAAGCGAAGAGCGGCTCTCCGTTATTAAAATATTAAAATGATTATATGTGGTCTCATTGGCTCGAGACCCATTAAATCATAATTCCATGATCACCACGTAGGATAGATATTTATGTGATTGACATCTATTTATTTATTATGATTACGTGAGCATGTTAAACTGGTTAATGTGCAAAGTCAGACTTACCTCACCCAAAATTGTGCCTGCATGAAATCCTAGTTAGGAAAATCACTCGCATTAGGTACCGAAAGGGCGTTGGTAACGACACCAGCGTAACCAAGTCTCCGAACCCAAAATCTCTGGTTCCGTAGAACTGATCGATCTCTCCCAATCGATCGGTAAGGTTTCCGGTCTACCCTCCAAGAAAGACCGGTGGCGACTCCAAATGCATGCACAAGTTGCACATGCCACCACGACCACACTAAGGTCGAAAGCGATCGACTCTTATCGTTGAATCCTCCTGAAAAATACTCCCGCCGCGATTTGGTATGGGCCTGGGAGGGCTCGCACCGATCCAAGACCCGTGATCGGTAATCCATTAGCCGCGTCCGCTTCCGGATGGGTCGCGACACCTTGGCAACGGGTACTTATTCTTGACAGTCACCTGGTTCAACTGCCGGTAATCAATGCATAAACGCAACGACCCATCCTTCTTCCTTACGAACAAGACCGGCGCTCCCCAAGGCGAAGCGCTCGGACGAATAAATCCTTTGTCCAACAATTCTTGCATCTGAACCTTCAGTTCCTTCAACTCTGACAAGGACATCCTATAGGGTGCATTCGAGATCGGCTCTGTTCCAGGTGCTAATTCAATCACGAACTCTATTTCCCTTTCTGGAGGCAACCCTGGTAACTCTTGAGGAAAGACATCAGGGTAATCGCGTACTACAGCTATGTCCTCTAGCTTTGGTTCCTCTACGGTCGGATCCACGACGGCAGCTAGGTAAGCTTGGCATCCTTCGTCCAATAGCCTAGTCACCTCAAGTGACGAAATCAAAGGGATTGTGGTTCCTCCTCGACTTCCCACAAACTCGAATCTAGGGCGATCATTGGGATGGAAATGAATCACCCTGCTACCACAATCAACGACAGCTCTTTGCCTACTTAACCAATCCATTCCGATAATCACGTCAAAGTCAAACATAGGCAGCACAGCTAGGTCTCTTCGTTCCTCACTACCCCCAATGACTATCTTACAATCTGAACAACCTAAGGAAACCAGCACTTTATCCTTTAAAGGTGTGGTAACATGCAATATCACTTCCAGTGGTTTCAATTCAATTCCGACCAAGTCAGCAAACTGAGCAGATATAAACGAATGCGATGCTCTAGGGTCAAACAAGGCATAGGCAGCATGATCACATAAAGTAATCGTACCTGTGACCACGCCAGGCGCGTTCTCCACCTCCCAACGCGCCACAGCATAAACCCTTCCTTGAGCTGGCGGCCTATTGGCATTGTTCTGCGGAGCTCCCACCTGCGGTCCCGCGGGCGGCCGGTTTCCTTGCGTCTGAGTTCCTGGTGCCTGGCTCGGGCAATTCCTTATCTGATGGCCCAACTGGCCACACTTGAAGCAAGCGCCCGTCCTGCTCGGGCAAGGTCCGTTCCCATGTTTTCGTCCACACAAACGGTAGTTCCAACTCGGCCGGGGAGCAGGCTTGCTAATGTTCCTTCTGATCGGAGGGACGAAGCGCCGGTTGTTCACCATCGACCTTTTGCCGAACTGGCGGTTATCCCTCACGGGAGTAAACCGCGATCCAGATGCTACTCCTCTTTCTCTCATGTCCCTTTCCACCAACTGACCTCTTTCATAGATGGCGTCATAGCCCTGTAAGTCCAACAGCACCAACTGGCTGCGAAGGTCAGGTCTCAGTCCATCTCTGAACCTTCTCGCCCTATCCTCAGGGTTCTCGACCATTCTCGGGGCATACTTAGACAGTCTCGCAAACTCAGCCTCATATTGGTCTATGGTCATCTGGTTCTGGCGGAGATTCTGAAACTCAACTATCTTCTGTTCTCGAGCCGCTCTGGAGAAATACTTGGCAGTAAACACCTCAGAGAAGACAGCCCAGTTGGGTTCTGTGCCTTCCGGGAAAATTCTTCCCTTGGTGGCCTTCCACCAATCATTCGTCGTTCCTCGTAGCTGGTACACAGCCAGGACTACCTTTTCAGCCTCAGTACAACCCAACGCCTCAAAGGCCTTTTCCAATTCTTCAATCCAAGCAGGGGCAGTTCCAGGGTCCCCTGTACCATCGAACTTTGGCGGCTTCAACTTCATAAAGTGTTCCATCAGCTGGCCCATCCCTCGATTTCCTTGTCTATGGGCGTTGCCACCATCATTACCATAACCATTGTTCCCGTTATTCCCGTTTGCTAAGTTGGCGGCAGCGACTGCAGCTTCAGCAGCCTGGGCAACGGCAGCAGCCCTCTCCTGGGCTTGCCTGCCCATTAAGTTCCCAATCTCTTCCAAGATCCTCATAACTCCGTCATACCTAGGATCTTCTACCGCTCGCGGCCTAGAGCTAGACGCTCCTCCCGTACCTCTGGTCCGGTTGCTCATCTTGCTAAGTCTCACAACACCTGAGCCACTATAATTCCATCCAGGAATTAGAGACCTAAGCCATCTACTTAAGTCTAGCAAAGCTAAGCTACTCTCACAGCAGCAATCACAATTTAAGCCAATCACTACCCAAGCAATTATACGAAGCATCATTAGCAGGAATTCACAATTGCGTCACACAATCAGTTGCTCCAGCAACTTCACCAAATCGCAATCAGCTAACCAATCCAGCAATCAACAGTCCACACTTAGTGCCAAGTACGAAGCCTTATAGCCTTAAGTCTACCGGAGACGACGCAAGTCAACATGCCAATCACATGCGCCATTTCACATGCCATGCATTCTATGCCTAACTCTAGCGACTCCCTAAGGTATCGCTACTCAGTTATCCTCAAGTCTCCACACCTTATTACTCCAGTCCTCAATCAACTTGATCGAGCTGACCTTGCTCTGATACCAATTAAACGAGGATGTAACGCCCCGAATCCTCTAAGGCGCACATCATCGCCTTACAACCAGTCCTTTCATAGAACGATACCCAGGCTCCATCGACGCGCGCTAGTCAATGACACTTATATGCACATGCGGAAGCGACACTCATAACTCCTACCATATGGATAACATGACGACTTGAGGGAAACAGAACACTTAATCATAACATAACACAACATCAGTTTTACAACATAAACATAGGTAAAAATACAACACTTGGGATCGGGGAGATGGTTAGCCTAATCAAAAAGACGACGGGCTAAGGGTCAGGCGCTACTCAAAAGTGGAACTCCAAAAAGTCGTGGGTGCCTAGGCTACCTAAGGGTCGAGCTCGCGGTCATCGTCGGAATCCTCGCGGTGCACTGGGTCGTACTCCTCCAGGTCTTCCTCGTCTTCCTCTTCCTCTTCTTCTTCTTCAAACTCTGGCTCTGGGCTTACTTCATCCTCGGGCTCGGACTGATCCTGGTAGATGACTTCTCCGTCAGGGTTGTACTCCTCCTCCAAAGGCTCGTCCTCGGGATCGTCTAGCTCTGCCTCATCCTCTTCGGGCTCGGACTCGTCCGTCTCCATGGGATCTTCGGCGTCAGAGGTCCCCACAATGTCGCCATCAATCTCGGGGTTCTGGGACGGTGCCGACGGAAGGTCTGGGTCGGGTGCGGTCTCGGAGTCGGTGAGCTCCCCATCAGCAGGGTGTACAATCGAAGGATCCTGCTCGCCAATGATATCCCCTGGCACGTCAAAAGTCCTCAGCGGCCCAACCTCAAGGTCTCCATCACGATAGAACCATGCTGCAAACTTGTCCGCCCTCCAATCCGCTAAGCCTATGTCCATCCAGATGGTGCCATACTTTCTAATATAAGCTTTCCCCTCTCCCACCGGGTACTCCGTGGAATACTGCTCTATCCAGACGGGCACCCCAAAAATCGGCGGCGGTGGCATGATCAGGGTTTGGGGTCTAAAAATGTGGGTCCCACGACGGGGTGAGATAAACTCAGTAAACTAACCCTAACCCTAGACTAGGCACAAGGGACTTCCAGACACTCCCAAACACATGCAATGACCAAACATGCAAAGGTAGGCAAATAGCACTCCACAGCTCAAATAGAGTATAATAAGGCATCCAATTAACATTTCATAGATTGACTTGGCTTCGTACTTTGTGACGTGGCACTTATCGGTACGTAGTATAAGGACAGCTTATAATCATAATATGGTTGCACTTCGCATGGCAGAGCCCGCGTAATAACGCATCAGGCTTATAATATCGTGGAACCCGCGTTTAACGCCTCAGGTTATCCTTTGCCATGACATGACCCGCGTTTAACGCATCAGGTCTATCCCGCGTTTAACGCATCAGGATAATATACGCACATAGGCCCATAATTCAACCAATTATAGCATAAAACAATCATATGTGCATAACGTCCATACAAGGACCACTTGGCCACTCTAAATCACAATCCCGTACTGTGGCACATCATTATATCACAATCGATGAAGGTCCTTAACATATAACATAATTACTCGCATTTCAATCACAATGCTTCATTTCAAGCATTAAGGCCATTTTAGGTACCAATCCTCGACAAGACAATTATGTTACGATCTCAATCAATTGGGGGCCAATACAACATTGTACAATAAGTCTCATTTTCAATTAAACAAGTTGCTTCCCACCCCTATACCATTCGGCCATCACAAGCTCATAAAGCCAATTACGCCATGACACCACAATTTGCATCAATTCGTCACATAAGGCCTAATGCACAACCATGATCCCAATTCAATCATTAAATCACCTTTTAAGGCTCATGACTAGAATGCTACAAGGCCACTTAACCATCTTTCAATGATGCATCACGCAATTCTCCATAGGGCCGAACACACCTAGGCACCAATTAGAATTTCACTAATTCTAATAAGCTAGATTCAAACTCTAACACTTCCAAGGGTATCGTAGGTCATTAGGTCAGCATATAAAGACATCTATCAACCTATCTAAACCATGATTTTCGCATTCCAAGCATGCATTCCCATCTAGCACAATCAGCCCTCTAAAAACTCAAATTCGGGTATCCTATGTACCAAGCCAAAACAACCCCTTAAACACTTCAAAAACCCACTCTCACTTGGTCTTTCCATCGCCATGGCCCTAGTATAAGGTTAGGGGAAGCTTACCAAGTTTGAATGTCCAAGAAAACCGGTCGAGGAAGCGTGGGAGGTGGCGCGGCGCACGGCAGTCAGATCTGGTCCCTATGAGTTCACGCGATAAACGGCCAAAACAACTTCAATATCACCTCTAACACAAGTTCTTAACACCCTAACATGATCATCTAAGAGTCTAGAGTAACTCACCTCAAGATTGTATCAAACTCTTCAAGAACAACCCACTTTTCCTCTAGGTTTCGAATCTGGTCGTGAGGTGCTCGAGGGGTTCCCGGGCTTCAAACGGAGCTATCCTTTAGCTCGGGGTGAAGAGGAGGTCGGCTAAGGGAAGCTTGAGGTGGTGGTGGCGGTCGCCGACCACCTAGAGGCCGAGAGAGGGAGAAAACGAGAGAGAGAGAGAGAGAGAGAGAGAGAGAGAGAGAGAGAGCGTGAGGGAAAGGGGGCGGCCGAACAAGGGAGGAAGAGAGGGAGATGGTGTCGTGAAAATGGAGGGGTAGAGAGAGAGAGTGAAAGGAAAATAAGAAGGAAGGATTTGGAGGGAAAAAAAAGAGATGGTGGGGTGGTTGATGGGGTTGAAGGACATGAATAGTGCTTAGGATTGACAAGGTTAGTGGGGTTAGGTCTTGGGGAAGTTGTCCAATCCATTTTGTCCCTTCAAACCTTCAATAATTCACACTTCAAATGACCAAAGTACCCCTTCAAATTCGGCTGAAGGCTTAGGGAGGTAAATGACCATTTTGCCCTTGCTTGGTTTAAGAGAAAAGTGTACTAAACTAGGGGTAAAAGGATCCTATTTCACTTGGCGGTCCGAATTTCGCTTTTCTAACTTATACGGGACTATTTCTAACCTTAATAGCTCTCTGATGAGGCGGCGTCCAACTTTACTCCAAAGCGATCTCCGAATGTCCGGCCTCCGATCTCGAAGTCCATATCATGGCTAAATTCAGTCAATTGTCATTCCAGTGCGTCTCAGACTAACGGGCGGCTCTTAGGAGTTACGCGTATCGACCCGCGACTTATGTCACGTTTAAGAGCTACTCGAGTCACGACGGCTTTGGTTGTCATGTAATCGCGAGGGTAATTCGCTAGTCCCGAAGGTTACGACCGTTAGGAATCGATTTAAGTTAATTCGCAAATCATGTCATGGTCATACGGAATCATCCGTGAACCAATCGCACGACACTAGCAAATCGTTCTAAAACCATTCTTAGATCGACCTTGAGCGGTTCAGAATATTCCCTCGACGATCCTTATGGTCAAAGTAACGACTCGTGGTCAAGTTCTTTGGTCCACGTACTTTAAATCCTATACAGCCATTCCCCATTGGTTAGTCGACTCGAGAGTGATCAGTTCTGAGCGAGATCAGCTGGAATACATCGATAGACATTCATTCACTGATAAGTTTCGAGATATGGTCAGAATTCAGGATGTCACATGCCTTCTGTCTTAATTTTTTCCAACTCAAGCCGTTAACCGTTCTTAAGTTATTTACCTGTGTGTTAATGGTATTAACTAAGTAACGGCTATTATAATTCTTTGGTTATAGAATTAAATACATAACGGCTTTAAACGGCATAATTTATTTAGCCGTTATTCTTTATTTCCGGAATGCCCCGCTTAGCCTATATATAGATGGCTTCCCCTTCTGTTTCAAAGTGACTAGAGACATAAGAACTACAGATTACGAAAATCTTCTCCCTTTTTTGAATTGTCTGCATTTGCATAGTTTTCGATAGTGTTCTCGTGTTGTTCAAGTTCGCCAAAAGCTTTGGAGTGCTGTGCTTGCCTCTATCATTGCTTAACCGTTGTATCCTGGGAGACAAACGTTCACGAAACCTCAAAGCACGTACTGGAGGGGACGAATATGTTTTAAGAAAACTATGTCAAACACAAGCCTTGGTATTCTTTTTAATTCAATTTATTTATATTGTTATATTTCTATTCGGATCTTGTTGCTCAGATGGAAGATCAGGAGGAGACCCAGAAGGAGACTCAGAAGGAGCCTCAGAAGAAAGGTCAGAAGGAGATCCAGAAGGAGACTCAGAAGGAGTCTGAGAAGGAAGGTCGGAAGGAGCCTCAGAAGGACTGCTTCTTACGGGTCCAGAAAGGCTGCTTCTGACGGGTCCAGAAGGATTGCTTATGTCGGGTCCAGAAGGACTGCATCTGACGGGTCCAGAAGGACTGCATCTGAGGGGTGCATCTGAGTTGCATCTGACGGGTTTTGAACAGTCCTTCTGAAGGCTCATATTCTGTGCTTCTGCCAACTTAGTGTTTCATATTTGAGGCATTTTGCTTACATTTATTATTGTCATTCGAATTGTAAGTATCCTCCATATTCTTAAAAAATAGTTTTGTTTATTTTTAACGTTGTTTTCCAACAATCGTAAAACAGATTCGATTCGATTTGATACTTACAATTCAAATGGCTACTGGAAAAGAAGCTATTGATGTGCATGCTAATGACATCACCAAAAGCTCTGCTTCTGCTGTCCATCAACCTGGATTATCTTCTGCTTCTGCTGCGCCTTCTTTCCACCATGGTGAGAAACCTGAAAAGTTCCCGGATCGAACTTTAAAAGGTGGCAGCAGAAGATGTTGTTTTATTTAACAACACTGAATCTTGCGAGATTCTTAACTGAGGAACCTCCTAAGGTATTCGATGGAGAAACTGATAAGCAAGCTTTCAATGCTGTTGAGGCTTTGAAACATTCTGACTTCCTATGTAGGAATTATGTCATGAATGGATTACTTGACTCACTGTACAATGTTTATTGTGCAATAAATACGGCAAAGGAGTTATGGGAATCCTTAGACCGGAAATATAAAACAGAGGATGCTGGAGCAAAGAAATTTGTTGTCGGTCGATTCCTTGATTATAAGATGGTGGATTCTAAGGCTGTAATCAGTCAAGTGCAAGCAGGTGATCTTGCATGAGATTCAGGCTGAAGGAATGAACTTGAGTGAAACCTTCCAAGTGGCTGCGATTATTGAGAAGCTACCTCCTGGATGGAAGGATTTCAAGAACTACCTCAAGCACAAGCGAAATGAAATGAATCTGGAGGAGCTGATTGTTAGACTTCGAATTGAAGAAGACAACAGAAGCTCTGAACGCAAAGGATTCAATCCTTCTACAGCTAAGGCAAATGTTGTGGAGCATAAGCATGGCCACAAGAACAAGAAGGTCGCCAAGCCGAAGTTGGGACCAAAAGGAGGAGTTTCCAAGAACAAGTTTCTAGGGAAATGTTTCAATTGTGGCAAGACGGGTCACAGATATGTGGATTGCAGACTTCCAAAGAGGAAGAATAATGAGACAAATATGGTGAATGACATGGCAAAAGACATGTCAGAAATAAACCTCTCTGCAATGATTTCTGAAGTGAACTTGGTTGAGACCAATCCAAAGGAATGGTGGATTGACACTGGTGTTACTAGGCACGTGTGTTCCAATAAGGAATTATTCACAACTTTCGAACCAATTGATGGGGAGAAAGTATTCATGGGAAACTCTGCCTCTTCTACGGTTGAAGGCCAAGGGAAGGTGCTTCTGAAGATGACTTCTGGGAAAGAGCTGACTCTGAATAATGTCTTGTAAGTGCCGGAAATTAGAAAGAATCTGGTCTCCGAATCTCTATTGAACAAGCGTGGATTTCGCATGGTGTTCGAGTCAGATAAAGTTATTTTTTCTAAATATGGAATGTATGTGGGGAAGGGATATGTATCTGATGGGCTTTTTAAGCTCAATGTCATGACTATTATCAATAAAGATAATAAGCCTTCCATTTATTTGCTTGAGTCATCCAATTTATGGCATGGTAGACTCGGACATGTTAATTATGATACATTACGTAGATTAATTAACTTGGAACATATACCCTCATTCCAAATTGATTCAAAACGCAAATATGAAATTTGTGTTGAGACAAAATTAACGAAATCATCGTTTCAATCGATTGACAGAAGTACCGTACCTCTTGAATTGATTCACAGTGATGTTTGTAATTTGAAATTCGTACAAACAAGAGGTGGTAATAAATATTTTATTACCTTTATCGATGATAGCACTAAATACTGCTATGTGTATTTGCTTAAAAGCAAATATGAAGCTTTAGAGAAATTTATTCTCTATAAGAATGAAGTTGAAAATCAACTTGATAAGAAAATCAAGAGATTGAGAAGTGATAGAGGCGGTGAATATGAAGTACAAATTGGTGAATTTTGTGCACAACACGAAATTATACATGAGGTAACTGCGCCCTGTTTACCTCAATCAAATGGTGTTGCTGAACGTACAAATCGCACATTGAAAGAAATGATGAACGAGATGTTACTAAGTTCAGGCTTTCCTCAAAATATGTGGGTTGAAGCTATTTTGTCAAGCAATTATCTTTTAAATAAGATACCTCGAAAGAAAGATGATAAAACCCCTTATGAGCTATGGAAAGATAGAAGACCATCCTACAATTGCTTACGAGTGTGGGGGTGCCTTGCTAAAGTAATTGTTCCAACACCAAAGAAAACTAAGATAGGTCCTAAAACGGTGGACTGTATCTTTATAGGCTATGCACATAACAGTTATGCATATCGATTTCTTGTGCATGAATCTAAGATTCCAGATATACACAAGAATACGATCATGGAGTCTAGGAATGCTTCATTCTTTGAAGTTGTATTTCCTTATAAATCCAATGAGGGTTCAAATTCGTCTAAACGAACGAACGAAATCATGAATGATGAAAGTCATGATTTAGATCATGAACTAAGACGTAGCAAAAGAGCAAGAGTGGAAAAATCATTTGGAAATGATTTTCTAACTTATTTGTTAGAAAAAGAACCACTAACTTATACAGAAGCTGTGAGTTCTTCTGAGGGACCTCTATGGAAAGAGGCAATAAAAAGTAAAGTTGATTCTATTTTGCAGAATCATATTTGGGAGCTAGTGGATCTTCCTCCTAGCCTTAACCTTTAAGGTCCAAATGGATCTTTAAAAGGAAGATGAAAGTAGATGGCTTCATTGATAAGTATAAAGCCAGACTTGTAATCAAAGGATACAGACATCGAGAAGACTTAGATTACTTTGATACATATTCTCCTGTGACGAGAATAAACTCCATTAGGATGATACTTGCGATTGCAGCATTGCGAAATCTAGAAGTACATCAAATGGATGTAAAAACGGCTTTCCTAAATGGTGATTTGGATAAAGAAATCTATATGGAACAACCTGAAGGTTTTGTAGTTCCAGGACAAGAAAGGAAAGTCTGTAAATTGGTAAAATCATTGTATGGTATAAAACAAGCGCCAAAGCAGTGGCATGAAAAGTTTGATAATGCAATGATTACCAATGATTTTAAAATCAATGGATGTGATAAATGTGTCTACATTAAAGAGACAGAGAATGGATATGTCATTCTATGTCTATATGTAGATGACATACTCATTGTTGGTAGTGATGGCAGAATGATCAAATCTACCAAGAATATGTTGAATTCAAGATTTGACATGAAAGATATGGGACTTGCTGATGTGATTTTAGGGATTAAGATCACAAGAACGTCAGAAGGTTTAGTTTTAAACCAGTCACACTATGTGGACTAGATTCTTGAAAAATTCAGCAAGAATGATTATGGTTTTGCTAGAACACCATTAGACAATAGTCTTCATCTATCCAAAAATAGAGGAGAGGGTATTTCTCAAGTAGAATACTCCAGAATTATTAGAAGTCTAATCTACTTAATGAGTTGTACTAGACCAGATATTGCATATACAGTTAGTAGATTGAGTAGATATACGAGCAATCCGAGTGCTGACCATTAGAAAGCAATAGTGAGAGTACTCAGGTACCTACGGTATACTCGGAATCATGGCCTACATTATACCAGGTATTCATCTGTATTAGACGGATACAGTGATGCAAACTGGATATCTGATATAAAAGACTCAAAATCTACTAGTGGATATGTTTTCACACTGGCAGGTGCGGCTGTATCTTGAAAATCTTGTAAACAAACTGTTATAGCCAGATCCACAATGGAATCCGAGTTTATTGCTTTGGATAAATGTGGTGAAGAGGCTGAATGGCTGCGCCATTTCCTAGAGGATATTCCAAAATGGCAAAAACCTGTGCCACCAATCTGTATACATTGCGACAGTCAATCTGCGATTGGAAGAGCACAGAGTAACATGTATAATAGTAAGTCTAGACATATACGTCGTAGACACAATACCATTAGACAACTACTCTCAACTGGAATTATCTCTATTGACTACGTAAAGTCAAAGGATAATATTGCGGATCCGCTAACCAAAGGGTTAAACAGAGAGTTAGTTGAAAAGTCAATAATAAGAATGGGACTGATGCCCATTACAGAAAAGTTGATATAAAAGAAAACCCAACCTAGCTGACTGGAAATCCCAAGATCTAGGTTCAAAGGGACAACCTAATTATATGAACTGAATGATATCTCTGTGGGGGTCTGTCCCTCAAACCATTCATATAAAAGAAACAGTGATTTGATATCCCTCACATATGTGGAGAAAAACCTATTATTGTGGGGGTTTATCAGGAAAAGGATAGCAATTATGCTTTAATGATTCTTAAGTGGAGTAAACAATTACTCAAGATTAAGTAATCACCTATGTGAGAGAGAAGTGGGTTGCTTCAAAGGAGAATTATTGAGGGCTGAATCCTTTAGAAACTCTCGCAGAACCAGGATGATGTTCTTGGCCAAAACGAACATACTCATAAGAACTGAACAAACGTTTAAATGATTCCTGTGCGAAGTGTATGGGTCATTTACTAAGAAAGCAGGACAGTTCAATGACATCATGTCTACTGGACAGCTGGTAAATTAAATATACTTTAGCAAAGAAAGGTTCAAAGGGTGACACCTACCTATCCTATACAGGTTTCATTTGTTGAACACTATCACAAAGTCAAAACCAAAACAATTTTCATTCATGTAGGGGATTGTTGGAAAATATGAGGTATTTTGATGGGTGAGTGAATGAGGAATTGTTTCTGAGAGAACACCCTTGAGTTGGAAGTGGGAAGTGACAATGCACTAGTCCCACATAGGAAAGGAAGAAGGCTTTGAAGTGCTTTATATATGGTTACACTACTTTTGAGTGGTTACTATTGTAACAAGCACTATGCCTCGAGCGTACGCGCAGGGGGGTACAAATCCCGGACCCCGACGGAGGCCCGACAAGTTGAACTTGGGCGCGAACGCATGACCTGCGTACGCAAATGCAGGACCGAAAGGTGGGCCTCGCGAGAAGCCCATTTTTGCCTTCTGTCTTAATTTTTTCCAACTCAAGTCGTTAACCGTTCTTAAGTTATTTACCGGTGTGTTAATGGTATTAACTAAGTAACGGCTGTTATAATTCTGTGCTTGCAGAATTAAATACATAACGGCTCTAAATGGCAGAATTTATTTAGCCGTTATTCTTTATTTTCGCAATACCCCGCTTAGCCTATATATAGATGGCTTCCCCTTCTGTTTCAAAGTGACTAGAGACATAAGAACTACAGACTACGAAAATCTTCTCCCTCTTTTGAATTGTCTGCATTTGCATAATTTTCGAAGTATTCTCATGTTGTTCAAGTTCACCGAAAGTTTTGGAGTGTTGTGCTTGCCTCTATCGCTGCTTAACCGTTGTATCATGGGAGACAGACGTTCACGAAACCTCAAAGCACGTACTAGAGCGGACGAATCTGTTTTAAGGAAACTGTGTCAGACACAGGCCTCGGTATTCTTTTTAATTCAATTTATTTATATTGTTATATTTTCATTCGGATCTTGTTGCTCAGAAGGAATGTTAGAAGGAGACCCAGAAGGAGACTCAGAACGAGCCTCAGAAGGAAGGTCAGAAGGAGATTCAGAAGGAGCCTCAGAAGGAAGGTCAGAATGAGCCTCAGAAGGAGACTCAGAATGAGCCTCAGAAGGACTGTTTCTGACGGGTCCAGAAGGACTGCTTCTGACGGGTTCAAAAGGACTGCATCTGACGGGTCCAGAAGGACTGCATCTTACGGGTGCATCTGAGTTACATCTGACGGGTTTTGAACAACCCTTCTAAAAGCTTATATTATGTACTTCTGCCAACTTAGTGTTTTCATATTTGAGGCAGTTTGCTTACATTTATTATTGTCATTCGAATTGTAAGTATCCTCCATATTCTTAAAAACCAATTTTGTTTATTTTTAACACTGTTTTCCAACAAACCTATCTTTCTGGAACACATACAAGAGATTCAATGTCTCAGTAGTGTGACCCCTTGCAAAAGTCGATGCAGCAGAGAATGCAATCCACAAAGAAGCTAAGAAAGCAAGCCATTTACTAGCTATTCCGAGCCTCAAACAATGAGTGTACTTGTAGGATTAGAAGAGTTTTTTTTCTGAATTTTCATTCATACTTTTATCTCATCATGCGATGAATATATACAAGTATTAGTTGCCTAAAAATACAAAATTATATTCTAGGTAAAAAAACATACAAAAGGTAATAAATCATCCTCACTAATTTTGGATCCCTATAATCAAATCCCTATGATCATGCCTATCCCTACAATCATGCCAACACTCCCCCTCAAGTTGGGTCATAGATATCTATCATGCCCAACTTGTTAATTGCTGCATGAAATATCCTTCCTGATACGACTTTCGTGAGAATATCTGCAAGCTGATTCTTAGAGTAGACAAATGGAAACTGAATAATCTTTTGGTCTAGCTTCTCTTTGATAAAATGACGATCAATTTCGACATGTTTAGTGCGATCATGTTGTATCGGATTTTGAGCAATTTGAATTGCAGCTTTGTTATCACAAAGTAAGCTTATAGGTTTTGAACATTCAATTCCAAGATCCTCTAGAACTCTTTTAATCCATAATAGCTCGCATAAACCATGTGCCATACCACGAAACTCCGCTTTTGCACTTTGATCGAGCAACAACCTTCTGTTTCTTACTCCTCCAAGTGACAAGATTACCTTCTACAAAAGTGAGATAACCTGAGGTAGACTTTCCAGTTGATTGATCTCCTGCCCAATCAGCGTCGGTGTAACCTTCAACAGTGGGTGTCTCATTCTTTGAGTACAATAATCCTTTTCCTGGAGCACTTTTCAAATACCTTAAGATTCTATAAACTGTATTCATATGTTCTTCACTTGGAGCATGCATAAATTGGCTTACCACACTCACGGCATAGGCAATATCTGGTCTTGTGTGGGTAAGATAGATCAATTTCCCCACTAGTCGTTGATACCGACCTTTATCAACCGGACTTTGGCCCGAGGATATTCCAAGTTGATGATTCATCTCCATCGGTGTTTCAATAGGCTTGCAGGATAGCATTCCAGTTTCAGTTAGCAAGTCCAACGAATATTTTCGTTGAGAAAGAGAGATTCCAAGTCTTGATCGTGACACTTCAATACCTAGGAACTATCGTAGTTGCCCTAGGTCTTTCATTTCAAACTTGGTGGCCAATTACTTTTATAAACTCTCCATTTCTTCAGGATTATTGCCTGTCAAGACCATATCATCCACATATACAATCAATATCGTTACCTTTCCTCCTTTACGTTTAACGAATAAAGTATGGTCAGAGTTACTTTGCATGTAACCAACCGATCTCATTGCTACTGCAAATCTTCCAAACCAGGCCATAGGTGACTGTTTCAACCCATATAATGATCTCTTTAACCTGCATACTTTACTTTCATGCATGGATCCATTCTTGATACCTGGAGGGAGCTCCATGCATACTTCTTCCTCCAAGTTGCCATTCAGAAAAGCATTTTTTACATCAAACTGTCGCAAAGGCCAATCTCAATTTACTGCAACAGAAATAAGTATGCGAACAGTATTGGGTTTAGCCACTGGCGCAAAGATCTCTTGATAGTCAACTCCATACTTCTGTGTGTAACCTTTTGCTACAAGCCTTGCTTTGTACCTGTCAATGCTTCCATCAGCTTTAAGCTTCAAAGTGTATACCCATTTACATCCGATTGTCTTTTTTCCTTTGGGCAATGGAACCAGTTCCCAAGTTGAGTTTTTCTGCAAAGCCTCCATTTCTTCGTTCATTGCCTTGGTCCACCTTGGATCTGCTAATGCTTCCTGCACACTACTATGAATAGATACTTTGGACAATTGATCAACAATTAGAGCATATGAATCCGTCAATTTATTAGTAGATGTATAATTGTTAATGGGATATTTAACACTAGCATTTAGATCAGGTTCATACTGTTTTTTGGGATACCTCTATTTGATCTTATAGGATAACGAGATGGAGCTTCATCAACTGTTGTGCGGGGTGCAACATTATCTTGAACATTCTGGGAAGGCTCCTCAGTTGATGGTGTTAATACGGGTTCTTTAGTGGCATCTTCATCAGCTTCGGCTACTACATCATTTTCTGGCAGATTTGACACAGTGAGCTGATCAGTACTGGGTTAACGTAAATTCGACCTTTCTTCTATGTCCTCCAATTCTACAAACTCATTTTCAACCCCTGACATTCCACTGACATTTAGATCAGGTTCAGCCTCTTCACATAAGCTCTCCCCCTGAAGAGGTGAGCTCAAAATTCCCTGTTTGTAATATGGCTCAATCTCGCGAAAAGATACATCCAAAGTTACATGCAACTTCTTAGTTTGTGGGTCATAACATCTGTAGCCTTTTTGAAAATCTGAATATCCAACAAAAACACATCGTTTCGCACAAGGATCCAATTTACTTCGCAGCACCTTGGGAATATGGACATATACTGTACATCCAAATATTCTTGGTTCAAGGTTTGGTAGATGCGAGATAGAGCAAAATGACTGTAACTTATGCTGAGGAGTTTGAAAGTCAATCACTCTAGAAGGAACCCTATTGGTAAGGTATACAGCAGATTTAACTGCCTATCCCCAGTAAAACCGTGGCATGTTCATCCCAAAGAAGGACGCACGTACCACCTCCATGATTTGCCTATTTTTCCGTTCTGCTAGACCATTCTGCTCCGGTGTATATGTGCAGGAAGTATGATGTCTGATTCCCAACTGGCTAAATATTCTCCAAATGAAGCATCCAGAAATTCCATAGCAATGTCCGATTGCCAAATACAAATTTACCTTTGATATTGTGTATGTACCATGTTATAGAACTCTTTAAATGCTCTACAGGCATAACTTTTTTTATGAAGCAAAGACACCCACGTGAACCTGGTGCATTCATAAATGAAAGTAACAAAATAACGAGTTCCCGAAATAGATGGAATCCTTGCAGGCCCCCAGATATCCGAATGTATAACAGTAAAAGGTTCTGAACATTTATTCAAGCTGGGCAAATAAGAATTCCGATGGCTTTTCGCCAGTTCACATACATCACAATGAAAATTGAAAACATTCATATTAGAAAACAATCCAAGTCGAAGTTTCTTAAGATAACAAAAAAAAAAGTGGCCTAATCTCCTGTGCCATAACCATATATTTTCCCGAACCTTATTAGCCCCACTTGTAAGAAAGACACGGTTGAAATTCTTTTCCCACCCTCAGTCAAGTCCAAGTAGTAAAGCTTATCCCGTTTAACACCATAACCAAGAATCTTCTGAGTCATAATGTCCTGAAAGACACAAAAGGAAGGCCAAAAAGTTACAGTGCGATGAAGAGAGGATGTAATTTGACTGACGGACAAGAGGTTACAATCCAATGTTGTAATTTGATTGACTGACCCACCACATGTCTGAGTTTCTCAAGCCCTTTTATTTGATGATTTTTCCTGCCCTTTTCTTCCACTTTCTCCATTTGATAGACTGATACAGAAATTAACTCTGATTCTGGCATTTTTCTTTTGGGATTTTAGGAGTGTTTCGATTTGTTTTATGGGATTGATTCGATGGAGTTGGCTAGAATTTGGAGGTTTATGTAATTTTTTATTGGTTGCTACGATTAGTCCCACCAGGTGTTCGTTCAAATTCCCCAGAGAAAATTAAGTTGAATATCTGACTGGAAAAGGATAAAATTGGGTTGAATATCTCACTGGAAAATCATCCTTTTTGAATGCACACTAGAGAGGAGTACAATAGTGTATTATAGACGAATGTAGAGAGGGGCTTTTTTTTTGTTTGGTCAAAATGTAGAGAGGAACTTAAACGAGCAGAGATTTATAGATTCTGTACCTGCACTGGTGTTGCTAGTGTCTCGCTTTATTCGGGGTCTGAACTTAACTTGTTTGAGCGCTTGTCAATCTATGGACCTCGGAGTCCATGATCAAATTTCATATTGGTGTGGGATGACATACTGCTAGGTTGGTGCGTCGACTATGCTCTATATCAGGCTGTGAATCACATTGTAACACAATTTTCCCTTTTTATTAGATTATGTTTGATTTGTCTGGAGAATTCTATGGTCTCCTGGTGAACATGTGTGATTACTAGAGCGCTTATGCTAAAAAAATCCTTTTTTTTACCTTGTCATCTGTGAAAACACTTTGGGTAAGGATAGTCATCCATGCTTTTTTGGAAAAAGAAACTTCCACCTTTAAAATTAGTAAGTTTTTTTTTTATTTTGGTATTTTCTGGTTGACCATCTTATTTTCCCACACCAAGTACTGCAAAATGGAAAAAGAAGTTCTCTGGTAAAATATTTTCCCCTAAAGAAACAGTGCCTTAGTCAAAATTTCACCTTTCAAAACTACCCTTCGATCATAGTAGAAATATATTAGGTCTTTAAGGACCACAGACTTCATAAATGATTACTCATTTGCATTTATGCATAATCACCTCATTATGCACATTTCGTCCTCTCTATCCTTTCTTTATCTTTCCACTGAATCTGATGCAGCTAGAATCGGCAGATTCATCAGTTAATGACATCGGATTTTGCTCAAATTCGGTCGGTCGAAGCGAAACAGCCGTCTGATCAATACTCGGCGCCATTTGCGTTGGATTTTGGCAATTCGGGGTCGTTTAGATGGATTTTTGGGCATTTTTCTATTTTTATGCAATTTTATAATTTAATGGTATTTTCGTAATTTTGTGTTTCCTAGGTCAATTAGGGTTATCACCTTATATAAGGGTGTTTAGGGTTTCGAGGTTTGGAAGTTTATGACAGATTATTCAATATTGAGAATATTACGATTTGATATCGTTTTGAGTGAACAGTGATTGTTCCTCGTTTATCGTTTCGATTCTTCCGTTTAGCCTTGCTTTCTATCGCGCTTCGGCATCATTTGGTATCAGAGCACAGGTTGCTTGAAATCAATGGCTGAACGGAATCGAGGTGGTTGAAGACAGCGTGCTCGTGGAGGCCGGGAGCATGGAGTCGTTCCTGTTGCAGATGAACAGCCGCGTCCGAGAGACTTGCGAGACATAGAAAACGAAGAGTTGCGGAGACGAATTCAGGATTTGAAGTGACGACTTGCGCGGGTGCAGAAAAGGCGAACCTATATGGAGCGATGACTTGCGCTGGCGGGGTTGTACTTTCCATCCAAAAAAATCCGATCGTTGATGAAGATCCGATCGTCGATGAATATTCGATCGTCGATGAAAATCCGATCGTTGATCAAGATCCGATCTTTGATCAAGAATCAATCTTTGATCAAGATTTGATTTTTGATACATATTCGATTTGTTATGAAAATCCAGTTTATGATGGTGACCCAGTCAACGATGAATCTGATGGTGAATTAGATAGAGAACAAGAGGATGCAAATTTGGGGCTAGGAGCGGATGATGTTGCTGAATAGGAGGGTTCGTTGATTGATGATTTCACTGTGGCTACACTTCCAACGGATGAAAAACGTGCTACTGCGTTTGTTTATGATGAAGATCACAATGACGAAGCCAAAGGTGTATCGGGAGAGCATCAGCATGGATCCTTTGACAATCTTAATTCTGTGGATGTGTCGGTTCCATCAGAACCAGGATCATCCATTGGGGCTGCTATTGCATCTTCTGTGACAATTCCACCAGGTACAGTACGTACAGTAAACTTTTCCTTGGCATGGGATTGTCCAGAAGTAAGCTTTATACTGGGGAAGACATATCACAGGAGGTATACCAAATTCTATGGTACACATGGAGATGCTGCGGCAAACATTGCGCATGATGCAATCCTTGAACATGGGCAATGGGAGTCCCAGATAGAAGCCTGGCAGAGACTTATTCTTGAGGACAAGAGGCTTCCTAAATGGTACCCTATCACTCTCTTCAATGAACTCTATTATCTTAATTTTGGGGGAACAGTTTGGACAAATGGATCACCTCCAATTTGCAGTTTGGTTAGCCTTGAAGAAAGAAAGTTCTCCCTTGACAAGTTTAGATCCCATTTGGAGCTATCAATTGAAGTCACTTCTCGACCTGAGATTGCTGTTGATATATTGAAAGAATGATCTCAGTTTTTGTGCAAGTACATACTCATGTCGCATCTAATTTTGCTTTCGGCACAAATTTGCTTCAAGAAGGAGAAGAAAACATTGGTCAATTTCTTTATTTTGAAGGAATAGAATATCATGATGGCGAAGTTCTTGAGGCAGTCAATGAGGTGTTCTTGAATGTGCTGGATAACTATATCAAGTGGTGTAGAGACTTGCGGATTCGACTTGCTTGGAATAAGCTTGAAGATATGTTTTCAGAGAATTTCTTAAATCTCAAGCTGATGTATTACTTGATTCGTTGGAGTGGCCATCCCGGACGAAGTAGATTTCACAATATTGAAGACGAGATTACAATCAATGAAGAAGAACTAGATTCGAGGACGAATCTTTTTTCTAGCAAGGAAGATGATGCAGCTAGAACCGGCAGATTCATCAGTCAACGACATCGGATTGGACTCAAATTTGGTCGGTTGAAGCGAAACAGCCATCTGATCAATACTCGGCGCCATTTGCGTTGGATTTTGGCAATTCGAGGTCGTTTAGATGGATTTCCGGGCATTTTTCTATTTTTAGGCAATTTTATAATTTAATGGTATTTTTGTAATTTTGTGTTTCCTAGGTCAATTAGGGTTATCAGATTATATAAGGGTGTTTAGAGTTTCGAGAATTGAAAGTTTATGACAGATTATTGAATATTGAGAATATTACGATTTGATATCATTTTGAGTGAATAGTGATTGTTTCTCGTTTATCGTTTCGATTCTTCCGTTTAGCCTTGCTTTCTATCGCGCTTCGGCATCAGAATCCCCTTTAACCCTGGTTAACTATATATCCCAAAATAATTTTCTGTAATTCGTTTTTCTATTTATTCTTTTTCTTTGTTTTCATTTCTTTCTCTCGACCTTCTTTCTTTAATTTTCCTGTTCTAAGCTCCTTCCTTTCCTATCCACCAAGGCAAAATTCAAACTCCATCCATGTGCCACATGTAATATCACGACTGCTCATCTTTCATCCTACACCAGCAAGTTTTCACGAATGGAAGATAGGCACCTGCCAACGATGGCGACGAACAGAAGAACTTCTTCCTAAAACAACCTAGCGAACCGAACGTGACAGAGACTGCTGAGTGGAAGTGATGGACAACCACCTCCAATTGAAGCCATGGAAACTGATAGCGTAGTTTCGGGTGGACGATTCTCTCCTGAGTTTCTAGGTTTTATGCGTCTTGCTATAGATCAAGTAATGCCTGGAACAACCAAATTGTATTAACTTGATGTAATACTTGAGTTGAAGTTTGATTCCGATTCGTTTGGTGCTATTTGAATTTCTACAAGAGACGTTGACTAAGTGTTGTTTGTGGATGATTGGTAGTTCATCCATTGGTAATCGACATTACACGCCGCTAAATCAGCAACGATCCCAAGAAGGTATAGGCTTTCTTTCTCTTTTCATAGGTGGCAATTTATTGAAAGAGGTAGGTGAGTCCAGGTTTAAAGGAAAAACAAGCAAGGGAGAGTGCAACAATGGGAAGTTGGGCGTACATGGGGTAGTCGTAGTTCAGTCCACTTTAAAGCAAAAAACAGAGTCAATCCTATCACTGTGGGTTGGGAGGGATGGATTTTGGTGCTTTTGAGGTGTCTAGGAAATGTGGATGTGTAGTATGTGCTTATCATAAAGATGTGTAGTGGGTGATAGGTTTGCAAGGATAATTCATTTGTCAGAAGCTTCAATCACTGGGATAAGACTCTGTAGTAGGTTTCATGAGGCACTTGAAGAACGGGCAAAACCATAGAACCGTAGAGGAATGAAGAAGATCCGATGAGATGGCAAGCCACGAGGAAAGGTTGCTTGACAGTCGAGTCCCTTTACCACCTTTTGACTATGGCACCTAGGGAGCATTTAAATCCAAATTTACTTGGCGCATGAGAATACTGTGAACATCGGTTGTGCCCGTGGATAATTGGTTAGGTGGTTATTTTCTTTGGCCCTGTGGTCTGTTCATATGGAAAAGAAAAAATCACGAGAAGCTGATGGTCAATTCTCATTTCCAAAGGCTTCACAACAGTTTTAGGAATCAATGCCATAGATTTTGTAAAGGAAAATGACTCGCATGCTAAAACTCCAGGAAGCTTCTTGAATTTTCAAGTGAAACCTCACTAATGAAAGAAAAGATTCTGCGGTAACCATGATAGGACACACTGGAATGAGCAACATGTAGTTTCTCAAATTAGTTCTTGTTTTTGCCGTGCTTTTGTTGGAACCATATCAGTTTAACCGTTAGGTGGGATTTGTATCTATATTACAGGACGAGTATGTCGATATAATCATTGCTGGGAGGTCGGTGACCAGTACATTGTACAGGACTTGCAAAATCTTGATCATACAAGCATTTTTTCCTTTAGTAGTCGTAAATTGATGCTGAAGTATTTCTACTACTGGCAACGTGATGCTAATTTCCTCTTGAATTTGCCTTTATGCATGCATTAGCATTAGAGAATTTCTTACTCTTATTCTCATACCTTTTCTCCTGACAAGTAAAGCAACAAGACCTTTTTCTTTTCTTATGTCAGGCAAAGCTTGCTTTGGACAACCTTGAAGTTCCAGTTGGGTAAGATACTGGTTTTGGGTAACCAGGTGCATTTCATATATGTTACTTTATTTTCTAATCGAGATGATTAGTATTATAGTCTTTATTAGTGAATGATTTCAGATTGGACTCTTTGATTGAGCAGCTGTGTGATTGTTGAGGATGAGAACGTTATTGCGACAAGAAGAAACCGGACCAACAAGGTGTCGCGACCCTCTCGCGGCGAGGAATCTCAAGGCCCCTCGGCTAATGGGCCGCCCGATCGTCGCCTGATCGGACGCAGGCCTCTCCCAAGGTCCATTACCTAAATCGCAACGGCTGGATATACGTGGTCGACCTTCGGTGTGGTCTAGTGACATGTGATACGTGTAAATTCCATGGAGTCGCCACCAATCGTTTTATGGAGGGTACGATCGGAAACCCTATCGAATAGTTGGGAGTGGTCTATTCGATTCTGCAGAAACCAGATAAATAGGTTTGGTGACTTAGTTACGTCAACTATCAGAGTTGACGCCCTTTCGGTACCTAAGTTAGATGGTTTATCTGATCTAGGGATTTCATACAGATGAGTGAGGTATAGATCCTAAATCTAGGAATTCATGCAGACATGAATAGCTACCCTCTCACTCACAGTCATTAAAATAAAAGCGCAAGTTAAGGATCCATAGCATGAGGATAAATCACATAAAATCAGCGTGGCATCCCTAATGAGGCCGTATTGGCCTAGAGAAGTCTCAATCAAGGCTTAGGAATGGTTTTGACATGATTTGCCCATGAGGGGCAAAATCGTAATTTTGAACAATTCGGGGACAATTCACCTCGGAAGGGCAAAATCATCATTTTAGATGAAATTTGCAGTCAAAAGACGGTGAAAAAGGAATTGGCGATCAAATCCTTCCATTTCCTATTTTTTGGGAATTTTCAGGATTTTTCTGGAATTTACAAGTGATTTTACCCTTGGAGGGGTAAAGTCGTCATTTGGACAAAGACGAGAACTGAAAATCTCAAATATTAGGGTTGGTCACCCACCTGACCCAAACCCTAATTTTAAGCAATTTTCAGCACTCGATTGGAATAAGAAAGACGATTTTCCCATTGAGGGGCAAAATCGTCATTTTGAGAAAAGGGTCGGGACTCGAAAACCTAAACCTAAGAATTGGTCGCCTACCCGACCCTAATTCTTACCTTGGCATTATCGGCCTATCTCAAGTACAAAGCAGGGACGAATTACCCCTAAAGGGCATTGTCGTCAATTTCCAGAGAGAACGGATGAGAAATCCCAAAAATAGGATTGACCGGTTGTTTGTGGTCAATCCTCAATTTTGGGGATTTCTGGAGTGTCTAGGATTTTATCAAAAATTTTCCACATTTTTTTGGATTTTCTAGAATTTTTTAGCATTTTTTTTTTGGATTTTCTAGGATTTTTCTAATTTTTTTATTTTTTTTATTTTTAAAAATCATTTTCTGAATTTTTTATTTAAAAATATGATTCAGACCGGGTCGACCCGACCCACTTGGGTCGGAACCCGGCCCAAACCCGGACCCGCTGAACCGACGCCCCCAAAAGGGCGCCGTCCCAGCCTTTTTTATTATTGGATTAATCGGATTTAATCCGACGGTCCCTAATGAACCGCGTGGCTAACCCATGGTCTTTAGATCAGATTACCTAAACCTACGGCCCCGATCAAAGATTGACTATCTTTCTGCCGTCCGATCCGATTGCCTAGATCTACGGTCACGATTAGAACCTAAGACTTGATCTGGGCCGTTCAACCCAACTAACCTAAAACGACGTCGCATATCCACTAACCTATACGGCACCGTTTCGGTTCTGTTTGATTTTCCAATTTAAAACCATTTTCAAATAATCTCAATTATTAATCGGACGGTCACCATTTGTTAGACTCGATTAACCTAGGCCGTTCGATCTATGCTGACTCGCCCTAACCAACTAACGGTCGAGCTGACTCGACATCCACACGGACCAATGGCGGACTGCCACCTAAGCTTTGACCCGCTGACTACGCCACGTCAGCTTCTTCTTCAACCTCGCGACTCTGGTGGAATGAACGGCTAAGCATCTCCGGCGATGATCTAACGGTGGAATCTTGACGGAATGGAACGAGACCGGCGGCAATCGACTCACAATAACCTCTATTTTAACATATCTAAGAATCGCGACATCTAATCCACATAATCACAAGTATCATGCAAAGTACCGAGTACGGCCATGGAAGTTCAATCACACAAACCACGCGAAATCAGATCAATTCATTCACAGATTGACACGGCAGGAGGCGCAGAAGACTTACTGGCTGGGCAAGAATGGACAGTGTTCGGCAATGGAGGTTGGGATTGGGAGACTCAATTTGGGGTGTGCAAGCGAAATCGATGCAAAATAGATGTGCGGCAATGGGCAGTAATGTTCAAAGCACAAAACACACACACTAAATGCAAGAATCATGGCCAAAACTGAAATCCGCCATTGAATCGCAGTGTAGAGTTCGAAGTTTTGACTCACCTGTTTTCGTGACTTCAGATTGCGCGGCCGACAGCGATAGTTTCCTGGCGGTATGGGCGACCTCCTGAGGGTCTCTCCGAGCTTTGGTCTAGCCTGGAAAGGCCTGGCAGATGCTCTGCAATTCCGAACTTCGCCCTCGACACTGGCGATGGAGAGCGAGCTCTTTCTCTTCCTTTTTCTCTCTCTCTCAATTCTGTTTACCCTCTTCCAACTGAATCAACCGTCCTCCTCAACCGAAAGTCCCCGCAGGCTTATATAGCTCGTCGGATTTTTGGTGCTGAATCGGGGGGACTAACAGATTCGAACTGGCACGTGTAGTCACGCGCCTTCAGGTCCAAATGGCGTCGGGGAGGATGGGGATTCCGTCCAACTCCGTTTGGTCCTCCGGCGAGCTCCGCCTCATGCGAATTTGGCACGAATTTGACCTGCGTTTGAGAGTGTTGAATTTCGCAGGTTTACAAGTTTGACTGACCTCGCCAGAGCTTGTCCGGCGGTCATTTGTCTCGGGGCTGGGCTTGATCGAAAGGTACTGAAGTGAGGAACAAGACGCCCACCCAACCTCTTCTGATTGTGACCGATTGCCCAGTCAATTGCTCGATCAAACTTCATCTGGACGTTGTTCATTTGCGCGGGGAGTCTTGAGGTTGAAGACGATGCAATGGTGGACCGGTCTGACCGGGCGGTCTGACCGGTCAGAACCGATTTTAACCTGATTTTTCGAAATTAACCCCAAATTGATGGGGAATTTTTGTAATTAAACATCATAATCGAACTTAGGGCATGAGTATTACCTAGAAATGTGATTTTTCCCAAAAGTTCACATCAATTTCTACCAAAATCCCACATTTTCATTTAATTGCAAATTGGGGATTATGCAATTGAAGGTTCAAATGACCAAATTGGATCAAATTACTTATGCCAATCGATTCAAAATGATGAAAACCATTGGGCAGCATGTTTAATTTGCAATGATAGCCCTTGAATTGAAAGTAATTTCAATTATGCCCAATTTTAAGGACTAAAATGTAGTATGCAATTTGTGCAATTGGGCAATTTGTGCGAACAATTGGGCTAAATTGAAATAGGGGACAATCATATTGAATGTCAAGATCCTAAAAAATGCCAAAATTGTAAATTAAAAGACTCAATTGATATTTTTTTCTCAAATTCAATCATATGTGTAACAAAGGAACACCTAAAATTGAATCTGATTTTGAATTTTTTGTGACGTCAAAAATACAAGGGATTAAAAATAAAAATATTGGCTATTTTTTCATATTTTTGTGACCTCAAATCTGATCTTGATGTTCTTCTTATACAGTGGAAGAGGACTAGATTTACGGCTGCAGAAGTTGCAGAGAAGTTTTCAGCATGCTTCCTTTATGTGGCATGTGAACCCTGCATGATGTGTGCAGCAGCCTTATCGATCATTGGTATATGTGTTGATCAAACTGAAATAAAAATGAAATCTGCTAAAATTTGTTTATTTACAAATATTTGCATGACTCTTATCCTTTTTAGGTATAAAGGAAGTATACCATGGCTGTGCAAATGATAAATTTGGAGGCTGTGGCTCAGTACTATCGTTACGTTCAAGTAGCACTGAGGCATGCATTAGGTCAGAATCTGAACTTGCTTTTGCTGCTGGTTTTGTATCTACATAGCTTTACTTTGAAATTGTGCATATAACAATTGACAACTAGAGCTTACTGGAGGTTTCTGATCCTTACGTTGATAACAGATGGATGTGGGTTCACGGTGATTCTGTATGTTGGCGCACGTCGAATATTGTAATGCATAACCATGAAAATAAATGGAGGTTTGTGTAACCAATTTTCCATCTTTTCTGTCCTTTCCTTCGTCTGAATGGAAAGAATTGGTGTTTCTGGAAGCATCAAGAAGTCAAGTTTATATTTATTCTTTCTTTTTTAAGCTTGATTTCCTTTTTCTTAAATTCTTTGTGACTTGTTAGACATTTCCATTTTCTCTATTTGCCCTAAAAAATTTACAGTTCTGGGAAGTGCTACAAGTTATGTTAACATTAGTTTCTGAAAGTTCCCGGACCGTATAGGAGCCTTGGTGGGACACTGAATGACTTTACTGTGACCAGACCTGGGATCTCTTTTTCAGTGAGTAGACTTTTTGAGTTTATAAGCAATCATTTCCATCTCTACCTATTTCTTCCCCCTGTCGACACTATCCCCTGACTTTTTTCAGTCAGTGAGATTCTTTGATGGCTTTAATGTTACCATATTTAAATCGAGAAATATGGTATCTTCAAAGAAGTATGATATTCTAAGAATGAGGAAATTCATGCTTTCTGATATGCCATGGGCAATGTACTTAATAAAGAAATCTCTTTTCTTGTCTGATGTTACAATATCGCTTAAGTACACCTGGAGTACCATAAGTTGTGTACGACGATTAGTTTAGTGCCAAAACTTTCAAATCGATCAGTTTAGTGCTAAGTTTTTGTAACTTCGATCACTTCAGTGCCAATATCGGAGAAAATCGTGCACTTCAGTGTCATTCCGACCAAAGTCTGGCAAAATAAATTACGTGGACATTATAATTAATTTTTATTATCTTGCGTGGCGAAGTTTTTTAGAAGCAGTTGCCATGATGGAATCCTACGCTTACAGAAGGGCAAAAATTTAAAACGACGTCGTTTTATGTATATGAGTGAATCATGATAGAATCCTATGTGGCCCTCTCCAACGCCTGCGCCTACACCGCCTCCTGCTGCTGCTCCAGCACCAACTCCGACACCGGCACCAGCACCCCCACCAACACCCACTCCAACACCTGCATCTCCTCCACCTCCAACACCAGCTCCGCCGCCCCCTCCTCCTCCACCTCAACTAGCTCCACCTCCGGCGCCACCGTCTGCCCCTCCTTCGATACCTCCACTAACATCGCCTCCCGCTTCGACATCTGCACCAACACCGCCACCACCCATCAGATTCAACCTTCTCTCGCTCGCATTCTTCTATTTTGAATCTATGTGAATTGCTGCAAATTGCTTGGGTAGAGAGAGAAATTTGGATTAGTTCGACGACACGACTCTGAACGCCGGCCCACACATCCCTTGTCGTCACCGCTTCTGAGGTCTCTCTCATCGTCATTGATGACACGCGATACGCCCACTTTCGTTCCACTCGCTTCCCCCTGTTGTCGAGTTCCTTGTGCTGGAGCAGAGTTAGCAGACCACCATGGCGTCGAAGCTCCTCCACCGAGTGCGTGCGGAAGACAATGGCGCCGAAGAGGAGGCGGTGGTTGGCGGAGGAGCTCCGAGAAGACAATGGCGCCGAAGACAAACTCTAATCAATTTGGGGATTAGGGTTTATGTTGGCAAAATTTGTGTGCAAACGACGTCGTTTTACTCTTTATAATGCTAAGTCAACTTCCGGCGAGCCATGTCGGCCTCATTTTTTGTGCAAACTGTCCACGTAGGCGCCACGTAGATTTTCCAGCGGCCACGTATGTACTTAGCACTGAAGTGATCGAAGTTACAAAAACTTAGCACTAAACTGATCGATTTGAAAGTTTTGGCACTAAACTGATCGCCGTACACAACTTATGGCACTCCAGGTGTACTTAAGCCGTTACAATATTCTCTTATTGCATACATGTGGCATGTGCCTGCTAACTTGTGGTGCATGGCTTGTGTTTCCAATATGTTTTTTCATCTGTCTGACTCTGTTACATGCTAACATTTCACGTTTCCTAAGCTTGTTCAGAACTCGTCAATCTTTTTACTTTGACTTTGTCGAGATATATGTTTAAATGTAGTGAAACAGGATCTGTTTCATTGTGATTTGAGCAGTACATGAAGGTGCTAATCTAGATTACGGCCTTTGTTTTCAGTTCAAAGTGTTAGTTTTGAAAGAACAAGCTCAAGTACCAGGGGAAGAAGCAAGAGATACGCCAAGGATGCATCTAAACCAAAATTTAAAAGGGAAAAAAATAAACCATGAAATCTCATACTTTTAGAGGTTGAATTCATAGCTATGTATGGTGTTAATAATGTGATTATGAGTCAAAAGCATTCTGGGATGCATCTGCCTGATTTAGGAATGTTTCCAACTTTTTTCTTGCTTCTCTTGCAGTATTGGGAATTCTGGATCAAAGGGATTCAAATGTTGTGGAGGTATAATGGCATCAGAAGCCATTTCTCTTCTGACTTTATGTCTGATAAGAAGAGCGATAGTAGTAGCATTTCTATTTCTTTTATGTTCTACTGGGTTCACGTGGTCTAGGCTTGTTATAAATGTGATGAATAGATTACAATTTAAATTCTCTCTACTTTAGAAGGGACAGATTGTGATGACAAAAATTTATTAGGCTCACATTATTACTAATTTAGTTGATAATCACATATATGTCAGGAAATATTTTCTGAAAATTTGCAATTACCCGCCGTCCCTGTAGTCAGACAATTTAAAAAATATAGATAGAAAAAGAAATTTATTTCTTTTTCTCGTGGAGTGGGTAAAAAAAGTTGATGTAAAGGAAGATTTAGACCATTTTTCTTTCATTTCATACTGAAAAAGAAAATCATAAAAAAAAAAATTCACTCTATTAGATAGACTGAACAATTGTCATTGGAATGAATTATGAATATCCAATAAAAAATATTTCAAATTAAATTAACGGATGCAAAATCTTTTAACAATTTATATGTTTTTGTTATGAAAGAGTACAAAAAAAAACTTTGGGATTGCTGAATCACAGACGAGATAAATATATAAAAAGCAACGGAGCCATCATAGTATTTGTGTTGAATCGAACTAATAAAAATAGTCCCGACATGGATCGCCGCAAAATGCCCGAACCGTCGGAGATGGTAGGCCGACATCGCAATCGTCATATTTATTTATCAACTGAAGTTTCATATCCACAATTTTGTCCAACTATTTGGTTGGCACAAGTACAATATGGAATACGAAGTACAATACCTCTCATAGATAGGTACACATAAAACCCGCTCGCAGTAAATGAAAAATTTCTAACGCATGAAACTGCAAAGCCACGTTGTTGAAGAGCTAATGTTGGTACTCTTCACATTCCAAGGCTAGCAAAAAATCATCGCCCTATAACAAACATATTCGTTAATAATATCAAATAAAAAAGCAATCTTTAAGCGGACGGGCAACCTGAGTATCATCGAACTCGTCGGAGTCGGGCTTCCGCGTTCGTCTAGTAGGGAAAGGAAAGGGACCCGGATCGTCTGCCCTTCCGTAGGAAGGGCAGGGGAATCCCAGCGGTCCCCCCTTTTTATTGTGTGGGGGGGGGGGGGGGGGAGGTTTTAAAAAAAGAAAAGAAAATGGCAAATGGATGGTGGAGATGAAAGAAGGGCAGGAGGTCAGGGGAACAGCAGGGCAGACGATCCGTAGGCAAAGGAAAGTAGGAATAAAACCTGATGGAGGATAGGTTTTACTCAAGAACCAAAATTAGAAAAGGAAAATAAATAAGAAATAGAATATTTCCAAAAATAAAAATAGTTGGTGTGTGTCACGGATAGCAGGCCAGTAACTTTCTCAGCCAAGCGATTACAGCTTTGGAAAGGATACGATCACTCAAAGCTTAGGGCTGCGAATGTGACCATAATAGAGTCACAGTAACTGCACTTCATGGCATAAAAAATGAAACTCGAAAACACCATCCCTGAAGACTCACCATCATATGACATACACTCCACTGTCACTCAAATTCAGAGTTTTGGCCAAATAACCAATGTTATGAAATTACGTCCAAGCTAGCATGAAGTTTCTAATATGCGAGTATGCCGTAAAATAGTTTGCATACGATAAGTTAGGGAACCATGATGATTATAAAAAAAAAAAAAAAAATCATAGACAAGCTGGAAGATAACAAAAGTAAATGCACTGGGGACTCCTGCAATATTGACAACCTGCCATGAACACAGATAGGAAACCAGTAGCTGGTTTTTGCATAGATATACCTAATTCCAGACAAGTATCAAATCCAAGGAACTTCACTACTTTATCATATATGATATTGTCATACTACAGCAAAAAAAAAAGTGGTTTTCCACTAGAAGCTGCATTAATTCCACTATCACTGTTGGATCTAGCGAACCAGCGAGAAGAGCAGCCAGTTGTTTGATCAACCACGGTATGCTGAGACAAACATCAAGCGTGCTTGAAAAGCTTCATGCTGAGCCAATGAAAATATACAGCGACAACGAGGATTGGGAGCGTAAGGGGAACCAAAAAACAATAGTACCTGCCAAAGGATAGGAAACAAATTCGGCAAAGCGAAAAAAATTGAGCAACGAGACATAACGAGATTAAATCAAGAGTCTAGATGATAAATGATAGGAAAGAAAGAACAAAACTTTGAATGAAAGGAAATCTGCAAATTCTTTGGGAGTTTGAGGCACCATACAGCAAGAATGCTGATTTTCAATGAAAATGTGCTTTAGCACCAACGAATACGAGCTCCTCAAATGACGCAAGCGATAGGAAGAAAGAAAACATCCTTCACTGACAAACAAATAGTTATATGAAGGACCCAACACAGTCTTTAAGAAAAGGTTTAATTCAGGATAGGAAGCAAGATTTGGCGAGTTAATGAAAAGCCTTTTTAGCTGATACGCAGAGAACACACCTTATGCAGCGAGGGATAAAATTTGTGGCAAAGAGAAGCCAGCAAATGTGCATTAATTATGTCTAGCAAATGCAAAAATATCAACAGAAGTATAACATGTCATATTTGGCATCCTTACAGCCATTCCTCAGGTGATACATGACAAACATAGCAGAAGAGTCAAAGAGAATGCTCATCCAGAGAAGGAATGATGTCCCGGGGCAGAACATGAAGAAATCTTTGTCACAAATTATCCATCAAAGCTCTAACTCTGTCCAAACATTGGGCGTTAATCCATGAGAGATATCAACATTACTACTTAGGATTCATAATAATGGCAATCTGCGACTTAGCCAAACACTTGCCCTAGGTGATCGTGTGTTGTGCCCAAGGAAGCATATGCCCCAGAGCCGACGATACATAGAGTTTGTTACATGACAGTGACATCAAAAAGTGGCAGAAGCTAAACATAGGAGGGTCTCTAAGTCCATACTGCACTTAATTAATATGACAGTTCTCCTCCTTTTAAAAAAAGAAAAAATCCCCACCCTTTCTCAAGCATTAAATCATTATTAGCCTAATTCTAGTGGATCAGATGGTCGCTCTCATCACAACCAAAGCCGTCTATCCTTTGTTTTTGTCATGATTTGCTAAAGAGAACTTCTACCTTATCTGTCCGGTGCTTCAAGTGATGCATAACCCAATCCGATCTTTGATCGGTTAAGAGATTTTTTCACAGACAACCAGAATAATCATAAGTTAACACGTAATTTCGCGTGTTTAACCATGTACTGCTCAAGTTTATTCAGAGGTCTCAAGATACTTGTACCGGACGGAAGAGCTTCTCCTTAACCAAAATAAGGATCCCCAGGTGAACATAATGAAATGAACAAACTGGTAAAAATGACATCCTCCAAAGCCAAATTACATTCAACCAATGGAACTCTGATTTCACTCAAACGACTCCAGGACAATGACCCATCTTCTCAGAATCTTTAAGGAGTATTGCGGTACTTCCTGACGTAATTGAAGCAAAATGACTTCCAAACGCCTCAAAATCCTCTCCTACTTAAACTCGCTAGTCATAACATTACGACCGCCGAACAGACGAAGCATTTCGCTATGATTTCCTGCTCATTTCTTAGCCAGAGAGCTAAGCTTGAATCAATACGATTCGCCACACGCACGATCATACAGATTTCCTCGGGAAAAATACAAGCAGCGAAAGCGATGCGCCGTCGAGCACTGACCTGTCATTCTGCACGGCAGAGATGATGGCGTTGTCCGACGGCGGAAGAAGCTTGGACACGACGGCTGCGTACGCAAAAGCGACGAAGCAAACGCAACCGACCGCGACGAAGAACGATCCCCACAGCGTGCTTGCTCTGGAATAACTCGATCGGGACGAAACCGGAGCAGAAGAACTCATCACAACGGAGGATTCATTCGCCAATCAATCGACGGGGACTTCGGGTCGAGAGAGGAGACGATCCTGCAAAGAGATTAACCGTGAAGGTCGCAAGTCGGAATGCGAAGAGAGGTAACATAACGGGCTCGAAGTCGAGACCCTTCGCTGGTTCTTCGCTGTGTGGGAATCTGCTGGTGTGCCGCCCATGAGAGAAGAAACTGTGAAGGTGAAGAAGAAGAAGAAGCCGGCAGAAAAATAATTGAATAAACGTATAAGGACAAGTATTTGATAAAAAAAAAAAAACGTATAAGGATATGTAAACAAAGGCCCGAAACTAATTGAACCGGGCCTGGACCCGGTTTGGTCTATCCGGGTTTGGGTCCGGGGCTGTGGAGGTCCGGCGGAAACTCCATTTTTATGTTTCATTGCTCGTGTCTCATGATAATCATTCCATTTTTCCTTTCTTTTTTTTTCGACCAATTTTTTGTTCATTTTTTTTTTGGTTTTCTTCACCAGAATTCTCCCTTTTAACTGCTAGGCATCCTCAAGCTGCACAAATAGTTGGGGTACAACTTTCCCGCAAAAATCTTTATTGTGAAAGCGAGTTGCTACAGCAATAAAATTATTTGGCAAGCACCTTAATGGTTGCATTGCAGCACTTCACAGCTACAACATCTTACAATAGCTTTTAAATAACAGTTACATTCAGTTTTAAAGTGTCACGACTTTAAAATGCGTATCATCGACATATATAAATTACAGCACGAAGCACAGCTACAGCATGATGCAGTTATAGTCAACCGGGCGGAATAGACCAGGTTCAAGTCTCGATCATTAAGGTTTGGATCTTGGTCGATGTGAGTTTTAGGTCATGAGTTGAGTGGTTTGAATGGATCGGGATTCAATCGACCCACTATTGACCATGTTGGTAAATGTTAAATGTGGTATTTTCGTTTGAAGGAGAATGTCCATGGAAATTATCAACATGGAGTGAAAGCCGCATATAATTTATTTCTGTTGATATTGTTGACACCAAAGTTACCGTAAAGGGTAACGTGATGAGCACGAGCAGGGATCGTGATCATCTATGGGTAGCTGTACTGGAGCTGAACGCAAGTTAGCCTTGAAGACGCCACGTGTCAAAGTAAATCTTGGCAGTATTCTCCCCGACAACTGAGAAAAAAGGCGCGCGAAATAAATTTCTTTTTCTATCTATATTTTTTAAATTGTCTGACTACAGGGACGGCGGGTAATTACAACTTTTCAGAAAATATTTCCTGTCATATATGTGATTATCAACTAAATTAGTAGTAATGTGAACCTAATAAATTTTTTTCATCACAATCTGTCCCTTCTAAAGTAGAGAGAATTTAAATTGTAATCTATTCAAGAATTCACATTTATAACCAGCCTAGGCCACGTGAACCAGTAGAACATAAAAGAAATAGAAATGCTACTACTATCGCTCTTCTTATCAGACATAAAAAAGAAAAAGATTCTCCACACAAAAAAGAAAATTCTCCACAGAAGGAACTCAAACTCAATCTGTCGATCATCACAAGGCACAACCCACTAAACCAGTTAGTACTTTCCCCACACAAAAAAAGAAAAAAAGAGATGAAGAAAACCAAAGTGGGTTTAAAACATCTAATTTCCTTAATATAGAAAACTCCCTCGTGCCCATCATAGTTTGCTCAAAGAGACAGAGGCAAACGTGCTTACTAATTGATTGCAAAAATGCAGTTTTTCACTTTTCTTAAGCTACCCTTCATGTAAATAATCCCAAACTCATCAAAGCTATCAACTATTAAGAATTCGCGATGATATTTCGAAAGCACAATGATATTTCAGGTACAGCAAGAGAGGATATTTCAGAACAACTACAAGAAGCAGGATCGCAGACTTCTCTAGCTTCATCTTCACCATGACTTGAATCACAAATCAGCAATCACGAAAGAGGTTGAGTTCCCCTTACAAAAAAAAAAAAAAAAAAAAAAAAAAGAGAGAGAGAGGTTGAGTTCCAGTTCAATAAGATCTGGAAACCCACCCAACTTATTAAGAAGAATGATCAAGCTCTTGAAAGCTCCAAAATCTCGAAAATCCCAAAGAGATAGGAGCTGTCCTAAGCTATGTTTCAAAGATGAGCATAGACACGTGAATCAAACAAAGAGATCGGAGCTGTCCTCAGGGCTCTTACCTTTTGGGCAGAGCAAGAATGCAATCGCCGCCGGCGTTCGACGGAGGAGTTGCCGAACACAACCAAAGCTGGAACAAGAGGATGGGGGTTCGTCCTCGGCATTCGACGGAGGAATCACCGTAGTTTTTTGGCCATCCTCGATGAGAAGTCGAAGGGGAAGTAGGGGTGTGCATGGTCCAGGCCGATCCGGTCCCGGCATGAACCCGAGGACCGGACCAATAGTCCGGTCCCCATACTTTCGGGACCATGGACCGGACCGGGACCGAACAGGACCAGGACCGTCGGTCCGGTCCGGTCCCGGTCCGGTCCTGGTCCCGGCCCAACCACTACAAAGCCTACTACTATATTTTTATTCTTCCTCCAGCTGACCGCCAAGCCCAACGACCAACCAGAGGTGGGGGCGAGCTTCGTTGGCCCTCATCTTGGCTGAAAGAAGATGAAAATAAATGAACAAAGAGAGAAAAAAAAAGAAAAACAAATCCCAGAAAATATTAAAATATATTAAACGACTATTGTATTCCACATTGGGGCTCGACAACTTGAATCACCGAATGCCAAAACACTACCAGGATAGCAAACTGAACGCCATATGAATGCTGGGCCAGTCCGGGATTATTCTTACTCTTGAAAGCGAAGGAGATTCTATTTTGTTTTCAATTTCTTTTGTAATTGTATATATTTATATATAAAAATAATTATATATTATTGGCGGTCCGGTCCGGGTCGGGCCGGTCCGGGTCGGGCCGGACCGCCCAGTCACCGGTCCCATTTATTGGGACCGAGGACCAACCCATCCACCTCAAGGACCGGACCAACCCGCCCGGTCCGGGCCGGTCCCGGGCCGGTCCAGGCCGGTCCGATCCAGTTTGCACACCCCTAAGGGGAAGGAAATGAAGTAGGGCTCGATTGTCGCGTCCCGTTGAATCGTTCTCCGGAGAGAGAGAGAGAGGATGGGAGGGCAGAAGGTTAAAGGGCTTTTAAGTTTCAAGCCCGAGTTGGTATCATGATACCGGCTCTTATTGAAATGGCACCAAGCCCGGCCCAAAAATTTCTTATATTTTAACGCTGAATCGGTCGGGCCGGGCCGACGCGGGTTTTTTTGACACCCCTAGAAAATCCCTACCAGCTATCGCCACACAAGATCTGCACAAGAAACGAAACAATCACGGAAGATTTTAAGGGTGTGTGTGGCAACACAAAAAAAAAAAAAAAAACTCCAATTTGCGCCAGGAAACACTTTTGAAGAAACGCGTATAGTTAAAAAATATTCCAATTTACGCTAGGAAACACTTTTGAAGAAAAAAAAAACTTGCTTTTGAATTTTGGAACACTTTTTGAAACACTTTTGGAACCATCATTTACCACCGCCAACGCGGCCACCACCCACCAGCCACCGCCGCCGCCGGTCGCCGGCCGCTGCCGCCATCGGTAGCCGCCGCCCCCGGCCACCGCCGCCGGTCGTTCGTGACCAAAATTTTTTTTTTTTTAACAGAGACACAAAAAAGTGTTTCTGTTCAAAAACAATGCTCAGAAACAGAAACGTTCTCATACGCACCCGAAAACAGTCTAATCACTAGGCTCTGTTTGTTTCGCGGAAAATATAATCTTTTTGGAAAATGTTTTCAAGGAAGGACTTCCTTTTCCGGTGTTTGGCTAAAACTTAAAAAAGTTCCAAAAAATATTTTCCGCCATTTGGTAAGGAAAATTCTTCTTATTTTTTTCTTCAAGACAGACCTACACTATTTTCCACTCCCCTCGACGAAGATCCGGAAAAAAGAAATGACCAAAAAGCAGATATTCTTGTCCAAAAAATACCATAAATCCAAGAGAGTTCATCACATTAGCTGACAGAGCGATGGAGCAATGGCCAAGGACAGGAGAAGATGCCACCATGGACAACACTCACTTCAGAATTTCTGACAAAAAGAAAGGCTCTGAAATCATGAGACCTAAAAGAACAGAGCACGAGAAACGCAGAAACGCAGAGGCTTGCCGAACAAAGAATACAACATACATTTTTTATCTCGCCAATATTTGCGCAGATGGCATGCATCTTTCAATACCAAAAGCAAGAAAATCTGAAGAACAGACACGCAAAGAGTCCAAGATCAAATTTTTTGGGTCTTTAGTTTGCAGAAACTGAAGAACAGACATATACACCCAACCATAATATTCATACACAACTTCGCCGCAGCATCACAACAGCAGACCATGTAATCTTGCAAGCAACATTAGCTATAGCTTTCCTCTTCCAACTAGCACAAATTAACTGCAACTCTTCCAACTATTCATTGGTAAACATCATTTACAGATCCACAGAGAAGGCAAACATCATTTAATTCTCGAAGGACAAGGCCCTCCATACCGACAGCACATACTGGTTTAAAGCACATACTGGTTTAATCCTGTGCTCTTTACATATTCCAAAATCATGGTCCTTACTCCTAATTCATGCCAACAATCCCCAGATCTAAAATTACAACTACAGAGTCACCTACTATCATTCCGAGAACAGAAGGGAAGCGAAATTCAAATCAACGATGCAAATGAAGGCAAGAGCAAAACCGTGATGGGCATAAATGTAGGCAGTCCTCCAAGAGTGGATATGACCCCCTAGTTTCAGACTCTCCTTCCCTCCTCTGTAAATCAACCACACGAGCAACCAATAAGGGGGATACAGACGGGATTCACCTGTTAGAGAGGGCAGCGCGAGGGCGACGGGAGCGCGAGAGGGCGGAGAGGAAAAAAGATAGAGGATGCAAGGGCGACGCGATAGGGCGACGGGAGCGCGAGGTGCGGGCACGGGAGTGCGAGGTGAGGGTGAGAGGGTGAATGAAGAAACCTAGCTGTACTCTGGAAAATGATTTCCCCTTTTACGGACGGAAATCATTTTCCCCATTTTCAGACTGATGTTTTCCGTTGACCAGAAATCATTTTCCTTGACCACCTAATTTCCGCCCCTCAAACACTAGAAATTAAGGAAAATATTTTCCGGGAAAAAAAAAATCCGCGAAACAAACAGTAAGCAGAAATCGAATCGAATCACGCGCACCTCGAAGAGAGTAGACAAACCACCGACAACAGAAGAAGATCCCGATTGCAGTCGGGAGAATGGGGGAGGCCGGAGCAGCTGAACCGGAGAGAGAGTTTCGAGCAATGCCGCCGCTCCCTCCGTGGCCGATGCGGGGGGCGACTCAACAAGTTGGAGGATACAAACTTCAATCGAGGCTTGGGGAGTGAAGAGGACGACGGAGGAGGAGACCGCGAGAGGAGGACTTGTCGAGAACGGTGGTGCGATCGAACAGAAGCTTCCTTCTTCTACGAACCAAATGAGCTAAATTTCTATGTTTTGGGTCTCCCTTTTTCTTTTGACCCGATTCGAGCCGAGCCTTGCGCGGAACAGCACCAGGCCCGATCAGAAAAAACACCTAATTTTTGGGCTAGGTAGGGCTTTTTTGACACCCCTAATTTGCTGATCCAGTACTGGTATTTACTATGTAATAATTTGACATATAATACAAACGTGAAAAATATACAGAAGTAACGACCAAAATTTTGATGATTATATGTAAGGGTGATAAAAAAAATCACCCTTTTGATGATTATATGTAAGGGTGATTCGACAAAAAAAAAAATATGTAAGGGTGATGATTCTTGTGTACTCTCGTATCTGTGTTTTTGTTTTTTGTTTTTTGTTTTCTTTTTTATTTTTATTTTTTGCTGTAATTATCATGTTTGGTTATTATAATTTTTTTTTGGTTCGGTGTTTATTAGAATTTACTTAGTGTCATTTCGTGTGAACGATCCAAATGATTAACGTCTTTAAAATCCTTCTTTCTTATATGAAAATTGGTGAAGATTACCTAGTTCATGACATTTTTGAGTTAAGTGTATCATGTATCATATCGGATTATATTGAGCACAAGCAACGATTTGATTTCTCTTCATAGGTATATATAGAGTTTTTTTTTTGTCAAAGTAGATATATATACCTATATATCAAACCCATTATATATCTATATATAAGTATATATTGAGTTTGAATAGTATTTTTCTGTTGTGTTGTGTCGGATAATAATTTAGCAAATCCATTCGTATTTGCATATTGTTCTCGTGCCGCGTCGTGTCGTAGTGAGAACTTCTACACCAATCGTATTTGCTCCGCTCCCTCATTACATAGTAATTTGCTTTGTCTTTTTTTTTAAAAAAACTGTTTTAAAATTCATATCAAAATCAGGAGACATTAGCGAGCCCCTTTGTCAAACTCCGAAAAAGTCGAATGTGCTCAAATCGTTTTTTTAATCATTTAATTATTAGGGCTTTTTTTTTTTTTGGTCGGAGGATGTTTGATAGTTTTTTTTTTTTTGGGGTCGAAGGAGGATGTTTGATAGTTGACTTTCTCCTTTTATGACTTCTTATAAGTTTATGTGTCCTTCGGCCAGTGAGCAATGGCCAATTTCATATCAAAGACAGTAGACCAGCACTAAATTTTGGTAAAAATTGGCAAAAACACAAAAGGGTCACAATAATACCAACTCTCCATTAGGTAATTTGCATGAATTTACACGAGATAAGGGACACATAAAAAATTATCTCAAAATCCCTCTCGTCTACATAAGACCCTCACTCACTTTCCGGGGACAAAGTTGGTGGCGTAGGCCCATGCGTTGTTGTTCACCGGGTCGGCGAGGTGGTCGGCGAGGTTCTCCAACGGCCCCTTTCCGGTCACGATGGCCTGCACGAAGAACCCGAACATGGAGAACATGGCGAGCCGCCCGTTCTTGATCTCCTTCACCTTCAGCTCCGCGAACGCCTCGGGGTCGTCGGCGAGGCCCAGCGGGTCGAAGCTCCCCCCGGGGTAGAGCGGGTCGGTGACCTCGCCGAGGGGCCCACCGGCGATGCGGTAGCCCTCGACGGCGCCCATCAGGATGACCTGGCACGCCCAGATGGCGAGGATGCTCTGGGCGTGGATCAGGCTCGGGTTGCCCAGGTAGTCGAGGCCGCCCTCGCTGAAGATCTGGGCCCCAGCCTTGAACCACACGGCCTCGCCGAACTTGACGCCGTTGCGGGCCAGGAGCTCCGGGAAGACGCACCCGAGGGCGCCGAGCATGGCCCACCTGCAGTGGATCACCTCGAGCTCGCGGTTCTTGGCGAAGGTCTCGGGGTCGGCCGAGAGCCCGGCGGTGTCCCACCCGTAGTCGCCGGGGAACTCGCCGGTGAGGTAGGACGGGGGCTCGCCGGAGAAGGGGCCGAGGTACTTGACGCGGTCGGGGCCGTACCACGGGCTCCCGGACGGGACGGGCCTGCCGGTCTTCCTCATGGAGACCCTCCCGTTGCCGAAGAGCTCGGGGGTCGACGGGGAGAGCTTCACGGCCTGGCCGGCGAGGGAAGGGGAGGAGAGAGCCATGGCGGTGGCTGCCATTTCCGCTTCGAATGCAAGAAACTCGGGTGAAGAAGTAAGGGAAGGCTCGAATGATATGAATTGGTTTTAAGTTAGGTGGAATATAAATAGTGGGATTGGAGTGATATGAGCCTTATCTCGTGATATCTCTATCTGTCGTCTGATTGGCTGTCCAAGATTCCATCCTTGTCTTTGCCATGTCCTACGTGGCTCGCCCTACTCCACCAGTTCGTGCAGTTAATGTCACCGTTCATAGATTTTTTTTAAATCTCTTTTTGACAACTGCATGTGAAGTTGGGAGAATTTTAAAAAAAATTGAGCCTGTTATAATTTTATCAATTCAATCGGAATTTTTTTATTAATTGGACTATAAATGTTTTACATTTATACCAATTCAATCTATCTGATCAATTTGAAACGAAAACTAGTAAAGCCAATCTCGTCGGCCCTCCTCTCTGGCCAGTCGCCAAGGTCCCCCAAATCGATTGGAGGAAGAAGGAAGGATAAGAAAAAAAAAAAAAGATAAAAATATTATTAAAAATTATCTATGTCATGGCCGACAACGTCATGTAGGATAGGCAACGTCCATGTCAGCGATATCCAGCTCGATAGACTGAATTGACACAAACACAAAAAGTTAAGACTTAATTTGTACAAAAAAAAAAAATATGGCTAAATTAATATAATTATAATAAATTTAGAACTTAACTTTCCGTGTGATGTGATTGATTGGTCTGCTTACAACTTCAAGGATTTAACACGTTAGTACCCTTTATAGAGAACCTCAATGACTCATCTTGATTGATCAGTCATATATTTATTTGGAGCTTTTAGTTCGCTGTCCGTGTAGCTGCCGCATGTTGAATGTGTTCTTGAAAAGATTAGTCTCCTTAGAATTTATCAGTTAACGAATGGCAACTAGCGCCGTGTCATCTTATTTGCATAATTTATGGGCGTCATTCCATGTCACCACGAAAATATATCAACACTATTACCAAATATTTTATGATTGAAAGTGAGCAAAAAAACATGCCAATTCATGTCGGTTACGAACTAAGTTGTGTCGTGTCATATTGCGTTGGAATTTCTTTCTACTGAATTTTCCGTGAATTGTGTTTTCATTTCATGCCGGAAATTATTGCCTAAAAATCAGCTGGCGAAAATTTCGATGCGCTCTTGGCTATGCATTTTCGTAATTCATTAAGTTGTGTTGTGTCACAAGATTTCCCTAACTGGCTAAGTTCAGCCATTAAATTCACTTGTTATTAGTAAGATCAATGCAACGTGAGATAGAGAAAATAATCTGACTAATCTGATGCTTTAATTATACCATTTGAAAATGATCAATCGAACTTAGTCGGAAGGATTCGATTGAATTAATATGACGAGTTTCATGGTTTAATTATATCTTTTGAAAAATTTAGGATTAATTGCACTTTCGCGATAAAATTCGGGACTTTCGATACATTTATGTCGTTAAATAATGGTTGTATTTGTAAAGATATTATTCTGTTTCAGGATCGGACCAAGTCCTTGTGGAATAGGTCAATGAGATAGGGCTATCCCACAACACGTGGTGTCCTCCAATGTCAGCAGAGGTGGGCGATTCTTGCTGAGATGATTGTGGCTATGAGGTTGCCAAGTAGACTCAGAAATTGCAAACCTAAGTTTAAGACCTTTCAGCAGATATAACAAAACAATCCTCTTTTTAAATATTGTCATATAAAAAAACAAATATCTCTTATTTTAAGATACGACAGTTGTTGTTTTTTTTTTCCCAATAATATTATCTATTACTTATGTGATGGGTATTCTGTCAATGGTCGAATGATTGGATGAAATCCAATCAGATTTCAATATTTCTTATTGCTTATTCCCATCAAAAAGCCATTGATGCCTTGGTATTTTATTATTTTATTATTTTTTTGTGAATTTACTAATTCTACCGTATCATTAATTTATTACAATTTTGAATTTTTTGAATTTTTTTCTATTGAGCAAACAACCTTTCTGAAAAAGAAATGTAAGTGTTGACATGTTTTTTATCGGGAAAAATGTCAAAAAAGTTCTAAACCTATTGCATCGATGCCAATTCAGTTTTAAATCTTTTTTTATGCCGATCCAATCTTAAATCTTCTACATCTATGTCAATTCAGTCTTAAACCTTTTATTGGTGCTAATTGAATCATAAACTTTTTGAATTGGTGCCAATTTAGTACCAAGACTTGTTGTATTTGTACAAATTGGGTCAATTTTGGTCAAAAATCATTAATGTGGATGTCGGTTATCCTACGTGAAACGGCTGGCACTGACGTGGATGTTTTCTAATATTATTATAATAATTTTTAATATTTTATATTATTTTTTAAAAGATTATTAAAAAAATATTCACGTCAGCGCCGGCCGTGCCACATAAGACAATTGACGTTAGGATTCGGATCAAAATTGACTGGATTGACTCAATTTATACAGATCCAAAAGGTTTAAAACTGAACCGGCACCAATCCAAAAGGTTTAAGACTCAATTGGTACCAATAAAAGTTTAAGACTGAACTGACACTAATGTAGAATTTTTAGTACTGAATTGACACAAAAAAATGTTTAGGACTGAACCGACACCAATACAATATGTTTAGGACTTTTTGCACACTTTTCCATGTTTTTATTTTTCATATCTGCGTTCATCATCTTCTAATTATGTCAAAAGTTTCTTCTCATTAATCATAACAAGAATGATTCATTATCTTAACAAAAATTTCTCATCATTAATCATAACAAGAATGAATGATTCATTATCTTAACAAGGGCCAACCTCGGGTGAGTTTAGGTGTGAGTGATTTTAGGTTACTTACAGGTTCTACCTGGAACTTGGAACGTATCTGCATAACCTATCTTGTCACAAGTTCTAAGGTTGGCTCTAGAGTACCCGAAAATATGCCAATTTTTTTTTCTCTTTTTGTATTTTTAGTTAAGCAAAATGAGAGTGAACGCTGCAACAGTTAAGAGAAAGTAGAGGTGAGCGATTTCGATTTCATACATGTTACATTTATAATCCGAAACCAATCATTGGAATAGGTTCCAAATTCTTTGGATGTTTGGTTCTATATTATAAACCCATCATCGAACACCATGGAACATTGTAGGATCGTGTGAAGACATATATCAAGAAAAAAAAATCAAGATCCAGGGTCCAGGTTCCAGATTCTATGTTCTAGATATTGGAACCTAGAACCTATCCGTTGGAACATGTTTTCTAATTTTTAGAACCCAAAACTGTTAATATGCCTTGAATAGTTAAGGGCTTAAGTTAAGGGTTGAGGGATAATACTATAAATATTGCTCTTTTTTCAAACTGTCAGATTGAGAAGCTTACGTTGCCTCTTTTGTAATCCCTAATTCTCATAGTGAATTTTGCTTCTCCTCTCTATCGTGATTTCTCCCGCAAGAGTTTCCACGTAAATCTTAGTGTTCCGCTCTTCTCCTCTGTCTCAATTTCGTTTTAGTTTCCGCATTGTCGTAACAAACTGGTATTAGAGCTTAAGGTTCATCCGTTGACGAAAGAGAGACACGAGAGAAGGGAATTTGGATTTCGTCTTCGGTGAATGACGTGTTCAAAATTCAGAGTTTCGGTGAATTAAGATTTGAATTTCGGTGAATTACGTGCTCGATTGATCAACAATTCTTCAGCCCAGAAACACTCCCCCACGTGGATTATGGCGTCTTCTGCTCAGTTTCACGCTTGTGTGGATGGTTGGTTTTGGCGTCATCTGGGATTGATTTTGGACGCTCCCCACGTGGTCGACTCAGCAAACTAACCGACTGGAATCAAATTTGCTGTGGCCCACAACTTAGCAAGTTTGAAATTCTAGTGCAGGTTTCTTCATCAATTCAACGAAGGAACTTGGCCTTCTTGGTTGTTCAATCAAGGGACCACCGAAGTGCTTTTGGCTAGAAGCATCTTTTTTTTGCCAATTGTTCAACACTCTGCACATCCGTGGTCAAAAGTTTGTCATCCAGAAGTTTTTTTTGTTGTTGCAGATTTAGTCCAAGAGGAAGCTGTTCTGGACGTTGTCTCTGCGATTGTGCGTGTTCAGCTAATAAAGTCCACGTTTTGGCGCAAACTCAATGCTGTCCGAGGAGTTCGTGCGCGCTTCTTCGACTCGGAATAAGTTATGGCTTCGAGTTCAGCAACGAAATTCGATATCGAAAAGTTTGATGGGAGCAGCAGTTTTAACCTATGGCAGGTTCGTATGTTAGCCGTTCTTATGTAGCAGGGTTTGAAGAAAAATTTATTTACTAAAGGGAAGAAACCGGACACTACAGCTGAAGCATGGAAAGAATTGGATGAGAAAGCTTTGTCCACTATTCAGTTGTGCCTCACGAACGAAGTTTTGCAGGAGGTATTAGATCAAAAAACAGCCGCAGGTTTATGGACGAAGTTGGACAGTATTTTTCTGATAAAGTCTCTCACCAATCGATTGCGACTCAAGCAACGACTCTTCACGTTTCGTATGGCTGAAGGTACTTCTCTCAAATCCCATATTTCTGAGTTCAATGCCCTTATCGCTGAATTAAGAAGCATTGATGTTAAGATTGAAGATGAAAATCAAGCTCTTTTATTGCTAGTTTCACTACCTCCCTCTTATAAGAATTTTAGATAGACCATGATTGTTAGTACAGAAACTATTGATTTTGAAGATGTCAAGACTAGTCTACTAAATAAGCAGAAACTTGATATAGAATTGACTTCTGATGGTAGTAATAATCATGAGGCTGGTTTAGTCATTCGAGGAAGATCTATTGAGAGAAGAAATAGTGGCGGGGCAGGTCAAAATCTAAGCATAGAAATATGATTTGCAACTATTGTAAGTCTCTAGGGCATATCAAGATAAATTGCCTAAAACTGAAGGCAAAGGAGCAAAGAGAAAATAATTCTAATCAACAAATCATGGGAATGTCAATTGTCATAACAATCACAACTATCAGAATAGACAGAACGGGCGAAACGAAAATCCTGCTCAAGCTAATGTTGCTAAAGAAGAAAATGAAGATTATTTATTGTAGATAATAAAGATAAATTCTGTGATAGTTGGACTCTTGATTCAGGCTGCTCATATCATATGTGTCATTATCGAGATTGGTTCTCTACGTATAAAGAATATGATGGTGGAGTTATTCTCATGGGCAATAATGCTAGATGTAAAGCTATTGGGATTGGCACTGTTAATATTAAGATGCATGATGGCATGATCAGAACTTTAGATAATGTCAGACATGTGCCTGATTTGAGGAAAAATCTAATCTCCTTGGGTACACTTGACGCGAATAGTTGTAGTTTTACTGCTGAGGGTGGAGTTCTGAAAAGTATGAGAGACTCACTTTTGTTGATGAAATTGCTTAAAATTGGCACTTTGTATCAGCTGCAAGCCTCTACTGTTACTGATTCAGCTGCGGTCTCTTCTGATATGACAGATTCGGATAATACAAAATTATGGCATATGAGACTAGGCCATATGAGTATTAGAGGGATGGAGGAGTTAAGTAAAAGAGGTCTCTTGTGTGGTCAGAAAATTAAAAAATTGAATTTCTGTGAACATTGTGTCTTTGGGAAACATAAATGAGTCAGTTTCAAAACAGGAATTCACAGCACAAATGGCACTTTGGATTACATTCATTCTGACCTCTGGGGGCCTGCTAGAGTTTCATCGAAAGGCATCGGTTCCAAGTATGTACTCACTTTTATTGATGATTTTTCAAGAAAGGTTTGAGTATTTTTTTCTTAAGGCAAAAAGTGATGTTTTCGTTACATTCAAGTAATGGAAAACATTAATTGAGAAGCAGACCGGTAAGAAAATCAAGTGGCTGAGAACAGATAATGAGCTAGAATTTTATGGAAGCGAATTTAATGAGTTTTGCAATAACGAAGGAATTGTGAGGCATCATACTACAGTGTATACACCGCAGCAAAATGGTATTGCAGAACGTATGAACAGAACCTTATTAGAAAGAACAAGGTGTATGTCGTCTAACGCTGGTTTGGGCAAGGAATTCTGGGCTAAGCAGTCAATACTGCTTGTTGGTTAATAAATCGTTCTCCTTGCATACCTATTGAGAACAAGACACCTTGGGAGGTATGGTTAGGTAAACCTGTTGATTATTCTTCTCTTTGAATATTTGGATGTCCAACATATGCACATGTTAGTGAAGGGAAACTAGAGCCTAGAGCGAAAAAAATACATTTTTCTTGGTTATGCTTATGGTGTAAAAGGTTATAGGCTTTGGTGTTTTGATTCTTCTAAGATTACGATTAGCAGAGATGTTACTTTTGATGAGTCTGCTATGCTTCATCCTGTCAAGAAATCATTAAATACTTGCCAAGAAAATCTGTAAAGTGCACCAAAGAAGGTGGAGTTTGAAGTATCTTCTTCACAACCAGTTCAGTCAGTGACTGGTAATATTGAGATTGAAGAATCTGAAGAAGAGAACTATTCCATAGCCAACGATAGACCGAGAAGAACAGTGAAACCTCCACAGATGTATGGATACTCAGATTTTGTTGCTTATGCTCTTTTAGTTGCAGAGTCGATAGAATATGCTGAGCCTAAAACGTACAAGGAAGATATTTCCTCAAAAGATTTGGCAAAGTGGTTAGTTGCTATGAATGAAGAGATGTAATCTCTTGAAAAGAATCAAACTTGGGAGCTTGTCAAACCACCAAAAGGACAGAAGATTGTGGGTTGCAAGTGGGTTTTCAAAAGAAATGAAGGTATTCCTAGAGTTGAAGACATTAGATTTAAAGCACGTCTAGTCGCTAAAGGGTATAGTCAGAATGAGGGAGTTGATTTTAATGATGTGTTTTCACTCGTCGTTAAACACATCTCTATTCAGGTCTTTTTTGCGTTAGTTGCTATGCATGATTTAGAGTTGGAACAACTCGATGTGAAAACAGCTTTCTTGCATGGTGAACTTGAAAAGAAAATCTATATGGGTCAACCTGAGGGTTTTCAGTTTGAAGGTAAGGAATATCATGTATGTTTATTGAAAAGATCTATTTATGGCTTGAAGCAATCGCTTAGACAGTGATATAAAAGATTTGATTCTTTTATGGTGCAACTTGGCTATTGTAGAAGCAAATATGATAGTTGTGTATATCTGTGCAAACTTCCAAATGGATCTTATATTTATCTGCTGTTATACGTTGATGACATGTTGATTGCAGCAAAAGATAAATTTGATATACAGAATTTGAAGGCACAGTTGAGCGCTGAATTTGATATGAAGGATTTAGGTTCTGCGAAGAAAATTCTTGGCATGGAAATTCAGCGAGATCGAAAAAGAGAAAAATTGTATCTTTCCCAGAAAAGCTACATTGAGAAGGTGTTAGATCGTTTTGGCATGAAAGATGCCAAACCAGTGAGTACTCCTCTTGCTGTTCATTTTCGATTATTAGCTGATTTATGTCCACATACAGATGATGAAATAAAATATATGTTACATATTCCATATTCTAGTGCAGTTGGTAGCATTATGTATGCTATGGTTTGCACTCGACCTGACGTATCACATGCTGTTAGTGTGGTAAGTAGATATTTATCATGCTCAGGTAAAATTCATTGGCAAGCAGTGAAGTAGATTTTGAGATAACTGAAGGGTACTTCAGATTATGATTTAGAGTTTGTAAAAACTTGTGAAACTCTTACTGATATGTTGACTCTGATTATGCCGGGGACCTTGATAAAATGACGTCTTTGACAGGGTACATCTTTACTGTTGGGGGTTGTGCAGTCAGTTGAAAAGCTTCTTTGCAGCATACAATTGCTTTGTCTACTACAGAGACAGAATATATGGCTATTACAGAGGCAATCAAAGAAGCTATATGGTTAAGAGGCTTATTTGGAGAGCTCAGTGTGGATGATGATGTGACTGTTATGCATTGCGATAGTCAGAGTATTATACATCTTACTAAAGGTCAGATGTATCATGAGAGAACAAAGTACATTGATGTGCGGTATCATTATATTTGAGATATTTTTGCTGATGGCTATATTAAGGTATTGAAGATTGGTACAGAAAACAATCCAGCTGATATGTTGACAAAGTCATTGCCCTTTACTAAATTCAAGCACTGCTTGGATTTGGTTAATGTTTGCAGCAGCTGAGTTTTATGCTGGTGGGAGGAGAAGATTGACTTAATATTTATGTGTACTTGGGAATTCAAGTGAAGGTGGAGATTTGTTAATATGCATTGAATAGTTAAGGGCTTGAGTTAAGGGCATTGGGCCAACATTAGGGTTCGATGGGTAATAATATAAATATTGCTATTTTCTCAAACTGTTAGATTAAGAAGCTTACGTTGCATTTTTTGTAATCCATGATTCTCATAGTGGATTTTACTTCTCATCTCTCCCGTGATTTTTCTCGCAAGGGTTTCCATAGAAATTTTAGTGTTCCGTTCTTCTCCTCTATCTCAATTTCGTTTTAGTTTCCGCATTGTCGTAACAAAAACCCTACCAACATACCTTGGAACCTGAAATCGAATCGGTTTCTACGAGTTTCGATTTTAGATTTTCGCTTCTACCCTTGAACTATGTTCACTTACTCATGGCAAGTGAATCAAACATTGAATTTTAAGTTCGACCAACAAAAGGGGCCCATTTTCAGGAGTACCAAAAAAAAAAGGGCTTTTCGAGATTGCATTGGTCCAATTAACAGAAGTATAATTGGACCTTCTCATGCGAAAGCCTTAAAAGCTGCACGAGAAGAAGAGACCACCGTACATCTCATTTGACGCAACCCCCCATTTTCTTAAAAATGTCGAGATCGCATCCCCAGCTTTGCTCAAGAGTCAAGACAAAGTGAGTCGTGCTTTTTCGAACTTGCGCTGTACATTTCGTGTAGATTGATTTACCAAAGCCCCTCGGGAAAAGCAAAACACAGGGTACCGTCGTTTGGCAAATTCCTCGGACAGGGATCCCCTGACCACGTGGTGAGGGGGACCAGCAACCTCCACCGCTCACCAGACTTTTTCCACGTGGTCAGGGGATCCGGATCCAAATTCCTCCGGAGGGCTTCGAGAATATGGAATGGCATTTTCAGATGACCCGGATCCTCTACCTTAGTTTTTCCAAGGTAGAGGATCTCCACCCTTGAAATAGGGGGGGAAAGTTTTTTATTACTAAGGTAGAGGATCCCGCTCCATTTTCAGAACCCTCTGTGAAAAGAAGGTCCCTTGGCCTGAGACAGATCCGTAGGAATTTTTTGGCTTTAGCATTCGCGGGATGCTAATGCATTTTTCTTTCCAATTTTGCCCTCGCTAAATGTTCAAAGTTTCGAACTCACCAGTTTCTGCTATTGGATGCGCGGACGACATCAGAACTAACTGCAGGCGAGCTCGGGCAGCCTCATCGAGAGCTGTCGATGCCAGATTTGGCTTGCCGAAAGCTTAAGCCTTCCTCCGGCGAAGAGCTTTGAGTTAAAAAAAAATAATTAATTTAGAAGTGTGATTTTTCCAAACATCATTTAAATCAAAGTTGCTCTTCCTAAGAAACTTTTAAGTTGTACTTTACCAAATACTACATGCATTTCAAAAAAATTCCTTTATCTTATAATTTTTTGCATGTTCCCAAAATCTTTTATAGAAACCCAATCAAACCCAACCTAAATCCTTGTCTAAATTTTGACCACAAAAAAAAAAAAATCTTTGTGTAATTAGACAAAGTTGACACTAAACCCACGTTATGAAAGCCAAATGTCCAACTGAACATAACGGTCCTATGCCCTTTGAAAATTTTTTGTATACACTTGGAGCATGTGAACTCACCCCGTCTTAGCCATTAGATGATGCGGGTCCCACGTAACACCCACATGATCTAAGTGAGCGAGATATAATACACTCGCATGCATTAAATGCTTGCGGTGCTTAATCCTAACCTTCAAAATAGATAGATGTTTATTTTAATAATCAACAAATAAACAAATCTGAAGATTCACTTAATAACATTTTTGCCAAAGTGTTTAATGGTTGAAATGATTGCATAAAGATACAATCTAGTCCTCTGCTTAAGAAAAACATAAAGTCGTGCACCATAATGTAACCCCCTAACATTATTAACGCCCTAACTTTACTCGTTCAAGGAATTCATCGTTTTGGCCCATATTATTATGTCATGACTTTATGTTTTTGTCTTTAAGCGCACGTGTTAAGCACTTTTCTAACAGGATAACCCGTTTTAATAATGCTCTTACCTAAGTTTTCTTATTATTCGATTTACATCGGTTAATGCCATTACTTTTTTTTTTTTGGTCGAATGTTAATGCCATTACTTAAAACGGTTCCTTTTTGAGGTAATTTTAATTTCATAAAATTAAATGAGAAATACTTCCTTCCCATTCAATGTGCAATTCGAGCCAAGATGAGTCTAAAAGGTAATATTGGATTGGCTTTCGGTAGGGAGATGAGTCTGATCACTGATAAAAACTTATAAGGTGTAGTGGAATTGAGTGAGCTTGCGATTTAATTATTGAAAAATTCGACATCCGAATTCGACACATATGGATGCTGAAAATGTCATTGTTTCTTTTCTAGTTCTTAGGTTATTTATTATATACAAATGCCTTAAATCTACTAAGGTTAATGACTTTTCATAAGCAAATTTACCGTACTAAGGCGGGTCGCCCTCGCCCGTACTCGAAGCTCGATGGATCACTTCAATGAGATGGGTTTCGAAAGGGGCATCAAAATTGGTAACGAAGTTCGGAGCGGGTCGGGTCGGACTCTCGACGGGTCGAACTCCGTTGCTTTGGAAAATGAAAAATGAAAACTCACTCTCGCTCCTTTTCGACTTCGCCACTTCCCAGTGAGCGAGAGGAATCCAACGACCACCGCTCACCGGCGATGAACAAGCCGAGAGCTCTCGGTCCGCCGCACCACCACCACAACCACACTCCCTGCACTCGCACGCACCAGATCGGCGCCCTCCTCCTCGTCGTCACCACCTTCTTCCTCACCAGGCTCTTCGACCACTCCTTCGCTCCTTGCTCCACCACCGCGGCGATCGATCGGGACAGCTCGCACGACTCCGCCGTCGCACCCTTCGACGGCGTCGGATCCGTCGCGTGGCCTACCAGAGGGTACGGGACTCACCTGTCGCTCAAAATCTACGTCTACGAAGAGGACGAGGTCGATGGGTTGAAGGCGTTGTTGTACGGGAGAGACGGCCGGATCTCGCCGGAGAGCTGTATTAAGGGTCAATGGGGCTCTCAGGTACTTAATTTCGGTTTTCAATGTCATTTTAGTGCTTACTTGGTGATTTTGGATTTCGAGTTTCGGGTCTCTTTTTCAAGGTTAAAGTTTTCTGCTACCTGATGGCCATGAAATGCAGTTACCATTGTGAACTGATGATACTCAGGTTGGTCATTTGGGTTTGTTAGAAGAAGGCTAGTTCTGTAGCTGCAAGCATGCTTTTGTTGCTTCGTATTTTTATTTTGGTTTCATTATGATATTAGTGTGTCTGTGTGGTTCTTGCGACTCTCGAAGATTTCAAACTCTTTTAGTATTTGGAGGCTTATTTGGGACTATTTAGTACATAGATTACTTCAAGATTATTGTTTGGACCTTTGTCAGAAAGAGGAAATGTGATGTCTCCGGACCATGTTTTTGAGAGATTTGATCATGAAGGAGCTTAGCAGTATTTTGGGAGAAATTATGATAATGATACAATATTTGGAGCTATTGTGTTTGCTGTCCTCTGTAGTTTGCGAATGTTTATTTATAAGTTATGGGGCTTTGTGGTTTCTTTATTATGCATGCCATTGATGCTAATTATTAGAGTTTCCACGGACAATGCAGGTGAAAATACACAGGCTCTTTATAGAATCCAGATTTCGTACAAGAAAGAAAGATGAAGCAGATCTTTTCTTCGTGCCAGCTTATGTTAAGTGCGTTCGGATGATGGGAGGCCTTAATGACAAAGAGATCAACCAGACATATGTGAAGGTATAAAACTTTTTTCGGTGTTTGGAGAGTTTTCTGCTGTTTAGGAAAGCACTTTTGAGAACAAAAACAAAAACCAAGCAGTTGTTTCCAGTGCAAAATGACTAGACTATGACAGATTTTGAGACGGTAATTTTGCTATGTCTCCTTCTTTGAAAAAATTTTGGATCCGTTAATTTGAAATATTTTATATTGAATGCCCATTTCTCTGGGTAATCTATTATTAACAACTTCTTTCCAACTCCTTTTTTCAGAAACAACTTTCGGAATAGATTTGCGAGGAACTAACTTTCAAAGCAACTTTGACTTTGTTTTGCTGTTCTGAAATAAGGAAACTCAATTTTGAAAAGAATTTAAAAAGACGATCCTTTGTTGTTTTTCGGTGGCTTTAAGTTGACGTGGTTGGTTGGGTGCATGTTGCTCTTTTTGTTTAGTTGATCCTTGCCTTGTTCAGTGCAGGTTCTGAGTCAGATGCCTTATTTCAGGTTATCAGGAGGTCGCAACCACATATTTGTCTTTCCAAGGTACCCTTAGTTCGTTGCATTCTGTGGGAGGCAACTAATTGAGTTTGTGGGTCAAAGTTGTATGATGGATTATGACTCCATTCATCTTGCTTTCCTGATTGTTGGCATTTAGGCATAAAGTTTCTGTGTTCTCAATGTTCAATTTGGCAGTGGTTCGTGAATTTGCTATGAAACTATGAAAAATCTAGAGAGACTTCTCCATTGATCCATCCTTCAGTGAAATTGACGATAGTGTTCAGTCGTTCAGCTTTGCTAGCTTCTCATGTGGTGATCAATTGTCGTTCTTTTGTGCACCTGCAGCGGTGCTGGAGCTCACTTATTTCAATCTTGGGCGACATACATTAATAGGTCTATAGTTCTCACCCCTGAGGTACATTCCTTACTCTCACAGGATATGTTGCTCTGGAATGATTTTCAGTTAGGACTTGAGATATTCAGAGGCTACATGGTTGGCTTCTAATACTTTGTTTTTATGTTTTAGACTTACTAGCTGTGCGATGAAGTATAATTTTCGCCTTCAAAATAATAGTGTCTGGGTTAGGGATGTAGATTTTGTTTTTGTGTGTCTGGTGGGCTTAGCTTATGTCAAATGACGACCTTTATTGTTGTAAAGCATTCTCTTTGTTCTCCCTACTCTTGACTGATGGTGTAATTTGGTTCTATTGGCAGATTTCTCTTTCTTCTTGTTGTATGAATGCCCCAGAATGAGATTTTTCATGTAATGATCTCGCAATCATATTAATGCAAAAGATATGAGAACCAATGTGTAAACACTTATAATTGACTTTCTTCTGGTTGTTTTTTGTGGTGGGCATTTTCTCGTGAACATATTGGGCATGAGGCTTGCTCTCTTCATTGTTCGTAAGGCAACTGAAAGGGACATGAAAACACTTTTTTGTTAAAGTTGAACTCCACCTTTCGATTTTCTTCTTTGGTGATTGCTTTGTACTACCTTTGATGCTCTCCCTTGTAGTTTGTTGGGTGAATTTTAGAATGAGCAATTCTGCATGTGCTATGAAATCTGTCTTTTTATTAACTGAGATGGCAATTTTTATTGGGCTAGAAAGCCAATGATTCATTGCACGGGCATCACTTATTTCAATACCTAATCTAAATTTGCCACATCACACTTAAGTGGTATTTCTTAGGACTTCTAGTATTTTCCCTATTCAATGTACAAGGAGAACACAAAGTTGGGAGGACACGGAGCTGATAATAGTGAACAGGATTTTTCGAATTTGCTATCGAGAGCATACCACGAAGAAAGAAAAAGGTCGGTCGAAACTTACTTTGGGGAAAGTAGTAAAACAAGATTTAAGGGAGTGAGAAATAGATTGGCATACGATTTGTCTTAGGACGGAGTGGAAGAAGGCTATTAGTATTGTGAAGGGGTAGTGCGCGCGCGCGTGTGTATATATATATCTTTGTTTATTTATTTTTACATATTGTTCTCTTTTCCCTCGATTGTTTTTATTTATTTTTTATTTTATGAATCTTTGGGATTCATCAATTGCCGACCCCAACTAGTTTGAGATAAATGTGTTGTTGATGTTGATGTTGATCAATGTTTTGGGACATTATCAGATGTTGGTTTTTTCCACATGCCAGAACGAGAACATCTTAATGCTTCTGTTTTTTGTAATTGTCCTTGTTCTACTAGATTGAGTAGTTGACGGAAAGAAAGAATTCTTGTTTGCTTTTCAAATGTGAGAATGCTTGAAGAGATTTATCTTCGGTAACTATTATGAGAGATTGTGTATTTAGAGTACTGGAATTTGTGGTTGAGTGATTGAGTATCATACTTATAAGTAGGTGATTTTCTTGGATGGCATTGGACTTTGACGATTCTAATGATCATAAAGTAATGTTACTACAGATGGACCAACCAAATATTTGCCAGACCTAAGTTTTGACAATGGAATTTATTGATATATCTGTTAGTGCAGGGTGATCGGACTGATAAGCGGGACTCAAGTGCTTTTAATAGTTGGAAAGATATCATCATTCCTGGCAATGTTGACGACAAGATGACCAGTGATGCTGTGGTTCAGCCATTGACTTTGCGGAAGAGGAAATACTTGGCGAACTATTTAGGTCGTGCTCAGAATAAGGTTGGCCGTCTTCGGCTAATAGAACTTGCAAAGCAGTTTCCAGAGAAGGTAACTCTTCGTGCAATAATCCCAGCTGATGATTTATAGAATCTGGATTAGGGAATCAATGTGATGGAGACCAGAATGATATATTGTTTGGATTGTCTCGTGACTTCTGTTTTCATCACTTCCCTAAATGCCAGAGTATCTTCACCTGATAGTTTGAACTATGGGCGCTGCAGTAAGATTATCAATTAGGTACAACATCGTCATGATTGGGGGGGAACTTGAAGCAGGAACCCCCCTTAGAAATTGCTAAGGAGTTGACAATTTAAGTGGAAAATTATGTTGTTTTCCGTCATAACATTCTGAGGGTAATATTATTGAGGAACAACTGAAAACATCTTTTACGAATTGGCTTGCAGTTTTTAGCTATATTACTGAGGAACAACTGAAAGCATCTTTTGCTGTGTTCCATGTACAATATTTTTCTCCCCCTTAGAAGATTGCCAAGGAGTTGACAATTTCAGTGGATAAATTATGTTGTTTTCTGTCATAACATTCTGAGGGTATATTATTGAGGAACAGCTGAAAACATCTTTTATGAATTGGCTTGCAGTTTTTAGCTATATTACTGAGGAACAACTGAAAACACCTTTTGCTGTGTTCCATTTGCATATGAAGGTGTACCACACAGAATAGTAAACTCCATACTCATTAAAGGAACAGCAAAAAAGAGCTCCATTCAAAATACTATGATAACCAAAAAATGGTAAGTATATGTTGTATTATGACTATTAATTTCATAAACAGCTTGAATGTCCAGAGTTGAAGTTCAAAGGCCCAGACAAATTGGGCAGGCAAGAATATTTTGAACACCTACGGAATGCTAAATTCTGCCTTGCTCCACGTGGAGAGTCATCCTGGACACTTCGCTTTTATGAGGCTTTTTTTGTGGTAAGTTCTCTTTCTCTGTGCACATGTGCAGTCCAAAACCCTCACACATTCACGAGGCTAGTATGCAATATGTAAGAGAATCTCCATGATTTGGTTAATAGGAGTGTGTCCCAGTGCTCCTGTCAGATCAAGTAGAACTGCCTTTTCAAAATGTTATCGACTACAAGAAGATATCGATCAAGTGGCCATCTTCTCGAACCGGGCCGGAGTTGTTGGAGTACTTGGAATCGATACCAGGTTGGCGTCTCACACCTTTTTTCAGGTCTTTCCCCTCATAATCGATCATCAGTTAATGTCGATTCTATTTCGTGTCAGATGAAGCCATAGAAGAGATGATAGCCAATGGGAGACAGGTAAGGTGCTTGTGGGTCTATGCTCCCGAATCGAACCCGTGCTCAGCAACTAATGCAATTTTGTGGGAACTTCAAAGAAAAGTGAGATATTTCCACCAGTCTACCGAGACATTTTGGCTGCATAATAGATCATTCGTTAACAGAGACTTGATTGAGTTCTCCAAGTGGAGACCTCCCATGCCTTTACCCTGAACATTATTCTCCATAGTTTATTTTCATTTCTCACGATCCATCTATACACTTAACCTAGGTGAATAGTAGCGATGTATGAACCAATAATTCTTTGTGCTCCAAAATCAAATAGCCATTGCTCTATTTTCGCTCTCTTGCCATTCTGGTTACTTTCCTCAATGTTCTTTCGCACTTGTTAATGACTTATTTGATGAAGTTAATGTTTGCTGAAATTGTGGTCGGTCCTCCTAATCAACCTGCTAGTCTTTGGTTATCATGGTTACACAACATCGGTGGAGATGACGACTTGAAATTTGATGTGTCATTGACAGTTGTCCCAAAATAAGAATGGGTAGAGAAGAACTCATTTGTTTTGACATGGGTATTGTCCCAAAATGAAAATGGCAACTTTATAAGCAAACACTATTCTGCGATATATAATAAATCATGCAAAACCAATAAAATGCAGAAATGATTAAGAGTAGTGATGCGAAAGTTTGCTCATGTGACTTGTACGGTGTGATCTTTTCCTACTGCATTCTCCAAATTTGCTCGACAGGATCCCCAAAATCCACTATAAGCTAAGGGTCTGCATGGTAATCATTCTGATTCTCATTCCAGAATAGTAAAAAATGAAGAATGTTGTTTGGTAATGTAAATAATTTTGATTCTGATTCTGTTTCCAGAATGAGTTTTAGAGAATCAGAATCAATTTTAGAGTAAAATCCAGAAGCAAAAAAAAGTAGGTTCTGGAAAAAGAATCATTTTTGAAAACAACAAAATAGGATGAATCTCATGTCTCTCACTTTTCCCTTTTAGTTTTCTCGTCACTTTTCACTCTACCTAATAAAAATAAAATAAAATATAAAATTTTTAAAAATTTAAAAATTAGAAAAAATCTCGAAAAATAGAAAAAGCTTAGATTATGCTAGTTTGACCTTATTTTCATAAATTTGGGTCTAAATTTAATAGATTTCACTCTCCTACAAAAAATATTACAGAAGATGAGGGCATCTAATAGTTTTCTATGTATTTAAACAACGTAAGATAAAAGAAAAATCTTTACCTAAAAAAAAAACATTCAAAGAAAAATAAGTCCTTAATTTGGGAAGATGTCCATGCTTCATCAAACTTCAAACATCATATATTAAATTTTATATTTCATTCATGACATGCTAAAAAAATAATGTATTTTAAATTATTTTATGTGCATTGAAAAATTAGTCTTCAATTTAGGATGAAATTTTACAAATTAACTACATAGTTTTTTGACTTAAATGAAAAAATAGGAAAAGAAACAGTTTTTTGAAATATAAATTTTGTGCAGTTATCAAACACTTTCTGATTCTCTAAAACTCATCCAGAAACAGAATAAAAAAAAAGTAATTTTAACCAGAATCAGTTTTGAGGATCAGAATCAGAATCACAGAATGAGAATAGTTACCATGCAGGCCCTAACTCTCCGATTGCAAACCCAACCCGAACTCTCAAAGCTATTCTCTCTAGCACAGTCGCATCAACTGATGGGTACAAGAGCAAATTTGAGTACGAGAGGATCCAACAATTTGTAGATGAAACATTCTTCGTGGTTCAAACCTACTAAGGACCCTAAGGCATGCTTTTGACAAGACGATAGCAAAAACTAGGACTAGTCCCAAATGGTCAATTTTCGGACGGTCATATAGATCCCGGTCGCTTGGATAGAGGTCGAGGCTTAATAGCCATCGCTAGGCTAGGGCACCCAATTCAGAGAAGGACTGGAAATCATTCCGGGCAAGGACCGAACGCTACATCCAATCAAATCGTGGGTCTGGTTCTAACTTTTTGACTAGCTAAAACCTTTGCGTTCATTATTTGTCATTATTCCATGTCCATGTCCATTTCAATTTCAATTTCAAGCCAATCTAGCTCTAACGCAAAAACAAACACCATAGCCAAGTCTTGATTTTGTACTCATTGGAACCTACAAGGTTAGCAATGAGTAAATACTTGCGTGGTAAGTGAATGCAGCTCTTGAAGCGAATTGGCCGAGAGTGTTAAGGAACAGGACATACTGATTGATAGGCATCCGAGAGAGCCAACTGGTTTGACAAAAGAACCCAATGCACATGTATTCGATTCATGTCATACACAAACTGCGCATCAATTGAAGCTCACAGATATAGCCCAATACAATATTGGAAAGAAAACAAGAGACTAATTCTATGTATATTCAAACTAGTTTACAGAAGTAACGAGGCAAACTCCGGATATTCGACATGGTTTGCCTGTCTGAAACCCAACTTGCATCGTGATACCTAGTATACTTTGCATTACTTGAAGGAGGAGGAGGAGGAGGAGGAGAAGAAGAAGAAGAAGAAGAGAACGGCGCATGTATATGAGCTTCTAAAAAGAAGGAATCGAACAAAACCTATACGGATAGAAAATATACCCATCCGTCACCTATCTTTACGAAAACTACTCCTTAATCCAAGTAAAAGCAAAACTTCCCTCGGACCAACTCTACTCCTTCAACCCTATTCAGCAATGTAATATACCAGTGCTATAAGAGCAACCAGCCCTCATAATCTTCAATGAGGGCGAAGTCAAACTGGTAACTTGTCAATGAGCATATGAAGTGGGAAGAAGCACCATCTTCTATGACTTGATTGGGCCACTAATATTGAATTACCACCGATTAGGATTTCAAGATTTCTCTTGCCTTGTGTCTTGTCTTGTTCGATCAGAGCTGGCCAACTAGGAACGGCGCGTCAATGGTGACTCGCCATGAGATCAGCAAGACTAATCTTCCCACAATTGCCAGTGTCCAGTCTGTCAAACTTGATGCAGATCTGCAGTATGTCTTTCTCCGATACCTTCCCCATTTCCTTAAGCTTGTATATGACATACTCGGATTTACTGCAAAACCCAACAGAGACAAACTCACATTAACAGCAGCTCCATACAGGATATTGAACGAATACGACAGAAAGACGCCCAGAAGATGTAAGAGGGTTCTGATGAAAAAGAGGACTTGATCATACAACAGTAGAACGAAATAGGGTATGAGTAATTGGGTAACGACACAAAACATACTCACTACCCGGGAAGGAATTGCCATGACCCGGGGAGCTGGGAATGCTGGATCAGGTGCATCTAAACCATTGACCATACAGATTCCGAGTGGGGCCCGCATGACCATCGGCTCAAACAGATCCAGCCCAATGGAGCCGGGTGCAGGCAAGGCTTTATGCACATTTACTTGGACAGAATGAAATAGTGGCAATGGCGAAGCTGCTAGTGCGAAATCTCAATCGACGAAAGAGAGGAACATCTGATTTAATGGAGTTAGCATAGTCCAAAGATTCTCCTGCGCGCAACTACATACCCACTTCTAGAGAGCCATGCATGCCGAAAAGCAGATTTCCTCTTATTCTCTTGTTGATACCTTTCATATCTCTACTCATCCAGAGTCGTATAAAAGGCATCAACATTGAAGATAAAGTTACAGCACTTTCACTAAAAACTTATGATCTCTCTCTCTAGGCTAAACACAAATACTTTCTGGGGGGAAAACTACTTCTATTCAATAACATACCATCGATGAATTCCTCGTCTATGAATGCAAAATGCCATAAAAGGAAAACCCCAGACACATATAGCTACAACCTGTCTAAAAGTAGTAATGGAAGTTCAATTTTCATAATTACAAACAGACGAAGAGATAATAGCCAGAAACTAGAATAGCTAAAATTCTAAAAGCATCAATGTATTCGTGTACGTAGAACCGATGTAACATAAGACAAAGTGAAAACTTTGAAGTTATTCAACAGTTCAAATAATCATGGACAATTAGCTGTAACAATTAAAGGTAAGTCAATTGGCATTAAAAATACACTACGAGCATCTTGTTTTGACCATCTTCAGTCAGTATGTTATAAACCCGAAAAAACTAATTGCTAGAACTGCAAATTATTTCAGATAAACAGTAGGCATCAAAAAGAAAAGGGCAAACCATCTTACTTTCATTTGAGATACTGTTCATTTTGATTTCGTATTTATTCTGCTCATGGCGAACTCATATCAGATAACTCGACCACTCCAAGAGAAGGGAAGATGGGATGGAGTGAGGAGGGAGATTTAAGAAAGCCAGTGGCACTCTGTTGTAAAGATGCAAAAGAGTGAACTTAACTGAAAACAAATTCTTAAACTGGATTATAGAAGAACTGAGGCATTTCCCATCACGTTTGACTTTGCATAAATCCCATGAATGTAATGCAATAACCTGCACCTTTCTTATATGACGAATATTTCGGAATTGGTGACATGAACTTCTAACCAGTGATTATGATATTATCTATACAGTGTTCTCATAGAATTTCAAGCTCTGTAAGGCATGAAAGGAAAAGAGATTTCCAGTAGCTAGTGCGACCAATTACCAAATGGCGTCGTTTGCTAAATAAACTTTTCCCAGAAGATATATACTCCCCACTAGACAAAACTTGAGTAAGAATGTGCATTACACATGCGCACATAAACATAATCTCAAGAATAATTTCCACAAACTAAACCAAGGGGAGCAGGATCCAATACTACAATAACTTAACCGGAATTATAAACTATTCCCAACTGCCTATTGAGAATGACCCTTCACGCCAGGTAATGGTCAAAACTGGAAGCAGACTTATGAACATGTTTTGTCGGTACTTAGTTAAGGAATTCATAATGTGCCATAAGGTTTTATCATGATAAAGGGAACGAAGCATACCTAACAAAGCCATTGTTGTCAATGTCGGCTGCCAGGAACTCGGCTATGGTCATATCATGACCAAGCACCCACTTTGCAATCCTCCTTTGTCGCTTATCAACTCTCGCCTCAGCCAAATAGAGAAAAGCCCGCGCAACCGCCAGTGTTGATACCAATAACCAGATGGAAGCGAAAATACGACCAGGCAATGATGTGAATGCACGGTCCCCATACCCGACCGTGGTGACAGACATCACCGAGAAGTAAAAGGAATCTAACCAGTCAAGCCTCTCAAGGAAATGCATCGCAGCCACACCAATTCCAATACAAAGAACCACGACGCCTAAGGCCAGTGCCACCTTCATCCTTATCCTCATCCTCCCCTTTTTCAAATCGATTAAATAGGATCCTCCAGAATCCCTGTTTTCCTTCCTATCCTGTGCCGCCCTCAACAAGTAACTCTCTTGCAAATCAAGAACATAACTAACCATCGCAGACAACAATATATCGACAAATCCGAACCCCACCAATACGAACAATATAGAAAACATCTTGGTCGCAGTACTATTCGGCGTAATATCACCATACCCAATCGTGCACATAGTGACAATGCAAAAATACAGAGCATCCACAACAGGGTGAGTCTCAATAGCGGTAAAGTCATCACGGTTGTACCAGTAAATAGCCACACCGAATGACAAATAAGCAACTAAAAGTATCACCGCCTGACGGACAACCGACTGAGAACTGGACCGAGGCTTGGGTGGAGCAGGTTGGCCATTAACGTCCTTCAAAACCGCCATCGCGGGCGCCGTCTTGCAGCGGTGCAACTGGGATTTCCGCCGCACGGAATTATTATCAATCAGGCGAGGCTCTTGCGGATAAAAGAGCGGTGGCGTAGGCTGGTCTTGAATAGAGGATGGTCTGGGTGAACTCACGGACAGAGTCAACGCATCGACGATCTGCGAAGTGTCCTCCGGAGACGGAGACGGCCCGAAAATGAGGCGGTCCTTGAGCTCCGATGGCGTGAGGGGCATAAGGATGGAGATCTCGTCATCCTCGGGAAGCGACGAGAGGGACGGCCGCCTCCTGTTGGCGCTCGGATACGAGAGCAGAGGCTCCTTCTCCATACCACTATACTAATAATATTATGACCACCCAAGATCACATCCACGCTACTATGCCGATGGAATTAGGCCAAACCCATCAAACCAAAAGGATCGAGCTTGTCACGCGGAGTGCGGAAACAGGGGAAGGAGACTGCAGGAAACAGAGTTCCCCCCCAAAAATAACGCCGAAAACGAAGCGGGGAACGGAAAAGAGAAACTGGGTCGATTGGTATACTTGCTCTGTCGCGAGATTGGATTCATGTGCTTCGACAAGAAGAGGGCGTGCCGAACGAAACGAAAGAACTCACAAGCATTGATATGAAAGAGAGAGAGAGAGAGAGATAATGCGGTGATTGAGTTGAGGGTGACGATCGACAACCGCCGAATGGTCGTATTCAATACGATGGAAGAGTCTGACCAAAAAAAAAAATATTAACGATGGAAGAGAGAGGGAGATCGGGCTTTTTGTCTGTTTGCTCGTAGTGATGAAGGTGGGAAGAGAGAGAGAGATTCGGACTTTTTGTCGGGTTGTTGGTTTCGGGGATTCATAGGACACATCGCCTGAAGAGGGAAAGGTCCCGATACAGACGACCTTTTGGTTAGTTCGGATTTTTAGGGGGAAAATGGAAGGCACGCGCTTGTCGTGGCGCGTGTGCTGACGGTCGCTGGGCGGGGCTCCGATTGGTTGGCTCTCTGTCTCTGACTCGGACTTTTGGCCCAGCTTATTCGGTCGGGTCAATGGAAGCAAACCAAATGAGAGAGGAAAAGGAAGCTTTGAGAATCTGATCCATCCTGCTCCTTGGGTCAAAGTCAAAGATGAACACATGGAGGATTTTTGATCCGTTGCCTTTTTATTTGCAAGGGATCGCGACGGGATCGGACGGATCATAAATAATCACCTAATAATTCATTTGCGATTTATTTATTAGGAAAAATTTCACTTAAATATCTCAACTATTTTCATTTTCTCAATTAAAAATTTAGAATGGATCTTATTTCAAAAAAATGATTTAAAGCGTTATTTTTTATTTAAAAAAGGACATGATGGAAGTGTATTTTTCATCATTTACTCTCGGCACAATCCCAAAAAAAACCTCAAACTTTAGCCTTTGTCCCAAAAATATCCACAACTTTTTTTTGTCTTATAAAAAACCTTCAACTTTTGATTTTGTCACAAGTCTACCAATTCAATCCCAAAAAAACCTCAAACTTTGGCCTTTGTCCAAAAAATATCTACAACTTTTTTTTGTCTCCTAAAAAACCTTCAACTTTTGAATTTGTCCCAAATCTACTAGTCCAATCACAAAAAACCCTCAAAACCCATCTCGAAGAATTACCGACGACCCGACGTCGGCCGTTTAGCTTATGTCGAAACTCCAAGTGATTCTCAACCCTCACCCGATGGTGTGGCCTTATCCCGAGATAATAGCAACCCTCGTCATCGGCTCCTTACCCGTTGATAGTCCTCGATGCCAATCGAGCCTTCCACCGAGGACCATCGTGCCAACCCTGCATCTATGATAACAAGCTACTGCCGACCCTGCCTCTGTGACGAAAAACTGCTGCCTCCAATGCTTTTTTGTGATCATCATTTCGAAAAAAATTTGAAGTATAAGAAGAAGATTTGTTAATATTGTTCCCACTGAAATTTGTATGTGAATCTTGGGTAACTCAATTATCTCTCGAAATGAATTAATGCGATTGCAATATGTCAAACATTTTTCCTTGAAACAATTGAAAGTACATTTTGATCTTTGTCGAACAATCATGGGTTCTGTTTAACTAGGCGCGAAACACTCATTTTTTTTAATAACTGTGGTAAATTTGAGACAAAATCAAAAGTTGGAGGTTTTTTATGAGATAAAAAAAGTTGTGGATATTTTTGGGACAAAGACCAAAGTTTGAGGTTTTTTTGGGACAAAATCAAAAGTTGAAGGTTTTTTAGGAGACAAAAAATAGTTATGGATATTTTTGGGACAAATGTCAAAGTTTGATGTTTTTTTTGGAATTAGGCCTTTACTCTCTCTTTTTTGTAATTTTTTCCTCTTCTTTTTTGATTTTTCATCTCTCCTCTCTTGTCCTCTCCTCGGGCGGCGGTGGCCACCCTCCGGTGTCTGGCGGGCGACCCTTGCCCACGCCTGGGCCGGCGTTGGGACTCTGCAATCGTACTCCAAAATCACTTGCGACTCTGCAATCGCGACCCCATCGTCCAAAAGCACCGGGACCTTCTTGTGCACTGGGTTCGACTTGAGTAGCACCTCGCTCTTCCCCTTCTTCAACAGTGGGTCTCTCTCTCTCTCTCTCTTGTCTGGGTGTCCTTCAGGTCACAGGTGGAAAAGTTCAAGTGCACATTAGTTTCTTTTGTAGCCAATGTGCTTGAAAATTTTAAGAAATAACTGGGAAAAATTGCTTCTTTTTCGTTCATGAACTCTCAGTCGTTTTCTGCCGAATACTGGAAAAATGTGTGATCCTGCACAAATCCGGAAGAGGGTGTCATGAATTGTAACCTTCCTTCCATGCATCGGCTAGTAAGCTAAATCTGAACTAGCTAGTCTTTAAATTTCTCTGTTATTCAAACGGGGAGATTATGAGTGCATCGACATGATTGACCAAGGATGAGGATGGCCATCAGAATCACCACCAGCACCATCAAACGAAGAGGCATAATAGTGGAAGTGGGACTTCAAGAGTTCGAAGTGGCGAGGCCACATAGCTACAGGGAGCTCACGGGACGAGCTGCAATTGATCTTCGTCGGGGGCGAGGCCAAGCTCAACCAGATCAGTGCCCTCGCCTGGACCGACGTCGGGGATGGCTGGGGGAGGAGAGGAGAGGAGAGGAGAGGAGAGGGGAGAGAAAAAAATAAAAAGAAAAAAAAGGGGAAGAATATAAAAAGAATAAAAGATGAAAAACGCCCTTCGATTATGCATTTTTTTGAAACAAAGATGGCTCTTCAAACCTTTACTTGAAACAAAATCTATTCCGGGCTTTTAATTAAAAAAATGAGAGCACTTAGGGTCCTTAATTGAAATTTTCCCTATTTATTATAATACAAACATTTTGGCACATATTCGACCCAATCTATATCATAAAACAATTCCTTATTTAATCGAAATTAACAAAATGGATAAATCAACATAAATACTATATTGCTAAAATATTATGTAAAAGTTTTATAATGCTTTTAAAAAATTTCCCTATTTGCCGGTCCTCACCGGTAATAGCCCTAGGTAAGGGCCGCTTTGCCTTCGCCGACGATAAGCGATCAAACTCTACTACGATCAATACTGTTTTTGTCCACTATAGTAAAAAAAAAAAATTGGTTATTTTTTATGCAAACATTATTGCGTCAAATCATGATGTAGTTTTTATTTATTTGTTTGTTTTATTTTGTTTGTGTCGTTCGCAGTATGCCGCAATTGCTCGATCCTATTTGTAGAAAGTAAACGTCAACTATCCGTGACGGAAGTTCGAATTTTCAAACGTAACGTGCGGGGTAGAGACATCGTCCTCGTCTTACCGCAGCAAGACGAGCTGTGTGTGACTGTGACCCCAAGAAAGTCATATTTGTACAAAAGTCAAAATGAAACAATTTTCTAGGAAACACAGAAACCAAAGAAAGAGGTGGAGAGAGGAGGAAAAATAAAAATATGGGAAACGAGGAAACGAAAAACATGATCTTTTTTTAAATTGTCACTCGCCACGTGCAAGGGCCCAACCCTCGCCAAGATCCGATGAGGGTGTCGCGACCCTTGCCGGTCGCTGGCGAGGATCGCGGCCCTCGTCTAGTGTCGACGAGGGTCTATCGGCCCTCGCTAAATTGTCAAGCAAAAAAAAAAAAGAAAAAAAATTAGAAAATCAAAAAATATTTTTATGATTCATAGTAAGGGTAACCCATTTAGGACCCATATAAAACCCTTTTAAGACTAAATTATTAAGTGATCCATTTATGACCTACTTAAGTTTGTTAAGCAATCCATTTATGACCCACACTCTTAAATGCAGGTTGATTAATATATGAGTTGCTTAACAATATGGGAAAAATAAAAATATGGGAAATGAGGAAATGAAAACATGATCTTTTTAAATTGTCAC